>OX418216.1:76602733-78033584 GCA_948455865.1 Conomelus anceps | reverse complement strand
AGGATGAGGCAGCGGCTTGGTTCAGAGCAAACCGTCTGTTTTTAAATACCACCAAGACACAAACATTGGTGCTTGGCCTGAGACAGGTCAGTCAGGACGCAGATAGTGCAAAGCTTCTTGGCATCACATTGGATCAAAAACTTACATGGAGATCCCTCATATAGAAGGTGCCTGCTCTAAACTTAGTAGGGTTATATACCTGCTTCAAAGTCTCAAGGATTGTGTGGCCACTCAATATTTAAGAATGTGCTATTTTGTATTTTTTCAGAGTAGTTTTCTGTATGGACTGGTTTTATTGGGTTGTGCCCCAGATGTTCAAAAAGTGTTTTTGCTTCAGAAAAAGGCTATAAGAATTATCTCTGGTGCTGCATACCTGGAACATTGCAAGCCACTATTTATAAAAGAAAAAATTATGACCGTTTATAGTATGGTAGCCTTCAAACTCCTGCTTCAGGTAAAGATCAATATTGGCTCATATAGCTGCAGAGTAGACATTCACAGTCATAAAACTAGAAATAAAACTAAAATAGATCTACCATACACCAGACTGAAAAGATTATTGACTAGTCCTAATCATCAATCCTTGAGACTATCTAATATACTACCCAACTCTGCCAGGAACTTGCCCATGAAAGTATTCAAACAGAACCTAGAGAGACTTCTTTTGAAACATCCACTATATTAACTCTCAGATTTCCTCCAGCTACCAGTAGAGAATTATTTTCCTAATTGTAATAGTACTCAATAGCTTCTATCCGATATAATCTTGTATTGACTTTTTCATGTTTATTGTGACATTTTCATTGTACTGTATA
The DNA here is from genome assembly GCA_948455865.1 of Conomelus anceps. Lineage (NCBI taxonomy): Eukaryota > Metazoa > Arthropoda > Insecta > Hemiptera > Delphacidae > Conomelus > Conomelus anceps. The sequence goes on along the minus strand of OX418216.1, from coordinate 78,032,769 downwards.
CTGTACACTTTGTATTATTGAGACGTTTCCAAACACATATATGTGTATTGACAGAATAAAAGCATTCTTATTCTTTTTCTTATATTAAAAGTTGATTTTGAAGGAATTGACAATTATTATGAAACTGATAAATAGTTAGAACACAATTCATAAATTTCTAATTCCTTAAACTGCTAGTGATTAATTGTTATATAGTATAAATATTGAAATTATTTAGTTATATAGTTTAAATATCGTAGTCTACAATATAAGGGTACGAAAAATCCCATATGGAGTTAGAATAACACATTATTACAATTTTATTGTAGAATTCCAGTGAAATCAATGATATATTATTTCATCATCGTACCTTACGAACCAGAACAAACAATCATTCATGTGAAGTTCAACATACCATCATTTGTATAAGCCTAATTCAAGTTATAATTGCATAATAACAATGTTTATTATGAATTTTGGAAAGTTTGAAGACAATAATGCAGCACTACTTTGTTGAACTGAAAATCGTACCTTACTTGGCGTAAGCTCTCACATTGCTTTTGCGCAGTGCTATTAATACACTGGGGTTATAACACCACAATAATAATTATACTAAACTTCTCTTATAAGAAACTTTCTGTGAAACTGACAACACCCAGCTGTTCCATAATGTTCAATGGGACTACTTGAACTGTTTCAAAGTTTACATAATATACGTCTGAGTAGCTCTCAGAAATTCTGTTTCAATCAAACTCAAAACATTAAGGGCCCAACAGGGTCTTATTGAAATCGTGACGATGCCCGGCCGTCTGTCTGTCTGTGCTCTTGCTCTTGAAAGGATAATTTTAGAATCTAGAAACCTGGTATATTGCTTCCTTGTAGTCCAAGTGAAGTCCCTATTAATTTGGGACTTCGGGGGTCAAATATGAAAATAGAGTTAAAAATAGTTCAACTAGGTTAGTTGGGCTAATTCAAATTATAAAATTGCACAGCTTATTTCCCTGGAATAAAAACAAAATTTGAAGCAGATAAAGCTATAAAGCTGCGGCTCTGTCTAATTATTCACTTTATTTTCATAGTACATGGTTCCATTTCTGAGTGTGTTGGAATCTTTTCTTAAATTTTAAATCGTCAAAAAATAGTAATTTTATGAACTTATCTATTCATTTCGATTAATTTTTAAATACGAGGTATTCAAATAGTTGAATATAAATTGGGGCTGTCTTTTCTACAGTAACCTAAGCAAATCTGTCTAGAATAATAATTATTATAATCTATTTCATTTTGTGACATTTTAATCTTAGTATGTGGAATTTTATGCGAATATATTTGTTTGTTCTATTTCTATAATTATTGGAAATTATTTTGATATAAATCTCAAATTGGTTTCTCTTACATCCTGGGTTTGTGAGAACCAATTAAACTTAGAACAGTTTATTGCATTTGCAGGTTGAAAGTGAATAATACTGCAGAAATTAATAAATGTAATAAATAATAAGCTACATTTCACAAACAGTTTATTGCATTTTCAGGTTGAAAAAAATGAATAATACTGCAGAAATTAATAAATGTAATCAATAATAATAAGCGACATTTCAGAAACTATGCCTGGATTCCTGACGGTACTTACAAATACCACAACCAGAATTATATTTGAAAATTCTCAAAAATTTGAAAAAAATCAAATTATTTTTAACAAAGGTATTTAAGTGGGTTTCTAACATAAAAGTGATTTCTTCAAGGAAATTGATGATGTAGGATACAAAGGGTCCATAATATACTAGAGATAAATTTTGTGTGATAAATTAATAATAGATGATATGTGTCTATGCGTCATTAGCAATATTCTAGCAAATTAAATGTTTTTGATTACTAAATAGGTGATATTCAAGGATCTCTAAGCAGAAAGACAGAGCATGCTAGCTTTTCAACTACTCAACAAAATACTTGATTAGTTGCCTCAATGGATATCAACCATTTGAAAAAACCTGATGGACAGATCTTAGGTACACTATTATGTACATAATTGGGACTTGTTGACTTTTCAGTGAGTGAGTTCAACCTAACTGGAAAAATTAAAGTCCACCTTTATTGACAAGGTTTGAGTGAAACTTTAAAACAAAATAGTTGATCAAATCACTAAGCTTGTTTCAGAATATTCAGTATTTATGCTTCTCACGAAAAATTGAATCAGAATCAACATAATTAGAGTTCATGAAGTTTTTAATGAGCTTGGTTCTTTCCAAGAATCAAACTGATGCTTTTTTAGGTTTAAATTAGGCTAATTAGCATGCTTCTCATAGATATACAATTTTGCTTAAATTAAAAAGTGGGATCGATTTTTAAGTGAAAATTCCAAGTACGCAAAGTCATTGATTCTTAAAAATATTTTGGTTGAGGAGGCTCCCGAAAACATTTTAGGGAAGGGTCCAGATGCTCACCACCGCCCAGTGTAAGAGTCCTTTGAACGCCTGTTAAACGTCATGTTGGTGTTTGAAGAGTAGAGTGTTGTTATTCAATCCCTAACAACCGTTTCGTAATTGACAGGAAAGCCCTTTTCGCGTATCTTCAAATCATACTGATTTGACAGTTTGGTGAGCTATATTTTCTAGGTTGAAAAGAAGATTCATGAAACTACGATGTTTAGAATAAGTAATATAACAGCATGTATATGAGATATATAAGAGCCTGTTACTCATTTTTTCTGTGCATGGTATCAATTTTACCTACACTATAAAATGGTGCAGCAATGCCAAATTATAACTATGATATTATTTTCAATGTCTCCAATAAAATAAGTAGTAATCATGGCTTCATAAGTAAGTGATAGCAGGAAAAGCATATAGTAGTTCCATTCTTAACGGATTCTCATGCATTTTTAGGTGCTGAGTCCGAATATGAGCTTTGGAACTCGAAAATGTGCTTGAAGGGTGGAGGGGGTCACCTTCCAGTCAAAACGTGGGAACCCCTCTACCCCTTTGAACGGTCAATTGCACCCCACTGAGTGATAGCATTATTCTCAGCTCATTGAGGCGTTCCAAAGTCGAATGTATTGCCAATATTCTACATTATTATTGACAATTTCATTAGAGAGGGTAGTAGTTTGCATAGGAAGGCTTTTCTTGGAAAATCACAATTTGTCAGTATTAGAATAGCTGTAACAAAAACTATTTGGGATGAAACTGGGAGGTGTATCTCTAGTTGTAGGTAATAGTTTGGAAGGAACTCTTGTACACTATAAAAAGCTTTATAAACTAAATATTTTTTCAGTTGTTTTTTGAATACTTCTATATTTTCAAGACTCTTTAAAGACTGCGGTAGCTTGTAGAGTTTCCTACCAATATAACTGGTTTTTTTTTTAATAAGCTACTATTGTGAGTATTGTGACTCACCAAGTGATAATCTCCTCGGCTTCTCATATTATAATCGTGTACGTCAAGATTTTGGTTAATATCACTCTTTTCTACATATGAAGTAGCTTCATACACATATAAGCAGGTACAGTTAGGAGACCAAGTTTCTTGAACAACGGCCTACATGAATTTAATATATTTACTATCTCCATACTCCTTAAAGTTTCCTTTTGGATCTTTTAAACACCCTATCAAGAATTTGTTTTCATGAATTACTCCATACTAAGAAATGATAGTATAGTTACCTCATAATCTGTAAGAGCCCATGGTAAGCTGTAAAAAGTAACTTTTAATTTAGCGAGCTTTCACATGTAACTGAATCTTCGTTCATTTGGCGATGTTTCTATTTCACACTGACTGAGATTCGAATTATTTTTCCAGCTGAACCAATAATAATTCTTTCATCTAATACTATTCATATTTCAAATGTGACGCAAATATTTAAAATCATATACTATTATTCTAATCTTGTTCTTCAACTCTGAATTTCTGAATTTTACTGGTATTCTACTTCGAGTTTCACTCGCTTTCGTATCGCATTCGAAGTAGAGAGTACTTTCTTGAAACTTGCGGAGAGAAGTTTAGATCTGGTAATGTAATGGTGAGATGCTTATTCGTAAGCAAGCCTAAAAAAGAAGATTTTACTCCACGAGTTACTTTCTATAAAGAGGGAGATCCCAGTAATTTATGACAGGGTAAAATGTTGGTCCGCAAGTCTATCACCATTTCAGTCAGGTTTTATCCCGTTTGATAATATATCTGCATAACCCATTATCCACAATGGCCCGAAGATGAACTATCAATCTTAATCAACAATGCAATTCATGCCTATTATTTGATCTCTCAACAAAAATTTCCAAATGCGAAAAATGATAGTTTATACCGGATGCTTGTCCAGTTTGTCTTGACCTCTAGACGTTCGAGACGAGCGAAGCGATATTTTATTATATAATATGTATTTGAATAACTATATACCGTAATTATTATACCGTATCTTATTAAAGAGAAAGTATTGTTACGGGTTCTAATAGCTAAAATAAGGCTGGCAACACTAAAGTTCACACTTGCACTTTATTTACAAAAATTAGTCTATTTACACAAATTATATGTAACTTCAATTAATTAAATAAAAATAGATCATCAATTGACAAGCTAATACTTATTTTCAGTAATTATTTACAAGGATTAATGAATAATTAATTACAGGTTGATCAATAACAAAAGAAACTAGAGTCCAATAAACTGTACAATAATGTAGAATGAAATGATAAAAAGAGCAACTAATCACTTACAAAACACAGTCCCATTCGTTATTTGACAGTCCCAAATAATATCACTTAACACAACGTCTTTAAACTATCAGTAGGCTGCATAAACAGTAAACACTTGTCTCTGCACTTGACACTGTCTAAAGACTGAATAAAGCACTGTTTACTCGACTGGCACTGGATTGTCTCTCTCCCGAGATCTGTAATACAATCTGTCACACAGGTTTGTGAACTTACTGTCACGGAAGCTTTTGTAAAACTCAACTAACTGGTTCATGTGGACTCCTTCATATAGCTGTTGTAGTTGTATAATTCCAAGAATTGGAGCTCACCAGACACTTCGTGAATCCTCAAGAAGGCTTGGACTAGACCTCGATTGTTCTAGAAGAATGTAAAATTGACGAGAAGATCAATTGAGTGAGAGAGTTGCAGACTTGAAGAATAGGAGTGACAAAGACATGTGAAGAGCAAGATTCAAGTTACCTAATCCAATTCAAGTTACCAAAGGACTGAATCAAGTAGAAAAAACCACTCATCGCCTGGAAAACGTGAGTCTAATGTTATTAAATATAAATTAGCCAATTTACAGTGGAAATGTGCTTTGAAAAAATATATTAGACACAACGATTTCCACGACCGCATGGTGAAATAAATTTTATATCAGAGTGTAAAGATTTCATCTTACCTTCACTGCACTAATTAGCACTTAGGTCGGCTCAACAAAGTTATCATCTATCAATTCATAAACTTTCAAAAATACTTTCAGAAAAAATAAGCCTGAAAAAAGGACTTTAGCTTTTGTTTTTCTAATCGAATCTCTTGCATGGGATATTTGTTCTTAATTTTAATAAATTTCGCAATATCGTCATTTAAATCTGTGCCTGATTGCACTGCCCTGCTCGACTATTGGTATTTGTTAGTGATTAGTTTTATCATTTTCTTACTGAGGGTGATCTTTGTTGAGGGTCATACTACACAATATATTCTGTATGATATTTGGGTCGCTGGTATCATCGGTGAGGCATACAGCTGCTCGAGAGTATATTGGTGAATTTTTTGAGAGACCAAATTCGATAGAGATCAACTCCCTCAGTGAACTTTACAGCAATACCAAGCATAGCAGCGGTCATCAACATAGTAGGTATAGGGATTCGACAACTTACAACAGTTGATTCCTGGATATCATACCTGGAATAAATATTTCAGGGAAGATTGAAAGGACTTTTCTGTTTTTCGTTGTGGGATTGCCCCATCACCCTCACAATCATCCCGGAGCTGAATGAGAGCCTAATACCTGAGTGATTCCGGCAGCAAGGACAATAACTAATTATACTTCAGGTAATTGTAGAGGGAGGTGGAAGTAGTTCCCACATGAAATGGCGCCCAAACAGGGACAGTGCAGAGAGAAGGGCCAGGGAACATTGCACTCTAATAATATTTTATTTCAGAAAAATTCAGCATCAGCCGCTGAAGCATACAGCAGCAAAAATATTAATAAAATTTTATTACAGTTTCTATCCTGAAAAACAAGTGAGATCGCCGCAGACTTCAGCTTGCAGTGTACTAGCCTAGCTTATAAGTGACCAGTGGTCGAGCAGAGCAATAGCATACTGAAGTTGAGTCTATCTAAGGGGCCTAATTATAGTAATTTTCCAACTGTGAGCGATCCTTACTGTTTTTTTAAGAATAGTTTTTCAAGAAACTGTAGAAACCAACTTGGGACTTGGAAAGAAGTATAGGCAAAATATCAGCCTACAATTTAGAATTTTAAAACAATTGAACAAGGAAGACTAGGGGCAGGGTTTACTCACACCCTATATGCTAAACTATTGCAAGTTATATGTCATATAGTTTTTATTTTTCTAATTATTTGTAATTTCATGTTGTTTTGTGTAACCTTTCGTGTGTGTGTGGGGCTCAACTGTCAACATCACTAGTCATCAAGGATAATCAATTTAATTAGAGACTGACCTGGTTTGGTTATCCATTATCACTACACTGCACTGCACAATTGACTACAAATTTTTACTTCACTTTTTCACTGGCTATTCACAAACACGGCTAGCGACGGCTCTTAAACTCATTTTAACATAGAGGACGACCAACCCTCGCTCATGGACGAACGCCGACCGATTGGCAGTGTCTCATCTATCCAATTCAACCAAGGAATTCGGGAGAGATTGTCGTCCACACATGCCGATGAAGCCAGCAATCTCACAGATATTGGGATTTCTAGTCCAGTAACCGACGTTCAAACCCCAGCAGCCAAGGCTAGTGCACCCACATTTCTCGACCAGGGCGCTCTAGACATAATCATGAACGCCTTTGCTCAACAATCTAGAGCAACAGAGCAATTGAATGCAAGTTTGAAAGCTGAAATAAATCAAACATCAGAGCAATTAAGTCAAAAGATAGACCAACAAAAAGCACACATGAATGAACGGTTTGACCAAGTTACTGAGAGGCTGGAAAAGAAGTTAGAAGAAACTAAAGTAAGTTTGCAAAATCAGCTCAAGCACAACATAGACTGCCTGACCTTCAAAACAAACAATAAGCATGGTGAAATGGAACAATACATTGATTCACAGATTCAGCCTGTATGCACAGAGGTATGCAAACGAATAGACATACAAACAAGAGAATTTATCTTAGACAATACCAAATTAGATATTAGGTTAGCCAAAAAAGTGACAGAAAAATTTAAGCCCGCTGAACTAGGAAATAAACAAATAGAAGCACAGCAACAAACAGCAGCCCATATTATTAATTTTAAAAAATCAAACCAAATTATCAAAGGAACTTCAATTCACAACCTACCATGTTCAAACTGTCAACGAGGCCAGAAAAAACATTCTGAAATAATGAAACACAAATCAAACAATAATATGCATGGAGAAATTCAAAAAATGAAAACAGAATTGAACAAATATAGGAAGGAGGAAGAAAGAAATTTTAAAAAAGAATTGATAAATTTAATATGGAAAATGAAATGAGCTGGAAACATAACCTAACAACTGGAAGTGAGTTAAGCAGAAAACAGGATTATCATCATCATTGTCATCATCCTGACAGAGAAAGTGCTTCAAGCCACTGCCAACTGTATTGTCACACTTCAATGCTAGACCTGTCCTAGTAAAAATTCCCATGGATGGAAGAACTTATGCTCATTTGCATCGAGTGAAATTCAAAAATAATTTCATAGGGACCCGGACAGCTAGAAACGGAATTTTAATGGAAAATTTATGGAAATGTATCGAGGGGGCTATGCTACCGAAAATTAGTATGATGTAAAGGTAGACTATTTGTAGACAACTAAGAGCAACAGAATTTGAAACACGTTAAGCGCTATACAGGTCCCCGGTCAGTGGCGTAGCCAGGATTAGATTTCGGGGGGGGGGGGGGCTCACAATGGTGGGGGGGCTCACAATGGTTGTGGGGGGGGGTGTCTGGGGGTAAGAGGGTCCGGAATTTTTTTTAATTTAGTGGTGTAAAATGCTAATTGAGACAACTTGTTAGGCTCTAAAGCTCAAAAGAAATTTTTGAAAAACTACTTCCCAAGAACCCAGGTGACCAGGTTTAAAATGATTAGGTTTGATTTACTAATATCTGTGGCTATTGTGACTTATGCACTGAATCTCAAAATCAATAGAATGACAATAAATTTCATTTCAAGTTTATAAAAATGCAGTTCAAATAAACATAAAGAAAACATACCTTTTTATAAGTTTCATATTGAAACGTGGTCCCTAAAAGTTTTTGGGAAAAAGAATGTTGATAGCCTAAAACTGCTTTGAGGCACCGCAACGATCATAAAGCATTGACAGTTTGACAGAAATTATTACACAAGAGTAATCGCGGCTAGACCGTGAAAAATAAACAGAAGTACTAGCTTTAATGGGATACATTCAATTTGAAACGGGGTTACTAGGAGCTTTTGTGGGGGTGTATTTGCCGACGAAATACAGACAGTTTTAGTACTCTGTGACGAGAAATTATTAGATTACGAGGGTAGCCCGTGAGAAAACAGAAAAGCTACTTTTAATGGAATGCAATCGATTATGAAGCGTGGCCATCAAAGAATTTGGTTGAAGTACATTCGATCATAAAACACAGACAGTTTGACAGCATTATTGCTCGGCAACTAAAAATTATTAATCACGAAGGGGAGAAAGAAGGAGGCTCCCCGAGAGAGGAGGCAGTTGGAGAACAGATTTCCTGACGAACGGACGTGTTGCTCAAATTCGTAAGAAGACTTAAAATCCGTTTTAAGAGAATACCGGTGCGGTGCTATGAGTCGTGAAAAAGTGTCGAACTTTGACATAAAAATAGTTTTTCATTAGGACATTGAAAGTAACCAGTTTTCTAATGAGATAAAACATTTCGTGATGACTATCAATTTAATTGAATGCGGGATTTCCACATCGAAAACTTCAGGGATTTAGAGAGAAAGTATATCCAGGCAGGGGCTTCCAAGATTCCGTGGGGGTGGAGGTTACGCAGTTCCGGAAGATTAGGCTGAGAATCATAGAAGAAAGTTGCTCTCCAGGCTGTAAAGAAGATAATGTATGTGGTATGTGTACAGTGCTCCGTCAGAAAAAGTGAAATGTGTGAGTAGAATAATAAAAACATTTTTCTTTATTATATCTTAATATTTTATTAATATGTTTGCATCCTGAATTCCATTTGATGAAGTGTGACCCTGAGATCGAATAACTCTAGACTAATGACATATTAATATTCAAATTGTTCAGCAGTTTTTGGTATATTTTCTGACTTCAACAAAAAACCGCCTGGCGCCCAAACCATCAACAACTCTGCCCCTTAAAGGTTCATTTTTTTCACTAAAACCTTTCATATTCTGCTTATTTTTTTTATGCGTGAATATTGATCCCCATAATTTTCTGAGTAAGAATATGTAATTTATTTTTGTTTTGATTCACTGGTTAGCTCAGTACATAGATAAGCAGGGGGTCATGTCACCCGGGTACGTAGCGCATGCTCTTGGAACGAACATATGACTTTTCTGATTAGCAGAATTCCACCACCTTCCTTGGATAACATTTTATCAGAAAATAAATATAAATAGAATATTATCTTTGTTCCACTCACCATCTATGAATTTTCATGTATTTCTTCCAACCACCTTCTTCATGAGAAATTGAAATTGAAAATTCAAGGCTTGTCAAAATTAGTATCAGTATGAAAATCAGTATGATCATACTCATCAGTATGATCAGTATGATCATACTCATCATATGAATGTAATAACTTTCTTTATAAATTCACGAGTTCGATGTGAACGAGACACATAACCATACAAACAGTCCAATGCCATCAACAACAAAGTACACAAGTTGCATTATGAAGGTAAAACTTATAGAGATGCACTCTAAACAGCTGGATAACGTTTGCAGTGCTCCAAACTGAAAATGAATGAACTAGAGATTGTAATGGCATTGGTTTGAGACGGATATATCCGACACAGAGCGTTCAAGAGAAGCGAAAAGTCGGCGACGTATATGTACGTCAGGGGCGAATTTTTAGCCACCGGCTGCTGACGGATATATGCGTCGAAAACACGCAAGGGGTTAATTTATAAAAAAAAATATTTTTTATATTTTTATTTGTATTATATCCCAAGAAAAAAGAACACGTTGCAATATAATATTATGTCATTAGCCTAAAACGCACCCAACCCAAAGTTCATGAAATCGGAATTTTTTGATCATAACACACTTATATTACACGCTTGCATTTATTTGTGTGTTTTCATTTATAGAATCCTGATTTCAAGAAATTTGGGTGCGTTTAGACTAGTGGGTTACACGGAATTTCAACTTCAAAACTAAATTTTCTACAAGATTAGTTATTCAAAAAGGTGATTTATCAATAATTAACAAAGTTAAACCACTTCAAACTTGAAAAATTGCGTTTTATTTAATGTGATATCTCAATAATTATCGTAGTTACAGTTTTATGTTTTATTCGTCTTTGCAGCTCATTTTGAATCAAAATTATCCATTTGAACACCTAAATAAAGAATCTAGAATTTTCTATATGAGTAAATATTGTGGTATTTGAACAATACACTAATCTGACTACAACAACTGTAGTTATATTCTATTACACAATCAGGGTTTCTGTATTCTGTTCGTTATAATAAAATACAGATAGAACCCTTCGGCTTTAATAAGTCCTTATCTATTAGTTATTTGAGAATTTTTTATTTCTGAAATTTCGGGGGGGGGGGCCTGGGCCCCATGGGCCCCCCTGGCTACGCCACTGTCCCCGGTTCCCGTATGGATCGCCAGCCTGTGCTATGCTATATATGTGAGTAGCCATGGTGCTAAATGCTTTCTATGCATTATTTCATCATTAAACACGTTCTAAATAAAATTACTATCTTTTCTCTCCATAAATAGGAGAATGACACGGGCCGGAATTGGAGTGTTTGAAATTTGGACGATGTGAGACAGAGAATTGGACGATTTGAGAAATGGACGCAGTGAGCTTTGGAGGCTCTGAAAAGTGGACGATCTGAATTACACCCTCTTGTAAGCATAAAAATCAATACGGGACTTTGAGGTCCCGTATGGCACCAGAATGATGAAGTAGATTTTTTATAAGCTTAGCCTATTACTTCTCAAAAGTCAAGTAATATTGCTCGCAGTTGGTTGAAGACAATCGAAATTACATCAATAGCATTTTCATAACAATCCATAGCCTATATTCATGGAATTCTATTGTCAACTAGAACACATGTCACTTGATGTTTCTATCGGTTACAGAGTACAGTATTTACTTTCCAAGTACAAACAAATTATTCAACAACAGCATTGTTACATCTTCCTTCTTCTTTCCTCATCATTTCCCCACTCTCTCATTCATGATTACTGTAGGCCTATTCTATAATATTGTCTCAATCAGAACACTTATTCACTTATAATAAGCCTGCAGAAGCAGGTCGTTCCTAATCTTATATAATAACTTTTCTAATTAAACGCTGAAAACGCTTCAGAAACGCTGGAAATGCGTGCTATGGAAAATTTAATTGGATACATTCATACTATAAATAGTACAAGCCTGTGTGACTGGAAATAGTTGATAGATTAGTTACCAGATGACAGTAAGCACATTACTGTCATCTGGTAACTAATCTATCAACTATTTCCAGTATTATATCTGCACAAGATGATATACGGGAACCACACGACCCATAGAGCACAGTTGAATGGGCGGTGTATGGGGACCTGGGGACCTGAGAAGCCTTTATGGCTGGCAAATAGATATTGATGTTGTGCTTAACATGTTAACAATACATCTTGAAGTCCGAATTCGAATTCAAGATTGAGTTTAAGAAACTTAATTTAATTGATATAAGTTCTGAAATTTGGTTCTAGCTGTGTAGGCTTTGTAGCTGTGCTGTCTTTATGACTCAAATGAAATCTTCTTTGCCAGCAGTAGTGCTGGATTAGTGGGAATATTAAAGTTTCATTTAATTTTTTCGAATATTCAAAATATAACGCTTCAATTTTATCTAGTGCACGAGTAATATAAAGAGAGAAGAATAAATTTCGTTTGAAAATGGAGAAATATAGAGTGGGGCATAAAGACCTTCCCTATTTGGGAAGGTCTTGAAAACTAAACTAAGAAGGATGGATTTTTTTATTGATCGATGAGACACTTAATGTCATTGAAGAATACGCAATATTTGATTGTCCTAAGCAATAAGTCCTCAAATGGCGTCCTCAACTCGTTTGAGTCGTCTCCTGACGTTACCCAATACTTTATCTACCATAAAACAACATTTATTATTGTTTCATTTTTGATTGAGGGCTTCCAAAGTTTTAGGACGATGTTGAAACACTTGAGACTCGAGTTAGTCCCAGAGTAAATAGTCACAGGATGTCAAGTATAGAGAAGTTATCACCATGCAAAGAGATGACGTGTCCGGGTTCGTTGAAAAGTTCGACTAGTTTTGTCTGGAGGAAGTACGGAGCATGGCACGGTTATGATAACTGTTTATTACAGTGACATTATTACCATTATGTTGAAAATGCGCCGGACATGAATGGAAGACCAATTTGAGTGATGTATTGCTCAAAAACCAGTTTAACTTTGCCTTTTTTTTTTAATGTCACTCCACTATAAAAATGTGGTCTTGTTTAATGAAAAGGAGCCTTAGTAGGGGAAACTACTGGCTCTGGCGCAGTTTAATGGCGGTTAACTAACCACAGTTAAATTTCAACGGTGGTTGAATTTCAACGGAGGAAAACCTAACTTAACTTGACATTGTTACTAGCCTAGCTAGCTAACCCGGCTAAATTGGCTCCAAAATTATTTTTTTGTAGATTGCTTCCGGATTTCCCTTCCGGAACGACCAGCAGCTACCCTTGTACTCTCAACCGTACAAGATGAGAATAAATTTCAATATTCAAACTTTCAAAATACCATCGCTTGAATTCGTCGGAAATTATGGCTCCCAAAAGAATCTACCAATTCAACTTCACTCTCACACTGTTATTGATTCGTTGATACCTACTGCAACGGAGTTTCCATTCTCTTTCTCATAGTGGTTCACAGCTCGGCCACGTTCCACTGCTCATTGGATATCTCGATTTATTTCTTTTTGAGAACACATATCAAGGGATTGTCAAACGCTCGAGAGGTTGGGCTTTGTGCAGTCTTATTGGAAAACACATCGTTTAAAAGATGAGCGAGAAATATAATTTTTTATGAGTATGAGGCCTATATAGGGCTGAGACCTGTCCGTGGGTAATGAGTCAGATGATGGTGATGATGATGATTGATGAGATGATCCTACAATTTCAATAAGAGTTGAATGTGCAAAAGACAGTATGCACTAAGTAGGCAATAATGATCCTAGCTGAAAAGTTATGGTGGAGGGGGAGGGGGCGCGTTTGGCTGATCACAAATGCTAGTTTTGTGTCCTTATTAGCGATATTTCCCTCCTTCCGAGGGACTATGTGCAGTCTTATTGGAAAACACATCATTTAAAAGATATTTCCTTAGCGATATTTCCCTAAGCGATATATGAGCGATATTTCCCTACTTACCAATGAAATAAAATTTAAGATTTTTCAATCGCTTTTTGAAAATGGAAATGCTCCAATATTGTTCCAGATAAATTTGTTTTACATTAAAAAATCCATTTCAAGATTCAAATAATTCAGTAATTTAAGTCTTTTCAGAAACTCCAAGAATTTTGATCTATTCTGTACTTAGTTACTGAATCATTATTTTAAATAACTTAGTTTTTGAAGGTTATCTACTATAATTTGATTATTATTATGTCTACTATAGTTTGTTAATTACTGATGGAATGCCTTTTTTAATCTGAAATACTGTAATCTGTCAACCCACTATTACTGATCCCCATATACAGTGAAGTTCAATTATAGGCATTTTTCATGAGGTAATAGAGTAATTTTGATGTTATTTCTTGAAAATCTACTTCTTATTGAAAACAACTCATTAAATAATAATGAGACAATAAAATAATATCACTGGAATTAGTGGACATGAAATTAGGCGTGCAATTAGAATCATAAGCTTAGTGCGACTAGAATATGATTATAATGTTACAATGTTATTATTATTATGTCTAGTCATTTTCAGACTTAAAAAAAAAATGGTACTAAATTTACCCCAGATGTGTAAACATCAACAGCGTTGTTTGATCAGTGTTTACGATTTGTGTACTGTTGAACGGAATTTTGCACTTTTTCCAAATTATTTATCTGTGTCGCTAGCAACACCGCAGTTTTTTCTAGTCATCCGTCCACTATTTTGGTCTCTATTTTAAAAGGTGATGGAATCCTTTGAGATAAATATCTTGGAAATAATTCCACCTACAAGAAAATAGCATAACGCAATACTCTGTTTACTTCACACCTCTATGAAGAGAAACATTTGTTTTATAGTTATCTCTGTTATTAGCAACTAGAAAGTTTTTTCAGGAGAGCAGTAGAAATATTTCCAATTATACGAGCTGAGATGAGGGAATTCATCTTTCTTGACTAAGCATTACTGTCAAAGAGTGTTAACATTGTCAGAACGGAAGATTGATCACAATTCCTTTTGTATTTGTGAAGAGAAGTAGGTGCAGGTCGTTCAGCGTACTAAAGCCTACAATGGATGAGCAAGCTCTAAAACCCTCTCCTAGATCCATTTAAAAGTTTAGTATCGAATAATGGTACGTATGATGCGTATATATTATTGGAGTATATTATATAGAATGATGTGATGCCAATGACTAAGGGGTGAGACAGGCAATGCTGATAGAGTGAGTGGATAAATATGCTCCCTATTGGGGTGAGACAGGCACATAGAAAAAAATTCCTTTTCTATATAGATGAGGGTGGTCAAACGTTTTTCCTACCGTGGTAGGGAAGTATAGAATACCATCAGCCTGCGGAGGAACCGAGAATCTCTCCCGGAAAATGTGTCCCTCAAAACAAGCATTTCGTGTCTTTTGTTTTCAATTTAAAAATATTGCTCATAATGTCATGAATTTTTACTTTTAGTAGAAAATTCTGCCTTATTGTGGCTTCAGCTGAAAAAAGTTTTGTTCATCTCAAATAGAAAACAAGCTGGATAAATTGCTTTCCAATCGTCTCTGTCAAATAATTGGCGTAGATGCAGGAAGTAGCTCAGAAGTGTGCTAATCACACTCACCTGTGCAACGACAATATCAAATTTGTTTTAATTTGAATTAAATTTATTATAGTGGGCAAGGCGGCTTGTCATGGATACAAGTCTGTTAGCTGAGTGAGGAAAGTCACAACTCACTTCACTTGTTGAGGTCCAAAGAGTCACCTGTAGACGTCAGGTGAGACTCATCAGCGAATATCAATCAGGAACTTTAGGTTAGACCTTATTAAATCAATTTTTTTAAAGTCTCTTTTGAGGAAAACACTTAGGCTTTGTTAATAAGCTATACATTTTTCGCTCTCAAACTAAACCTTCATGATTCATGAGCCTTCAAGAGCATTATTTAGACCTGAAGATCAATTTCCTTATTCGAGGATAATTTGAATGTAGAATTTTAACATTGGACTGCATATTACCTAAAATGAACTACTATTATACTGTAGATCGCGTGTTTCGAACAATACACATTGGAATAGAATCCCACCTAACTATCTCTCCCTTTGCTTCAGTTTGGGACGTTTCAAATAATGTGATTGATTCAATAGAGAAATTTCCTCCCACATTGAGGGGGGGGGGGTTCTAACCTTTGAACAATCAAAGCGTTTGGTGCTCACCCTGCTTTTAAATTAACCATGCCTAACCTGGGCATAGGACAAGAGAAGGGAGAGAAATTATAAAAAGTAATGATATAGACACAATGAGCGTTCAAGTAGCATCGTAAGTGGATGACTGTAATTTGCTAATAAGTCACAATCACAATGAAAATTAGCCAATGACATCCATTTATTCACGATGACGAATGATTAGGAGTGAATTCTGTGCTGCCGTTTTTTCAAGAGTCTGCAAGTTTGTGTCCCTGGACAGCGTTCCAGCTAGCTAAGAGTCTGCTTCCAACATGATTGATTCTTTAAAAATTATGTTAAATGATTTTTCTGTTCACTAACCTTTACTAAATTGGTTGTAATTCCTGATGACGCGTTCAGCATTCTTCCTGGCAATGTAGAACCATTCGCTGGTATTTTTAAGGTACTTGTACTCGACAGCAAGGTCTTTGACAAGGATCGGTCCCTCGGGCAGCCGGTAGGCATACGGGCAAAATAGCCAGTAGTCTTTGTACTGGTACTTGTCGTAGCAGTTGCCAGCTGCAAAGATGTCGTCATCAAACTCTACCATGGCGAATACGCCAGCGTGCAGCAGGTATTCGGAGTTCATCACCTCTGCCGCGTACTTCCACAGTCGCGTCAGCATGTTGGCCCTGTTCACAGCTACGTCAGCTTCCACACGGAACCTTTCCTGAAACAAGAATATTGACAATTTTTAAATTGATGATTATCAAAAAGTGATAGAAATTTATTCGATCTATTCAAAGATATCAAAATTTACATAGTACAAAGCAAAATTACATGAATATACTACCCCCCTAGGATGATTAATCAGTGCACAGAGAGAAGTCTATTGACAAACTAGAATTTCAGAAATTGGGAATTGACATAATACTATTAGCTTATGATTGTTCAAGGAAAAACGCGCATTCAATTTGAATAGTCCGTATTTTGAAGTGACTGATTTAACAAAATAATTCTTTTTTATACATAGCCCAGTCAACGAATGCTCAAAAAAAGGTATAGAGGGAAATTCTTGGAACAAAATTTTTGACTTCAATTTGTTTGTGCTAGTTAGGAGGTGAACATAATTATCATAAGTCCCCAGCCGTAACCCTTTAGAAATTATTTCTGGGAGTGTGCTGACTCCACATTCTTCAAAATAGACTTGATACATAAACAACAATGCTTAGGAGTATTTAAAGAAGTGTAAAAGTCAGTATTATATGAATTAATCTAATTATGTACTTTTATATTGATATTGCTTTATTATAAGCCTAGTCAACCCATCTACCGTTTTTGAGAGCTACTTATTGATACAGTACGAGAATCAGAAATATTCATTTAAAAAGGTAGAGGATATACTATCAATTCACTTTGCTTTTCCTTTCAGACTTTTAAAATTTTAAAAATGAATGTTCAAATGTCACTCATGGGCACTATTACTGTTTCAAAACGTGTTCAGATGCAGGAGGCTCATAGAACAGCTGATAACATGATATGTCACTATGGTGATAATATAGATGATGTCTCTTAAGCCAAAGCAACAGATTAGCTCTGTATCAAATTTACAGATGCTAATTACCCAGCGTCATGTGAGCTCACATATTGTTTGTATTGAGCTTTTCCTGTAATACATTAATCGAAAGAACTAAACACAAAACTATGCAGGTTGGTAGAGCTGCAAAGTTACTGAAAAGGTAGTTTATTTTTTATAAGAAAAACTAAAAATTCACATCATCTGTGCTAAAAACAGTTCATTTATGAACTTCTCTTTTCATACAGATGAACTGCATGGCATAAACATTGTATGGTAATTCACTCTCCCTTCCCAATGTCGTAATTTTGTGCTTATCTACCAGAAAAGGAAAACTCCAAACTGTATTCACGGGCAAGACTGGGGAAAATGCTAGTAAGCTATAATTCAAAATACATAAAAGTTCTGGGTAGATCTCAACCCAAAATTAACTGTTTTGTCAATGAGTTTCAATCAATTGTACCACTAAAAGAATATTGAACATTTGAATTATAAAGATTAATTAAAGGAAAAAAGATTTGCTAATGATAAATCATAACTAATGAAATTTATGTAGCAAAAAAGAAAAATGAATAACTGGAAATTAATTGATATAACGGACTTCTGAAATAGAAGAGAAAAAATGAGAATGATGATGAAGTTCAGATTGATGTGATAAAAAGCGTCAAAGAGCGCAATAGCAAGGAGTAAGTAATAAAATTATTAGAAAGTGGTCAAATGAAATGAGTAGAAACAAATTGGAAGAGGGAGAAAATATATGAATGAATAAGAAAAAACAAGGATAATTATTAAATAAAGAAAATAAATGGGAATTCCTATCAAAGCACAACCAATAGGACAGTCACTTAGTCACCCTCAAGTAGGTACTTGAACAGATTTCTTTTGAAACCAGCTAATGAATGGGATTGTATTGGGCGGTAAGGAGAGAGAGAGTGAGAGAGAGAGAGTGAGAGAGAGAGATTGAGAGTGAAGGAATGACAATGAGCGTAGGATTGTGTGTAAGAGAGAGTTGTGACGTTGTGAGAGCAAGAGAGTTGGTTATAGAGTGAGTGAGAGTAAATGAGTTGTTTCGAGGATTTTTCCTGCTTGAGACAGAACAGAAAATGATCACCGGCGGACCTGGGTTTTTCCCGTGAATTTCTTAGTGCTAGGTCCCCCTTTGGGAGGGAGGGGGTTGAAGGTCTCATTTTGCGGTTTTTTGCTTATATCTCGGAGAGCATACGTCGTCCTACCGACATGACCACTCTATACAAAATTAAAGTTAATTAAATTTCCTACAAGTTTTATTTCGTTATGTTTTTTGATATCTTGTATAGTTTTCGAGATATCCGCTCTTAAAAGTCTGTGATTTAAAAAAAAAACTTTTTGGCTTCTCATTTTTGCTCTTTTTGACCGGATAACTCTTGAACGATGCACCAAAAAACTAAATAATGGCCACAGGGTTGTATAGCAATGAATTCCTTTCAATAATTTTTTACTTCACTATTTTATCTATGTCAGGCGTCTGTTAGGCGCCCGCGATCTTTGTGTAAAGCTGTAAACGATGTATAGCCGTTTACAAGAATGCTTCAAAAAACTAC
The DNA here is from genome assembly GCA_948455865.1 of Conomelus anceps. Lineage (NCBI taxonomy): Eukaryota > Metazoa > Arthropoda > Insecta > Hemiptera > Delphacidae > Conomelus > Conomelus anceps. The sequence goes on along the minus strand of OX418216.1, from coordinate 78,013,716 downwards.
AAAGAACTTATTTTGAAATTCTTTAATACTATTGTAAAAGGTGGGCAAATCCCGGCAGGTTTTTCGCGATCAATTATATTTCCCTTGCACATGAAAGGTGATACTGATGACGTTAATAATTATAGGGCCATATCTTTTATACCTGAAAGAAATAGCTAAATTTTTCTCGTTCATATTATTATATATTATTATTATTATCATTATTGCCGACCTCACAGCCTAATGGCTGGTATTAAGACTACATACGGATTATTGATCAAGTATGTACCCACTAAATATTGTAAAAGTAGTTTCCTGAAATTGTTTCTTAAGCTGCCAAGGTGCTCATATACATTTAGTTACATAATTGCTATAGAGTTACATTTTTGTGTTTTCTGTGTTTACAGTTCGTGTTTTTTTCCACTTTATCATTATCACTATACCATATACACTATTTTTTACTACTATCATCACTATATTAATTTTTTACATGCTTAAAAATTTTCTTGTTATCGCGCATGTATCCAATACTATTGACTTCTGCAGGGCAATGTAAATTTTTGGTGGGAGATCAAGATCTTTGATATATTTATGTAGTAATTTTGTAATCACAGCAGTTGAGGAAATCACTATAGGTATTGTGAACACTTGATTTTGCCCCCATATCTGACTGATTTCTTCTGAAAATGGCTGGTACTTCACTATTTTATGTGAAATTTTCTTTTGTAGATTGTTGGTATTTGGTACTGCTATGTCTATGAGGTATGTTATTTTTAATGTCTTATCAATGAGCGTAATATCCGGCCGGTTATGCTTTATCGTTCTGTCAGTTGTTATGTCTCTGTTCCAATACATTTTGACTAATTCGTTTTCTAAAACATTAAGAGGTTTATATTTGTAGTATGGTGTGTGAATATCTAGTAATTTATATTCCATTGCTAACTCCTGATGGATGATTCTGCACACATTGTCATGCCTCATTGTATAATCAGTTGGAGCTAGGCTTGCATATCCTATTATTATTATTATTATCTGAAGATTACAGATTTGGGTGGTGAAAGAAGGGGCTGTTCAGAAAAATCAATGTGGTTCAATCAATCAATCAATCAATTTTTATTACATGAAAAGACATTACAAAATGGTCCCGCTAAACCTGAAAAGGTTTTACAGCAGGTGCCTATAATAAAATAAAACACAATAATAAAATGAATGCTTATAATGAATTAAACAATGGAAAGAACTGAAAGAAAACTTTTTACAAGTTTCAAAATGAACTTTAAGGTAATTGGAAGGGGAGTAATTGGGGTTGAAAAATGTTGAAAAGGAAAAGGTTAAGGGGAGAGAAAAAAAGAATAAAGATAATGGCCTACTATAAATTGAAAGTTAAAATTAAAAGTTAAAGAATATGCTATAAAATGAAAGATAATACTAAATATAAAGAAATAAACTACAATAATTGAATGAAAATTCTGTTATAGATTATGGTATTTATATTTATTTAGTTTGGTCGCTCTAATGCGGCGGCGGTGTTCTATTTTACATCAAAACTAATGTTAATCTTCACCAACAATCGGTGGATTTTTATTTTTATTTATATTTTCAGATCCAAAAGGAAAGTCAGTATGATTAAATTGCATTTAAGTCTAAATATGGAAAAAAAAAATATATATATGACGATTATGATATTAGGTTTACATTTGAAAATTGTTTAGGATAAAGAGATGAAAAATGTCGTCCTTGGAATAGTCTCGTATATTAATCGGTAAGGCATTGAAGAGTTTTGGAAGAATATACTTTAATGATCTTCTACCATATGAATTATTAAATCTCGGAATAGAGTAGACGTTAGTTCTTCTTAAGTTATATTGAGGTATAGCTGCAAATTGTCTGTAAGAATAATTATTTTTGAACATTAAAGTTATCTTATATAAATAGAAATTTTTTGGAGTGAGAGTGTGGAAAAATGTTTGAACAGATTGTTTGTCATTAATTGTGAAATTCATTCGATTAGATGTAGACATGATGCATTTTAATGTTCTTAAGGTTCTAAACATTCTTAATGGTTTTCGTAAAGGTTACTCGGCGATAGATAATAGCTTCATGTTATTCAATATAGTGATGAAAAAGTTGAGCCGTCGACTTAGGAATAAACTGTACTGTTTCTCAGATTTCAAGGGTGCTTACGATACTGTGGACAGAGGTTTCTTATTTTTCTAGTTGAATGAATTAAGAGTGTCTACTAAATTTATAGAGATTTTGAGGAAACTGCACCATGATACGAAGTCTGGTATGGAAATGAGGGTAACTTGACGGATTATTTTGTCACCAGAAACGGATTAAAGCAGGGATGCGTATTGTCACCATTTCTTTATACGCTTTTCATGAACGACTTGAGTCAGTTTGTTGGTGGGGGTTTGTATGTTGGAGAGGTATTGACCAACTCTCTTCTCTATGCAGATGATGCGGTTTTGATGTCTGAGAATGCACGCCAGTTACAATCAATGGTAAATAAATTAAAGGAGTATTGGATTACGTGGAATCTAACAGCAAATATGTCAAAATCAAAAATAGTAGTCTTTAGAAAGGTTGGGAGATTAGCAGAGAGAGGGATAAGTGGTATTATGGTAATGAAGTAGTCGAAATTGAGTGAAATGGGGGTAGTTTTCTCATCAAAATTGGCACTTACCACACATTTCAAGAGTAAGCTAACACCTGCCAGATTTGGAATAAATAGTGCGTGGAGTAAACTTTTTTCAAATGGTGAAGCGCCTCTATCGATGAAGTGGGGATTTTTTAATCAATCAGTAGAGCAGCTGTCACATATGCAGCGCAAGTATGGGGTTATATGGAAAGAGAAGAGTTAGAGTCATTTTTTAGATTTTTTGTGAAAAAACTATTTGGGCTACTGAAAAATACACCAAATTTTATCGTATACTTAGAGACTGGTAGATATATATGGATAGAGATATTATACTGGTAGAGATCAGTATACTGATATACTGGTAGAGATATTATATGGATTCAAACGTTAAGAACGCATGTCAAATACATGTTGAGCACCTTACAGTTACAGGACCATCGGTTTTCTTTAATAATTGCAAAATATTGTTTGGGAGAAGAGTCTGGCTGGTATGCGGAGTGGTTGCGCTTATTCAATTTTTATAATGTTGAAGCGGAAGGGAATTGGCGGGCGATTGACTTTAGAAAGAAATGGGAGACTGCATGGGATAGAGTACTGCAATGAATAAAAAAGGTATGACAGAAAAGTGGAAGGAAAGAAGCGAGCGATCACAATATCATACTATTTATGCAGCCTTGAAGACTGATGAAACATCAAAAAGTTACATGAATGTGGTGCAAAGCGTAGTAGCTTCATGACTACTATCTACAAGGCGAGAGGAGGATTATACCCTTTAAACCACAGTCCTTATATGGGAAAGGCGGTTAATTTATGTTCAATGTGTAATAGTCGAGAAAAGGACGATATTATTCATTTTATAGGTAAATGTTCAATTTTAGGTGAAGTTCGCAGAGCGTGGTTGAGTAGATTGGATAGGGGAGGGGTGATAGAGTATCTAGAGGGTAAATGTTGGAAGTCACTAGTGGCATATGTAAGAGAGCCCTGGAAATACCGCTATCACTTGATTCAGAAATTTAATTATTAATTTGAGAATCTAGTTATTCAAAAGGCATGAAGTGTGCAGAGTTTGTTTTATTGCCTGTTTATTATATGTATTTAATGAGATTTATGTTAATTTGGTAAACAAATTTATGTAGACTATGTTTCCCACACATAAATTATTTTATATTATAAAGCTATCAACCCGACTGACGGCCATTGTCTAAGCCTAGTGGACTTTTTTAGTTGTATTCAAAGTTAAAAAATGTGTTATTAAAAAAGATTTTCTGTTGGTTTTTCTTCAAGTATGTATTTTTTGTTTAATAAAGTTCACTTGGTTGATTGATTGATTAATTTATCTTCGAATGTCGATAAACTTCAATCCACTCAATGGTTGTGTTTTGTAAAACTATCACAATGTCTTATATGCACTCATATATGCACAAACTTAGTCATAGTGTTACGGGTTCTATGTCTAAAATAACGCTGGCAACACTTAAATTTATCACTCGCACTTTATTTACACAAATAATCAAAACACTCACTGTTCAGTAATGTCTTACAGAAAAATAAGCAATTAAAAACAGATAACACGATATGGTTCAACTGATAATGAGTTTTCAATAAACTGTACAAAAATCAATCACTAAAAGTTAAAAGGCCGATCTAATTAACAACTGTACAATAAACTGTCCAATAATATTCAAAAAGAAACGTCGAAAAAGAACACTTAACTTACGTAGCACTAGTCCGTAATACAACAAAAACTATTCAGTAGCTAACTGGTATGAATTTAGTAGGAAAAAGAATTGTCACTAACAAAGGCACAGAGAAAGAATTATCACAATATAGACACGTATATATAGAACTGTCACAACTTGTTTATCACGATGAAATTTCAAAGACAACTGAACTAATTTACAAATGCGTTCGCCTTAAATAGGTTTGTCAACAATCGAGCGATTTCTACATTTTTCTATCATCTTCTGAATAAATAAATCAAGGAAACTAGCACCTTCCACAATATTCGATAACATTCCATTAATGTCTAATCAAACAAATAGAACATTCTACTAATTACCAAGTAAACACTATAAAAGTGTCAAAAGCAGTATAATTAATGGCTTAAAAGTAAACATCATAGCAGATAACACCGAGAACCATTGTCTTTTCTTTCCTCCAACTCTCTCCAATTTCATATCCGCTACAATAGCAAATTATTTCTCATTAAAATGTTCTAGATCTTCTTTAATTAACTGTGAGGAACCTGGTCAGTGGGTCTACAAGTATATATTCTAAAATGAGTATCTGCGATATTTAGCCGTCCAGTACTAAATAGGTGTGATATTTAGCCGTCCAGTACTGAATAGGTTTACATTATGGTGCATGTTTCGGCTAATACGTTGAATAGTGAGAAATTGATAGATTCATTAGTTAACAATAAATTGTTGCAAAGCTTCAGATTTCATGCTTAACACTGAAACTGCTTTAACATTTGAAGGAAAGTAGATAAAATAGTGAAGTTATAGGCTATATATTATTGAAAGGAATTTAATCATCTACAACCCTATTTAGTTATTTAGTTTTTTTGGTGCATCGTTCAAGAGTTATCCGGTCAAAAAGAGCAAAAATGAGAAGCCAGGTTACGAGCGGGGACTTTTGATATGTTCACCTCCTAACTAGCACAAACAAATTGAAGTCAAAAATTGTGTTCCAAGAATTTCCCTCTATACCTTTTTTTGAGCATTCGTTGCCTGGACTACAGTACAAAGACTATTTCAATACTTACAAATTCGGAATTCCTGTTCAATGCTATAGTAATAAGAGGGTCGAATAATAAAACTGAACTAAATAAGAAATCATAAACATCTTCGAAGCAATAATTCTGGCTTACTCCATATTTAATGTCTTTTTATAATCACCCAGGCCAGTAGGTGGCCTGTGATCGTAGATGGCCAGGAACCTTCACATGGCCTCGTAGAAGGAAGTTGATTTGAGGCCCCCTTTTCCAAGTGTATAAACCTTTGAAAGTTTGAGCACGGTTTGAAAATGTTTGAGTTTTTTGAACGTTTGTGCTTTCTCTTGGTCGGGTTCCCAGGGGTAATACTCTAGCTACGTGCCTAACATCACGTTAATTCTATTCATACCTACAATGAATAAAGGTTTATAAACTGTTTAATGCTTTTTAGTGAGTTCAATTCAACATTAACAGAGACTCGACATTACTACTGCAATTAAGTTAGCAGACTCTTCTGTCTGAATTCACCAGACAAGTTGAGGCCAAATTACCTACCACAGCAACCTGGAATAATAAACAAAAAACTACCACATTTTTAAACCAATTTATTCAGTCTAACAGTATTTTGAGCCCTTTTCCTCTTTACAGTGCAATCATGGCCATTATCATAATGATGACCCAGTAAGACCAGAGCCGGTGCTCAATGATTACATGGCTTTGCATTGTAATTCAATGTCCATTAAACATGGTGAGTGACTTTGCAAACTGCGCTCTTCGCAAACTGCTTTTCAGTTAAGCGTTCTGTTGGCTCCCTATTTATCCAGTGGCACGGCTCACATGTTGTTTCCCCATGGAAATAATATACATTGTTGTTGGTTGACCTGGACACAGAGGATGCACTATGAGCATTTAGCAATATATGAGCAAAATTCTATAGCTAAAATTTGTCAATTCTCAATTAAATTATCACTCGTAACTGAGACCAAGATTCTAATAATCTGATATGATGAAACCCTACATACAAAAAATTAGTGCCCACAGCCAGATTTGTTGATTGCATTTATAATCCACAACATTTATAATCGTCTACAACAAGTTGTGTATTTTTTTTTATCGAATGAGTATTTGACTTGAAGCTCTCCCATGAATAATGTTTTGAAATGATGTGATCATTGTCTAGAATTTATATCAATTTGCAAATTGGGACATTTTAGATTATTTCTAATTCTAATTTTAGAATTATTATTTTTCAGAATTATTTATTTTTAATTCTAATTTTATTTCTAATTTTAAATTATTTCTCGTTCTCAGTATTCCGGAAATTGTTTTCTGAAGAGAATAGGTTTTTAAAATAACCAATCAGAAACAACGAAGCAAAGTTTAAGATGATTTCACGATTGCTGTAATTGAAACGTGAAACCACTTCTGGGATTATAATTCCCCGAAAAGTACTGTTCCACTCTATTGTTTAATATGATGAATGGAACTACTTGGACCGTTTCCATAAGGAAACTGCTGGACGTTTATTGGATGGGGCGCAGATGTCTGAACGTCAGCTTCAAATTGTTGAAGGCTTAACAGACAACTTCATTTTCAAAAGTTCTGTTCCAGCGTCATTCGTCGATTTTAATTCTCTCAACATTTTGCAGATTCCAGAGTTTGTTGAAGTCGCGTCAACGTGAGATACTTTTCCACCTATACTATTGCACTTTGGATATTCATATTTTGGTCAAATTTCATCTTCAGAAACCTCCCGAAGTTTTTAAACAATACATAAGGAAACAAACAGATATGAAAAATCTTTTTTCGTCTCACTCAGGGAAGATATAATATTTTCTTCAGATAGCATTCGCCAAAATACTTGACTACTTATTCCACATTCTTATGTCATGATTTTTTTTCCTATTCCTAAACCTCATATAATTTTTCAAGATTATAGTCATACATTTTCCGTATGTATAGACTTCACCCCTATGCAGTAATGGCAGAAGGGTAAAAGAAAAAGAGGAGAATTCATAAAACTTGAGTAATAAAACTGAAACTGAAATAGTAGGAAGTGATGAGATTTATTGATAAATTCTATTAGATGACTCTTCTATTAATATAGCATTGAATAGGAATTCCAATCATGTGAATGAAAGTAGGAGTCGATCGAAGTAGGAGTAGGATCGTGTTTGGAAGTAGGAGTGTGAGAGCTTCCCAAGAAGGAAAATAAAATAGAATGATTTCGATTAATTAGTGAATTCAACTGTTGGACTATGTGATTGAATGATCTTACTTTCCAAAAAAAAAAATAATAATAATTGAAAGTGCCGATTTCAGTTTATATTTCATTTAATAAGTGTGTTATAATTCCAAGTATTGTTCAGTTTTCTGGAGTGAAATAGATTAACTTAGTTCAGAACGGTAAGAATTTACGCAAATCGTCTTCTCCCTTCTATTCAAAATTAAAATAACTCAATGTCTATTATAGGTTGCTACTCATTCCAAGACATTTTAATGACTGTTGACTATTGGAATGCAATACTGAATTTCGAGGAATCGATATGGTGTATTGAATAGCGGTTCCGCATGTACTAGATCAACCCCCTCCGTATTCTTAAGTAATGTCCGTGTATTTTCCAAAAAAGATAGTTCTATTTTTAAGCCAACATATAGTTTCCACTTGCACAAAGCTCCAGATTTTGTTCAGAAATTTACATTGTCTGCTTAACTTGTGAGGCAAATCATCTTACAAGCATGATGTGTGTAGTGCTAGTTGCTGAATGATGAAGCGTTGACAGGTTGGCAGGCATTTTGTGGGTAGCTGAGTAGATCAAACCATGTGAGGCTAACTTACTTACCTCAGGCTCTTAGCCAAAGTTACTTACTCTTCACGAAAACAAGGAGAACAAGTCGCAAGTTTGCCAGTAACAGTGCACTAGAATAATACTTCCTTGAACCTGAGCAATGAATTATTCAATTGGTTACGAAATCACTTTAAAGTGAGTTTGTAGGCCATATAGCCCAATTTGAGCAATCGTTATCAATTTTATTCAAAAAAGGTTATGTAAGTCTCGTGACGTCTTGTCTTCCCTCTTCATACTTTTTTCTTGTGATAAGACTCTCTTCTCTCTAATATCATAATTGTAATAGCCAGTTGTCTGACGGACACACAAACGTACTTCATCAATAGAAATTCCAATCTAATCTGATAGAAATCAACATTATTGATCTTTCTTTTTTTTGAAAAGTTAATGAGCGTTTATTTTAGAAAGAATGCTAGTGTTCACAATCCAGGCATTTAGATGGAAACATTTCAAAGAACGCAGTTCCAGTTTATATTATTATTTTAGGCTATTGTGGCTCAAATTAAAATTAGTCCAATAACTCCAAGCAAGGAAAAGGACTCAAGTCTCATCAACAATGAGTGAAACTTCTAAGAAAGAAGTTTTTATTGATAAAACTCTTTAAGAGATGGAAACAAATCTTTTCTTATGTTATTTAAATAATTTTTTACAAATTAAGTTGAAAACTAATTAATTAATTTTTTACAAATTAATCAAGTATTGCTGACTAATCTTTCCACCTGCGTTGCTTCTCATACACCTTATTCACTCCTTGTTTCATTGGTCACGTCACTTGGTTTGTGACGTCACAATCGCGAGAATCGTCTTCTAGTTGCATTAATCTACAAGAGTGGTCAATTGCATTTCTGTAGTGTAGGAGTGCGGTAGATCAACAAATAGAATGGAGTTCATATCTGAATCATTCTAATTCTCTAGAATGTTTTCTTTTAATAAAGTGTTGTGAAGTTCTATTATATAATTAATTATCCTTGGAATATTGTCACTTCTACTTTGAATTAACTGCTGCTCCCCTATTGAGGATAAGTTCAGATTTTATGTTAGAAAGTTGTGAGTTGAAGACAACTGTAAGCGGATTGAAAATAATTATCAGTTATTGATAAGCTTGAAAAATTGAGTTTCTACACTGTTAAAAATTTGCTTTTTTAAAATAGGTAAGCTTTTGAGACTTTAATCCTCTTGGTATGTTGGGAGGGGCGGAAGTAGTTCATGACTCGGTTCAATATTGTAATAATGCTTCCTATCTGCTGAAATACCAGTCTATATAAAAAAATCAATTGGGTTACTTTTCGACCATTAAAAATATTGGATTCTGTACATACAGGGTCCTGGATCTGGTTTTATTCCTAGCTTTGGCTCTAATTCAAATTCTCGTCATGGTTTTGACTCTGGTACTGTTTATGACTTCCAATAACAATTTATTCCACTACTTCGTAACTTTGCCTGCAACCCCTCATCGGTGAGGACGAAGATATTGAAAATGTCATTGGTGTGTGCGCGGGATAGGCCTACCACGAAAAATACTCTGAAATAATTGAAAGGACTGTAAAGAAATTTTAAACATTATTATTCAATAATAAATCGATTATTTAATTATTCAAATTTTGAATTAATATTTATTATTGTAGATTTATGTTCTCTGAAAACATAAATATATATATAAAGTTATAGCTTTCTCAACAATTTAAAGTATTTTGATTTTATGATTTGAGCTTCTAATGTCGATTTTTAGTTTAGAACAAATCTGTACTGTAATAGTTAGTATTAATCTAGAAGTAACTAGTTATAGCAATTGACAAGTCACCAATCAAATGAGTATAACTCAGAATATGATGTATTGTGACAATGAATAAATAAATAAAAAAATAAAAAATATTATTCACATACTTGTGGTTGAAATATATTGATGATTCGAAAACATGTTAATGTTATTGATCCAGCCTTAATATCTTTCAATAGTCAATCGTAAAATAATTTTACGAAGCCTATCTTCCAGAAACAGTTCTGCGTTTTTCGTGATGATGCCTCTTAAAGGACAATTTTAAAAAAATATGTAAGGTTTTGAGACTTTAATGCCGAAGGCTGCTTCTTATTCAACGTTTCTATGATCATTTTCAAGTATGATTCAAATTTCCCCCATTTCCCCTAATGATATGTAATTAATTCTTGACTGATTATTCATTCTTCCCAATTCTTTTAATTTTTTAAATGATTTTATCTCCATGAATTAAATTTTATTATTGCTTTTTATTAACCCGACTATTCTCTCAAAGCTTTCATTAATAGAATGCTCTTTCCAGCTCTATTCAACGACTACAGAAGCTCTTATAGAAACGAAATCCACCACTCACTCTCTCAGATACCTTTCACAGCCAGGCCTGAAAGAGCTTCTATAATTTCTTACCTCAAGCTACATCAAACAACGAACTCCAGAACTTTTTCTGAAACAGGGAGTACCGTCAACCGGGCAAATCTGAATGAATTATTCAATCCTTATACCAAGCAAACGTCCATTGACACACATTACTGAAGAACACATAGTGGAAGTAAACATTTTTTGGACCACCTGTTTTTGGTGCAGTATGTTTAGTTTGAACACAGTTAACATTTTGTGAGCGATGTATATTTAGAGACTGGTCAAACACCTGTGCAGTTTGGAATAAACGTCGCTGGAGTGCTGTTCGTTTTCTGTCACAAATCCATTCTCCAACAAGAGCATCTCCACTACCGTACTTTTCCATCCTCTTCCTCCACCCCCTCAGTATCACCTTCATTCATCATCACGTTTGTTTTTGCGAAAAAGGAGCAGTTACGATGAATATTCATTATTCATATCGTACAAACGTTCGTTTTTAACACTTCTGTTGCCATTCAAATCCCACCGGCTACTTTTGTTTAACACCAAGTAGCAATTGGAAATTTCATTTCTGGTTTTTTCGAGAAGATAAGCTCCGCAATTATCGAGAACATTCACAGAACTTTCGCTGACAAAAACTGTACAGGTATATCAACTAGTAGTTCTGCGAACAGTAGAACTCACTCGTGAAAAATGAAAAACAGTAAAAAGAATGAATTGTCCATCACAAAATCACGCTTCCAGTTCCTGAAAGCATTCAGTGTTTGCTATATTTTTGTTGAATTCACTCCCAGAGTCAGAGCAATAAAAATTATCGGTGGGAAGATAACCAATTTTTTCTTTGAAATATACTATCACAGTTATTACTGGTCATTTCGGTCAATAATAGGCTACAAAATAAAGGTTATGAGTGTTTAATGAATTTTTACAAATGAGTTAGGTGCTGTTATTAATGTGTCAATCGGAAATCATGAGCTCATTCTGTACATACAAGTATCAAGAAGAGTTTTAAATCATCTAATGCATTCATAGTGGATATGCTTTCTGCGATACCTGACTGCTTATCTTATACTCAGCAAGTTTCTGTCTTTATGTTTACTGGGTGCATTTATAATGCTTCCTCTTTGGCAATTGACTCAACACTCACTACTTTGCTACAGTACTCAAACCACTGTCATTGTCACTGCTGTCACTAAACTACATCCTTTCTGATTACTTGTTCATGTACAAAAAAAGAGAAATTACAAATTTTTCGAAAAATAATTGAAAATATCAATGATTGATGGTGAGTCAAAATGAACACTCTCATTGGCTGCTACAATATTCTTCAAATTCATCCGAATTCAAATACCGTATGGAGCTTAATAATGGTTTGACAGCAGACACTGTAATCTTCTACTATGAATGAATAATGAATGTACCCGATACGATTCTATTATTTATATATTATAGTATTGCCATATACCAGTGGCGTAGCGACGGGGGGGTTTTCCGGGTTACAACCACCCCTTGAGCCTGTAAAAGAGGCCCCAAAAACGAGTGGGGAGGCATCAATAGTAATACGATAATATCGGTTGAAAAAGTTTTCATACTAAAAGTATTACAGCTAGAAAAAATATCATAATTTTAATTATCTGAAAAAATGAGGTTACAGAGGGTATGGGGCGAACAAGGCAACTTTTCTTGGACCTCAACGTCAAGGGGCCACATTATTTCACAATTGTAACCAAGTGACAAAACAAAAATAAAAAAAAGGGCCCAAAATGGTCCAACTATGGGCCTTCAGGTCCCTTTTTTTAAAGTTTAGACTTCTAGAGACCTCTTAGAAGCCTAACCGACCCTAGAGGCCGCAGGTCCTTTGAGTCCGTTTTTATTGCCAGTATGTTCATGTGAAGTAGAGATTCAAGTAGGCTGCATCTGGAATATTTTCAAATTTCAACGTTTATAAGCAAGGGTCCCCTAATTTCCTCGGCTTTGGGCCATCAATGATGCTGGTGGGTCCCAGTATTTTCAGAGCCCCCAAACATGGGTTTGAAGGTCCCCTAGACGACTTGAATGAAGTTGACACAGTAGGCTTGAAAGGAGAAAAGGTCTCTTTTTTGCAGACGGGCTTAAAATGCTCATTTCTGTTAAACCGATAGTGAATGGCCGGCTTTACTGTTCAGATCTGATACCCCATAGAGTTCATTGTGATCATGAAATTTGTAAGGCCATGAATCAATCAACAAATAATATGAGGGAAGAGTTGATAACCACAAAAAAAAGCTTAGAATTGCACTTCCAAGACCTGGAAAACAAATTTTTTCTCCAGTGAAGAACCCTCAGAATCCCTAATTTTTTGGGGTTCCGTCACTCTATATGAAGGGCAAAATATTATAATTGAATCCATCACTCATATTATGTGAGTGCAAAACTAATATAAGTTGAAATTTGGAATTGGATGTGGTATTCATTCTCTCTTTGCAAGTTCAATCAAGCTTCATTCAATGTCATAATAACTTTTGTATTTTTACACATTTTACATATTCCAGTACTAGTGAATAGTTCGATGCGAATTCAAGAGATTACACAAAAATAGAAGATAAGTTTATTGGTCTCTCTGGTGCCACTCATTGCCCTTTTCCCTAGATTCCAAAATTTTTTCAAGGAATGGTTTCCAGTTGGCCTACTCTCGAATTTTACCTTTGAATTGAAAAAACAATTCAAATTAATTACACAGATCCTTTCGAGTACAGTATGCAACTATAGGCATAGCTGAAATACATAATCGATGCTAGTTGGGAAATCGAGTCATTAATAATTAAATTATCTAATAATTTTCAATTATTATTGAAAATTGATGTTTGGTGTGAAGGTGTAAGGGAGCCTCCAGCCACACCTCTGCCCCAGGCCACTAAAATGTCTCTGAGTGGCTCTGATTGTAATAATAGTTTGAAACCACTATAGATTGTCAAATTAGCTTTAAAAAAAGTAATATTGTAATAATAGTTTGAAACCACTATAGATTGTCAAATTAGCTTTAAAAAAAGTAATAAAGTATTTTTGGATTTTGGAAACTGATTAATGAACTAACAATATACGAAAAGTGGGTTCAAGCTCTTAACCAAACGATATATAAAAGCAATAATTTATTGAATTTAAGCTTTCACTTTCACTTTACTCAATTCATAAACTTCATTTTAATAAATACTTGTATAAAGTTACTATTTTTAAGCCTCAAATCAAGCTCTCGACATAGAAAATTTAAACATTTTCCTATAATGTGGACTAAAATGAATGGGTTTAAGCTTTTCTAGACATGGGTCTAGAATCTCTTGGAATACGATTTTAGAGGGACTATTTATCAAAATTTTACCGGGGGAGAGCCCCCGGACCCCCCAAATCTTCTATAATCCCCCCCCCCCCCCCCAACCATGAAAAGATTTTCGCTACGCTACTGCCATATACCCGGGATCATTCGTGCTACGAAAAGTTCAGATAAAATTTAACATTCAATGTTGGGCTCAGAACTCAAACTGAAGTGATTAGAAAATGTGCTCCTAACTTGTTTATTGATATGAATAGTGAAGAACGCGTCTAGATTAATTTAGGAGAGCAATGTATATCTTCGAGACTAGGACTCGTGATCACGGATTGTAGCAGCAATTCTTACTACTTTTGCAATATATACTTTTTTAAATTTTGTAACTATTCAGCAGCTGAAATTGATTAGTTTTTTTTTTTTTAGCAAAAAGTGCATCATTTAGCTATTAAAACCTCTACAACAACGAGTTGCCTGATCAAGATGATGGTTGTATTTTCTAAAGTTTGCGATGAAGTTTTTATCACCAAATACACAGATGGACCTTTCTGACTTTAGAATAATAGCCAATGTGCTCATCGCCAATGTACCACAAAACATCTGTGTTTTGTGCCTGTTGGGAGACTAGAGTTCCAAATAACTTCTTTCAATATTAACGTAAACTTTCCAGAGCATGTGTCTCGTCGACGAAACTACAAACTAGGCATGGAGTACACAAACTTGATGAGAAAAGCATTGACAATGGTGAAAACGTTTGCCACACAAATGAGTTTATATGAGTATTGAATTTATTTGGGATATTCAACCAAGCTTTAAAGAATAATAGAAAACATAAAAATTCAACTAGATATTTATTATGATACACTATCATCAACTTATTATAAACTTGAATAACACTTTCAAGTGGAAATTAACTCACGCTATGGCGTGTCGGCCGTTTCACTCTGTTATCTAGAGCATCGTCAGACGTTCCACAGTTCACCGTGGGAGTGTACTGTGGGTCGTCTGACGATGCTCTAGACAACAGAGTGGAACGGCCGTCACGCCATTCCGTAAGTTAATTTCCACTTAAAAGTGTTTTTTTAAGTTTATATTAGATATTCATTATTTCACACATGAAAGATCTATTATTACATTGATTACAGACAAAAGACAGACTGTGAACAAGTTTTCAATAATTATACCAATAAAGATTTTTTAAATTTTTTTTTGAGGATGAAGCCCACATAGATCTAAGACCTGTTCGTGGGTAATGAGTTGGATGATGGTGATTGAAGAGTTGGACCTACAGTTTTAGGTGGGCTCCGAACCACCGGGAAGTGATTTTAGAACAGGGACTGCTACGGCACTCGGCTATCGCCATCGGCTATCATAAGGAATAGAAAGTTAGTCTTTCACAACGGAAAAGAGCAATACGTTGAAAATTATGCAACATGGGCGTTCTAAAACACAAAGCCTACGTAGGCTTTTCAAAACAGTGATAATTTTTCATGAATGGTGGCTGAATGAAATTTGCATAATAACTCTATTCATCGAACTTCACATTCACAAAGAAAGATGGCTCATGAAATATTCAGTTTAAAATAGCCAACTCTTCAAACGTTTTGCAATATTGATATGTTTCCATCCCAATATCGGATTCCATACAATTTTTCTCCATCTTATACACACAAATTTTCTCTTAATTATATTGTTACGGGTTCTATGTCTAAAATAACGCTGGCAACACTTAAATTTATCACCGCACTTTATTTACACAAATAATCGCAACACTAATTAACTTACGTAGCACTAGTCCGTAATACAATAAAAACTATTTAGTAGCTCACTGGTATGAATTAAACAGGAAAAAGAATTATCACTATAGGCACAGAGAAAGAATTATCACTATAAAGGCACAATATATAGAACTGTCACAACTTGTTTATCACGACGAATTTCAAAGACAACTCAACTAATTTACAAAAGTCTCCCTCTATTTATATAATTTTCCATGATTGAGATATCTCTCGATTTCTCTACCAACTTCCACCAATTTCTAAAATAAACAATGAAAGACCTTTATGCCTTCCACAATATTCGATAAGACTCCATTAATTTCTAATCAAACAACTAGAACATTCTACAAATTACCAAGTAGACACCATAAAAGTGTCAAAAGCAGAGTAATTAATTGCTTAGAAGTAAACATTTACATAGCAGATAACACCGAGAACCACTGTCCTTCTTTCTCTCTATTTCCATTCTCATATTCGCTGCAATATGATAATTCACAATATTGAAGATAAGTTTGAATTGGACCTTGTGTTTCAAACTCAATGGAGGTTCAGGTTCTATAATTTATTTGTGTGAATTGTTAGGTATCACAATTCATAAACAGGGTACAATTTTTGAGTCACTGAGTTCATTCATTTTCACCTCCATGCATTATCTCATTGTGTTGAACAATACTACAATACATTACTAGATTTTACTACAAACTACAAACGTTTCCAACTTCTTGCAAAACATTCTGCCCAGAGAAGGTCATTGCTCACTCACACAAGACTCAACCCTTGAGTCCTTTCAAATGCTGCTATAATATTAATGAGTTCTATTTTTTCGTCGTGTTTTTTTCAACTGAGTTGAGTCAGTTAATGCCAGTTAATGTGTCTATTTGGCTATTTTTTTATTTGCCTTTCATAGTTTGCGCGCAGAGACCAGATCATACAGTGTTCCTATACAGAGACCCTTTGATTATGCATAGTTTTGGGATAATAAGTTTGAGATTCCCAGTCAAAACCATTTGAAGTTCTCTTTTTTGTGTGATTGAAGTAAAGATATGAATAAGATATAATAAAGTATATTTGAAAAATATTAATAAAGTAAAGTTTTAGTTTTTGTTCAGCTTGGAATGTGAGCCATCATACATCAAAATGCAAGTTCGTGAGTATTGGCTCACGATAACGCACATCTGCAATCTTAATGTAATATTTATTAGTAATAATATTGTATTATCTATAATACTGGAGCATCAAAAGTGTGATTCAGAGTTCTTGATTCATATGCAAAATTAATTCATAATTTTATCATAATCTATATTCACACGAAAAAATTTCTGAATTTTATCATCCTTCAGAAAGTGTATGTCTATAATAGTTTTATATAATAATATGTCTATAATAATAAAAGCCCATATCTTTCTGTAAAGTTCCCGTACTATTGATTAGGGTTGTTTCTGTTTTACCAATCAGGCACCACGTCTTCTTCTTCCTCTTATTCGAGAAGAAGATAAACTACCAGCAGAGATGTTGCATCTGTGACGTATGCAGAGCAACTAATAAAAAATCACGACTCATAAAACGTTGAAATCAACGAGGCCAGATATCTGAGTGCAATAACTATCATACGACGTATGATATATCATACGTCATGAGCTCAAAAATTGTTGTACATCAAGGAGTAAAGATTTTAACATTCTTAGTTTTTCTCAACACATAGATACGTATTTGAATTACTTTACATCGTACAAAAAAGAAATTATCGTTCATATACTATAAGTATCGTACTGGTGAAAAAAAGAGAAATCTACTGTTGCGGCTCGAGAATTTGTGAGTAGACTCGTGATAGCTGAGCCGTATCGGCCGCCACATAGAAATTACACATTAAACCTGACATTTTTCTAGCGTTTTCTGTGTTTTTCAGTATTAGGTTAACGGAAAAGTTGAAATTTTAGTGAAAATGTTCCCGTTTATACAGTAACACTACTTTTCAAATGAAGTTTTTGAGAACTCTAAAAATATGACTATAAAATACTATATGGAAGGTCTCAAAAAAGGAGAACAATTTACAAACCAAAAACAAGATCCCAAAACATAGAATAAATGAAGATGAGTAGGCCTACTCTGCAGCTTTCAAGATCAATAATTAGCTAAATTTTGATCAATTAATTAAGTACTTGAACTGCTAATAACGGAGAGTTCAATCATTTAGTATTTCAAGATAATAACAGATTATTATTGACTGCTGATTGGATCAGATTTAAAGTACCTAGATAGTATCAGTGGAAATACATTTCCTGGAAATACACGCATGTATGGGGGAGAAGTTATTATGAATTCATCATGAAATTCGAATACGATGGAATCAGCCGTCAAACAACTCGTCTGAGTCATGTCGAACTAAGCCGGCTGCTTGACAGCCAGAGCCTGAGGAGCTTTGCAAGCATATACAAACATTTTGACATCTGCTTTCCGGATAACCAAATCCTTTCTCTGATCCTTGCCTCTAGGGTTGCCTAATGCTAATCTTCTAGTGAATCAGTAGGATTCCGTTGAAGCCATAGACCTAGCTGTGTTGAATTTTGCGGTGAGGAGGAATAATGGGAAAATGTTTTTGAAATATAGATTATGTATAGGTCTTTCACATCAAACGTCTGGTATTACTAGAAATGTGTACAGCGAACAGATGATGAATCTCTACATAATAGAAACAACCTCAGAATCATGGTTGAAATAAGTTAGTTCAAGAAGTGATCCAATGTGGCATATGGCTGCTGTGCAGAAGAAAGCAGAGGCGATGGGATGATAAAGAAAGAGGTCGATGAACATAAGCCTGTATGTAATCATATTGTTTTAAAGAAAAGAGATTATAGCCCAGTCAAATTAGACAAAAATATGGCCATCTAGAGGAACAAAGTTGATAGAAAATGTTTTTATCGCTAATCGCTTCCTCTAACCTTGGATAATAACATACCTAAAGTCCCCAAGGGTGCGGGTGAGCTCGTTGAGGGGGGTGGAAAGGTGCAAGTTCATAGTTTTCGCTCATAAAGCAGTAACGATAACTAAAATCGATTTTGTTCTTAACAAAGTTAGAACTGACAACTGGTCTGCTTTGATGAGCTGAGTAGAATGAGCCATCGATAGGGTGCAATACATAGTCCAATAGTTTTCAGAATAACCGCCCCTTGTACGCCCTTGAACTGATATTGATTGGCATTATTATAAATTGGTTGGTGAGGAGGGGGTATGTATGGAAGAGGAAGTGGTGAAATGTAAATTTAGTCAATTTATTCAAATAAATATTCTATTTATTGTCCGTCACACAACAAGCTTATAGTGGGTAGCACTCAACCCCATCTCACCCGCTTTTTAATCATCATTGAGATTTCACCTTCAAAAACGTAATATTATGTGATTGTTCAACTTCAAAAACTCTAAATTCATCTTTAATAAATAACATTCAAGTTGGAATATCTCTCAAATAACATTTTTCTGTACCATAATGTGATACACTATACAATCCCTTAATTTGGGAAACCCGTAAGGTGCAGTAGAGTTTACAAAAAAATATGATGTGATCACTTTTTTTTTAGAGATGATTGACAGCTTCAACTTTGAAAAGAAAAAAATAGATTTGAGTTATCATTACTGACTTATAAGAAAAAAAAAACTAAAAACATTCACCATTCTACATTCCTCCATCATCGAGCTCACCCCCAGCATCGGGACTTTTTGATTGTTATTACTCAAGGTTAGAGGAAGTGATTGGCGGAAAAGCCATTTCATTATCAATTATTGCTCCACTCAATTTGTCTAATTTGTCTGGCCCATTATGGGTATTTGGATTTTCATCTCACACAGTTCTTAACAAGCCATGGGTGTTCTGGTCCTATCTCTGCAATGTGGATAAGGTTGAGAAACCGTATCAAATCTATGACTCGAAGGAAAGTGTAAAACGTGGACTTTTGTGGTTTTTAATGCTCCCAAACTTTGGTTGAGATTAAATAAATCTTATATTATTCCTTTCTTGCGACCAGTGGTAGCAAAAAAATTAGAAAAGGGTGAAAAGTTAACGATTTTATAGAAACATTTCGAAACGGAAAACTTTATTGAATGCGTTTTCCAAAAAATCTTGATTTTGAATTGTCAAACAACTATTCTAGGGGTGCGATATCATTCCATCATTGATTTGGGAAAATCAAAACATTGTGGATAGCTGGAAAATTTCTATAATTTTTTAATAGAATTCCATTTTAAACGAATTGATATTACCGTTCAGTCAGTTCAAAACTTGAGTTGACTTCTTCCTCCTGTGAGATTTGTTATCTTGACACTCGATAAAATTCATTTTTTTAAATATTCTTCAATAAAATTGCTTGTATTCTTTTTATAATGATAACAAGATTTCGCGATTAGATAAAACAAAGTGGGAAACAATATATTAAATTGTCCTTTTCCAGGCTAGAGACTAGAACCCCACATTGTGAACGTGCAGAACTGCATTTCCAAATATTATTAGAAAATATTTCTTTGAGAGATGGATTTTCAATAGGTTAGGTGATGTTAGAGCAGCAGCAGCCGCTCGGAAAAGGGAATGTGGACGTAGATTGATTGTTCCCTGACTGTTCCATAGCCAGAACAAATATTGCCTTTTCTGATTTCAATGCGATCCTCTGCACTCCCTCACCTACTCCCTTCGTCATAGTAGTTTCCTCCTCCCTCTTGATCTTCATCACGACTATATAGTGGAGATTAGCCAGAAGGCCTTCACGCTCAGGACTAATCAACGCTACAACACTCTTGCCTCTGTGCTCACACATCAATGAGATTGACACATGTCATTTGTAATCAAAACAGCACCCTCATTTCATTTAATCTACTTGCAACCTCATTTAATGGACGCAATATGATGATTCTCTATGCGTGATTTCATCAGACAGTTGAGCTACGTTCACTGATCAAGCCGTGTTTTTTATGAGATAATAAATTGTTAGGCTCAAATAACTCGTTTCAGCGGTTGATAAATGTAGGTTGGCCTTTCGTAGCTTTGAATCTGAATTTTTCTCATTAACTAATTTGTAATTTGCCTAGAAGTGGGCTGTTTTTCATATTTAGAAGAACTCATCAAGCAGTTGTATAGGATGAATTGGGCTTCTCACACAAAGCATCGAAGTAGGCTTCTTTGCTAATTCCATGCTCTGTAGGATTCATAGTTTATTTTTCAAAGTGTTGGCTGTTTTTGTATCAGTGTTTTATTGCTGACAAATTTGATGAGAAACAAGCTGTCTCAATGATGTAGGTACCAAAATGTACAGTTTTCAGAAAACTTCGCTTAATTAAACTCAAAAACAAGAATTCAGGGAAAAAACAAAAGCAAAAGGTTTGTTTGAGATTGATAATGGCAGAACAACTTGAACTAGTATCTCACTTTTCCAATAAATGTGGCTGTGACTACTTCGTCTCATTATTCATTAAAAATGCAATATTGCTGCAAATGCAAGACAAGCGTAGTCTACACACTCGTCTGAGAGCATTGATTCCAGTAACCAATGAACGTGACTTACGTGACAAAGCGGTTGTTAGTTGACTCTTTGTTTCCTTGCTCACCTTGGATGTCAACCTCTCTTTTTTTTTCTTTAATTAATCTTTATTATTTATTTCAATTATGATAAATTACTTTTAATGTAATGTAATTTATCTTTTTGTCTATATTTATTAGTGTTTGCCATAGGTCTTACTAGACCTGGCAATGTAAGATGTGATAAATAAAATTTATTAATAATGGCTAGGAATTCAAGGCTGAAGAAAATGTTAAATTTCTGCATTCAATATCAAATATCTCTTCTATCTGTCATATCTGTATCTCTTGCACTCTTGCACTCTTGCAATCAATCAAGAATCTTGCAGAATGTTCCGGATTTGGTTCTACTGTATTCAATGACCTTCCACAGCCTTCTTGAATCATCTTTATTTATCTGGCGGCTTTCAATACAGTAGAAAAAATCAGTCTGGGCGAGTGGCTCTGTTTTCACTACTAGCCGTCCTGTAAAAGTTGACTAGTTGACCTTGAAGACATCTGCAGCGTCGCATGGGCCACATGTTTTTAGAAATGAGCGATAATCACTCCCCTCGCCTTGACTGACTACCAAACGGCCACGCGCCCAGACTAATTGTTTCTACTGTACTCATGTGACAGACTGAGTGACAGAATACGATTCCAGTGCAGTTGATTGCCAGTGACTACGAAACCCGTGCATGGAGTGACAGAATACTACGACCCAGTGCAGTTGGAATAAACAGCGCTCGAATCCAGTGCATCAGGTAAGACAAGTATATACTATCCGTGTGGCTTATTGACAGTATAAAGACATTGTACTTATTCATATCAAGTGATATTATTTGGGATTATTGACTAAATTATCAGACTGTGTGTTGTGAGTGTTTAACTGATCTTTTTGACATTTCTTTTTACTTCTTTGTTGGACAGTTGTTTATTTAATTACCGATTGACCTATAATTAATTTTAATTGTAGTGCTTTTGATGTAGCTCTTTCAATCAAACCTATTTTGAAGAGTTTGTTTGGGTGCAGTAAAGATAAAAGTAGAGTTTCTAAATTTAATTGTAGTGGTTGTAATGCCGTTTATGTGGGTTAGATTGTTAGAAGTTTCAAATGTAGAATAAACGAACACATTATAGATTGGAACACCCAAAAAGAAGACTCAAATTTTGCAGAGCATCTTATCAATAATGGCTAGGAATTCAAGGCTGAAGAAAATGTTAAATTTCTGCATTTGATTGGCAAAGGCAGACAATTAACATTTTTAGAAGCTTTGGAGATAACTAGGTAGGTGAAAAACGATTCCAATACTAGTTTAAATTATAAAATTAATTTTAACCAATTCAATACATCTAACTTGGTTTCATCATAATTCTGACCTACATTTTAATAACGACACTTTCGTGTCTTCCTAGGTTGACGTAGATTGCATTTCAGTGAGCTTCAATTTTCTAAGTTAAAATGATTCAATTCTATCCTAATTTACTTGTGTATTGTTCTTCTTTGTTACTTTCCAGATGTTCACGGTTTTTAGTTCTTGATTTGATTCTTATTGTCGCTTGTTGCTCCTCCCATCAGAAGGCGTGACCTGTTATGGCCTTCACTCAATGACGGTCAGCCTATCCCTTAGCCAATAGTATCATTCCGTGTTCAGTATATATTAAGCTACTCTGTACTTTAGTTCTAGTTCGTTTGAGGTTGATAATGGAGTATCTCACTATTTATAAAAAAATGTGGTTGTGACAAATTCGTCTTATTATCCATCACTATAATTAATTCGTTATTAATTCTTGTACATAGTTACCGAAAATCAGTATTTGCTTGACATTTATTGACCTGTTTTTCTCTTATTGGTTTTTTTATTTTGATAAGCGCGTGATAATAGATTAATTTGTGTAAATAAAGTGCGAGTGTTAAATTTTGAAATAGCCTTATTTCAGCTATCTGTAGAACCCGTGAAAATACAGACCCTATCTAAAGCTTATCAGCAACATCTAGTGAGTCGACCCTCTACAGTAAGAAAACGGGCAACCAGCCGGTAGGCCTTGCAGAGGTAACCAAGTTTATGTCCGTAATGATACATCAAGTGAAAGT
This sequence comes from Conomelus anceps, assembly GCA_948455865.1. Lineage (NCBI taxonomy): Eukaryota > Metazoa > Arthropoda > Insecta > Hemiptera > Delphacidae > Conomelus > Conomelus anceps. The sequence goes on along the minus strand of OX418216.1, from coordinate 77,990,465 downwards.
GTGTGCGTATTGAGGTATTACTTTCGTATTTAGACAAAAAGGAGAAAACATCGAAATTATGAGATGATCTGGCGTCGAAATTGCAATGTAATAAAACAAACGAAGAAACCGACTTCAATGAAATGATACTCAAACATTAAATAATACTCACGTACTAAAAAGGTTAAAATAAAGTATTTACATTAAACTGAGAAAATTTTAAATTTCATACAATTAATCTTTTGAAGTCGGCGCCAAATTTCCTATAAACTTCTAAAATATAACATAATTACTCTGAGACGTTTTCCATGACAAAATACTTGAACAATCTAATATCAAAACTGACACTGTATTTCAGTAAAAGTGAGTGTAAATCCGGTGGTTCGGAACCCACCTAAAACTGTAGGTCCAACTCATCAATCACCATCATCCAATTCATTACCCACGCAAAGGTCTCAGACCTATGTGGGCTTCATCCTCCAAAAAAATACAGTGTTAGTTTTGATATTAGATAGAATCTCTTATCAACTTACTAAAATGTTTGGCGCCGACTTCAAAAGATTACTTGTATGAAATTTAAAATTTTCTCAGTTTAAAGTAAATAATTTATTTCAACCTTTTTAGTACGTGAGTATTATTTAATGTTTGAGTATCATTTCATTGAAGTCGGCTTCTTTTTTTTGTTTTAAAAAATGTTTTATTTTAAGCTTTTTAGTTGAATTTTCAAATTTTGAAAACATGAGAAATTTCTTAAAGCCTACATTATTAAATATTTATCAAATTAGCAAGCCAATAATCAACTTATAACATCCAAACTTGAGTAACTAAAAATCCACCTATAAGGATAGATAAACTAAGGAAAATTTTACAACGCTTTATTTGATGTGGAATATTATATTTAGGAAAATTATAATAGCGAAATGCTTCTTAAAAGTGAAATGGCTTTTGATTCATTTTGATGTGGTCCCTTTCAGAATATACGGTATCTACACTGAAATATTAGGCCTATAACGTTATAAGTGCGGAAAATTATGCTTACAGTATGATAAGTTAATGCACAAGAGGAAGTCAAGTGCGCTATTATCATACGAGTACGGTAAACATCTTCCCGGGCGAGTTATGTACGATATATTTCGAGATACTAACTTAGTCTAAAACAAAGGTTCTCAAATTTTTTTTCTGGAGGTGAAAAAGTTTTCATATATGAAATATAAGAAAACTAAGTATGAATTCTCTGATTTAAAAATGTTTTCATAGAAAGCGCTATTATTTCAAATATATATAATGCTTGCTTGCATGTACGTATAACAGTAGCCTATTATACTCGTACAAGTACATAAGTAGCCTACTGGTACTCTGTGATGTTTTCCATTAGGAAAAACTTGATGAACAATCAAATATAAAAAATGACACTGTATTTCTAAGTAAATTATTATTTTTACTCATGTATATTGTACTGGAGATATTAGGGGGATGTATTTCACTTCTAGGCTGATGAAGATTCTGTTTAGAAGTGAAATGCATACCTCCAGTATAAGTGAGTAAAAATTATAATTTAATTAGAAATACAGTGTCAGTTTTGATATTAGTTTGTACATAGCATATAGCAATCCCCGATCCAAAGACATTCGCTATTTAGTTGAATTTTAAAATTTTGAAAACATGAGAAATTTCTTAAAGCCTACGTTATGAAATATTTATCAAGTTAGCAAGCCAATAATCAACTTATAACATCCAAACTTGAGTAACTAAAAATCCACCTATAAGAAAAGATAAACTAAGGAAAATTCTACAACGCTTTATTTAATGTGGGATATTGTATTTAGGAAAACTATAATAGCGAAAGGCTTCTTAAAAGTGAAATGGCTTTTGATTCATTCTGATTTGGTCCCTTTCAGAATATACCTACACTGAAATAGTAAGCCTATATTACGTTACAAATGCGGAAAATGATATTTCAGAAGTTAGTTCGAAGTTACTGACAATTGAACACACTGACAAATTTACTTAAACAGAATTTATTAATTTCGAATTCCTTTAATTGCTATTAGTTTATACTGAAGACTTCCGCAATGGCGGATATTGACAACAGTATTTAATAGCTGATGGAAAGCGATGAATGCTACTGTACAAAAATATCAGTCACCACCGGGAATCGAACCACGGACCTCCCAATTGCCGGTCGGGCGCCTTAACCACTAGACCATGGAGACCTTTCTGCACAGCAGCATTCATTTTTAACTTGGCCATATCGGCTCGTATCTCACAAGTTAGTTCGAAGTTACTGACAATTGAACAAACTGACAAATTTACTTAAACAGAATTTATTAATTTTGAATTCCTTTAATTGCTATCAGTTTATACTGAAGAATTCCGCAATGGCGGATATTGACAACAGTATTTAATAGCTGATGGAAATCGATGAATGCTACTGTACAAAAATATCAGTCACCACCGGGAATCGAACCACGGACCTCCCAATTGCCGGTCGGGCGCCTTAACTTCGAACTAACTTGTGAGTACAGTACAGTAGCATTCATCGATTTCCATCAGCTATTAAATACTGTTGTCAATATCCGTCATTGCGGAAGTCTTCAGTATAAACTGATAGCAATTAAAGGAATTCGAAATTAATAAATGATATTTACTGAAAGTATGATAAGTTAACGCAGGAGACGAAGTCGAGGAGTGCGGTATTATCATACGAGTATGGTAAACATCTTCCCGGACGAGTTACGTACGATATATTTCGTGATACTAAGTTAGTCTAAAATATAAAAAACATAGACTTTGAGCTAGTACAACAAGCATCAACAAACATAACCTCAAAATCAATCACAGCAGTGATACTAAAAATACTTCTAAGATCAGCTGTTTTTCCAAATTCACCGTAAATTGGCGATTATTACGAAAACTTTGAAGAATATTGTTCAATTATTTTTTTTGAAATGAACTATTTCATAAACATTTTACACTCCAACTCATGATTGAAACTATAGCCTTATTCTTACGACTCCATAACATCAACTAAATTATTTACAATTCTCATATGAACATATGAACAGAAATATTATGTTCTTCTTATTCTCAATTCAAATTAAGTTCACGTGATTGGTCAAAACGGGACATTGCAGGCTTGTTTAACACTGAACCAGCTTTGGGTAACCGATGTCGTTTACCCGGCATAGTTGCATTGCATCATATGATTTCGAAGAACGTCTAGATGTGAAGCGCTCAATATGATACAATGATCATCCTGGTAAACGACACTGGTTATCTGACTGGCAGTTATGCTTAACTTGATTGAACTGAAAACATCGAAGAATGCTCTTTTTTGTTTAATATTGGGGTAAGTATTGGGCCGATCCTTGCGAAACTTGGATGGGACCACCGCTGAGCGATGCTCTTTCATTAAAAAAAAATTAATCGAAATCGGTTCAATAGTGTTCGAATGATTGATGTACAAACATAAAAAAAAACAGGTCGAATAGAATCTTGTTCTTTTTGAAAGTCGTTTAAAAATGAATATTTTTGAATTTGTGCAAAATCATAATGTCTTTGGAGGATCATTATTGCCAAGTGATTTTTTTTGGGGGGGGGGGAATTGTAAATGTGGGAATGCTCAATTTTTTAATTAATATAATATATGAATTGTTTGTGTGTTTTTAAGAATATATTTTGAGTGATTGTTTCCTAAACTGTTGCTAAATTTGGCTTGATAGCCTGTTCCTTGTGTGCTCATTTATTAATTTATTAACACCAGGTTTCTGGTGTACAAAGTAGTAGAAAGATTTTTTTCTCCTCATTTCACCATCTAAATTGAGTTAGTTTGTCTTCTAAAGTTATTTTTTCAAAAAGTACAGACAACAGCTTTAAAAAAAATGATAGTGTTGATCATATGACTGCTAAATCTTGGTAAATTTTTTCAAGAAATCATTTTGAAAAGCAAATAATTTTCCACCTATGATATTATAAGCATAGTTCAAACATTTGAACTGACATGAAAGTGAAATCCTGTAAAAGTACGAACGACAGTTTAAAATGGCGTCCGATCACTTTTGCTGGCCTTGCTGGCTTTCTAACCATTCGATTGCACTACTCCATCATTGGAGGTATACGAGTATGTTATGCTCCTTACACTCCCTTATACCTCCATGTTCTTAACTAGTTGACTTAGGAAATATATGCAGTAATAATAGAGTAATAAAAGCAATACTTCAAGAGCAGGAAGATTAATAGAGTGTTCGGGTAAGCATTAATGTTATTTTCAACGTTTTTTTGCTAATTCTCTCTAGAACTTTTCCGGGTGGCATCCAATACGGTAAGGTAAGCTGTAATGATAGCGATTCTCCGTTAGGAGATGCACTACAAGAAGAAGAAGAAGAAGAAGAAGAAGAAGGAGAAGAAGAAGAAAGTTCATCAGAGCAATTTATTGTGTTGCTTGAAATTTGCTTGAAAGGCTAAAAAAATAAAACTTCACTAATCATGGCCTACATCTAAATCAATCTGGCAAAGTAATATTTTGTGATAGGCTGGCAGAGCTGATTGAAAGCCGTTTGCAATCTACTGTCAATAATTCTCCTAAACAATCATCTAACGAACCTTTTTTAGTAAAGTGGCTCAAAACCGGGAAGGGAAACCAGTTTCAAATGATAAATTCATATCTTCAATTGTATTAAAAGACGTTAATCGATCAAAAAATCAGGATAGCATTAGTGGAAGGAACTCTTGTAGCAACCTGATAGGCTCTCAAGATTCTAAGAGATTAAGTAAATCTACTTCAATATGCAAAAGCAACGATAAAGTAATAAGGGATGATAGGGAAGTACCGGTACTCACTGTGTTCCATCAGAATATTCAATACATCCGTAACAAAATAGATAGAATCGAAGTATTTTTGAAAGAAGAGGCTTCTGATATAGTTATTTTCACAGAGCATGGTTTAAAAGAATATGAATTGTCACAACTTAATATTCCCAGCTATTCATTGAAAGCGTCGTATTGCAGGACGTCTCATCGAAGTGAGGGAGTAAGTATCTTCACTAAAAATGCTAAGAATATGCAAACATTTAAATTAGATTATGTAGAGAAATTTGCTGTGGAAATGGATTTAGAAGTTACTGGTTTGAGAGTAAAAATCGACAATAATTTCGAAGTAGCGGTATTAGTACACTATACAAGAACTCCTTTCACATCAAAATTAAGCCTCACCTCAACTAATTGATATAGTAATTATGGCATCTAGTGTATAATTGTTGATCTGACTTGTCCCTTAACTGGAGTCTCCAAGACGTAATCTACAAAAAAATAAAATAAAAAATGAATGGCCAACTGGAGCGCGGTCTTTTCAGAATATGAGATGTAGAGGTTGTCTCAAAAAAAATGTTCCCTCACAGTATATGTATGAATAAATGTCAATTCTGATTCGGACTGTGGTTGACTCTTCAGACATCATCAGTATTGTCTGAAAAGTAGAATAAGCAAGAAGTGAGATAGGTTTCCGGCAAGCTTATAGTATTGCTTCTACTGCATGAATGAGGGTACATAATGACACAAAAATGTCAAACCTAAAAAACAATCTAACTTAAGGGGAATGGTCACGAGGTGAATGCACTACAGGTGATGCATTGGTGATACGAGACGATGGCTGTCAATCCAAAATCTCTAACCTGGGGTCCATGGTTCTGGTATCAGTCTGTGGTTCTCGGGTCGAGAACTTTGGAAGTTTGCGACTACTTGGGAGAAAATTTGGCAACGTTTTTCGGTATCACCACACCCAAATACCAGTACGAAATTGACTACTACAAAAATCTCAAAGCTGAGGAAGAAGAACAGAAGAAGAAGAAGAAGAAACATTGGTATTTCGTCATGGAAAACATCACAGATTTCATTTCTTCCTTCAAAATAGACTTTATAAAATGAAATTTCTTGATTGATTGGTTACTCGTAAGTCACACATTAATCACAATTAATGAGTTTCCGATTAGGCATGATTATTTATTATTTTCTAAACTTTATACTTGAATTTCTCTTATGAAAATCAGGTTTATAAATTCACCAACTATAAAAAATGAAGATCTCAACAATAATGTAGGAAAATGTAAGAAGTAAAACAGTTCTGGTGACAAGGCACTGCAAGAAGATTTTGAGCTGGTAGAAGAGGATCAGAAATGATGAAATGTTGAGAAGATTAGAAGGAGACCAAAAATAATGAAAACAATAAGAAAGCAGAACAGAAAAAGATTCTGGCTTTGAAGACAAAGCTTACCCAAAACCTGATTGTCAGAAATGGCCTAGAAAGAAAGTTGGTCGGGGAAGAGAATTACAAGATTCGAGATGAAAAAAAGAGAAAATTATTTTGAGGAAAAGGAGGCTGAAGGGGATAAAGGAAGATGGAAAAGCCTGCTTTAGAAGCAAGCACAAAAGCAGTAAAATGTTATTGAACATTGAGTCATATTATGATAGATAGTTGAAGAGTAAAAATTGACGAATTTGGACTCACGAGCATTATTTAATTAGTTGAATCATATCAAAGAGGTATTCACATAAAAGAGTGGAATGAATCTACCTTATGGTGAATTCAAAGGGAACACTCTCACTGTCCCGACCGTATTGCAATAGATGACGAGCATAATGCTCTCCCCTTATGTACTTAGTACAGTGAGAGCTAATCAGTGAGTCAATCCCTTGATCCTCCTCAATAACACAATCTAAAAATTCCCACCAAAACTAGTAGCCTAGCTGGACTGTTTATTTTACATTCCAATATCAACTCATGCTATAGAATTAAGACATCTTTACAAACGTTCCTAAAACTCTTCCATAAATACCTTCCTGACAAATATCATATCAAACCGAACGCTTTCACCTACTCTTCCCATTTGTAATGAATTTAAAACCATACCCAATCGGTTAACTCATCAAAAGTCCACTTTCCCCAACCCAACCTCATCTCTTGACTGTCTATTTTATATTCCCATAGCAACATAATTATGCCATGGGATTAAAAAAACTTCACAAACGTCCTTATTACTCGAATATAAACTTTTTCTTGCAAATTTCGTATCAAATTAAACGGGTTTACTTGCTCTTTCCATCAATGATAAATTCAACATCCTTTGCAATAGTTTTACACTTAAAAAACTCACTTTCCTCTAACTCCAGAATAGCACATCCGACCGTTATTGCTATGACAAATAAGTTTTTTTCTAGTCTACTTTCTGAAAAGGGTGACCCCTCAGCACAGGTCTGGGGTGGCCGACGAACTTAATTTTAATTTATTTTTCTTCTTATGAGTCCCTGTAGTTTTTACGGACAGACGGAAGGACAGATCCTATGCATAATGCTTTCCCCCTATGTACAGTAGGAACAATTAGTCTAGGCGCGTGGCTCTGGTTTCACTACTAGCCGTCCTGTTAAAAGTTGACTAGTTGACCTTGAAGACATCTGCAGCGTCGCACGGGCCACATGTTTTTAGAAATGAGCGATAAACACACCCCTCGCCGTGGCTGACTACCAAACGGCCGTGCGCCCAGACTAATTAATTGTTCCTACTGTACTTTGTACAGTGACAGCTAAAATGAGATAGAGTAATATAGTTATGTCATTGAATCACATTTTTAATCATCATGAACTTCAGTTATTTTCAGCTTGTAATAATAGTTCCATAAACTATAAATATATGATGGATGTATCGTTCATTTTATATTATACTAGTGGCTTGTAGGGGCAAACGCCCTTAAAGATAACACTAATACATAAAAAAATCATTATACTGTTATAAACCAAACGAACTAACAATCAAATTATGTGTCAGAATTTCCCTGTATACTATATTTTTTGTGTAAAAACAGTCTTTTTGCAAAAATGATGAGCGATACATTATAGATTTCCTACGCATGTCCCTAGGATATGACCGTCACATGACAAATTAATGCAATATTTAAAGATTGAATTCTTATTTGACCAATTTTCTTATTAACAAGATGAACTTAAGATTGTATGGTCATTTTCTACATAACTGTAAACCTAAAACGTTCATGTTGAGATTTTTCTTTTTCAATATCCTGAGGATATCAGGATATTTGGTTGTTGTTACATTAAATAAGCAATTTGATTCCTTCCGGAGATGCAACTCTGTTAAATGTAACATATGATTGCACATGAGCAAATAGGGTATATACCAGCGTTGTCGAAGGTTTGGCCTTGGGACTTATTGATTGTGATACAAAAAGCTAGTCTGATGTGAAATTGTTTTCTTGACGTATGGAAAGGCATATTAAGGTCTGTTGAGATAAGCCTAATTCTTGGAAAAAGTATTACATTAACTTTTCCAGACCCAGTATGCTATTATTATTATATTGTTGAAATTATCAGCTTCAGTCTTTTTCAATGTGAAGAAATGTAAACAAAACAGAACATTTTTTGAACATTATGGCCTGTATTTATGAACGTGACTTATCAAAGATCGACTTGGATAAGTCAGACTTAGCGGCAATAAGTCCTACTTACACATATAGGTTTATGGATTGAACCCAGCTCCCACAACAAAGATCTGACTCCTGATAAATAGTTTAAAATTAATAATTTACATTAAACAACTTTATTTTACACTAATATAAGAATTTACACTACAAAAATGTTGCAGGGACAACTGGGTTGGCTCTTTCCTCACTTTTCAGCTCGTAAACACACCAGCATTGAGTCATGCTTAAACTAAAGTTTGTATTTATGAACCTTACTTAAATATGATCTTAACTTATAAGTCGAGTCGTGCTTATAATTGGTGTCTCAAATCCATTCTTAGCCAAGCTAGAGCCAGAGTTGACTTGAAGCCGTTCTTAGATTGTTGTGCTGCATCATATTTTTATTTCATTTTTTAGTATAGCATCGGCTCATAATAATAAAATAAAATCATCATATTCAATTTTCGCAATATTGCAATGTTATTCACTGTATATTTGACTTATTGATATTATTTCTACTTATTTTATATAAATCTAGTTCTAACCTATACATATTTTGGCACTAGGGTAGAATTCTCTTTCTACGAAATAAAATGGATGAAGTTCTTTGGTCCGCTGGCAGGTAGCGCTCACTACACTCAGTCAATGACTAGAATATAATCGAATTCAAAACAGTCCTTCTCAAAAATACACACTCCATTTTGATGAGAGCTATTCTACAGATATTTTTAATTTGTTATGGTAAAATTAAAAGGAGTAGCACCATTATCCCAGGTTTTAGTGAGAACTATCACATCATACGACACTTTAAGTTTTCTAGATGATAAACAAGTTCATAGAAATTCTTGCTAATGATTGGAACGTTTATATATAAGTTTTTGAACATTTTCCGGTATGTACTGGTAGAAACATATGATTTTATCTGTAGAAGACATCTTAGATCTGGATCTGCGAGCTTCCTACTCTCTCATCATTCTCTATATACTATTCTACTAACGTCTCTAGGCTCTCGTGTTGGTAGCTGTGTCGAAACAAGTTCTACATCAATCCTTGAGGGCATGCCTTATGTTGCTCGAGGGAAATGTACTTGGTGACCAGTTGATGAAAGGTTAACACAAGAGACAAGTACCAGTTTGCTGTAAGAGGTAAGTTGAAAGAGAGTTTGAGTAGGTGAGTTTGTAAGTGAATTCGAGAGACTTGAGTGTATGGACAAAGAGAATGTGAAATTAGGGGGTAATGAATACTTGATATGAATAATAGAAAGTTTGAGCAAATCGCCGTTAACTTTCGTCTCACGTTGTTAACGCTAGTTGAAGCCATTATTCCACTTGCGAAATGTAAGATAAAATATGGGAAAATAGCACCATCGAATGTTTTTGCTGATGATGCCCACATGAGTCCGAGACTTGTGCGTGGGTGATGAGGTGAATGATTACACATAAATGCCTGACGGTGGAGCGGGATTCGAACCCACGATCGCTTAGACGACAGCAAGCTGAAGTTGCGACGCCCCAACCAACTGCGCCAAGCGGCCCGCCAATTGCTTGGAAAACATCAATAAGAAGCAGCTCATGAATATTATGAAATTCAGTTTGTCATTGCTTTTATTATTAAACAATAAATTGCATATTTAAGGTTAATTTATTGAACAATAATCTAATACAAATACGGTCTAAATAATCATTTTTCCATTTACTTTATCAAATTATTGTGGTCAGTTATAAAACTTACCTTCTTGATTTCGGAAGTGGCCTGTCATAAATTGATATACGTGATGCCTATTCTTTAGAGATATTTATTTCCTTTCAGACCAATTACTTTTTTGGGTCTACAATGAGATTTGAGCAACATTTTAAAATCGCTCGCTTTTTTCAAACACAAGACATGAACTAGCTCTTTGGCGAATTATTCATGAACCTAAACAATGCTGAATAGTTGGCGCATGAGCAAAAGTGACTTCAGTTAAGACGATCTCCATATTGAGTAGGCTATAGGGGTGGTATTAATTCAGCGCGAGTCATCATTACGGTAGTTTTTCTCAAAGACTAATTTCAATCATTAAACTTATCGTGTAGCATCCTGATAACATTTCATGTCTAGCAAACTGAGTTAATTGTATCTTGAAAAATTAAGCGAGAAAATCGAACTGTTACCTACTAGCAATAAAAAAAATATATTCGAATTAACTTCAACCTCATAATAATTTTTTTTTAAACTTTATTAAATGTATCAATAGTAGAAATATTAGTTCAAATACGAGCATTAAAGGAGACAACTCCACATTTTGGCCGCTTTTAAGCACAATGGGTATACGACAGACGACATTATGGTATAAATACCATCTCATCCAGACATAGATTTTGAGCAAAACAATAGGTACGAGATACAGTGTGACAAATATATCAACAGTAATAGTTATCCAACTCTAACAACGTATACTCCAATGAATGACAGTTGACTCGTATTATACGGTGGAAATAGAATTATTATGTATAAGGTTGAGCTATTAGACAAGGTACAAGGGATTGTCATCAACATAAATATTTATTTATTGAGTTCTGACAAATGTCGAAAGCTACCACGATTCAGTTTCTGAAAGTGGGAGGAGCTGAATTATTATTGGTGTCATTCGATAAACGTTATGTACTCGTACTATCAAAGGAAAGAGTACGACACTCTACTTAGGAGTAGATAGTCTCCATCCCCAAGACAGGATTTTGAAAATCTCGTTGACCAGTGGAAAAGGTGAGAAAATACTTGACAGTATTTCCAAGAAAAGTAATCGTTAAATTTCAATTTTCAATCAATTTTCAAAATTGTTAAAAAATGGTGTGTTGTCACTAGTAAGAGAAATAGTCGCTTTAGAAACTATTTTACTATTCAAAATCAGTTCTGAGATTCTGAGAAAGTTTTAAGGAATTTGAAACTAAGACAGTAGATAGTTCAGCATAGCGAGATAAAAAATCTCTTATTCCCAACCTTCATTGATATTCTTCATTCTCTTCATATTTTTTTCGAATGATGCCCGTATGTGTCTTGAGATTTGTGAGGGGGTAATGAGGTGAATGATAACAGAAAATGAAAATGAACAAGATTGGAACTAGAGACTGCATAAACAGTCAGAGCTTATCTAATCAAAGACAAGCGCTCAAACTGACTTCGTCACCATGGCCGCCACATTCTATGAATACAATCAAATGCAAAGAAATACGATCAAATGCATGGTAATGGAAACATTATTCAATAGATAGATAGAATGCATTTTTCCAAGGGTACTAACGGTCATTGACTATGTCAAAAAATAAAAAATGACCAAAAAACACCATTTATCACTAAAACTTAGAGAAAAACTCTATAGATATAGATAAATCTGAATAGATTCATCCCACAACAGACAATATTATTTAGAAGATTTGCAGCAGAAGGTCCTGTGATGCGATCAAACTGTTAAGACACAGAAAAGAGTCAAAGATTTCAATTCTTATAAGATTCGTGGGAAATAATGAATCAATATCAATAAAGTGTAATGATGGCTTGATGGCCATCTACTCTGGAGATAACAAACAATATCAAAGTCATAAGACAAAAGTGACAAGACCGTTGTGACAAGTACAGATGTGCAGGTCGGTGGTTAGAAGCCCTGGGACTTGTAACTTGAGGTTACAAGGGCTGGTATGTTCAATGCACATCAACAGGTTGGAGTTTTCGATAAGTTTATTGGACGGAAATCGGTGGAAAAGTCAAAAGAGGCGGGGGAAAACAGACGTGCCGACGCCCCGGGGAATTTTCCTGTATGGCACCCCCCTCTACATGTACCACGCCCCCACACAAGTAGCGGTGTAGCGCTTACACAGTATATTGTGTAGACGATCAGTTTGAATTTCGCAGTACTGGAGGTACTGCAAAATAACGATTTCTGGAATCCTTTCAAAACGATTAACGATTTCTGGAAGTTGTCAATCTTATTATAATAAAGCTATTCGATATTGAATATGTTATATTTTGTGTCACGTCCAGTAAAGTGCTACGCAAATGATTACATGGCTTCCCTATTTGAAGAACTCAGTTCAAAAGCCAGACACTCTTCATTAAAAAAACGGAGTTTGAATTCTCATAATGTCCACTATTATAGGACAGGATCTTTTGGATTGAGAAATTTCGATTTGTTTTTCAATCTCAAACGATATTCTAGTCATAATTTTTTAATTCTGCCAAGCATCAAAAGCTACTAATTATTTTAAAGTAGGCTGTATACTAATCGTGAACTCGTATACTTGTAGGCCCTATACTCGCGTTCATGAGTATGTATGTATGTGTACTTGTTTAGGCAATACAACCCTATCAAAAATACTCACAGAAAATTATGTAAATTTAGATAGTTAAGTAGTATTAGATAAGTTGTATAAGATAGTTAAATAGTATGAGAAGTAATTTTTATTGATGTTAAATGAGCAGAAAAGTTAAGGTTACTAAAATGTTAAAGCAAAGAAAACTTAACGAGAGTGGTAGAGAATTTTCGCAAAACTCTCAATCTTCAGAGGATTTTCCATCTAGAATGTCCACTAGCTTGAAATGCATCAATTCATAATCCTTTGCTCGATTATTAATTCCTTATTAATACAATAAGGCACAAGAAAGAGCGTGTGAGGATTCTCAGACCAGAAACCTGAGACTTGGAAAATAGGAAATTGTGAAATAAATCATCTATTTTTCCTTTTTTCCACACTATTTATTATTGATACATCTCTGAAGCTGTGAATTGCAATGTTCCTCAACACAATATTGATTTATCTAATATTAAAACTAACTATGTACTACTTTCCATGTTGAATAACATACTAAAAGTCGTCGGCGATAAAAATTGTGCTTCAGCCGCCATCTTGGAAAATGGAGGCTAAATTTTAGTTTTTCCTAATTTTCTCGAAAACCATCCACCGCATCAGAAAACGTTGAAAATAAGAAATGTTTTTTAGATTAATATTTACAGTACAACTTTTATTCTTTGCATTCTTTCGATATCTTCAACCGTTACGCCATAAAATTGAAAATTAAAAAAAAACCTTTTTTGAAATTTCCTCAAACATAAAGTTTGACTCATGATTTCTCATTGAAATCAATAGTTGCTTTGCAAAATTCTCACTAAATCGGAAAACCATGATACGTAGCTCATTTTTATGATGATAGACCAAAGCATTTATCACTATAGAATTGTACAGTACAACCCTTTATCTCTCACCAAACCACCCCCTAGCTTCCAAGGTGGAAATTCATCTTATAATTTACAACCAATTATTTGCAATTGAAGTGGCAATATCATGATGATTTATCATGAATAGGATGCAAAATTATAAATTTAAGTTTTCCAGTGAAGGAAACTATCACATGGGCGCCATATTGGAAAATGGCGGATAAAATCTAATATTCTTGTTTACTTGAAAACTATTGCTCAAATTGGAAAAAAGTACCAATAAAAAATGATCCTTACACGAAGATCTAAAACTTTTGTCTACACTTTCTCACATATGATCACTTTTTTATATTTCCAACCCTTGAGTTGTAAAATGATCTCAAAAAGATTTTAATGTTTCTATTCACAAGACCAAACTTGGAATTCTCAGCATAATCAACTATTTCATTGGAATGTTCTACAAAAGTTTTTCAACAATATCGCGAACCTGGTCACAAAAGCATAACATTGTCTTTTCTAGAGGCAGAGAAAACTAAAAGAACAAATAAGTCTGTATCCTGGCCTACAACCACTACTGTTTTGACGCTTTTAGATCTCTCCAAAGCTGTAGACACAATCAGGCAATCAGCATCTGCCTCGGCTGAGCAAACTTCGATTTTGTTAGCAATACATCTTTGGACAAGCATTTCTTGTTTTGCTTATTTGTCAAAAATGCAGCTTGCGTTGTTGGGGTCGAATGCTTTCATGTGCTTTAATTGTAGCAGCTCTTTGCCTTGCAGCTCTGTGTTCTTGCTCACAACATTTAATTGTAGGATGGTCGGGATATCCATGAAATACCACTACACACTTATCATTATACTGGGATTTCAAATATGAGATATGCGAAGCCGAAACCTCCTTATAAGTAGCTGGTCTTGGCCATGTAACACAGTGCAAGAGATGTCCACCATCCACAATGTAGGTATCTTAATCACTCTTTCAGGAAGAAATGCTCTCATGACGGATATTTTCACTCCTTCACGAAGTGAAACCTCATCAAATAAGGAAGTAGGCCGGAAAGCTAACTCATATTTGAATTAGCTCAATATTTGGTTTCAATTTCTCAGGTTCATTTTCAATCATATGATTCTATTGAAAAGCTGCTGTGAATTCAAAACCACATTATCGTTTTTCAGTTTAATGGATGAATTCACAGCAGCTAGCTACTTCACTTTATATTTTCTCTGGATTTTCACTGACCCAACTGTTTGTCCAGTAATTCTTTTCATCGACTCTTGACCCTTTTCTTTGGCCTCTTCACAGGTAACAGTTTTATCCCCTTCTAGGCCCTAAGACAAGCATACTAAATCTCCTGACTCGAATTGGAATGGATTGTGCTCCATTAACCAATTTCAGAGAATTTTTTGATCATTTCAATATGAATAATATAACTTAATGGTACTGTATTACTTTTAATAAGTACTTTCCATAATATTGTTATGAGAGCGAACAAGCAATTTGTCACGTGCTTGTTCTATTGAAATCATTCTATTGTTTTCATGGTTGGACTTGACTTCGACATCTTCATCCGATCTTCTAATTCTCTCTCCTTAGATGTCTTCGTTATTCTTATTGTTCAGGTCTGCAACTCTCTCACTCAATTGATTTCTCGAGAGATCTATTGATTTCTCCGGATTTCTGGAACGATCGAGATCGTGTCTCTTGAAGATTCTCGATGCGTCTAGTGAGCTCCAATTCTTGGAATTATACAACTACGTACAACTACAAAAGCTATATAAAGGAAGTGAACCAGTTAATCAGTTGTACAAAAGCTTACGCGTGAGTGTTAGTTCTCAAACCTGTGTGTGACAGATTGTATTACAGATCTCGTGACAGTGGAGTAAATAGTGCTTCATTCAGTCTTTAGACGGTGTCAAGTGCAGAGACAAGTGTTTACTGTTTATGCAGCTTACTAATAGTTTAAAGACGTTGTGTTAAGTGATATTATTTGGGACTATCAAATAACGAATTGGACTGTGTTTTGTAAGTGATTAGTGGCTCTTTTTGTCATTTCTTTCTACATTATTGTACAGTTTATTGGACTCTAGTTTCTTTTGTTATTGATCAGTTTGTAAATAATTACTGAAAATAGCTATTAGCTTGTCATTTGATGTTCTGTCTTATTTAATCAACTGAACTTGCAATTAATTTGTGTGAATAGTCTAATTTTGTATAAATAAAGTGCAAGTGTGAACTTTAGTGTTGCCAGCCTTATTTTAGCTATTAGAACCCGTAACAATTGGTGTCAGAAGTGGGATGAGGAGGCAGACCAGCAGGAGACAAACAGATAAAGCCATAAAGACAGTCCATCAACCAGGAGTTTGTGACAGGAATGTAAGTGATCTCTCAAGGGAGTCCTGTGGAGGAAATGCCAAGGAGAGTATGCTGAGGAGGACTACAGTGATATCTGGTCCAGAGGAAGAAGGCCCACTCTGGAGGAAACAGAAGAGAGATCCTATTCAGAATCACTTGAAGCAAGAAAGACCAATCTTGCAGGTGGAAGGCAACAGCACCAAGAGAGTAAGCAGGAAGAAGAACGGGAAGCGTAACATCATGACTGACCAAAGTGGTAATAACAATGCAACTACATCAACTACATGCACTACATCCCTGAAGGAGTCTGCTGATGACTACATGCTGCCACCAGGAGGAAAAATGATCCAGACAAGTGAGAGAGACTTGTTTACCCTGCCAAAGGAGTACGCACTGGCACACTGTGTCACCAGGAACTTGGCAGAATCTCGAGGCATTGCTACAGTCTTCAGGAAGAAGTTTGGTATTATTTCAGCTATTAGAACCCGTAACAATATATTGGAAAGATGTGAGGTGTAGACTGATTGTAGAATTCTACAGCACTGAATAACGCAGTCATTATACCCGTTTGGTCAATTTTCTTATCATTTGTAGACTTGGGGTGGTTTTTAGCCCCTTACACAAGGATCCTCTAATAACAAAGGCAACAAACTGATAAGGATGAGAGGGTGATATAAAACTCTATTACTGATTTTATTATAAGGATTACATCATCTTACAAGATTCACCCCCTCCCACCGTAACAACACTACCCAGACATTTTCTACTTGACCCACCCCCCAGTCTGCGAAATTTTTAGCGACGCAATTTGCATTGAAGCCATTAATATTGTTGAAAAACTTTTGTAGAACATTCCAATAAAATAGTTGATTATGCTGAGAATTCCAAGTTTAGTCTTGTAAATGGAAACATTAAAATCTTTTTGAGATCATTTTACAACTCAAGGGTAGGAAATATAAAAAAAGTGATAATATGTGAGAAAGTGTAGACAAAAGTTTTAGATCTTCGTGTAAGGATAATTTTTTATTGATACTTTTTTCCAATCTGAGCAATAGTTTTCAAGTAAACAAGAATATTAGATTTTATCCGCCATTTTCCAATATGGCGGCCATGTGATAGTTTCCTCTACTGAAAAACTTAAATTCATCATTTTGCATCCTATTCATGATAAATCATCATGATATTTCCATTTCAATTGCAAATAATTGCTTGTAAATCATAAGATGAATTTCCACCTTGGAAGCTAAGCTTGGGTGGTTTGGTGAGAGATAAAGGGTTGTACAATTCTATAGTTCTACGATCATAAAAATGAGCTAAGTATCATAGTTTTTCGATTTAGTGAAAATTTTGCTATGTCAACTATTGATTTCAATGAGAAATCAACAGTCAAACTTTATGTTTGAGTAAATTTCAAAAAAGGTGATTTTTAATTTTCAATTTTATGGCGTAAGGGTTGAAGTTATCGAAAAAATGCAAGGAACAAACGATGTAGATAATAATCTGAAAAACATTTCTTATTTGCTACTTTTTTGATGCAGTGGATAGTTTTCGAGAAAATTAGGAAAAAGTAAAATCTGGCCGCCATTTTCCAAGATGGTAGCTGAAGCACAGCTTTTATCGCCGACGACTTTTAGTATGTTATTCAGCATGAAAATTATTACAAATGTGCCAAGCTTCTTGCTTGTATCATTTTTTTTTTTTTGAGGACCGATTTTGATCTAAAATTACTGGACTATATTGGAGATGCTTGAGGAATGCATTTCACTTCTGAAAAGAAGCTTCGTTAGCCTATCGCCAGGGGTCATGCTTTGTTGAGGTTAGGATGAGCAGCCATTATGTAGTTGAAAATTGCGTTTGATTTGAATTGTATTTGGTCATTGAGGTCATTGAATTGTAGTTGGTTCCATCTTGTTTATGGTGTTTGAATATTTCATATTGCTCCAGTGTATTTATTTTGTGGCTATTTTAGAATGTTTGTAGAATTTCTAAGTCAGTTTGGATGTTATTGTGTGAGTATCCAGTGTGGATTAAGTGATCTGCAAATGTTGAGTCAGTGTTGAAATGTAGTGCTTTGATGTGTTCTTTGTATCTTGTGTTGAATGATCTGCCTATTTTTGTCCTATGTAGTACTTGGGGCATGTGTTGCATTTGAGCTTATTTGTTTGTTTAATTATTTGTTTATTGGTTTGTTTAATTTGTGTATTGTGCTGTTTGTTAGGTGATCTGGTTTTTGTTGGATTTGGTGTTTCAGGTTGTTTATTGTTCTGAATGCTGAGTCCGGATTTTTGAAAGATGTAAGCTATTTTGTGTGATTTTTGTTGAAATATGTGAGTGTGATAAATCTGTTTTGGTTCGCAGGTTTTGGATTTTTACTTTTCATTTTATTCAGAATTTTGTCAACTATATTGTTGTTGTATCCGTTTTGTTGTGCTATTTGATTGTATTGATTTCTTCTTGGTGGTCAGCTTGTGATAGTGGAACATTTAGGAGTCTATAGATCATGGAGTTAAAAGCAGCAAGTTTGTGTTGATTTGGATGGTTGGATGAGTTGTGAATGAGTGTGTCTGTGAGAGTTGGTTTTCTGTAGATTTTGAATTTGTGCATGTTATTTAGCTTTTTGATAGGTAGGTCTAAGTAGTTTAGAGTGTAGTCTGTTTCATATTCTTCTGTGATTTTTAAGTTTTCATGGGTTTTGTTCAATTGTGTTAGGAGTTGTTCACACTGTTTTTGGTTTCCATTGTAGAGTACAATAATGTCATCAACGTAGCGGTGCCAGTAAATTATTTTGTTTGAGTGTTTGGTGTTTTTTAGTATTTTAGTATTCCCTATGTGCTGTAAAAATATATCTGCTAGGATGCTGGAGATTGGGGATCCCATTGGTAGTCCTTCTTGTTGGGTGTAATACTTGTTATTGTGGGTGAAATAGTTTTGAGATGTGATGATTTTTAATGTCTATTAGTTCTTTTGTGTGTTCAGGTGGGTTGTTTTGTGCTTTGAGCATGTTCTCTATTATGGAAATGGTCTCAGTTACAGGAATGTTTGTATACAGGTTTTTTATGTCAAATGATGCTAGTGTGGAATTATGTGGGATGTGTGTAAATTTTATTTTGTTTATGAGGTCTGTGCTCTTCTTTATATGAGATGAATAATTGATATTGAAGAGTTTTCGTAGTTGAGTATCTATCTGTTTGGCTAATTTGTATCCTGGTGCTTTTCTGTAATTTATGATGGGTCTGGTTGGTGTGTATTTAATGTAGGGCTTGAAGAGTTGGTGCAGAAGGGTGAATTTGCTTCATATATCGTTTATCTGTTTCATTGAAGAAGTGTTTTGTTTTATTTATAATGTTTTTTATTATGCTCTGGAATTTGGGTGTTGGGTCTCTTTGGATTTGCTTGTCTCTTTGGATCTAATTGTTGTTTTGAATGAATTCATCTACTTTTCTGTTCAGATCATCAGTGTGGATTATGACTGTGCTATCGCCTTTGTCTGATTTGGTGTAAGTTAGGTCTAAATATTGATTTAGTATAAGTATAAATACGGGAAGAAAGAAAAGGCGTTAATTTGAAAATGAAAAAAATTATACTCAAGATCTCAATTAATTATCTGAGGTTAAATTTCCATGAACCGGGCTTCATTTGCCTAAAGCCAATATTTATTAAGAGGAACGTCCGAAGATATAAGCGACGGAGAGCTACAGATTGTAAAACTCATGTTGGAAAAGTTTAAACGTATTTCAATGTTGCCTGAAGCGTGGGAGTACTTTGCAAATAGAGGAGCGACTTTATGGAAGACTGCACGAGATCAAAACAAACCGGCAGTACTTTCGAAATTTTTCTCAGGAGTTACGTGCGACAAAAAGTTTTGAGATGAGAACCGTTTGTATTTGAATGACTTTGCACTAGTTGTGGGCTTCGTACCTACTTCTGTCGTACAAATACGAAATGCTGTCCTTGGGGACAGGTCCTATAAAATAATACGAAATTGTGTTCTGTGAAGGAACTTGAGTGAATCGGACAATTTAGAAGCAGAGCTGCCTAAGCAAGTTGAAAGAAAAGTTTCCGGCTCTGAATTTCCAAATGCGATCAGTACTTCAGGCTAAACCTTTCACCCACAGAGTTACCTGTGACCCAATAGTCGAGTTACATTACCTTGATCACTTGAACTCTGGTATAAGACAGCAGTCTCTATTTCTTCACAATGCTCGTATCAGCATTTTTGTGTGAAAAATAATACTTATATGTACCGGGATGTATGTATGAATTTGATGTGAAATACAATGTTGGTGATACAGCTTGATTTGCATTGCCAATAAACATTCAAATGATTCTATTGTACCTTACAGGCTGAGATACTTCTAAATTTTTCAAGATTCGTTATCTCATGGAGGAAGAGAAAATGAAACTAGGTAAATTAAAAAGTATGCAGATAAGCCATAAGTCTAATAGTAATATGAATATGCCAATGCTCAATGGTATGCTATATAGAGCTCAATTTATTATTCTGGTAGTTTCCATTGATTTTCCAATTTCATCTGACTTCGTTTTCCTTCTATAAAGGCTATTAATATAAGAAAGAATATCTATTGGAATGAAAGAAAGAGTTTTGTAAACTATTAATACTCCTGTAATCAAAATCTTAATTGGACTTGCATGATTCCTCAGAGCTTTGAAAATAGAAGAGATTCTTCAACCAACCTGAGAAAAGAGACATCAGGATGAAGCAAAGGGATAATTGCATCCCAATTCCTTGGGTTTATTCAATTCCTTCTCATGATTTATATTGAACGTGAAACCAGATCAGAATAATCTGTATTTACATAGGCCTACTATCTACCATTCAGGTAGTCTACTATCTTGCATAAAGCAATTAAAGTGGTTGTTTTTGCATGAGAAGAATGAGGATGAGCATGAAATTCTTATTTGATAAAAAAGTAACCAGAATAAATCCTTCGCATCACGCGATTTGACGTTATTTGATTTGAAACTGACTAAATTCTTCTCTCGTATCCTCTCGTAATTTGTTGTATGTGGAAATGGAATCGATCACATACACAAGCCGACAATTTATTTTCGGGTTTTTGCAGTTCCAATATTGACTTTCCACTGGAAAGAATGAGGAGTCCTGGTCGATGCGAGTTCCAGAATGAAAATGTCAAAAACGCTTTTAGTTGGGGAAATTTCTCGAGTAACTGGCAGCTGTAATATCCTTGTGACTGTGACAGATGGCCAAGCAATAAACAGTGCGGTAATTCAATCTTCAACAGCAGACTTTTCGTCCTTATCCGCCTATCCGACACTTCTTTCCTATACTTTTCAAGAGGAAAGTATTTCTGAAAACATTTTCCATGACTCAATAATATGTTGGCTGTCTAAGAGCGTCTGTCTGTAGCCGGTATAATACATATACAGCGATCCAAATACATTAAACTTCACTAACTTGATAAGAAAGTCTATCTCATGTCGCCGCTTGCTTAGTAGAAAAACGTTTCCCGTTTCGCATTTCTTGTTCTGCACGCTGTCCTTCGTGGAACGTCAGCATTTACCTGGAAGGTTCATACCTGAAGATTCCTGAATCTGGGTTTCTTTAGGCCTTCATCTCCTAAAAATTGGTCATCTGGTTTATTCCATCTATCTTGGTAGATATGCATCTCACACCAATTTTCCGTGTTTTTCACTAGTTTTTATTGTCTTAAAATGGAATATGATGTTATAGCTTGACTATTCATTTATTGAAAACACATTAGGGAAGTGCAACAGGAAAATCTCATTATCTTCCTCATGACATAATTGATAATGATATACTAGGAATCATCAGGAATGTAAGTGATAACTAACCTAAGTGTTAATGAAGAAGAAAATGATTGATGTAAACAGAACTATACAATAATTACTTCAATCAGCTACTTCAATGCTATCAGTAAAACTATACAGAATGAAAACAAGATTCTATTACTTTTAGAAGATTAGGTTAGTTGAATAAAGAAGAACAATGAAGGTGAATATTGAATATAGAGCCTGAACTTGAGCTCATAACAAAAGAGCTTATTTTAAAATTCTACAATTTGAGAAAACAATCATTAATTACTTGCTGGATAAGATCCGCCAGGTTCTACCGCAGCTTTGTCTTATTCCTCCTAGAAACAATGAGTGTGCAGAACAAGTTAAACCAGAACAGTTGTGATTCCTTCAATGAGTGCTGTTCCCCCAACACGAAACTTTTCGCACCGATACGTGAGTTTCTCACGCTTGAGTATCAAAATAAACTGTCATCATCAAAATAAACTGTTTTTCTTGACAAAATTATCTTTTTGCTACTGTACCGTTTGGTACTTTTTCCAGGACCCAAGAATGAATTGTCTGATAGGCATTTCAGATAAATTGTGTTGAAGCTTTGCTAAGGTATAAGGAGCGATGGTGTATAGTGCTCTTCTTACTGTACCACCAGCAGGTACCACATTCCGACGATTCTTCGTCCGTTTTTATAATTCAGCCTAGCAATCACCCTGTTATTATTCACGCGACTAGGCGTATGTGGCTCGTAAATGAAACGCCATTGAATGGAATCCGGGGTACCAACTCCCATTCACCCATTTCTCTCACATTATCTCACGCACCCGCTCTCATCCACACAAATAACGTCCGCTTCCAAACCGGCGAATTGAATTTAAAGCATTATGAATGCGATTACAACTTCCTCTAAGAACAACCAATTTATTATTCAATTGCGGAGCTAATGAATTTTTAAATGCAAATTGCAAATGATTTACTGCCCGCTGTTTTATAAAGCGGTGACAGTTGCGAGTGAAGAATACACTAATTACCGTCATTATTATCGCAGTAATCACTTTACCGTACTGTAGATGGAATTTAATCGGAGTTTTTGTTAACGGTGCTCTAGAAGCACCATAATATTATTCAAGATTTCATTGTCAAAGTGCAAAACTTAGAAGAAAAAATGAACTCCGTGAAATAAGAGAATTTAGTAGAATTTGTATAGGTGAATCAATTAAATCACCATCATCCAACTCATTACCCACGCACAGGTCTCAGACCTATGTGGGCTTCATCCTCAAAAAAAAAAAAAAAAAAATTAAATTCTAGATTGAATGAATTTGGAGACTGAAGAGGTGGAAGAAAGGAGAAAGTTTTCGTGATTACCCCATATTTTAGTCAATGAGAAAGAAGCTTGTAAAGGTCAGCAATCTAACGCTTAGTTAGAACTCTATTCACTTGGGGACCTCTCGAATGTAAACATTTTTTGTATGCAACTCCAGTTTTCTAGTTAATTGGATCATCAGAGATGTGAAGCTTCACTCGTTTTTCCAAATATGTTATAGTTGTTTTTACGTCCTCTTGGCAAAGCTTTGTTTTTATTATGTGATTGTTTTTTGAAAAAAAAAATATAAAATTACTGAAACCCGCCTTAATGGGTGAATATTGATAATTGTATTACACTAGATGCTCTATATTTTGTTTTTAATTATTTAATCTTACCTTTGTAAGATTAAAAACGAAACCAAACTACTGTTTTGCGAAATTATTTAGTACTTGAAGAAAAATAAATCGGTGAATTAACTTTCAGGTTATGCCAATTATGAATTAGAGTACATGAATATGTCTGTGGTTGAAGGGGCGTTTACACGACCATGTAGTGCTTGCGTAAGTTTTATTTGCAGCCATCTTGCAGAAAAACGTGCAAATGTAAACATTGAAATGCACGAAAGTTTAACTTGCAACGCGGACTTGCATGCATGTGTTGCTTGCGCAAGTAATATCTGATTTTACATAATATTACTTGCGCAACTAACAACTTTCACGAAAGCTCCACTTAGCACAGCTAGCTGTACTTCCCTGAGTAAACCTGTTACTTTCAGGCAACTACTACTTGTAAGCAAGTGACAAGAGTGTTTGGTCGTGTGCTCTGTGCATTGAGTTTCAAAATTTGTGTTATAATTGTTTAGTGAGTTATCATGCCTCATCCAGACTTCAACAATGAACGTGATAAACCAGTGATAGGAAGGGATACAGAAAAAGAAGGGAGTCAAAACGGTCAGAAAGTTAGATAAATGAACTACTATTGAAACGTTTTTGGAACTTAATGAGGGACATATAGTACCACTTATTTGAAAATATTATGACATAAATTCGGATTCAGCTGAGAGATGTGTTTTTAAGACTATGGAAAGTAATGTTATAATCTGTGTTAAATTAACTTAAAATCATTTAGTATTGGAAAAAAATCTATTCTTTTTTTTAATGTTTATTTTCAGGGGTCCTTGTATCTATGTATCAACGAATCCATGTGTCCACGTATTCATGTATGCAGTTCAATGTAGCAGTTATTAATATATTTTGACAGTATGAAAGGCGAAGTGTAAAATTGCTGAACGGTCTTTCTTTTTAACAAAGATTTTTTGTGCGTATGAACGCATATAGAAATTCATTTATAGATGAGGGTAGTCTTCCCATGTAACCAATTATTTCACTACTTCTATATTATTCTACTAACTACTTACTGAACATTGTTCATGTGCGACCTAGGAGCTCTGACACCATACCTGAGCCAGCCAGGTCACACGACCTGTTGTTATTAT
Source organism: Conomelus anceps (assembly GCA_948455865.1). NCBI lineage: Eukaryota > Metazoa > Arthropoda > Insecta > Hemiptera > Delphacidae > Conomelus > Conomelus anceps. Next base: position 77,965,887 of record OX418216.1, on the reverse strand, counting down.
GATATTGATAAAAATATCAATACTTATTTTATACTTGTGAGTTATCCTAAGAGAGGGGAAGGAGACATGACCTGGAGGAAATGAGCAATCTCGCAAAAAGCGATTTCAATAATTTGTAACCGTCCCTAAGCATTCTGACACCATCCTTGGTTGTAGCAGACACTCCACTGAAGTAGCACTGATGCATGCATTCTTTTGTTGCAACATATGGAAGATTTTGTGAATGTCATTCAATGTACAACTTGATTGAAAAGAGAACTGTTTTCTCAACTGTGGCTTAGATGAGAGTACACTGACTCTCCCCTTGATATTTCCTGATCATAGGCAGTTGATTCAGGTATACCGTCTGGATACAGAGCTGAAATTATTGCAAAATTTTATACTCAAACGAGTTTGACCCCAAGTTAGCTTCTCAATCTTGGGCTATTCTAAACCGAAAAATATTGTGATTGTTGGTAATTACTTATTCAAATACCATTTTAGTCGTGAGTATGAAACAAATTAAAATTGATTTTGGGCTTTAGTGTGAAATTACGATTAGTTTGATTACTGATGACTAAATTCGGTTATTTATAACTATGGGAGAGACTTGAATAATCATAGATAATTATTATTGTTATAATAAAACTGTTCATGATTTTTAAATGAGATGTCGTAACATGATTTGGAAAGTGGCTGACTAATTGAGGGGGCGCTTAATCATTGTTCCGTGGAGAGAACTCTATACTTAAATAAATAGAGAAATAAATATTCACCCATTAAGGCGGGTTTCAGTAATTTTATAAAAAATTTTTTTTCAAAAAACAATCACATAATAAAAACAAAGCTTTGCCAAGAGAGCGTAAAAACAACTATAACATATTTGGAAAAACGAGTAAAGCTTCACATCTCTGATGATCCAATTAACTAGAAACTGGAGTTGCATACAAAAAAACGTTTACATTCGAGAGGTCCCCAAGTGAATAGAGTTCTAACTAAGCGTTAGTTTGCTAACCTTTACAAGGTTCTTTCTCATTGACTAAAATATGGGGTAATCACGAAAACGTCCCATCGTACGACATTTTCAAATCTACAGGTTGAGAATTGTTCAAAAGCATAGTAGTAGAAATATCTCTTTCTAATAACAGGAGAGAAAAAGAATATTTGAAAGACAACTGAGATAACGTACTACAATGCTGCAAGCAATTGCCACTAAATTCAAATTCAGAAGTCATTTCAGAATGACAAAAATCCAAACAATCTGACTTTATCCACTAAGTACTAGAGAGTTAGGCCAAATTTTAGGCTTAAAGGTTCAAAATCATTAAAACAGTACTAAATTAATTCATGGTAACTGTGAATTCAAGTTGCAGGAAATTCTTGTGGAATGCAATACGGGTTCTATTCTTCCTTCATAGTTTCACGCGGCTGGCTGGCTATGAATCATGCGGATGGATGAATGTAAACTGTTAAACTTAGGATTACTCAAGTTAATTGAAAATTTGTTCGCCAAAGTTGGAATAATCTCCATTGTGTTATAAATTGATCATGAGTTGTCGAGCTGAATAACAAGTGATATTGGTGATTAATTACTGTGCTGTTTCCTATTCGCTCATTTGTGTTGGTTCACTCACGTTGTAAATGAATTGTCGTTCACTACTTGAATAATCTCTTTATCGTATCTCCTTATGCCGTGTTTGTATTCAAGTAAACGAATGAATACTCATTTAATACTTAAAACTGATCGAATATTGAAAACTGATACTGCTCTGGAAGGATGCTGGATGAGATGTCACAGCCCTGTCACCCCAATTCCCTTAGAAAACGCGCGAGAATCTGAGTTTCTACTGATATTAACAGCCAAACGATCTGACGATTCAAGATGAGCAACTATCAGAAGGATTTTCAATTCATTTGTAATAACCTCTCCAGATCACGTTGTAGGTTAATGGAATGAGTTTCATGGTGATTGTACATGAACATAGTTTGTCCATCATTGTTAATAGCTCATGTTTATGTTTGAAGATAAACAGATTATGGAAAATGTTGAATAACTGACCAGAATTAGAATACTTTTAGTGAGAACACTTGAGTTACTATAATAATAATAAAGTAATAATAATGATAAAGTAATAATAATAATAATAATAACAATAGTAACAATAATGATAATAATAATAATAATAATAATAATAAATTATTACAATAATGTGTGTAAGATCCTACACCAGCAGATAGCACTCACACGAGTTCTTTTAGAAACAGCAGTGCCTTATTATCAGTATGTTCCAGAATCTGTCATGGAGAATAATGCATGCAGATTGTATTATGATCGAACTATCCTGACAGACAGACCAGTGGATTACAACAGACCAGACATTGTGGTAGTAGAGAAAAGGAATGATACAACTCTTCTCATAGATGTTACAATTCCACTGGCCTTCAACATGGTAAATAAGTATACCAATAAAATTTCAAAATATGCGGCATTGGCGGACCAAGTGAAGGAGATCTGGGGACAGAAAGAGGTCACGGTGGTACCAGTTGTAGTTGGAGCAATGGGTGAGATCCCCAAGTCTCTGGTGCGGTCTCTCAGTGTGCTGGAGATTCCAAGCACAGAGTACCTTCGCATGCAAGAGGCTGTGATACTAGATACTAGTAGAATAGTCCGAAGGTACTTGACATCAATCAAATAAATAAAAAAATTAAAAAAAATGCAGTTTCAACTTATCATTCAATGAATAAAATAAACACCCAATATATCATTCTGACATGTCCTTGCCAACTTGGCCGGCTTGACAGATTTCTGGGCCTTGCCCATGTCAATAAAAAGGAAAATAATAATAATAATAATAATAGTAATAAAATGTTAAAAAGGATCTAATTCAACTCAATACAAATGAACAAGAGATCTTGAACAGAGAGATATTCAGAAAGAAATAGATCAGTGGGAAATCCTCTCAGAGTTGCGCCCAAAACAGTACAGACCACAATGGAATGAAGAAAGAAAGCAAACATTTTCACAAAAAATGAGAGAGTACTGGCAGAAAAGATGAATAAACCCAATAAATGAAATATCGTAGGCCTACATCACGAATCATACATTACTTAGCGTCTTCCTCTTTGGGAGTTCTAGCGCCATAATAATAATAATAATAATAATAATAATGATAATAATCCTTCCTTTCCTTTTCCTTCGTCCTTGTACCCCCAGAAGAAGGGAGTCTATTAATTTCAAAAAAGACAATACAAAATGCAAATTTCCTTTTTTAAAACTAGAAAAACAATACATTATACAGGAACGAATTTTACTCCAAAACCTTCACAAGAAGGTTTGACTGGAGGAGTCGAGTTAATCCATATCATATTATAAACAGCAATAATCAATTAATAAAATTATATATAATCAATATAACTTATCTCCATACAGAAATTACTAAGTCAGAATAAGTTGATAAAAATCTATAGGAAAAGTTATGCAGTTCATTCCAAATTCAAATTAAATCAATGTTATCCATAATATAACAAAAATCAGTGAATTAATAAACAATGTGGCTTGGTAATCAATATGCTGATAAGAATCTATAGTCAAAATTATAAGGGTCTTTCCAAATTCAAATTGAATCGTTATCCATCAAACAGAAAAATCATCAGTAAAACTAATAAGCAATGTATAGTTATACATATAAAACCATATAATATATAGTAATCTATATAATATATAGTCATACATGTAATCAAAACCGTGTAATAATCTACAACAAAAAAAATCGACAATTAATAATCATATACAATCATATGAAAAATGGTTTAATAAGAATCCGTGGGAAAAATGGAAAAATTCCTTTTAACTTTGATTGCAAAACAAAACTATTCACAACCACTCATTTTCTCGATCAGGAACAGTTTTATTTTTTTTTTAACAATTTTTATTGATAGCCTATCAAGAGCAATCAAATCAACTGCCAACTCATTGAAAAGAGTAGGCACCACAACTCTCAATTCATTTTTTCCGTAATAATTATTGAAATCGGGCACAACTTAGCGCCGATAAACAGCTCCAAGCCTACGCTCATGCATAACCCTACTTGGAGTTTTATAATCGGTATTAAAATAGTTATTTATAAGAATGTTGAATTTATATAAGTCATTCACGGGTGAAATATTATACTTTTTAAATAAATTAGGTTTTGGATAATTTTCCTGTTTTGAATGAATAATCTTTAGTAATGAGTTCTGCAATCTTTTAACTCTAACAATTTCGTATGCACTTGCATTTCCCCAGACGTTAACACCATATCTAACAACAGACTCAGCTAGAGCTTTGAAAACGACTATTAACGTTTTCTTTGAAACAGAATACTGCAGGTTGAACGAATCAAACATGCATGAGCGGAGGCGCTTACAAACACTATCAATGTGAGGACCCCACTTCAACTTATCATCAATAAAGACTCCAAGATATTTTTGAGTTGTAACCTGCTTCACGTTCTCATCACAATCACAATACGAACCAAGCATGTTAATATGCAAACAATTCAAAGAATGCATCACAATATTTAAAGGCTCTGAAAGTTCAAACGGAGGCCTCACATGCATGCATGTAGTCTTCTTAAAAAAAAGTGTAAGTCCATTATCAAGGATCCATCTCTGCATACGATCAAAGTCTTTTTGCATTAATTTTTTTGCTCCGTCAAAACTAGTATGACTAGCCACCATCACTGTGTCATCAGCATACTGGAATATTTTAGTTTATTTTACAACATCTACCATTGAAATAACCGAAACCAGATAAAGTAGGGGTCCAAGATTAGAACCCATTCGCCAGAGCAAACCACTTCATGACGACTGAAAGTTTCCCCTACTCTAACAGTTACTCTACGGTTCTGCAAGTAATCAGTTAACCAATCTATACCTCGCCTTGGCATGCCAATTTTCTCCATAGAATGAAGAATTTTATCAAAAGACAGAGTGTCAAATGCTTTCTTGAAATCCAAAAAAAGAATGATAACATGATAATTTCTGTTCAGCTTTTTATACATATAGTAACAGAATTGAGATAGCAGTTGACCAGTTGATTTTTTACATTGAAAACCAAACTGCTCTGAGGGGATGACATTTTTTTTCAAAATGCTCTCTGTTAATTCATCACACATATATTTCTCAGCTATTTTATCAGTTGAGGAGAGAATGGAAATGGGTCGGTAATTGAAAATTTCAGATCTAGAACCACTTTTGAATATTGGTCTTATAATAGAAGTCTTCAATTCATTAGGAAATTTGCCTTCTTTTAATGACAAATTGATTAATTTTGTGATGACAGGCGTAAATTTGTCACTGTGACTCTTAATGTCAGACATCAAAATATTATCAATTCCAGGTAATAATAATAATTCCAGGTGACTTATTAGGATTCATATTACTTATAATTTTTTTATTTTTATTTCTAATGCATCAGGCAAGTCAAACGTATCAATATTAGAATAACGATAATTCTCATTTTCCAAATAGGTGATTATATTACAGTCATGTTTTACAGCTCTAACTCTTTCGGTAAACTCAGTGCAAAAAGGTTCTACAGTTACTTCAACCCGTGTGTCACCCACCACTATGTTTTTTAAAATATTTTCATCAACTGATAACTTTTCTGCCCTTCCCATAGCTCTATTGATCAAATTACCAAGTATTTTCTATGTTATGAATATTCATTTCAAATTCACTTTTCAGAAAATTACTTTTGGCTTTTTTAATATCTTTATTCAATTTATTCCTATACTTTTTATATGCCCCTAAACCAAAAGGTGTACTTGAATGTTTATATAAGTTGTCCCTTTCTTTTAGTCTTTTATACAACTCTGGAGTCATCCAGTTCTTTTTAAGTTTAGTTTGCGATTTTATTTTGACTTTTGTTTTAGCTTGGTCATATCCCAATTGATACACTCGACATAGTTCATCATAAAGCTCATCACAAATCTCGAATTTTTAACAAGTTATTATTAATAATAATAATAATAATCATCATCATAATAATAATAATAATAATAAGTATTATCATTATCATTTCTATTTCTGCTGATGATGTCAACATGTTCGAGCTTGAGACTTGAGCGTGGTCAATGAGGTTGGTGATTACATATAATATGCCAGGCTACTTGGGATCGAGCCTCTGACACAGGAGTAACAGCCAGTGAGAGGCAAGCGCCCCAAAACGGATTACACTATCAATACATATGATAATTTACATCAGGGAAAATGGAATAAATATTTGGCAGAGAAAAAGAGCAACCAACTTGAAGGAGTAATTTCTCTTAATAATCTCCCAGTTCATGTGAATAGCTTTCAATTATTATTATTATTATTATTTAATAGCGAAATTAAGATTAGTGAATTACTGCTTTTAAAATCTCTATCTAGACGATTGAAGGGGATGACGAGAACGAGTAAATCATGCTGCTGGGTGGGATGATGACTTATTAATAAATTAATTACTTCCGCTTTAGAAATTCTATTACAGCGTTCAAATGCTCAAGTGCTCGTGATTATTGCACAGGTCTTAATGGAATTGGATAAGGATATTCTCAGTCTCAGTGTAGCCCCATCCCAAAATAATTTAGATTATAACCTACATTATAAGGCTCTGTATAATTTATCATTCCGCGCTTCAAAAACTTCGAAGTCTTGGTGTGAGAGTTGAAGATCACATTTATGAAAGCTTATGGCAAGCTACAGTAACTATAAGAGACTCTCCGGTTGCAGAAACGCACCACTATGATGGTTTTACTACCTGTACAACCATTTACTACCTGTTTTTATACCTGTATTTTTTTGTACTAAATTAAAACAGGCGACTGTTCCCGACACCTTTCAGTATAGATCCATTATCTATATAAATAAAACTATAGTTTTGTCTGTAAATTTATCAGAATTATATATTTTTTGGTTCTTTTCACGTTTTATACATTAAAGAAGCCGAAACAAGTCTTATCTCAATTTCTGTCTGTCTGTCTGTCACGGCCCCGAAGGAATTTTACGCGGCCTTCTCCTGAAGAACGAGAGCATCGATCGGGATTTAAGTTATTTATCAGTATTGAAAACCTTTTTGACAATGTCTTTGGCTATAAAAAACTAAATTAACTTTTTTTCAACAGAATAATAAACGTTTGAAAACCAAGTATTGTGTAATTTTGGATACATTTCTTCAAAGTTTTATTACCACATAAGAACAAATCACGTAATTTATCATGATATATCAATCAGCTGTTCTCAAATATTCTCTCTGATAACTGTCACTGAATTGTTTACGTTCTAAGTTGTTTACTGAGCTGCTTGCAACTTCATGATCGTTGCTATCAAAAAAGCCGAAACATAATCCGTACGAAGGACGGACACAATAGCTAGTTTTGAATAGAAGTGAGTATTATGTTTCCAACAACAACAGAGATTATGATTCTGAAACCAGCTGCAAATTTCAAATTAATAAGAGATCAGCAGCATTTACACGGTACATAAAAAATTCAAATTTCAAATCAAATGCCAATTGTTAGCACCGGTAAATGTTTGAACTGAATAATGATATTCTCACACAAAATAATATGATTATTAACTTGAAAAAAATTACAATGTCCCTTTTTTATGTACGTCCACTATGAATTATCGTACCACTTTATGTTTAAAAAAGTTGTGGAGTTTTTCCTTTTTTGAATATTTGAAATGTCTACCCATTTTTCTTGTATCTTATTTCTTTTTGAATGTATTTCTTTTTTGATCTTTCCACATGAATCAAATGAAATCAAAACAACTTTATTCTTGTGATCACACATTCCTGTGAGGTTATAATTATGTATATTAGGCAACCGATGTTGCATCTTGGAAAGCCTTAGGCCGTGGTCAGACTGCTTGTGACTGATGAGTAGATAGTTTTGCAAACAGGTCGTACGAGTAGGTCGTCAGAGTAAGAGTGGTCACATTGCAAACTTCCTACTCCTGCGAGTTTATACTTCAATGGCATAGACCAGTTGTTACAGAATCTGTTATTGCGCATTTTGTTTGTTAATGAAGAAAAAGAAAGCTGGGTGAATGATATTAATTTAACAAGATAGATGCAAGGAGAATTCAAGCTACTTTTTTCTGATCTACGAAAAACTGATGAAAATTTTTTTGATTATTTTCGGATGTCACCAGGAACGTTTTATTATATTTTAAACAGAATCAGCATAAAGATTGAAAAACAAAGCAATTTTTGGACTTCTATTAAGTCTGTGGAAAGATTAGAGGTCACATTGAGATCTCTATTATGATAATCGTTCGTGGATTGGTCCCACAATGGCTTTCGATCAAATACAAGCGTAATCAACTCCTCAACATTCATTTTTACACTGACAACCACGCAAAGAAAATCAAACAAACTTGCTTCCAGAATTGACTCGTGCGTGCGCGCTAGTCCTCGTACGACCAACTCTTCTCTACTGTGACCAATCAAACCGGTTTATCAACGTTTGTTCTACTCTGACGTCCAGATGCGAGCACGCACGTCCATTTACTCGTCAGAGTACGCATGCAGTCTGACCACGGCCTTAGCAATAGTGGGCATGCGCGTGAATGATGGCCCACCTTTATAAATTTTACATCAGATATCTGTTCTACCCCCTGTGTAAAGGTGGAAGTGGACTGTCAAGCTTCAGAGTTTGTTTCAGTTGGCTTGGCATACTGATACAGTTTTGCTAGCTCAGTGAGGAAAGCAATAACAAACTACCTCACTCCTCGTTTCTGTAGTACGCTCTTTGGACATTATAGGTCTGAGTCACCTACAGTCGAGTTTCACAATCGCATTATCTTCGCTAATGAATAATGCTGGTCAATGGATGAAAAAATGAAAAACTTTCAGCTCTGATCGAAATATTTTACCTCGGGCCACTCCCGTGTTTCGGAGGACACGTTAAACTTGTTTGTCCCGGCTGCCTAAAAACAGTCGTTAAGTCACGTCAGAGGCCCTGAACTTATTCAGGTGCGACCTGATAAAAGACGCCAGACCTGAGCCAGCCACTCGATATTATAATTATTATCTTCGAACACCAGATTATCAAAAAAATTCGTTTATAAAAATGAGTTCTGATTACCAAGAAACACACTACGGTAGATCAGTTCATCAAATTGTCCGTTCTGAGTAACAGAAATTCAGGTATTTATTAAGGTATAATAATTATGAGAGTTCATAGGATATTATAGCAGTAGTGCTACTATCTCTGCTGTCAAATATTATTAATTTTATTTTATTTTTTCATTTATCGACTTGCACAATCTGCTAGTGCTTTTATGCTGACCAATACAAATGAATGAAAATTGAATGTTTTGAGACTTGAATAGCACTCGTTCAAACGCAGCATACAGTACTGAGAATGAGACTTTTATATTTCATTGGTTTGGTACCTTTTCTCTTTTTTTTCATCTCTCGTTTTTCTAGTTGATGAAAAATATTCATCAGAAATTACCTTGCAGATGTTATGATGAATATTCATAAATTATTCTCTTATTCATGCAAAATGGACAATTCACAACTTTGAGAGGATTGCCATTGTTACAAAGGACTGAGGAGTGAGGACCAATAGGCAATCATTTCAGCATATGGAATTGTATTGGAAGTGTACGGTCATGACTATTTTCCGATTTCAAAGAGCATACATTTAAGCTCATATGTTACAACAGGGTTGTTCAATAGCATGCATTCATATGCCTTCCCCGTTCTGCGTTCGAGAGGGTTCGCTTCAGATGTCCTTTGCAAGATGGGCATAATCAAAATAGGCTACATAATATGGTAGTCTCTTTCATCTACCTGCTCCATGAATCAAGAAGGTAATCAACCAATCGAACTGACGAGGACATTTTCATACACTCTCAATTGGATTTTATTAGTACTTATCAACATAAACTGTTCTAATATGATTTAGATCACGGAGTCAATCAGATAGATGGATATATATGGATATATGTATAAAGAAAAACCATAAAATATTTTTAAAAAAGCTACTTTCGACCTATAGGCCTCAGTAAAGTCCTGATGATTCAAGTCTCAATAGTCCAAAGTCTTGACACTCCAAGGTTAAAAAATACCATGAAATATTTTACAAAATGCTACTTGTAGTCTATACAGTGAAGTCCAGATGATTCAAGTCTCAATAGTCCAAGGTCTCGTTAAGTCCGAGCTACGAATTTAATAATAGGTGTTTTGGAGTAAAAAGTCCAATAGTCCAAAGTAAATTTGTCTAGTTGGAATGGAATATTTTGAGTTTTGTAAGTAATATTTCAATATTATTTCCCATTCATGAGTGTTCTAAAGGAAGTATATTCCTTTAGTTAGACTAGTAAAAAAGCACTGAAGTTTTAAGACATCCTGTTGCTACGGGTTGTATCACTAAAATATAGCTGGCAATACTTGAAATTAACACTCGAACTTTATTTAGACAAATTACACTGAACACGCACTTATCAGTTATGTCACACAAAATAAATCAATCAGAAACGAATAAATCAATAATGTCCAACTAATGATGAATTTGCTATATTACTGTTCCAATAAATGTTTCTTTGTTTAACAGCTACAAAATCGGCTTTATTTGAATTAATAGAAATAAATTTGGGAGTTTTCTGGAATGAATCAATAATTGCTGTGAAATAAGAATAGCCTAGAAAATTTCTCTCCCAAGCCGACATTGCGTGTTCTTGATTTTAACAGCTCAAAGCTGCTGTACGCTGCGACGGCCAGGATTATTTCTGAACAATTGGGCATCTATGCGCAATAACTCTTGAGATTAAAAAAGCGACTATCACGTATGCATTGGAAGTGAAATCTTTTCTCTTACACATGTCTAATTTTTGCATGAATCCTAATAAATACTAGTCTCTATGAATACAATTTTGTTTGTCCACTGGTATTTTCCTCTGCTGGAAAAAATGATATTAACTTTTCTCGCCTACGTCCAAGTTAACTTTCTTAGTTTTCCTCCCGTCTCGTTTTTGTAAGCTCGCCAATTTTCCACTTTTAGATTCTATTTTGTGCAGTATTGTCTTTCGACTGTCTCAGCTCAGACTCAGACGAGAAAAAAAACATTTTCCAGAGCTACGCCCAACATGAAAAGATGGATTGCTTCTTCGTCACTTAGCAATTACTTTTACGAAAAGAGTAGAAATTGAATGGGCTCTCCTTTAGAGCAGCTGTGTGTTTTTCTTTTTTGGTGTATCATGCTATTATTATTACACAGAGGAGATTCTTAACTTTTCAAAGTGTTTTTTCAAGCTGAAACCCTTAAACCTGCAAGTTTCAATCAAGAAAGCATCATAATATTTTCTCATTGAATATAAGCTTATTTGGAGAAAACAACTGTTTTTCATAGGACAAGGAAATCTCATAAGGCTGGGTAGCAATAGTATTATCACAGTCAGGAAATATATTTCAGGAATAATACTGATTGGTATTTATAAATTATTATAACTATTAGTCGAAGTATTATCAATTTTTTCAATCAATTTATTTACAGTATCATTCCTACAAAGGTTTACTAGTAGGTTTTATCAGCTTCTTTGTTATTGATATATCAATGAGCTCCAATGTCAATTGACTATTAGTATCGTACTTCAATTGCGGTGTTCCTAGATATGGGATCATGCAGCAGACCACCTAGAATCACCAGTCTCAACTCACAAATTTAGCATCACTTAATAGCCGTTTTATCACCGATTGTCACCGCAGTCAGTTATTTTTGCACGATTTTCTCCAGCCGCCTAATTTGATAACATAAAGTAGCCTATAGTTTTATAGCATTACCAGAAATTTGCTTATGATGCCTCCCTTTCATTGCTCAAGCTACAAAAAGTGATTATTCCATATTTATTGAAAACAAAACGTACGCCTAGGTGGAAAAAAAACAATGGCTTGCGACGATGACAATATGTTGGAGAGCAGTGATTACTCTATACAGTAAAAACTATACATGAAGTAGAATAACAATTTTGTCATCAGTTTTAGACCCCATTATACTTGTTTTTAATGTCATAGAGATGCTGCTTACTTGTTGGATGAGGGGTTTCAAAGAAGTTTGTTGGATCTTAAGAGCCTTGAGATTGAAACAGGAAAAGTATGAGACGGCTGAAATTGCAAACATTGAGTCAAGATAAATTACATGGGAATCTCGCTCTATTGAACTATTCATCTCCAGGAGATATCTTGAAGATTTCCGGGTTTTTTTACGCGTTCCTGTCTCAGTCTATCACTCTCAAGCCTCGAAAGAATGTTATTAGGACAGTTCTTTATTGGCAGTGACAATAATTTATCATCATTGATTACAAAATTTTCAATATTGTGTGATAAAATTATGTCATAATATGTTTTAGGGCCACAGATCTCAAATTTCCTGTATGTAAGCTTGTGTTTTGTTACATGCAAAATATCTTGAAGTTAGACTCTTAGACCCAAAAGGTCTTAGACCCAAGGTGAACACCGACCCAAGTGGTACGTTTTGACTGGATAATCAAGTGACACATTATTAAGCTGATACATTATATCGCGTTCTTGTTTGTTCAACTTTACATGAATTTATTATAACTATGATAGTTGCTGTTGCTCAACCAATGATTCAAATCTATTGGATTCCGGACAAACAAGGACACAAGCACCATGTATCAAAAATTCTCAAAAGCTACAAAATGATTCATAATGCTTGGTCACTGAATCATCATTTCTACGCTATTATTACGCATGTTTGTGGTAAGCTGGAGCGAATGCAATGCATTTGGGATTCATCACCGAAATAGCTGCTTCTTTCGTTGCTAGTATCTTCAGCAGCGAGCGCACTGATCGCGCGGCAACGAACAATAACTTGAGCGCGCTTGTACTATTGATGAACAGTAACTTTAATGATGATGCTCTTCACTTTCTGTTTGTGCGCGCGCGCACGTGACCGAACAAAAGCTTCGCATGAAGTGTCTTGGGCCCAAAGCTCAAAGCACAAAGCACGCCCCCAAGATCCAACATCATCGTCATCATCCAAATCATCAGCAGCAGCTAGAACCCACTATAACAGAACACCTTCTAGCGCCGTGTTCTCTCTCATTGTTTACCTGTGATCCAGCAATAACAGCATCAACTACTACTCTGTTATGTGCTCAAGACTTGATCCAAGAATATTCTGTACTCGGCAACAGCAGCTTGTCAGCTGTTCTTGGTGAATGATTACAATACCGAATGATTACTGAACCAAGTTGGTACTGATCCACCAGGGTCAGCCATAATTAACCGTTCCTGAATTGATTATTCACTAGATGAGGGTGACTGGAATCGACGGCTATATTCAATTAATTAAGTGTTGCGATAGATTTGTGATGTGAACACATGAGAGCCATGACTGAAACCCAAAGTAAAAAGAGAAAAAAAATCGAGATTCAAATTGAGGAAATAATATTTTCAGTTGATGGAATAGAAAACGAGGGAAAAATCATCCTATTACACCAACACAGAGAAAAATAAATTCAAAAGTGGAGAGTATTGCAAGAACCTCCAAATTATTGCCAATTATCAAGAAAGTGAAAAAGGGAAACTTATTTCTACACTCCTTGCAAAATGAAATGATAGGGTAGACAACCAACAACAGCCAAAAGTCCAGTGGTGTGACCTATTATGAAAAATTTGTCTGTAACTAATAAATTATCTTATTTTATGAAAATGCTATTCTCGGACTGATTTTTGTCTCATTGAGGATGTAGAGAGCTTGTGGTAACAAAGTAAATTCGATTAAGCATGTACATTTTTATGTGTTTTTAAGAAATTCAACTTTCAGAATATTAAATTCAAAAATTTATGGGACTTTAGGACTAGACTTATACTCAATTTTAAGACTTATATGATGACAAAAATTATTTATGTCACCCTAGTTGTACATTGTATATTACTGTATCATATTCCAAAAATTATCACCTATCACCCACCTATAGAATGCTCACAGTGAAATTTATAATTCTTTTTTTTCTGGAGGATGAAGCCCACATAGGTCCAAACCTGTGCGTGGGTAATGAATTGGATGATGGTGATTGATGAGTTGGACCTACAGTTTTAGGTGGGTTCCGAACCACCGGGGAGTGAATTTACAGCATAGAAAAGAGTCTTTTTTGCTGGCCAATCCAATCGGCCACCCTTACAAAGAGCGCCCAGGAGTTTTTTAGCTTATCACTGATTGAACAGTGCATGGGCAGCGCACCCATTAGGGGAGGTGGGGTGAGCCCCACCAATAATTCCACAAAAGAAAAAAATATTAGTTCATTAAAATAAACTTTGAATTAATAAGGAAACAGCACATGAATTTGTGAGGCAAGTACAGCATATCAATTTGCACGCTGATTGAGATGAGTAGCCATGGTCTGGGCCGGTTGGGCTAGTATCCATACAGTGGCGGCCGGCCAGGGGAAGGACATGAAGGAGTTTTCACCAGTGAATTTATTAATTTTTACTAATTATTTTATTGGAAATACTCGTTTAAATTGAACATTTTGTAACTTAATTTATTTCAAAATGAGTGAAAATTACATGAAAATAAATAGAAATCATAAGAAATTCATTATTTTTATAATCAGAACTGCAATGGAGCGCTCTACAATAGCGCTATAGCGCTCTGCTGGCTATCGGTAAGCTGGCTGAGGTCTGTCAATCGGCAAGTGAAGGGATTTCTTACAGTCTGAAAAGTCCTTCACTTCATTAGGAAGCGGTTGCATGTGTGCTGACTGGTTGCCATGGCAACACAATGTTATTGTTGGGAATGTTGACGACGTAGTGAAGGAATTCAAAATACCTTTCACATGAACTTATTACAAACACTCGCTAGTAGCGCTGTGGTGCTGTGGTCAGAGGCAGTCCAGCCGTATGCCAGTTCCCTAGTGAAGCAGTAGGGTTCAGTAAGAACATAACCTAACTAATCATTTCGCATATTATTATTAATTGTTCAAGTTCAATTCTAATAAGCTATTGAGAAGCATTCAGTGCGTCTTCAAAGTATTAAGCTATTATGTTACATTTTGATACTAATTAACCTTTTTGGTTACAGTTTGTAATGATACGAAATTTCTAAATTACGAATAAGCCACTAGACAGATTTAAATCAATAATATATACTTGGGATCGCAATGTTTACGTTGTTGCTATGAGAAACATAACCTCCTGATGTGCCGGCTTTTTCCTGTCTACTCAGCCAGATACTCGTAGTAGCGAGGAACTTGTGAAATATAAAAATATATTGCCTTAAATATTGTGAATAAGAAAAAAACGCAATAAAATATTACCAAATAGCTAGTCATACTTATATTAATAGAATCTTGCATAAAATGAAATGTTACTCACCATGATCATCCACTCAAAAGCAGTATTATCCAGCCAGCAGAATTTATTATTATGTTTGTCATATTTTATTTATATTATTTATGTGATTGGTGTTAGTCAAATTAAATTATTTATATTTTATTAGGGGCATTAATTAGTCACGTAGGCCCATACCTCATTAGCATATTATGTTAATTAGTTCAAAAAAAGAGCCAATCAGAGGAAGCCACAATATAAAATTACACAGAATCTGAGGTGCTTCCATTAATCAGAAGAAAAAAAACTCTCTCCTGGACTTCCGACCGAAGTAGTTCTATCACCGAATTTTTGTCTTTATCATTTTAAAATTTAAATTAAATTCAAAGTCGAGACACTTGTGAGGAACGGAACGGACCACAGATCGCTGAGCCAGACTACAGATCCCAAAGGATTCTGAGCAGATTTTCCACCACGACACCAGGATTGAGGGGCCAAGGTTTCGATCCTTAGAGGGCATCACCACTCCGCCACTCCACGCCAGCAGAGGGACAAAAATTCGCGTGAGTGCTATAAATTTACTAAAAGTGGATCCACTGGTGCGCGAAAGATCTAAAATAATCACTACGACCAATACAAATAGAGTATTTGGAGTGTAGGATCTGAGCTCATAGAGTTAAGCGATTAAATATAGTATATGAGGCATGTTACATTTGGGCCAAGCCATGAACCCACGACCCGCTCTGATATATATTTAAATAAAAATGAATAATCAATGTAAAAAAATATTGTATTATTTAAAGGCACCCAACGCAAATCCCTTCAAATAAAAAAAGGTAAATAAAAAAAGAAAAGCAGATGTTACATAATGGCGACCAACGCAGCGGCTTGAGGAATGTGACATTCCTTTCATGTACTATATTGTATGAAATTCATACAACAGGAGAGAGTGTACTCTATTAAATACGCCAACGATTTAAAGAGATATATGCACTTAATGCTCTGAATCACATTCTGGTGATCGTTTAAATAATTATTTTGTGACCTAGTTTAAAAATTAGAGCTTTAGAGGTACTGTAATTATTGAACTTTTTAAAAAAGAGCATTAAGGTCTGGGGGCTTGTTAAGATAAGTAATTTGTCAATTATTTTAAGCAACATCCCTAAGAAGCGATCTCATAGGCAAGGCAATTAGAGTATTAATCGTTTATTCGTTTATTTGGCGATGGCCTAAGAATCAATTCATATTATTATTAAAGATTCTCAAAAATAGTATTATTAGAAATTATTAAGTATATCATTATTAGTGATTATTGAATATTAATTGATTGGGCTATTTATATGTGTAATTTTGCATGTTACATTAACAAGTCCTGGGCGAGTTGTAACTTTAGAGCACTAAATCACTTCGCACATCACTTATTCCATTTAGCAAGGTCTTCACTTCACTTCCTCGACTGTTCACACCCGCGCCGCGACGTTTTCTTCACCGCGCACGCACATCCTACCGCTACACGCCTGTCCTTCACGCCGCGGAACTATAAGCGAGACTCATACTAGCCCAGCTGACCTACTACTGGGAGACCATCATGGAAAACGCCTCCCTCAACTCATCGGTGTCTTATATGGATTTCGGAAATGATGATACGATCCAAAACGCAACCGCACTCAATCCAGAGGTCATAGACGCACCAGATGAGACTACACCCAGGGAGCGAGAATCAAGCAGTACCACCAGCGTCAACTTCAACCCTGAAAGCCTTTACCAACTCTCATCTACAAGAAGAGAAGAAGAAGTCGACCTGATCGAGGTACCGCCATATACATCACCGCCAACAGCCTCCAACGCTGCTCCACTAACATCACCTGACGAGTTAAGTCCACTTACGTCCAGACTGATGAACGACAGTCCGACTGACGGATCTACCCTCATGATGCGGATGAGCGAGGATTTCAAGAAAATATTATTGGAAGGTATAAAAACAATGGAGAAAAACACTCAATACCGTATGGAAAAGACGGAGAAGATGAATATTGAATTCCAGGAAAGGACGGAGAAGATGAATAGTGAATCCCAGGAAAAGATGAGTAAAAGATTCGAAGTTAGCATGGAGAAAGTCGTTAGCCACTTTAAAGAAGAAATGAAGGAAGATGCAAGGATTACCAAGGAGGAACTTAAGCATGAGATAGCCACAGTGAGGAAACAACTAGATGATAATGCTGCGAACCTAAATATGAGAATGGATGGTGTAGACAAGCGGATAGACAGCTTGCGGACAGATTTGAGGAAGGAGTTAAGCGAGGAATGGAGAAAACATGCGTCTGAACTGGAGAAAAACATTCAAAGAAAAACAGATGAACAGGACAAAGAATTGAACAAAAAATTTGAAACATTAGAAAAACAAACCAACGCTAATGTACAACAAGCAATAGAAAAACAGAGAGTAGAATGCACCACCACCCACAATAAATTAGAACAGCAAATAAAAAGTTCCACCCAACCACTAGAAAAATCAATAGAAACAATAACTGTACAAATAGAGAAGAATACCACCACCCAGAACACTACGCAGAGTCAAGTAAATGATCTAATAGTGGTACAATCTCAAATACAAAATAAAGTTACAGAAGTAGAACAAGAAGTCAGCCAACACCAGATAACCATTACAAACCTAGATACAGACCTACAATCTACGAAAAATGACTTAAATAATAAAATAAAACAAACACAAATAAAAATATCACAAATCGAAACGGATGCAAATAGAGTGAGGAGCGGAAATGATACAATCATTTTGCCTGAAGTACAGAATGTATCTCACTTGATGAACAGCTTGGGGAAATTCGACAATACTAGCAACTACATGGCACCAAAACCGTTTGCCGACCAGCTGAGAGTAATTCAGGAGTTAGTACACGCAAGTTGGCCTGTATGGAGATTTCGACTATCTACACTGTTGATGGGAGAACCGTTACTCTTCCTGCATGGTAGAATGCACGAATTCAATTCATTGGAAGAATTCCTGAAAGCCTTTCTCGACCAATATTGGAGTCTGGATCAGCAGCAGAGCCTACTTTCGAGAATAATATCGAGTACATACAACGAAAAGAGCGGACAAACCTGCACCGCATTCGTTTCTCGACTGCGATTTTTCAACTCTCAGTTAGATAATCCCGTACCTGATCTCACATTAGCTCACATCGCTATGAAACAGCTACCGTACCGAATTCAACTTGTGTTGTCGACCACAGCAATCAAGAGTTTCAAAGACCTTGAAAATCATTTACATTGCGTACAAGCCATCACCACAAATCACAACCAAGAAAAACAGAGACATGAAAATAATTACAATAGAGATAACCCGCCACCAAACCAGCTAACGGACAATTCCAACACTACTAATAATAATCAAAATGATGGCATGCAAACAATCGAAACAGAAACACCTCCACCAAACAACCACCACCGTAATAAAACTGGATTCAGAAGGAATCAAAACAATAATTATCACAGAAATAAAGACCGTAGATATCCTGATCAAGACAGATACTATGATGGCCGTGATCAAATGAATTATAACCGAGATAATAACACAAGTAATTCTAGAAGTAATAATAATCAATCACCGTCACCGAATACATCATCTAATACAAACAGAAGTAATAGCCCGCCACCTTCTACTAGCACCCCAAACAAAACAAATGAAAACAGAAATAATCAGTCAGGAAAAAACTCAAATGATAGCAATCGCGTATGACTAGAAGAAGGGGTAACTTATAAGACTCTAACAGTTCAAGTGCCACTCACTCAGAGCAAAATAAAGAAACAGTTGCATAGAATCAATAAGAAAGTATACCGTAGTTTATACTTTCAACCCAAACATGTGAGATACAAATCGCCTACAAACCTCCACCACCATGCTTGTGAGAATATTTCGAATATTAAGCCATATCTTCGAGAATAATTGATTTGGAAATCAATTTACGAACATGTGCTTCTGAGATTCGGAGTCAAAAAACTGAGTGAAACGATTCATGGAGTGACCTATTTGCTGGACCAGTAGAGTCTATATGCGCCTATCACCCTACACACATGAATTACATTTCACACGCAGTTTAAACTTTGCTAAGTTAGCCTATTATCTAAATGATAGAAATTTATAACCCATTAAGATGGTTAATAAGTAGGAACTGATTAGTTGAAAGTCAGACTAGTCTAAAAATACATTCTAACGGTACTTTATTACCAACATGAAATTAAATATAGTTACCCATTACGAACCCACGACTTGTTAGTATTGCATGTTTAATCATCTTAGATGATATATTTGTTAATATTATATGTAAATATTAGATTTTGGTTATGAACACATAAATCACATATAACCTCATATGCATACGGTTAGAAAATACAAAAATAAAACATCAATATACGATGAAACAGCTGTTATAAACAGAAAATTTGTAGATGCCAAGGCCTTGTGAATTACATGACCATGCAGCCGTCACAGATCATGATCGATCCATCTATCGACACAGTATTATTTATTGTAGGAGATATCCTTATTATTATTATATTATATACCATTATTTATTATAAATGTTATTTAGTCATCTTTGTGAAAATATTAAATGGCATCAGAGTGGATAGTAACATAAACCAAAGATTATTCAGTATGACCAACATTTCTCGGCAAATATTATTAAAAGCAAGCGGCCATTTTCAGTATTATTCTGTGATCAAATCTAGTCAAATCTCGTAACGTCTGTGATACCTATCTGTCAAATTATTATTGAGTGTGCTATAATATATCGTAAGTCTAATCGTAAGTTCCATATGTTTAAATGTCAGAAATTTTTTGTAAGAGCTGCTAAGATCAAATTGTTATGACTTCTGTGCATCGGCGTCAATTCTAGGGACTTTTTGTGCGTTACTGTTGGTAGACTACGCTCACCACCATTTCTGTAACAGCCGCCCATTTTTGAATTTCTATGCCGCTTTATGATGTTACCTTTTCTTTGTAAATCCACTGCCATGTTTTTGATATTTCCATTTCTGTAAATCTTAGGAGTAAGTATATGTAGATTATCCATTGCTGAAGGCTAAGTCTGAAGGTATATCCCATTAGTCAGTCTGTATTTACCTGACCTTAGAGTCACATTTGTGTCATATACTTGTAACTTAGAGAAATTTAGCTCGTCTTCTTTGTTAATTAAAGTCATCCAAATCTTCATATTCTAGGCTAATTGTATAAGCCTTAATACTCACATTTACCTGACTTTAATGGGGGCTTATGTAACGATACGAAATTTCTAAATTACGAATAAGCCACTAGACAGATTAAAATCAATAATATATACTTGGGATCGCAATGTTTACGTTGTTGCTATGAGAAACATAACCTCCTGATGTGCCGGCTTTTTCCTGTCTACTCAGCCAGATACTCGTAGTAGCGAGGAATTTGTGAAATATAAAAATATATTGCCTTAAATATTGTGAATAAGAAAAAAACGCAATAAAATATTACCAAATAGCTAGTCATACTTATATTAATAGAATCTTGCATAAAATGAAATGTTACTCACCATGATCATCCACTCAAAAGCAGTATTATCCAGCCAGCAGAATTTATTATTATGTTTGTCATATTTTATTTATATTATTTATGTGATTGGTGTTAGTCAAATTAAATTATTTATATTTTATTAGGGGCATTAATTAGTCACGTAGGCCCATACCTCATTAGCATATTATGTTAATTAGTTCAAAAAAAAGAGCCAATCAGAGGAAGCCACAATATAAAATTACACAGAATCTGAGGTGCTTCCATTAATCAGAAGAAAAAAAACTCTCTCCTGGACTTCCGACCGAAGTAGTTCTATCACCGAATTTTTGTCTTTATCATTTTAAAATTTAAATTAAATTCAAAGTCGAGACACTTGTGAGGAACGGAACGGACCACAGATCGCTGAGCCAGACTACAGATCCCAAAGGATTCTGAGCAGATTTTCCACCACGACACCAGGATTGAGGGGCCAAGGTTTCGATCCTTAGAGGGCATCACCACTCCGCCACTCCACGCCAGCAGAGGGACAAAAATTCGCGTGAGTGCTATAAATTTACTAAAAGTGGATCCACTGGTGCGCGAAAGATCTAAAATAATCACTACGACCAATACAAATAGAGTATTTGGAGTGTAGGATCTGAGCTCATAGAGTTAAGCGATTAAATATAGTATATGAGGCATGTTACATTTGGGCCAAGCCATGAACCCACGACCCGCTCTGATATATATTTAAATAAAAATGAATAATCAATGTAAAAAAATATTGTATTATTTAAAGGCACCCAACGCAAATCCCTTCAAATAAAAAAAGGTAAATAAAAAAAGAAAAGCAGATGTTACAAGTTCCATTTGTAGTCCAGTAAATAATGAATAGTTGGTTTAGCTTTGTGTTTGAAACAAATTAAGTTTGGAATGGTTCATCACGGCATGTATAACAAATCATTTCAATTATAATTATTTTATGAAAGTATTTTGGCACATTAAGTTTTGTGAGTTTGTCCACGTAGGTTGAGTTGGGTTTGTTTGGGATTGGGTACTTTTATTCATAGAACTTGCACAGTTAGTTATTATTTAGTTATTATTATTATTTGATTAGTATCAATGTATATTCCCAATGACTTAAAATCCGGCTTTTTCAAGGCTTCATATAGCTAACTTCAAAGAAAATGTTTGTTTGAACCAAATAATTATGAAAATATTAGTTCAAATTGTCCTTTTCCTCAGCAAGCAAGAGCTGGATTTCATGGACAGAATGAAGCAATTTATTCCTTGAATTGTGGCAATTTCAAATAACTTTTCAATTCCTTCATAGAAATAAGCTCAGAAGAAATAGGACACATTATGGAAAAGTCAGACCTATTTTCACAGGCGAATCTAAAACTATACAAAACGAAGTTATTGAATGTATTTCAAATTATATCAGAGAGATTTGAAATCTGAGACTGTTCATTTTTTAATGATATGACTGATATCACTCAAAACACATAGCTCAATAACTGTTAGGAATGTTACAACAAAAAGTAAATTAGTTGAAAGATATTTACTTTTCTATAATTAATGTTCGCTGTGACAGAATTTGTCATCTACAACTCATTACCGTTGCAGGTCTAAGTCCCGTGTGGACTTCAACATATCAAAAAAATATTTATTTGATCTAGACCCCAAGAAGTCTTAGAAGTCTTATAATTCTGATAATTATTTGAATAGCCTCATTATTATTATTGTTATTATTATTAGCAGTCTCAATTAAATATAAATTTTGACAATCCGTTCTAATTTGTTCAATGAAACTGTTGAGGCATGGTATTCTTGTCATAGAATGACAAAATTGTCAATATTGAGATTGAACTTTTACTTTTAATGGGCTGTTTTGAAAAGGATATCAAAATCCTCTACCTATATAATACTTTATCATTATATATTACAGATATTTACCCCCCTTCTCACAAAAATATTACAGATATTTACCATCCTATCATGTCTTGAGCGAATGATCAGCTTTATGATAGCCATGAGCCATGCTAGGTATCTGTTTAATCATATAATATAAGTCGCGAGTGCTTGCGCCCTAATTTGTTAGGTTTGTCCTTCACCATGATTTTGGAGTGCGAGCCGCCACTGGTTTCTAAGTAGCCCTGGCAATATAGAACTGAAATACATTGGCTCTATAGACGGGTGACGTCAGACTGCCAGTTCCCCCACTTTGCAGCTCATTTGTTTCAGGCATTTGATACCAGGGCTTAGCCCACCGGTGAGCAATCTTGTAATTACGTTGAAAAGTGACACAGTTCGCGCTCCGCTGGAAGAGTGCGTAATACGTTGTCTGGACAACACCCGCATATGGAAAGTGAACTATTAACAGCATTATGTATTAATTAACTCTTATTATTTATTAATTACTTTTTGTTAGTAGGTGAACGTATACAATGAATTTAAATCATGTTGACAGTTTACTTTGCACAAAGTTTTCGACGTTGCCATTGGAGGTAAAAAACAAATTAAAGAGTCAGGCATAGTTGGACATTCACAAAGCAAAACATAAACTTTTGTAATATAAACTTAATAAAACAACTTTTGAATGGAAATTAACTCACGTTATGGCGTGACGGCCGTTTCGCTCTGTTATCTAGAGCATCGTCAGACGACCCACAGTACACTGACTCAGTGGGTCAGTTTACTGTGGGTCGTCTGACGATGCTCTAGACAACAGAGCGAAACGGTCGTCACGCCATAGCGTGAGTTAATTTCCATTCAAAAGTTGTTTTATTAAGTTTATATTACATATTAGTGGAAACAAGATGGATCTTCAACATCATAAACTTTTGTACCTCATGGTTCGATAAAAAGCTGTGGCTAACTCCAAGCATTGAAAAACAAGCTTTATTTTGTTTATGTTTTGATAATAATAATCATAAGGGAAATTATGATCTTTGGACGAAAATTGGCTGTAAGGATCTCAAACACTTAAGTGAGAAAATTAGAAAACAAGAGGAAAGCAATACTAATTTAACCAATTCAATTAAATATCCAGCCAAAGATTGCATCTACAATTATAAGATTGTTATGACTTTAATTCTTGAATTTTAGTTCATTTACCTGTTCTCTACACCCCTTTTGACTGTGTCAATATAATCACTGACACAGGAACACTCAAAAACTGTACTGTACAGTAATTATTGCCTGAATTTTTATCCATTTTTTTTCTTACAAAGAAAGACAATACTATCCCATAAACTCTGATTTTCTTCACAAATTGGCCATCCCAACATAAGTTTTATAACTTGTTTGTTGGGAATAGTCAGTACCGTTTCAACAGATGATTTGAAAAAATCCAAGGATTCGTCTTGAATACTGGTTGGTCTTGACAATATGCTGACTGAAATAGACATCACGACCGACCCACAGGTATAAACTTGACGCGCCACTACTGGACCAGTGATACCTGCTACGGCACTGGGTTGAGATTTTTCGTGTACCTTGAAAACATCAATTTTTATATATAATTTAATATTTTAATAGCAATCTAACCAGCTATTTGGTGAATGGGCAAACTTTTCGTCTGGCGAACTTTTCTTGGGGCGTCAAAGTCTATAGTAATACGGTAATATAAATAATTACAAATTAGTGTTTTGACATGAAGATTAGGAAATTTCTGTCCAGCGATGAATTCTAAAACTGGCACCGCTGGTTGAATAATCAGCGCAAGGTGTTACCAAAGGTCGTATAGCTTTATTGTAGCGTTACTACGTAACGTTGTGTGCGTAGTTGATTAATTTTCATCGATGTTCAACACTGCAATGCCTTTGTAGATTTAACCCGGGGAATAAAAACTCACAGCAACGCTTTTGATTTGTGATTTACTTTTTGAAATGTTAATGAGATCCGGATTTGACAATAAAAAAGTAAATGCGTATGACTTTTATTAGTGGGGAGACCCTTTACGAGTAGTTCCACCTCGCCGCTTCAGAGATGTTATTGGAAACATGGTGGACCTAGGTGGATTCCGAACCACCGGGAAGGGATTTTACAGTGGGGACTAGTCTTTTTTGCTGGTCAATCGAAGTCAGCTCAATTCCCGGCGGTGATTGATTTTTTTGTGTAGTAGCGTTCGTAGATTTCCATCAGCTGTTGTCAATATCCGCCATTGTGGAAGTCTGCAGTAAAATGTTAATGGCACTTTGATGAATTCGGAATTGTTCATTTATGTTTTATATAACAGTCAGTTTGATAAATTGTCAGTTCCTTCAAAAACCAACTTGTGATTCTATAATTGTCAAAAATTAATGGATAAACTTACCCATGGCGTATGGTATATTCTACTCGCCTTGAAACTCACCTACTGGTTCAATGATTGCAGAAATAAAATTCAAGTTTCTGTTGAGGTTGATTTAATTAATTGATCTCAGTCTGTCTTCTCATGGAGTGAATGAATTTCAAGGCAAATATATTGGTGGATTATTCTTATTTTTTAACTTTTCTCCTGGATCGAAACGTGATCATACGATTTCAAGATTGTGTTCTGGATCAGTTTTTTTTTCAGATGGTTCAAGGTTCAACAAGATAACAAATAAGTTTTCTCTACTTTAATTTTTGGCTTCTATAGAGATATCTTTTGGTGTTTTCATAAGATAACTGACTAGATATAAGACGCTTGCGATTACTTGGAAATATTATACAATAAACAGAACTTAATTCACTTCAAGAGATAATAAACAGTAAGCAAAGTAACTATAATAATAAATTTTTGATCAATATTACACCTCTCACAATACTCTGAAATTTTTTCAATGTCATTAATTATCTTACATTAATTAAAATTAGGACTATTAATCATCCTGAAACTGTTTTTTGGGAAACCTGTCAACTGCACAACTATAACATGTCTTTAAATAAAGACTTCCAACTCCTTATTTACCCACATGAAATATTATTTGAAAGTTGAAAAATTCCTAAAATGCATCTTTGTTAAGGTGAGATTAACCTTAGGTTTAATAATAGTACTAAAGATTGATTTGAGTAAAGTATACACTTCTCAATCTGTTATTTTTCCCTCTAGTTAAATTTTGTAAAACGGAGGTCAACACTCGTAGCCTATGCGTCTTCATCAAACATGGACTATTGACCACAGCCACCTGTATGGGGCTTTGCTATCTCATTGGAAAGTGGTCACAGTTCACTGTTCACCGGTCACTGGACACTGTAATGAGTCACCAAATTATCGACATGCTATAGTCCTGGTCAAGCTGGCGCTGTTCATGTGCAACGAGGAAACAAACGCTTTTAGCAGCGAGGATTGTTATCTAAACGTTTTGTCAGCGCTAAACTACTTCCAGTTGAATGGCTTCGGTTGATAGTAAAGGTAGTGTTTGTGCTTCTGGCACCTGTCACCCTTGCAGCCCTTGCTCCACATAAGGTGCGCAGCTTCCATTATTAAAATACAATGTGACCTCTACACAAGAAACATTGGTTTGGAATTTATGGCAAGAGGCTTAATCTAGGCTTTGTATGCTGTATACAAAAATATTACACTCAGGTAGTCATTAATCCTTTACATGTTTGGTGGCAGGTATTTAATGTCATGTAAGCTGTATATTCGAGGTGCGAATCATCTCTTTGAATGTACAGTAGTTAATTCATCACGTTCAGGGAACCATCTCTTTACTTTCGACTATTCAGAATTTGGAGAGTTTGAGAAAAAGTAAAATGCTCGGCGTGACTTAAATGTTGAAAAATGAGAATCATTTTGAAAGGCAATTGGAAAATTATCACATTTTATTCCTACAGCTATCAAAATTTCTCTGATCGACTTGTCCACCAGCCTGGTTGTCTCTGTACTAAAGGAATCAGATTTATTTAAACATGTGATCTATTCCATATTTTGATTTTTTAAAGATTCTTGTATTTGGAATGAAACACCGGTGTAATATTATGATTTTCGCTAGTCAACCTAGAACCTATAGTGACGATCTGTTTCACTCATAATATTTTTTTTCTATATTCGACCCCCAAGCTCCAAAGTCGATAGGGATCTTACGTGGACATGAGAGAGCTATATGCCAAGTTTTAAGAGTTCCCTTTCAAGACACAGATAGTTTGTTTCTAGAGCACAAACGGACGAACAACGGCACGATTCCAATAAGGCCCTGTCGGTTCCTTAATAATTAGTGGTACCCTAACAACATTGACATTTAAACCTAGTTGAGTTTATCGGAAGCGTTATAAACTTCTTTCTTCAAAATCAGTTGGAATCCACTTTTAAAAATTCAACGACATTGGAAGTTTTAAGCTGAGAAGTCTTCCAAATTGATTCGAATATTATGCGATTCATCTAAGGATGCAATATGAAAGTTATTACTACGTCAAAGAAATTCTAAATTGGATAAGTTCTTCAAAATGGAGAAACTTTGAACTCAATCTCTTGAGTTTCTTATTACGGAAAAAAACTCGTTCATTTCTTTCTAGTTCTCTATTCCAATTTATTATTAGTTTGCAGAAGAGGGAGTCATTATAGCAGTTATCATTACTTGAGACAAGTCTCAGAAGAATGTCGGTGTAATCGTGTTTTTGAATTCGTTTTCCAATGTCAGTGATGTTAATACTATTTTTTTCCTGCTATCGTTGGACAATGAATGTTTGACCTTCAACCTTCAACCTACTTAATTTTTATGATCTTTAATAAGCTATCGTATAGTGATTTCGATAGAGAAAAAAAATAAATAGAAATCTCACTGGCATTCACTAACATTTATAAATTAAAATTCTACTGGCGTTGCCCTGAGTAGAGAAATTATGATAAATTATTGAGATCGATTGGACTCCCATGTTTAACGAATTCGTGGGCCAAAATGGAATGTGGCATCCACCATTGTAGCGACCAATGGTGAATGTAATTTATTTATTTAAATATTATACATTTTTCAGTGCAACAGAAGAAGCACTCATGACACAAATCAAAAAGTAAAACAGCAGATAAGGTGAAAAAGAAGGAAGAATGCACTTGAAATGAAAAAATATTCTGAATGTAAAAAAACTGATAAAAGCATATTATAGAGGCTCCCATTTAAATCTTCAAATTTGTAGATAACCTACATAGGAAATTAAAGGAATATTTGGTGGGACTATCCCTATACTCCTTTCAGGAGTATGTTGATTTGACTAAGATTTTAGAATCTAGTTTTTATCAAAATTGTAACTTCTATTATTATGTGTTGTGACTTTATTAATTTTTGTGTAGTTTGACACTATTCAAATGTATTTGTAAATTTTTTGATAAATGAAGATGATTTCAATTCAATTCAAAGATTACAAATTGGACTTGAGCTCACATAGCATAATACATGTTACATTGTACATTGAAACATGTTTGTGATAATTACTTGACGAGACTTTAAGGCCCGTATTTATGAACGTGACTCATCAAAGATCGACTTAAGTCAGATTAGATAAGTCAGACTTAGCGGCAATAAGGCTTACTTACACAAACAGGTTCAAGCCAGCGAGCAGCTGTAACCCTAAAAGCTAATCCAGCTCCCACTACAAAGATCTGACTCCTGATAAATAATTTACATTAAACAACTCTAATTTACACTAATATAAGATTTTACACTACGTAAATGTTGCAGGGACAACTGGGTCGGCTTATAACCTCACTTTTCAGCTAGTAAACTCACCTAGTATAAGAAAAGCTTAGACTAAAGTTCGTATTCATGAACCTTACTCAAACATGTTGTTAACTTAAAAGTCAAGATGTGCTTATATTAACTTTTCATGTGAAATTTAACGACTTGCAGTCAAATATTTATAAGAATAAGTATAATAACTCACTTAATCTGGCCGAGCGCTTTCGAATCTATGAGATCCATCTTCAGAGGCGTGGGTTCCTAGATCATCATGTCAGTTTTTTTTTCCACGCCTCTGAAGATGGATCTCATAGATTCGAAAGCGCTCGGCCAGATTAAGTGAGTTATTATACTTATTCTTAACAAATATTTGACTGCAAGTCGTTAAATTTCACATGAAAAGTTAATATTAACAACGCAGTTCGTCATGGAACAAGAAATCCAGGAATTTAATGTGCTTGTAATTGGAGTCTTAAATCTGTTCTTAGCCAAGCTAGGTACAGAGGTGACTTGAAGCCGTTCTTAGATTGTTGTGTTGCATCATATTTTGATTTCATTCTTTAGTATAGCATCGGCTCATAATAATTAAATAAAATCATCATATTCAATTTTTGCACCATTGCAATGGAATTCACTGTATATTTGAATTATGTAAATTATTTCTACTTATTTTATATAAATCTAGTTCTAACCTATACATTTTTTGGCACTGGGAAAGAATTCTCTTTCTACGAAAAAGAATGGATGAAGTTCTTTGATCTGCTGGCAGGTAGCATTCACTACACTGCCTCGAATGATATCATTTTTCAGATTCGAAAAACAGATTATTATAACTTGAAATATATTGGAGTGGTTATAATTACTTAACAGTAACTGTAAATTTACATGTAGTGCAGTATCTTTATCTTTTCATGTATGCTATTTTATGTTTATTAGTGCCTGATAATACAACACAATTTTAGGTTAGCTTGTGACCACATTTAATGTAATAGAGCCTTTCAAACTCGTTCTTAGATAACTCGTGCTTAGATCAATGTAAGTCACGTTCATAAATAAGGGCCTAAAAGTCTTGTCAATTCTTGGATAAGTTTTGAAACAATTAAATGGACTTTGAAGAGATTTGAAGCCGTTATAAGCTCTTTTATTTTACTGAATCGGATGAAAAATTTGATTGTGTATTAACGCCTCAATGCACAAAACATGAATTGTTATATATTTAACCACTCATGACAGAGACGAGTGCACCCATCTGGAGTGTTAATTTTTGTTTTCGCGTCGCGATGGCCTGCGGTGAGATGTCTGGCGACGAGTTGGTATGGCGGCGAGTTTACTTTGTCGAGTTGTCCCATTCCGATTTAATAATATCCTGTGAACGTTTAATGGTTGTTTGTAATTCATTCCTTGAGAATGTTATAGTTGTAGACAAGTCTCTCTGTAACTGGGGTTAGAGATTTACTAATTTGTTCATCTATTTGTTTCACAAGGTCCTGTTTACAGATAGGAAGTAACGGCTTAACCCCTTCCAAAGTTAGAAAATCAGCATCAGTAACGAACGTATATCAATAGAGCCAGCATCACTTACAGAAATATCAGCATCTGTCAGAGGGCGACTTGGTCTTCTTAATTTGCGGAATTTTCCCGAAGACCACCGCTTACCAGCAATGACCTGAAATTCAACCTCCGGGATTCGAAGCAGTTAAAAACTCTTTTATTTTATTGAATTGGATGAAAAATTTGATCGCGTTTAAGCGCCTCAATGCACAAAATTGTGTACATTATTTTACCTCTCATGACACGGAGATGGGTGCGCCGGGTACTGAAGTGTTAATTTTTGTTTTTGCGGCGCGATGGCCCGCGGCGAGATGGCTCGCGGCGTATTGGTATGGCGGCGAGTTTACCGTGGCGAAATGTCCCATTCCGATTTAATTATATTCTGTGAACGTTCAATGGTTGTTTGTAATTCCTTGAGAATGTTATTGTTGCAGGCAAGACTCTCTGTAACTGGGGTTAGAGATTTACTAATTTGTTCATCTATTTGTTTCACAAGGTCCTTTTTACAGATAGGAAGTAAGCAGGGAAGGGACTACCCTGCTTGACCACAGCTTACCAGCAATAACCTGAAATTCAACCTTCGCGAGGGCGACACACGTAGCATGATAGAGGACCTTACATTGACCACATAGAATTTTCCCCTTCTCCTGCCTTCAGACAATCTCCGAGCAAATTCCACATAAAGACGAGTATCACAGCAAGAAAGTCAAGTCAATTATTACAGAACAGTCGAACTACGGAGTAGAGTTATTACAAATGAAAATAACATTTGCCGAGCGAAACAAAACCCGTACAAATACTATATATACTTATCAGAGAGCAAGTAAATTCCTTCTGTTTTTCTCAACATCCAAAGACCAACTCAGTGGTTTAATGTCATCAGTGATTGATCAGTTCATGGACAGCAATACAATGAGATGATGAAATACAAAATATAACTTTTTTCTCTATTATTGTGAATTATCATTATTGATTGTATCTAATTTATTCTGGATAGGACTGCAAAGATAATTGTCCGATTCGCGATCAGCGTCAAAACCTTTACCGTCAAAAACATTGAATACAACAATGAATAAAATCGATCATATGGAGAAAATAATCACTCTCATCTTGATGTCACCAACATTCCGAGGAGCTTAACGTGTACTATAGAGAAGAAAATGAATCCACATCTATGAGGGAAATGTTATCTTGAAGTTTCATATGCCTGATTACCACGAGACTAATTACAGTAGTTAATTATCACTAAATTAATTTGTTTCATGGTAAACATAAAGTAGATTTATCTAGCGCTCTAACTTCAGTTTAAACTCATATGTTAAGGCTACCACTACGAGTGAGCAATTACGTGTAGTTATTATTCTATAAGATTGACATGCAATCTGATAATAGCCTGAAGGCCATGTTTAACTATATAATAAGCAATATCATACTTGTGATCTTATATCATATTGTTCATACAAACAGAATAAAACAGACAGTTTTCATAATATGAATAATAGGATTATTTCAAGGCTGATCGATTATGTAACAAACTAAATCGAAATATGAAAATATGAAATGGATTGTAGTCCACTTGGTCCAGTCTTGGTCTATTTAGGTCTATTTAGGTCCAGTCTATTTAGGTCTAAAAGATACTAGCTGATTAGGTTATAGCAGATAATACTCTTGTCACAATTGAACATGGAACTTGTCGAATGTGAATGATAACTTTGAATAGTGATAATGAATAAGAGTACTGATTGGAAAGGAATCAATAATGATAAAAATAAAGCGAGTTATTCAGAATCAGAGTGAAAGTTATTTAGGTGAAGGTCGCATGGGATGTAGTCCAGCTTTCAAATTTTATCGTGGATAATATTATTACAATTTGCTAACTGAATAGTGAACATTCAATAATATACACTGGTTGAGTTTACTATCAGTTATTGAAATTGCCGGCTAGTAGCGAGTTAATGCGGTTCGTAAGTAAGGCCGGGTTCACACGAGCTAGAATCGCGCGATTGTAGCCAGAGCATTTATTAGCAAGAGCAATTATCGACAGTTGCGCGATTATAGTAGAGCACAGGATCAGATTAATTTCAATTTCAATTTATATCAAAATGATTACATCATGTGGATGCGACAGGAAAAGCCCAAAACCGCACTCCACAAAACATACACAATAGTTTGAAGTAATTAAAATTTTTACAAAAAAATCAAGAATAAAGATATTGTCGGTTTTTTATAGTGAATCATTTCAGATTTAAAGACAGAAATATATACACAAATAATATAAATTAAATATAGAAACATTACAAATTCAGAAATATATAAATCTAATAAAATAGAATACTGTTCAGTTGTATTTGAAAGATTCAAAGGAAAAAAAGAAAGAAAAAAAAGATAGAAAGTAGGAGGAGGAGAGCTTCAGTTCTACAAATAAAAAACAAAAATGTCAAAAGAACAAAGATCATACATCTAATCTAATACTTCAATAATATAGAGCATGATTTTACAAACGCCTCTAAAGAGGGACTGAAAATATCAACCTCACGTGACACAGTGTTGAAAAGTCTCATGGATCGATTGATGGGTGAGTTCAAATCCGATAATGTTCTAGATCTTGGAATGAAAAAGGAAAAATATCTTCCACGTTGGATAGCTGGTACATAGAAATTCAATCTCTCCAAATAAAAAAGATGCTGCACATGACCATTGACCACCTTATATAAATGTATGATGGCCTAGATTTCAATGTTGGAATCCTGAATATGCTTCTGAGTCGAGAAGTTGGAAAAGAAAAATTATGCAGTTCCCACGAGCTACACTTCGCTGCGATGTAGCCGGCCGGCCTGTAGCCGATTCAACTAGAATCGCGCGCTTGTAGCCAAATTACTGAAAGCACCTTTATTAACTCAGCTAGCAACAAAAAAACATGAAATTTAAAACTCTAGCGTTCTTAGCTCACTGTCGCAAATACGTAGAAACTTGAGATTTTTTTCTAGCATGGATAATCCCATACCGTTATAACAAATGATCCATGAAGGTATTTTATAGCAGAAAAATGTTAATAAATTTCAGTGACAGGAGAAAAATTAAAGTTGCTGATTACAGTAGCATGGAACGTTAAAAAATTTGAATATCTGAAATTCTTATGTTTTTTGTATTTGTATTAGGAAAAAAGTCTGCGACAGCTTTGAGATTCATAATTGCTTTGGCGAGGCTGTTGTCCGTCAGAATGATTGCTCTGGCTACAATCGCGCGATTGTAGCACGTTTGAACCCGGCCTAATCGGGGCTTGAGATAATCCTATTATCATATTTCTGTTCTGATTCGATTTTCCCCTACAAATTGCATACTTGTGCGTGAGTAGCGGATGGTGGATGGTGACACAAAATATCTCAGGATGAACGGGAATCGAACCTGTAACCACTGGAGTAGCAGTGAGTCAAAGATAAACGACCAAACAAATTCCACCAGAATCCATTTTGTTTGAGGAATAGCCTATTTATTTAAAATAGCCTAATATTTAAAGAGTTGAATTGCAAAATTATTTGTAAGCAGGGATGAGTGAAAATTTAACTAAAAATCAGATATAACTTGTGATTGTTCGACCTTTTTTGACATATACAACAACGTTTTTGACTGTAATACAATGTAATCTATAATAATATAATGATAATTGTAATTACACGTGGTCATAGCGACAACTACAAAAATTATCATTGGTACTGGAAACAACTAAAAATTTTTATTAAGTCACTGCTAATTCACTTCTAATCTTGCCGAATAAGCTCTTCTTCAAACTCTGACAATGATAGTATCATTAGTTTTGAAAACATCTAGTCATGATCTTACAAAACTGAATACATTTCAAAAAAGACTCACTTTTGGGTTGAAATGAGACAAGGATGAACAGGTGAAAATGACTGCAGAGACTTCATTAATTAAACAAATCTGTAATGTACAGGCAGTGTGGCCAATGGACGTGTTGCTTCTGATTGGATAATTCGGTCACGTGGTACTTATTCGTCAATCGGTGTCCAACTTTAGTAGTTTTGACAGTGACTGAGATCTATCTCTTCATTCCTTTGCAGTCAAATTGGTATGAGCCATAAGATATCCTATTGTATTATTTTATTCTACGCTGACGAGAAAGCAATGTCTCTATAAAGTCACCGTAACGCTGACTACAAACTGACACTGACAAGCGTCCAAATTTGGAATGTGCAATTCTACGTTCACAGCAACTGGTCACCGGTGAACCCATGAACATGACCAGCACACTCTATATCTATTCAATTAGAGGAGCTGAACTATGAATTTAAAATAGAGGAGCTACTGACTTGATCGCAAGGCCAAGTTACTTCTGTGGGGCTATAACGTATATTACGGGTTGCCTATAGGCTTATTGAAAGGGGCGCATCTTAAATACCAATACTGAATCAGTATCAGCATCACTATTGTGAAAGATTCATACTGCATTGCCCGACTGCAGGAACGTTGATTGAACTTAGTGGGTCTTTGATAAGAGATATTTGAGAGCTCAAATGCAAATGACAAGTCTCTGCTGCTCTGATTCATTTCCATTCAATGATGTTTTTGAATTTTCAATGATTCTTTTAGTATTCTCAGTTACTATTTTTGTTGTTGATGTTCGAATTCAACAATAGAGACTATTCAGCATTTAACATGAGTTATCATGAATGAGAATGTAAATTATGGTTCAATGCTGCTCTAATTGAAAGCTACAGTATATATGATTGGAATAAAATTACTTTAATAACCTATTGTTAAAAAAGCCAGGATGCATATAACAAACATCTAATTTTAAAAATGTTAGATTTAAATGAAACAATGAGGGAGAATATTCGAAGATAACCTGAATTCTATTAAATTTTTTTCGCTGATAACGAATTCAGATCATAACATATTATCACAATATTCACTCACAAACACTCAATAATGAATAGGACGTTCATTGAGATCATATTGAAGATAATGTAGATTGATTGGATGAAGCTCTTATCATTCATATAAATTATTTGAATAATTTATTAATGTTATTCACGAAATCAATTGAGCTCTTGATTTTTCCAACAATCGAACGATATGCTCAACATTTTGCTTTCACAAAGCACCAAATGCACCATTGTGTCTCCATCAAAATAATAATGGAAAAAATTAATTAATTTTAACAATTTGAAAAAAATTAATTTTCAACATTTTTTTCATCACGCATAGTGTATCCTTAATTTTTCAATTCAGGTGTAGACTTTTCCGGTTTCTTTAGTTGCATCTTATAGTGAATAGCATGAAGCATCTGATTTAACTAATTACTAGATTCGATTTGATGGATGACTCATAGGCAGAAGTAGCCTACAGAAAAAAAACATTCTTAGTGATCGGTAATATTGTTCAGCTTTGTGCCAAATAACGAAGCGTTTTTTCTAGTATCAATTGGATGCCAATAGGTTAAGCACTCAGCCTGATTATCACATGTGAGAAGCGTTGAATTCTTGGAACCGAAATTGCAAACGATAATAAGAACCAATACGTTATAATATTATCGCCTAATTCTATTGAATAACATCGAACCTAGTTACATGTCAGTGTCAATGAATTGTATACGGTATAATCGAGGAAAATACTCAAATAACGAGCTTCATCAACACTTTTGGCTTCCCAATTTTCAGGAATTTTGTAATGGGACTTCAAGAACTCTGTGCTCCTCTGTTCGTTGAAAAGCATTGGAAATATCCACGGTTGACAACTGAGAAAGATTCATAATTCAATCAATATTTAATAAAATTGGATTATAATTCTATTGTTAGAGAATTATTCTCTTAAACTTTATTTATGTTTGATAAATACAGATTGGCGCACAATATGATCCCTCATTACTTTGTTATTGGTTCTATAATTTGGTCATTACTCGTATTGTTGTGTTTTATGTTGGCAGACGTTAAAAGCACTTCAAGGAATCTAGTTCCATTGTGACCGATCGATTCCTTCGTTCAATCATTTGTTGAAAGATTGCCAACAAAGGAAACTCATTTTTTATGTTTTTGTCAATAGTTAGGGTAAAAACTGTCATTTTGTACGAAAACAAAGTTGTTAAATTTTCTGGACAGATCGCCTAAAATTGTGAAACTCTGATATCGCTTTTCTTGAAGACTTAAGCTTGTCTCGTCTTGAGCTCTTCACCAAACTTTATTCATTGGAAGCATCACAATTTTTAGTCGCTGATCAACCAACAGTCTTTGTTTGTCAGTCATCTTGGAACGAATATTTGGTTTCAGAAAAACTACTTTTCATTAAGTGCTGTCACGTATATCTACATAGACAACCTCTTCAACAATTACCAACCAGAAGAATTAAGAATAAAGTAGATTTTGGATCATACGTAACCCACATCTGTTCCGTGGGTTACGGATCATATCGTGCGCAACTCTGTATATTGATGGTGAAGACAAGCAGTTCAAATCGCTGAAAAGAAAACAATCGAGATGACGTGATAACTTATTAAGTAATGGTATTTATCAGAATACAAGCTTGAATCGAATATAGTCTTTAATTAAGATAACGGAACACGCCAATGTGTTTTTAAAAAGCATTTATTAGAACAAAATCGGTCTACTGACCAGCATAGTAACAGTACGTGAACAAGAATGACGACTGAACTAATTTTACAAGATGTTTTATAATCTAAGGAATGCTTACTATGCTATTGTACTAATCTATTGTTCCATATCTATATAACTCCTCCCTCCTCAAGATGAAGGTGTCCTCACCTTCATGTAGGTATAGGTAATTGAGGGGTGAGATGAATTCCTGCTGTATCCCATCTTACTTGTAATTTATCCAAAACATGTTTATTATTTTCTTTTTGCTCTAAGTAAAAATCAAGTTTAGTTTTTATATAATGAAATACAATAATACAAACAATAATTATCAAACTTATGACTAATACAAACATAATATAATCTGAAAATGATCTACTAATTGGATAGTCTTCAATTAATCTTAACGGTTCTAATTCAGTGTTTGCTCTATGAATCTCATCAAAAGTTAGATTAGTAATAATTTTATTAACATGTGTTGGTATTTCTGTTGGAAATATAACATTACTTTCCCAAAGTGAATATGGTTTGCTATAATTGAAAATTTTTTCAGTTTTGTCAAGAGTAATCAATTGTGTTGATTTTGGATAAATGGTAATATTCCTGATTTCTTGAACTACAATGATTTCACTTACATTAAACATTAAATATTGATTAATAATTGGAATATATTTAACAAAAGGCTTATAATCATTTATAACTAAAGTTCTACAACTACTCAGTTTCTTATAACTTCTCTTATACATTTATCTAAAATTTTTGTCGCATTCTTACAATAATATTTATTATTTAATAGTGTGCAATCGCCTGTTAATAAATCTTTTCCTCAAATTACGAGAGAAGGATGCACGTGAATAGTTACAATTTCGTCATTTGTATTAACTGGGTACGACAGCATAAAAATTGTTTCATACATAGGAGATTCAATAGGCAATTGTATGAAATAAGAGATGAATTCATTATGAATAGAACAATGTACATTTCCTAATTCCCATAGTATTTCTGGCTCATCAGAAATTAAGCTAACTCTAATAGATTTCATTACACGAGACAATTCTTCAAAAGTTAGTATGCTAGAGTGAATTATGTTTAATTTACAAAATTCCAAACTTGTTTCAATATCATCTATCTTATTATGAATGAGCGTAATTGTGTTGAATAAAATATGGTGCTGTTCATTTAGCTCAACTGAATCAAATTTATTGCTTACTGCGTTGAAATAGTTATTGAGTTTCTCATTGTTTGAATGGATTACATCAATGCCTTTGTTAAATCGACTGATCAAATTTTTATTAATTGACAATTGATTCTTAATATCATGTTCTAAATTGAATTCATTTGAGTGAACCTTTTGCAAAATTTCATCATATCTTGCTTTATCGTCAGCATCCATATTACCAGTCAACCAAGAGATAGCAGAGCCTAACCCATTGATAAGACCTCGTTTTATTCTATACTTATTAAGTAAAATATGATCAAATTTCAGCTTTACATGTTCTGAATGCAATTTAAGTAACCTAGTTTTGTTTTTGTCCTTTTCTTTCGTATTCAGTAGATTCACTGAGTGTTCAAGTTTCATCAACTCACTATGTAAGGATGTTGTGTTGATGTGGTGTACATACGTGTAGGTTCCATTGATAATGAAGGCATCTTGAATCCTAATCGGGATTATTCCTGATGTTTTACTCAAGTCGGTCGTTCTGAAGGCCTTTGCTGGTGCTAGGTTGTGAATTATCGTTAGAATGATGAGTAGCATCTTGTCCTGAAACAGATTCCTGTGCCGGGCGCCAATTAAGATAACGGAACACGCCAATGTGTTTTTAAAAAGCATTTATTAGAACAAAATCGGTCTACTGACCAGCATAGTAACAGTACGTGAACAAGAATGACGACTGAACTAATTTTACAAGATGTTTTATAATCTAAGGAATGCTTACTATGCTATTGTACTAATCTATTGTTCCATATCTATATAACTTTTGATATATCATGTGACTATATAATACTATCACGATAAAAAGAACTAATATCTTTCAATACCATGAATACAATGAGAATATGGGGAACTGAATGAGATGAGAATATTGGCTGGTGATTTGAGAGCGGAGGAGAAGAGCCGTGCATCACCAACGCTACAAGACACAAAGGGTTAGAAAAATAAGAAGATGAAAGCAATGAACGAGTCAAGAAATAAATTCAATCTCAATTGAATGAGCCAGCTCACATAACGGATGGGAACATTTATTATGGGCTTCCTCGTGTCTTATATACAAAAAACGGACGAGAGAGAGAGAGCTAGTCTACTCCTAACAGATTGACTATTAATTGGAAAAAATTGATGACTTACTAAATTTCCGACTATTTCAAGACTTGATGGAAACAAAATATCATCGAATGTTGTTTCAAAGGGGAAATATCTTCCAGTGATTAAATAAGTTTTTTTTCACATTACCCTTCCCAACCAGGATATCGATTTCCTCACACGAAATTATGCTACTTGACTGGTAGCACCAGTCAATTACGTCAAACATATTAACTTTAACATTTAGTTAAAGCATTAAAGTACGGAAAGCAGAATCGTGTTTCGAATGTTCATCAAGGAATTTCACGTTTTAATTTAAGTGTAGAGGTAGTATTATTTTTATAAAAATGGCTTTATTAGGAGTAGAATGCAAGAATGTTTACCTTCCACTCTATTTGAATATGCTTTCATAAATTCCTGGCACATTCAATTAGGTTTGTTATGGGAAATAGAAACACACTTCTGTAATAAAATAATTTGACATCTGAGAGATGAATTGTGTTAGAAACATCTCTCTAAATCTTCTCATCTCTCATATTTCAATCAAGTTTTGTTGCTATTTCTAGTCACAGATTTATTAGATTGCGAATGAATGAAGTACAGAGCTTTTGCATACCTGCGATGCGAAATTATTTTCCAAGCTCATATTTCCTAGCTGTCATAGAAATCTTCCATTTTGTAAGAGGATTGGACTGGAAATCGGATTATTACATTATTGACGTGATCTATAAAATATATTCAATACGAGCTTATACTAACTTAGCTGTCTTGACATATTTATAAAGGAAGAAATGAGGGCTCTCTCAAACATTCTAGCAAAACAGTCATATCACTTCCCAACACTACTCGAAACAGCAATAAATTCTCCTCTACTTTAATGGAGCTTGACAAACCATGTATTTTTTTCATTCATTCTGCGAGTTTTTCTGGTTTCTGAACTTATTCCAGGGCTAAACATCTCATGGGTAGGATGATTCATATTTGAAACATCGATCGGTAACCATGAAAATTATCCTAAACTTGTATCATTTTTTTCATAGCATGATAAAAATGGTAAACTGGATCCATGCTTATATGGAGTTCCTCACCAGAAAGTATTTTTTCTCTAATAAAAGCTTATGTAGTATGTAATATTATTGTAGTGATTATATTGTAGTGATTTTATTGTATTGATTATAGAGAATATATTGTAATAGAAAATACTACAGCCTCCATCAATCTCGAAAATTTTTATCGCAATTTATTTTAATAAATTGAACTTTATTCAATAAATTTATACAATAAAACAGTATTTCCCCATGAATCGACAATGTGTTTTTTCTCTAACGGATTGTTACTGTCAGTTCTTGTGAAGTTCGCAGCCCTTGAGGGTGTTTTGTAAAAACAATAAAGCCTTCAAGGATCTAATTACAGTCTGAAGATACTCGTATGATAATTGCGATATCCCATCATTTTAATTGCAGCTATTGAACGGAATTTTCCAGTTTACTTTGCCAGTATTTTGACTCAAATCCAATCAGCTGATTGATTCGTTTATTATTCAAGGTAACCGTGGCTAAGCCCCATCAATTTGAAAGTGAAGAGTAAATTGGGACTTGAGCTGTGAAGGAATTATCGATTTTATGGCAGAGCGCGCGGCTATTCATTGGCCTTACTTGGAGTATTTGCTGTCATATTTGCAAAATTATGTTCGACCCAAATGGAGAAAATTATACAGAAAAATGGCTCGAGTCCATTCCTGGAGAATTGGGAAATTCAATTTTCTTAGTATTGGACAAGTACCCAAAGTACAAGAATGATAATGGGATTGCTTCAGTCTCAAACTTGATCAATTTTGCGAAGAGCGAACCAATTCATCCTCAAAAAAAAAAAAAAAAAAAAAAAAAAAAAAAAAAATTCCAGACTTTCCTTCCAAAGTGTATATTAGTTCATTCTCATTAGCCAGAAAACTCGGCTGAAAGTCTGTGATGGAATGTCATCAGGATGACAAGATTATTTTGTAGAGAGCTTAGACCCTAACTATTATTGATAACATGTTGATCAATAAGAAGTAACTGAGTGAAGTGGAGAGTGCTCTAGAATTCGCGGTCTATTTCCATGTACAAAAATGTATATACACTATACTAAAATGCTTCTCTCACCGTTGTACCTGCTCAAATTGATTGAACTAAAACAATCAATCAATCATTGCAAAACATCAAAACTTCTGTTTGACCTGAAAACAAGAAATATTGATTATTTAACTCGCCTCGACTATTTCAAGGGACAAAATCAAACTAGGAAAGTTGCTTATAAGTAGTTTACTGTAAATCACACGGAAGATCTGCCTTTTACTCCTACGTACAATATAAACGTATCAATACAATATACTAGTACAGTATACAAGTACAGGGTGCGACAGCATAACTTCTTTTTTTCGAAACTTGATAAAACTAATTGTAAGAACCAGAAAATTTTTATTCGATTTTTCATAATGCAGACTGATCCTGAAGTTTTTGTTTTCCCTAGCTTTAAAAATCAAGCCAGGTGGGTGACGTCTCCTATCCTCCATAGACTGAACAAATTGTTTTGAGGTAGTCCTTCCGAGAGCGCCCAATCTCAATTAGGGGTGATTTGGAGTGGCCAGCTCGCTCCCCCTTTGTGATATATATTTTTTCAAGTCCCATGCTTATGCGAACCATTCGAAAGCTCTGTAAGATGTGAAGACCAATGTTGAATGAAAAATTGGAAGAATAACGCCTTCTATGCTGGCAGAATATCAGTTTAACCAGAGCATGGAGAAAAAGTACTTTCACTATAGCAAACAAATGAAAATTTTCTGATCCATGCAATGGGCTCCATTGAGTTTTGAAAAAAGTAAGTTCTGCTGCCGTACTCTGTACTTACGGATTGTGGAATGAAATTTGTTAGGAGAGCGCGTCATCGCTTTGATTCTCACTTCCCACA
Organism: Conomelus anceps; assembly: GCA_948455865.1. Taxonomy (NCBI): domain Eukaryota; kingdom Metazoa; phylum Arthropoda; class Insecta; order Hemiptera; family Delphacidae; genus Conomelus; species Conomelus anceps. Next base: position 77,923,988 of record OX418216.1, on the reverse strand, counting down.
CTAGTCCACAGAAGCCGTGTTAACAGGCCATGAATATTTCGGCACAATTCAAATTACTTGAAATGCATTATTCATAAACCAAAATCCTCTATCAGTGTGAATTACAATTTATAATCATATCATAACACAGCTACTTCTGCGAACATGATACGGCCCACTACAAAAACAAGAGTTTAGCATTGTTCGAAAACAGCGCGCACAGTACTTTGATTTCCTAGTGAAGCGGATTAATTGGATCTGGACTGAAGGAGAAACTGGTCAAGCAGAAACGTAAACAAGTAACAAATTCTTTTGTTCTTTTACTTGGAAATTCCAAGATTTTGTAGATTGTTGGGAAGGAAGTTTTAAGTTACCAGACTTTTAATTTGTTGGAGATAAGTTCCATTATTCAAGCACAGTAGATATACCACAGATCATTTGCACTGGAATCGGCCTATAGACTGGTCATAGCATTTCGGTCATAGACTGGAATCGGCCTATTCCACCTACAAGTCAGGCTATATACGGCGCGATTACGGTACCCCTGGTTTATTCATGATGTCTTCAATTTAATAGCGTTTCTTATTATGATTGAGACTTAAAAATAGATTGAATAAATGGACTGAATGAAATAAAATATTATAGGACTTGGGACAGGATTATAGGCTAAATGATTCATATTTATAGTTTTACTATCAGGGAGGAATTTGATATCACAGTAGTATCTGAAAACAATGGATAATTGTATTATTTAAATTTTTCAGATGTAATAGAATACATTAAATTATGTATTAAATTAGAATTCAATGATAATATAGAAATATGCAATTGATAATATACTTTTTTTTTTATTGCTGATGATGCCCACATGAGTCCGAGACTTGTGCGTGGGAAATGAGGTGAATGATTACATATAAATGCCTGACGGTGGAGCGGGATTCGAACCCACGACCACTTAAACGACAGCAAGCTGAAGTTGTGACGCCCCAACCAACTGCGCCAAGCGGCCCGCCAATTTGATACCTAATACTTCAATTATTGGTCTCAATCACTGCAACGCCTCCTTATTTCACCCTCACACTTCAACATCTCGTGAGCGGCTCTCAACAGCTAGGTGAGCGGTTAACACCACCACCCGAAAACACCGCCCCCCCCCCCTCTTTACTTATTACAGTGTTACGCAATCACGGCGCAGCATTCTCATCCAGTGGGTATAAAATAAAAACTCCTTAAGTCCCAGAGACATTTTTGTCTGAATTCCAATTCAGCACTGTATTGCGATGAGCAACCATGGAGCTATAGCTCCAAAGTTGCCAGATGGGAAACACTCATCCTATTCCACACTTGACTGACTGACCCCAAAGACATACCAGTACTTGTCCACCACGACTTTGAAGTATCAAGAGGTTAGAGTCAATGGAGTAGAGACGGACACTACCCTAGAGAAGAGCCACAGCCGACTAATGAACAACAGGAGCTGTGTTTTCTTTCCTATGTCAAGGGTGCGAGCCGGGAGATGCCAACCTGCGACCCAATGGCTTGGGATAACTGGCTCAGCATCTGTGGAGCCAGGGCAAATTCAGTTAACCAGCTGACTGCTAGGGATTCGCCAGGGAATCTCCTACCCTGGGGTAGTGATGCTGATCAGACGGCTCTGAACCCCAGTGCTGAGCCAAGAGATGTTTTTGGCACTGGTAAATAAATAATAAATAAATAAATGTTATTGTCATGTAACCACCATTATAATCGACAACGTCAGTACAATGATTATCACCCACACACTAGATGCATCATTCAAAAAACTCGTTTAGACTATAAAATAGCCTAAGCGCCAGCCAGTCATAGAGTTCTATCTTGAACCTATCCTTACTTAGAACATTTTTTAAAAATTCAGGTAACCTGGTGTATAGTCTAAGCCCTTAGTTGTCATATGATTTCAATGATTTTGTAAGACAATGATAGGGTATCTCAATATGTTCTCTGTTTCTAATAAAGTGAGTGTGTACAATGGATCTCAGCTGATAGTTATGGAGGTTTTTCTTTACATGAAGGATTGTATGAAATATATACAGATTAATGACTGTCAGTATCTTTTTCCCTTTGAACAAAGGCCGGCAATGTTCCAAATAGCCAGTGTTGGATATTACTCTGATAGCTTTTTTCTTGCAGAATTAAAATCCTGTTGATATGGCTGCTGTTCCCATAGATGAGAATGCCATATGCCAGTATTCTCTGAAAATAGGCGAAATATGAGGACCATAGATACTTTTCAGGGACAAACTCTTTGAATTGCCCAAGTAGAAATATAATCCTAGACAGCTTTGTCAAGATGTAATTGATGTGAGGTTCCCATGACAGTTTTCTATCAATCATCAGACCAAGAAACTTGACTTCCTCGCAGTTATTGTCAACATTAAAATTTCTCAGACCAAGTGTCATAAACTGAGTTTTGGCTTCATTCAACATGAAACCATTAGCCCTAAACCACATTATGCCTGAACAAGGGAATCCTCAGTCAATTTTTGAAGAGATTTAAAATCTGGGTGAGCATTTAGGAAGGTGGTATCATCAGCATGGGGCAGATCATTAATCATTATAACAAATAGAAGAGGTTCCAGTACAGATCCCTGAGGGATGCCATATTCTACTATTGCAAGATCTGATTTCTCATTTTTGACACACACAGCTTGCTGGTGATTGCTCAGGTATGATTTGAATAGATTTAGGCTTTTGCCATTTATTCCATTATGTGATAATTTAGCTAAAAGGACGTCATGCTCAACACAGTCAGAAGCCTTGCTCTGGTCACAGAATGCAGCCTGAGCAATTTCTCTTTTTTCAAATGTTTCTAACACAAATTTTATTAAGGAGTCAAATGCATCAGTAGTTGATCTACCCTTTACAAAGCCGAATTGCTTCATGGAGATCACCTTGAGTTTGTCCAAGTAGTCATAGACCTGCATGTACATTGCTATCTCAAGTACTTTTCAGAATATTGGCACTATCATTTACAATTATGGCAGTGTTTTTTAACAAGCTGCTGGCAGATACAGTGGGTTTTACAATCTCATCCTGAACCTCTTCAACTGCTTTGATAAAGTAATCATTCAAATTGTTTGGATTGAGCTGGTTGATGTGACTACTATTAGTAGAGGATATTGACTTTATAATTTGCCATGCTTTTCTGCAACTCTTCCCAGAATTCTTGATTGTTTGTGCAATAGATTGTTTTTTAGCCTCATTGATTGCTGATTTATATAGCCATCTACATCTTATTGAACCAACCAACCTACCTTGGCAAATTAAGGTTGGTTTTTTCACATAGGAATCGTACTGAACTCAAAAGTAAAAGCACAAAATAGGCTGTGGTCGATAAGGCCAAGGCTTTAAAACAATTAACAGACATAACAGGAAACTTAAATTTGTCATAGGATTTAATTTCTTGAAAAACCTTACTAGAAATGAATGAATGAACTGAGCCAGAGTCCAAGAGAGATTCAAACCTAGTGTCAATATTATTGAAACTAGCATTCAGGAATGGTAGATTTTTATTGGAATGAATTAATCCGAAAATTTTTGTATGTACTTTTCTCCTACAATGACTAACTAGACAAGACGATTTTAATTTATTAATTATCAGTTTTCCTTTTTTGAAATTGGAGGATTGGCGTTTTTTGACAACTTAGCCCAACACTTTGGTGCAATGTGACCCTTTTTATTACAGTAGTGACACACTATATCAGATCGTTGACTAGGTTTGAACTGATTTTGTTTAAATGTAATATTGCCAGAATTATTTTTATCAGTCAAATTTCGTTCCTTAAAATTTTTAGAATCATTTGATGAATGCTGAATTTGCATTTGACCTTGCCTTTCCATGTCTGCAAATAGAACATTTTGTGTGTGAACACACATATTAGTGAGGTCATGAAATGTTTGTGGTCTACTTACAAATACTAACCTTGAACGTTCCTCTGGGTTCAAACCAGATACAATATTGCTAACAATATCGCTTTCTGACTGGTTCAGCTTCAGTAATACTGCCGCTTCTTTAATGCTGACAATGTAAGCAGGCAGAGGCTCATTAAAAGCTTGCAAACGGTAATATCTATGTTTTTCAATTTGGCTCAGAAGACGTTGAGGAATGAAATGATTTAAAACTTCCCTATGAAATTGATCAAATGTCGAATTCAACTGTATGTGACACATAATTTTATCAGCTAAAGGACCTGAAGCATAAGGAAATAAAACTTGAAACAGCTGTATATCCCCAAGACGTGAGATCTGCTGAATTTTTAATGCAGAACTCAAAAAGTTCAACAAAGACTCAACCTCTAACCCATCAGTTATCTGCAAATTTCTCAAAAATTTTTCCACAGGATTTTGCAATTTATTATAAAGCTCATGAAATTGAATATCAGTAGTGACACTCCTATTCAACTGTGAAGTTGGACATGGAACAAACGAATTGGTAACTAAAACATCATGTCCTTCATTCTTGCTTTGCCTTTGATAAAGATTATCACCACTTACAAAATTTGGACCACATTCACTATTCATATTTTGTACAGAAGGTACAGGTTTCTGCAATATATTAGAAGATGATTGAAAATATGCTTCATTAATCAAAGTATTGGCTTGTGAAATATTAGGAGGAATTTCTTTTTGATTAACAAGATCACTATTAGATATGCTTTCAAATCTTATCTGGGGAACTTTCAGAGTAACCTCCCTATTTTGTGATATCGGTAGCCCAGGATGAGGTATAATTTTGGATGGACTGGGAATAACCAAACTACTCTTGTATGTGGGTGAAGGAGTCCTACTTTTAGCAACTAGAGTATATAACTGTACTATCTTACTAAATGTTTCAGATAAATTTTCAGCAATACCTTTAATGAAGCTTAGAACATTGTCTTGTTCTTCAGAAGTTTTAATTTTATCAAAGGAATTGATAATTTCTTCAATTCTATGAACAACATGAATAAAATTTGTTTCAATTTTGTTGATATTTCTTCTGGAAATCTTATCACTACTAGATAATTCTTTAATTTGAGATTCAATCTTATTATGTATTCCACTCTGAATACTACTTAAATTCTCACTGAACAATTCAGAATCAAATGAAATGCTCACAATTTGAACATTAGGTTCACTTATCAATTGTCTATAAAATGCTCTGAGTGAATCAAGATCTCTAGCAAGTGATTCACTTCTATTTACACCTAATCTTTCAAGCTCGAAAATCAAATCATCTTTAACTAAATAATCAGGATTTATCTTATAATCTGAAATATCAGACTTCACTTGGTTAATGATTTCAATGGCACCTTCAATAGTAAAGTTTGAGGCCATTTTATAATGTCACTTACTGATACTATTTCAAGATATAATGGAATATTTATAGACAATATGTTATGAAGAATAAATGATGAATCTAAAGTGAATAGTTTAGAATTCGTTGACATATACTTGAAACCACTTATGTGTGCAGGTTAGTTTAATGACAAAGATACAATGTGAAATATCAATAATTACAAGATTATAGCTACAGAATGATAGCATTTAAAAAAAAATTAACCACGTTCTGCTACCAAAATGAACCAACCAACCTACCTTGGCAAATTAAGGTTGGTTTTTTCACATAGGAATCGTACTGAACTCAAAAGTAAAAGCACAAAATAGGCTGTGGTCGATAAGGCCAAGGCTTTAAAACAATTAACAGACATAACAGGAAACTTAAATTTGTCATAGGATTTAATTTCTTGAAAAACCTTACTAGAAATGAATGAATGAACTGAGCCAGAGTCCAAGAGAGATTCAAACCTAGTGTCAATATTATTGAAACTAGCATTCAGGAATGGTAGATTTTTATTGGAATGAATTAATCCGAAAATTTTTGTATGTACTTTTCTCCTACAATGACTAACTAGACAAGACGATTTTAATTTATTAATTATCAGTTTTCCTTTTTTGAAATTGGAGGATTGGCGTTTTTTGACAACTTAGCCCAACACTTTGGTGCAATGTGACCCTTTTTATTACAGTAGTGACACACTATATCAGATCGTTGACTAGGTTTGAACTGATTTTGTTTAAATGTAATATTGCCAGAATTATTTTTATCAGTCAAATTTCGTTCCTTAAAATTTTTAGAATCATTTGATGAATGCTGAATTTGCATTTGACCTTGCCTTTCCATGTCTGCAAATAGAACATTTTGTGTGTGAACACACATATTAGTGAGGTCATGAAATGTTTGTGGTCTACTTACAAATACTAACCTTGAACGTTCCTCTGGGTTCAAACCAGATACAATATTGCTAACAATATCGCTTTCTGACTGGTTCAGCTTCAGTAATACTGCCGCTTCTTTAATGCTGACAATGTAAGCAGGCAGAGGCTCATTAAAAGCTTGCAAACGGTAATATCTATGTTTTTCAATTTGGCTCAGAAGACGTTGAGGAATGAAATGATTTAAAACTTCCCTATGAAATTGATCAAATGTCGAATTCAACTGTATGTGACATTATATATATTGTTTAAGCCTCTTCAGTTTGTTCATTTTTTAACTTTTCATGTGCAAGAGTCAACAGAACCTTCATTTTATGGAGCTGAGCTGTGTACCAATTAGCCTTACACTTGATTGTTTTTTATTTTTACTAATGTGTAGACTATTCTTCTACATGTTTTTTGAGGGATGATCACATTGAAATAGTACAGCACTGGTAGGTCCTAAGCCCTACAGCCCGACTTGGCCTGGCTATCAAAGAGAGCCATGGTGTGGGGGAGCAGCCACTGATCCTGCTGACTTGCTCACAACCCTCCTTGAGGAGAACCATTGGGCTTCTATACCAACCAGTCTCAATGCTGCTGATGATTCCAGGCCCCAGGTTGACATCCTACATGAGCAATCATGAGACTGATCATAGACTGAACCTCATAGAGTGGGTATCAAAGAGGTACTTGTTGACATACTATCACTTGCTCTCTCAACTGTGACTTGGAAGTATAAAGAAGTTGAGCCAATGTAGTACAGGTGGACACCACCAAGAAAAGATTCACAGGTTGAGTCAGAAAAGCTGACTCCCTTGCTGAGCCCTACAGCCCAACTCAACCTAGGTACTGAGAGGAGAGCTGTGGTATGGGGAAGCGGCCTCTGGTCCTGCTGACTTACTACCCTCTTGGAGGAGCTTGGGGAGATCTGGCGGGCTCCTACATCAACCAGTCTCACTACAGCCAATGATGCCAGCTAAGGCCTCAGGATGACACCCTACATGAGCAATCAGGAGGCTGATCATGCCCCCTGGACAGCACCTCTAATGCCAGCTGGTAGCTGCGCCACCAACAATCCACAGCAAGCAAGTCTTTGGCTCAAGAGGCAAATACTTGGCTATTAGTAACTCTAGCCCATTTCAGGATCCCTCAATTAAACTCAACCTTGCCCTTTCCAGGGCCGCCAAGAGTCTTCTCACGACCATGTGTGTAGCTTGTGCCCCAGTTCTCTGAATACTCTGTTTTTTTCTCTCTTCAAAGTGCTCTGTGCAACCCACAGTGGTCCTTTACAGGGCCACTCCAGTGTGAGTAACTATGAATGACATTCACTGTCATGCTCAAATCAGACACCAAGCTATACTGATTAGCCTCACCAAACAACCTGCCATCAATTTAAAGAGGTAGTATGATGATGGCTTCATGCAATATGGTGACAGTAACATGTCATCTACAATCAACAATGCTTTAAAATAAGTAATTATAGGGACCATCGTATTTTCAATCTTGAAAAGAATATTGATGACTTTAGCCTAGCTTGAGGGAGTCATCAGTCCAGAGAAGCGTTTCAATTAAATTGATCATAGTAATCACCAGCAAAATGTTTAACCTGGCATCAAGAAAATGTTTAGTTAATTTTTTTGGATGAGACTGATTTGAACTTTCCAGATAATGAAATGCCTGATATTATTCTCCAAGTGCAGAAATATTTTTCTCAAGTACAAACTTATTCAAACTTCCAGAACATTCTTCACCAGCTTCAAAAACACGAGATCAGTTTGTTTCCTACTAAACAAAATTCCACTGTTTTGTAATACATGGTCCAACTTGTAACGAACTCCATCCTATCTTACATTATGTTGACGTCTTCGTATCCACTATCTCTATTTAATGTCATTCCATCCTTGGTGGTGATATTCTATTTCAAGTTTCAGATTACAATAACTTTTTGTCAAAGTCATGTTTCAAGAGTCGATTAAGATTCATGGAATAAAGTGGCTACAAATTTGGAAGGAGTTCCACAGAAACTCCAACTCAACACAAGCTACTCGCCAGATTTATAACTTGCCTTGTTTTGTAAGAGCGTATTACAAATTGGACGAAAACTGTTGAAAGCAAAGTTTTGCTCCCACGTTGCTCACTCTGTAGCAATGGAACTCAGAAACTGCACTGATAGGAAGATATACGTTACGAATACACTACTTCGAATAATTCCACTCAGAAAAGGCCTATTCAACACCTTTGATTTCAAGGACAATGTTTTGAAATTTAATACAAGTCTGTTCAGAGTCGAAGCATAAAAAGTATGACGCAAAATCGGTACTCCAGCATATTTTTCAATTTTTCTGTTTGTTATTTCAAATTTTAAGTCAAAAACAATTTTTGAGCAAGAATCATTTTTGTAATAGAACTCAGCCAGCCAGATCCCTCGATATTATTATTTTTTTCATAGAACTGTAGTTGACTCCGCAGTATTCTACAATGAAATCTCTATACAATTATACTGTAATCCCAAAAGAATGACAATGAGTTGAATGCAATCAGTTGATAAAATGAACCTCTAGCCATAGAATTAGGAGAGAGAGAGAGAGTGAGTTTCCATTATTCTAGTTCATAATCAATAGAATTTACCTCTACCATAAAAAGTTCATTTTATCCCTTTAGAATAACAAGTCAATTGTAATTTTTCTATAGGTTCAATTTCAGAGTCAACAAACATTTCTCTGAATGTGTGAATAATGTCTACATTTGTTTTCAAATATTTATAAAGTGAAGCATAAAACATTCAGATTCCAGGAAGAACTCATCCACTTGACTCTATACTATTTAGCCGGGAAATATGAGGTAGGAAAATAGGCAATACGATACATCCACGGCACGGTTTTTTGCCGTATCGGTTTGGTGGCGCATGTATAAAACTATATTTTTTGTAAACAGTCAACAACAGTATCTTGTAGACAAGTCATTAAACGCTTTTATCATTAAACGATTAGAAATATATTATATGCGTCACTAAATCGATACGACAAAGAACGAATCTAAACCGTAACGTCTGGACCTTAACGGCCTTAGAGGGTTCACCAGGCTTTTTTTGTAGGCATCCGTTGAGAAGTGGAGGAAAATATTATTAACTCTTGTATGAAATCATATTTTCATTCAACGCGTATGATTTATACTTTGAACAGCATTAAATGGATGGCATAAAAGAAAAGATCAAGAGTTTTCAACAGTTACATGCTCTTTGGACAGATGTGACTCAATTCTACTCCGTTGGCCTGAGGTTGTATGGCCCAAAACGATCCATATATTCTTGTGGTTTAGATTAATTTTCTCCTCAGTTAAAATTTGTGCAGCTAATGGCATCCTCAGCTCACTGTTATTTTTGTAAGATTGTGTTTGTCAATTTAGAACGGTAGTGAGATAAAAATGTTCATAGTTTATGTAGCATGAACTACAGTAACTTTACAGTTTCTTTTCCTCGCAACGTATCTACACTACAATTCTTCACAAAAATTGCGCTCCTTGTAGAATGAATAAAGAATAAAAATGTTGAGAATCAGTAGTCATCCTCGTCTGCAGACGAGACACTAGTCTCATAATATTATGAGTGAACTGTAGTCCAGAAATAGAATATCTTAAGTCTTGTTTCACTTGATAATACTTTTATTGTCCTATTACTTAATATTACTTTTATCTCTCACATCGTCTTCCAAGATAGCGCTCTTCGAATTTGCATGAGTTATTATTTTATTCTGAGGAAGAGGGGGAAATGTCCCACAGATTAACGGCAAGTTACGAACTACGCATCATTTAGTCTGGAGAACTTCTAACTTTCACGGTTCTAAAAATATTCAAATATTCTGAAATGCTAAGAAGGAGACTTCCAGGAAGAAAGGAATAGAAGGGAATAAATAATAAAAAGGTACTCGTGTCCATTAGGTTTAGTTTATTGATGGTGGAATTGAATTTACTTCCAGCTTGACAAGAGAAAAGTTGAACAAGATGGAGTATTGAATAGGATATCTTCATACAATATTCTCATGCTCGGCTGACGCCAAAGCATCCACAGTCAGTCTATGACTCAGTAGCGGAGAGTAAACATTTCCTAGAGCATATTAATTCTATTATTATTGTACCTCTTTATTCACTATATTCGTAACTTCTAATGGAGATAAAAATTGTTTTTAGAAACACAAAAGTGTTTTCCCGAAATTAAAATTATATATAAATTTCACAGTTCTCGCAGAACCCAGTGGGTTCTGGGATCCATTTGTAATAAAAAATGACTATTGCAAAATAAGACTGAAATCTATAATATAACACCAATAGATCACAAATAAACATTGGCAAAAGTTTACAAATAGAAAACTAACACAACTAATTTATTTCCAGTAATAATTGTAATCAATTAATACACGAACTCAAATAATCTACAATGAATGCTTCTGTAACAATCTAATTGAAATAACAATCCTAATAGCAATCACAGATCTTTCAAAACTGCTACTAATCAAATCTCAACAGTTTCTATTCTATTATGTTTGAGTGTTCCCCTATCAAAATAACCTTATGAAATGAACTCTAATCGAATTAACTTTCTATCACCTAGTGACAGTTCACCTGCTACACCACAGAAACAGAACTTAGTGATGATTGAGTCTCTTCAAATTACATATAAGATTGGGTCTCTTATAAACTCACAGTTCCCTTAACTCATGGAAATAAACACTACACTGGAACAAAACACCACTGTGTCTGTCTGTGACGGACAACATACAGAGTTCACACACTGAAGATTGATCTCCCAAAAACTCTTTAAAACTCTTCTTAACACTCCAGTCACTCGTTTTCATATGGGGTTACAACCTTTTCAGAAGTTCTTCACTCTTCTGTTGAGATTGATGACTGACAGACAAACAATAACCATTGTCTGTAAGAATCTTCTAGCCGATTCCAGTAGCTCTAAAACTAATTTATTGTTTGGACAACAGCCTTTGTTTAGGACAAGCGAGGGTGACCGTGAGTGGAAAGAGAGAGAGAACATAGAGTGTGTGACATCATATGCCTGACAAACCCTTCTCCAAGAATGCATTGCAACTTTCTCTTTGCTCATGAACCTTCTCCATTGAAACTCCCAGCCTATTGACCTTTGTGTCACAATATATAAATTTAATAATATACACTCTATATAGCCTATATAACGTGAAGCCTAAATATAGCCTATATAAATAAATAATTATGGAAAAATTAATATGAAAAATAAGATACTAAACAAGTAGAGTATTTCATAGAACACTATGTCAGGGGTGCTTCTAAATATTTTCGTTCTCTTCTATCATCATATTTTATTTAAAATTTTTATTTATTTATTTTATTATATTTTCATCTAGATTAATTCTATGTTTTTTTAATTTTCTGAATTGGACTAGTCAGTTTAAAAAAGTGTCAAATAATATGAGTAGTAGTGTCCAATTATTTATTTATTAAATACAAATTAAAAAAAACAATAAACAATAATAATTTTTTATGCTTTTAGTGGAAAAGCTCATGTACTCTGTTCCTTGCCAAGTGTCCATTCAACTGTTTCACAAAAAAGTGCTTCAACTGCATTATACTTCTTTGACGATTAGGAGTCCATCTCTTTTAGGGGAAATAAACAAAATCAAACATCCAATTTCTTTATTCACTAGTTCATTTGATTGTTAGTCTTGCCCCCTTAATTCTATGAATTCCCCCCCCCCGCCGTGTACTGCTATACTGCTGAAAATAGAACATCAATTAATTTTCTTTAAAGAACATTCGAATTGGAAATTACATTGTTTACATTCATACATTCTTTAGGTGACACAAAAATAACACTGTTTCTGGTAAATTATATCAGATTACAAGAAGTTTATAAAAGATGCACGACAAACGACTAAAGGCTCGTTTACATGGGCCCAGAAGGATATAGACAGGATATTGAAGTGAAATACACAGAAAATTGTTGTCTCAGAGAGTTCCTAGGAAAATTTGTAGCACTTGAATTTATTCTTAAACACTATTCCTTATCAAATAATTCTAAACAATGATTATCGTGGAAAAACTTTTTCCCCGCATTATAAAAAACATGACCATTTACAATATGTAAACCATAAATTATTTCTTTCTCATGCTGCATAAGTGTATAATTTAATAAATAATCGATATTGCCTATGGTCATTTTTTATGCATCCTCCATGGCATCGATTCTGGATTCCATTCTTATTTAACAATATTCAAATAATAAATGTAAAACACACCCCTTACAGTAAATTATATAAATTCATTCATTATCAACGATTATCGAGTTGGTACAACTACTCACTTTAAAAGAGATTAATGGATTGAATGAAATAATGCCATTAGGCTGCTTCTCTTAATTTTTTTTTAAATTTATTATTAGCCTACAAAATGTTCTATGCCTTAAATAGATAATAACAATAGGAAGTGGAAATATAAGGCAATTACCTGGATTTGAAACAGCCCTTATGCTCTATTTAAATACACAATGGGCCTCATATTTTCTAAAAAAAAGGTAATTTGAATTTTGATTCATGGCTCACCCAAAAAGAAAAAAAACAGTCCTAAAGTTACCTCTGAACAACTTTCTACTTAATAACTATTACGATCATAATGACCATTGGTAATCCAATCAAACATTCCAGGTATGGTGAAATTATGAAAAATCTAAGTTTTTCAAGTGAGTTGATATTGAAGGAGGGCAATTCTTTCCATTTTCGATTGACAAGTTCTTCCTGAAACTAGAACTCCTTATTAGAGATGATGTCAGGAATGGAATGATAACTCAGATATTACATTAATGTTATTTCCAATTTGAGCTCGCATTAACTACAAGTTTATAGAGAAAATTGGATGTAGTGGAAGTAGGGCAGGGTACCGGTTCCAGGCCAGTTTTTCTTTAACCTTAAATTTAAGGTTAACCTAAACCAACTATCCAAACCTAATTTAACCTGAAATAGGTAAGTTCAAGTAGAATCAACGCAATCTATCCGATCCCCAAAATTCCCATTTTCACGGGAGTTAAAATTCACGAAAAAATTTGAACTTTTTAACCCGTGAAGGGAATTTTAATTTGAAGACGCCATCTGGTTCAGCCTTTCAAGGCATCCCAAATTCATGTATCAAATACAATTTTCCGATCACGATTGATTGAGGAAAAAATAATAGAATTTTTAGGTGTGGTCGCCTCGCTAAAAGTGGTGCCGGTTCCAGGCCAGTTTTCTTTAACCTTAAATTTAAGGTTAACCTTAACCAATCCATCCAAACCTAACCTAACCTGAAATAGGTAAGTTTAAGTAGAATCAACGCAATCTATTCGATCTCGAAAATTCCCATTTTCACGGGAGCTAAAAATCACGAAAAAATTTGAACTTTTCAATCGCTCAAGATAAATTGAATTGGACGGTACCATCTTGTTCGGCTTTTAAAGGCACCCCAAATTCATGTATCGAACACCATTTTCCGATGATAATTAATTGGAAAATAAAGATTTTCCCACGCTCACACATTTTTTCCCACGCTCTTTCCAACCCAACTAGACCCCCAAGACGAACATTTTCATTCTCATGGAAGGTAATACCACTGTATGAACTTAAATCCTAAATTTTGATACATTTCTACGAGTTTCATATCTATGATACAGTTCTAGGAGTTTTGTATCAAATATAATACAGTTCTAGGAGTTTTGTATCAAAAGTAAGATACAAACCACCACTGAAACGTAAACTAAAGAAAACACTAAAACATTGAAAACCAACACTATATGAAGAGGTGAGACCTAATCATAAACAGAGATAACCCCAAGCTGATTTAAAATAAACTATCAGCTCCCGAAAATTTCCGTTCCTTTGGGAACTATCGTTCCCGGAAAAATATCAACTTTTGAACCGTTCAAGATAGAATGGATTGAATGATATCATCTTATTCAGCTCATCAAGGCAATGCAAATTCATGTATCATACACTAATTTCCTATGATGGTTATTGGAAAAAAAAAATTTAAAAAAAAGTCAGACACTATATATAGGCCTGCAAATACATTTTTTATTCAGTCTTCATAGACCGCCTGTACTGTGAAGACCTCTAATAATCAGGCGAGGGTGGGTGGGTTGATATACACTATCAATAGTGTCTGACTTTTTTTTTTTTTATTATTTTTTTTTTTTTTAATTTTTTTTTTTTAATTTTTTTTTCTTCTACACTATCAATAATAGTTTACCATAGCAACCACATAATATTTTTTTTTTTTTCAGTTCGTTTTTTTTTTTAAATTTTTTTTTAATTTTTTTTTCTTCTACACTATAAATAATAGTTTACCATAGCAACCACATATTTTTTTTTTTCAGTTCGTTTTTTTTTTTTTTTTTTCACACTATCAATAGTAGTTTACCAAAGCAACCACATAATATTTTTCAGTTCGTTTTTTTTTTTTTTAATTTTTTTTTCTATTTTTTTTCCCTTTTAAATTAAATTTAATTTTTCCCCCTCCCATTTCCCCCTCCAATTTCCCCTCCCATTTCCCCCTCCAATTTCCCCTCCAATTTCCCCCTCCAATTTCCCCCTCCCATTTTCCCCTCCAATTTCCCCCTCCCCCTCCAATTTCCACCCCAGTTTTTGGGTATAAATAGAGGTGCACAGGCAGAAAATTCTCACTCCTTTGGATCGAAGGAGTTATGTTAGTTCAGGCTGAAAATAGTCAACGAGCTATACTCCCACCAGAGATTTCTGGCTCATCCACGGAGACTAGTCGCTACCTATTTTCAGATAGGGTCCCAAACACCAGCAATTACAACAATACCAACTATCAAACAACACCTATGGACTTGAGTATCACCAGCAATTACAACAACACCAACTACCAGACAACACCTATGGACTTGAGTATCACCAGCAATTACAACAACACCAACTACCAGACAACACCTATGGACTTGAGTATCACCAGCAATTACAACAACACCAACTACCAGACAACACCTATGGAGTTGAGTATCACCAGGACAATGGACAGTGGGACAATGGACAGTAGGACCAGGACAACAGACTCGAGCAACACCATGAAAAATTCGGTATATATAAAAATGGATAGAATAATTTCATCCACCTACTCATCACCAATCTGCCAACACAGCATCAACAAAAACTGTCTCTTTTTCATATGGAACTCATTCAACACAATTGATGTAAAAATATTGTTTGAAAACCTTAAACCACATATAATTGATATAATACTTGAAAATTCTGAAAAATTTCATTATAATATTAAGTGGTATGTGAGTTTAACAGTTAAATTGAAAAAGATTTCTGCTGATAAAGAGTTGTATGTTGAACCAACATTCCATGGACAATCGAGGTCTATAATCTCAGTCCATGAGAATCTTGATAAATTTAGTGTGCAATGGGAGGAGGCAGAGGGAAAAATTATGGAGGGTTTAGATAAATTCATAAAGTTGGGGAGTGGTTGGACTATAGACATATTCAAACAATTCAATTTCAATATGGTTAGATACAGACCAATAAGTGGTTCTGGCTCATACATTCCTACTCCAGATAAAATTATAAAGAAAAATGCTGTTATAAATGTGAGAAATGAAGATGATCTTTGCTTTGTTTGGTCCATCCTCTCCTATTTCAACACCACTAAGAAATATCGAGTATCTGCACTTAAAAAAATAAAAGATAAAATTAATATTGAAAATTTATGCTTCCCACTTAAACTGAAAGACATACCTAAATTTGAGAACCAAAACACAACAATAGCTGTTAATGTTATTGCATATGAAGAAGAGAAAGATATGTTCTATCCAGTCTTTGCATCCCAACACAGAAAGAGAGAGCATACAATCACACTGTTGTTGTTATCTAACAAAGAAGAACAAAAACACTACACTCTTGTTAAAAATCTATCCAGACTGCTATCACATTTAACAAAATATGATCATAAAGTGGAAATTTGCCCCCACTGTTTTCAAAGATTCACCAAATCAAACGCAAAACGTAATTTAGAAAAACATATTGAATTGTGCTCATCACACAAAACACAACGCATTAAAATTCCACAACAAAACACTGTTTTAAAGTTCACAAATTTCTCCTACACCCTACCCACCCCCTTCACGATATATGCTGACTTTGAATGTTTAATTAAAGATGAAAAACATATACCATGTGGTTATGGATATGTAATAGTAAATGAAAGTGGATCAATTCATTATGGACCAAGGATAGTTAGAGCATCCAACCTGTCTGAATCATCAAATTTAATAGAAAAGTTTCTAGATGAATTAGATGAACATGGAAATGAATTGAAAAAGCGATTGAAAATACAAGTGCCAATGCATATAACAGTGGAAGAAGAAAACAAATTTAAAATTGTAGATTTGTGTTGCCTGTGTAATAGGAGCCTATTGTTTGATCGTGTGCGACACCATTCACATTCAACTGGAAAGTTTATTGGAGCTGCTCATCAATCATGTAATCTTAATGCAAAACAGGTGGAGTTCATTCCTGTAATATTCCACAATTTCACCGGTTACGATTCCCACTTCATTGTTCAATCACTCAATAAATATAAAAAGAGAATAAGTTGCTTAGCTAGGACAAGTGAAAAAATAATTTCAATAACACTAAATAACACTTTGAGATTTATCGATTCACTACAATTTCTGAATTCATCTCTCTCAAAATTAGCAGAAAATATATTATCAAATGCTTTCCAACTGATTTCAGCACATTTTCCAAATAATACAAATTTACTCTTGAAAAAACAAATCTACCCATAGATATGCAAAAGCCAACAACCAATATTTATCTACATATGATAAAAATTCCAAAACCACATTTATAATCTACTTAGATGCAAATAATTTATATGGTACAAGTATGAGTGAATCACTACCACACTCTGGATTCAAGTGGCTGTCTAATGAGCAAATTCAAAATTTCGATGTTACAAAAATTTCAGATGAATCACATGTTGGCTACTTTCTAGAAGTCGATCTTGAATATCCAGAAAGTCTGCATGATATGCACAATCATTACCCCCTGGCACCAGTAAAAGCCACACCACCATCAGGCCGATATGAGAAATTGATTACAACTTTTGAAAATCGTAAAAATTACATTCTACACTATAAAAATTTGAAACTTTACATGAGATTAGGTTTGAAATTAACAAAAATACACAGAGTGATGCAATTCAATCAATCAGCCTGGTTAGAGCAATTTATATCATTAAATACCGAATTGAGAAAGAATTCAAATAATGATTTTGATAGAGATCTTTACAAGCTATGTTCTAATGCAATTTATGGAAAAACGTTGGAAAATGTAAGGAATCACACCGATTTCAGGATTATAACTGATGAAAAACAACTTGATAAAGTGATTGCATATCCAAGAATGAAATACTGGTCCAGATTTAACGATGATGTTGCTGGTGTATGTCTAAATAAGTTTGAGGTTCATCTAAATCGTCCCATTTATGTGGGTATGGCAATACTTGAGTCAAGTAAAGCAATAATGTACAAATTCCATTATGATGAAATTCTAAAAATGTATCCCAATGTTGAACTGCTAATGTCCGATACAGATAGTTTTATGTATCTGATTCAAACAAACGATATTTATAAAGATATTGAAAGAAATTTGGATTTATTTGACACATCTAATTATCCAAAAGACCATCAATGTTACAGCACAAAACATAAAAAACAACTAGGTAAATTTAAGGATGAGTGTGGTGGAAAAATAATTTCTGGGTTTGTTGGACTACAAGCCAAAATGTATGCAATTCGCATAGGTGATTCAGAAAAGAAGGTTGCAAAGGGAATTCCCAAGAGTGCAAATAGAAATCAATTGAGATTTGAAGATTATAAAGAATGTCTGTTTGATGTAAAACACAAAAATGTAACATCATCAGCAATTGAAAGTAAACTGCATCATGTCTATACTGTTCAACGTGAAAAACTAGCTCTTCAACCTCATGACGATAAACGTTTCATACTACCAAACCGAATTGATACTCTAGCTTGGGGCCACAAAGATATTCCAATCAGAAAACGTAAAATTCGTGAGCAGCCATCTCAAGGAAAAGTACAAAAACTTTAAAACCTGAAAAACTTTAAAATATAAAGAAACTTTTGAAAACTTTAAAATAAAATAAAAAAAAATTTTTTTTTTGCTTAAATAGGTCTGAGATCTAGAGTTTTAGGTGGGTTCCAAACCATTTGAAGTATTAATTTTTTTTTTCATTGTTGTACTACTGTGTAAAAAAAAATATCATGTAACTGTTATCGAATTAGTTTATATTGAAATGATAAATTGAAGAATTCATCTAAAAAATACAATCTATGTAAACCTGGGTGCAGGTACCTGCGTAGGTGTGTAGGTGCGTAGGTGTGTAGGTGCGTAGGTGCGTAGGTGCAGGTACCTATACCTAGATTAATGTATGTAGGTGTGTAGGTGTGGGTACCTATACCTAGATTAATGTATTTCCTATGTAAGTGTGTAGGTACCTATACCTAGATTAATGTGTGTAGGTAAAAAAAAAATTTTTTTTTATTTATACTTTTTAAATTACTCTAATTATACTTTTAAATTACTATACTACTTTGATCTTTTGTTTTATTAATATTATTTGTTTACATCACTTTTCTAACAATTCCACTCAATGGTGTATATTCATAGATATTTTCGTATATAATGAGACAGTATGCAGATGTATTTTCTGGGATATTTGCAGTTGTGTCAAATGAAAGTTTCACATCTAATGCACCCGATTTCAAAAGTTCACTTTGACGAGAACAGTCTATCACAATTAGTGGTGTTTTTTCAAATTTATCAAATGCTATTGATGTTCCCGAATCACTTTGTTTGTAGTAGGCGTGTTGAAAGGCGGCAAACATCTGATACAATGTATGTTTATTACCCATAATATTATCATAGGGAAAGTATTGTGCATTCAAATATAAGCGAACATTATTCAAATTACAAAAATCAAATTGAGATATATCGTTACGAAGGCTATTCTTTCTATTAGTTTGCAGTCCTAGTACAACAAATCTTGGTTTATCCATTTGTGATGCCGTCTTAACAGTCCACTGATGACTTGTGCTTTCTGGTAGGGTAGGATACTCATGTAATTGCCATGATCTGAATGGAAGGCTAATTGGTTTATCATTGTGAGATAATTTCAGTAGATTAAGACGAATTGTGTCTGCTACATGTATGTAGGGTACTTTCCATTGTATTTTTGTTAGATTAATTTCGATTTTAGTACCAGCGGTGGTTTGAATTGCATTTAAATCAGATGAAGATCGAAGCAGAACCAATTCTTGTTTTACATTCAAAATAATTTTTCTATAATCTTCCATGAAACCTAACCACATTTCCAGTGGAATACAAAAGCTAAATTTCTTTTTATTTGTCCATCCATCTCGATTCCATCCTGCATTCTCCCATGTACATTTATTTTGTGGAGTTTCGCACAAGAGGTTTTTCATTGTTGTTGTCATGCCAACGTTACGTGTGCGGTCAACTTCGACTCCACCCACCTCATATCTAATCTCATCGAATAAATAGGCTATTCCATTGTTCACTAATACAAAGTCAACTTCAGTATTGTCTGCTTTTTGTACTTTAATATTACCCTCTATTAGAAGATAGCTTTTACATGGTAGAGTGTAGACATCCTGTTGATTTACATTGATACGAATTTCATCATTATTTTTGTATGTTTGTGATGCATATGGTGTGTGAGTGTGATACTCGAATTGGGTTATACTCTCATCGAATTGTACTTTCTCACCAACATTGAATATTGAATCAATTTGCATACCGTGAGGAATTTGGTGATTCATTGTTTATATTTTTATTATATACAAAAAAACCTAATCTTTGTAGTAGTTGTCTATTTTTAGGTGTAAGTAATTTCCTATCTGTTGCATCATGCTGTTGTGATTGATGATTTTTTGTAAATATTAGCATATTTTTTTATATATATGTAATTATACATAATTTATAAACCAACTGGTTTTTTTCTTACATGTAAGCGTACTGTTATTGTTTCTCCACGAAAGTTTACCACATTTCCGTCCTGATCAATTATATTTATACAAATTTGATTTATTGTGTTTGTATTGATTGGCATGTACACCACAGTTGTGGGTGATTCAATTATTTTATAGCCGGGTGGTACAATTGTGTAAAACTCATGAATTGTGTGACCTTCACTGCCATTATTGTACGAACCCTGTGCAATATTACATTCTACACGTATACTATTCACATGCATTATATGAACCGGTTTTGTTGATATATGCCATTTATTTGCTAGTAATTTTTCATGTTGAAATCCAAGTATTGGACCAATGCTATCCTTCATAGTTAGATCAATATCTTTATCTGCATACAGCTCACACTGTAGCGTATTGTTGTTGGCTTTGATTCTCAGTTGACTGCTAGTTAGTTTAAGATTATTTCGAATATAATTTAGAATATCCTCCAATTCATATGATCCTTCTGGTATTTCAACCACACGTCCATCATACACGAACTTATTATTTACATTTGTTTCAATATTTGGAATTGTATTGTATGTGTACATGTTTACTAGACCCACTTCATAGTCAAAGCTATCCAATTCAACCGGTGGGAAGATTTCACTAACCAACGGATTCTCGTTTGCTGTTAGCGTAAACATAATCACTATATTTTTTATACAGCCACAATAGACACAGATGTCCGCATGAGTGCTCCATTTGTTGATATTTCTTGTAGTTGTATCGAACTCTTACACCCTGCATATATTTCGTAAATTCAAGTGGTGGACTTAGATTACCAAAACTGTCAAAATAGTCACATAGATTAGCGTTTTTGAAGTAGCACGTCCAATGAGTGCCTTCACCAATTTCATTATCCAGATTGATTATACCCAGTTCTAGGTGTTTGAGTGGTGTATTTGGTAGTTTATCTCTCATAAAAACTCCACGTAACGGTAAGTCAAGCTGTTTTGCATACTTTATTATATCTACATTTGATAATGGGGATTTTTTTTTAAAATGGCTTTCAATGCACTCTCTACCTTCTTCTTCTTCTTCTTTATACCACAACCTTTGTACGGTTTCAAATAGACACCTTTGCCGACTTTCTTTCCTCCTCCACCAAATTTCACTTTTGCATTCATAAGATTTGTAACTAGATAGGCTGCTGCTCGTTCAGGAAGACTAGCATCGGCTGCTTTTACTCTTTCCCACGCGAGTGCTGCAAGTTTCCTATCAGCTTCCGTTCGATTTTGTGTTGGGTCACTATAGGCTATATCATGCTCTCGACACGCTTCATCTAATCTATTTATTCCTTTATCTCCTCTTGCTAATCGTTTTTTCAAGTTTGTCGCGGGTCCACAGATTTCGTACCCGGGAATATGGAGCTCCATGGGCAGTAGATCAATTGCTTTATTAATTACGGAACCCAATATACCAGATCCCAACTTCTTTTTCATTGACCTCTTCTTTTTCGGAGTATTTTTTCTATTCATTTTTATATAGATAATTTTTCTCATACCATCTTTTAAATGAAGAATTATAGATGGAGAGACCCTTTACAGCCTCTCTATAGTTGGTAATTAATTGTGGATCTGTCATGTGTTTCCACTGTTGTCTAATATCAATGTTTGGTAAGTAGAAATCTTTAACTGTATCTATTTGTTGTGCTAGAGTAATGGCATTTTGAAACAAGTTTATCATCTCTTCTCTCTCCAAGTCCAGTGTCTCTTTTCTACTCAAATGTCGACCAAATTTATCAATAGTCATGCTTATTTTTATTATAATTCATGTTTGTAGATAAATTTACTCTCAAACCATGCTCTAAAAAACCATGGATTTTCAGTTTCCTCTGAATATTTTCTATACTGATCAAATAGGTTTGGATCTGTCATTGCTCGCCACTGATCAATGTTGTTGAGATCAACTCTTGGAAGATGGTGTGCCGCAAGTGGTATCAATTGTAGGATATCAATTAAATTCTGCACCAATTGTTTCAATTCTTCATTGATATTTGCCTTTCTACTTGCATACAAATGTCGTCCAAATTTATCAATAGTCATTTTTATAATACTAAACTACCACCTATAATGATACCGATTTCACGTAATTCTTCAATTATTGATGCAATTTCTGAATCATGGCCGGTGTGTCCGGCAAGTTTTGAATTAATCAACAGTTCCAATCTTTCACACAATTCATTTGGATTATCCCAATAGGTGTAGACGTTGCTGTTAGGTGAGGTTTCAATTTGCATATCATGTATTCCACTACCCAGTTTTTGTTCAACTCCTTTAACACGTTTAGGTGGAAATAAATCTTTAATTATGCGAGTGTATTTATAACTGGTATTTCTTTTCACACGTCCCAATACATCAAGATGAACTCCAGTTAGTTCAAGTATACGCTTATAGTCGACAAGATCACCTTTCCTATAGATGAATGTATCTGGAATTGCTTTGAATAGCAGCTCTAGTAGACCATGTGTAAGCGGGAATGATTTATTACCATCAATAATGATTTTTTTATCATCAAACTTGATAACTTTGTTTCCAATTTGCCATTCATTGATTGTGGGATTAAAGTGAACTCCATACAGATTTTGACCTTTTGTTGTTGTCATAAAATTATCAAAGTATTTACCTATACGTTTTCTAGATGCAAATTTCCGACTAGACTCTCTACTGTCTCTTCTACTACTTTCATCTAAATTACTGGGAACACTGGAGGTGTCTAAATTGGACACATTGGAAGAATCGAAAATGTTTGTTGTATCTAAATTAGAAGCATCTAAATTAGAGGTATCTAAATTAGTAGAGTCTAGAATGGGGTAGTCTTCCTCCTCCTCCTCCTCTACCTCCCCCTCCTCTACCTCTTCCTCATCCTCCTCTTTCATTTCCTGTTTAACATCAAATTGTTGTTGTTGTTTAAATTGATTCAATGATTCGGTAATGGGTTTATATTGTTTCTGTAAATTTTCTTCTTCACTAATTGCATCATACGATAATTCTCGATGTTTTCGACGTATAGAGTCACGCAGCTGTTTTATATTATTCTTGATGGCTGTCAATTCTTTGAGATCCTTTTTCAATATCATTTTTATAATAGGATAAATTTATCAAACCCAACTCTGTATCTCCCGTTATCCAGTCCACAATCTTTGTTTATGACTAGAAAATTATTATTATTCCATGCTTGAGCACACATTCTACTGAATTCATCCCTACTCAAATCCGGATATACATGATCATGATATATGTGTTGTAGATTACGATTATCCTGTTTGAATATAACAATCAAATTACTGTTGTCTCTAATCAATTGTTTAGGAATACTAGAGTACGTTTGACAAATGTAGAAACTATCAATGTTTTTGTGTCTACCCATACTGAAATAGTCTCGAATATTCTGTTGTTTTTCCATACAAATATAATCGAAAATCATAACTGAATTGGGGTGTGCATCGTTTGGGTGTGGTATTTCTTCATTATGCTGGTACAGATTGAATCCAACCTCGGCTACTTGACTCATAATTTCCTTGAGAAGTTGATACTTGTCTTGCTGGTGAGATTTGGTGAATACATATAAATGTGAAAACTTGACACCATTCTCGGCAAATAATAAATTGAAAACGGTATTTGTTTTTCCAACATTGGACGGTCCACACACAATACATCTTACACTATTTGGTAGAAGCACACTGTGTCTTATTTGTTGCTTTTTATTTAAATACCTGTCAAAGTTAATCAGTGGTAGTTTTGATTTGTGCTGTTTTAGCTTCATTTTTTTAATGTATTATTATCAATCCATGAATTGTATTTCGAATCAAAACCCAACCATTTCACATACAATTTATTGCCTTTCTTCTTTAGCACTCTTTCAATAAGATACACATCTGGGTACTTGGTTTTCTTCATTTCATACTCATAGAATGCACCCTTAATAATTTTATTGTTATCGTCTTTGAGGTGATAGGTGAGGGGAATGCTTGGTAGTACATTGTGTACAGTGAAAATCTCATTAGTGTAGTTTGGTAGGTATCCTTTATCAAATATTCGCTTGTAACGAGTGATTCGAACCTTATCACCGATTTTAAACTTTTGCTTTTTAAGTTTGAAGGAACGCAGGGTAGCCTTATTAGTACATACTTTTCATTTCCAGTATTCACTTCACTTGGTTTCATGCGAGTGGTTCGATGAACGGTGTTATTGTATTTGTCTAACAGTTTTGGGAGTAAATTCAACCATTTATAATTTCCCTGTACAGTGAATTCACGAAACATGTGCTCTTTCAGGGTCCTATTGAAACGTTCACAGATTGCCGCCTTCTTATTACTGAAAGTACTATAGTGATTGATATTGTACATTTTAAAGAGTTTTTGAACAGTAGCATTGTAGAACTCTTTACCGGCGTCAGTTTGAAAATTCTTTATCTTATTCTGTTTAAGTATTGGTTTGAGGGCGTTTGCCACATCATTACCCGATTTACTTTTCAATGGTATTGCAAATGCAAATTTACTAAAACAATTTATTACTGTCAGTATGAATTTGAAGTTTCTATTGATGGTACTGTAATTTGACATATCAACAAGATCGGCCTGGTACAGATCTGTTACGCCTTTGATTTCTGTACGACGTGTGGGAAAATTGTGTCTAACATTTGCATGTAATTCTTGAGCAAGTCCTTCTCTTGTATTCATTTTTTATACTAGAGTTAGATCTCCACTATAGCCACCATTATAACCACCATTAAACTGAGTCAGAATCGGTACTGCTTTTAGTGTGATGACCCAAAATTTCTATTATTTTTTCTTTTTCAATAAATTATGCTATTAAAATTCTATTATTTTCCCCAATTATTAATGGTAAGCTGGTTTGGTTAAGCTGGCGGGTCTAGTTGGGTTGGAAAGAGCGTGGGAAAAAATGTGTGAGCGTGGGAAAATCTTTATTTTCCAATTAATTATCATCGGAAAATGGTGTTCGATACATGAATTTGGGGTGCCTTTAAAAGCCGAACAAGATTGGTACGGTCCAATTCAATTTATCTTGAGCGGTTGAAAAGTTCAAATTTTTTCGTGATTTTTAGCTCCCGTGAAAATGGGAATTTTCGAGATCGAATAGATTGCGTTGATTCTACTTGAACTTACCTATTTCAGGTTAGGTTAGGTTTGGATGGATTGGTTAAGGTTAACCTTAAATTTAAGGTTAAAGAAAACTGGCCTGGAACCGGCACCACTTTTAGCGAGGCGACCACACCCAAAAATTCTATTATTTTTTCCTCAATCAATCGTGATCGGAAAATTGTATTTGATACATGAATTTGGGATGCCTTGAAAGGCTGAACCAGATGGCGTCTTCAAATTGAAATTCCCTTCACGGGTTAAAAAGTTCAAATTTTTTCGTGAATTTTAACTCCCGTGAAAATGGGAATTTTGGGGATCGGATAGATTGCGTTGATTCTTCTTGAACTTACCTATTTCAGGTTAGGTTAGGTTTGGATAGTTGGTTTAAGGTTAACCTTAAATTTAAGGTTAAAGAAAAACTGGCCTGGAACCGGTACCCTGCCCTACTAGTGAAATGATAGAGAATAATAAAAAAACTATTTATTTATTTAGAATCTCTATTTCTTGTCATCAAATTTGATGATGCTGTATGATCAATTTGTTTGAAAATTGAATTCATTCTACAAGAACTAGAATTGGATGGGAACAGTTGAGAGAATTAGCTTTTTGTGCCTCTAGGGTATGTGAGCAATTGAAAATCTCAGATGAAAGATCAAACCTGATATTCAAGACAGCATTTCATTTCTATTATTTCCAATACAATGAGCTGAAGATAATTGGAGAACTAATTAATAGTGGGGAATGCTGTTTTGTCAGATTTAGAAGAAGCGAGGGTATGTCGTGTCTTGTACACATATACAAGCAATATTGCAATGTTGTCTGGCTGAATGTGAACGTCAATAACAAGATGATGGATATAGAAGATGCATTGGAGAAGACAAATACTAGAAGTATTTCCTGAATACACCCTTGATACAGAAGCGACAGGCCAAACATTTTGTGAAGCATCCAGAAAAGTCAATTTTCAATGTTTGTCTAAGATTGGACACAATATCGAAAAGCTTCTTGTGGTGCTTTTATCTCCGAAAACATGTATTACTCCCTGCAGTATCCATTTAAGTTTGAGTTGCATTACTTAAAAGCAGAAAAATTGAAAATACAAGAACCCCACAAATTAAGCTAAAATAATTATTATTATTATCAGTTGTGATGAAAGGCATATACATCATTAACTGCTTCGATTACTATAAACGTCATATGCTGCCCAATTCACAAAGAATGTACATCGGCAGTTTTTGAAAAAGATTTTAGTTCCTTCTTCTTCTTCTTCTTCTTCTTGTTCAACATATCTCATGCCTCAATATTTTATCTTGGTTTCTTTTTAATTCCACGATTTAAAATAATTAAATAAAAAATTTCAACACAATCGAAAATGGAAAAGTCAACGCTTGTACTGTGAAAATAAAGTGGGTAAATGGGCTAAGCAGCAACCTTCGTAATATCCTTCGATTATTTTCTGTATTCGAAATGAAGCAGCTAGCCATAACTAACCTAGTGGAAATGTGTTGTAAATCATAATTTTTTTTATATTCGACCCCCAAACTCCAAAATCAATAGCGATCTCACTTGGACTATGAGAAAGCTATATGCCAAGTTTCATGAGTCTAGATTCTAGAATCTCCCTTTCAAGCGCAGAGACTGATGGATGGACGGATGGATTCCAATAAGACCCTTTCTAGTCTTCACTAATGGTATTATTACCTCAAAATCACCTTCCTTGAAAAGATTACCTGATAAATTGACAACTTGGAGGCATACTGATTATGGAAAAGGCAAATAGCAGATTGATCACGTATTAAAACTTGCATAAGGAAGTTCAGAATGTGTTTTGAGAGGGACTGACACTGGCTCCCACCTCTATGTTGTGAGATTAATGATAAAATTGTCACTTTCCAGACTGAAAAGATACCACAGAAAAACCAAACGTAAATAAGATTTTGTATTCGGACTGGGAATGAAGCGTCAGACTTTATACAATCTAATCTCGAAATTTAAATTAATAGAAATTAAATTAAATTGATAGTTTGAATTTATAGCAGAAGACTTCTCTCCATTGAAACCTTGAAAGTTATCAGTGGTAGAATGAATATTGCGATCATGAAGCGGAGAAAAGACACCAAGCCCGATAAAACACAAACAAAAACCTAAGGATCAAATGAGTCCCTGATTCCTAAAAACGAACTGAAGATTAAAATTATTTGACAGGATGAAATTATTATTATAAGGATTCATTAAAAAAAGAAGATCAATGAGAAGGGTGGGTCAAGAGAGCACTTCGAAACATTTGGATCATATATTATTAGGAAACTCGAAGGAAGAGTGAACTTCAAGCTCTGATAGCTATATCCTGACTAAAAAAAGCTATTGTTGCTCCACTATCTTCATCTCAACGTTCTCTTTTACTCTTATCTGTTATATGGCTTCTAGTATTTTAAAGGTTACAGCTTATCTGTTTTGACGATATTGTGTAAATAGAAAGATCTGGAATAAGAACTCTCTGGAACAAAACAAACTCATAAAAGGGCTGTATTTGTCAGCAGTGAGGCAGTTTTTATTCAGATCTGAACACATTCATATGGAGTGACAGTTCATTTTGTGGCAGTATACACAGTGCCATTGCAATTCAGCATTTCAAGTGTGATAGCAGCCATTGTGCGGAGTAAGTGCTCACGTATGTCCACACTGGCCTGGAAAGTTGAGAGAAGAATTAACTCTATTCATCTTTGTCTTTTTTTGTGAAAGGTTTTTATGTATCTCATTTGACCAAAATGATTGGGTCATTGGCTAGGCTACTGATGAATTTAAATAAAGTAACAAACCTGATTTTTTCATTTCCTTAGGTATTCAATTGCTGAAATTCAAGGTCTTTTCTCTCAATTGGAATTCGTTTACTAGATAATTAAGTAAAGTGAACGTCTTTGAGAAACGAGAACCGTTTTCAATTCCCGTATCACAATTACAATTTCATGAGTACATAAATATTCAAATTCTATCAAAATTTTTGCTCAGGAATAATCAAATCAGGTGAAAGCTTCCACTATCTCGATGGTGAATTTTCGTCTCTATGCAGCTAGTTAAGATGATGGGAGTTGGGTGCGAGCAATTGTGATGCAGCTGATAAGGCAGGCTTCCTTCTGGTGCTGCTGCTGCTGATTCTATTGCTACTGCAACTGCTACTGTTACTGCTGTTGCTGGTGCTTTTAGATCGTCCAAGCGTCTGCCTTCAAACAGTAAACGTCTACAGTAAGCGCTTCTTACCGCCTTGAAAGCGTGTAGATAATGTTCAATGGCGATTTTCTCATGTAAGTTATTTTTCAGAAGCACTTTTAGAATATGGATTGAAAACAAGGAATGTGATTGTTGATTGAGTACGTTGAGATGACTAAATTCTCCATTCATGAAATCACATTGAATTTTAACACATGATTATAAAATTGATTTTAATGAGTTGGAATGAAGTTTCCATAATACGAGAATACGTATTAAATAAATAACGAGTATTTATTGGTGGGGGGGATTGAAGGAGAAGAACAATCATTAGTAGTAGTAGTAGACGAAGAATGAGAAGAAGAATAAGCATAATGGAATCATTGTCACGAGCACAACAAGGAACTGGTCACTTTTAAAAATAACTTCGAAGCTTCCAGTTTCTGTCCTTTTTTCATACTACTTGAAAATTCAGTTTCTGTTTAAGTTTGGGTACAATTTCTTGTATCTTGACTTGACACAGATACTGCAAGACTTTTGTGAGGATTCAGTGCATATAAAAATTGATACATGAAGAAATATATATAAAATTTAAAAATAAATATTAAAACCTGAAGAAATATAAGATCTTTGTGACTGCGATACATTGCTTATGTAAAAAACACTTTTCTTCTCACCATAGCCGGCGCGGCGCACTTCAGCTTACTAAAGATTGTTGTCCATAGACATTGATGTTGAAAAAAATGGCGACTTTTATTGAATAAAAAGGCTATTTCAACATCAAATATTTTGTAAGCATAGTAAAGAGGTAAGTATTCAAAGCAAAGGCGGGAATAAGATAGAAGATTAATCAAATTGGAGAGTAGATGAGAAAGTGAGATATTTTGAAAAAACTAGTCTAGAGCTAGAGGGATAATAGCCAGAACAAAATGAATCGTCGAACATTATAAGAAAGCCTGCCCCGGGGACAATATTATCAAAGCTGCTGACAGTGTAATTATTCTCATCATTGTACAAATTTCCTCTTTGAAATATTGCTTATTGAATAAAAGAGTTATATTAAATTCGCAAGAAACATGGACTTTCATAATGTTAATTGCTGTACTACGTCGTATTGAGTCTTCAAAATTAATGTTTGATACGGGAAATCGAATTAAATTTAGAGGAGCACTATCAAATAGAACTTGTGGTCAATATTATAACAAAGCTTTGACCATCTCATTATAAAGCCATCCTGTTAATTTAACAGATTGGTTAATTATGAGAATGCGTGAAAGCTCTGGCGACTTCATTATGGCGAATTACTACTCCAAAATTAAATGAGCTAAAGTGCCGTGATTGCTGCGTTATTGGAAGAGCTTCATTGAATCACATACCACAAACTCAATATTAGCTATATAATAGCTGTAGAACATTAGCTATAGCCTATATTGAGCTCGAACGTGTTTTCAGAAAGAGAAACCTGCAGGAAAGCCAATAATCTCGATAATGGCCTCATATCAATCGAGTTTCACATAGAAGGCACTATAAAATTGTCAATTTTCCCAACTTGTTTGGACACTGGTAGGAGAGAAGCATGTGGTTTGGGAATCTTGCAAGTCAATCTAGGTGAGTGGATAGGATAATCATGCTATGAATAGAGGTGATGGGATGCCAAAGTGATTTTCAGGATAAAGGGAGACACTTGTTGAGGAATTTAACAATAATTTTGAAAATGCCTGCCCTGACTAATATGTTTCATCACAAGAGTATCACATGCTACGCGGAGGTATGGGGAAAATGCACCGCTTTGCTTAATAATACAGCACTGGACAGAGCCATTATTCCTGTTAGGTTGGACAGAAACTGTTAGTATTTATTTTTTATTTCTCTGACTCATCTATTTTCTGTTAATATTTCCTTTTGATTAAATTGAAGTATATTATTTCAATTAATATCACTCATTCTATTCAACTCATATTGATTCTCATTCTCAAGTTATTATTCCATTGCACCTCAACTCCTATGATTTTTTTATCACAGATTTTTGTACTGAAAACATTTTTATGTGTTTTTGCAAGACATTACGATCAGTCCTGAGTCTTGACAAATACAATATTTAACAAAAATATTTTGTTAAAAAGTCAAAAAATTTGAGTTTTAGTTTTAGAGCTTGTCGAATGTACAGTAAAATGCAATCAAAAGAATAGCCTGTTACATTACTTCCTATTCGTGTCAAATCTGTAAGCCACTGTTTTTGCATCTTTCAAGCAATTGAACCAAGGAACTTTTTTCCAGGCTTTATAACTTCCTAAGGTGATTCACAATATTCTCTGTTGTCTGGATATTTAAGAATTACTTACTATCCAATAATAATTATTATTTTTGAATAATATTTGAGGCTCAAAAATAGTCATTTGTCTCTTTCGACTATACATAGATGGCTTCTTTCAAGGAATTTCACCATGTGAAAGCTTTTTGGTTACTGGTACTTTGGTTTAGCTCTAGTTCTAAAGCTTCAGATTATGTGCATTAGTTTTGATATGAGATGATAACAAAAAACTGTCAGATTAGATGGAAATCAAAGACACGATTAGCTAAGATTGAATCACGCTAAGTAAATCACTACTTTTCAGTGGCAAACATCACTAAGATAAAATACTTCAACATCAAAAGATAAAATATTATAATCAGTTAAATCTTTGAAATTCAATATTTTAATGAGTCTCATTGTCTCTGGATTAATAAACTGGTGGATTCAATCGAAGAAAATCCCAAAAGAAAACATCTTTGAAAAATAGTCGTGTACTACCAGTTTCATTGATATCTCACAATCAAGGTGAGTAGTTTGCGAGCCGAGAAAGATTGGTCGATTTGTTCATGCAGACTGGGTCAGATATGTTGAGATGAGCCCTTCACTAAATCAACTCCAGACGAAGCAGAACTGATGAGACAACTCCATTATCATCACTTACTTGTCGCATCCAGAATTCCGAGCACTGCCTCTGAAATATATTATCTTATTCCTCTTCTGACGTTGGAATCTCAGACAAATACACTCGCTGAAAGAACTCACTTAGCCAAGTACCAGCCAGCGCGCTAATGCTGCAACTCAAATCATTTTTATTCTCCAAGGTCGAAAATTTCATCCGATGACATTTCCCAGCCACTTGCAGATCATCAATTTCGTATTATTTATCACATAAACCACAAAAATAGTTTTCCCATACAGCGAATACGTTGTAAAAGATATTGATCAAAGTTTATCATTACATAATATATCAAAATCCTGATTCAATCTTGGTATGACATACTTTTGAGTAGAACGTTTTTAACTCATCTATTTGTACGGCAAATAAATTGAAAATAGACAAATAGTATGACTTTAGAAGGAGATAAATGTATAATGAGTAAGTATAACTTAGTTGTTAGTCTTGTTATTGATAATAAACTGTTCCCTTTCATTGACATGAAAGAATAGATGAATGGTTTAAACAAAAATGATTTTTCCTACAACTGCTTGTAAAGTAGTTCTTTATGTACTGAAAACTTATTGTAAAATACCTCTTTACTGTTCCGCAAGCGGTAAAGTAACATCACAGACCATGCGCGGATTTGGTTAGCGCTCGCCATTGTTGAGGTTATGTGAATTTTACGGATTCCATGATCCACCAATGAGAAGGCATCAAAATCAAAACAGAAGCGTAAAGAAAACAGCTGGCGAGCGTAATAGTTATTTATGTATTAAGAGCGTGAAGCGCGACTTTATCGCTCGAGTCAAAACATTTACTGCGCGACGCATAGCGGAGCGCAGTAATTTTGCGAGAGCGATAAAGAAGCTTCACGCGCGAATTGCATACAATATTTTTCCTACAACTGCAGTTCTGGATTACAACACAATAAAAACTTGTAGTTTGTAACATCACAGACCGTGCGCGGATTTGGTTAGCGTGCGCCATTTTGAGGTTATGTGAATTCACGGATTCCGCGATCCACCAATGAGAAGACATCAAAATCAAAACAGGAGCGTAAAGAAAACAGCTGGCGAGCGTAAAGTACTTTACCGCTTGCTGAGCAGTAAAGAGGCATTTTACAATTAGTTTTCAGTACGTAAAGAACTACTTTACGAGCAGTTGTAGGAAAAGTACTTTTTCCTACAACTGCTCGTAAAGTAGTTCTTTACGTACTGAAAACTAATTGTAAAATGCCTCTTTACTGCTCAGTAAGCGGTAAAGTACTTTACGCTCGCCAGCTGTTTTCTTTACGCTTCTGTTTTGATTTTGATGTCTTCTCATTGGTGGATCGCGGAATCCGTGAATTCACATAACCTCAAAATGGCGCACGCTAACCAAATCCGCGCACGGTCTGTGATGTTACAAACTACAAGTTTTTATTGTGTTGTAATCCAGAACTGCAGTTGTAGGAAAAATATTGTATGCAATTCGCGCGTGAAGCTTCTTTATCGCTCTCGCAAAATTACTGCGCTCCGCTATGCGTCGCGCAGTAAATGTTTTGGCTTGAGCGATAAAGTCGCGCTTCACGCTCTTAATACATAAATAACTATTCCTACAGTGACCCGAAAAAGTGCCTATTTTTGCACTAACTGTAGCACGCAAAATAGTCTATTCCTGCACCAGTATGCGGGAAAGTAAATTACAGTGCGGGAATAGTTATTTATGTATTAAGAGCATGAAGCGCGACTTTATCGCTCGAGCCAAAACATTTACTTGCGAGTAATTTTGCGAGAGCGATAAAGAAGCTTCACACGCGAATTGCATACAATATTTTTCCTAAAACTGCAGTTCTGGATTCCAACACAATAAAAGCTTGTACAGTAAACCCTCTCATATCCGGACTAATGTGGCGCCGGCCGATCCGGATAACAAAAAATCCGGATATGAGAGGAACATTTTTTTTAAATGAGAAAACAGATTAATACTGTACAACAACTACGGTACTCAATTTTAGTAAGCCTTAAATACGGAAACGTTTGTTTATTAAATAAAACAACGGTATTTTGGTTCTAATAACACTTTAATACAGTAACATCAAAACTCAAAAAATATTACGTAATACAGTACAGTGAAAGAAATGAAATGAAACTAAGGAAAAGTACAGTAATGAACAAAAATACAGTACTGTATATAGAGTAAAATAAAATTAATCCACGAGAACAGCTCTTACTTTTTACTCACAGTTAATGTTTTGACAAAAACGATGTTATTGTGGCTTGTTTGGCTCGATCGCGACTACTCGGTCAACAAACATTCGCCACCTAGAGTGTTTTTGAATTTTTGCATTTTTCAAAATCACGTCCGGATATCGGAGGGTCCGGATATGGGAGATCCGGATAAGAGAGGGTTTACTGTAGTTTGTAACATCACAGACCATGTGCGGATTTGGTTAGCGTTCGCCATTGTTGAGGTTATGTGTATTTCACGGATTCCATGATCCACCAATGAGAAGGCATCAAAATCAAAACAGAAGCGTAAAGAAAACAGCTGGCGAGCGTAAAGTACTTTACCGCTTGCTGAGCAGTAAAGAAGTATTTTACAATTAGTTTTCAGTATGTAAAGAACTACTTTACGAGCAGTTGTAGGAAAAGTACTTTTCCGCACTCCAAATTTGAAACCTAACAACACAAAATAGTGAGCATGTAATATGCAGGTTCCCTATTCTGCATTCAAAAATAGGTTGGCTACTCTGCTTCAGCTGTGAATAGTTGTTGTAGTTGCTGTTGATGAAATCGATTTGATTCTTAGATAGGTTATGTGAGGAATTTTCAGGTTATGTATGCCCTCTTTTGTTCTGTTTGAATTACTTTATACATTACTGTAGGAAAAATTTAATGTGTAATTCGAGCGCAAAGTATTGTTTCTGCACTCGAGAAACTTTTTTCACTCGCCTTCAGCTCATGAAAAAAATTGTTTCTCTCGATGCAGAAAAACGGTGCTTTGCACTCTAGTTACACAAATAGCTATTACCGCTTGCGGAGCAGTAAAGAGGTATTTTACAATTCGTTTTCAGTACGTAAAGAACTACAAAACGAGCAGTTGTAGGAAAAATATTGTATGCAATCGCGCGTGAAGCTTCTTTATCGCTCTCGCGAAATTACTGGGCTCCGCTACGCGTCACGCAGTAAATGTTTCGGCTTGAGCGATAAAGTCGCGCTTCACGCTCTTAATACATAGATAACTATTTCGCCACACTAGGACGTAATGAGCTGTTTTTTGTGCGTCATATGGAAGCTGAAACTGTTCGTTTTCCGACGAGGTCTGTAAACGTTTACCGCTCTAGGGCGGAAAAGAAAATGACCTTGAATGACAGCTGATCATGTCTGGATACAGCAGTCATGATTGTTTGAAAATATGAATCCTTCCAACTGTTATGTAAAACAAAAAGATTTAAACTGTCAATAAATGTTTATTTTTTATAATTTAATATGTATGTAGTATTTAAAATGTCAATAAATGATCGCTTTTTATAACTTAATATGTATTATTTTGTAGTTTTGATATCAAACAATAGAATACGGATGATATTTTCATAACCTCAACAACATTGTACTCTATGAGAGGCTACACATCACCTTTTTATCCAACCTACAGAGCTCTGGGTGGGCATGTTGTCAACTACTACAACTGTTGGTAACCTCTCA
The DNA here is from genome assembly GCA_948455865.1 of Conomelus anceps. Classification (NCBI taxonomy): domain Eukaryota; kingdom Metazoa; phylum Arthropoda; class Insecta; order Hemiptera; family Delphacidae; genus Conomelus; species Conomelus anceps. The sequence goes on along the minus strand of OX418216.1, from coordinate 77,888,690 downwards.
CCAAAAGGTTAGTTGGTTAGGTTTTTTGTTTTTAGGCATTTTGTCAACTACTGCAACTGTTGGTAAAGACAAAGACAATATTATAATAATTGTACATTGTCTTTGGTAAAGGTTACTCTTGGTATAGAAAGGTTAGTTGGTTAGGTTTTTGGTTGTTTCAATGCAGGTTTCGAATCAGGAACAGGAATAACAAGAAAAAACCTAACCAACTAACCTTTTGGTGAACAGTTGTAGTAGTTGGCAAAATGCCCACCCAGAGCTCTGTAGGTTGGATAAAAAGGTGATATGTAGCCGTTCCTTGTATTCTTGCTAGTACCATAGCCTTGAAATTTCGCTTTCAAAATTTCCAACTTTTCATTGTTGTTTGGGTTTTTTTTGTGGTGTGGCGAAAAATAGCGTTCGCAACGTGGGCAAAAATGTTTTGCCGGCTCTCAAACATTTTCGGCCCTAGGTGCGAAATATACTATTTCTCCTGAGCCACTTTTTACTTTTCAAAGTTCAGTAGTGAAGAAGACCACAAATTTCAATTCAGATTCTTTGCTTTATATCAGTAGTCTATGATTTACAAAAAATAGAGGTTATTTTCAACAAAATTATGAAATTCTCAGAACTTTCAACAAAGGAGCCTGATAAACTTCAAGGGCTTCAGGTCAAACAAAATTGATAGTATTTTCTTGTCTATTATTTAAAAAAAGTATAATGAGGTGACATTGGCCAATTTTCATTTTTTTCAATTGATAAATTTGGTTGTTTCTATAAGCTTGATTGTTATGTAAAGTTCATGATAATGCAATATTAATATTTTTTGTTAAATATTCTGAATCTTTGATGGAAATGGGATTTTTCCTTGTATTGCAATGAAAATTCCCCGTTTATAACGGAAAAAGAATCAGATGAAGAATTGTGCAAATTTCACCTGACGGCGTAATATTGCCCCTCTCTGGCTTCAAAATGAGGTTCTGGAAAAGGATGTTACAATGCCTGGGCTTACCCCAAAACTTTTTGACAAACTTAATATTATAAATTCAACCATTTATAACTGAAAATTGACTGTAGATTTGAATGTATTGTAGAAAGTAATGATTACATTCTACAATCATTCAACTTGAACGTAGTGACTTTTTTCTGGGTCCAGAGAGATTGAAGATGCTCTTCAATCATTGTAGAATTGACTGTAAAATAAAAAGTTCGAGAAAATGATATTGAAAGTTATCAAATAAATTATGTTGTTAGTCCGATTGAGTAGCATAGCGATAAAAATCAACTTGAATTAAAAATAAAGTCACTTTCTCAAAATTTGCCCATCCGTTGTCGCAATAATCAATCTGAACATCAGAAAACGATTATTCTCTCACTCACGGTCCCATCACAAGAAACAAAGGCTTTTTTTCAAAGTTTTTCATGAAAAAAGTTGAGAGAAATTTTTTTCCGTACAAAATATTCTGTCTCTTTCAACATGTAGAATACAAGAATTAATAAGGTTTTATAGGACCGATATGATATTATAAATGTATAAAATGGATGCCGAAATTTGAATGCAAGCATTGATAGCTGTATCTTGATTGTAGTCTATCAGAAAAATATTAATAATATCTCTCTGCCTTCCATATCGGTAGCACAAAAAAAAAAGGGCGGGTTGAATTAATCGAAAAACTCCTCTTCTTCTAACTCCACAATACATTACGTTCGATAGTGTGAGTGGTGCGTTTTCGAGAAAATGATGATTGAACCTGTCAAATGCATGTAGATGGATAATATGATGCGAAATAGGATAAAAACATTAATTTCCTTCAATCGCGGAAATAATCATACGGTTAGAACTCGATTATCGAGAATTGGAGTGGAATTTTCCAGTTTGAAAAACTTTTTTTAGAACCTTTATATTGTATAGATGAAAGTGGAAAGGTACTTTGACTCTAAAATGCGTTCATAGTTTACAGTGCCACATGGATACTGTAAAAAACTGTATAAATGATTTGGATTTCAGTATAAAAAAAAAGCATCATGACTTTTCTCTATAATAGAAAGTGCATAAAATGCACAGATCACGTTTAAACTTTTGTCAACTTAGAATATTGATTGTTACAACTTGATTTAAACTGTTGATTTGTATCCTCATTCGAAATCATTCTCAACCTAATTTTATTGTAAACTTAAAATTTAACCCATCAAACTGAATTTTAACTGCAAACGTATACGCTCAACTACATGCGATAGTCTCCACCATCACTGAATGAATGATTCATTACATATTATATGTATGGAATGGAATAATACTTGCCCGTTAAATCCTCTTTATCAGATCACTTTCAGAGCAGCATTCAGCTGATTGGATTATCGAGCTAAACGTTTTGTTGAGTCTCTTTACCTGTTATTCAATAGTTCACTCAACTTCGTCTTCACTTATCCATCTTGCAATCAGAATCTTTCTAGTGTGGTAAAATTGAATTCTGACAAGCGACTAAATTACTCGGTGCCTTTTTGATCATCAGATATTCATTCAGCTGTTTGTTTGATCCGCGCTAAATACGTCTGAGTTCCAGGATTGAAACCCTTCAAACTCATCATTAGTTTCGTGGAATACGGGAATTAATGGCAAGTCGCTGCGAGACTTACATACATTCGCGTACGCACCCACACCTACACGAACGCGGTGCTAGAGGAATAAATTATACCTTCCCCATCCCTTCTCCAATTCACTCGCTACTCACTACAAAGTGAGAATTCAACTCCGTCGAATAAGACGCGGATGTCAGTCGGTTTGAGTTTCATAGTAGACGAACAGATTTTATCGAGCAATCAGTTGAGTCCGCACAGCAGCAATCTTATAAGCGTTTGGAGCTCCAGATTCTAGCAACAAAAAAATAGTAGAAGCCAAGTCGAGTCTTCGAGTGCACAAAGATATCCGAACGTCAGAGCTTCTCGCAGCAAAGACTATTCTGACTGGATTCATTATCAGTTGACACGCCTTATTCTATTAGGGTGGATAACGGGAGTACCTTCTTTTGAAAAAATACAATAAAGCTTTTATTGGGTCTTTCATGTTGTGAGAACCTATTTTTAGGTGGTGAAAAAATATTTTCTCAGTTTATATACCCCAAAAAATTTGTGAGTTCACCCCCTGTCAGTCGAGACAACTCTGTAGTCAACAATCGAGACCTTAACGACATGGAATGGAAGTGGGAAACACGCTGTCATCTCGTCTTTAACTCGAATCTTTGCAACAACTGTATGAACTAAACGGAACACTCAGCTCTGCAGTGACTCCTTTAGTGACTCGCCTACCACGTCTGTCCGTCTAATGAGTCGTCAGCTCACACAGGCGACATTGACAACTTTCCACACTCGCACTGAAATTAGCCGGTCTCCATGACAACAGTGTTACGAAGAACATCAACTCGGTGACAAACTTGATGGTGTTTTGGCCCCCGATATCTCGCTCCGTTCGAACAGGCGTAGTGTGAATGATACCCGTGTCTCTCCACCAAGTTTTCTGTAGAAATAATTCAGTGAAACAAGGGATGAAGACAACTGAAAAGTAGTCTGTAAGCATCGAAAACTTTAAATTGTGTTCTTCAGTGGCAAAATGATAAGTTACGCTGTTAGGAGGGGAATTGAGACCCCATGAACCCCCCCCCCTTGGAACCATTGCTGCTCTGAAAGTCCTGGTTTGATAAGTAAGTACTGCTGGTATACAAATAAAGTGAATCATTTGTTTCAGTTATCCAAGCCAACTTAGGGTTGAGTAAGCAGGTCTTCTTATTTCAATAAAAATTTGCTTTCTGAAATCCCAAAAACAATCTAAAATTTCTTCAGAACATTAGAACAACGCAGTTGGTGAAAAATTCATGTGTACAAATATAAGAGCAACCTTCACTTAGAGTTACCTTACTAGAGTAAGGTATAAGAAATACTAGAGTTAGAATCTGTTCTAACAGAGCTCAGCTCTAACTCAAAAACGTTTTTGATAATACAATAACGCACTATTCATGCAATAATTGAAGTTGAATTACCACAGTGTATTACACAGAATAGAATTTTAGTTTCTCATAATTCTACGAATCATTTGTATTAGTTGTGAGTAAAAAGAGGAAATATGAATGAAATAGAGGAACAATGCGAACACAGTGTAGAACATACATGGAAAGGGAACAATGAGAATATATTCAATAAAGGAACGTTCAATGAGGGTGAGAGGAGTCACAATGCTCCAGCGTTTTCACCGAAGTTTTCTGGCATACGATGCAGCTCATTGCTTGTTCTATTACGAGAGAATTGAATCCCAGTGCAACTATTGACCTACTAACCGCTTAGAAAATGGGAAAAATGGACAATGATGGGCTAAAATTGGGAAAATGGACTATACGGGCGCTAAACACGAGATAACACGAGTTTACTCTGTTTATTTGTGAAGGAAATAAAGAAATGAGCAAAAAATAACAGCATTCTTCATATTCATTCATCATTGTACTGTATTTGCTCAGCGTCAGCTAGCAAAGAGATGTATGAAAGAGACGGAATAAAACGTGTAGCAAGGCAAACACTATTAAAGCTTATGTGGAAACGCGTTATTTGAGCAAAGTATTTTCTTTTGAATTACATTCGAGAATAATGTTCCTTTATGCAACTAATGGAGAAAAGCTGATGCTTTTCTTCACCGTAGTCTTCTTTATAATAATTCTTCATAACTCATGCACCTCAAAAGAGCTTATATGTGCTTTTTGCTTTAGAGCAGTAAATGCATAAAAAAGCATAGACTTTTGAAGAGCTAACTTCATTTTCCATCTATAAAGTTTTAATTTTTATCGAGAGTAATGCATTATCAAGTTATAGTTTAGTTGAATTATTCTTGAATTTATGTTACGATAATTTAATTCTCGATTCATTCATATCTCGGTATAGAATAGCTTTTCTCACTAAAAAAACTTTTGTCAACCAGCAAAATGCTTAGAGGATGAATTTGCAGCTCTATTTTCACACTGGGAAACCTATTCATAATTCATCACCAGCATTTCTATCCAACATGAGCAAATCATGATCCTCTCTTGTTTTATTACAGACCTCTCCCAGCTCATTACAGTCGGTCAAATTGTTCTACTTTCCTGTATAGAAAAGTGTTGTGAAAGATACGAATCAAGTTGAACAAGGAATGGAAACAAGCTATTGGAAGTTCAGGACCAGAGTTACGAACTCAGGTCAGAAACTTCGAGAATAAAACAAATCCGACTAGATAGAACTTTTGTTATGTTAGCGGTATTTGCGCTGATAGTTTGACATTACAGTTGCGGTGGTCTAGTTGTTAGCCAGCCACCCACCAGCCACCTACTTAATGGGCCACCTGTTAGCCGCCATTTTCACCCCAAACACGAAATCAACTTCAAAAGTTTGCTTTTGCTTGCTTGCGTCAGGTTTCACTCAAAGTTTCTGCAATAGGTGTTGCTAAAATTGTTTCGCTTTTTGAACTCGGTCGGCTTTAGCTGGAAATTGAATCGTAATTACCGGACTTTGCACCATCTCCTCCACTATGAAGCCGAAACCGGAAACTGAATCGTAGCTACGTGAGATTGTACATATCATATCAAAGAGAATGTATTCAATGACGCTGTCAACCGAGAAATTCAGAAACTAGTATCTTACACATAGTATTAATATTAATTTTTTCAACCAATTAAACAGACCAAGTTCTATATGACGTCATGAATCATTGGTTTAAACAGTCTTACCCTCTCACCCTGTAAAGACAAAATACTACTCCATAGTACGTAGCAGGGTGGTAAAAACATTCCCACACTGATTTTTCACAGTAATTTGGAGAATTATTGATATTGAAAATTTTATATAATGACTGAAATTGAAGAATTAATAGTATAATGTCAAGGCTGGGGAAACTTTTGGAAAATGTTGATTCGAAATACAAAATAACTGAACTGTATGACAATTCATCATCTGATAAGATATACAATAATTTATTCATTTTATTACCACAAATCTAATTAGAAAGTATTAGCGTCCAAAACAGGGGAAAATAAAGCGCAAGCTTTCGTGTTTCTGGTGCCTCATAACGAGTGACTAGAAAGATAACCAGTGAAGTATACTGCTTTTTTAAACTGTGAATTTATTACCTTAGAAAAAGGTAATACAGGAAAGGATCATGACCTCCCTCATTGTTTACTGATAGATCAACATATTTTTTCAGAGAAATTTCAATAATAGTGACTTAAAACCCATAATGTTAGTCCTTAATCTCAAAAACAAAATTCCATTGAAAGCAGCCATACCCCCATTTCAGCTCGCAGGTTTTTCTTACCCACGGAAATTGCTTCATCACTCAGGCTTAAGCAACCTTCTCCAGTATTTTCTACATAGGCCAATCTCCGCAATAGAAAGGTATATCTGAGTCCAATTCCAATATATTTCCATGACAGATGAAATATTAATTATTGATATGCTACCCGTAGCTATTAAAATCATTTAATGGCGTACAACTTTATGGTGGCAATGTCCTGGTTAGGAGTTCTCCAGAGAGATATGGACATTTGATATAATCGTAGTATACGAGATCCACCATGATGAAAATTTTAGCTCCGTTTGAAACATACATTTTGCAAGCTCTTCAAAAGATCAAATATGGAGTATTATTATTTATAGTACCTTGCATTGACCATATCTGTCATAGTTACATTTTATATTAGTAATTAGCCATGCTACTATTGTTTATTGATTTTCCAGTACTATTTCCAATAAGCCCTTGAAGGCTTATGATCAATTGTTGATAGGTTCTGTAGTCTGACTTCAAGTTTTACATTGCATAATAGTTCATCATACGATACAATAATTATTGTATCTTGCTCGCACATATCGACATTGTTTTAATTTTCATTAGCATCTGGACACAAGATACATCATACTTCCAATCATTTTCTCCTTCTCCTTGCTCCTCAATCTCCATTATTGAGATTTCGATGATTAAAGTTCAATGTTAGAATTGCAGATAAGGGTTGAGGGTGGGAGAGGGCTGACTGTGTTTCAACTTAGCTATTCAAGCCTTGAAATGAGAACAGTCATTTTCACACTTCCTAATTTTCTTAGCTTCTTTTCTACACTCTGGTGCTATATCATTCTTGCTAACCAGAAATTCAATATATTTCATTTCTTAATAGGTGTAGGCCTATGCCCTTAAACATTATAAAGACACATTCATCGTAACTAAGTAGTTCTATGTTATCTAAACATACACTGCAGTGTTGGGTTCAGTTTTTGTAATGACTCAGTGATTCATCATATTTGACATTTTAGATAGTTGACATTTATTGGAAGATAGGACAATTTTTAAAATTCGTGCGATAAGGATAATTTCATTTGTGATTTGGAATTTGGATTGTTAAATGATTGTCATTCTTTTAATCAATGGAAATCGATCGTTACTCTATAATGTTTGCGTACGCTTTGATAGGCAAACTTCGCCATAATAATATGATAAAAATGATGGATATTTTTCTCTTTTCACTCTTCCTCTATCCAGTACACTACCGTGCAATTTGAAACACGTTTTTCTCGCTCTTCCTCATGTGAGAAGAATGCGCAAACAAACGTATTGAGGAGAGGAAACGTCAGAAAAGGGTCTTATCCCCTCCGTAGAATTCTTCCCAATTCATACTTTTGTGACCTGGAATGCCATAGAAATTGACATTGTGTTATAAGGATCACAACTAGAGGAAGACAACAAATAATAATCTTCTCATGCTTTTCATGACAGCAGCTGAACCTTAAATTGTTGCGACATGAATGCTACAAGAATATTTTGACGAAAATATAACCATCAATTTATTGTTACATTGTGCCATCATCATCCAATTCATTACCCACGCACAGGTCTCAGACCTATGTGGGCTTCATCCCCCGAAAAAAACTTGTGTTCACTTGAGAATGCATTTTGATGAATTAGCTATGGGTATATCTGCTTTTACATAACTTTGCTGAAGGTCCAAAACCCACTTATAAATTGTAAGTAAACCAATAAAAACTATAAAATGATTATTATTCAGTTACAACTCAAAAAAATCGCTAAAAGTTAAATTCTATTCTTGATTATGCTCATGCACAGAACTTCCTGATAAAAAATAACGAATTGAATAAAAATAATAACGAGTGAAAATCATTAACGGTTCGGTACAATAATTACTCTCTAGCAGCTCGACTCAATTGAGATCACGTTAATTCTCACATCCTGAATAAATACCCATAGTCGACTCTCAATAATAAGTTTGGAAGAAAAATTTATTCAAGTTATCGAGAGTTCGTATTAGCGGAAGTTTGGATGGAAAAGGAGAAAACCCTCTTTAGAAAATGACATTTCTTTGATAGATTTAATGTGGAAATACTGTAAAAAAATAGAACAATCTTTGAAATTAAAAATGATCAATAATATTGTTAAAAGTACGTTCTAATGAAAAAACAATAATTATTGTAGATCAAAACAATTAATTAGTCTTATTTGTTAAAAAGGTATGTAATTTTACTCTGTTTTACTGCATCAAGTTTGACCTGATCTATATATTTCTCAATGATGAATAAATAAGGCTTGAAAAACTTCCCCATCTCCATTATTTTGAAGAGCAAACGTCCGCAGAATTCCAAATAAACTCTTTGCGTCGATCATACTTATTGGAGATATCTCTACCAATTTGTCTCTGTCGTTCTCTTCATTATCAAAGCTGTTCTTCACCCATCATTTTGGTCTCAGACAGTGTTCCATGGGAAGCAATGTTCATATCTACATGCACATATTCAGCAAATGTTAAGTCTTCTGGGAGAGCTTCCTGAAGAGCTGGTTTAAAATCACATACCAAGAGTGTGTTGCACACATCTTCTAAATTTGGCGTAGAAAAGCCTGACTTTTTAAAGCAGTTTCGAATTGTCATAAGAGAGACAGCTCTCCAAGCGTTATCAATCATGATGTTTGTAGTTAGAACTGAAATCTTCACTTCTTGTTCACTTTCGAGATCACCCAAAATGTTTTAAAACTGTGAATAAATCCTTGGTCAAGTTAGTGAGTAATTCTTCAAGTTTATAGCAGTTTCAAGATTTTTTTCAACACGACACTATACAGTAGCCTACTGCATTTATATCCTAAAATAAGCACACTTACCATAAGAAATATACATGTGTACAGTATTGTTACAGGTTCTATAACTAGAATAATGCTGGCAACACTTGAAATCAACACTCGCAGTTAATTTACACAAATTAATCTTAAAACACGCACTGATGATAAGAAAACTTACTAAAAACTTGGTAAAAAGAAATTTACTCTATTCTTAGCTTGTACAAATATTTTTATCAATTCTCTAAGATTATCTCTTGTAGAAAACGGCTCTTAAAACTTATACAGGATGTCCCACGAGGAACCCGACAAACTTCTAGGGCGGTTTCCTCTCATCAAAATAATGAAAAAAGTTTATATAAACATATGTCCGGAAATGCTTTGTTAGGAAGTTATGGCTAGTGAAAGATTTCCCCCGATTCTCTAGGAAAGGATGGAAATAAAGCCATACTGATTTTTTTATGGCGTTAAGTTAGGTGTTACATCTATTGGATTTTATGTAAAATGACTGAAAAATTGAATAAAACACGTCCCAGACCTCTAGAATCACCCATATTTGAGATATCAGACAAAATATGCAAAATTCTGTCTCGAAAAACATGCTTCATTTAGATTTGATCCACATTAACATCGTTAAATGGGTGATAAACACAGAAACTTTATGATAAAAACTTGTAGTGAATTTAATTCTGAAGAGAATGGTGTAAAATAGATTTATAATAAACAATCAGAAAGTTTAAAAAATTTATTTTCAATTAAATCAACACATAGATTTTGAACTCTTTGTAAATGATATGGATAAAAGTTGTTTTCTTTCAATGTTCTCCAGACTGTACTATGAGATATGTTTAATTTATTAGAAAGTCGGCGAATACTAAGTTAAGGACTATGCTGTATCATGTCAATGATATTATCTTGTTCGCGTACAGCCTGTATTACAGCCATTACAGGACGTTCACTCGAACAAGTAGCAAATGGAATATATGCATTTGTTCTTAAGTTATTGAATCCCGATGCAAATGTTTCGTAAGTAGGTGTTCTATTCGGAAATCGTCTTTCAAATTCAAGTTTAGCTGCCTGACTATTTCCATTGGCAAAACCATAGACGAAAACAATATCTGCGTACTATTGATTTGAAAATGTGATGGCATCTTTTCATTTAAAAAAAACACGAATAAAGTACAAATAATACAAACCACACATGCACTGCACAAATCACAGTTGACAGACTAGTTATTGCGACTGCTGTATCATTGTACGGCTGTACAATAACTTGGACTCAGGTATTATTGCACAAGTGCTGCCAATTCTTGATTTTCAATAAACTAAAAGCATCTCGCTGTATTTTTATCATCTTATTTCTCAACCAACAACCTTTTTTATACCGTGAATTTTTTGTCATTATTTAATTGAATGAATACTGTATTTGGGAATAAACCGCATGCCTTTACAGTAATTAAAATGTACAGTTTCGCAACATCTTAAAATGTTTTGTTTAATTTTTGTTTTGCTGCTGTCTTATTTTCGTATGTGTTGATTTAATTAAAAATAGTTTTTTAAACTTTCTGTTTGTTTATTATAAACATATTTTACACCATTCTCTTTAGAATTAAATTTACTACAATTTTTTTGCATAAAGTTTCTGTGTTTATTACCCATTTAACGAAGTTAATGTGGATCAAATCTAAATGAAGCATGTTTTTCGTGACCGAATTTTGCATATTTTGTCTGATATCTCAAATATGGGTGATTCTAGTGGTCTGGGACGTGTTTTATTCAATTTTTCAGTTCATTTTACATAAAATCCAATAGATGTAACACCTAACTTAACGCCATAAAAAATCAGTATGGCTTTATTTCCATCCTTTCCTAGAGAATCGGGGGAAATCTTTCACTAGTCATAACTCCCTAACAAAGCATTTCCGGACATATGTTTATATAAACTTTTTTCATTATTTTGATGAGAGGAAACCGCCCTAGAAGTTTGTCGGGTTCCTCGTGGGACACCCTGTATATTCAACACAACAATATTCAAAACTTTGTCAGCTGATTGTGCTTGAGCCATAACCTCAATGCAAAAAGGTTTCTAGTAATCGAGGATGAATATTGAATAATGAATACATCGAAAATCAGTAAGTAATGGCAAAGTAATTTATTTATTGAATAAAAATGCTTCTACTCATCTTGAAATACTATTCTCATATAGAGAGAAATACCATTCTCAAGATTCTCATATAGAGTATAATTTAGCTAGAAATGGTTAATAGGTTAACTTTGAGATTATGTGAATTTTGACACCTGTTGCATATTATGTCAGAGGGTCTATGGCTCACATGTGTTTGTTGATAAAGGTTATATGAATTCAACCAGTTTCAAGTATTTGGGGCCACAAATAAATATTTTGACATTTGTCTGTAAACGTGCTCAGGCTGCAAACGATTTTTCCCGTCAAACTTATGTTTTTTATTTGATTGTGGAATTTATTAAAATTTATCTATTTAATTATTTTTTGTATTTTCTCTTCCTAAAATTATAAAATGACATTGTTCACAAAGCTCATTCCCTCTCTTGCCTCAGTTTGGAGTTTGATTTGCAAATTTCGCTTTTTAGTACTACATTGTTTTGTTTCATTGGCCAATTGCCAAACTAAATCATAGAAGCTGTTGGAAGAAGTCTGTTCCGGAAGGGTAGATTTTTTCTCAGTGACTTGCTACTTGTAACTTGTTTGAGATGGATGTTTAATCCTTAGGTCCTAGAACTTAGTAATGTAGCACGAAAGTATCTTAAAATTCCTATTTTATTGTTCTCTATTTAACTCTTTCCTGAATGGTTTTATTTTTCTTATTGTTATTTATTTGCCTGTTTTCTTCCGGAGCGTATTCAGTGTTGTTTGATATTGGTGATTTTGAACAGTGGACTCGGTTGCTATTTCCTTCTTTTTGTTCTTTATTTAACTTTTTCTTCTTCAATTGACTTTCTCCCTACCTCATGCCAATTTATTTCTCCTTTTTTAAACAACCCTTCCTTTTTCATCTCCGATTTCACTTATTCTAATACAAGGCCTTGCCGTAGTTGGATAACATTCGTTTTCCTGCAAACCCGACAATGGAGCCACCTTTTTGTAACTGTCCGTTTGTTATTTTTATTTTTGCTTTGTTTTTTTTTTTTTTGTATGATTCAGTGTGTTAAATAAATTGAATTGAATTGAATGTTGAAGTGTCAAAATCATAAATATTGTAAAAGATACCTGGAAATCATCTTCATCATCAACCGATTGATGGTCACGAGGGCAGAAAACCAGTTAAGGCAGTTTCCGACCTCCAAGGGCCACCGGATTCATCAGCAGTGGGTGAGTGAAAAAATAATTGGAATCCTGTCCAGGAATCAATCATATAAAAATTTGATAGTGCGCGCAATCGTATGTACTACGCAAAAAATATATTTGCCAGCATAGGTGTTATTGAATCACACAAGCCTGTACAGCCGTTCAACATTGAACTGACCCTCAAACTTAATAAGTTTAATTTTCTCACACAGAGTGAATTTATTAATTTAACTAGAATATTCTTAAAGAACTGTTTCAAAAACAAATGAAAACGATAATCTCCTCAGGAGAAGAATTATTGAAAATTATCACTTGTCTTATTTGCACTATATTTGAGTTATTCCTTGTCAATAAATTGTCTGAATTATCTTATAGCATCAGAACAGGTTATTTGAATTCCTTGCTCGTTCGTTTGTTGTATATTTTACTTTCAATTGGGCAGAGTACTCACCATCAATTGCGTACTAATAAAAAGCACAATTAAGTGAAAGATTTGTGTCTGATCAATCTAAGATTGAATCAGCCCTCAGCGAAATTGTACCGGATCGGCAGTGGATATTATTACTATCTGAAGCAGAGTATTCAACAATTATTTGTGGGCAGTATATTGCAAACAATATTGTGTCAGATTATTAACAAGTAACACCCTTCATCTCACACTCAATCTATACTAATTTATGATTTGTTTGGGAGGTATTGGAAGCCATTTTTTATTTATGACCCTCTCACCCAATTCAATAAAAGCCTACATCCGGGAAATATTATTAGAGGGCGATAGTTGTTGCTCTTTCAATAGTGGATTGTTTATTGAGGATTGGACTCGACTCTGGAATAATTTCTCAATTTCAGCTTCACCAGGTCTACAAGGAGAAGAGATCATGACACTATGTACAAAAATTAAATACTAACTATGAAAATATAATTAAATAAACAACAATCCAATAAACTGTTCAACGAAGTAGAAGGGAATGTCTTAAGACAGTTAACACTTAGAAAGCACAGTCTGATCACGAGCATTTGACATGCATAAACACAATGTCTATAATATACACTGTCAATCAACTAGCACTGGATTATACAATGTTAATCAACTGGCACTGGATTCGTAATCGCACTGTCTGTATAAATTGTCACTGGATATATATAAACACTTGGTCTGTATTAACTGTCACTGGTCATGTACATTGAAGAGCAAATGACAAACTGACTCAACACAGATGAGCAGATCCCTTTTATACTGTTTTCATTCATACCAAGAATTTCCAGAAATATCTTCTGATTTCTAGTAGACTGTTGACGGTCGTCAAAAACATTAGATGCAACTCTAGCAAATGGGAGTGAGAGAGACATTCAAGGAGAGTGGAGAAACAAGTCTCAATTTACAAGCACGTTCGTCAACGAATGAAAGCGATCCTTACAAAACGAGTGCGTAGTCAATTGCTTGTCTTGCATTGTTAACAGTATAACTCAGAACTTCGTATTTTCAAGAGATTTTCTGACAAATTTCAAATTATTGTAATGAATAATAAGACGAAATTGTCACAACCACATTTATTAAAAATATTGAGAAACCAGTTTCGGTTGTTATACCATTATGAATCTCAAACGAACAAACTTAGTTTGTTTGAGATTCATAATGATATAACAACCGAAACAAAAAAACTCAGTTTGTTTGAGATTGATAATGATATAACAACCGAAACTAGTTTCTCAATACTTTTAATAAATATGGTTGTGACAATTTCGTATTATTATTCATTATGGATACCTCCCACAATATCACCTTCGCCACTACAAAGAAAAATCAAATTATTGCGTGTTGTAGTCGGGTCAGGCTTGGTATCACTTCTTATTATTGAGAGTACCAAAATGCATTGCTTATGTTCGAGATATCAAGAGTTTTTCAGGGGACTGGGGATGTACTTTGTATAACTCATCAATTACCATCATCCAACTCATTACCCACGCACAGGTCTCAGACCTATGTGGGCTTCATCCTCAAAAAAAAAAATTTAAAAAAAATTACCAAGAGTATTGTATTAATGAGAGTCAACTGTGTGTTAGAAGGAAAAATGATCAAGAATATTCTCTCATTTGGCATTGTTGAAAGGAAATAGTTCATCGCTCAATTTTCATAGATTCTGAAGTTCACATATTATTGAGGTTAATTAGGCTGAGTCACAAAAGCTCTAAACGAATATACGTGATATATACTTGTTATAGCCTAATAGCAGCTCATCATTTATTGCAGAATCAAGTATTTTAAAAGTTGAGTTTAATTATGTTCACCATGTTATTTCAAAGTAGCCTAGGTTAACAGAAACCAGATTTCAAGATTGTTATATGTGCACATGAGCAACCGATTCGAATATTCTATGAGTAGGATACACTCTCTCCGCTTCGAGCATTTTGTAAATGGAGCTTCTTATCATGTCTCTGCTCCACTTACATCACAGCAGCCGGAATGTTTCTTCAATAACAGTTTCAAATCTTTCGCGAATACGGAATGAGTATCTTTATGCTCTCAGCTGTCTAAAATACATCAATATTCATGGCCATGAACACTTCGTTCTGATGAAAGAATAAGCTCACAATCTTGTCCGCCTTGTAACGATCGTAGAGAAGAGACTACGTTCTTATTGGTTGTGTAAGATTTGTTTTGCAGATTATTACTGCACATGATTCTCTATTGATGGCCAATTTAGAATTAACATGAAAATGCAGATTATACTAGACTGTTTTCCTCATTTTTCGATGAGGAAATGTTTGTAAAAAGCTTATTCACGCACAGACAATATGATAAAAATTCTGAATAAATTTATACAGTACGAATAGCTCCAACGAACATATTGCTCCCAATGAAAATCCAAAGCATAATTATTTAAGGACTCACAATGCAGCCTAATTGATTTTTTTGAGATCAATAAGTAAAGTGAAAAAGTTTGTGGAAATATCTGAATTGAATATCACTCTCTTAATCCAAAACAGTATTGCTCCGTAAAGACTTAGTCGTAGTATAAAGTTAGTGTGAAAGTAGTGAGTCAGCAGTTCGTTCGTGGTTGTAAAGTGGAACAAATTTAGCATTGCGATTGCTGTCATCCGCGTCATTTATGCAAGCAAAGCGGCCTGATTTCGTTCTGCCGTGCTATTGCTAGCGTTCGCGTTCCCAAACCAAAACGTTGAAACAAAAGTTTCGCGATTGTGAAAGTACGAGGACTATTCTGAAAGATGTTGGGGTAAAATAAGTCATGTAGGATCGAAACATTTTGAAGCTGTCAGGATTTGTCATACCAGAGTTCGAAGAGGAAACAAAAGAAAAGGAAACGAACCAGAACGAACCAACACCCCAAATTCATCAGAAATCCGGTGCTCGCTAGATAAATATATTTAAAAAAATAAACTTCAATCATCAGCTGAGCAGTCTCTTTTCATTGCCTGGAAGAAGTCAGATGAGAGAAGAAAGAAATTTGAGAAGAGTGATGTGAGACTCTTGCAGAGAACTGAAGACTTGGAAGAAAAATTTCACAAACCAGATAAGAATATTCACAGCACAGTTGCTGAAAAAGAATATGAAAGAGAATGAAACAGGCGAAGATGTACTTGAGAAGAAACCGAATGTATCGTCAAGAAAAATAGAAGATCCAAGAAAAGAAAAGCAAGTGATCCACCTACAGTTTTGCCAGCATCATCATCTGAAACTCCAGATAAATCTGCAGCTGAAGTAGGATCAAATTAATCTAAAGTCTTGTTTGGGAAGCCTAAAAACACCTACAAACGGGAATGATTATAATGAGATAAAGGAGACAATACAGTTGGCCAATATAAAAATTAAAGCTAGCTGTATGAACAAACAACTCAAAATAAATGATGTAGATAATGATGAAAAATAAAGCTATTTGTATGAACAAGCAACTCAAAATAAATGATGTAGTTGATGTTAAGGAATTGGAAAGGAATGAAAAACAATCTTAATAATAATACAATTTGAGATTTGCTGACTAAAATGAACACTAGCTGAAGTACTGTATCATATTCACGAGCTATTAAGGGGACATGGAATGCCTATCCTTCACCATGCTATCATAAGGAACATTTTCTCAAAAACCACAAATCCAATTTCATTCAAATTTTTAATATACAGTACCTTGTTTAGCATCTCTCCTGATAGCTGAGTTTTCATGGTCTGCATTATCACAATAGATGATATTTGAGAAAAATATTTAAAATAAATTTATTTATTGGTGGATCATTTTGAAAAACTCAGCTTATGTATGTGGCTGAGCTCAATGTTGAGTAAAAATATCAGCAGGATAACTTCATTACGTTTTGAGAAAATGTTCCTTACGTGCCAAAAATCAATTTTTAATAATTTTTGCTGACTCAGATCTCTGAAAAGCGGCTTCAAAACTTCTGTACTAGCCTCTGGTAAATTAATATTATAAGTAGAAACTGGTTCACCAACCGCAAGAGCTCTATTGTGTTTACACCAGAAGGACACAATCCATGATTTGACTTTTCATGAGCGGACAGTTCATGGAAGTGAATTTACTATACAGGCTTTCTCATATTCTCCAAATTGTTCATTTTTATCCTAATGGCAGGGCCATGATATGATTGTATTTGCTCAATCACAGCATCTGTCAATCTATGCCTACCACCAAGCGAGAGCCCGTCAGCTAAGAGGATTCCATGCATTTAATGTTTCAATTTTTTTGTAAACGTGCACTCATTCTTTTTTGTACATGCCTCAAATACTCAAATTCGTTTATCATTATTCCACCATAAGGCTTATCTTCTACAACAGATAGATAACTTTTGGTATCGTCATCTCCTAAGTAATTTAGAAATCATACATCATAATATCTGTCCACTGATCTTCTGGAAATTGATTTTACTTCCTCCACCTTCATTCAACCACTGGGTCCTTTATAATTTTCCTAACATGTCTCTTTAAAAATATAAGCAACAGCACGTTTAAGGTCTGAACAAGCACATACTTATACCATTACTAACATTCCAATGTACCTATACCATAGTAAAAGATTGTGAAAATCGCTGGATACATTCAAAAGTTATATTGTTTTGAAAAGTTTTGTGATTTCATTAAAATCAAAAGAGAATAATTAAGGATGATAGAATATTTTTTAAGGATTTTTATGTAGGTGAAATAAAGATTCAAATATCAAGTGTTGTATATCAATGCATTCACAAAACAATGTACTATTCAATGACGCCAAAATTAAAGAGTAATTCATTTTTTTGCTCTCCATGTCACCACAAGAAGCAATTATTATAGAGGAAAGCAATGAACGAAAAAATGGAGGTTTCCAAAGCTGAATGAATCAAAATCACTCTTCATCAATTACGCAAATAGAAAGATTACAGAACGAATGAACATCTATCTAAATGGGCATAAAATGTCTTGTGAAAATACTGTAAAACATCTGGGAATGACGTTGAATTTTGAATTATTGAAATAGTAGAAACAAATTTTAATCAAAAGAAAATAGCTTCACATCAAATACAGGCAAATGTACTGCTTGCTGGGTCACGAATCAAATCTCTCATTGAATAAATAAGATTTAAAAAGAGATTAGAAAAAATAATGTGCGATACCATAATATATAGTGCTCTCTAGAATTACTTTAGTTCACTAATTACTTATTACTCATAATTAGTAAAATAATTACTTAGTTCATTTAGAATTACTTCCATTAATTCTATAGTTTAAATTCAAGAAGTAAATTAAAAGTTGATGATTAGTCTTCAAGACTAGTTTTAATGACATTTTTTAGAAAATAACTTTATCCAAATAAGGAATAACATTTCTTATTCATTAGGAAAGCTATAAGTTGAAGGCTTCAAGGTATTTAAAGGTATTCTGAAGGGCAACTTGTAAAATTTTGAATAGCTAACAGCAATTGGCTGAGACTGAATTTACAAATACAATGCAACTTTTCCATTCGCTTTTTTCAATTCAACTTTTTCCATGTTGAATGGTGGGTATGCCTATGCCGCCTACTAGTCTTCTATACTATATATATGTCGATCATGGATCGCAGGTTGCAGTAACGAAGTTTCATTCTAGAGGCATCATTATTTTATTATGAGAGTACTGCGTTTCAGCAATGTTAAGTTGTGAATGTTGATATCAAAAAATGATTGAAGGAATACAACTCTCGAAAAATGGGGTCCTCTTTCAATTTACTTTATGACCCGAGGCCTCCAAGCTACGGGCTACGGACCCGCCTTTCAGTGGCTCCTCTGATATTGAAGTATGCATTACAGTGCTTTGTGTAGCGTACCACAATGAATAAACTCCAATTTGAAATTAAAAGACTAAATCTTGTTCACTAACAAGTGGAAGTTGACGTTCAAATTAAAATCTGCATTTCATAATTATTACTGTTTTTTTTTGTGATTGCAAACAAATCCGTGCATTAGCTGCAAATTGATTTTCATGTTTACCACGGTGATTAGATCTGTCTCCCAGTGGCAACTTTCTACCACTCACATTTCAAGAATTATTAACTATCCCATGTTCCATCATTTATTGCCATTCTCTCTCAAGAATGAAAAGTGATCTGATTTTCTGATTATTTTCCAATCATCTCTCATTCAGTGTACTGACTGTGTAACTAGTACCATTCTTCCCTTTTCTTGTGATAAAAAAGGGTGATAACAAAATTTACAAAGATGAAAAGCAAAATTGAAGCTATTACCGTATACATCTTTTCCAATATTTGATCGTTGAAACTAAATAATATTTAGAAAGCTTCACATGTTTTCGGAATGTCCAGAAACAATTTCCTGATTTCTTATGGATTAATTTTCCTGTTCCGTTTTCCTTTCTTGATTTCCACTTTCTTCCCATTTGTATATTGTGTATTTTCTTTCTTTCATATTTTATGTATTTCTCTCGAGTTAGAGTAAGCAATAAAGAATCTACAAATTAAAAAAAAGGTTGTAAGCTAATTTACCGCTATTTCCAAATCGATAATTGAAATTGAATGATGTTTCGATTGCATTGAAGGGAGCATGCAATGACACATATGGAGGGCTGATGGGAATGGGAGCCACAACATAGTGACGGGAGCGTCGATTGCATTGAATCAACAATCAGAAATTGGCGTTACCTGAGCATAGCGGTCGACAACACCTTCGCCGAGATTTAGATCGGTGCCGGCGGTACAGTTGTCACCCAGCTGTTGCTGTGACTCGACAATTCTCAGGAAACGTGTGACGATATCGACAGGCGGCGACGGCGCCGCTGTGGCAACGTCGGCAGGCGTTGCCAGGGCGAGGGAGGGCATCGCGGTGCTTACTGGAGGATTTCGGATACCTCTTTTCAAATGTCTCGAACGTCCGTGACGAATATCGCCGGCCCAACCCCATCCCCACTCGCCTCCAGTCACAACTAGTGCCACTAGAATCGCTTCGCATCGCACCATGGTCATCTCCTTCTCACGCACGCACCTGCTCACCCACCCTCCGGTCGACGAGCACCTAGCGTCACCGGGTATCCGGCCCTCATGTCAGCGTACCGACGCTCGTTACACTGAACGCACAACTGACGCTTCCACCCTCAGATCGACGCTACTCTCATGCGTCGACTCAAAAACCACCCCTCTTTCTCGAAAACCAGCCCCCTACCTCACCTCTAAAACCCACACCCTGTGCTCTCAGACTCTAAAACCATCCCCCTCACCATCACAGCTCTCGTTATCAACGGGCACGATTCGGAAATATCACCTTCTGCCGACAACATTCATAAAAAACACAAAAGAATATCCTTCCGGTGAAACCTGCCCTGCGCTGGCATGACACACAAGCCCCCTTTTCCTTTTCCTATCAAAATTTCACGCCGCCGTCGATACACATTTTCGAGCAACATGGAAAGAAGGTTCAGATTAGATTCTGTTAAGTGATTGACTATAGACGTTTCCGGAATGCGGCGGTTTTTCTGCGGTGTGGAAGCGAGTAAGAAATAATCTCTTCCGTAGAAACGAAATAAGCGGAAGATACTGGGAATGTTCACTTTATTCCTAAATTCAACAGAATAGGCTCGTAAGCTTTTCTATGAGCTCGAGAGGAAGTAGTAAATTCTTTACTTTTAACATTCTTCATATCTGGCTCTTTCTGGCCACATGGGCAGTTCCACCTCAAAATTTTGGGAGGGCCATGAGTGAATTATTGCTTTTTGCATAATTTTCCCTCCTCCTTTGCCTTCCCACACGACAATAAGCTTGGCTGAGGAGTGAGTCGTCAGGCATACCTCTCCTCTCCACAGCAAATGATAATGTTCTACATCAGATACTATCTTTGACTCCATTTCAAGACTATTCACCTCTAAATAATTTTTTACTCTATGAATTATAATGCTATAATCATAATAATATTGTGGCTGTAAATTATTCTGTGAATGTATTTACAAGAGAGCAAATTCGTATACATTAACGAAACTATGTGAAGGTTCTGATACGCCCATCCTCAATAAATTGTGACAGGCAAAATTTATAGTGTAACTTCACAGTAGGCCCATATTATCTCAAAGCTATCTTCTTACAATTATAACGAAATTTGTGACTCTTTTGCTCAAAAGGGGGTCCGAAAATCCTCCCCTGGGAAAAAATGGAAAATAAACTCTTCAAAACCATATTTTGATCGTTTCTAGACATAAATCCGTCTATTTCAACCCATTTCATGAGTCAAAGTGAACTCTATCTAGTGTTTAGTCAACGGCAATGAATCTGGATCCAGGGACCCTTCCTCAGCTTCGCCCTCGTCTCTTCCAGCAAAACAACAATTTTATCCCCTCTTGAACTGTCTTTGCTGAAGTTGGCCAGGACTAGCTTACATTCTTCCATTTACCTTCAGATTATAAATGAATTGCATGAGCTCATATTGGCATTTTTTTGGATTGATGATCAATACGTAATTGCCGCGAGGAAAATGTTTTTCTTCAATAATTATTCTATGGGTTATTGAATCTGAGTTGAAATTACCCATTTCTTATCTTTTGGCAAGTTGACTACCTTCCGAATGATTTGAACTATTGGTATTTTTCTATAAGATAAAATTTATTTTAATGGTGGACATTTCGTGTGCATGTTCAGTTAACGTGTATGGGTGTTTAAAGAAAGGGCTCCAAAAATACGCTCTCAATCAATGTTTTTTGAAAACTGAGCTACATTCTCTAGCGTTTCTTGAGAACTATAAGAATGAAAATGTAGAAATCGCAGATTTCATGTATAGGTTTAGAAAGTAGACACGCGGTATTGAAATTTTGAAAAATTTCTCAAAACACGCCCAAAATCTACGAAAACTAAACGATGATTCTTCAGCCTTTCTCATGTAGGCTACTCCGTAGACGGAAATATTGAAACTAGGCACCGGTATACATCTTCGGTTGAGGGACCCAGACAAATGCGTTTCTAGTGAATTTTTCGAAATTTTCCTGTAGAAGGTGCAAATATTGATATTTTTTGAAATATCACATAAACTTCCCTCTCCGGTCAATGGGTCTAGTCGGATGGGTAAGGCCAGCGAAGCGAGTAGCCTACTGGACAAATCGAGATGGGAAGCTGCTAACCAAACAACGAATTGAGTAACTGATAAAAGCAATCTTCACAGGACCGTAGGCTGGAACGAGAACAAGAGTTATTCCAATTTGAAACAAAAACGTGTGATTGGGATGAGACAAATAGATAAAAAATAATGAAAGTTCTTATTATTTTGTTGAATACAATAAACTAGCAAAATTAGATGCATTGCTGATCGATAATAAGTTACGTTGAAAAACTTCATTTCAAACTGGAGTCAGAAGATCCAAAAGTACTCACAATTTCAAGAATCTGAAACGCAACACTATGATGAGCTCAACTTCCTGGAAAAACTGTGTCCTATCTCGACAAATTAATGTGACTTTGATTTCCTGACTACAGACAGACAACACAGAGCTATCGAACTCTAGGCAGTTAATTAGGAGGCTATCGGATTGATCTGTTTGGAATAGGTTTCAATAATATAATTATAAGTTACTTCAACTCTCAAATTATCTTAGTAGTGTACCCTAAGCATTACAAGTGTAAGCTGTACAACTGTACAGGAATTTTCCAATTTCCAATGAAATTTGATTTCAACATAGTTTATTATAAATTATGAGCCTACTTTGAAATTGAGTACAATTAAACTAGTCAGTAAATTAATTGTATTTATCTCAGTTGATTTTTTAGTGAGGCTCAGATTTTGGGGCCATGACCCCACTTTCCTCGGACCACCCTTGCCTGCCTATCCAAATTATTTTTTGTTAATTTGGTTCTGGTATTTTGTTGTAGGCAAATAATTGGAAAATCTTCGAATAGATGTTCACTGGTGCTCACTCCATGGAGCCAGAGCGTTCTCAATAATAAGACCAAGGGGGGCTTCATCACCCGCAATGATTTGGCTAAATGTTTCAAGTACGTTCACAGAAAGTCAGCTTAAAAAAATAATGTTGAAGCCATCGTGAACTTTGAATAATTAGTTAAATTTGTAGATCAAGAACTTGATGAAGAACAATGACTCGTGTAATAGCCTGCAGCAAAGACAATATTGAACTCTTTACTTCATATTCTCTGTAGATAACTGTATTTTTCTGAAGATAACGAATTTTTTTCACGTGGTAAGACTAGTTTCCTCTCATTTACAAGACATCTTCTGTATCCAGTCTAGGGTAGTGGTTGTAGTATTTAGCGCCAACACAGATTCATGAACAAAGTTGAAGTTGTTCACATCGAGCATGTAACACAAAAAAAGTATTATGTGCATGGAGTAAATTATTTCAACTTTTTTAGACAATATTGGGATATGCTGCTGCATATGATAACCACTGCTGTTAACTATATTCATTTACTGATTATTGAAAACTTATTGTAAATGAGAAGAAACTCTATATTATGAACAAGGACAAGTGACAAGTTATCACGCCATTACAAGTATATTATATATTAACTTTTTATGTGAATTCAACGACTTGCAGTCAAGTCTGCAAGTCGTTGACTTCACATAAAAAGTTAATATGAACAACGCAGTTCGTCATGGAAAAAGAAATCCAGGAGTATATTGTATTTCGATTCAGATTCCATGCCTGAGAGAAAATTTCAATGAATTATAAACAATTTTCTAAGAAAAAACATAATTCGTTTGTAAGAGCTGAAACGATTCTGGACAATTTCAAAAAGCACCTTTTTGCTCGTAAATCTCTGCAAATTATGCTGGAACGATCTCGTATCCCCTTTCCTTTGGGATCTCGTATCTCTTATAATTTGTAAAGGAAAAGTAATTACAGTCTTATTCTGAATTACGACGGATGAAATACATAGGTTTTACAAATTAAATATAGTAGAGACATAGCAAAGTTCACGTGCGTATATTCAAGCTGAGAATTAATTGAAAGAAATATTATTGATAATGAAAAAATAATAATGAAATCACCTTCGCCATTACTAAGAAAGTTAAATATTATTGAATAAAAATTATAAGACAGCATTTTGAGGTTGCTTCAAAATATAGTTTGTGGTTTTTGAAGCAATATATAGTGTAATATTCCAAACTGTCAGTTTTCTTTGATTATTCTTGAAATAGAATCATTGAGCTGAATTTTTGCTGTTGTAATTTGTGAACTGAATTGTGGAAGGCGAAAGAAATATTATTGCTGAATCTCTGCTTTCCTTGCAAAAGTTGTAGTGGTAAAATCTGTAAACCTTGCACAACTTTGCTCTGGACTTTAAGTCGTGCTTGTTCTGCTGGTGGACACGATACGAGCGACAATTTAAAAAGGAGGATTCAAACACTGTTGAAATGAGCCATAATAGCATAATATGAATAGTTTAAGTTTGGGTGAAAAGAGATCTGACACTCTACATCTCTACAGGAAATTACAATCAGATGATACTTCATGTTCTTGAATTATAAGTTGTATTGTTTGTTTCTGATGAATAAATCATTATTTCATTATTTTGTTAGCAGAATATTTCTACCCTCTGTTTCACAGCTTATCGATAAGTTATAGGACCGATAGGTTGACTAGTATCTTATCTCCAAAACTGCTTTCTATTTCCTTTCAACAAGATTAACGGAAACGATTATCATCTGAGCTCTTCACTTTAATTTTAATACAATAAAATTGTTTCGAAATATAATATTAACGTATTATAAATAGCGGTGGTTAAAATAACAACTATTTTATTATAAGGTAACGGTAGTTTTTTCAGTGCTAAAAAAAGAGAGAAATAAGAAATTTCTGAACTAATCACATACTAATAAGTAGATATGTGTAGAGAGACTAATATAACGAGTCATATAATTTTGCATATATGTTTTTAAAATCATACGTTTATGGTTGTTGTGTAATATATCGACACGTAGTTTTAAAGTAGATACCTATAACGCATTTTAAAACTGGATGAAATTGAAAAGTTCATGACTATATAAAAAACCAGGAATGTTGGTCAATGGATTGAGGTATAGGCGGGACGTTCGGCGCGCTGATGGACGCGTGCTGTGGCGATGTTTGCAACGTTTGTGCACTGCTTCAATCAAGACTGACTCTACTGACTGAGTCACAGGTTTTGGTAGTGGAGGGCTCCCACAATCATTCTCCAGTGCGACTGGCTTCGAGCCTGTCACCTCTGTCAATTGATATATCTCCTACTGCAACTGATAACGCTTGTTCAACACTTTCCTTGTTACCCTTAAATTGCTCTCCATCAAACGCATTAAACAATAATAACCATTCAATGGGCTTCTTAGATGACGTGGAAGAGATTGATGTAGAATCGACATGTACTGTTGAACTCCAGTTGATGCACCTGTTGCGAGATCTATCGTAACCAAAACAAGAAGTGTATCAATACACCTACTCGTAGAGGGGGCTCGCCTCCTAACTTAGACGAAACCCTGAGAGAGGTTGAGCTGCAGCAGCAAAGGGATGATGTCATCAAGCACGCCATGGATCTGGAGTTTGAATTAGAATCATGTAAAAATGATGAACAAAGTTGAATGAAATCATATAAATTACAGATTGAGGAACTAAAGAAGCAAATGAGAGAGAAAATGGACTGGAGTCAGAAAAATCAAACTCTCAAACAAAATACAAACGAGATGAAAACAACAATCGAAGTTTTAGAGTCGGACAATAACTATCAACTGAAAATAAGTCGTCAGAAATAGAAAAAGAAGAACTTGGAAATTTTTATTCACCAGGGGAAACATTAACCAATGATTCGTTAAACTCTAGCACCCTGTCAATTAAAAACTCATTTAGTATTTTAAATAGAATAAAAGATCATAGTGAGCCTACAAATAGTCGAATAGTTCACAGAAATAAAGAAATACGTCATAATGATCGAAAATATATGAAACAAAAGACAATAAATAATAAGGAGAGAGTATTAGTGATGGCGGATAGTCACGGGAGAGATATTGGGTGGGACTTGAACAATCAAATGGAAGGTGATGGTTATGAGGTAACAGTGCTTACTAGACCCGGATGCTCCTTCGACACAGTAACTCACGACATTAAGGACTTTATCAATGATTTTACTATGGATGACACGGTAATAATTTTAGCTGGGACCAATGATGTAGTTGACAAAGCGGAACAGTCCGCTAAATTCAATTTTGACTCGATCAAAGAAGTGGCTAAGCGTACAAAAATAGCTGTTTCAAAAGTTCCATTCAGGTATGACAGACCTTTAATAAATATAAGTGTTAGTGAACTAGACTCATAGATATCAAGAGAGATTGAGGGAATAAATAACATTGACGTACTAGATTTAAATTAACTTGAAATTACTGACTATACACGCCATGGCCTGCATTTCAGCAAACATGAAGGCAAACCTAAACTTATAAAACTCATAAAAAATATTATGTAATAGTCAATAAGAATCCAAGCAGTAAAGAGGTAACAGGTGGCGGATTAAGTAATTCAACAAAAAACTGTTTAAGTATTCCGGTTCTAAATAGTAATGAATTTTTATAGGTTGCAATATTTTCCATATAAATTGCCAGGGACTCTCAAATGCAAAACTACACTTGGAACTGTTCTTGTCAAATGAAGGATTAGATTTCGAATTCGTTTGTGTCACAGAAAATTGGTTACAAGAGGATGAATTGGATGTTTTTTCACTGCCTGGCTATGTGATAAAATCTCAATACACTAGGAAATTGAGGAATCGCGGTGGTTGTTGCATCTTTGTTAGCGGCCGAAAACTGTTTTGAGCTTTCGGCAGTAGAGGTCAAGGTTAAAGCTATGTCGAACAAATCAATGATAATTTCATGTATCTACCGAACCCCAAATTCAGATTTTAATGTTTTTATTGAACTGCTGAGATTGACTCTGGCAAAGTGAGGAAAGAAAAAGGAAAACTCTTGATACTATGTGGTGATTTTAATGTAGTCTTTTAACAAATAATAGAAATTAAATTCTACTTGAAAACTTAATAGCCACATTTAAATTGAACAGAATAACAGATGGCCCAACTAGAATAACACATCAATCAGCTACAGAAATAGACTACATAATAACCGACTACTCACAAGAACTTTGTAAGACTGAGATTTTTCCACTGTACGTTTACAGATCATGAGGGACTTAGTGCCGCACTTATGATCAAAAAATCATATTTAGAATCCTGCAGTGACGAGATTTCAGGAGATGGGAAAAAAGAATGTTTCGCCTTATCACTGAGGAAAACATCCAGGCTTTAAACCAAGGTTTGCTTGGAGAGACTTGGAGAGCGGATTATGAAAGTGTTAGTGTCGAGGAAATGCTCAACAACTTCCTGTCGATATATGTTAATCATTGTAACGCTTCAATTCCTATGAAAGTAGCAAAGCCAAAACAATTTGAATTATCATGGGTGACAAACGGTATAAAAATTTCAAGTAATAAAATAAAGACTTTAAATTCAATCCGGAAAAATAAGTCCACAAGAAATTCAATGGTTTTTATATTAACGAGAACAGGACTGAAATACTTCACTTTTGAATTCTATTTCAAAAAATATAAGAAAATTTATAGGAATGTTTTGGAAAATGCTAAGAAATTAGCTGCAAAAAAAATGGTAGAAAAGTCTAAAAATCCAAAACAAGCTGTTTGGAATTAATTGATAAAAGCAGAATCTGGCCAGGCGAAAAATCATTCAGATTCATCTCATTCATCTCAAAAATCATTGTCAGATTCGCATCTCTGACAAATATGGCGTAGTTAGAGCTGGGAAAAAAGCTGCTGATTCTTTAAATGAGCACTATATGAATATGCCTTTAAAAATATTTCACAAAATAACAAACCAATCTCAGTACAGCTTCCATACATTTTTGAATAGTAATATTCCATCCCATGCCAGCTTAAAAAATGTCAAATTATTACAGAGCCACAAACTCCACCAAATTATCCATTCAATGAAGAATAAAAAAACATATGACACCTTTTATATTATATCGTACTATCTGGTAAAAAAAACAGCTTCATCGATTATTGAGCCATTAACTTTTATTTTCAATTCTTCAATGCAGAGTGGAACTGTGCCTTCCAAGTTAAAGTTAGCAAAAGTGACACCTATTTACAAGAGCGGCGACCGGGAATGCTCTGAGAATTTTAGGCCTGTCAATAATCCACCTGTATTTTCAAAGCTTCTAGAATATACAGTTTTAGCTAGATTAATAAAATATTTGAACCAGTTAAAAGTTTTATCACATAGGCAGTTTGGATTCAGACCTGGTCTCTCCATGGGAGATGCTTTGTTTTCATTCATGGACTATGCACTGTCTTTTGTGGAAGATGGTTCAAGAGTGTGTGGTTTAATTGCTGACCTATCCAAGGCAATAAAATTATTCAATCGGGTGAATGTGGAAATATTATTGTTTAAATTAGAGTTTTATGGTTTGCCTCTTACTTCCAAGAAAGATATCAGAGAGTGACAGTGGAGTCTAATAGGTATGTTTGAAACCAAGAGCAGGCGTTCCCCAGGGTTTGGTGTTAGGTCCTGTTCTATTCCTCCTTTATATAAATGATGTGCCTCTCTATCTTGATCCAGGTCATAGTATATTATATGCTGATGATATCAGTGTGTTTTTGAGTATTGATAGTCAGTCTAGAATGGAATTAGAATGTAGAAACTCCCTCAATAAACTGGATGAATGGCTTCTAACCAACTTGCTGAACCTGAAATACAAAAAAACTAAGATGATAACATTAAGGTCAGCTGATGATGTTGAATTATAGGTGAGAAATAATAAAATAAGATGTGTGAATGATATAAAGGTTCTTGGTGTACCTATTGATAGCAAGCTCTCTTGGAAACCACACTTCGAATGTCTTGAGAAAAAATTTAATTCTGCAGTATATGTACTAAGAAGCATGAAAACTTTACTAGATTTTTTTATGCTGAAAGAGGTTTATTATGCGATATTCCATTCACGGATTACCTATGACATAGCTTTTTGGGGTAATTCCAGTGAAGTAGGACATATCTTAAAATTTCAAAAATGGGTAATAAGAGTTCTGGTGGGTAAGTCTATTTGGACGAGCTGTCAACCTTATTTCAAACAGTTAAAAATTCTGCCTGTACATGGTTTATATATTTTTGAAACAGTCAATTCAATAAAGAAAAATGAATTAATGTTTAATAGGGGTTCCATGGTTCATTCTCATAACACTAGGTACAGGGATGAACTTAGAAATGAACTCATCGCACTGCTCTCTATGCAAATGGTGTTAGAAATTCAGGAGTTCAACTTTTTAATGTTTTACCGGCCAGACTTCCTCTCAAAAAAATTAAAGAGGTTTTCAAGAGAGAGCTAGAGGACTGTGTTTTCTATTCAAGCCAAGAATATAGAGAGTATTATAAAAATCCTCAATTAATATAGCCTGAATGGAAATAATAAATTTAAATTTAACATTGGACAAATCCAGATGCCCTCATGATGGGAGGCCAGTGGATGCTTAAATATCTATCTATCTTCAGGCTCACGTTTCCACCTATCTCGTATCTCCCTCATGATCTTTAAAACTTGACGCCCCTGGAGATGATTGGATCATTGATCTATTAATCTTACACTTATTATTTTTCAAAAGTTCCACGAATGCAATTCTTAATCAGCTCAAGTTTCTTATCTAGGATCCGGTGGATTATACAAATTATAATCCAATAAATGAAGCCTAATTATTTGACTAATATTGGTGATTTTCAGTAGAACTCTCATCCACTCCGATCAATAAAAATGAGGAGTGACTACTTTGTCATCATCGTATTGGCAACAGTTCACAAAATTGAGTGCGGTTTTGGGCTTTGCCTGTCGCATCCACATGATGTAATTTTTTTGAAAAATAAAATTGGTTCAATTCTTTAAGTTCCTTTGAACTTTATCAAACTTGAATAACTTTCACTTTTTCCATCATTCGATCCATATATCCAATTTAATGGGAAGTGTCAATTAACTTACCATACAATAACGAACAACAATTGACTTGAACATGGATTAATTTTGGTGACTAATGACCTCAATTAGAGCCAGGCTTCCGTAGCACATGAAGTAAGTTGAGCAAACAAACCACTATTGACGGCAATGGAGAGCCCTCAATAGACACTCCAATTAAACGACTTAGTATTACTCGACTAAAATATCAGATCAGTTTTCCCTCCAATAACTACTATTACTCATCCCCTGGAAAATCTCTCCCTCCACAGTTTGATGGCCTTACTGCTTTCAAAATAGAACGTCCTTAAAATAACACAATATTATCAGGTTAGATACTAGAGACTTGGAGTGAAGTGGGGCTATTAATTATCTTGTCAGAGTGGGTCTTTGCCAATTTGTTGGGATTGGAAACATCCTTTGATTCTTTATGATGACAGATCATCAATTTCATAAATTGGTATCATGTTGTAATCTATTTCCACTTTTAATATAGAATCAGTAAGGCTGACAGTTGTACCTGGATAACTAACTTTAGTGAGATTCGAAACGAAATTGGAACTTCATATTCCAGGGAACAGAATTTGTTGTGAATTTATTCAAGTGAATAGACAATTATTTAAATAAAATAGCACGCACACTCAGGAGATTATTCGAGTGTACTCCAGGGCCGTAGCCAGGATTGAGGCCTAGGAGGGGCAAGCAATATTTCAGGAGGGGCGAGCCTAAAAACAAAAAGTTCTAGTACTGTATCACTTCACATTAATTTGCAACGTTGAACCCAGGGCCGGCTCTAGGGTTTTTGGCACCCTAGACAAAAACGAATTCAGCGCCCTCATTATTAGAGTGCCTTTGGTAGGGTCTAGAGTCTACCATGTATTGAACCTTGGAAATATGTTTTTTTTTATGATTGATGTAACAAAAAACTTTACTTTATAACCTTTAATTAATTACTGGGATAAGTAAATGAAACGGAAGTCAATTTTACAATTTTACATAAGACTCACAATATAATACTGTACAGTATCCACAAACCTCCAGAAACATGAAGACTAAAGTCCAAATGTTACTTTTCTTGCTTTTTGCTTAGCAAATTCTTGTATGAGGGCTTTTGAGTCTAACTGTCTTGCTAGGATAACTCCCTATTTATAGAAATTGTCGCCAAACCCACGAGTCTCTCCTGGCACATTGTACTACGCAGGTAGGTTTTAATTGAAAAAACTTCGTTCAGCACTAGCTATGGAAAGTGACAAAGTAAGCAAAATTCGAAGGGCTACACAAATGTTAGGTAACCCATTTTACAGATTATGCTCATAAATTTATTTTTCGGACTTCTTTAGGTTTTGTTACTGTGGCATGGAGATGATGAGAAATTCCTCTCAGTTCAGAACACAGTCCCATACAGCAGCAATGTCAAATTCATTCAAACCATTATCTTTTTCGATTGTCAATGCTTTTTCCAAGTTGTTACACATTGACTTAACCTCTGACATAGTCTTGTTTTAAGGTCAGGAATTTCATACAAAAATCCAAAGACGCCAGATACTTCATTTAACAGGGAAAACCTTTCTTTTACAAGCTGTGTCTATAGCAGTGAAAAAATTGGATCTTAAAACGTTCTGAGGGGTCACTTGCAATATTTTCAGATTCGTCTGTTGATTTGTAATCAAACATTTCCTTATTTTCAAATCCGGATTTTCTCTCTCAAAAACGGGTTCTATTCCAACTTCTTCTGCTACTTCTCTAGAACTCTGAATCACTTCTAGCTGTAACCAAGAACTTTTCGGTGGAACTGTGCAACTGAAATAGCGTAAAAAAAACAAGTCGAATATTAAACCTTATTATTTTTGGAAGTCGGTTAAAAATATATGCAATTGTCCGGAAATTTCCTTCATATTAGAAATATAGACAAATAAATTGGTTTTCTTCCTCCAAGTTTTATTTATCTACTATTATTCTATGATTTCAAATTTAAATCCATAATAATTTTTTCCCTCTAGGTCGGGCGAACATTTTTCCAGGTCGAGCTACGCCCGGCCTGGCCCCCCCCCCCCTGGCTACGGCCCTGGTGTACTCTAGTAAGATTCTCTTAAGAGCAAACCTTTAGGTTTTGGATGATAGTTTGGAGAAATTGTCTGCTTTTGGATTGCCTCAAGGAACGGTACTATCACCTCTCCTCTATATTATATATGTCAACGATATTTTTAATATAGAGCACCAAAATAGTTCTACTATCTCTTTTGCCGATGATACAGCTGTTACAGTCTCTAGTGATACTTGGGAGTCTACTTTTCAAAACGCTGAAGTCCTTCTCCATAAAACTGGGCTATGGTTCAGACATAACCTTTCAACTGTTAATGCTAAGAAAACAAAGTACCTAGCTTTTTCTCCAGAAAGTAAAGGTCAACCACCTATAAACAAATTACTAAAAATCCATTTTGAAACCTGTAACTTCAATAGTAACTCTAATAGTCTTGCATTTCACACATGTAATTGTGCACCTTTGGATAGGCCAACTGCTTTGAAATACCTAGGAACTATTGTTGATCAACATCTCAAGTGGAGGAGTCATATTGATTATCTGATTTCTAGATTGAGATATTTAATTTTCCAATTCTATAGAATAAAAAAGTTGTATAATTTAAATATAATTAGACTAATATATAAACCGAATCCATTCTGCAATACTGTATTGAGGTATAGGGGGGGGGGGGGGGGTGCAATGAATACACACTTTAACAAGTTGTTCATTATTCAAAAATATATAATACGAGCAGCACTGGGTAGACCTACACTTTATACAAGTAGACTGATCTTTGATGAATTCCAAGGATTAACTGTAAGGCAATTATTTTTTATGAAGAAACTTATTGTATACATAAATTGCAATAGAGAAATATACAAATTCAGACAGATTGATTACAATATAAGACCGTTAAGAAATCTAGTTTTGATTCCAAATCTCAATAAACGCATTTGCAAACATCAAACTCTCTATATTTGCTGCAAACTTCTTAACGTGATATCCATGCAGCTGATACCATTCACAAATAAAACTAAAACTCTTGGAATAGATACGTGGGTGAATGCAAATGTTTATTTTAAAATAGGCTCTGTATTCTTATAGTTTTGGATATAAGTTATATTTAAGGTTGTTTATAAGTGTTATTGTTTTGATTTTCATCCGGCGTACAAGCTTGGCTTTGCTGATGGAAATCTTGAAGAATATATTTTTTCTTGTAATATATGTAACTTACTGTGCAAACACATAATTCAACTTTGTGCATCTGATTGTGATGTACAATTACATTTGTTATTTGGTGTTTTTAGTAAAGAATTAAATTTTTAATTTACTCTTTACTGACTTAATTTCTGATAGTATTCTGCAAATACTAGTCATAGGTTTTCCTGCAGAATGAGAAGCTAACCTCAAAAAGGCCTTTCTCTGAACAGACTACTCAATTCAAAGCCTTCATGAACACGCGACACCTGTGACTGCATCAATGGCACTTACACCACTGATGTCAATTAAAATTTGAAATTAAAATTCTAAAGTTCTGGGAAGCTTTTCAGTCATGTAAAAATGGATCATGTGATCACATTTCAGCAAAAGTGCACTGCCAAAGTTTTCTTTGTCGTTTTCTCTTATTCAGCCCACTGGGACGCAACCTCGAAATCATTTTATTCTGATACTTATTTACGAAAATTTGCTGATGCGTTTTGCTAGCTCTCCCCAGTGTGCTGCTAGCCCTTTGATGTTGGCAAACACTTTCTCCACATGACGTAACTGACGTAACCATAGCAGCAGCAGCGGCAGTAGCAATGGATCTGATAAGAGTTCTTGTTTCTGATTTCAAAAGCTAGTCCATGCAAACCTGCCTGGATGCTTCGGCTTTCGCCTGAGCATGTGGTGAGATATAGAGGGCGAAGTTCAAACAAAAAAAAATATTTTAATAGCCTATTTTCATTATTATTTTTTGTAATATTATCTTTTACTTTTGAAAAAATAAATATATTGGTATTATAAGATAGAAAACTTTCAATTTATCTATTATTCCCTCAGAAGATATGAATATTCTAATATTCATAAGTGATATTCTTTCATACTTTTGAATAAATCCTTTTTTAATGTGTAATCACACATTTCGGCAGATTGCTTCAGAAATTGTCAAAACGGTTGATCTAACCAAATATCAGTCAATTACTAGTGAGTTTGTACAGTATAAATACGTCTATTACTCTTCTACATCACTACCGGTTTAGTCCCTTAATATCGCTTTTGCATGAAAACAGCATAAATAATATGAATCACGTAACATCTTCTTTATTGGATTTTCAGTGCTGAAGTGCTGATAAAAGCTTTTGTTACTCAAGAAGAACAGGAAGCCATAAAAATGATGGGTAGAGAGAAGCCAGGATATTCTTATTGATGTGATTTTTGCGATATAAGCAAATTTTTGATTATGTAACTGAAGGTGCTGTATTTTGCAAATAATGGAAATATGCTGATGGGTTTGCTATTTTTTTCTTTGCTGTTGCTACTCTATCTTGGTCTAAGTTATAAACTCTTCTTTATTTCAATAATAAAAAGTTTAAAATAACAGTAAATTTCTGAATAATATTCACAATCTGTTAATTCCACGAGTCAAATCAGAACATAAGCAACGATCTTGCTTACTTTGAAAAAGCAGACATACAGAAGTAACATACAAACATACAAAAGCAACGATTAATTAGTAATGAATGATAGGGAAGTAACACTGTGTTCCATCAGAATATTCAATATATTTGTAACAAAATAGATAGAGTGGAAGTATTCTGGAAACAAGAGGCTCCTGATGTAGATTTTTTCACTGAGCACGACTTAAAAAAAGATGAATTGTCATACCTTGATATCTTAAACTATTCATGAAAGGCATCGTATTTCAGGACATCTTATCGAAGTGGCATCTTCACTAAAAATGCTGAGAATATACAAACATTTAATTTTAATTTTCTATGGAAATGGATTGAGAGGTTACTGGTTTTGAGAGTTATAGTCAACAATAAATACGAAGTAGCAGTGTTAGGTATTAACAAGTCACCAAATGAGAAACAATTTTTGAGAATAATTCAATAGGCTTTTAGAGATTACTACTACTCGTTTTGCAAACGTTATTGTAGTTGGAGATTTTAATACAAACTTTGCAAAACAGAATAAATTGACAGAAGATTTAAAAGATATTATACACACGAATAACTTGGAAAAAAAAGTTCGTGAATACACAAAAGTCACAAGAACACCACAAACAGTAATAGATAACATACTACAAATATAGATTACAGTACTGTGAGATTGAATTAGGCGGCTCGGAACTATCTGATCATGACTACCAAATCTTAGAGGTAAGGTTGCAGGGCCATAGATCGATTAAAAGAATGAAGTAATGAATGAAATTCAACATTGTGAAAAAGGGGAATATAAATTGTTTGAAGCAGAATCTGTTACAAGAAAACTGGAGTGGGGTTTTTAACAGTAATAAATTAGAATAACAGATAAGTTATTCATGATAGTTGTCCAGTTAAAAGAGTCCCTTTAAAGACAAAATTGAAGAGTGAATAACAAACTAATGATATCCTTGCAGAAATAAATAGGATTGAATATGCATATGATGAATTCAAATTATCTAGATATATGTGAAATAAATATAATTACAAAGCTTCAAAGAAAAATTATACAAAAGAAGTAAAAAGAGCAGAATTAATGTGAGAGAACAGCTGGATAATAGTGTAAACTTTAACACAGCAGTGTCGGATATGATAAACAAGGATAGGCATGTAGTTCATAAAGATGCTTTTAATAGTGTCCCCAGAATAGTAATTAACGAAATAATAAATCTTTGATGATAGTGTAGGGATTTGTAATTTATTTAGCAAATATTACCAACTAGTTACTCAGGCTAAGTCAAGGTTGGTCGTTTGAGCTCCCAGTTTTACCGATTTTTCAGTGGGTTTTTCGCAGCGAACTATTTTGAGATATTGTATACCGGTTGCGAAATATCGTCTTTATTAGACTGCACTCCAACATTTTTAATCCATCTTGCCAAACGTTCACTAAATACATAATTATAAAATAATTTATATTGTATTATATCCGTCATGCACTCCTACGACTGCCGGTTGAAAATCGAGCAAAGATAAGACCCTGCTTATCGTTCAGTCCCCGGCTAGGCAACAGCAACAGCAGCAGCGGCAGCATAAGCAACTACAACCGAAAGGCCTAGACTCGTCTTCATTCTCATACCTTGTCTAGTTCGTCAGCTGACGGCAGCTGATGGTGACAGAAGACCGGATAGTAGCTGCGCTCGACAAACTGCTAAGGCCGAGTTCACACATGCACAATCGCGCGATTGCAGCCAGAGCAATTATCTCTTAGTAGTCAGAGCGACTCTAATCCACAGGATCAGATTGTGCAATTCCCACGAGCTACACTTCGGTGCCTTGTAGCTGCAATGTAGCCGGCCTGTAGCCGATTCTACTAGAATCGCGCGTTTGTAGCCAAGGTCATCTCCGTTTTTAAATCAGCTAGCAAAAAAAAACAAACGTAAGATTTCGGATTTTTTATTTTTTTTTAAATCCTATCATACTCTGCTCATTGTCGTCAATACGTGGGAACTTGAGATTTTTTCCAGCATAGAATATTTCTTTGATCTGCATAAGTTGCCGTTTTTCCAACCGATCAATGAAGGTCGAGACCACTCAATAAATCAATAAGATTCTGTTAGAGATGAATTCTTCAAAATTCCAGGATTTTTCAACTAATCTGACATACAAATAATTTTTTAACCCCTTCTTAGGGAGTGGTACGGGTGTTGATTCTCAAAATATTTAAATGGAACAGAATTTGTTAATTTCGAATTACTCAAAGTGTTAATAATTATTTATACTAAAGACTTCCACAATGATGAGTATAGACAACAGCATTGAATAGGCAAGCATTGATTTTAATGAATACACCCCTAGTGTGATACATGAATTTAAAGTTTTTTTTTTGGCACATAAATGATGCCATCTTCAACAATTTCCAAAGATAATCTTATACATTATACAAAATGGTGGACGATTGAATTTCATAATTTTTCATAGAAAGAATTATTGAATTGAATTATGAGTAAGGGAAACTGACAGTTCTGGCTCAGTTTTTCTTCCCCCCTCTTTTCTAACTCAACAAAACCCCCCCCCCCCCCAACCAAATTCAACCTGAACAAACATAGGTAAGTATAAATTGATTCAAGCTACCATTTTAGATCCCGAAAATTCCTGTTCCCAAGGGAATCAGTGCTCCCAGAAAAAAAATCCAACTTCTCAACCATTTAAGATATGATGAATTCAATGGCATCAGGGCTGGTGGGAGGAATGACGATGTTGGGGTATATATCAATATTAAATTATTATTGATGACTGACAAGATGGTAAATCTGGTCAAGATTAACAGGAAAAAGGAAACTGTCAAGAGGAAGAAAGCATCACATCTGAAGAAGGTCTATCATCAAACTTGTGATTCAAAAACATTCAGCCACATTCTGGAAAGAAATCAATAGATTCAGAACAAAAGTTTATTCAAATAATCCAGTTTCAATGACTGGATGGTGTGAGTTTCTGAGTAATATTCATCTACCTAGATGTGATCAGGAGATTGCATTCCATGGCGTTATACATTGGCAAATGTATGCTTACATTACTGTCTAAATAGGAGTGGAAGAGAGACAGAACTCGGTTCAGAACTCTTTCCCAATGATTCTTTCAAGGACCCACAGAATAATGCTAGGATAATATTTATGTGTTTGTCAGCGGTGCAACTGAAATTATGGCTTTTTATAGTGTACAAGAGTTCCTTCTACATGAAAATTAAGCCTCACCTCAACTAATTGATATGGTAAGTAACTGATAGTGTGTAAGATTGGTAATATTCTATGCATACAATTGTTAACCTGCCTTGTCTTATACTCCTTAACTGGAATCTCAAAGACGTAATCTACAAAAAAAACCTACTCCAATCAACGATGAGAAAAGAATGAAATTAATCTCGAGCATTGATAGAAAGTTGGCATTATTTTTATTATTCCACCTATCTAATCACTTTCGTCTCTTTTTTGTTTCTTTTGTTTTGTATCTTATTATTAACTGATAGCTGACAAATGGAAAATTATTCAGGTTGTTTTTTCACTTGAGACATCCTCCACTCCAAACGTAGCATGTAACTCCTACTTTGTTTCCTCTGAAACCTTTGTGAGTGCATCCTTATTTTTTTGTACCAAACTCAGAAACTTTTCTACCAATGATTATAGTAGAAATGTGTGGTGATGGGTCGAAATGCTCAGTCGTGAAAAGGGAGTTGCTGTTCCTCGAAAGTAAAAGTTGAATTGATGGGTGATGCTAGAAGAGAGTGAAATGGCTGAACTTCCACTAGAACTGTCCGGAATGTTTTTTCTTGACCTATTACCACTCTACCTTCACATCTAGGCTATACTTAGCCTACTTTGCTCTGCAAACGTAAAGTTGAATGAAAGTTTTATCGCCAACTTGGCTGACAAGTGTACTTGAGCCTCCTATCCACCGATCTGTTGGAAACTCGGTAGCTGTGATTAATTGACGAGTCTGTTCAAAATTATCCCAAGTTTGAATTTATTAGATTGTTGAGAGATCTTAACGATGCTCGTGAAACTCGTTGATCCTATTACTCATTAACTTCCCAACCACTGTTTTTTATTATTCAGTGATGAAGAAAAAACAATTTTTTTCAAATAGAGCAGGAAAAACTCCATCTCGCATTGTTCAGATAGGTTACATGAATAAGGTGAGCTACGGAATAATTATTGAATATTAATACCAAGGGGATTATTTCCTCCCGGAAACAGTAATAAAATAAGAAACATCCGTTAATATTGTGTATTTGACTTTTCCAATACTGGGTGGCCTGGTTCGAGAAGGTGACACCACCAACCCCCCCCCCCCCCCCACATCCACCAAAATCAGAGCATTAATAGGAAAAGTATAGGAGTGGCTGACAAGAAAGTTCATCAAAGTCTTTGTCCAAGGCCAGACCTTGAGAGATCCCCTCATACAATTCAGCTTGAACCGCCCTTGTCTCCAATATTTTTATTCCAGTCGATGTTTAATATGATTTAGGTTCACACCTTCCCCCAAACCAAACGATCTGCATTTGCCCCTGTCATGATTCAGTAATACTGTAGTGAAGTGGATAAATAGTAACTTAGTAAAATAACACAGAATTAAAATAGAAACAAGCCTGAGCATGGTTTACTTAGAGAATAATGAATACTTTGAGAATTATGTATTGACCCGTAGATCTGTTTCAAAATAACAAATCAGAACATTTTATTCTGATAAAATCTATCAAGAATTAGCTTAGCTACTGGTGTTATTACACACATCCGCAAAGCTCTTTGAACCAAAATTATTGGGGAAACAATTTAATTGTTTCCCTAATAATCTCGTTAACCGGAAACTTTTTTGACCACGAACTCATTCAATGACACGTGAGAAAATTATTGAAGTATGAATATTTTGGGTTGTACTGTTACTTGATTGTAGACTATGAATACGTCTTCGGTGACCATTTATATAATATTTTTTTAAAACAGATAATGTACTGTTCGTTTCTGGGGAGATAATTTCAGCCATCTCTGACTGATACGAATCAATATGCACGATATGGGACTACGAGCGTTGTAAATTATTCTTTGAGGTTTGACTGCAATGAGTCTACCGTAAAATAACAAACGCTGCATCTCACGATCTCAGTTCGATGTCACAGAAACCCATTAGTGTTTCCTGGCATTGCGGTTAGGCCAAATATCGATTAAAGTACACAAACATACATGGCGAGCGAGTCTACATCATATGCTAATGATGAAAATATGTTCATATCAGACAAAAGCTTCTGCAATACATCAATTAAGAATGATGAAAACAATAATTATGCTCACCGTCAACTATTATTAACTCTAATAAATACGGTAATACATTTTCGAACAATCTTGATAGCTTTTAGCAGACTTATTGATAGCTATCATGCAGATAGTAATATTGAATAAATTTATTGGAATGAAGAATATTGGAGTGAAGAATTTAATTATTCAACATTCAATCAAAATATATCGCTCGTTTCACACTTCATTTATTTTAAACTGAAACTATTCATCTATTCAATTATTCTTTGCTATGAGAATAGGCTTGCCAAAATACCCTTTAAAATCATACGAAGAACGCTCCAAAATTACGCGCTCCAAATTACTCAGGAGACAATGGAAAGAACATTTCTGACTTCTCACATTTCTATGAGAAAAATTTATTTTACTGGCTTTCATCTCTTAGAACGATAAATCTCCTTTTTTCTAATTTTATGCTAGACTAATTTATAGTCTAGTATTATCTATTTTTATCTACATTATTCTATCTATAAATTTTTCATAAATGCTGTGAAATCCACTGAGAAAGAATCGCATTTTTGATTAGAGACTAATAATACTCAGAGATAAAATTATATCATCGCGGCTCAATATGTTTTAAGTGTCTTCATTTTCTATTGAAACAATAACAGATAAGAAACAGGAGATATGAGTTCGCGATTCCTGCCGTGCTCAACCACCCAATTACAGTGGTTCAAAACCAATGCGTTCGAGACAATTCTTAGTACATAATACTAAAATAATTCTTCATATAAAATAATTTATCATTATATGCATATAGAGGGTATCTCGAAAGCTAAAACAGAGATACTAACCAATCTCACCAAAAAACACAAAATTGATGTCGTTGCCCTACAGGAGACCCATGTTGACATAGATCATCAAGAGAGATTGCACTTGCCCGGATTTACACTACTTGATGCTAAGTTTCATCCTAAGCATGGTCTTGCTACATATATAAGATCTGACATATCAAATCCATCATCATCAGTGACGATCAATGATGAAAACTGCATTGCTACTAGAGTGGGTGATATCACCATATACAATGTCTATAGACCACCCTCCCGTGCCTGGCCCCCTGGAGTGCTCCCTCCTCCCGAATCAAAAGCAGTACTCACTGGTGATTTCAACTCCAAACATATTTTGTGGGGATATCCCTCAATGGACGAGACAGGAGAAGCTCTGATGTCCTGGGCCAATGCTAACAGGTTACATTTGCTGCATGATGCAAAGCAGAAGAAAACATTCAGATCAGGCCGCTGGAACACTGAAACAAATCCAGACCTATGCTTTGTGAGCTCATGCCAGCATGATGGAGGCCCAATTCCATCAGAACGTGTGGTTTTGAATGACTTTCCTCACTCTCAGCACCGCCCATCTATGGTAAGCGTGGGACTTTCAATTCCAATAGTGGGCGGTCACCCAGTGGCCCGTTGGAATTTGAGGAGGGCAGACTGGGCAAGGTTGCAAAGTTACATTGAGGACAATATAAATCGAATAAGACCTGAGGTCTACAACTACCATCGTTTTGTGGGTCTTATCCTGGCATCTGCAAGAAAGGCCATTCCTAAGGGATACACCAGAAACTATATCCCATGCTGGTCTGAAAAATGTAGGGATCTGTTGAAGAGGGTTGAGGAAACTGGTGATCAAGCAGCAGAAAATGAACTTATTAGTGAGCTGAACACTGGCCGGCTGGAGCGCTGGAGGGAGGTTACAGCAAACCTGGATTTTAAACATTCCAGCAGAAAGGCCTGGTCCCTCATCCGTCACTTGGGAGCAGCAGCTCAAAAGATCCCACTCAAGCCAAAAGTCACTCCAAATAGTATAGCAAAGACCCTCAAGGACAATAGCAAACCCCAAATCAGCAGACAGGCCAAGCAAGAAGTCAAGAGACAACTGAGAGAGCTGTTGGCTCAGAGCAAGGAACCATCGAATGTCATAATGGCTGTACATGAGAGTGAAGTTGCTGCTGCTATCACAACAGTACAAACTAACAAAGCACCAGGCATAGACGGCATACTCCCTGAGTTTATAACACACCTTGGCAAAAAAGCTGTAAAGTGACTTTCACAGTTCTACACAAGGGTGATTAAAGAATGCAAACTCCCCCCTGAGTGGAAGGAGTCAAGAATTATTGCATTGCTTAAGCCAGGAAAACTGCCTGATAATGCCAAAAATTACAGACTGATAGCACTGCTATGTACACTTTTCAAATTATTTGAGAAAATTATCTTGACACGTATTGCTCCCACTGTAGAAGAATGCCTTCCAGTTGAGCAGGCAGGGTTCTGACCAAAAAGGAGTTGTACTGATCAGGTGCTAGCTCTGACCACATATATTGAGAGAGGCTATCAAAAGAAACTGAAAACATCAGCTGTACTCATCGACCTAACTGCTGCTTTTGACACAGTTTGGAAATCAGGCCTACTGCTAAAACTGGGGAAAATGTTTAGGTGTGCCAAACTGGTTAAACTGTTTGACAGTATCCTTTCAAATAGGACTTTCAGAGTTCACCTTGGAGATGGAATAAGTAAGAAGAAAGTCCTGAACAATGAGGTTCCACAGGGCTCTGTTCTATCTCCAGTACTGTTTAACATATACACATCAGACATCCCAACTACCCAAGGCCGCAAGTTTATGTATGCAGATGATATTGCACTTGCTACACAGGCAAGCACCATTGAAGAAACAGGTGAAGTCCTTCAAAGAGACATCAATACCTTAACAAATTACCTGCAGTACTGGGGCTTGAAACCAAACCCAAGTAAAACAAGCATAACTGCATTTCACCTGAATAACAAGCAGTCTAGAGCAGTTACCACAGTAAATTTCTGTGGCACAGTCATCCATGCAAGTCCCCATCCAACCTATTTGGGAATCACCCTGGACAGAACTCTCACTTTTCGTGAGCACTTATGCAAAGTGAGAATGAAAATATCATCCAGGGTGAACTTGTTGCAGAAGCTAGCTGGATCATCCTGGGGTAGTAGTGCCAGTACACTCAGAACTGCTGCTTTGGCGCTTGTCTACAGTACTGCAGAGTATGGTGCCCCTGTCTGGATGAGAAGCTGCCATACACATCTGGTGGATACAGCATTAAATAGTGCAATGCGTGTGGTCACTGGATGTCTGATGCAGACCGAAACAAGTTGGCTACCACCCCCACAGCTGAAGAGAGAGGAAATTGCTGGCAGAGAAATGAGGAAGATTGGTGAGATGCCAACACTTCCAATACATCAAGACCTAACACCAGACTCTCCAGCTGCATTGTGCTTAAAATCAAGAAAGCCAGTCTGGCTCTACCCATACCAAACAGAGTTCTCTGACAGCACAATTCAGAAATGGTCTGACTTATGGGACTCTCAGGCAATGAGAAACAAAGATCTTGTGACCAACCCAAGCAGTAGAGTCCCAGGCTTTGACCTGCCCCGACAGCAGTGGGTGCGCCTGAACAGGTTCAGAGCTGGCCAAGGCAGATGCAATAAAAGCATGCATCTATGGGGATTTGCAGACTCTCCTAATAGTGAATGCGGAGAGATCCAATCAATGGAACACATTGTTTCTGCAAGACCATTGTATCGGCTCCCTGGAGGGTTGCCTAGATTGCACCTGGCAGATGAGGAGGCCATGCTGTGGCTGCAAGGGTTGAATAACATATGATGCTGGATCATGGGTCAACTGTATTCCACCTTTTTATTTTATGTGTTAGATTTATGTTTCCTTTTATTCTTATTCTGACAAATCCTCTATGAGGATATATATTTGGGTGCATGTGTGCACATTTGCACATTAAATTATTGACTTTTCTTTGTCTTTGAAACCACTGTGACACCATACGCTTATATATATATATATTATATGCATGATTTATCTGATATTCTAATATATTATATTTATGATAGTTATTTTAAGTGATTGTAAACATTTGTATGGAACATGCTTTGGGAACTTCAATTGAAGTTCTCCTTTTTATTTCTGTCCTGATTTTCAATGACATCTCTGGTTGAAGAAAGAGATCCTTCTCAAAATTGAAAAAAATGGGAGTGGAATTCTACATCAGCTTTGCTCTGTATCCAAATAATATGAACACCGTCAGTCTCGGTTGAAGAAATCTTCAGCAAGATATTGCCGAAAATGTCTTTTACATCTTGGTTGATCAAAAAGATAAATTGGAGATATATCAGTAAGTTGAATACATCCACTCTTTAGACATATTGCGAACATCTCGCATTCAAATTCTTGTCAATCTCAATAATTTTATAAAAAATTTGAGATTATAATATACTAACATGCATTGGCTTGGATTGAGTCTGAATTCTAACTAAATCGTCATCTCTTATTTTCAGAATATTTATCTCTCATTAATCCATATGGATATTGATCGCTGCATTGCACACGTTCCACTTATCGGGTAATAGAGTTTTAACGAGTTTTTGATTATGTATGATTATGTCTACTTTTTCTGGTCTCTCCATTATAATAGAAAAACACAAGAGCGCCAAAGAGCTGACTAATGGAGACAACAACTCAATACTGTTGCATGTTCGATGTACAGTAAATACTAGCTACCCCACCTGAGTTCCAATAATTATATTATATTTGAAATAAATTTCATAGGTCATAGACTCATTCATTATAGACTCTTCAATACCTGTCTGCTGTTGAACTAATTATTCAAAATATCAAAATGAGTCAATCAGAATAAACAGATATCATAGATATCTAGCTGTCATAAATAAGAGTAGCATCGAGATTAATTATTATGTAATTGTTACAAACAATTCAAAAAATGTATTATTGTCTTTTTTTAAATTACAGTTGAATCAACTGGAACTTTTGGTCATTTAGTGATGATATTAGATTTAGTGGGATATTCATATGAT
Organism: Conomelus anceps; assembly: GCA_948455865.1. Taxonomy (NCBI): domain Eukaryota; kingdom Metazoa; phylum Arthropoda; class Insecta; order Hemiptera; family Delphacidae; genus Conomelus; species Conomelus anceps. Next base: position 77,843,939 of record OX418216.1, on the reverse strand, counting down.
TCTTCGTTTTTCCTTAAAGCCTGGGCCCTATGCAATAAATGCGAAGAATAGCCATTGCCGTAACAAGATATGGGAAAGCTGAATTTTTTCAGGATGTTAGTATACAAAGTACTTGAAAAACCAAAGTCCCTACTCCCACCTCGCCTGCTTCCCCCACCAATCCCTCAACAACATTTCAAGAGCAGTATTTCAGTTAAAGGCTAACAACCCGGAAACTAATCAAGATAGCGTTGTAATTCTCATCTCCTTTGATACTTAAAACTATTATCTGAAAAACATGTTATATACATTTTATTATTTATATAGCTTAGTTTTTCAGTAATATTTCAATTTATTTAAAACAAGTGTCACAATAAACCAAAAAAAATCAACTTCAACTGATCTTATCGTGTTTATCATTGCGTTATTGGTTGTTGTGTTTTGCACAAAACTTATAAATAATTCAATTTTCTTTAGAATAATGTGTCTATTCATCATTACCGTTCACGTTATGGCGTCTCAGTGAGTGATGAAATAGTAGCGGACACCGCGTCGCCCAACCCTACAGCACTGTGTATTGCATGTCGCTTGGTTATCCAGCCAGTCCAATAAATAATTAATAAATTATTGTCAGAACAAATAGGAGACAGGCAAGACTATATTATGCCAGTTAATAGTACAAGTTAAGAAGTACATTCTCCGAAAACTTCCCAAAAATCCCCTTCGGCTTTACCCCCAGCCGCTCAGTGTTCAAAAAATTTCTAAATATTGGAAATTCGATATCTCTGTAAACTACCAGAAATAGAAACCTGATTGCTTTCCCAATCCACCAAAGAACAGCATTTGAGATATTTTAATAAACTTCCAGCAGCCATCAGAAATATAAAATCTATAATGCTATTCAAACAAACCATAAGGAACAAAAACATTATACTCTGCTGCTGAATTTTAATTTTAATATTAATTAATTTATGAACTAACTTTGACATTTGCAAAGACTCATTACAATTATTATAGCTATAAAGAAGAGTGCTGACAGATATTCATACCATTGTGGTACATAATTTTTTCTCTTTTTTCTCCACTTTATAGTGAAGGTTCAAGAATTGACTTGTCACTAATCATTTGAGTGAGACTCAGAATATTTGATGTAATGTGACAATTGTGAATAAATAAATAAAACAAATAACGGTCAGTTATCAATTTCTCTTTTCGCTTTTCAAGTACAGTACAATATTTTCGCATCTCAGTTTGCTCTGAGTGTTTAAATATGGGTTACTAAAGAGTTGAGCTACCACTTTCTACAGAAAATCGTCAGGAAAAAAAGAAAGACTGCAATTTTAAATTTGTATTATGATGATGTAGGCCCAATTCTTTTTTACTGTTTTAAGACGTTTCCTGCCTCTGTTGAAAATTTGGATAAAGAGGTTCTCATATTATGTTGAAACAAGTTGATTTTTGAAACTGGTCATCAATTACAAAAGAAAGAAACTAGTCTCATCATTGTTTATTCAATGCCAAAAGGTCCACACATTAAAAAAGGTTCAACTTGAATGTTTTGTCTTAATGAAATTGTGACCACTTTTATCCGGAGCAAAAAGGAGTTAAGCGCTAATCACTCACTCACTATGACACCATAACGTGAACGGTAATAATAGACACATAGATTTAAAGCTAATTGAATTATCTCTGAGTTTTGTGGAAAACACAACAACCAATAACGCAATGATAAAAGAGATATGATCAGTTGAAGTTGATTCTTGTGGTTTGTGGTGATTTTTCTTTGTATGAACTGAATTATTACTGATAAACTAGGCTATTTACATGGAAAATGTATAGAACATGTTTTTTAGAATATAGCTCAAATGAGTAGAATTGAAATTTAAAAGTATTAAATGAGATGAGAAACATGATTTTTCTTTGTATGAACTGAATTATTACTGATAAACTAGGCTATTTACATGGAAAATGTATAAAACATGTTTTTTAGAATATAGCTCAAATGAGTAGAATTGAAATTTAAAAGTATTAAATGAGATGAGAATTACAACGATATCTTGATTAGATTAAGAGTTGTAAGCCTGAAGTACTTATAATGTTGAGAAGGTGGTGGTGGGTAAGCAAGTGGGGTCGGTTTTTTTTCAAGTGAGTAATTTGAATTCTAACATCCTACAAAATAAAATAAAAATTCAGCTTTGATCTATTTTGTTACAACACAAAACATTCATTGCCTGGGCTATCAGTATCAAAATAATACACTCGCTTCAAAAAAGAAGACATACTGAAATTTCTACTGTTATTCAATGCGAATCTGTGGATTTACCTATCCAGTATCGCATTTTAATTCAAATCGATAATATTTGTCTTGATTCGATAATATGAATTTTGTCTCCCAATTTTTTTGGAAAATAAAATGTTATTTGCAATAAAGCTTGATAATAAAATTCCGGATTGTAAAGGACTGTTGTGAGTCATTTAAGGATCTCTACACAATATTTTCAATGCGGTTGTGTCACTGGCGAATATTAAGATGGAATATGACATGTCATTTTTGGAGATTATGGATTAATTGGTGATTTAAAGTCAATCACAAAAGTGCATAGCTACTCAGAGTTAGCTGAGCAAATAGACCCGAATATTGATTTCATTGTGTGCATGGAAGAATCTTAATATCAATATTCTCTCAGTGGCTGGATGATTCTAATGTATAGCTTGAACGGCAATAACAATGCTATAAAAGTCGCAAAGAGCGAAGCTGTATTGTAACGGAACCCCCATGACTCATAACTCAATTTTTATTTCCACTCCCTCCTTATAAATTGGAACATTGGAATGGAAGTACATCTCGATTCTTGAAGTATAACTGAGAGAAAGGGATTACCTAGGAAATCAGGAAGAAATGAACGGGAATTGGAAAACATTATCGACTATTATAACTGATGATGAAGAATACACTTATTGCCAAATGAGATATCATCATGATTGTGATTTATGAAAATTATTATTTATAAATGGATAAATTCCAAGATTCGTTCCAACAACCCTTTCAAGTACTAAATTACAAGTCGTGATCTTAATCTATCAACTTGGTTCAATCATTATCATTAGCTCATTATTGATACGAGGTTATTATCCTTAGCTTGTCACTCTGTTCTCAACATTAATTCAACACAGATTCCAAATGCAGAAAAAGCGAATTAATAATTTATGAGAAGCGGAACTAGATGGAAGAATTGAAGAGAATGAGGAAGATTGATGAATAGGGAAATGCGGAGAATGCAACAATTTGATATCCTCAGCTCATTAAATTTCAGTTAATATTAAGTTGTCTACCTGTGAATAAAAGCCATCTTCTTCTTCTGTGAGTGCTTATCAGTTCCGGATGTTGGCTATCAACATGGCTATCTTGATTCTGTTGGTGGCAATTCGAAATAATTCAGCTGATGTTCTTCCAAAGCACATTCTCAGATTTGCCAACCAAGATGTTCTTCTTCGACCCGGGTTTCTCTTGCTGTTGATTTTGCCTTGGAGGATTTCTTGAAGTAGCTCATATTTGTCAGGGTTTCTCATTATATGGCCAAGGTACTGAAGCTTTCGGCATTTTATAGTGTCCATCAGTTCTGGCTCCTTCCTGATTCTTTGCAAAACCTCTGTGTTTGTAACTTTTTGTGTCCAAGATATCTTCAAAATTATTCTGTAAAGCCAAATTTCAAATGCCTCTAGTCTCTTAATAATTTATTTGCTAAGCGACCAAGTTTCTAAACCATAAAGAAGAGCTGTAAACACATAGCAACGCAAGAGTCTGAGCTTCATTTCTAAGGACAAATTATGGGCTCATTTTCACAAACACAGAATGGGCTTTTTCAATGCGACACCAAATTTCTTGCAAGTTATCTTTTTGTAAATTTTTGAGACTTCCATCTATATTCTCTTCTAGATCTTGTTTAATTTTATTGTTGAGCATTTCTGATGCTGCCTCTTTAATTGATGGAACCTTCAATTTCCCAAGGTCATAACTTTCAGTCCATGTACTGACTTTTTTCATTCTCAGCCTCAATACACCTACCAAGGGACAGTGATCTGATCCAATGTCAGCTCTAGGATATGTTTTGAGAGATAAGCAGCTATTCCTGAACCTCTTACTCATTAACAAGAAGTCAATTTGATTTCTGACCAGTCACTATTTCATCACTATTAGTTCATTTGTTGCTGCAAACTCCTCAAGTGTATCACCTCTTCTGTTCCTATCACCCAAACCATGTGGTCCAACAAAATCTGAAGTATTGCTCCAAGCTTTGAATTGAAATCCCCCATCACTATTGTAACATCATGTTTCCTTAGTCCTTTTAATATGTTGTTTAGTGTTATGTACATATTTTCCACTTCCTCATCATCATTATCCAAAGTGGGAACATATATCTGAACAATGTTTATATCAACTGGGCTTGCCTTCATTTGAATAAGCGCCACTCTTTCTGATACAGGTGTATCACACATTTTGCTATTTTTCTATTCAAAATGAAACCCACACCTTCCATCTGCAGTACCCAAATATAGTACTCTATAATCATCAATAAGGATATCACCAGAGTCTGGCCACCTCATTTTGCTTATTCCAAGTAAATCTATGTTCATTCTTTTCATCTCTTGGATTGCATTATGAATCTTACCTTGCTGACTCATCGTTTTAGCATTCCAGGTCGCTATTCTCACTTTTTCTCGGATGCTCATTGATGTAATGTCTCTGCTCATAAATGACATAAAAGCCATACACTTGTATATTGTATTATCAATATCAATCATAGAAATTTCAAATATTATATCGAGAGGTTCTTTTTTTCTTGAAGTTTTTCTTTGCTCCCTGAATGACAATTCCTCAATAATATTTCCCCTATTTTATCAAATGACTTTTAACAAAGACCATTACTAAGTGATCACGTGACCAAGCTCACACCCAATCTAAGAAAAGAAAGTTATCTGCTTGTCAATGATGATTATTAGAGTTACATGTAGGCAAAAAAATTCTTGAACTTCTTGATCCACAACGATTTGCGTTGTTAATATTAACAATTATGTAAAATTTAACGACTCTCAGTCAATTTCAATTGAGAAAAAAAAATATTTACTCACATAGGCTGAAAAGTTTTCGAATCGTAATAAACCATTTCCAACAGGAGGATCAGAAATACGAAGTACCATTTTCTTTTGAAATTGCTATTATTCAGACAATTTTCCGAAATTTCATTGTTTATTTATTTTTTTAAATGTTACTGTTATATTGCATATTTAGTTTTTCTTGATAGATAATACATGAATAAGTTGTTGGTGACTAATCAAAATTTTCTGCTTTTTCAGCTCTTGAACTTGTTCTTTTTTTCTCAATTACTCATATCTCTAACCTCTAACACTATCATAATTTTTTTCCAGAGGTAGTGAGCTATAATCTAATCACTTATTTTATAATCTACTAGGCCTACTTATACTAGTAGTTCTGTGAACAGTACACCTCACTCCCCAACATCATTGAATCAAAAGATGATACTTTCGAAAATGTCCAAGAGCACTTTCGAGTACATTTTCATTGTAACTGCAAAAATCAATATTTGAAAAAGTCCAAATCTGTTGACGCCCCCTAGGAATCGCCCCTTTAACTTGATAAAAGGTTATCATGCATTTTTAGCAGCCTCTAGCAATCATAAAAAGCAAAAATTATAAATTGACAAAAAATTCAAAATTTTTTATCCCCCCATTTTTCAGTGAAATTATATAGATTTGCGCCTCAAGCTTGAAAGGGATATATTTTTACAATTTTTTGAATAGAAGTCTAGAGTTTTCATTCTCTTCTGAATGGAAAGAAGAATTAATCTTGATTGTCTCAATATTTGTGTTTTTAAATTATTCTTCCGCCCTCACCTCTAATATTTAGAGAGTAGTTCAGTAGTTTAGTTGACACTGAACTACTCGAGAAATCTCAATATTGAAGATTTTCAAGATTTTGAACCGCCCTCTCCAACACCCATCGTTGTGTTCATCAAATTTTAGTCACAGAATCCCCTCAAAAATCGTCTCAATTTTAATTTTAAACCACCCGTACCCAAATCAGACCTTTCAATAAACGGAGGTGCATTGGGCCCCCTAAAAAAGATGGGGGCGGGCAATTTTTAAAATTTCATTCATACATCGCTTGACCCAAGAATGACGAAAACCAATGCAACATTTCATGAAAATAATTGGTTTGGCCATAATTATTGTGTAAACTACAAACATACAGATAGACAGACGAAATTCCGAGCGGTCGAGTTGAAACCGAGAACTCACTACGTTTGGTAAAACAAAATTCTTTCAAAAACTTTAGAGTCTTAATAATAATATAAGTATACCATTGATGAAATATGATTCGCATAACAGAATCTTCCTTTTTTATTCTTGATACTTTTATGTAGTCTAAAAGTAGATTGTAGAGTTTAATGCACAGTTAGCTGACATTTTTCATGCATGTAATGAGATTACAGGTTACACTGATTTTTTTTCAATTAACAGCCACAAAGACCAAGAAGAAACTTTCTTTGAAGGTTATGGTATTAAAAAAAAGAGCTGAACAGGTATCTTAATGAGCTGACTAACCAACGTTAATGAAGCTGAGTGGTTTCATAATGAAGCCAGACGCAGTTTTTTCATTCGGCGTGATTCCTCCTCTGATTTTTTTGTGTCCCCGATTACTGCAAGGCATTCAAAATCCAGCATTCAACCACTTGATGAAGTTCCACGACCCATTCTTTTTCAGTTTCTTTTCATTCTTCATTCCAATTAGTAACTTTCCATTGATGCCATTTCGACTGTGGAATTTCTCCTTTTGCCTAAAAATCAATTGGAAAAATCGTTCTTATCTTTTGTTTATGATATTGAAAATAGTAATTATCGACTTCAGAAAAATAAAATTGATAAATATCATGGACAAAATGTTTTTCTTCACACTCAATCTCACCTCCCACGCTGAAAGTTTCTCTATTTTTGTCTCCAATAAAACCTTAGAGCTTACATAAATAAATATTGTTCATGATCTACAAAATACTGTTGATTGCTTATGTTTTATGAGTTGATAAAGCTGAACTATTCTGATATAGAATATCTGTTATCACTGAGAAAAAAGGCTATATACTGCAATAAAGTTCGGATAGTGATAAGTAGAACCAAACTTAGAGGAGCAGCAATGGATAGTAATAATGGTATTATGGACAGGGCAGGAAAGAGGGACCAGTGATTTCCAACGTAATTACTGCTGTGTCGATGCGTCTTTCGGTTACAGTAGGCAGCGTGTTTGTCTGCTTTTACCCGTACCCTCCTCGCCTTGTGGTTTATCAAAGACTTCTGGAATTATCTCATCTCGACAATTAAAAAAGTCTCAATGAATGGAGAATGTTCTATTTGTTTATTTTAGAATTCTATAGAGAAATCGAGAACTCTCTCATTCTTTGTGGAATGTTAGAAAATGTATAAAAGCTGAAGCTCTTGTAAAAGTAGTTAGTTGAGATTCAAACGTTAATGTGATAGAGTGAAAGTGACAGTTTCCGCTCATACACACCGGATTATCAGTAAGCGCTAATACAAACTGTGATAAATATGAACGTCTAATGTTTTAAATGGTTAACGGTTAATTGTGACAGATTATTATTCAGTCTTCTTCAACAGTTTATACAGTGACTCGTGAGTGCTTGTGGTGTTTCAACTGTTATCGTTTTAGACACTTCTTCTTGAATTGTTGAACAGTTATTACTTGATATTTGATCGGCCTTCTAACTGTTAGTGATTGATTTTTGTTCAGTACCGTAGTACAGCAAATTCTTTATTAGCTAAACATGATCGAGTTATCTGTTTCTAATTGATTCCTTTCGTGTGGTATAACTGAATAGTGCGAGTTGTGGATAATTTGTGTTAATAAAGAGCGAATATTAATTTGAAGTGCTGCCAGCGTTATTTTAAAGATAGAACTCGTAACAATACTAAATGTAAATATTCATCGATGTACTATTCTTATCTATCCAACCACTTCTTAATAACAAATTATTCATGTTTTGCACAATTAAAGGCCAATATTAAACAACCTTTCTGGAAATTTGATTAAACTACACTCCATAAATATTTCAAGCTCACTGCATATTGATTTTTGCATGAGATAAGGGACAAGGATAAAGAGCTTTGTATATGTAGCTCTGAAGATGTTGATTGTAGTCAGATCAGACTCATAGTACTCAAAAAAGAGATGACAGTAGCTTGGTTGCTTTACGTTCTGAGTAGGAATTGAAAACAATAATGGAGGATTATCAACATGATAAACTGAGCTGCGATGAAAGGGACGCCCAGGCCCAGGGGAGATCCTCGCATTGTACTTTACGTCATTTTTCTGAACACTCAATATTTCAAAAAAGGACTGGTGGCTTCATAGCTCAAACACAATCGTCACCAAACGAGTAAAGAAATACTGTAATATTGACACATGTTTCGTATTGGAGCAAGTACCAACTCCACCAGTCGATCAAATACAATATTTGAGAGTCCCCAAAAAACATTCAACACTGGCTGTGGATAGTTCATGTTCCAACTGCAAGCGAAAGCTGTCACCAGAAAGCACTCTCATATTTCAATATCTGTCGCATGAGGAACTCGATACAAGACAGACTGAGCTAGATCGAGTTTTAACACTGTAATGCAGGCTGAATCAGTAAATCGGAGGAGTTTCCTCTCACTTGCAAGGCTCGATATAAACAAGCACATGTTAAACACAATGCAGTCTATAAGTCTGTCAGTATTTCAAATTTAAAATATCAAGATAAAGATTTGCCTCGGACAAATACATATCTAAAAGGCTACTTAACAAACTTATGTTGATACATATTTAACAACATGTCCATTGCAATTCTCCTCCCACACTATGTCAGCAAAGACTGATACATATTTCGCGGCAATTCTGGTATATTATCCTACTCAACAGGCTCCATGGTATTCTAACCCAAAAAAAACTCCATGACTTGCAATGAGATGGAGTGCTAAAATGGAAATTTTGTAGGTTGAATTTTATTGTGGGAAAATTTCAATATTTTAGCGGTCTAATTGGCAATATATGTCATGTTCGGTTGTTCTGGGACAGATAATAGAGCGTAGTATAACAGAACAGTGATGAAGGGCGTAGATAAAAGAAGATGATAATTATGAGATGATGAAAGAGAAGGAAAAGTAATGAGTAGGAAGGTTAGAAGTTTGGAAGAATAAAACTGTTAAGCAACTACAACTAGTTTCAGGTCATTATCATAATATTGATTGCATCAAATTCTTCGAACCTTGTCTTGGAGAATAACAGCTATCTTTATTCTGAACACATACTTTTTGATGTTCCAACTGCCGAACTCATGTTTCTAAGCTTCTGTGTGTCAGGTATTTTGTGTATTTTATCATCTTTTTCCTATTAGATATTATTTTTTTATTACACAGTTTTTTCACCTCCTATCATACTTATAATTATTTTTTTAACTTTTTTCTCCAATTTCAAGCTTTCTTTAGTCATTATGTATGAAGAATTACATTATACGAATTTGTATAATTATTGTTGTACTGCAATAGTTTTTGTTGGATTCAGCCTGGCAACAATTGTCAATAAAGGATCTGACACATCACCAACAAGTATTTAGCGAAAATTCAACTACGGTGCTGAAATTTCAATAGCTGTCACTATAGATGACATTATTCTAGAGGTGGAGAGATGACAGGAAACATCATAGAAGTTCTCTCTCGCTTAGCCAATAGTATCATTCCATGTTCAGTATATATTAAGCTTCTCTGTACTTTAGTTTTAGTTTGATTGAGATTGATAATGGTATAACAACCAAAACTAGTTTCTCAATATTTTTTAATAAATGTGGTTGTGACAATTCTTTCTAATTATTCATCATAGAAGTGTTTTTCAAAAGGCTTGACATTTTTCAAATGGCTTTCATTGATAGACTAATATTAACCGTCTAGTTCCACCACTTATTACATTAAGCCACCAATTAATCTATATGTACGCATATGACTTATGTTGAACAGCTGATTAATGCTTGGAATGATTCTGCAATGCATTAAATCATTTCTAGAGAAATTCATGATGTTGTACGCCAGTATCTCAGTCATAATCGGCGCCATATCCGTTTTGGCCATCCATTTAAAACGTTCCAAACTATTTCTTCAAATGATATACTTCGCTGGACAAAATAATAAATATTAATTGATATCAAGTTGGCCTAATAAAGCCTGTATGACTAGCCTATATTTATTATTTTGGATAATATTTTTCATACAAGGTCAATATAGATCGAGGAATGTACTGTATTATCACTGAAAATATCGTAAGAATATAACTAATATTAAACAGTTTTCGTGGGTATTGAAAGTATTGAGTATTGAATGATATATCCTACCTGCACTGTTCCATGTCAATGATAATTTATCCTCAGCTTAGGCTGGTGTCACCAATGCATCACCTGTAGTGCATTCACCTCGTGACCATTCCCCTTAAGTTAGATTGCTTTGTAGGTTTGACATTTTTGTGTCATTATGTACCCTCATTCATACAGTAGAAGCAGTACTATAAGCTTGCCGGAAACCTATCTCACTTCTTGCTTATTCCACTTTTCAGACAATACTGATGATGTCTGAAGAGTCAACCACAGTCCGAATCAGAATTGACATTAATTCATACATATACTGTGAGGGAACATTATTTTTGAGACAACCTCTACATCTCATATTTTGAAAAGACCGCGCTCCAGTTGACCATTCATTTTTTATTTTATTTTTTTGTAGATTACGTCTTGGAGACTCCAGTTAAGGGACAAGTCAGATCAACAATTATACACTAGATACCATAATTACTATATCAATTAGCTGAGGTGAGGCTTAATTTTGATGTGAAAGGAACTCGTGTACACTAGAAAAAGCTTCATCAACTAAATATTTTTTCAATTGTTTTTTAAATATTTCTATATTTTTAAGACTCTTTAAAAACTGCGGTAGCTTGTTGTAGAATTTCCTACCAATATAACTAGGTTTTTGTTTGAATAAGCTACTATTGTGACTCACCAAGTGATAATCTGCTCGGCTTCTTGTATTATAATCATGTACGTCAAGATTTTGGTTAATATAATTCGTTTCTACATAATAAAGTAGCTTCATACACATATAAGCAGGGTACAGTTAGAAGACCAAGTCTCTTGAACAACGGCCTACATGAATCTAATCTATTTACTCTTTCTATACACCTAACCGCTTTCTTTTGGATCTTAAACACCCTATCAAGATTCTGTTTTGATGAATTACCCCATACTAAGATAGCATACCTAATATGTGACAGTAAGAGCCCATGGTAAGCTGTAAGAAGTAACTTTTTGTCATTCAATCTAGCGAGCTGTTGCAGGACAAATACCCCAGATGAAATTTTACAACATATTTTCTCAATGTATGGAGACCAGGTCAATCGTCTATCCAACAAAACTCATAGAAATGCAATGTTTTCTTCCTGGTCTAATTGATTATCGTTTACAAACACGTTTATAGCCCTATCTTCATTTGAATTAAGTTTGTTTTTGAATTGAAGGTATTGGCATTTTTTACTATTTATTGTTAATTTCAAATGGTTTAAGAATTGGACAATGGACTGAACACCTATATGGGGATTTATTTCTAAATTATCTAGAATGGAATTGCTGAAAATGAGTGATGTATCGTCTGCAAATAAGAGGGCTCTACCACTCCGAAATATCGCCGGTATAAGCGATCCAATCTTTGTTGGCCAACGGCTTCGGGCGGATGAGTCACCAAGATCAGGGCACTCTTTTGTCCTAGTGTTTGGAAACGGGCTCTAAAGGCGAATGAACCATTTAGATGGTCAACGGCATAAGGATGTAGAAGGCCAAGAGAAACCACTACATTAAAGATCTTGATAGATATCTCTAGTAACGCCATCATGGTTAGTCTCAGAGCAAAATATTCCGGAGTTTCCAGTCCCCCATTCAGATCTCTGGGAGGGACGGTTTTGAGATCTCATCTAAGTAATAAAAAACTACCTATTAATGATAGTATTGAGATCTGTACTTGGAATGTCAAAACTTTGGCACAATCAGGAAAAATACACAATGCGATACAAGAAATGGGAAGAATGAATGTTATAATTATGGGAGTAAGTGAAATGAGATGGCCTGGTGCTAATTTCCTTGACATGAATAAACACAGTGTATATTATTCTGGATCATTAAACAATGAACGTCAATATGGAGTGGGAATTATAGTATCCAAAGCAGTTTCGGAATGTGCTGTGAACTTTGTTCCAGTGAATGAGAGAATCATACTTATGCAAGTTCAAGCCACACCTACATAGATGAATATAATCCAAGTCTACACCCCAACAACAGATCACAGCGATGACGAAGTAGATGAGTTCTACAACCAGATTGATGAAATATTGAAAAAACTTCGTTGAAATGATATAACAATCGTTATGGGCGATTTTAATGCAAAGGTTGGAAAGGGAAAAGAAGGAAGCTGCATAGGTCCATATGGTTTGGGTATAAGAAATGAAAGAGGAGAGAAGTTGGCTATGTTTGCAGGAGAACATGAACTTGTCATAACAAACACTTTCTTCACATTACCACCAAGACGTTTGTACACATGGAAGTCACCCAGGGATTCACCTGTTAGAATTATAAGAAACCAAATAGACTTCTTAATGATAAATGAAAGATTCAGGAATTGTTGCAAGTCTGTAAAAACATATCCAGGCGCAGATATAAAATCTGATCATAATCCCCTGGTAGGTCTAATAAAGGTTAAAATGAAAAAACTGGTAAGGAAAAGCAGAAAAGGATATGACCTAGAGAAACTGAAAGATGATGCAACAAAATCAGAGGTAGCAGCTCGTCTCAATCAAGAAATACTAAGAGAATCAGATAATGCTTATGTAGACCAATATATTGGCAAAATAAATGCAAAAATAGTTAATATAAAAAAGACCTATTAGCAAATTCCAACCATGAACATAAATCCTGGATGATGGGTGAGATCCTACAATTGATGGAGAAATGGGGAGTAAATAAAATTAATATAGCAGAATATAAGAGATTGGATAAAATTATAAGAAAAATGATAAGGGAGGTCAAGGAGAATGAGTTGAAGGATAAATGTAGAGTGATTGAAGTTTTACAGTCAAAGTATGACAGTTTCAATGTGCATAGAAAAGTGAAAGAAATGACTGGTGGTCACAGAACGAAAATTAGAAGTAAGCTTTTGAACAAAGAAGGAAAGATTATCATTGACCATGCTGAACTCAAGAAGACTTGGGAAGAATACATAGAACAGCTGTTCTTAGATAAAAGGTCAGAAATACCGCATATTAATGAAAATACAGGACAAGAGATTTTAATTGAAGAAGTAGAAAGAGCCATACAAGGAATGAAAATACGTAAGGCAGTTGGACCTGATAATGTGGACATTGAATTCTTCAAACTCCTTGACAAAAAAAAGCCTGAAGCAGATAGCAAAACTATTCAATAGAATATATGACACTGGTAATATTCCTGGGATTTGGTTGAAATCAGAGTTTATTGTTATTCCTAAAAAACCTGGGGCTAAATCCTGTAGTGAATACAGAACTATAAGTCTGATGAGCCACCTATTAAAAGTGTTTCTAAGGGTTATTCATCGTAGAATCTATACCCTATGTGAAGAACAACTAATGCCAATGCAGTTTGGTTTTAGAAATGCAGTGGGTACTAGAGAAGCTCTATTTGGTATCCAAGTGTTGTTTCAATGCTGCAGAGATATCAATTGTGATGTATATGCCTGCTTCATTGATTATCAAAAAGCTTTTGATAGGGTTCAACACCAGAAGCTAGCAGGCATATTAAGAAATATAGGGCTAGACGATAAGGACATCTGAATAATTGTCAACCTATACTAGAATCTAACTGCTACCATGAGGCTGGACATAGGTGAAACAGAGGAATTGAAGATTCTTTGGGGTGTCAGACAGGGTTGTCTGTTATCTCCACTCTTGTTCAATGTCTACTCTGAACATATTTTGTGGGAGGCTCTGGAAGAAAGAGATGAAGGAATTCTTCTAAATGGAGCAAGAATAAATAACATCAGGTATGCAGACGACACCGGGATATTTGCAGACAGCATGCAAAGCCTGCCAAAACTTCATGACCAGGTTAATGGCGAGTAGCAAAAGGTTCGGCTTGGACATAAACATAGGCAAAACTAAACTATTCATTGTGAGTAAGGCAGAAGTTCCCATAGATCATCTAAATATACAAAATGAGCGCATAGAGAGGGTTAAGCAGTATACTTACCTTGGAACGACTGTAAATGACAAATGGGACCAGTCACAAGAAATAAGAGCTAGAATAGAAAGAGCAAGAGCCGTGTTTAATAAAATGAGTAAAGTATTTAAAAGCCACAATGTCACCAACAATACAAAGCTGCAGATTTTAAGATGCTATTTATTCTCAGTGCTTTTGTACGGAGCGGAGTCCTGGACATTGAATCAAGTAATAAGTGCCAAATTGGAAGCATTTGAGATGTGGCTATACCACAGAATGCTACGAGTGTCATGGGTAGACAGAGTAACAAATGAAGAGATCCTGGCAAGAATGCAAGAAAGGAAAGAACTCTTGCCCATTGTTAAATCTAGGAAATTGGAATATCTAGGACACATAATGAGAAATGCAGAGAGATACCAGTTGCTTCAGGTTATACTACAAGGAAAAATATTGGGAACGAGAGGATTCATGAGAAGGCGTATCTCATGGCTGAAGAATTTGAGAGTTTGATATGGCATGACAACAACAGAATTGTTCAGAGCAGCCGTAGATAAAGTGAGGATAGCCAGGATGGTTGTCAACGTCTGGACTCAGACAGGACTGTAAGAAGAAGAAGAAGACCACTAATTAATTCTTTAGGTAAACGGTTGACATACAACAAAAAAGCAATGGACCTAGTATTGACCCCTAAGGCACTCCAGCTTGGACCTTTAATTTATTAGATTTATTCTTTACTATACTATTCCCAACTACTGTAGTTAGTTCTACACATTGTTTTCTCCCAATAACATATGATTCAAAACATTTCAGTTCAACCCCATTCACGCCTACATTTTGCAGTATTTCCAATAAATTTCTATGATTAACACAATCAAATTCCTTTGATAGATCTAAGAAGATTGCAGTAGCTTTATCACCTGAATCTATTATATCTATTAGTTTATCAACTAGAGAAACTATGGCTGTCTTTGTTGATCTCCACATCTGTTGAACAGCTGTTTATCTGTTCATCACAGATAAAGTTAGCTTTTTGAAGGTGCAGAAGTAATCTATTTAGAACTACTCTTTCAAAAATTTTACTTATTACATTTAAAATACTAATGGGCCTATAGTTTTCCACCTTTTCTCTATCACCACTTTTGAAGATTGGCAAGATCTTCAAATTTTTCAAATTATCTGGAAAAACACCTTGTTCTAATGAATGATTGATCAGATGAATCAAAGGGTCTAACAATTATTGATATTCATATTCTTTCAGAATTTTACTGGATACCTCATCCATTCCTACAGTTTTTTTATTATTCAAACTATCAATGATATTTGACAACTTTTCTTGGGATACTGGGTGGAATTTTAATTCGTTCTGAATCCCCTCAGTATTCCACATGTTCTAATGTATTCCACATCACTAATACCTGTATTCAGAGATTTTTGAAGATTCTTAGCATTCAGTTGATAATATCTGTTAAAGAAATTACAAATGTCTACACTATCATCAACATATTTGTTATTTTCGTTAATTATTCGGGGACACTAGTATAAGCATCTACATGAGCTACTTGCCTATTTTTGTTTACTACATCCCACACTGTTGTGTTAAAGTACACACTATTATTCAAATTTCAGCTGTTTTCTTACAATTAGCTCTTTTCACTTATTTTGTATAGTTTTTCTTTAGAGCTTTGTAATTATCTTCACTTAAAATATTTCTAGATAGTTTGCATTCATCATATGCATCTTTAACCCTATTTCTTTCTGCAAGGATATCATCAGTTATCCACTCTTCAATTTTGTCTAGTTTGTTTTTTACAGGGACTTTTTTAACTGGACAACTCATAGTAATATGAAACCTTAAAATATTAATGAAACTATCATATTTGTTATTTAAACTATTGCTATTGTAAACCCTACTCCAGTTTTCTTGTAGCAGATTCTGCTTCAAACAATCGATATTCCCCTGTTCACATTGTTGAATTTCTTTCATTACTCTACTCTTTTTAATTGATTTATGACCTTGCAACCCCACCTCCAAGATTTGATAGTCATGATCAGATAGTTCTGAGCCACCTAATCTTGTTTAAGAATAACCTATATTAGTAAGGATGTTATCAATTATTGTTTGTGAAGTTCTTGTGACTCTGGTATATTCATTAACTTTTATTTCCAAGTTATTCATGAATATAATATCCCTTAAATCTTCTGTCATTTTATTCTGTGTTGCAAAGTCTGTATTGAAATCTTCCACTACAATAATGTTTGTAAAACGAGAAGTGGTAATTTCTAATAGCCTATTGATTAGTTCACAAAAATTGTTCCATTCCCCATTTGGTGACCTGTAAATACCTAACACCGCTACTTCGAAATTATTGTCGATTTTTACTCTCAAACCAGTAACTTCTAAATCCATTTCCACAGCAAATTTTTCCGTATATTCTTAATTAAATGTTTGCATATTCTTAGCATTTTTAGTGAAGATACCTACTACCCCACTTCGATGAGATGTCCTGCAATACGACGCTTTCAATGAATAGTTTGGAATATTAAGTTGTGACAATTCATCTTCTTTTAAACCTTGCTCGGTGAAAATAACTATATCAGGAGCCTCTTCTTTCAAAAATACTTCGATTCTATCTATTTTGTTACGAATGTATTGAATATTCTGATGGAACACAGTGAGTACCGGTACTTCCCTATCATCCCTTATTACTTTATCGTTGCTTTTGCATATTGAAGTACATCTACTTGATCTCTTAGAATCTTGGGAGCCTTCCAGATTGTTACAAGAGTTCCTTCCACTAATGCTATCCTGATTTTTTGATCGATTAACGTCTTTTAATACAATTGAAGGTATGAATTTATCATTTGAAACTAGTTTCCCTTCCCGGTTTTGAGCCACTTTACTAAAAAAGGTTCGTTAGATGATTGTTTAGGAGAATTATTGACAGTAGATTGCAAACGACTTTCAATCAGCTCTGCCAGCCTATTACAAAATATTACTTTGCCAGATTGATTTAGAGCCCATTTATGCATGCGTTTTCGTACGGACGATAAAAAACGGACCGTGAATTTTGTGTCGTGCGTTTTGATTTTATGTCATGCGGCTTCAATTTTTTGCCGTGCGTTTGCTTAAGGATGGTGGTGGGGGTAGCAGTGCTACCAATATAGTTCTAGTTTCATGGATCCTGTGTTGTATGCTGCACGAGTGCGGTAGGTTGGCAGCACTGCGTATTGGAGTGGGGACGTGCGTTTGTCGTGCGTCTGCATAAACACGGCCATATGCTACCATGTATTTTGAGCAGACGTCCGTCACTGCATTTATCGTACGTTTCTAAAACACTGCGACATGTTTTAGAAACGGACGACAGTGCATAAATGCGCTCATTTGCTCCAATGTATTTAAATATCGTATATGCGATAAAAAAACGGACGTTTGTTTTTATGTTGAAGTTTATTATCCGGACACAGCTGATGGAACACCATATTTCATTTTCATTTCAGCTCTTAAGTAGAGTAATTGGAGTCCGAACTGAGAACTTCACCTAACAATGGCTTTCAGCTAAAATGTGGCTTTAACCTATTTCTGAAATAATGGAAAAATCAACTGATATCAATGGACCCTATAGAAAACTATTTGAACATCATTTCATCAGGTCGAATTAATTGTCATATATAACTTATACAATGTAACTAGCTGGCTCGACGCGCGTTGCTGCGTTCTCATAAAAATTATCCTTGATTTTATTATTCGCCACCTCCCGCTGAGGTTACATTTCAAATTAGGAAAGAAGTTAGTCCTAGGGCTCTTCCAACTGATCATAGAGGCTTCGTTGTTTTCTTAATCACCACCTCTGAATTTAAACCTCCTACGACTATAAGGGTAGAAGCTATTTTTTTAATTTTATTATTCGCCACCTCCCGTTGAGGCTGCATTTCAAATTTCTAGCTAGCACTTCATTGGTTAACAGAATGATGTCATCAACCTGGCATAATTACATTTCATCATAGCCAGTCATATGTTTCCGACTGAACGGTAGCCTACATGCAAAGTGCAAAGTATTTTGCTGTTCAAAGACAGTGTAAATAACGCCGCTAAGGGGCCTGCCATATATGATTAAAAACTGTTGACTTCTATCAGCTGTTCCTTTAAGCTGTTTGGCCGGCAAGTTCAGTAGGTTAGGTCTATAAAATGGATTAATTAATAGTAATTATTAGCTCTTCTATTAAAATTTATGGTCAGAAACCATCCTCAATATTCACACAACATATTCCCAAAGTTTCATACCAATCTGTCAAGTGGTTTTGAAGTCTATAGGGAACATACATACATACCTACATACATACATGCATACATACATACATACAGACAGACATTCATTTTCATATATATATAAATTGAAATATAATTCTTTTGTGAGCTGTGGCGAAACATTATTTTAATCCTATGGTTGTGATTTTTCACAAATCACTGAAAAAAGTGATATTATCAACCAGAAAGTATGTGAATATCGCCTCAATTTTTATTGCCATTGACAGAAACTTTTACGATCTCGCCCATAAACTGTTTCTGCATGATTAATGTATGAGAAAGTAGCATTGATGAACATGTGCTGGGACTGTAATAAAACGTCCATGACAAAATCGCCTATATTCTCCTATTAGAAAATATTCAGGAAGAAGAAAATAAATTATCATTCATATTTAACTCCCCCTTTTACTTTTCAATTTCAAGTTCAAACAATGGATTTTCTGCTCAGCTCGGAACATGAATTGTGGGCTGATAGTTCAAAGAATGCTTTAAAAAGAACCATTTCATAATAACTACATCAAGTGGAATAGGGAAAGCCCCAAGTTTCTCAGCCCTAATTAGAACGATAGGCTAACATTTGCAGTGACGCGCTGTGATAAGATTTATCTGCAGAGAAGCAAGAAAGTTTGTGATCTAAGGAGGCTTACTAGGTGGAGGGCTCACTCTACTGGGATCTGAGGGTATTCACGATTAGGGTAACTAATTATCGAGGGCTCTCCTCCAGTATAAAGTCGACTCTCACGACTTTTCACAGTGCTTGGAAGTTATGGAACGAAAGTTTGTCGATAGCATCTTATAGCTAGTAAGCTCTTACCTTTTACCATCGATGTTATAATTGGGATACTCGCCCATCTAGTCTTCTACATCCTGCACTTTGAACAAGACAGGCTAAAATTAGAGAGAAGTTCGCAAGAAGGAAATGTGTTACACACTTACTGCTTTGGCAGTAATAGTTGACAGACGTTGTAGTCGGAGCAATACTGTTCCTTGAATACTTAGAAGAATTCAAATATTATCACACAAATATTACACACTTCAACGATACTCATTCTTGCAATAAGGAATAAACTATAGGCAGTTTTACATATTCTTGAAGATTGATATTCTTATGATTTATTTCTGATTTTGTTCTCCTGAAAAATAATAGCTCACTCCAAATACAAAATTCACTCACATACTCATGTCAGGAAAATGGTCCATCAGGAGGAACGCATTAATAAACCAGGACCTCCTGTTAAAGAAACAAATGCAGACAATTCTATTAGTCCTTCACTAAAACATGCTCTCGGTTTTCAATATTTTACGAAGGGCTTTCGAATTCAAATCAAATAGTTCGACTAAACTAGTCTAATATTATATTATACAATCATGCATTTAGTGGGTACTTGAAAATGAGTCTTTTAAATATGATCTTCTGATCAAGTTTGAAGAGCAGAAATGTTAAATGTTTGAAAGCAGTGGCGTAACGTTTTTCAGTTGGGCCCCCCCGCAACCGATTTTCCGGGCCCCTCAAAATCATATAAATATCCCCCCTAACCCTTGCCACCCCCACCCCTCCCTGAAAAACTTGCATAATTATTTTGTGGGCAGTTATAATTATGTAAGAACTAAACACCTTTTTATAAATTAAATTTTAAAATTCAATCATGTTTCAAGGGGGGCAATTTGGGCTGTAGCGTGCGGGCTTCTGAAAGATGGAAATAGTTGAGAGTTGATTATATTATAAATAATTAATCTTGAAACCTAGAAACCTTGAAATTGATGTCTTCCATAGGATCCACATTCACATCCTCCTTGTTAGCACCTTCGCTCCTTTTCCCAAAAAATGTGTTCTCTCAGAATTCGCCTCATTTGCAGACACGGACACAGGTTCAATTTTTAATAAAAAGGCATTTTATCTAATTTACCACGAAATTACTAAGTCAGGAAAAGAGAAAAAAATTAAGAAATTTATTCTTAAGAGACAGAAGATAAACTACTTATACAGTACTTGATCCTATTATAAGAAAAAAATTCAACTGCGTTGGGAGAACTGACAATTGTTCCAAAACTATTATTTATATACTTATACAATAATCACGTAATTTATCCGATATATCAAGGGTATAAATATTCCTTCTGAGCATAATATTATTGTTTAAAAATGTACTAGTCGATAAAAAATAGAAATAACTAAAGCATGATCGTACAACATCACAATACCATAAACGCAGCATGTTGAAAAATAGAATAGAAATGAATAAAAAAAATGGCACTCCAAATAATAAAATTCACGATCACGAACTCAATAATGAATAAACATACGGTTTACTCTAGGCCAATTTACCGGACACGTAAACAGAAAGAATAGATTCTTCTTCCATACTCTCTGGTATCCAACAGGACGATTCAAAAGAAACTGAATTCAAAATACTGTATGAAGAAAAATATTGACTTTAAGGGCGGGTGTCCACGGACGACTATCGCATGTGGTATGTGGGTACTACTGACCGGGAATGCGAAGAATGCGTACCACAAATCGCGCTCACTGGTGTCCACGATGTGGTATGTGGCGGCTGCTGCTCTCCTATTATAAGATTTGTAAGATGGGGTGGCAGTATTCCTTATAAGACAACCTCTCAATAACAAATACCTCCCAACAGTGAATTTTTTCTCAGAATAATCCACTTCGTTATACAGAGGTTCAACTGTACTTTGTCCAATCGTGATAAGTAAGTTATCGTTGAAAGTTGCATAACATATGCTAACTTTGTTTTCTCTTGACAAGTTTTTGTAAAATTTGGTAGTAAATAATTGAAACGGCCACCACTTTGGAACAATTTAAGATTTTTAAGAGAATTTTGTATGAAAATTTGTTTCTTATAACAAAAATATTTATGCAAAATTTCAACGTTGTATCTCAAACAGTTATTGAGTTACGAATTTTTTTGTAAACAATAAAATACAGACAAACAGAAAACCAAACATCGTAGATCCATGTTTATATTGAAAAATCATTTGTCTCGACCTAAGGAACAATTTATAATAAAATGTTCCAGAGAGTTCCAGGACGCTTTGTATACTTTATAATATGATTAGGCCTTTCAAATGATAAAAAAAAGTAAAGTTTTACTCTACTGTTTTTGTTTCGTTAATTTAACTTGTGTTTATATTTCACCACAAAGGCCTACTACTATCATTATTCCATTTTGCTTAGAAATAAGTGATTTTACAACAATGTTTTACATAAATTTCTCCACCTACTCTCCACCTTTTAGCGACTCATATCCCGGGACCATGATAGTGCAGAGATCTTTCCATGCTTGTTGTTTAGAATGTTTATTAGAATATTCCGGTGAATGAAAATTCCAAAGCGCCGGCCTACACTCAATTTCTATAATGAAACGTTCTGTGTCAAATTCAATCATATTTATAACATCAAATATAATATAAACGCACAAACACTGGGACAGAACGCAGAAAAAATCGTCCAGAAGACAAGGGAAACAGGCTGCGACTACCACAAAAGCTATGGGACAGTGAGCACACGACAGTGAAAAAGCACGACGAGTCGGTACCACTAGCGCACCTCATAAAAAACCGACGACAAAACGCGTGGTCCGTGGACACCGATAGACGCGACAGCCATTGTTTCAAATGTACTGACCGGAGCTGCGATTCCGGACCGACAATTTCAAGAATTGTGGTCACTACGCACTTCTGCAATTGTCGTCCGTGTACACCCGGCCTAATTTCTACACAACTTTCCATTACTAATATACATTGAGGAATTCGATGGGAAAATAATATTAATTTCCTTCTAATATTTGCACTGTGGAGACATAGCCGTCATGATTTATAACAGTCTAGATAAGTTTGTTTGAAGAGTGTTTTGTCCTCGGTATGTCTCCATTCCCGAAGTCACTACATCCTGCTTCTGAATTCCTTCACTATCTGCGAATTATCTGCTATCTAATTGATAAAGTAAATAATAAACATTGGTCTGACAATATTTAGCCAATCCATTATTTCTTTCTTCCTTCAGTGTTTCAGTTTTATTTCTTTTGGAAAACATTTTTTATTTCAGTCTGGGCACGGGCCATTTCTTGAAAAAATATATATTTATTCCGGGCCCCCTTATAGCCCGAGCCCCCCCGCGCTGCGGGGTTTGCGGGGGTGTACGTTACGCCACTGTTTGAAAGAAGCTGGAACTTATTTTCTCTTCTTTAGTTTTTGTTATGAGTTTCTCATGGACAAGACCAATGACCATGCTATGACTATCAGTGTGGGAATAAATAATTCAATCTTGGAGTAAGCATCCATTGGAAATTGGAGTTTTCCATGGTACATTCATCAACAAATATTATTGCTTCCTGAACAATACAACTCCATTTTTGAAAGGTTTTTCCCCGAACTCTAATTTTCAATTTCCTTTTCAAAACAAACCGTGAAATGTTCCAATTATTGCTATATGTTCCTGAAACTTCTCTGTGAATAAATTCTGCAACAGCATTTTTTATCAACAGTCGATGATAGTTGCATTGATTACATGCATGGTGATTCAGACGTTTCTGAAACTTTGATTTTCAGTTTTTTTCGAATGCATTCTGCAGTTTGAGCTGTTTGAGCAATAATTTACTTTATCAACAACTACTGTTTCAGATATGATTTCTCACCTATAGTGCACCCAGAGAGAATAGAATTCTATTCTCTCTGAGTGCTCCTTCATTCATAACGAACAAAATATATTGCTTCGCATACAGTCATTGGAATTCACTAGGTATAATAAATTTATAGCATACGCATTGTGAGAGGTGCTACGATGAGCTTCTGTTGGATTTCTGCACTTCGCTATCAAAGTGTATGACGTTACAGGTGGCAACGCCGAACGGTGGCAGGTGAAGAGAGAAGAGGATATAATTGATGGAACTAGAAAGAGGAGAGAGAAGTTTTCTATGAAACTTTTGATAGAACGTATGTGTGGAGTTGATGAGTTTTCATAAGATGATCTCAAATAAAATATAAATAAATTCATTCAAATAATATCATCCATGAGAGTGAACATAAACAATGTACCAATCACAAAATAACTTGCAGCATACAAACATGAATATGATATACTGTATCATATAAAGATTTTCATGAAGAAAATCATTATCACTTCTAATAGGTAATATCCTTTTAAAACGGTAATATCCTAATGAAAACGTCAATAAAAATTATTCTTATAAATATGAATGAGTCTACAATAATTATTATCTATGTTGAAAGCATTGTCACACTCAATTCATGAACTGAGATGGATTTCTTAATTAATATATTCCTTTGGAGTTCCTTCGCAATGTTTGGAAGTGAGTGAGAGAAACGTGAAGGTCCTGTCGCCGTACGCTTTTTCCAAGTTGCAAGAAAGGCAGCTATAAAATTGAATTCAACTTTGTGATAAAGCAACCGAATAACTTGCAGTGCAGATTCAAAGTTGAAGTTGAGTATTTAGTGAGAGCCTGCATGATGAAAGCTTTCCAGTGGCAAAGGGAATCTCAAGGGAAATAGGATGAACGAACTTCTGGCGTTGAGTGAAATTTTATTATTTGCGAATTTCGGTATCGTAACTTTTGTCCATTCATTTTGTGAAACAAAAGAAATTTTGATGTGGCCGTTGACAGCGCCGTTTGTTATTGTCTCTCCTCTCTCTCACTTCCGCTCACTCCTTCTATTCTTTTCACTTTCTTTGTCTCTCATTTCAAAACGTAAGTTATCCATGGAAGCCATGTCTGCCGCATGAGAATTTTTTAATAAATGAATGACAGGCAGTTCCGCATGCCTACCAAAGGGATTGTGGTGATCTCTCTCCTTTCTTCTTTTCTCTATTTTCTTATTCCTCTCTTACGCTTTCTTTTTCTTTCTCTCTCGCTCTCTCTTTATGTCTCATTCGCAGTTCACATATCTGCGAGGTGCTGCTACGACCTCAAATATCTTATAATCAAAATACCTGTTTAAATTTTTTCCTTTCATTCTACATTGTTTCCCTATAATACGGGACCGTTTGCAAAAAGTTCACAGTATCCACTAATTTTTCAATTTGTAAGTTATAGGAATTTATTATGCCGATCAAGAATCTAAAACTTCGAGCATTGTAGGCAATTTAAGCCAATTGTAGCCTTGTAGCCTTCGATCTAGTTTGAAAGGTGATTTTGAATTTTGAATAGCCTTACTAAGCACAGTTAAAATAATAATCAACGTGTTCATTATGTTTAATTCTTGTGATTTTAAAATCCTGGTGATGACTATCGAATGATTTATGATTACTAAATTGTATTACAATGGAAACAATAAATTAATACGCCTAGTTTCTCAGAATAATCCGATACCATGCCCCCCCCCCAACGATTCCTAAACTCCTCATAATGATTTTGTTCATGTCATTCCAGTATCAATCGATTTCCCTCTGAGCAATTCCCGTTATTCTTAGCTTAATTCTTTTTTACCGATTTTTCCCAAATCTGTAAATTTTTGGGCATTATTTTCGCTTAAGGCTGTTTTATTTGAAGCCGACTGTTGTTTTAGCCTAGCTGCTCTGTGATTCTCGATTATCTTGGTTTAATAAGATATTATGAAAATATGAGGTTGGATTAATTTATAACTTTACATTGGACCTGGTCCTAATTTCTAAGGAGTCTTGTTATTTTGAAAGGTTTAGCTGTCTTCGTGCTATTTAGCATTGAACGATATAACGATATCTTGGTTAGAACGATATAAATGAGATGTTTCTAGGTGATTTTCTTGTCTTGATTTGTCTTCGAGCTATAAACCTAGAGAGGGAGAACACCAATTGAGTTTGCTATCTTGCTCCAAAACTAATTCCATTAGTTCAAGTTGGTCTTAAGGTTGATCTATTTTACTGTCTTTACTCACTTTTGCTGATCTCTTTCCATCATGTACTGTCACTTTGTCATCACTTACTGTCTTTCTTTTTAAATTTTACTTGTGAACACACAATACCTCTCTGGTATTTCTTATTGTTGTTAGCTTTGTTTGATATTTGTTACTTTTGGAGTTAGAAACCAAGTTTGCGATGGACGACCGCTGAAGCCTGCTTAGTTCTATGCTCAAAATTTAATCTGATATTGTTTACGTCACATTTTTCTGATATCATTTTGGTTCTGTTTACAGAGCTATAGGCTACTGTCTTTGATGACTATCAAAATGTTTCATTTTATGCTATCAGTTACATGTTTGTATTGAATTCTGGATCGCTATGATTTACTGCCTGAATTATTCTGACTATAATGTTAGCAGTATTTTGTAAAGCACAACCTTTCCCAAATGACCATCTTAGTTTCAATTTCATTTTTTCCTAGAATTAAATCAGGAATATCATATTAAACTCTATTGTTCAAGGTTGAAAACAGAATTGTGATTATGAAATATTCCATTATAACACTTCGATTCAGAATAAATAAAATAATGAAATAGTAGGATATACGCTCAATGTAAGTGCAGATATGGTTTATTTTGCCGAAAAGACTTGTTTGCTGTAAGAGAATCTGCTCGGAACGTCAGTGATAAGATTAGTGAAGACTCTTTTGGAGGATGTGACTCGAATATATCTCCCACTGTTTCCAAGTCGATCCTATTTCCTCTCGCTTCTGCTTCGACTATTCCTTGTCTCCTTGTTCTTCTTCGACATCTTTGTTCTCTTATCTCTTCCGCTCAAACTCATGGGGAGTCGCTTCTGTCTCGCCGTGTCTCTTTTCATCAAATAGATTCAATTTGCAATGTCTCACCATCTCAACTTCATAATACTCTTTGAACGGTGAATTAAATTCTTTTTTCTGTGTCCAATCTTATGCCGTGACACAACAAAATTTCACTCTCTGAGCTTTCCCCCTCAAAAGAAAGCAATTTTAATCTAAGACGTATTCTCAGGAAACGGTTTAAGAAAATGATGGTTGAGGTGAGTGGTAGCCAGTTGAAAGTGAAGTTGACCAGTTGAAAGCAAAGGTAACCCAGTTGAAGGCGTTGCTTTCTCAACGTCATAAAACCAGTTTTTTCTTAGAAAGTATAACTCCTGCTTCCAGAAGGAAAAAGCAATATGTGTTTTGCAATATTCTCATTACTTTTTAATTTACCCATCATGCCATAGTATGCAATATAGCATGTAAAATTTATAATCATGTGGAATTTTGATACGGAGCGTAGGCTCATTGCATTGTTGAAGGAAATGCCCGTATTTATTTATTTGAAAGACAGTTACATTGAAGGCATGCGGGATTGAACCCAACTTGCAATCTTGAAACAACAGTTAATTTTTAAAATATAATTAAACCAGCCTATATAAAAGAATTACATTTTACATATTAAAAAAAAAAAAAAATACAGCATAAATGTGAAATAACTGGAATCTATCTATGATCAACGAAGAAGATTTTAAGTGAAAGATGTAATGAATAGTAGTGAGAATGAACGTTAATGAGATAATAATATTGTGAGAAGAAGCGATAATGAGATGTTGAAGAGTGATTTTACTTTTCCTTCATTTTTCAGTTTATAAGGTGATTAGTAACCTGAATGAGGGAAACAAAAACTATTTGACGAAGGAAAGAAGAAAAATATGAAGGGCTATGGACTAACTCATGAATAGATTCGAAATGCATACAGTATTAAATTTCCTGATTCATAAGATGTATGCATTTAGTTTTCAACTGTCTTCGACTATCATGACATGTTTACAGTGAGTAACCCGGTTTAAATGTGAAAAGAAATGTGATAATGTGCGACATCTTTCAACATAATAACAAGTAGCCGCAATCCGGATTGTTGTTCAGAAGAGCATGCAGTGTGAAGAGGATATTCCTATTCCTGAGTGACTGCAGTCTGAAAAGCTGGCTCAGGTATTTTGGTATTGAGTGGTCAAACGGATAGAATACTTTATATTTTTTGAAATATAGAAATTTATTTTGAACTGATTCTAATTTTTTGTATGACACATTTCACTGGTGTATACTAGGAATTGAGATACTTTAATAATATAAAAACAATGAAAATATTAATAAGATCTCAATACTACTAATTATAGTTTAATACACTGTTATCAGGTTATAAGTAATCAAGGAGGTATTGAGAATCAGTTGAAATGTTCTTTTGTAAACCTGCATATCGTACTGTAGAGATTCTGCAGAGTCTATCAAGTTGTTGGGTTTTCACTCAATCTCCCTGGTATTTATGGCATCTTGACATGCAATGCAAATCTTTTCACTCTAACTTAGATCAATAATATATCATCATCAATTAAAATTACAATTATTGTAACAACAGTGCCTTTTTCAGGTTCTTCTGAAGAACTGATCTTTTTTCAATACTTTTGTTCAAAGATAAAAAGTCATAATTTTGTTTTAGATTACGTTTTGGAGACTCCAATTAAGGAGTATAAGGCAAGTCAGATCAACCATTTCACTATCTTACACATTAGTTACCATAACTACTATATTAATTAGTAGAGGTGAGGCTTAATTTTGATGTGAAAGGAACTCTTATACATTTGTACACTATGAAAAGTTTTATCAACTAAATATTTTTTCAATTGTTTTTAAAATATTTCTGTATTTTGAAGACTCTTTAAAAACTGCGGTAGCTTGTTGTAGAGTTTCATTCCAATATAACTAGATCCAGTAATATCAATTATTGAGGCTTCATCAGTAACAAATTTTCAGACATAATAATCATTCATCATGAACTAAAATTTGATATTGTAACATTAGTAGATGCCTTTTCCAGGTTCTACTCGTCTACTAATCAGTTCTTAAATCCTCTGTTATAAAATGATTCAATGGTAGGTCTATCATCGATAACAAACTTTCAGGCGTCACTTCGGTGAAACCAGAGCCATAGATCAAGATAGAGTGGATTTTTCCCAGTCACAGATTATCAGAGCCTGATCTGTGGTTTAACTCAAATGAAACTCTGTGAGAAAAACTTGATTCACGAGCAGAACGTCTGGGGTTAGTTCAAAGCATGCAATCTCTGTGACAAATCTCGTTCCACCATCAATGTATCAGATCAAGTTTGAATGGAATGGGAAGGGGATTGATATTAAATTCATACAGAGCAAAAAACTTGAGGAGAATGGTCTGACTGATTTATTTTTTCATCGAGTATCAAGCAGATCTACGCTCTTCAAACTCTTTTTTCGCTTGAAATCGGATTGATTTTTGAAGAGCGACCAACAGTCGCTTCCAGTATCTGACCACTTTCTGGGTTCGTTATTGAAGTGGATTCGAAACTTATCAAGGATATTTTTTTGGAATACAAATGTGAAGCTTCTAGAGTAATAACATCACGTACGTACTCTAAAATATGGAATTCGAGTTGTAAACTTACTTGACAACACTGTTTTGCTACCAAATAATTCATTTAACACGGAAACAATATCAATATCATCGAATAAGGAGGAGGATATTATATCCACAGCAGCGGTTGCCAATCTTTTTTTTAGTTCGCGGCATAACAAAAATGCACATTATTTAAATACGGTACCGTACATATAATCCAAACTAAAAACTAGATTCACTAAGTATCATGATATACATAATGTTATTATGTAATCACCATTGTGCATACGGAATTACCAATAAATAACTTCAAACTATTATTATTGTGTTAAACTGAAAACAATACGAAAACTTTATTTTAACACTACACAATCTCTATTTTAACACTATTTACAAACACTACGATTATAAACATTCATTTGAAAAATCTGATATAAAAACTGACGCTGTATTTCCATTTAAATTATGCCGACATACTTTCATGCTAGAGGTATGCATTTCGCTTCTAAAGAGGATGTTCATCAGCCTGCCACCAGGGTTCGTGTTTTGCTGAAGGTAGGTGAGCGGTCATTATGTAATTGAAAAATGCATTAGATTTGAATTGTGTCTGGTGATTGAATGAGTTGGTTCTGTCTTGTTTATGGTGTTTGGATATTTTATTGTCCCAGCGTATTTGGTTTGTGGCTTTTTTAGAATCAACAAAAGTTTTAAGTTTTTAGAATCAACAAAACACGACTCCTGAAGGCAGGCTGATGAAATTTCTCTGCAGAAGCGAAATGCATCGCTCCAGTATAATAAGTGCAAATCATGATTTAAATAGAACTGAAGTGTCAGTTTTGATATTAGATAGTTCATCGAGTATTATGTCATGAAAAACAGCTTAGATATATTTTAATATTAAAAAATACATTTTCGTGAAAGGTCCGGTACAGAATATTATTGCCATTGAAACAGGGCTTAAAAATGGTTGCAATAAACCTAGTGAGTTATTTCTGTTCTGACTCTTCATCATAAATATTGTTACAGTTTTCCACTATGGGTTCTTGGATTTATTTATAATAAAAACGACTATTACAAAATGAGACTAAAATTTATTGAATTACACCAATGAATCACAACTTAACTGAATTAGTTGATTACTATGGCACAAGTTCACAAATGAAGAACTCTACTACAACACAACGGAATTAATTAACAGTAATTACAATCAATTAATAAACAAACTCTAATAATCTACAATGAATACTTCTTTAACAATCTACTTTAAATTACAATTCTAATAACAATTCTGATAATTCAAATTACTATAGGTGGATCGGCCATAAGAATACATGTAAGCTGATGCCATTCTCGAGGCAATCCACCGATATTTATTTATAAAGTAATCTACATTATTAGATTAATAATTTCATAACTTGAACATAAAAAAAATTAAAGATCGCTAAACACCGCTACTAATCAAATTTTGACAGTTAACAGTTCTTCTTTTATCAAAGTAGCATTATAAAATGAACTAAATCCTTTCACCCTAGTGAGAATTCACCTGCAACAACACCACACAAACAGAACTTCACTCAGAAATTATTAGGACACTTCGAATTACAATTCACTATAAGCTTCAAGTTCCTCCATTAACAACTCATCTAATATTACACTAATTTCTTTATTACACACAACACCACTGTCTGTACACCGAGACAGATAACAGAGCTCACAGAGCTAATTCACAGAAGTTCTATTCTTCCAAAAGTAACTACAAAGTCTACACCAGTTACTTGCTTTTATATGAGGTCACATTGTTCTAAAAGGTTCTTTCCTCTTCTGTTGAGGTCGATGATTGAAAGGTGAAAACAATGCCATTGTCTAATAGAATCTTCCAGCCGCTGAATAATCCCATGTTTTGACAACAGGCTGGCAAGTAGAGAGTGAGCCGCTATGCAACCCTATTCAAGAATACCACAACTTTCTCTGCCAACATCAATATATAGAATCTTCGGTATTCAAACTCCCAGATACCTACTGTCCTTCTTGTCTCAATATCATGCTCTTTCCAGGATTGTATATGGTTGACAAGCATACCCTGTAATGATGTTGAACCTTTAAGCCATAATTTTGGCCTAAAGTACTCTGGTACCTTAATAGATAAACTCAGATGGTTCGGAATTTGTCTTTCAAAAATGACAATTAAATTGGAATTTCATGAAAACGCTTGCGTCGTGGAGTTTGTCCGAGACTTGTGCGTGGGCAATGAGGTGAATGTTGAAACACATAGATGCCAGATGGAGGAGCGGGATTCGAACCCACGACCGAAACGACAGCAAGCTGAAGTTGCGATGCCCCATCCAACGGGCGTTTTCACACACACCGACACGGCGCCGGCACGACACCGGCACCGGGCGCCGATATCGTCACGATATCGTTGAAGCATTTCACACTTATCGACACGGCATCTGGCTGTCGGTGAAGAACTAACCTTATTTTGCAGTGGGCGGCACAGTTCAAAACGGTACGATGGCTGATTACAACAGGAGGTTGTATTTGTTATATTTATTATATCTACGACGTAAAAGGCGCAGTCATAATAGACAACTTTGGATTGACCCAATAATAGAAGTTCGCTATTTGGATGACTTGTATTACACCTTATTTGATAAAGTAGTGACAAACTCAACAAAATTGTTTTCGTATGAGTACTGTAAGGAAACTTTCGACTATAAATATTAGTGAATTTAAGTGATGAAATCAAAAACAAGACACTCGGATGAGATTGGCTTCTGTCTCTAAAGATTTTGTTCTTATTTTCTTCTATAGTTTTGTCCCATAAACAGGGCTCGGATTCGACTAATTCAATTAGGGTGACAAGATCATACCTATCAGCCATCGTACTGTACCAGACGTTTTTTTTTCAGTACCTGACCTCAAACTGTTGACAAAATGACCAAATTCTGTTCAAAACTATGGACGACACACAAGTATCGGCGCCGGCACCGGCGGGAGCGATGCTGCCAACGACATGCCGGCGCCGGCAGCCGGCTGCCGGTGCCATGTCGGTGAATGTGAAAGCTGTTCCATTTGGCAGCATTGTATCTCAACCCCCACGACACCGGGACGACATCTTGCCGGTGTCGTGCCGGCGCCGTGTCGGTGTGTGTGTGAAAACGGCCAACTGCGCTAAGCGGCCCGCTAATTATTTGAAAAAATATTATTCATGGAATATAATTATGTTTTTCTATTCAGCCTGAATTCGTCTCTGCTTGATATCTTATATCTATTATCAATAATTAATTATTAATTTTTTTTAAGCCTTCTTTAAAATACTTCAAACTATATATTTTTTCTATTTCTTTATTTGCAGCTTGGAGCTTTTGCTGAGATCGGAAATCTAATTTACAGTTGCTGTTAATAGATTTTGCTGTGATCGAATTCACAATTGTTATAATAGAATTCACATCACCGTTCAAAGTTTCAACCCTACGGCATTCATTAAAAGCTTGTCTCAACTGTACAAGTCTCAGTTTCTTCAACAATGCCACAGTGGAATCCGATTTTGCCAGCTTATAACAGCGTAGTTTCTGCCGTTCAAGCTGCTATATATTTATGGTAGTTCACCTTGAACAAACTCCTAACAACAAGAATAGTAAACTGAGAGTGTCATTACTCGACTCGAGTACCTAAACCAAGACTTGCTCCACCTCTAGAGAACAGGAACAATGGTTCAGTGCATTCTTTTCTTATCAGTGGCTTCTTCCTTTTTACAAGACAGCTAGCTATTATATTTCAAAACGACGTTGGACCTTTTTTCTCATTGCCAAGTCATTTTTTCGGGTTAAAACAATTTCTAGAGGGATATCTTAAACGAGAAACGCCCTCAACCAAGGAAAATCATGAATAAATTAACAAAGTTTTTTCTCTTAATAGATTCCCATTGTAATTCTCTCTTCCAAATGAAATGTTTACAAAAATGGTCATCGTAATAATTATGCCTACATGCCAAAGTGATCATATAGCAAGCAACCTTTGTTTTTAAAATATTATTATAAAATATACATTTTCTCACCAAAGTACAATTTTACACATGTTTTCTATATTATATTCATCATTATGATTGTCAACAAGTTCAATAATAATGTGTGCTCAATGTAAGCCTCATGCAAGCGTTAATCGAGGTGGGATATATCAACCTACTTTTGTAGTTTCTATAATTATTATCTTCTTGCTTTTATGCACCAACACTACTTTTTTATTCAGTCATAGAAGAATTTCAAATGTGAACTATCACTAAGATTATTCATACAAAATTTAGAGATTTATAAGTTGGAGACTTGTTGATTTCGAACTCACGCACAATGTCTTTTCTTTGAGTCGGTAGTCAAATAATATCCAGCCAACTGTTTCCACTTCTGGGAGATTATTCACCATACAGTAAAAACGAATCACTTATCACAAATTCATTTTCATACACTGATCTCGAAGGAAAGTTTTTCTCAAAGAGAAAAAAGTACATTCAGTCACTGTACTGTCTAGTGACAAGAGAGAAAAATTTAGAATAAATCTCTAAAAGGGAATTGAAAGAATGCTTGTTGAACTTCAGCTGTTAGCAACAGAATGTTGCGTCACCTCACCCACCTCACCACAAAGCTGGCAATTTTTCAGCTATTTAAAAATTCAGAGATGACAGTCGCTTTAACAGTACAATTTCTGCACATTTTTCTGCTAGAAACGGGTTTTAACGCAATGAGTGGCGTCGATCTTGTTGAGTTCTAAGATTTGGAACATATTGTTACGGGTTCTATGTCTAAAATAATGCTGGCAACACTTAAATTTATCACTTGCACTTTATTAACACAAATAATCTACAACTCACACTGTTCAGTAATTTCTTACAGAAAAATAAGCAATTGAAAACAGATAAAACGATATTGTTCAACTGATAATGAGTTTTCAATAAACTGTACAAAAATCAATCACTAAATGTCAAAAGGCCGATCTAGTATAAAATAATAACTGTACAATAAACTGTCCAATAATATTCAAAAAGGAACATCGAGGAAGAACAATTAACTGACGTAGCACAAGTCCGTAATTCAGTAATAGGTAAAAGAATTATCACTATAGAACTGTCAAAAGAATTATCACTACCGACAACAAAAGTTCATTAGATGGTTTGTAATAGCGCCAACGGGATTGCACTGTCTGTATTAACGGGAACTGTCACTACTGCCTCTTATCACAACGAGTTTCAAACAAGACTGAACTAATTTACAAAAGTCTGCCTCTATTTATATAATTTTCCATAATTGAGATATCTCTGGATTTTTCTATCATCTTCTAAATAAATAAATAAGGAAACTCGCACTTTCCACAACATTCGATAAGATTCCATTAATGTCTAATCAAACAACTAGAATATTCCACAAAGTAAAAATTAAACACCATAAATGTGTCAAAAGCAGAGTAATTAATTGCTTAAAAGTAAACATAGATATTACATAGTAGATAACACCGAGAACCACTGTTCCTTCTTCCTATCTATTCTCACTACACTATTAGAATTTTTATAGTCACAAATCACTTCTCTAAAAAATTATAAACTGATAAAATTCTGCTAAGTTTTGGGTTTTATTTTCTTGTTTGTATACATTCAAATTTGAATGATGCTACCTAGTTCTACGATTAATTATTTAACGGTTAAAAGTTCTAAGCCATTTAAAAAAAAATTATTTTATGTGAATCAAAATTCATCAGCCTGATTCTTCAAGAATGAATGTTTCAAAACTCATCAATAAATTGAAAATGTAATTGATTCTTTGCAAAGTTAAAAATGGGTTAGTTTTTAACCACTTTTATGTTTCGATTCTCAAAAGGTTTGAATGTCATGGGATAGACTCGCTCACAAATTTGGTCAGACACTTACTAAATTGGAAGAAGGGCGTGATGGTCTTGTTTAATACAACAAAAAAGATAATTATGCTAGCTTCAAATTGATAATAGAAGGGACCAATGGAAAAATACAGAAAATTAACGATTTCTAAGAGGAGAAGTTGTGCTTCTAACTAAGAAAAGTGTCTTGATCACAGAAGGAAACGAAGAAGATACAGAAGAAATTGAGCTTTTGAAATTGAATAAAAAAATTGATCATTCTAACCATAACTCATAATCTATATAAATAAAATTAGAGTTTTGTCTGTACATTTATCAGAATTGTATATTTTTTGGTTATTTTTACGTTTTATACTTTAAATAAGCCGAAAATAGTCTTATCTCACTTTCTGTCTGTCTGTCTGTCTGTCTGTCTGTCTGTCTGTCTGTCTGTCTGTCACGGCCGCAAAGGTATTTTTCGCGGCCTTCTCCTCAAAAAGGAGAGCATCGATCGGGATTTTAGTTATTGAACAGTATTGAAAACATTATTGACAATGTCTTTAGCTATAAAAAACTAAATTAACTTTTTTTTTAACAGAGTAATAAACGTTTAAAAACCAAGTACTGTGCGATTTTGGATACATTTTACGCGGCCTTCTCCTCAAAAACGAGAGCATCGATCGGGATTTTAGTTATTGAACAGTATTGAAAACATTATTGACAATGTCTTTAGCTATAAAAAACTAAATTAACTTTTTTTTCAACAGAATAATAAACGTTTAAAAACCAAGTATTGTGTGATTTTGGATACATTTCTTCCAAGTTTTATTACCACATAAGAATAAGAACACATCACGTAATTTATCATGATATATCAATCAGCTGTTCTCAAATATAAATGGTGGGCCCTTCGCGGCGTTATTTACGCTGTCTGCAGACTTGTGTAGTCGGAGCATTGCAGTCTTTTAGGAAACATATGTCTGGTGAATCAAAGCTCATCTTATGTTTTATCAATTATTTCTTTGTTGAAAAAAAACAAAATTTTCTAATTTGAATTTATCAAAACAAAAATTAACATTTTAGGAAGGTGCGGTTTGTGCTAGGCTCTTGGGAATTCGCCAGGTAGCACTATTATTACCATGTAAGAACAAATCACGTAATTTATCATGATATATCAATCAGCTGTTCTCAAAAAATATTCTCTCCGATACCTGTTACTGAATTGTTTACGTTCTAAGTTGTTTACTAAGGGCCCGTTCACACAATACAGTTTTTGTGCGGTACAGTAAATTTGCTGTATCAGTTATTTTGCAGTGCTTTCGTTTGCATGTACATTTCATATTGTATGTTCACACAATACTGTTTCAACTGGATCCAGTAAAAAAGCTGTTGTAGCCGATTTCTACATTCGGTTTTGTCTTTGAAAACTGTATCGCTAAAATCAGCTGTACCGCAAAATAACTATCCGTATCCGGTGGCACATGTATTGTACCGGTAATGGATATGTTCAAACGATACGCTTATTATGCTGGAAGCAGTCTTCAGATCGTCAGCATTGATCTTCTTCATTGATATTCTTCAGCATTGATCTTCTTATTAGTGAATTCCAGTGTCCAGAAGTGGAAGATATTAATTGCGAAAATTTAATTTCTCTAATATATGAGAGACCCGCCTTGTGGGACAAGACTTAAGATCAATATAAAAATAAAGAGAGAAAAATGTGTGGAATATTGAAACCAGAATTTGTGTACTTTGATCAAGATTTAAGAGAAACCTTCAGTAAGAAACTTATTTAAAAAAATCTTACACAAATAAAAAAAATCCTGGACTGGAATAAATAAAACTGAACTGGAAGGGCAATGGAAGAAGGAGGAGAGCACAGCAATAAGCAGCAAAGCCGGACCGTGCGTACATCACAGTACAGTTGACGCCGTACAGTAAAAAAACCGTACCGCAAAAAAACTGTATTGTCTGAACGGGGCCTAAGCTGCTAACAACTTCATGATCGTTGCTATCAAAAAAGCCGAAACATATTTAGTCTTATTTCTAAACATAATCCGTACGAAGGACGGGCACAATAGCTAGTGTTTCAATAAAACTTCTTATAGGCTATCAAGAACCAAAGAAATCTATATAAATAAAATTGGAGTTTTGTCTGTACATTTATCAGAATTATATATTTTTTGGTTATTTTTACGTTTTATACATCAAATAAGCCGAAAATAGTCTAATCTCACTTTCTGTCTGTCTGTCTGTCTGTCTGTCTGTCTGTCTGTCTGTCTGTCTGTCACGGCCCCAAAGGCATCTTATTTACAGTACTTGGTTTTTAAACGTTTATTACTCTGTTAAAAAAAAAGTTAATTTAGTTTTTTATAGCTAAAGACATTGTCAATAATGTTTTCAATACTGTTCAATAACTAAAATCCCGATCGATGCTCTCGTTTTTGAGAAGAAGGCCGCGTAAAGCCTTCTCCTCAAAAACGAGAGCATCGATCGGGATTTTAGTTATTGAACAGTATTGAACAGTTTATTGACAATGTCTTTAGCTATAAAAATCTAAATTAACTTTTTTTTTAACAGAGTAATAAACGTTTAAAAACCAAGTGTTTTGCGATTTTGGATACATTTTACGCGGCCTTCTCCTCAAAAACGAGAGCATCGATCGGGATTTTAGTTATTTATCAGTATTGAAAACCTTTTTGACAATGTCTTTAGCTATAACAAACTAAATTAACTTTTTTTTTAACAGAATAATAAACGTTTAAAAACCAAGTATTGTGCGATTTTGGATACATTTCTTCCAAGTTTCATTACCACATAAGAATAAGAACAAATCATGTAATTTATCATGATATATCAATCAGCTGTTCTCAAATATAAATGATGGGCCCTTCGCGGCGTTATTTACGCTGTCTGCAGACTTGTGTATTCGGAGCATTGCAGTCTTTTAGGAAACATATGTCTGGTGAATGAAAGCTCATCTTATGTTTTATCAATTATTTCTTTGTTGAAAACAAACAAAATTTTCCAATTTAAATTTATCAAAACAAAAATTAACATTTTATAGGAAGGTGCGATTTGTGCTAGGCTCTTGGGAATTCGGCAGGTAGCACTATTATTACCACATAAGAACAAATCACGTAATTTATCATGATATATTAATCAGCTGTTCTCAAAAAATATTCTCTCCAATACCTGTCACTGAATTGCTGACGTTCTAAGTTGTTTACTAAGGGCCCGTTCACACGATACAGTTTTTGTGCGGTACAGTAAATTTGCTGTATCAGTTATTTTGCAGTGCTTTCGCTTGCATGTACATTTCATATTGTATGTTCACACAATACTGTTTCGACTGGATCCAGTAAAAAAACTGTTCTAGCCGATTTCTACATTCGGTTTTGTCTTCGAAAACTGTATCGCTAAAATCAGCTGTACCGCAAAATAACTATCCCTATCCGGTGGCACATGTATTGTACCGGTAATGGATATGTTCAAACGATACGCTTATTATGCTGGAAGCAGTCTTCAGATCGTCAGCATTGATCTTCTTCATTGATATTCTTCAGCATTGATCTTCTTATTAGTGAATTCCAGTGTCCAGAAGTGGAAGATATTAATTGCGAAAATTTAATTTCTCTAATATATGAGAGACCCGCCTTGTGGGACAAGACTTAAGATCAATATAAAAATAAAGAGAGAAAAATGTGTGGAATATTGAAACCAGAATTTGTGTACTTTGATCAAGATTTAAGAGAAACCTTCAGTAAGAAACTTATTTAAAAAAATCTTACACAAATAAAAAAAATCCTGGACTGGAATAAATAAAACTGAACTGGAAGCGCAATGGAAGAAGGAGGAGAGCACAGCAATAAGCAGCAAAGCCGGACCGTGCGTACATCACAGTACAGTTGACGCCGTACAGTAAAAAAACCGTACCGCAAAAAAACTGTATTGTCTGAACGGGGCCTAAGCTGCTAACAACTTCATGATCGTTGCTATCAAAAAAGCCGAAACATATTTAGTCTTATTTCTAAACATAATCCGTACGAAGGACGGGCACAATAGCTAGTGTTTCAATAAAACTTCTTATAGGCTATCAAGAACCAAAGAAATCTATATAAATAAAATTGGAGTTTTGTCTGTACATTTATCAGAATTATATATTTTTTGGTTATTTTTATGTTTTATACATCAAATAAGCCGGAAATAGTCTAATCTCACTTTCTGTCTGTCTGTCTGTCTGTCTGTCTGTCTGTCTGTCTGTCTGTCTGTCTGTCTGTCTGTCTGTCACGGCCCCAAAGGCATCTTATTTACAGTACTTGGTTTTTAAACGTTTATTACTCTGTTAAAAAAAAAGTTAATTTAGTTTTTTATAGCTAAAGACATTGTCAATAATGTTTTCAATACTGTTCAATAACTAAAATCCCGATCGATGCTCTCGTTTTTGAGAAGAAGGCCGCGTAAAGCCTTCTCCTCAAAAACGAGAGCATCGATCGGGATTTTAGTTATTGAACAGTATTGAACAGTTTATTGACAATGTCTTTAGCTATAAAAATCTAAATTAACTTTTTTTTTAACAGAGTAATAAACGTTTAAAAACCAAGTGTTTTGCGATTTTGGATACATTTTACGCGGCCTTCTCCTCAAAAACGAGAGCATCGATCGGGATTTTAGTTATTTATCAGTATTGAAAACCTTTTTGACAATGTCTTTAGCTATAACAAACTAAATTAACTTTTTTTTTAACAGAATAATAAACGTTTAAAAGCCAAGTATTGTGCGATTTTGGATACATTTCTTCCAAGTTTTATTACCACATAAGAATAAGAACAAATCATGTAATTTATCATGATATATCAATCAGCTGTTCTCAAATATAAATGATGGGCCCTTCGCGGCGTTATTTACGCTGTCTGCAGACTTGTGTATTCGGAGCATTGCAGTCTTTTAGGAAACATATGTCTGGTGAATGAAAGCTCATCTTATGTTTTATCAATTATTTCTTTGTTGAAAACAAACAAAATTTTCCAATTTAAATTTATCAAAACAAAAATTAACATTTTATAGGAAGGTGCGATTTGTGCTAGGCTCTTGGGAATTCGGCAGGTAGCACTATTATTACCACATAAGAACAAATCACGTAATTTATCATGATATATTAATCAGCTGTTCTCAAAAAATATTCTCTCCGATACCTGTCACTGAATTGCTGACGTTCTAAGTTGTTTACTAAGGGCCCGTTCACACGATACAGTTTTTGTGCGGTACAGTAAATTTGCTGTATCAGTTATTTTGCAGTGCTTTCGCTTGCATGTACATTTCATATTGTATGTTCACACAATACTGTTTCGACTGGATCCAGTAAAAAAACTGTTCTAGCCGATTTCTACATTCGGTTTTGTCTTCGAAAACTGTATCACTAAAATCAGCTGTACCGCAAAATAACTATCCGTATCCGGTGGCACATGTATTGTACCATAATGGATATGTTCAAATGATATGCTTATTATGCTGGAAGCAGTCTTCAGATCGTCAGCATTGATCTTCTTCATTGATATTCTTCAGCATTGGTCTTCTTATTAGTGAATTCCAGTGTCCAGAAGTGGAAGATATTAATTGTGAAAATTTAATTTCTCTAATATATGAGAGACCCGCCTTGTGGGACAAGACTTAAGATTAATATAAAAATAATGAGAGAAAAATGTGTAGAATATTGAAACCAGAATTTGCATACTTTGATCAAAATTTAAGAGAAACCTTCAGTAAGAAACTTATTTAAAAAAATCTTACACAAATAAAAAAAATCCTGGACTGGAATAAATAAAACTGAACTGGAAGCGCAATGGTGGGAGTTGCTGGTCTCCTATCGGGCGCCTCCCCAGGTGGCGGATTTGGGGATGCCTCCTAGATATAGGTGGTACCGGGGAAATTAAATACCCGGGGTGGACCAAAACCAGCATAGAAACTGCTGCCTTGCAGATGGAGGTCAATGGAAATCCAAAGGCTAGGGGAAGGAAACCCCAATAGAAAATTGACTGCTGTCTTGTAGTTCAGCATTGGTTTGTTAAAGGCTAAGGAAGGAAACCTGAAAAAAATTCCCTGGTCCTCCAGGTTGGGGGTTGGATGTGGGGCTAACTCCCCCACTCTATAAAATAAACATTTGTTATGGAAGCACAAAATGATAGGAACGGACGGCCCTCAAGGAATTTAGTAAAGGAACAGACATTTAAACGATCGCTGGATAGGAACCGTTGGTGACAATTACTAGTGCAGGCCAAGACCCGTCCTGGGTTGTAGGGCCACTGAAGAAGAAGAAGAAGGACGCGCAATGGAAGAAGGAGGAGAGCACAGCAATAAGCAGCAAAGCCGCACCGTGTGAACTTCACAGTACAGTTGACGCCGTACAGTAAAATACTGTACCGCAAAAAAACTGTATTGTCTGAACGGGGCCTAAGCTGCTAACAACTTCATGATCGTTGCTATCAAAAAAGCCGAAACATATTCAGTCTTATTTCTAAACATAATCCGTACGAAGGACGGGCACAATAGCTAGTTCATAATAAAACTTTTTAGGGAGGCCAAGATATTTGTGCAGGGTAAAGAGGTGTTGTGTTGTCATTCTAGAATACTGTTGGCATATCATCTAGAATTTAAAACTTAATTGATGAAACTTTCTAATATTTTCATAATCTTCTTTATTAACTTATAATAAGAAAATATTATTCATTTTAGACGAGTAGAAACCTCAACTTCTTATAGAAGGTGATTGCTATTAATAGTAGCCTACTCTCTTCAACTGCAAAAGTCACTTACTCATTTTGACATTGAAGACTTTCATGATGCGGCTTGGATTTTGGGGAAATTCGGGGGTGCCAACCCCCCCTAAGCCTCATGACGCACCCGTCCCTAAATTTAGCACCAACCCCCCCCCCCCATAAATTAGCCCCCCCACCCAAAAAAATGCGAAACAGGCCCCCGTATTCTTTCTAAAACTAAAAGAAGATTTTTATAACTATTGAAAAAATTCAAACCCAGTCGATAATATACAAAATGTACTCGTATGTATATTTCTTGAGATTCTTTACATAGGTAACATTTTTTTGTAAAGGTAAGAAAGAAATATCAATGAAATGAATATATGAACTTCTGCTCAATAAACCTAATTACAAAATAGCTAAATAAGAATTTGAACCTAAATGGTTTTTAAGCAATAAAATATTATTACAAATACGCACAATCTATATAAATAAAATTAGAGTTTTGTCTGTACATTTATCAGAATTGTATATTTTTTGGTTATTTTCACGTTTTATACATTAAATAAGCTGAAAATAGTCTTATCTCACTTTCTGTCTGTCTGTCTGTCTGTCTGTCTGTCTGTCTGTCTGTCTGTCTGTCTGTCTGTCTGTCACGGCCGCAAAGGTATTTTTCGCGGCCTTCTCCTCAAAAACGAGAGCATCGATCGGGATTTTAGTTATTGAACAGTATTGAAAACATAATTGGCAATGTCTTTAGCTATAAAAAACTAAATTAACTTTTTTTTTAACAGAGTAATAAACGTTTAAAAACCAAGTATTGTGCGATTTTGGATACATTTTACGTGGCCTTCTCCTGAAAAACGAGAACATCGATCGGGATTAAAGTTATTTATTAGTATTGAAAACCTTTTTGACAATGTCTTTAGCTATAAAAAACTAAATTAACTTTTTTTTAACAGAATAATAAACG
The DNA here is from genome assembly GCA_948455865.1 of Conomelus anceps. Classification (NCBI taxonomy): domain Eukaryota; kingdom Metazoa; phylum Arthropoda; class Insecta; order Hemiptera; family Delphacidae; genus Conomelus; species Conomelus anceps. The sequence goes on along the minus strand of OX418216.1, from coordinate 77,801,412 downwards.
TTTAAAAACCAAGTATTGTGGGATTTTGGATACATTTCTTCTAAGTTTTATTACCACATAAGAACAAATCACGTAATTTATCAATCAGCTGTTCTCAAATATAATCTGAATGGTGGGCCCTTCGCGGCGTTATTTACGCTGTCTGCAGACTTGCGTAGTCGGAGCATTGCAGTCTTTTAGGAAACATATGACTGGTGAATCAAAGCTCATGTTATGTTTCATCAATTATTACTTTGTTGAAAAAAAAATTTCCAATTTCAATTTATCAAAACAAAAATTAACATTTTAGGAAGGTGCGGTTTGTGCCAGGCTCTTGGGAATTCGCCAGGTAGCACTATTATTACCACATAAGAAAAAATCACGTAATTTATCATGATATATCAATCAGCTGTTCTCAAAAAATATTCTCTCCGATACCTGTCACTGAATTGTTTACGTTCTAAGTTGTTTACTAAGGTCCCGGCCATGGTCCCGGCCCGTTCACACGATACAGTTTTTGTGCGGTACAGAAAATTTGCTGTATCAGTTATTTTGCAGTGCTTTCGTTTGCATGTACATTTCATATTGTATGTTCACACAATACTGTTTCGACTGGATCCAGTAAAAAAGCTGTTCTAGCCGATTTCTACATTCGGTTTTGTCTTTGAAAACTGTATCGCTAAAATCAGCTGTACCGCAAAATAACTATCCATATCCGGTGGCACATGTATTGTACTGGTAATGGATATGTTCAAACGATACGCTTATTATGCTGGAAGCAGTCTTCAGATCGTCAGCATTGATCTCCTTCATCGATATTCTTCAGCATTGATCTTCTTATTAGTGAATTTCAGTGTCCAGAAGTGGAAGATATTAATTGTGAAAATTTAATTTCTCTAATATATGAGAGACCCGCCTTGTGGGACAAGACTTAAGATTAATATAAAAATAAAGAGAGAAATTGTGTGGAATATTGAAACCAGAATTTGCGTACTTTGATTAAAATTTAAGAGAAACCTTCAGTAAGAAACTTATTTGAAAAAATCTTACACAAATAAAAAAATCCTGGACTGGAATAAATAAATCTGAACTGGAAGCTCAATGGAAGAAGGAGGAGAGCACAGCAATAAGCAGCAAAGCCGGACAGTGTGAACATCACAGTACAGTTGACGCCGTACAGTAAAAAAACCGTACCGCAAAAAAACTGTATCGTCTGAACGGGGGGGGCCTAAGCTGCTAACAACTTCATGATCGTTGCTATCAAAAAAGCCGAAACATATTTAGTCTTATTTCTAAACATAATCTGTACGAAGGATGGGCACAACAGCTAGTGTTCAATAAAAATGGAATACCTATGAGTTTATGTTCGGCGTACCAAATACATTAAGGTTAAATAATTCTACAAAGTTGTTCCTTTAAAGGAAGTGAAAACAATGAGTTAATAACTTCATTTGTAAAACACAAAAATTCAAAATGCCAAGTAATTTATTGGACAGAAGTTAAACAACAGGTTATTTACTTAGTGTAGTATCTTGGGAGAATTTATGTATGGATGAAGTACATAAAAGGCACACATTTCATGTATAGTTATTTACAACACACAATCGATAAAAGTGTCTTTCAAAAACAAAATAAAGACATAGTTATGAAAAATTACTGAATTTTTAGTATTAGTAAGTTTTGCTATAGCAGCTCTTACTTATTAGTAAGTAGTTATCGTAAAATACATGAAAAACATCAACAGTTTGAAGTCAAACATTTTAAATTTGTAGGCTGTGACCATCTACAAGTTAGCTAGGCACCTTCTGAGCTTGTTAAATCTATCTCTCTAAACCCCACATAGAAGTTTTGTCTTTGGGATGAGGAAACAGAAAACCTTTCAATTATTTATTAATTACTAAAACCTTTCAAGTACATCTTTTTCTGCAGCTAGAACCATTAGATTGGACAACCATGAGTCTCCCGTAGCTGATCTGAGTCTGTTTTTGATAATTTTAAATCGACTTATTGCTCTTTCTGCTGATTAACTAGTGACTGTTAAGGAGAGTAAAATTGTATAAACCATTTTCAGAGCACTCGCTTAGCGCCTTGCTAAGTTTGAATAATAACTTCCTGCACAAATCCTCAACATAACTATTTTAGCTAATTCATATTCAATTGTAAAAAATAATTATAAATATATTTTCATTAATTGACATTCTATCTGGTGACTTTGTAGTATATTTTTGAATGTTGTCACGTTAAACACGGTTTCAATCAACTTCACGCCCCCCCCCCCCAAAACGGTTTTTGGAACCCCCCCAAGAATTTCAATGACGCAGCCCCCCTGTGGGCACCCCTGGGAAAGTCCTATTAAAGGCTTTTCGGACCAATGAATTGGACTGGGAAAACGCTCCAACATAATTCGAAAAGGGCCACCATTTTTTTGGGGTTACAGAATTTACTCACGATTTTTGGAGTGACTGATGCGGTAAGGGGTGGTTTTAAATGTGAACTGAACCAATTGAGAAGAGGTTCAACCTCTGACAGAAATTTGATAAATTCAACGAAGGCGTTTTAATGAGGTAAAAGTTTCAGAAAACGTAAATATTGGAATATTTGAGAAAAACTCTTGTTTAAGAGGATCTTTTTAGCTGAGTGAAATGAGATATATACTTCATTCTTGATGAGTTGACCATTCAGGGGTGGTGGAAAAATTAACAAAAGTTCATTTTTCAAAAAACAAAACTCATTTGAAGGAATTTTCCAGGTTCTCCGATTTATTCCGGTCTAATACACGCTTCTACAAAAATATTTCCTTGATTTCCTTCTGAGGTATCTGATATTCTTCTTTTTAAGTTGTCACAATTTTCAATAACGTGACAGATTTCTTGACATTGCAAATTTATCACTGTGGAACTATTGCTCTCAATGTTATCTTAAGTCTACAATAATTATTCATGATGAATAGCATCGTGAGTGTTAAGCTTAGCTCATAAGACGTTGATGCAAGAAATCATTTGAATTTCAAAGATGATAACAAGCAACTAGCAACACGCCCCGTCACTAATGACACTGGCACAAACTTGCGCTAGTTCAATCCGTGGTTGGAGAGGCATGCAATGCAGTTCACCACACCACACCTTACCCGAATAGAATGTCAGCTGCAATCAACGAAACTTGTAATCAACAGTTCACTCAACGACTACTCACTTCATCGCTTAAATCAGCCCTTACCCGGTGTTTCATCATCTCGTTGTACGACTATTAAATACCAACTTCATCAGGAAATTCCTTTCAAAGTCACCACCTGACATTTTTTACAAGCTTAATGCTCTCAAATATATTATGATTTTATTTTAGGATTTCTTCCCTGCTATCAGTCATTGAAAATGCAGTTGATTGAGAAATCCAATATAATTTAATTTGTTCAAAAGTACGTCACATTAGAATCAGAGTTCATCAAAAGAAAGCTATCAATATTCACATAAAAAGAAAGCCCTATGAGGATGTGAGTTTCAAAATAACAATAACACTTATGAGGCGCATCGTATTGAGAAAATACATTCTACTTAAACACTATTGACATGTTACTCGTTTTATCAGTCCAGTTCACAGACTGGAATTTTACCCAGCCACGGTTGAGGTAGAAAAATCTCAAGATAATTCAAGAAAATATATTTAAAGGTGAGAAAATGTTGAAAAATATTGGAATTTTTTATGACTAGAAAACAGAGAATGAATGGAAAATATAATTAGTTAACAGAACCGAATGAATAAAGAACACAGATTGATATGAATGCAGTAAATGGATGAAGAGGTGTGAATCAAGAAATAAATAATAATTGTGAATCAAACATTTTTGTTGATTCAATAAATGCCAAACAGAATTGAACTGGTGATAGAAATCAAACAGATCCTGTCCAATTCCACTTAATAAACTGATTTTATAGTTTAAATGAAAGAGAAATTCGAGGAAAATTGTTTTAATGTGAGTTTGGTATTCGGCAACATCTGCTATAGATCTATAATATGAATTTCAATTTCAATTTTACTGAGTTGATTGGAGGAGATGCGGTAAGACGCTTCCTGTGTATGTTACAGATGAATTTTTGAACGAACGATAGTGAGGTCTATCCTTTAAGACGATCGGCACTTCCTCTGTCTCCCAGTCACTCTGTCTCACTGTCTCTCTGTCTCACGATTACAGACGAACGCCTTGACCAATTGCTATGATTTTTCATATGGATGTTCCTTATTCCTAGGCCTATAGCGATGTATATATTTTTTTTTCAAATTCAATATGGCGGCCAGTTTACAAGGTATAAAGCGATATTGTATCAATATGAGCTTCCTTCTTATATACAGTTTATTTTGTAGGTACTGAATCTCTAGCATTCTTGTAGTACATTTATAAACAGGAAACTCATAGTGATACGCATTAATGATACTGAACTACCGGTACTAAAAAATCCGGTTTAGTACGTGACTAGCTATTGTGCCCGTCCTTCGTACGGATTATGTTTAGAAATAAGACTAAATATGTTTCGGCTTTTTTGATAGCAACGATCATGAAGTTGTTAGCAGCTCCTTGACCTAAACATATCCGTTCAGACGATACAGTTTTTTTGCGGTATGATTTTTTTTACTGTACGGCGTCAACTGTACTGTGATGTTCACACGGTCCGGCTTTGCTGCTTATTGCTTTGCTCTCCTCCTTCTTCCATTGCCCTTCCAGTTCAGTTTTATTTATTCCAGTCCAGGATTTTTCTTATTTGTGTAAGATTTTATTAAATACGTTTCTTAATGAAGGTTTCTCTTAAATTTTGATCTAAGTACGCAAATTCTGGTTTCAATATTCCACACATTTTTCTCTCTTTATTTTTATATCAATCTTAAGTCTTGTCCCACAAGGCGGGTCTCTCATATATTAGAGAAATAAAATTTTCACAATTAATATCTTCCACTTCTGGACACTGGAATTCACTAATAAGAAGATCAATGCTGAAGAATATCAATGAAGAAGATCAATGCTGACGATCTGAAGACTGCTTCCAGCGTAATAAGCGTATCTTTTGAACACATCCATTACCGGTACAATACATGTGCCACCGGATACGGATAGTTATTTTGCGGTACAGCTGATTTTAGCGATACAGTTTTCGAAGACAAAACCGAATGTAGAAATCGGCTAGAACAGCTTTTTTACTGGATCCAGTCGAAACAGTATTGTGTGAACATACAATATGAAATGTACATGCAAACGAAAGCACTGCAAAATAACTGATACAGCAAATTTACTGTACCGCACAAAAACTGTATCGTGTGAACGGGCCCTTAGTAAACAACTTAGAACATCAGCAATTCAGTGACAGGTATTGGAGAGAATATTTTTTGAGAACAGCTGATTAATATATCATGATGAATTACGTGATTTGTTCTTATGTGGTAATAATAGTGCTACCTGGCGAATTCCCAAGAGCCTAGCACAAACCACACCTTCCTAAAATGTTAATTTTTGTTTTGATAAATTTAAATTAGAAAATCTTTTTTTTTCAACAAAGAAATAATTGATAAAACATAAGATGAGCTTTGATTCACCAGACATATGTTTCCTAAAAGACTGCAATGCTCCGACTACACAAGTCTGCAGACAGCGTTAATAACGCCGCGAAGGGCCCATCATTTATATTTGAGAACAGCTGATTGATATATCATGATAAATTACGTGATTTGTTCTTATTCTTATGTGGTAATAAAACTTGGAAGAAATGTATCCAAAATCACCCAATACTTGGTTTTTAAACGTTTATTATTCTGTTGAAAAAAAAGTTAATTTAGTTTTTTATAGCTGAAGACATTGTCAATAATGTTTTCAATACTATTCAATAACTTTAATCCCGATCGATGCTCTCGTTTTTGAGGAGAAGGCCGCGTAAAATGTATCCAAAATCGCACAGTACTTGGTTTTTAAACGTTTATTACTCTGTTAAAAAAAAAAGTTAATTTAGTTTTTTATAGCTAAAGACATTGTCATTAATGTTTTCAATACTGTTCAATAACTAAAATCCCGATCGATGTTCTCGTTTTTGAGGAGAAGGCCGCGAAAAATACCTTTGCGGCCGTGACAGACAGACAGACAGACAGACAGACAGACAGACAGACAGACAGACAGACAGAAAGTGAGATAAGACTATTTTCGGCTTATTTAATGTATAAAACGTAAAAATAACCAAAAAATATACAATTCTGATAAATGTACAGACAAAACTCTAATTTTATTTATATAGATTGTATGTTCACACAATACTATTTCAACTGGATTCAGTAAAAAAGCTGTTGTAACCGATTTCTACATTCGGTTTTGTCTTCGAAAACTGTATCGCTAAAATCAGCTGTACCGCAAAATAACTATCCGTATCCGGTGGCACATGTATTGTACCGGTAATGGATGTGTTCAAAAGATACGCTTATTACGCTGGAAGCAGTCTTCAGATCGTCAGCATTGATCTTCTTCATTGATATTCTTCAGCATTGATCTTCTTATTAGTGAATTCCAGTGTCCAGAAGTGGAAGATATTAATTGTGAAAATTTAATTTCTCTAATATATGAGAGACCCGCCTTGTGGGACAAGACTTAAGATTAATATAAAAATAATGAGAGAAAAATGTGTAGAATATTGAAACCAGAATTTGCGTACTTTGATCAAAATTTAAGAGAAACCTTCAGTAAGAAACTTATTCAAAAAAATCTTACAAATAAAAAAAAATCCTGGACTGGAATAAATAAAACTGAACTGGAAGCGCAATGGTGGGAGTTGCTGGTCTCCTATTGGGCGCCTCCCCAGGTGGCGGATTGGGGGATGCCTCCTAGATATAGGTGGTACCGGGGAAATTAAATACCCGGGGTGGACCAAAACCAGCATAGAAACTATTGCCTTGCAGATGGAGGTCAATGGAGATCCAAAGGCTAGGGGAAGAAAACCCAAATAGAAGATTGACTGCTGCCTTGTAGTTCAGCATTGGTTTGTTAAAGGCTAAGGAAGGAAACCTGAAAAAATTCCCTGGTCCTCCAGGTTGGGGGTTGGATGTGGGGCTAACTCCCCCACTCCATAAAAAAAACATTTGTTATGGAAGCACAAAATGATAGGAACGGACGGCCGTCAAGGAATTTAGTAAAGGAACAGACATTTAAACGATCGCTGGATAGGGACCGTTGGCGACAATTACTAGTGCAGGCCAAGACCCGTCCTGGGTTGTAGGGCCACTGAAGAAGAAGAAGAAGGAAGCGCAATGGAAGAAGGAGGAGAGCACAGCAATAAGCAGTAAAGCCGGACCGTGTGAACATCACAGTACAGTTGACGCCGTACAGTAAAAAAACCGTACCGCAAAAAACAGACAGACAGACAGACAGACAGACAGACAGACAGACAGACAGACAGACAGACAGACAGACAGAAAGTGAGATAAGACTATTTTCGGCTTATTTAATGTATAAAACGTAAAAATAACCAAAAAATATACAATTCTGATAAATGTACAGACAAAACTCTAATTTTATTTATATAGATTGTATGTTCACACAATACTATTTCAACTGGATTCAGTAAAAAAGCTGTTGTAACCGATTTCTACATTCGGTTTTGTCTTCGAAAACTGAAAGCTACTACACGCCTTTACTACACCCCTTTTACTACACATATGCTGCAGGCCTAAGACGGCGGAAAATGCGTTTTCTTGTGGCTCCTTCGTGAATGGTTTCAATCTCTTCGTTATCATCAAAAGTCATGAACCTTTGTCACCATTAATTAAACAAGATGGCGGCCGTAATTTCTTAAATTCACGATATCGATTGCAATATGGTAATTTGTCTTTCATTACTAGAATCTTCCTTATACGATGATCTACAACTTTGTCTCATAATACTCCTCTTAGAATACATATTCCATGAGTTATAAAATTTCAAATAATAATAATAGGATAATAATATGAAGTCCAAAAATTTTTGTCACCATGGAAAAACTAAGATGGCTGCCAAAATATCCATATATTTTTTTAAATACTTATACTTACAGCGATATAAACGCGAATAGTGTAAATACAATGAATCCAGTACATAGAGCATCGAAAATATGTTTGGGTGTCATTAATGAGGTCAAAAAAGACTTGAAATCAAGATGACTGCCCAAATATAATAGAAAGGAAAATCCTTAAGCTTGAGCGGTATTTTGACGGATTTGGTGTTAGAAGGCAAGGTTCATTGGATGATGAGAATATATTCGAAAATTATCATAAGTCACATAAAAAAGACACATAAAGCAATTTCAATTCAATAATTTCAATTCAAAATTAATTTATTTCACACAAGAACATTTTACTAACAGCATGGTCGTAATTTAATAGTAAACCTAGTGTAGTTAAAAACCAAACAAAAAAAAAGCAACCAACATTTTTTAAATGCAAAATAAAATTGAACATCCCTAGGCCGAAGCCCGAGTGGGATGTACTTTCCATAGTAAAATTTTATAAAACACTCAGAGAAGTAGGACCGACCCGCCCTATAAAAATTACCAGAATTTCTAAGACCAAAAATAAAGAATAAATATATATTGTGCTACGGACTAACAAATTAACTTAAATGAGAAAACCTTTAATAAAAATTAAATTAATGAACCAAACATAAACTATATCAAATACAAACTAAATTAATTATAAATTAAATTTAATAAGTTGATTATTCTTGATACTAAATCACCTCACAATTTTCAAAAATGATTCACAATCACTTAAAGTGAAGAGAAAAATGTTCAAGCTTTTAAGAAATGAGGATAGTGGTTTCAAATAATTCAGTTTAGGTGAAATCAAATTGAACAATCTTGGCATTAAAAGAAAACGAATGTTGAAATGCAGTCAAATTTGATTGAGGAACTTGAACTAATAAATGTCTAAAATCATATCTAATATCCCTAGTGAGGTTAATACTTGAACTTCTAATAAAAAAAGCTTTAATACTTTATAAACATATAGATTTCTAAGTGGGAGTATCCGGAGGCGCACAAAAAGAGGCCATGAATGTTCAGTTCTAGGCTTTCTGGTTATGACACGAAGAAGCGATTTTTGGATAATTATTATAGGATAAAATGTGGAAACATAAGTACCCCCCCCCCCCCCCCCCCCCAGCAAACAAGACCATAACTCATTCTGGAGTTGATAAGTCCATGATAGGCATTCAATAAAACACTAGAAGGGCATAAATCACGTAGCATATAAAAACTCCTTAAACTCCTATAAAACTCTTTTTTTAATTTAATTACATGACTCTTCCAGGATAAAGCTGAGTCAATGACTAAACCGAGGTACTTAATATTGTTTACAATTCCAATCCTTATACAATTACAGTTATCACTGGCAGAACACAAATAACTATGTTAAAATAGATCTCTATCAAAATATGTATCTGTTCTCAAATTAAAGATCATGTATTTTGTTTTTTCACTCATAACCATATAGTTTCTACTAAACCAGTAATTTAAAACTTTTAAATCGTCACTCATTTGCTCATATATTGTTTTGGAGTCAATATTAGCATATGTAAGTGCAGTGTCATCTGCAAAAGCTGTTAATTTTCCATATAAATTTGCATTACACAGGTCGTTAATATAAACAAGAAATAGGATAGGCCCTAAGACTGATCCTTGTGGCACGCCGAATTCAATATCCTCTAAGCTACTATAACCTCCCCCAACTCTTACACACTGTTTTCTGTTTTCAAGATAGCTCCGAAACCATTCATGCGGCAAGCCACGGACACCAGCTGCCCATAACTTTTCTAGCAATATTGAGTGATCCACTGTATCAAACGCTTTAGTTATATCGACATACAATGCCGAACATTTCTTATTCTCATTAATGCCATTATAAATATCTTCAAAAAACGTTACCAATCCGTCTTCCGTACTCAAACCACCTCTAAAACCAAACTGACTTGAACTAAAGTAATTGAACTTTTTGAAAAAATTAATCAACCTTACCTTTATAATTTTTTCAAAAATTTTAGCAAATACAGGTAACAGAGATATTGGACGATAACAGTTTGCCTTCTCTCTGTTTCCCTGCTTAAAAAGTGGAATAACAATTGCAATTTTCAAACATTCTGGGAACTCTCCAGTTACCATGCTTCTGTTGAAAAGCTCACTCAAAATACCGGAAATGTGAATGGCGATTCTCTTGACAATATAACTACTAATTCCATCAATTCCAGGTGCTTTATTATTTTTCAGACTAGCAATTATTTCAAGCACCTCATTTTCGTTAGTTGGAGTAAAACATAAGGACTGTTGCATATCTTTATACCAAAAACGGGAATTGAATTGTTCGTTGTTCTGTGAATTGACAATTGAATTTCTTAATAGATTAGGAACCTGTGTGAAAAATGAATTGAACTCTGTAGCGATTTGTTTTTCATCTGTAATTATCTCTGAATCAATTTCCAAACTAGTTATATCTCGCTTGGCTTGCCGATCACCGATTATCCCATTCACAATCTTCCATTGATTTCCGATTATCCCATTCACAATCTTCCATTGATTTCCCTCAAATTTCCAGAACAGTCATCAAATTTCTTCAGATAATACTCCTCTTTAGCTTTTTTTAAATTCGACTTCAACCTATTTCTAAATGATCTATAATAATCCTTCAATCTCACATCATGAGGTCTTGCAGTCATAAGCTTATAAATTTTCTTCCTTCTACTAATACCTCTACATAAATAATCAGAAATCCATGGAGTTAATTTAACAAACGCATTATTACTCTCACTTAATTTACTATATTTACATTTTTCAATTAGATTTAATAATAAATTTAAAAACAAATCAAACGCAGATGAAACAGAATTTTCCATCAAAACATTTTCTCATTGCAACTGTTGTAGTTCTATGTTTAATCTATTGAAGTCAATTACTGAACTGTTTTTGTTAATTGCATTTTTTAAACTAGAGTTTTTCTTAATTTTCAGTTCTAAAAGTATCATTGAGTGATCTGTTATTCCAAGGTGTAAAACTTGAGCATTGTAATCAATATTGTATTTAATTTGATTGAGTCTGATAAAGCAGTGATCTAAACAAGTTCGGCTATCACCGACTATTCTTGTCGGTTCATTGATAAGACAGTCGAATCCGTGACCAGCCATCTGACTAAGATAAGAAGTAGAAACATTATCATCAGTCATTATATTGCAATTGATGTCTCCTGTAAAAATTAAATTCTTTCCTTTTAGACTCGTAATCAATTGATCTATATCGAACAGGAATTCAGCCATAGGAACGGCATGTAATCTATAAACTGCCAGAACAATAAATTCAACATCATCATACGAGCATTGAAGCTGGAGACAATCAGCCGATCGCATAACTAATTGCCCTAATATGTTACACTGATAACGAGACTTAGCAAAATAATACTACAACACCTCCTGCTCGATAATAATCATTACAGCAACTAAAAACATTATAGCCATCGATATTAAACAAATTTATTTCATCTGTAGAAATCCAAACTTCTGTCAAAATTATAAAGTCTGGAGATACTTCAAAATTACTTAACTCACTTAAAAACATATCAAAGTTCTGGCGTAGACTACGAATATTCTGATTTAAAAATACTAAAGCTTCGCTAGAGTCGGACATAAAAATTGAACAAACTTAAATCTATTAAATTAATTTCCTGACAACAATACGAACCCTGCATGGAATAATCATTATAGCTAATTGTACTGAATTTACTGAATGCATTATTAATATAAAATTTATACTCCATCATTTCATACATTATTATTAAACTGAACAGTTACTAAATAGTTACTAATAGTGAAAGTTACTGAAGTAATAAAGTGAATCGTTTCTCAAGAGAAATGAACAAATAAATACATTATTGTTACTACCATTGGAAAAATAGATATGCAATAGATTATGCACACACTCCGGCAGTACTTTGCCCCCATTGAAACAACTGTCACAAATAAAAGAGCTGATATGAAAACAAATAATGGATATATTAGAGAAAAAATATATTAATCATTTCAAGAAAAAAAAGTAAACAAATAGGTTACCAGTAAATTCTTCTAAGAAACAAATCATGTTTAGGAAAGAAAACTTGGATAAACTTACAAATCCTTCAGGTCATCCATCTTCCCAATAGCAACAGTCCTTGATCCCAGTTCCTTCCTGAGAAAAATTTTCCCACCTTTTATCCAAAGGTATGTGTACTTCTTTTCGATTTTAACCTTACGAGCAGCATACAGAAGTCGGCCCCGAGCAGGTGACAGGCTTTCATTAATGTAGACCACTTCCGCAGGCGATGAAGTCAGGCCAATATCATGCGTGTTGAGGTTTCTCTTCACACGGCGTTTCTGCAACAACTCTTCCGCGTCCAGCCTCCTGACCATTTTGACGATGATACCAGGGTGCTTCCCGGAGTCCACCCTGGAACGCAGGCGGTGACAAGCGTCTATCATTGAGTCATTAACAGTGAAGTCCAGCGCTCGACCCACATCCTTGACGATGGAGACCACATCCTCATTGTTTTTCACCGGAATCCCGTGGATTTCGAGCGTGTTGCGGCGCGAGTACTGCTCAGTCTCGTCAACCCTTAACTCAAGATCAGCCATCCGTTTACGAAGTCCAATGTTTTCGCTTTTCAGTTCTTCAACAGTTTTCATCCATTTAGAAATTTCTTCTTTCTGCTCACTGACGATCTTTTTTGTCTCTGCAAGCTCTTCATGGCAGTAATTCAACGAAGTTCCGAGACTCGTTTCCACGCGCTTAAAATCATCCCTCAGCTCATTGAAGAGTTTCAAAATGTCATCATATGTCACATCACTTTTAGTTTCGAGCACCATACTCTTCCGACGCAGTTGAGAGCACGAATCGCATCGCCACGCGTCGCCCTGCTCCTCCAAGTAGTTGACATCTTCGGCAGTCAGGTTAACACATTTTCCGTGGAAGTTGCCCTTGCAGTCAGTGCACAACACCTTGACCCTGACACTCCGGAGAGACTTCAAGCAAACACCGCAATTGTCAGACATGATGATGATATTTGCAACGACTCGTTCGGTATATATAAAGAGAAAAAAACCGAGTTTGTAGCTATAGGTCACAATAATTAATAATTTTCGAGCACTCTCAGTACATACTTTACAATAGACGTTCAAGCAGACCGTAACAAGAAACACTTTTATCGAATAGCCTTCTGTACTACAAAAAATAACGAGAGCGGTAGCGGCAGTCGTCCGTCCAGCTCTGAGTCTCTATCATCACTGAAGCACATCATAGAGACGTAAAATCGAGATGGCGACGAAAATATGGAACTTTTTCATTAGTGGAGCTCAAAAGTACGTACATCGAAATGTGCATGCTATATCATAACTGGGTGATGAAAGGAATACGAAACAGGCAATAAATCAATTAATAATGTTGATACACTCATAGTTTTAAGTGAAGGGTTCCAAGAAATCTTTGGAAATGAGTTTTCTACTAGAGTACTAGGTCCTACATAGTGGGGTATTGCCCACATACAGGCATGATTTTTTTTGAGTTAGTTCTTATTCAGTGAGTTGCACACTTCCTTCACTTGCCAGTAATTGAATAGGCTACTTGAGCTACAATTTTTCAATATTAGTTACAATAAACATACTGTGAATTCAACCATTAAGGCCAATGTCGTCTCCAATCCTTTGACTAGAATCTTTTTCATGTCAAGTGACTTTCTTCAGTGTTTCAAGATTCGGCACCACATCATTTACATTGGCACATTGTAGTAAACGCCAATCATTTTAATAAGTTAAAGGTTAATAATAGCTGTGTGCTGTATGCCTTCTATTTTGGTTACAGTTCAAAACAAATTTTTTTAAAGTCACTCGACTGACATGACTTGATGACATGAGAGAGACAACATCTAGTCTAGTCAAAGTGACAACAGTGGAGACAACAAATAAACAGGTACGACTTTATGGTCTAATAAATGTTTAAATAGCCAGCTCAAGTAGCTGAATATTGATCCTAATCAGTTACAAACAAGTATCACTCACTGAATATCTCCCACTAATTCAAGAAAGGTCGTGTCTCTTAATATAGGCTTGTTCGTCTCTAATTTTCCGTTATGAATTGAAATTTCTTTCTCTTTCTATTTCTCTCTCCCACTCTTTCTCTGAGAGTATCCATCAATAAAATGAGACCAGAGCTAAATTTGATGAATTCTTCTGATGGAAAATTGAAAACGCTTGTTTTTGTGCGCAGAATTAAAGGGAAATATAATGAAAATTCAGTACTGTACAATCAATTTTAAAAATAGCTGAATTATCTCAGATGTAGCAGAGGGGTGATAGCGTTCAAGAGCTGTTGGTGGGGGGGGGGGAGTAGTTGGAATGAGCACTCTTCATTTTGAATTTCTAATTAGGGCGCAGACTCCATGCCTCTCAGTGAGTTTCAATTATGGATGGTGCTTGACGTAGATTGAACACACCCTCATGGATAGGCCGAATGAGAAGAGAGAAGGAAGTAAAGAACAACTTTGAGTGAAGATAAACAATCCTGAAGCATTCATCCCAGCCGATTCAGCTGTGGACGCTGGCCACAAGATGCCCGCCGCCTATTTACGAAGAAAACTGAGCGAACCTTATTGAAACAGACAGCTGGTAGGTGAAAAAAGAAATGTTTGGAGTTCATTTCCTGCTGTCAGTGATTTTGCTCATTGGTTTACGCTTAGCTCACTATTCTCCTCACAATTATTATTCTCCTCTCTACTCTCCTTCTCTCTCTTTCACCTATCCAATCTGCTGGAACGCTTCCATTCCTGACAATGGTCTAAAATTTCAAAGTTCTCGAAAATTCCTTTTTATTAAAAGCTATGTCAATTCCTTGATTTCGATAATATTGAGATTTCTAACATCAATCTCAATCTGGAAAACGCTGAGGAGGCTATGCACAGGAAAATATTCAACAGGATAATATCATGGAAAAGATGCATCAGTTTAAATAATAATCTATATTCTTGATCAAATAATAATAATCATTTGATTTTTAATATTTTTCGTAGGTGTATAGTATATTGATTGGAACTATTCACCTGGACTGACAACTAACTTCATTATGTAACTTGAAAAACTAAAATTTATTTTCCAATGGTTGAGTCTACCAATGAAAACACTGCATCAGTATGAATAATACTCTACTCACTAATCTTGAATGATGAATAATATCATTCAAATAATATGGATAAGGAACAAACAGAATAAGTATCATTTTGTATAATATAATAATTATGTGTTGGAGTATATGTGCCAATTCAAAAAATACTGTAAAGGTCTAGAGTGAAATGGTTTTGAAATCGCTCACTTCTCAGTTAAAAATTCATATTAATTTCATTAAATCATTTAGATTCCTGAGACTTCATCACCACCTCTAGGGGTTTTCTAGTGATGAAATTAACCGTTTGGTTAGGGCACAGAAATAAAGGCAATATCGTGTGAATACATAACCAAGGAGAACTACTGAATAGACTTCAACTATTGAATAGAATCAATTTACTTATAATGATCAGAATAATATTGTTACAAAAGCAAGCAAAGCAGTTATTTACGCACATAGAACTACGTTATTCTACATAGATCATTCCATTCATGATCGTATGTGACTTGAAGCGCAAAATACATTATCTTGCTCTCTTGCGTTCTCTTTTCACATGTCTTTGTCACTCTTATTATTCAAGTCTGCAACTCTCTCACTCAATTGATTTCTCGAACTCCTCGTGATTTATTCAGATTTCTGGAACGATCGAGATCATGTTTCTTGAAAATTCTCGAAGTGTCTGTTGAGCTCCAATTCTTGGAATTATACAACTACAACAGCTATATAAAGGAGGCCACATGAACCAGACAGTTAGTTTCACAAAAGCTTGCGTGACAGTTACGTTTACAAACCTGCGTGACAGATTGTGTTACATATCCAGTGCCAGTGGAGTAAACAATGCTCGTTTCCAGTGTATAATGCAGAGACAAGTGTTTACTGTTTATATAGCTTACTAATAGTTTAAAGACGTTGTGTTAAGCGATATTATTTGGGACTGTCAAATAACGAATTGGACTGTGTTTTGTAAGTGATTAGTGGCTCTTTTTGTCATTTCTTTCTACATTATTGTACAGTTTATTGGACTCTAGTTTCTTTTGTTATTGATCAGCCTGTAATTACTTATTCATTAATTCTTGTAAATAATTACTGAAAATAGCTATTAGCTTGTCATTTGATGATCTGTCTTATTTAATTAATTGAACTTACAATTAATTTGTGTAAATAGACTAATTTGTGTAAATAAAGTGCAAGTGTGAACTTTAGTGTTGCCAGCCTTATTGTAGCTATTAGAACCCGTGACAATATTAGATTGATCCTTGATAGTTCTTCTTCAATTAAAGGTTTCAAAAAAACTAAATGCTATATATAAACAGCATTAGGAAGATCGAAGATAGCCTGCCTACAGTTAAATTAAGATCTTCAAGAAAAGATATTTCTCTATTGATCTGAGAATGGAGATGGAATTTTATTTAGTCTGTTCCAGCTCACTGGAGTGACTGGATTTTCCATTCTTTTTGTCGAAGCTGGAGAATTCCACGGAAATTGAAGGAAGAAAGAGGCTCGCCATTGATCTTTTGAAATGCAGAAGCGGAAGCGCTTCAAGAGGCCTGAGTTGCTGGCTCTGCACCAAATAGACTTTGAACATAAGTTTGTCCCATTAGCTGGAAGCAGACTGAATATAAACGCCAACAGGCCATTTCAGAAGCACTTGGACGGAGTTCAGTCAGAGGTGGTGAAATAATATTGTGATGGAAGCATGACATCTTCTTATTACTCCTAATCTACTTCAAATCCACTTTGGACGAATCCTTAGTAGGATAAAGACGGTGCTCAATCGATTAACAAGAAGGATTCTGAAATTTTCATATTATGAATGCTGAAATAGTCTGGTATCGTTGTATGATTTGATTATGTTGATTGTCATATGAAGTATCACAAAATGAACTATCACCCAAGAACTATTCAAACCCCAGGCAAAATTGTTCAGTAAAAGCATAGGCCTTTCCAACCTTAGTATTCCAGTTATGTTGATATATAAAATTATATATATTTGGAAAAAGCATGGCTTTGCTCTGAAGTTAAGGAAGTAAAGCATGCTCCTAATAATTCTTCAACTTATATAAAATCTCCCTATAAATGCAATCATTATTATTATTTATCATATCATCATCTTCGAAAACTCTTGCACATTGTCAATTATAACTGGGTCAGAAAAGTCTATGAAAATACAATTCCTTGTATACTAGAAACGATACCTATTCATGATTTTTCCTCTCTTCTCACTACTAACATTATTATTATTTTTCACCTTCATACAATAAATTAATATATGCGTTCATTTCTTTGATATCGATTATTAATTATTATTATTTTTTGGGGGAAAATTTACCATTTTTATTAATTCAAGAGGATTCTGATGATGATTCAATAAACGTTTTTCTATTGAGTAAAACTATTTTATTGATTATTCTTTATCAAAATTGAAGAATAATAATTTCAATAAAATCCCTGAATGACTTAAATAAGTTTAAATTGAAATATTAATTTATATATGTGTCAACTTTTTGTCATTTTGACTCAAAAAAGTAAAAACTCCACATGAGAAATTGATATAGTTTTCAAACCTGTTTTTTAGCATATTGAGAGTTAAAATCAGAAAACTAATATTATTTCAAGTTTATTCTTTGAAATTGAAATTTGGAAAACCATATTTTTGTTCTCTCAACACTGCTGACAGAAGAAACTGCAGAAGCTAAGTTAATTATTGTATCAAACCATCTAATTTTTTCAGAAAATAAACACCCTTGTACAAAATATGAAATACAGTGGAACTTGAATAATTCCACTGTATTTTGGAGTTTCGAACAACGGTTCAGTTACACAGAAAAGTTTCACGGCCACATGTGGCATAATGGCTCATCTTAAGAAGAAAAATATCATGAATCAAAGTGTCAAAAGCCTTGGAAAAATCAGAATATATACTCTTATTTCATCATCCAAAACTCCAGTCACCTTGTCTACATAATTATACTGTTACAAAAGCGAATGGAGCAGTTATGTACTCACTTGTTCTACATAGATTGTTCTATTGTTTTCATGGTCAGACGTGACTTTGACATGTGATCTTCATTCTCTTGCTCTTCGCATGTCTCTGTCACTCATATTCTTCAAGTCTGCAACTCTCTCACTCAATTGAATTTCTCAAGACTTCTCGAGATTTCTTCAGACTTCTTGAACAATTGAGATCATGTTCCGTGGCCTTCTCGAAGCGTCTGGTGACCTCCAATTCTTGGAATTATACAACAGCTATATAAAGGAGTCCACGTGAACCAGTGAGTCAGTTTTTACAAACCCGTGTGACAGATTTTGTTACAGATCTCGTGTGAGATAATCCTGTGCCATTGGAGTAAACAGCTCTCGATTCCAGTGTCAAGTGCGGAGACAAGTGTTTACTATTTGTGCAGCTTACTAATAGTTTAAAAACGTTGTGTCAAGTGATATTATTTGGGACTGTCAAATAACGAATCAGACTGTGTTTTTGTAAGTGATTAGTTGCTTTTTTTAATAATTTCTTTCTATATTATTGTACAGTTTATCGGACTCTTGTTTCTTCTTTTATTGATCAGCCTGTAATTATGTATTCATTAATTTTTCTAAATAATTACTGAAAATAAGTATTAGCTTGTCATTTGTTGATCTGTTTTTCTTTATTTATTGAACTTACAATTAATTTGTGTAAATAAAGTGCAAGTGTGAACTTTAGTGTTGCCAGCCTTTTTTTAGACATTAGAACCCATAACAATATTAATAGGTTAGTGACAATGGAGCAGTCTAGAAGAATGTCACGCTGAGCAGAAGTTTGCTTTGATTGAACATAGTGCAAGACTTGTTTATACAACATCCGCTCAAAAACCTTGGAAAATATGTTTACTATATTTTGTTTTAACTGTATTTTGAACATGTTGCACAGTATATTGAATTATATTATTTCATACTATAATTAATATTATAATTTAATATCATAATAAATATTATCCCCCTACTTGGTGAATATCAAGGAGGATTCAGAAAAAGTAGATCTTGTTCTGAACAGATTTTTAACCTAAAATCCATCTTAGATAACTGTAAAATTTCAAACGAAAATTTTGTCATTTCATTTACTGGTTTCCAAAAAACTTATGATTCCATAGACAGGTCCTCTTTGATTTCAACACTAAAATAACTAGGCCTTGATAACAAGACAACAAAATAATATAATAAAGACCACCCTCACTTGTACAGACTCCAAGGTCAAATTCATGGGTGAACTCTCTGAACCTTTTCGTATAGAGACAGGAATGAGACAGGGAGATGGTCTCTGTCCATTACTTTTCAACTGCGCGTTGGAGAAATTGGTGAGGGAATGGAATAAGAACTTGGACAAAAATAGTGGTATCTGCTTGGAATTAAAAGGACCAAAATCAACTGTCTTTCATTTGCTGATGTTATGGCCTTATTGGTGAAAAATTGGAAAGAAGCAGAGCAGAAAATACAAGAACTTGAAAAACAAGCTGCTAGAATTGGGCTGAGAATTACCTTTGAAAAGACCAAGATTTTGACAAACATCAAAGAAGGCTCAGGTGTCATGGTCATAGGCAACAATAAAATCAATAAAGTCGACTTCTTTAAATATCTTGGGGAATGGATCAGCTGGAACTCCTTAGGTAAGAAAGCATTAAATTCTAGAATCAATAAAATGGAATTAGCATATCAGCTCACAAAAATATTTACAAAAAAAGGCCTTATCTTGGAACTGTGAACTACAACACTACAGAACAGTTATAAAGGCACAAGCTCTCTATGCGGCTGAAACACTTAGGTTGCATAATAAAGGATCAATAGATAGTCTTGAAAAGAAAGAGAGGAAAATTCTAAGAAAATACTAGGAACTAGATCTCAGTTCGATAATATTAAATTGATGTCTAATGAGAAAATACCTGACACAATGAGAAAGAGAAGAATTGCATTCTATTCCCATGTGACCAGAATGGATAACAATAGGTTGACAAAACAAATATTTGACTTTTCCAGAACAGGAAAACAACCAAAATGGTTCACCCAGGTACAGGAGGATTTGGGAAATAGAATCTTACTACGATATCGGTAATGAGGATGTGAGGTTCCAGGCTGTGCAAAGAGAAACCACTCGAAGACACACTGGACAGTGGAAGAAGGACGCCTCAGCCAGAATGGAAAAATATTGGGCTGAGAAGAGGGAAAAAGCTAGGGAAGCCAGAAGAAAGTAGTAACTGGTCTTGCGAGTTCCAAAGATGAACCAAACGAAAAAAAAATCAATATTATCTAAATCAAATCAATTCATTGTATCGCATGATAGTAATCCATAAATATAAAATATGATTTTAGTTGAACCACTTATAACTCAAGAACGGCCTAACCAATTTCAATAATCGTTGATTAACTGGATTCGTCTCCACCCCAGATAACAGAATACCATTAATGAAAATCAATAATAAATAGAAATAATAAAATAAAGAAAATTTTAGATTTTGGATAAATTATTAGCTTATGAGGTATGGTTACATGTACTGAATCATTTGTTACAGTAATGGGAAAGAAGATAACATATAGGTAGATCAAATGCACATTATAGTCATAGAGACTACATGATAGCATAGACGAACCATCAAGATAGACGAACCATCATAGCATAGACGAACCTTACTATCCCTGATCAATGATGATAGGTAGATCAAAATATGAAATGGATCAGCTGTAAGTCTTTTTTTTAGATTATGTCTTGGAGACTCTAGTTAAGGAGTATAAGACAAGTCAGATTAACAGTTACACTGTCTCATACACTAGTTATCATAATTACTATATATCATCTAAATATTTTTTCAATTGTTTTTTAAATATTTCTATATCTTCAAGACTCTTTAAAAACTGCAGTAGCTTGTTGTAGAGTTTCATATTTGATGCAAAAGTAGAACACCACAAATAATAGAAACTGGCCACATTCATTGTAACTGGACAATATGTGAATAATTAAGAATGAAATATTGTATTCATTTGAACTCACGTATCGACTTTCATTCATGTATTATTGCATGAATAACATCCAACTGCGTACTATTGCACAGTTAAGGGTCTGATTTTTGAGTTTGATAAATACTGAGAAAACTTCAGTTTTGAATTCTGCTGCATCTATTCATTTGTTTTTTGTTTTTTTTGGTGACTCTAATATTCTTTTGGTAGTTAGCAATGGTGTCTAAAAACACTGATAAGCTAATCTTCCAATGTGATGAAAATCAGAAACTTCCAGGAAAACAAATCAACTCATTTAATTCACCAATATAAACTAAGTCATCTATTGACAGCAAATTCCTAAAAAAAATCTAAAAAATATTATTTAAAATAGTGTGGATTAGTTGCCATTTATAACTTTAAGAACAGCTACACCAATTTCAATGATGTTGGATTGGTAAGTTTTGTCCCCGCTCTAGATAACAGAATAACAATTAAAATGTTGGAAAGTTGAATGAGATGATTATGAAAAATTTCCATATTAAGAATCAATAGTTGGTGTACGGAGAAGTATTGAATTTCCCATTTAAAAGACTCATTTTTTATAAATTTGAGCTCATTTTTTTTTTGAAGGATGAAGCCCACATGATTTTAAGACCCGTGCATGGGTAATGAGTTGGATGATGGTGATCGATGAGTTGGACTAACAGTTTTAGGTGGGTTCCGAACCACCGCGAAGTGATTCCGCAGAAGAGAACAGAGTATTTTTTGCTGGCCAATCCAATCGGTCATCCATCTGAGAGCAGATCCATTTTTTGATTTTGTGACAACACCAAAATTACTCAAGAAGAGTGAAACAGATACCAAGCTGGTGCAAACTCAAATTATAGTACTTCTATTTTTTTTATACTCAACCTGAATGAAATTTTCAGTATTAATTTTATTACATTGGGGAAATCCTAATCTAATTAGACAAAATTCATAAATTGAATTAAACTATGGTAACAGTGATAGAAGAGAGTGAGGAAGCATGAAA
Organism: Conomelus anceps; assembly: GCA_948455865.1. Classification (NCBI taxonomy): domain Eukaryota; kingdom Metazoa; phylum Arthropoda; class Insecta; order Hemiptera; family Delphacidae; genus Conomelus; species Conomelus anceps. Next base: position 77,779,269 of record OX418216.1, on the reverse strand, counting down.
AATAACAGGGCTGTTATAAAATGTGGAACTGCTGTTAGGATAATTCTCAAGGCCAGATCCGGACTAAAAGTATTCATGTAGGTGGGGTGACGGGGTGAAAGCCAGGCTGGAATGATGGTGGGGAGGGGCGAGGGTATTCCTCCAGAGAATTTACAAAGATTTTATCGCTAAGAAAAATTTACCCCCTTTACCACTTTTAACACGTTTCTAAAATGGAAAAGAATATTACAGTATAAAAGAATATTTCTGTAATATTTTAGATATTATGTAGTTGAAGGTGTTCATTTAAGTGAAATCCGGACGCCAAATCGGACAAATATTTCAAATCCGGATTGTCCGGGCAAGATCCATACTTATGATTGGCTACCCCTAGCTATAGTGTTCAGCTATAGCTAGGCTACAGAAGTTCTCAATCAGTTTGCATGTAAAAAGTTCATCAGTACTTTAATTCGCAAATAAAATCGCATCGCCTGTGCGATGCAATATATTTGACTCTGCTTCACTTGATAGAATTGATGTTATTCTAACTCACACCTTTAAGGTCGATACAACATCATTTGCTAGGACAGATAGTTATATATACTATAACCAAACCATACAATTATTATACCACTGCATGAACTTTTAATATATATTATTAAATCGAATTCCATAATTCGAAACAGGACATTCGATATTTCATATTTAAAGTAGATTATATGCCATTCCAAATCTTAAATTTATTAAACTTTCCAAATGCTTTTTCTTGGAATATTTGCAATTCAAGAGATTAGTGTAGCTAGACAGCAAGCTCAGGAAAGCAAAACTTGATAAATTACACGTGTATGCAGTGATGTACGAGCTAATAAAGATGTTAATCTTAAATCCAGAAGACTATATGAAGTGATAAACCAATTAAGTAAAATTATATTACAAACATGTTTCCTATGGAAAGTTTCAAAGCTACTCCACTGCACAACAACCCCCTCCTCTTCCAACCTATCTGACAAGTATGTTCAAAACGACATTAAAAAGTTTTCACTGGAGAACTTCCAGCACTTATCGAAACTTTAAGACCAAGGAAGTCGACTAATTAAATTTTCGGAGCATATTACAATATTAAGAACACTCATCACCCATCTTTCCTTTGTGGTTCAGCAACTGTGCAGGAGAATCTCCATTTCAGCTTTGTTGCTTGAGATTCAATCATGAAAATGATAATCTTTACTAAGGGTTCCTACTCAATTACTTTGCTATTTTATTGACTTTCCACTTCACCATTATTAATCTTTTCAAAAAAGTTAGACAAAAACTTATTTGCTTGCTGGTTTCCAATTAGATTATAAAAATGCTACTTAGTTCATTGTGCAGCATCCAGCTGCCGCATTATCAAAATGATATTTAAAGAACCAATGATTAATATCAAATGAAATTGGTATGATTAATATCCAGTATCCTACTAAAGAAAATTTATGAAAGTTTGAGCATTGTTCAATCAGCCTTGGAAAGTCATGAGAAGCTTGAACCTATCAAGGTTGGTTAGCCTATTTCCTATAGCCTGGGCCTTGTAATTGCTGATGAGTTTTGTTATTTGAATTTGTTATAATACAATTATTGTTTAAATCTGAGTTTCTAGACACTTGCATTCAAGTAAAATTGGGATTATTCAATTCTAGCGAACTTCAATGATATATTAGAAGATGTGAACTTCAACTTTGTTCCAGCAAGAATTGATATTGAAATTTGAAATATAATAACAAATATACAAATAAATATCTGAGCAATTGGATCACATGCGTAAAATTTGATTGATGAATGCTGAAGGATTCACTTTTAGTCAATAGTTTAAACATTTATTGAATTCGAGATTCAAGACTTGGGGACAATTCAGCACAGCTGGTTATGTAGTGTTACCAGAAATCGGATTCACTGTAGATTGACTAATATCGAATTTAATATTGTATAGTCTGGGACTTCATGGAAACAAAGAGAATCTCATGTTCCATAATGCTAGTAAAGTGGAAATAAGGATTGAGGTAGAAAAAATTGGAACACAAATCAACATAGTGAAAGTATACATCCTGATAAAACTCAAAACTGTGGCGAGGGGGTCATGATCTCACTGAGATATTGCACTATGCGCATGAGCTGAATGCGAGTGCAGAATCGTTTCTTGAATGCAGCAATAGTTATTTATGTATTAAGAGCGTGAAGCGCGACTTTATCGCTCAAGCCAAAACATTTACTGTGCTACATGTAGTGGAGTGCAGTAATTTTGCGAGAGCGATAAAGAAGTTTCATGCGCAAATTGCATACAATATTTTTCCTAAAACTGCAGTTCTGGATTCCAACACAATAAAAGCTTGTAGTTTGGAACATCACAGACCATGCGCGGATTTGGTTAGCATTCGCCATTGTTGAGGTTATGTGAATTTCACGGATTCTGTGATCCACCAATGAGAAGACATCACAATCAAAACAGAAGCGTAAAGAAAACAGCTGGCAAGCATAAAGTACTTTACCGCTTGCGGAGCAGTAAAGAGGTATTTTACAATTAGTTTTCAGTACGTAGAGAACTACTTTACGAGCAGTTGTAGGAAAAGATATTTTCAGCATGAGTTTCACATTATATTTTTCCTACAGTTGGCACACTGGATTGCAACAAACTAAAACAAGTGCGGCAAAGTCAGCTGGAAAGCGTCAAAGTAATATAGTGCAAGAATCAGCTGTTTTGTGAACTATTATGAGTGCAAGAAATCAGCTGTTTTGTGAACTATTATGAGTGCATAAATAGCCACTTTGTTAAATAACTGTAGGAAAAATATTTTGTTCCGATTCTAATCTGAGAGCTTTTAGCCTTATGCCTTGGTTTCGTAGAACATGGATTGAACTAAATGGACAGCGGACAGGGCCATATACACTACAATATATAAACTCAATTTGCTTTCAAAATATAGTTCATAATAATTTAATATGTTAATATATACAATTTTATATAATCTGCTATTATACCCATCATACCCATCTTTTATTATACATAATCTGCTTTCAATAATAAGTTATAACTTCCGAGAAAGCGTCATCTTGATCTGGCTAGTGAGTAGGTGGGGCTCAAGGATATTGGGCTTGACATGCACTCAAGATGAAATGCTTCATCTCCAGCATGTTTCCACTGTTAAGAAACGCAAGAGAGAGGAGAACGTCCTTCAACATTGCATTATGTCAATAGTGCTTCCAGTTACAATGATGATAGACACTTACTGTTTCTCCACCTGTCTCAGCAAGACAGCAGCTTATCTGTTCTGATAGAAATATCTGGAATAAAACCTTTCTGGAACTTTTTTGGAAACAGTCCAAACTCATATAAAAAGTTGTCCTTGTGAGCAGTAAGTCTGTAGTTATTCAGATTTCAACACATTTTTATGTGATAATAGACATTCTTTAACTTTCTTTGTAATGGCAGAGGTGATATTATGGAAGGTATCCATAATGAATAATAAGACAAAATTGTCACAAAACCTCAATATTTTTAATAAATGTGGTTGTGACAATTTGGTCTTATTATTCATCATAGACATTCTTCTTTTCGTGACAGTATACACATCTGTGTATTGCGATTCTGTTGTGTTAATGTGCTATTATGTTATCACAGTGGTATTGTCATAGCCATAGCTAAGAGCTGTGACAGACATTGTGATTTGTGAATGCTTAGTTTATTATTGAGTGTAGTATCTGTTTATTAGACATTTCTTATTGAGTCATCGAACAGTTTTTTGAACACTTATTATTGAATCATTGTTGAATAATTAGTTTTGTACAGTTATAGCCTTGTTCAGAAATATTCATTATTAGTTCAATGTAATTGAACTGTCTTCTTCTTTATTGATTTCCTTTTGTAAGAACTACTTATTCAGTGTCTTTTGTGAGTCAATTGTGTAAATCAATTACGAGTGTTACTTACAAGTGTTGCCAGCATTATTTTAGTGATATGATATAAACCATAAAACCACTTTTGTAGTGTTTGTTATCAACTTGATATCTTGCAGAACAGATCATGAATCAAGATGGCATGCTGTTGAAGATTATAGGTTGAGTTGTAACTTATTATTGAAATAACTAGATTTTGTATAACATAATACACAGTCATGTTGAAAATCCATCTTGATTCCACTAATATATAACAAAAATTTAAAAACACTAATTTCTAACACTTTATTTCCACATAAAAGTGTTTTTTAAGTTTTGTTGTAATACATAGGTATATAATAGCAGATAATCAATCAAATAATTATATTATCATATTATATTATTATAAACTATATTTTGTAGTTTTATATAAAACTATGTTTTTATATATTGTAGTTTATGTGGTCCTATTCGCTGTCTATTCACTCCAAAGCTATGCTCTGGAAATCGATGCTCAGAAGCAGATATATTATTTGAAAATGAAATCTGAATTTCGTTTGGAAATAGGAAATGGGTTGCTACAGAATCACAATTTGCGGTTAGGATTTTAAAGTTATAGCTTACATATTTTTGAATTTCTTCTTGTGAGTTGAACTGAGGTGTTGAGATGGTTTACAATTATTATCAGATGAATGTACTGCTTGAGAACTTCCGTTTCCGGAGAAGTTTAGGATCTCCAGGAAACCTTTCATCATGTGTTTCACAATCAATGGGAACACAAAACAGCATTCGACAGTAAATGTTTCTCAATACCCAGTTGCCGATTGCTGGATTTTTTTGTTTACTTTTCATTGATTTAAACACAGAATTACATTCTCTGTGACTTCTTATAATAATGTCAGTACTCTCTGTGTGGCTTTTCTATTTAATTATAAAACAAGTTCCAAATTAATAGTTATCAATCTGATTCCCATCCATTAACCTCCTTGTACAAAGTGGGGTCCTATCCGACCCCGAGCGCCATTAATCATCGGTTTGTGAGTGTGTGGGTGGGGGAAACAACAAACTATCTTCAGTAACCATTCTTTCAGTCTTGCTTGATGTGACACTTGACAAAGCACACATTTGAGATGAGTAAACCGTAAGCGTTATCAATTATCATCCATTTAAACGTTAGGTGCCACAAACCGGGTTGTAATCGACCCCATATAGCCGTTCTTGTTCTACTTCTTTCTTTGATTATTGGTCAATTTCGACCATTCAAGTTGTTGATTTCTTGTTCACTAGTATGAAATAGTAGTATAAAAAGGCTGGTCCCGGACCAATGACCCAGACCTGGCGCAGCCTTGACCTTTGACCTTGACCACTGGCGCACTGATGACGTCACCCCCTGCCCCCCTTCCGGGCCCCTACTCCCTCCTGCCCCCTGCCCCTCCCAACCACTTCCAACCACCATAATTACCCCCCCAAATTTACCCCACCACCACAAAACTTCCCCCACCAAAAATAAATTACCTACAACCACAACAATCCATCCCCCAAATTCACCCCCCCCCCAAAAAAAAAAATAGTTTAAAATAAAGAAAAATAATGAAAAAATAATTCCAGTGGGTGGACCGGGGGTCCAGGGTGAGGCAGGGTGGACTGGGGGTCCAGGGTGAGCGATCCAGTTCTAGAGTGAGGACCTTGGGGGATCTGGTTCTAGAGTATATATTAAGGACCTCTGGCTGGTAGATTCATAGTGTCTCAGTGAAGGTTTGCTAGTTCCTACAGTCAGCAATTATAGTGAATTCAGATCTCTAGCTGTGTTTTACACATAAGTACAAGTGTTTTTCTAACCTAGAAATGCTTAGGAGTAATCAACAATGTATTTGAAGATTATTACAACTTAGTCTTGGAATACAGGCTTGGGAAAATGTGATGTGTAACACAAGTGACCATGGGACTCTTGAAAAAAGTGTAACTGGGGCCATCATACAGGGGGCATGTGGGGAGTTTGTAAAATGTTACTGTATTGCTGAATTGCATTAAATCTAACCTATAAATCCAAAGTCAACATAACTTCAAAATGGATAACCTATAAGGAACAACCACATCCAATACTATGCAATCTATTGCATTAAATCTAAATCTCAAGTCAACATAACCTCAAAATGGATAAATCCAAAGTTAACATAACCTATAAGGAATGATCTCATCTAATACTATGTAATCCAACTCTTTCTTTCTCCATGCTGAGACTGTAATTACCCTGCTGACCACTAGATTGTGCCAAGCATACTTTTTTTCTACTTTAGCAAACCTCTCACTCAAGTTTTGTGTGTGACCAGCTCCTTTAACAAGATATCTTAGATATCATATCTATATTGTAAAAGATATATTTGACCATTAAAGGAACCCATTTCCACAACTACAAATCATTGTTCCCATTCAAGGAACCTGTTTCTACAACTATAAATCAATAAAACAGTAAGTACTTATCTCTTTACTAATAATCAACAACTATTCCTCAATTGCTGGATTGTATAAATCTAAACTCCAAATATTGTTTTTCCATAGTCAAAATAGCTATTGCATTAAATCTAACATATAAATCTAAAGTTAACATAACCTAAAATGGATAACCTATAAGGAATGAGCACATCCAATACTATGTAATCCGATTCTTGGTTCCACCATGCTGAGACTGTAATTACCCTGCTGACTGCTAGATTGTAAGGTTTGTGTATAACCAGCTCCTTTATATTAACAAGATACCTATTATCAGCTAGTGAACTCTCACTTTCAATAGGTCAATAATAAAGCGGGCAACTTGAATCCAACTAATCTTTTACAAATCCATATTCAGGAGCTTCCTATTTATCCGCCCTGATTGCTCTCTCGGCAAATTCCCTATATCCTCTCTATTCTTTCCTATATCAATCTATAACCTATACTACCTACGCCTCCAAGAAGAAATGAACAAGCCGATAACTACATGCCATAGGCGCGAGAATTTGATTCGGGAAGTTCAATCTGACCTTAAAAATTTGAATGGTGACTTATTTAATTAAACTGTTATAGAGCTGGCTGGGAGCATCAGAGGAACTCTCTCAGTCTTAGCTGAGAAATATTCTAGTGACGCAATTGTTGACTTGATTCCTGATTTAGTCAGAGTCTTAAGTAAATTTGACAATTCCATATCACACAACAATGAATTAAGAAACAATTTAACAGATCTTTCGGAAGAAAATAAACAGTTGTCCAAACTACTGGAGGTTGAAAAGAATAGGAGGAAAGAATTTTTTGAGGACTCTTTGCTCAATGAAGAGAAGATGGAAGAGGAAATGAATTCTTTGAAATTGCATATAGAATATCTTGAGGCCACCAAGTCAAGTTTGATAAATGAGTTGAAAAGTAAGAATGAGATAATAAATTTGATCCAAACAGAACAAATTAGTTCACTTGATAGAGAGAATTTATATTTAGAACAATATACCGGTGAGGATAATGATTTCATCACACCTAGGTGGAACACAGTTAAGTGTAGAAATATGCAAAAAGATATTGATGCCATTGAGAACGATAACAGATTTTCTGTTCTATCCTCAAATGGACCGTCTCCTTCGATGCCTCATAGAATACTGGTAGAGGCTCAGATACACAGACCATCATCTCAAATTAAATCTCAAAATAAATTCATTAAAATTAATCGAATGAGAATTACTCAAAATAAAAAACCCATGTGTATTGACAGGGCTATACCGGAAACAAACAAGAAAAATAAGATAGTGATATTAGCTGATAGTCAGGGTACAGATTTTTTCAGATATGTTCAAGGACTGAATGAAAATTTTGACTGCTTGGTCTACTCGCAATCTAGCGCTAAATTGAAGCACATAATTGAGGGAGGGAAGAGTTTTATAAGAAGTTTGACTAAGAAGGACTATGTTGTTGTTTTGGCGGGAAGCAACGATATGCATATGCACAAACCCAGTCAGCTGACTATACAGCAAGGACTCGATGCTCTATGTTCTCTACCTAATCAGACAAATGTGATTTTTCACACGATACCCTATCGTTTTGACAACACTTCCATTAATAATGATATATTTTTCGCCAATTTACAAATAAGAAATATTGTGGAAAAATATAAGGGAAAACTCAATTTCATTCTCAAAGATACAAGCAAATACTTGAACCGGAGATGCTTTACACATCATGGACTTCACTATAGCAGTAAGGGTAAATGATTTATTTGCAAGGAAATATTCAGAACTATAGAAAATTCTAATAATGTGGTACAAGCTACTGAAAGGAAGAGTTCAGAATGTTCAACCTAAATAGACTCCATCAATAACATTCTTGCAAATTGTTCTGAGGCAGCTATAGAGGATGATTCCATCATAGAATTTCAGGAGTTCTCACCCAGTCACAAGTTACAAGATTCATCAGTCACTCCAAGAGAATCAACTGCTGACAACAATGAACATCCTATTGTGGTACAAAGTGCAGCTGGAAACATGCATGACTCATCCTTCACGGATTCAACAACTGCTCAATCTCCCAATCCCGATACCCAATCCAATAATGAAACTAGTTTTTTAGGTATGCCTCATCAGTACCTAATCCTGAACAGATCCATCTAAATGTTGATGACTCTCCTATTCTCTCCTTATTCTTCTGCAATGTACAGTGTCTAAGCAATAAAATACATGAACTTAATGTGATAAACAGTATGAATAATTATGATATGCTTTGCTTAACAGAACATTGGTTGAAAGAAGATCATTTGAGCCTGGCTACTATAGATGGTTTTGTATTGACCTCTGCCTTCTGCAGAGTTAAATCTAAGAATGGCGGTATAGCTATTTTTGTTTCAGAAAAATGTGTTAATGGCTTTACAGTGATTGATGTCTCGGCTTATACTAATGAAATTCACCACGAATTTGTTGCTATTAGGAATAAGAAATTAAAGATTATTGTTATAGCTCTTTATAGATCACCAAATGGTGATTTAATTCTATTTCTTAATGCCTTGGATAGGCTCATTGTATCTTTAACTAAATACATGCAAGACCATTATTTTATTGTAGGAGGTGATTATAATGTTAACATACTATCTCTTGATCCTAGAAGAGCCGAGTTGGTAAATTTTCTCAAATCCCATAATCTGTATTTAACTAACTACGAGCCAACAAGAATGAATTCATGCATAGACAATGTTGCAACTGACCTGCGTCCTGGTATGTTTACAGTGACTGTTGAGCCAGTGGTCTTCGGAGACCATGATGCCATCTCTTTTAGTGTAAGGTCCAACTTTAACTTGGGTGGAAATCCCAACTCATATATTTCAAATGCTGCCAAGTCATACAGTTTCAGACCAATAACTGCTATAGATACCAATCTTTTCTCTTCTCAACTTTGTACTATTGATTGGCCTAGTATTCTAATTCACAATAGTGCCGAAAATAATTTTCAATCATTTTTCCATGAATTTTATGAGTTATTTAAAAACGCTTTCCCTCTGAAAACCAGAAAGCCCACCTATGGCAAAACTAAGAGGTTGAGGCAACTATCACCTGCTTTGAGTGGTTTGAGGAATTCAGTACTGATTGCATATGATAAATATAAGTGCTGTAGATCAGAAAATGGAAAACTCAATTATGTTAAATTAAAGAAACTGTATAAATCAGAACTTAAAGTATTCAGACTTAATTCAAATGCCAGGCTTATTGAAACAGCAAATAACAAATGCTCAGCTGCATGGAAAATTATTCAAAAATGCTCAAACCCACCTCAACACTTTGAAACATCAGTCTCTCCAAATGCTTTTAATCAATACTTTCTTGAATCCATATCACAAATACACATGAGTATTGAATCACCGGGAATTTTAGCAGAAGATTTACTGGCTCTCTCTCTCTCCATGAACAGATTGTAGATTTGAGATAAGGGAGGTTTCAGTTGAACAGGTTCTTGTTATTGTTTCTAAAATGAAATCCTCTACTAGTAAAGATATCTATGACATATCGAGCTCACTCATCAAAGAGGAACCAGAAAATTTCAGACCAATATCAGTTCCCCCAATACTAGGAAAAATTTATGAATATATAATTGCAATGCCACTTTATGAATATTTTGAGAGAAATGGCCTACTTGCAGCTGCACAGTTTGGCTTCAGGGCAGGCAGGTCAACCATCAATGCAGTTAGCTCGATTGTGGACGACATACTAGAATGCTTCAATTTAAAAAACTATGCAGGTCTGGTGCTCTATGATTTGAGTAGAGTGTTTGATGTTGTTGAACATGAAATTTTACTGAATAAATTGTACCATCTAGGTGTGCATGGGAAAGCTCTCAAACTTCTACAATCTTACCTGAGTGATCGTATGCAGACTGTTAATGTAAATAATGATTTTTCCAATTCCTGCCTTGTACCTCATGGTGTACCACAAGGTTCAATACTAAGACCCTTGCTGTTTTTAGTAATGATGAATGATATCAATTATAATACTAATTCTAAAATAGTTTGCTATGCTGATGACACATCTATGCTTTCTACAGATTCAGATATCTTGGCTCTAAAAGAAAAAATTTCCAGCAGGCAGGAGGAAATGAGCGTATGGTTCAGGGCAAATAATCTGCTTCTCAATCACAATAAAACGCAACAAATGATTCTAGGGTCAAGACAAGTAAATGAAGAAAATATGAAAAGTGTGAAGATTCTTGGTATATATTTGGACCAAAGATTGACATGGAGCCCACATATTGAACATGTCTGTTCTAGGCTGAGCCGGGTCTTATACCTTTTGCGTGGATTGAAAGAATGTGTTCCACAACATTACCTAAAAATGACCTACTTTGCTTTTTTCCAAGGTACTTTCTCTTATGGCCTGTCTTTATGGGGTTGTGCAACCGATTCTCAGAAAATATTGCTTCTTCAAAAGAAGGCATTAAGAATTATTTGCAATGCAAACTTCTTAGATCACTGTAAGCCATTATTTATTGACCAGAAAATAATGACTGTATATAGCTTATTCATATTTATACTGGCAATGAATGTAAAAAGAAATTTAGACTCTTTCTTATGTAGGGAGGATATCCATCAACATAGCACTAGAAGTAGGCACCACATCGAAGTCCCTTATACCAGGCTGAGGAGAATGCAGATGACCTCAATAGTTATTTCTTTGATAGTGTTTAATAAGTTTCCCTTTTCTGTGAGAGCAATGTCTATGATTCAGTTCAAACTTAAACTGAAGAATCTCTTGATGGATAATCCTCTTTATTCAATGGGCGTTTTCACACACACTGACATGGCGCCGGCACGACACCGGCACCGGGCGCCGATATCGTCACGACATCGTTGAAGCATTTCACACTTACCAACATGGCATCTGGCTGTCGGTGAAGAACTAACCTTAATTTGCAGTGGGCGGCACAGTTCAAAACGGTACAATGGCTGATTACAACAGGAGGTTGTATTTGTTATATTTATTATATCTACGTAAAAGGTGCAGTCATAATAGACAACTTTGGATTGACCCAATAATAAAAGTTTGCTATTTGGATGGCTTGTATTACACCTTATTTGATAAGCTAGTGACAAACCTAACAAATTTTTTTAATTTTTTTCGTATGAGTACTGTTAGGAAACTTTTGACTATATATTAGTGAATTTAAGTGATGAAATGAAAAAACAAGACACTCGGACGAGATTGGCTTCTGTCTCTAAAGATTTTGTTCTTATTTTCTTTTATAGTTTTGTCCCATAAACAGGGCTCGGATTCGACTAATTCAATTAGGGTGACAACATCATACCTATCAGCCATCGTACTGTACCAGATGTTTTTTTTCAGTACCTAACCTCAAACTGTTGACAAAATGACCAAATTCTGTTCAAAACTATGGACGACACACAAGTGTCGGCGCCGGCACCGGCGGGAGCAATGCTGCCAACGACATGCCGGCGCCGGGGCAGCCGGCTGCCGGTGCCATGTCGGTGAATGTGAAAGCTGTTCCATTTGGCAGCATTGTATCTCAACCCCCACGACACCGGGACGACATCTTGCCGGTGTCGTGTCGGCGCCGTGTCGGTGTGTGTGAAAACGGCCATTGTCGGAATTTTTCAATATTAATAGAGAAACGATCTGCAGTTACTTCTGATTATATTTTAAAATTCATTTTAACAATTTATCTGGGTTCAACATATGAAATTTATGTCTTTTGAATATCTTATTTCTCTCATGTCAGCTGAATATGTCTGTTATTGTCTTCATATTTTTCTATAAATATATTCAAATATATTAAGTGGGATGAATGGGATATGTTGTGATAAACTATTATAACTGTATTGTAGATGTATATTGTAGACTGTATGTAGACGTTTCCTATTGTATATTTGTGTACTCAAAGGAATAAAAATCTATTCTATTCTATTCTATCTCTTTACTGATGAACAACAACTATCCCCCAATGATGAAAATCTGAATTTCAACATTACTGATGGAAATGTGCTCTATGTTTCAGATGAACAAGGCCAGCTGATGTCAGATGACTGAGGGCTCTCAGGCGGAGTTTATTGTGCTGGAGGACCTGTTCAACTCCTGCCTCCGCACCCTGTTCTACAACAATAACTGCATGGATGATCCAACCAAGGACTTCCACTCCCTGCTCAACAGCCTGGAGGACAAGATCAACATGGCCATCTCCAACGAGTTTCTGGATCATGGACCCATCAAATTCAACTTGGTGTTGGAGGCCACCTACTATAAAAGCAGCCTCAATGAGCAGAACCAGGAGAGGGAGGAGTTTCAAGATGTGGCCTTCAAGACGCCCAATTATTCAGTGTTCAGCATCACAGAACTCACCTACCTCATCAAAACTGCCTGCCAGAAAATGCTGGAGGAAGATGCCAAGTTTGAGGGCAACTCCAGCAGATGGACCCTCTTCAACATTGATGGCCTTCTCATCCAAATGAGCAAGTACTCACCACTATGAGGATTAACATTCATCAAGCTGCCAGCTGCCTTATCTTTGAAGAAAGCCATTGTGAACCCAAAGAATGAGGACCAGCAGTGCTTCAAGTGGGCCATACTTGCTAAACATGTTAAAGGAAAATATCTACAGTGAGTCAACTACTGGTACTACCAGCTGACCGACAAGTACAACTTTTCCGGATTGTCTTTCCCCACCACCATCAACCAGATTGATATTTTTGAGAGGAATAATCCTGAAGTATCAATCAACATCTATGGTGTAGATGCCAACAACAATATCTTTCCAAGACATGTTAGCAAGGAAGTCAAGGCAGATCACATGGATCTTCTCCTGCTCTGCAAGAGTGAAACAGCATCAGAAGATGACAATTCAGATAAGAATGGTGATGAATTGTAATTTGTTTTGGGGGAGGAAGTTTTGGGGTGGGAGTACATTTGAGGGGGGGATTGGGGGGGTTAATTAGGGGGGGTGGAAGGGATTGGGAGGGGTAGTGGGAGGAGGGAAAAGGGGCCCAGAAGGGGGTCTGGGGGTTGACGTCAGAGGTCAAGGTCATAGGTCAAGGTTGCACCAGGTCCGGCCTTTTTATACAACTTGAAATGTTCTGTAGGTATAAAATAATTCAACAATATATTGATAAATATTAGAATACATAATATTTTTACAAATATTAAAGTTTCTGCTAAAAAAAAATACATTAAGACTGGGTCGGAAACTATCCCACCTTCCATGTCTCAGAGTCTCACCTGGTACAAGGAGGGTATAGCAGTCTGGAGTAGAAATGCTCAATGATTTCTCTCTCAATAAGCATGTCATGTTAAGTTCATGAATGCCTATCAAAATCATTAAAAACATCTATAAAACCGCCAGAGCTATTACCGGAGGTAGTGCTTCAAAAAGGACGTTAATAATTACATTGTATCAGTGTGGTCTGATACGTTACGTGTAATATGTAAAAGCAGCTTCATAGGTACTGTTTTTAAAAATGCAATAGATTGAAGAAACTACACTTTTTTATAATACTTGAGACTATAGTTATATATTAATGGCAATTAGCATTTATGTCTTAAAAATAATTGAGTTTTGTCAACAATTATCCGTACATCCAATAAGTAGAATATGGAAAATAATTCACAAGAAGGATGTAATGTGTAAAAAGACCAGACAAAAAGACCAGATGATAAACTCGGCATTGTTAACAGAAAAAGAAGATACAGATTAGTCGTGTGTTGAAAGTGAGATGCCGTATTATTATATTTTTGAACTACACAAAACTGGAAAAACTACAAATATTTCCTTCTGGTTGATAATAATCTATTATGAACATTAAGGAAAAAGCCAAGCCTCCTACATAAGAAAGCGTTTTGAAATGAATCTCTTGAGTTCGCCTGTTCCTGAAGAAAAGTTTTATTTGAAAATTAATTAGTTTGACCGCAATAGAAAATGCTCATCATTAGAATATGTTGACCCAAATAAGTTTTCATTTAAAATTTTTCTTTGAAGTGCAATAATATTGTACACACTACTACACTCTTGAGGGCGCTGCACCAAGCATCCTATAGCCTATTTCAAGAGATGGGTTTTATAGAATCATTGTAGATTATTTCCGGCTTTTATGGGGTTTTTACAATGCTCCACATTTGGATAAATAATTTCTAAATAATCAACTGAGTTTGTAGCAATGAATTAAATTTACTAATCGCAAATGGGCGCATTGGTGGAATTGATGGCTGGGAAAGTGGGTGGATGCTGAGGGAAACCACACAACTGCCCTGGGGGACGCTTTCAACCAGCTGTTAATACACACTGTGAATTTTACCGAATTGAAACGTTGCCGGACCTCTTCTGCCGTCCAAAAGCCCAAGAGAAAATTTTATTACCATGGCCTGGAACCCAGTGATGGGATGAAAAACGATAAAGTCAGCGAAGTAAGCCCCCTGAGTATTTTACGGCTGAATGAAAATACAGAATTCTCTCACCAAGTTGTGCGTTGAAAAAAGTCAATTCCTAAAATTGGGCTGATGGGAATCGAAACCAGGCTGGAACTAATCTTGCTGGAAATAGCTCACTTCCATTAAACGTGAGTTCGAATAAGTACTTACATATGTATTGTGCAGTATAAAAACCTTTTGAAACCAAAATGTTTTGTGGATTGAATTTTCCCTGATAAATAAGGATGATTGAAGCACTTTATTCTAGCAAAGCTATATCGTATCAAATTTATTCAAAATTTTGCTTGACCTATTCCATTTTAATGTTTCAACTTTGTGACAAGCAATTCAACGTTTAAAAACGATCAGACTCCTATTATAATGAGTGATTGAAGTTCATGGAACGTTCTCAATAAGCTTGGATTGATGAGAGCTCATAATTTCTATT
This sequence comes from Conomelus anceps, assembly GCA_948455865.1. Lineage (NCBI taxonomy): Eukaryota > Metazoa > Arthropoda > Insecta > Hemiptera > Delphacidae > Conomelus > Conomelus anceps. The sequence continues at coordinate 77,764,026 of OX418216.1, read as the reverse complement.
TTTAGCCTTCACCAGCTCAGAAAATTACAATAACATAAATTATTAAAGAGCTTTGGATTCCTTTAATGATAGGTTTCATAAAACTTGTAAGTAGAACAAGTAGTGAAACTTGTGTTGCCCCTGATGTAGAGTGGACTTATGTTTACAATAAAATATTTTAATCTATTTCAGTTAATAGGAAAATACTCTTATTTGAAAAATAAAAATATAATAAATTTATCTATTTGTGCCGCATTCACAAAAAAATGTATTTTTCTTATTTAAATATTTTTTATATTGATTGGCAAGGATCAAGGTGATTGGAGGTTTCTTATTGCAGCTACTGTAGAGTCCCGCTATTCCTACTGGGACCGAACCCTGTTCGGATTCGCGGGAATTTGGAATAGGTGGAATTTACTTAATAACATCAATTTATTGACTTTTTATTAGTGTATAAGTTTTGCCGGCAATTATTATACGGTAGGTTAATCACCCGTAACTGTTTATCGAACCGATCAATACACACCAGAATTCTTCAAAGCAGAAGAAATCACTAACTTTTTTTGTAAATAATTGTTTTTTTCTTTGATTTAAATACAAAGAGTGTACAGAGCAGTAAATGTATTCGACTTCAAAACTGTAAGTAATCTACTTTCACATAAATTTAGTTTTAAGCATTCACAGCAATAGTTTTTTGGCCATTTTTCTAAAGAGTTGAAGCACATGTATGGGCAGTTTTTTCCAAGGAAGATCGTTTATTCATCGTGGGTTTATTATTTTTTTGGAGATTACATCTTGGAGAGACTCCAGTTAAGGAGTATGAGACAAGTCAGATCAATAATAATACAATCTTATACACTTGTTACCATACTTACTATATCAATTAGTTAAGGTGAGGCTTAATTTTTATGTGAAAGGAACGCTTGTACACAATAAAATATTTTATAAGAGAACACAACTAAATATTTTTTTTTCAATTGTTTTTCTATTATTCCTATATTATGAAGACTCTTAAAAACTGCAGTAGCTTGTTTTAGAGTTTCCTACCAATATAACTGGTTTTTTGTTTGAATAAGCTACTATTGTGACTCACCAAGTATAATCTCCTCAGCTTCGAGCATTATAATTGTGCACGTCAAGAGTTTGGTCAATATCACTCTTTTTGATTTAGCTTAAGACCTGGATAATTGAATAAGAGAAGTTTTCAATAGACAATTTAATTTTAGCTTTATCAAGATAGGAAAATGAAAGTAGCAAGAATAAGAATATAATCTTACGAAAATATCCTATTTGTCTATGCCTAGCCTACCACATTCTTGTACAAATCTACAACATTTCTGTAGGAGTAAGAATTGATTGGATGATAATAATTACTCTGATCACTTGTTTTCTATCCATCTGATTTGAGATAAAGCGATCTGAGCGTGAATAGGCTACGACTACAAAGAATCGTCTTGGAAAAATGGAGTCAGAAAGCTCTCTATTAATTTTTACAGCTGAACAGTAAATATGAATGGTTTGCAATCAAAACTGTTCTTGTAGGGTACACTGTTCAGTTTCTGCTGCAAACCAAAAACTTTTTCAGGCTTCCCATTGAATGATCAATGTCTAGAACTCAGAAGTGATCATGTTGTTGTGGTAGATCCGCTTTCAAATTTGTTTTAGGCCTACTGCCTAGGGTTATCATCGTCCAAGTGCTCGACAAATTTCGTGTTAACTGAATTAGGCCTACTTAGGCTGTATTCCACCAGCTCAGCCTTGTTGGATGTGTCTTGAATTTGATCAACATTATTGAATCTGATCAATGTTAGGTCCACTAAATGTTTCTGTAAGTTAACAGAGCCTATCTGGAAAGTTTTCAATCAAGTTAGAACGGCATCCTCGGAGGCCTATTCATTTATTTATCTATTTTTTGACCTACTTGAAAGTTCTAAGCTCGAGGTGAGCCCGTGGTTTTCTGGGAAAACTAGGAATCAGTGATTTAGAACGTGGAGTGAATCGAAATTTTGAGTCGATGGTGAATGATTATGAACTTGCATTCATAAGGACTCACATTTTTGTGAGTAGTAGCCTATCGTACGCGTTCCGGTCCCATTTTAGACCACAGTGAATGGATAGCCTACTGAGTTTTTAAAACTTCTTCATAGTTATTCCAACTTCCCAAATAAGATAAATTTTGAATGTTTTTCTAGAACATTTATTATCTTATTTAAAATGGAAAATGATATTGCAAATATCATAATAATATCAAAGAATGTAAGTGATTGCTACAGATGGCATTACATAGAATAATACTTTCTGTATCATATTTTATTGTTGCAAACTTATTAATTTGTTTCCAAGCTCTAAGCGTCAATAGTAGGCCAATGGTAGAAAAAACATCCAGATATTCCAAGAATACATAGTGGTCTACTATTTTACAAGTTGATCCGTAACTAAAACTAATTTTCTATTGTTAAGACCAGTATTTTACGAGGCTTTTTTAAAACTGAGACTTTTATGCTTGATGAATAGTTCCGCAATCGTACCACCCTGATCCAGTGGCGGATTAATGAATTTTTATGGGGAGGGGCGATACTCGAAAAATACTGTCGGTCGGGGGGGGGGGGGGGGGGTGTATGGAATAACAATTTTGGAAATTTAGTAGCCTTTAACCGCATTTTACACCATTCTAGCACTTAAAATGGAGAAGAAATATTTTTTTTCTGTTTAAGAACAAGTAAATTTCCCCTAACTAGAGTACAGTAGTTTATTTCTGTATATTCATCTGAAATGAATAGAAATTGTTGTATATGTCTTGAACAAAAATTGCTTTGCTAGCTTAACTTTTTATCAAAATTTACAAAGAAATGAACAAAGTCTAAGCAATTTATTCATGATCGTGATGATTTTTAGACCTATATATTATATTTAAATTACTCCCAACATTCTTTCATGCTTCATAATACCAGTACTACAATAAATACGTACTAGGTCAAATACAAACAGAGATGTATATGGCCCTACCCATTCTATAAGAGATTAATCTTATTCAAAAGTATTTCACTTGATATAAGATTTCCTTCATTCTCTGTCATTTGTTAATTCTTCATTGAATTATACTTATATAGATAACAACAGTTAAGTATAAAGTACAGGTAATATAGAAAATAAGACAAGTGGGATGACATGTTATATATTCCGTCTGTCATAGATGTGGCCAGACAATTAAAATTTTACCGTGTGCGTGTCGCATGTGTTACCCTTTTTATTTTTTTAAATGTGCAAGCCCTCGGAGGGGGCGGTCGCCCCCTCCGCCCCCCCCCCTTTAATCCGCCCTTGCCCTGATCTCATGATCAAATAATAACAAGAACTGAATCAGTCAGGTATCCAATAGAATGAAACGTTGAATAGTGGAAGAATTACGTGCTGGTTTTAAATCGTAAAACTGTGGATCTCTCATTCCGTTCAATTTATAGTCCTTGTAGTTTAATCATGAAATGATAAGCTTTATAGAGCTTTGAAAGTGCTGTGAGCTAAAAAAAATCTATTTCAATATATTTTCAAACAAGGGAAGTGCTTTTGTACATTGGCAATCGAGTCTTCTCATTTTTTTCAAGTGTGGATATGAAAAACAGTATTTATCATTCCGATCCCTGATAACATGAATTTTTCCAATCCATGCAATTTCCAACACTTGGATTAATCTATAATTTTATAAACATGATCCACGAGGATATCTGGAAACCCTCGTGAATAAGAATTTAATCATTACCACTTTTATGATATTCGGCTATCCAAACATCAAAATTGAAGCTACAAGTTCAATTTTATAATAAATTATTTCTGCTGGAGTATGTAATATAATTAATATAGCATAGATGCAGCAATTTCAATTATTGATAGAGCATTCACTTGAAAACTCAATTACAGAATAATATTTGTTATAGTCATTTTCGAGTTTGAAACTGAGCTCCGTTAGCTCTAAATATATTAAAGATTAGATAGACCTATGTTTATAATAAAATTACCATAAAATTAACGTATAACTACTTCGTCAGTTTCTCGTTCTTTTCTAGTAGTCCTTCTCTGTCTTTTGTATGAAAAATATTTCATCTCTATTGAAAATTCACTTTGACAGAATTCTCATTGTTGTCATCCTTCAGTTAGTCAAAGAATGTATCCCTCCAAAAAATCCTACAATTCCTTTATCTTGATCTAAATTCTATTATATTGTTTACCACAATTGAAACATTTCGCTTTGTTGGTAATTCTCTAAAATAAGAATAATAATTGTTTTTAATTAATATAACCAATTACTTTACATGTAGCTTTTTCTACTAGTTCATTATCATTTTCTACGTATTTCTATAATCTCATTGGGTTCACATCTCTTGTTTTGCTATGAAAGCAAAGCTATTTTAATAAATCGATTCCATATTTTTGAGTATTACTCTATTCCAAGGCAGCTCTGGTTGCGCAATTAGTTGGAGCGCTTGTCTCTGTTTAGGTTTAGATGATATCCTAGCTGGCTTCATTTCCTACAGCCTTGTGTTCGAATCTCATTCAGCCATCATCACCTATTTACCTCATTACCCACGCACAAGTCTCCAGACTCATGCGGGCATCATCCAAAATGCAAAATAACTTTTTATATACAGTTTTTTGAAGTATTGGGTACTTCACTCCCATTTCGAAATATGAATTAAAAAATGTCATATACCGGGAAAAAAGGGTACAATATAATTTGAGTAAGTGTTTCTAGTTAGAACAAATCCACTGCTCTCCGTTGAAATAATGGCAAAAAAACTAAGTGAGTTCGATTCCTGAAGTAATGGGGAAAGCATGTGAGTGCACGTGCTCATGGTATTCTCTAAATTTTTCAATATGTGCTCTTAGTATCTACACGGTTTCAACAATGATCAATGAGCATGCAGGCATTACTGGACTCCTGGGACTGCAAGGAGCTAAAATAGTTGTTCCATTTATTTCCTGGGTGGCAGCAAAGGACTATCCGGTCCTTGTTTGAAGATAAATCAGGATCTTAAAGTAAGTTATAAATCACTGTTATGCGAGAGCTCTTTCAGTAGTTCACAACAGCAGTGTATTATATTAGTTTGGAATTGTAATAATACGGTCTGGTATGCTAGTATACGAGTAGTATAAATGTGTACTGTATATTTATCTCAATATTGATTTAGTTAGATGAACACTACAGATCGCGTGAATCAGTTGAGAATAGCCTAACTTTTATCCTTCAGCGGCAGCAAACTGTTTTGAACACTGGATTGTTATCAATTTTATCACTTTTTAAACGGCTTCCAAAAAGAACAATGTTCTATATTCGACCTGTTTTTTTTTATGTTTGTACATCAATCATTCGAACAATATTGAACCGATTTCGATGAATTTTATTTTAATGAAAGAGCATCGCTCAGCGGTGGTCCCATCCAAGTTTCGCAAGGATCGGCCCAATAATTAGCCCAATATTAAACAAAAAGGAGCATTCTTCGATGTCTTCATTTCAATCAAGTTTGAATAGGATAGTTCCACACATAACTACCAATCGGATAACCGGTGTCGTTTACCAGGCTGATCATTGTATCATATGGAGCGCTTCACATCTAGACGGTTTTCGAAATCATATGATGCAATGCAATTATGCCGGGTAAACGACATCGGTTACCCAAAGCTGGTTCAGTGTGAAACAAGCCTGTAATGTTCTGTTTTGACCAATCACGTGAACTTAATTTGAATCGAGTATAAGAAGAATATAATATTTCTGTCCATATGTTCATATGAAAATTGTAAATAATTTAGTTGATTTTATTGAGTCATAGGAATAAGGTTAATTAGTTTCAATCATAAGTTGGAGAATTTGGAAAACCAGCTGATCTCAGAAGTATTTTTAGTTTTGCTGCTGTGATGGATTAAGAATATTTATTCACCATTAAATACATGTCCGTAAAATAGGCTATTTTGAGGTTATGTTTGATGATCCTTCTGTACTAGCTCAAAGTTTATGTTTTTTATAATAAAAAAATATATATGACTAATATCACGAAAAATATCGTACATAACTCGTCCGGGAAGATGTTTACCATTCTCGTATGATAATACCGCACTCAGCTTCATCTCCTTAGTTTATCTTTTCATTTAGTGGATTTTTAGTTACTTAAGTTTGGATGTTATAAATTAGTTATTGGCTTGCTAATTTCATGAATATTTCATAATGTAGGCTTTAAGAAATTTCTCATGTTTTCAAAGTTTGAAAATTCAACTAAAAAGCTTAAAATAAAACATATTTAAAAACAAAAAAGAAACCGACTTCAGTGAAATGATACTCAAACATTAAATACTCACGTACTAAAAAGTTTAAAATAAAGTATTTACTTTAAACTGAGAAAATTTTTAATTTCATACAAGTAATCTTTCATACAAGTAATCTTTCGAAGTCGGCGCCAAATTTCCCATGAACTTTTAAAATATAACAGAATTACTCTGTGATGTCTTCCATGACAAAATAATTGAACAATCTAATATCAAAACTGACACTGTATTCCAGTAAAAGTGAGTGTAAATCACATATTTAATTGAAATACAGTGTTAGTTTTGATATTAGATAGAATTTCTTATCAATCACTGTATTTCAGTAAAAGTGAGTGTAAATCACATATTTAATTGAAATACAGTGTTAGTTTTGATATTAGATAGAATTTCTTATCAATCACTTCCCGGTGGTTCGGAACCCACCTAAAACTGTAGGTCCAAATCATCAATCACCATCATCCAACACATTACCCACGCACAGGTCTCAGACATATGTGGGCTTCATCCTAAAAAAGAGTTTATAAAATATTTGGCGCCGACTTCAAAAGATTACTTGTATGAAATTAAAAATTTTCTCAGTTTAAAGTAAATACTTTATTTTAAACTTTTTAGTACGTGAGTATTTAATGTTCGAGTATCATTTCACTGAAGTCGGTTTCTTTTTTTGTTTTAAAATATGTTTTTTTATTAGAGCATTTGAATATCAAAGCTCTTGCAATCTCATTCTACCACACAGTGAACATTAATAAGCAGTTCATTCAATGCAGCTCAATTGAGTTTCAATATTTTATTTTTAATTCCCCATCTTTCGTATTCATGCTATCTATATTAGTATGCATAGAAGGGTGATGACTTTTTTCCGCTTGATTTGTGTAGTGGTTCGTTTTCGTGCTTATGGCAGTAGCGGCTCGCACTCCCAAATTATGGTGAAGGGTAAACCAAATAAATTAGGGCGCAAGCACTCGTGACTTATCTTATATGATTAAATAGATACCTAGCAGGGCTCATGGTTATCATAAAGCTGATCATTTGCTTAAGACTCATATAGGATGGCAAATATCTGTAAACTTTGAGGAGGGGGGGAAATGTCAAAGTATTTCAATTTTTTCAATTTTCAATTTATTTTATTTGCCAAAGAATATATAAGCATTACAATAAATATTTCTTTGCTATAATAATAATTATTACAAATATAAGAATTTACAAGAAAATAAAAATCTCTTGGCATCACCCTGCATAGGAAAAATCCTGACCGCTAGGCGAGAGTACCAGTTCCAAATTTTATTACAATAAATAATCAAATCACAACTCACAATAAACTCTTCAAACTCAAAAAACAAAAAGGGAAAAAAAGAAAAATCATAATAAATCGCTAATTTCGAAGTATTATAAATATATAGAGGATTTTGATAAAAAGTGCCCCGTTAAAAGTAAAAGAACAATCACATTTCTGTCAATATATGACAACAATACCATGCCTCAACAGTTTCATTGAAAAAATCAGAGCGGATTGTAGGTAATTCACACTTTATGATAATTATTAAGGACTCTGCACATCAGCATTTATATTCAATTGAGACTGCTAATAATAAGGCTATAAACATGATGCTTCTTGGGGTCTAGACCAAATAAATATTTTTTATATTTACTTTGAATTCCACAAGGGTATGAGACCTGTGCGACGGTAATGAATTGAAGATGACAAATTGTGTTACAGCCAGGCCCGCCCAGAGAAATTCCGGGCCCCTGGGCAAACTTGAGTACGGGCCCCCTTCATCACTTCCAATATGGGCCTACCGGCTATGGGCAACCCTGTATCAAGGGCGGATTAAAGGGGGGGGCGGAGGGGGCGACCGCCCCCCCCCCGAGGTCTTGCACATTTAAAAAAATTAAAAAGGGTAACACTTATGACATGCACACGGTTCAATTTTTAATTGTCCCGCCACAGACGGAATACCTCCAACTTGTCTTACCACTCCGCCTCCGCCGGCCGGGAATTAATGTTGAAATACTTATTTTGTCTTATTTTCTATAAATTACCTTTACTTTATCTTTAACTGTTGACATAATTTTAATTCAATGACGAATTAACAAATGACAGAGAATGAAGGAGATCTTATATCAAGTGAAATTAGTTAGAATAAGATTAATCTTTTATAGAATAGGTAGGGGCATATACATCTCTGTTTGTTTTTGACATAATACGTATTTATTGTAGTACTGGTATTATGAAACATGAAAGAATGTTGAGATTAATTTAAATATATATATAGGTCTAAAAATCATCACGATCACGAATAAATTTTTTTTTTCTGAGGATGAAGCCCACATAGGTCTGAGACCTGTGCGTGGGTAATGAGTTGGATGATAGTGATTGATGAGTTGGACCTACAGTTTTAGGTGGGTTCCGAACCACCGGGAAGTGATTTTACAGCAGAGAACAGTGTCTTTTTTGCTGGCCAATATAATCGGTCACCGTTACAAACAGGACCTACGAGAACGCAGCTTATCTCTATCTGATTGAACAAATACCTGCTACGCCTCGCGGCTATCACTTCAATTGCTTAGACTCTGTTCATTTCTCTGTAAATTTTGATAAAAATTAAGCTAGCAAAGCAATTTTTGTTCAAGACATAATTATTGTATTGTATAAAAAATTTGTATTCCTAATTCCACATGAATATACAGAAATAAACTACTCTAGCTAGGGTAAATTTGATTGTTCTTAAACACGAAAAAATTATATTTCTACTACATTTTAAGTGCTAGAATGGTGTAAAATGCGGTTAAAGGCTATTTCCAAAAATTTTATTCCATAACCCCCCCCCCCACGACCAACGGGTATTTTTGGGGTATGTCGCCCCCTCCCATAAAAATTCATTAATCCGCCACTGCCCTGTATTTTGTTTGACATTATGAATAAAATATTGTTACATTATTATGGAATCAAAATCAAACAACATTTGTTTATGATGGAAGAAAATTTTATCATTTCACAACTGACATAATCATAACATTGTTGAATAAATAAGACTGTACATCTTGATAAGCTCTTCTTATTGGATAACTATGTTCTGATTCTAAATTAAAGGCAGATTAATTTTGCCTTTCATTCCAAATATATTCATTGGAAGCAGTGGCGGATCCAGGCTTTGCGGGGCCCTGGGCAATTGACTTTGGAGGAGCCACACTTACCGGTGGTCTGGGCTCCTCCATCATGATTTTTTGAAAAATTAGCCCTAAAAATGCGTCTTTGAGGCGTTTTTTCTTCAACTAGTTAGCTGTGCTATGATCAATTTATAGAACCGACCTTATTTGAGTATTATAGTAGGTTCCAATGTACTAAATTAATAGCCTAAACCCCAAAAGATTTGATTATTTGTCACTATAGGTAGTACGCATTGGCTGAATTTTTCATACAAAATAATGCGTTTTCTGTGTATATTTTCATGTTTAACGTGCTGAGAATGGTTAGCTAAGCCCAAAAGCAAAAAGTTGACATGGTTTGTCATAAATATGCCAGGTCAAAACTGTAAAGTATAGCCAATACTCAAAAGTCAATACATTACGTTAGGTTTATTTTTAAAAAAATACCACCTTCTAATTTTATATAGTCTTGCATTTTAAGCTATGCATAGCAAACCTGGTTTATGGGGTTCACTCTTTGCTTGCTTATGGGGCTGGTTCAAGGGTCGCACTTCTAAACGACCTGCGTTTTTCGGTTAGGTCTGGAACGCAGGGCCCGCTGACTCGCCCGGCCCATTTATTTGGGCTTCTTTTAGTATTTCACACTGACGCTATAATTTCGGAGTGGGAAATTTCAATATAGCAGATTTCTATGTCTCTTTTACTCTTTGCTTGCTTATAGGCTGGTTGAGCTTGAAAGGGCCTTGCGGTTCTAACCAACCGACCCGACCTGCGTTATGTTGGCCGGTTGCCCGGCTCGCCCAGCCCTGGATCCGCCCCTGATTGGAAGCTCAGAAAATGAAACAAATAGCAAAATTTAATGAGTTTCAACCAAATTTGATTGGACAAATGATTTTAAAGAAGAAAAAAGTATCTCTAAATTATTATAAGAACAACATTTTTCCAGAACGAGATGAAAGAAGAAATCTGTAAATCCATGAATTATGGATCCCATGTGCAAAAGTTGTTAAAACAGATTTTAAAAACATGCTAATGTCGATTTAAGTTTTTATTCAAAATCCACACTTGAACATATTCTTGGCAATTCTAAAAATAAAATTAAAATTGAAGTAAAATCTTGAATCTATAAAATAAAATGTGAATGCTGCAACAAATTATATGTAGGCCAAACCAAACATTAAATATCAATTTAAAAGAACAATTTTTTTAAGTTTCAAATTTTAAGTACAACCAACCAGAAAATCAGGCAATAGCCAAACATGCTTTGGATTCTGGACACTCGTTTTCCAAAATTAATTTGTTGACAGAAGTAAACAATCAAATATCTTGATGCTTATGAAACAACAGGAATGAAGAAAAAAGAGATTATACTATAAATGGGAATAATGGAAAATTCCCCTTTTAAACAATTACTTTTCTAATTACGTTGTTTACTAAGTCTTCAATAATTTAAATCAGATCTTTATCTAAATCTTTATCTTTTATTAAATTTTAAACTTAATTCAACCTTTTATCTTTAGAACTAACTAGGCCTACCGAATCTGATCTGTGTATGTTCAGTGTTTTTGAAATAAACTGTTGTTCGTTTACAGGGCCCAGGCCCCTCCAGAGCCCGGGCCCCTGGGCATTGCCCCCCTTGCCCCCCCCCTCTGGGCGGGCCTGGTTACAGCTAACATCATAGAAACCTAAAAATCTTTCAACTAATTCACCTTTTGTTGTCACATACCTAACAATTATTGAGCACAATGTGTTTTGAGTGATATCAGTCATATCAGAAAAAAAAGAACCGTCTCAGGTTTCAGTTTCAACAATCTCTGATAAAATTTGAAAGACGTCAATATCTTAATTTTTTATAGTTTTAGAATCACCTGTGAAAATAGGTGTGACTCTTCCATAATGTGTCCTTATTTTTTCTGAACTTATTTCTAAGAAGAAATTAAAGAGTTCTTTGAAGTTGTCACAATACAAGGGAGAAATTTCTTCATTTTTTCCATGAAAGTCAGCTCTTGCTTGCTGAGGAAAAAGACAGCTTGAGCTACAAGGCTCATAATTATTTGGTTCATACAAACATTTAGTTATAATTATGAAGCTTGAACAAGTCGGATTTTCAAACAAGGAACAAGTCATTCGGAATATCCATTGATGCTAATCAAAATAATAACTAACTGAACAAATTCTATCATGTGACAAAGTACCCAACTCAAAACAAACCCAACTCTACATGGACAAACTAACAGAACTTGAACTAATTAACGAAAAAAATGTGTCAAAATGATATCATAAATTTTATTCAAATGATTTGTTATACATGCCTTGATGAACAATACCAAACTCGATTTTTACCAAACCTAAAGCTAAACTGATTTGAATTATCAACTATCGATTATTTTACTGGACTCCAAACGGAGCTGCAGTCAAAAAGGTCAATTAGTATCAAAATGTAGCATAATACCTTATTACTTTGAAGACGCACTGAAGCTTATTCTATACTCCAATATTAGAATAGAACTTATAAAATTAATAATAATATGCGAAATTATTAGTAATAATTCAGGTTAATGCATCCTACTGCTTCACTACTTAACTGTCATACAGCCAGACTGCCTCTGACCACGGCGATACTAGTGAGTGTTTGTGGTAAGTTCAAGTCCAGGATATTTTAAATTTCTTAACTACGTCAACATTCCCAACAGCAGCATCAATGTTCTAGTTCGATTTTGTATGGCAACCAGTCTATACACATGCAACCGCTCCTATCAAGTGAAGGACTGTTCAGACTGAACAGAATCCCTTCACGTGCCACTTGACAGACCTCAGCCGGCTTCCCAGTCAGCACAAACCGTATAGTATACGTATAGTTTAGGTCAATAGGTCAATTTTAGGTCATGTGAATCTGGGAATGTATTGTATACATAAATTTGACGAATCATGGTTGACATTCATGAAATTAATGTAGTATTTTGAGAAAACTAAAACAAGTGAAAAGCGATAGCCTTTTTGCTTGGAGAATGCATTTATAACCGTTTATGCTTTTATTTCAAATTCTGGTATAAGTACAGAATAAGTCAATGGTATGTATTAAGATAGGCTATACATATACTATATATATTATTTATATTCGAAATTGACTAAATATTTACATGGCAATACTTAATATTTATCTCAGTTGTTTTTAAAATTTAGACAAAGCCGGGATTGAGAATCGAGTCAGCTTAAACTTCCCCAGCCCCAGAGAAATTTTTCTAGCAAGTTGGCCAGTGCAGAATAAAGGCGTTGTCCATTTTGATTTAGAGTCTGTCATTTCAAGCTTCCACCATTTCACGATTCCACTTTGGCTTGATCAGTGATCACACAGTCGACTTTCGACTTTGAGAAACACACACAGTACACACACGCTTCTACTCTGTTCGATCTTGCCATCGCTTTTAGTTGTAATAAATCATTTAATTATTGTATATTAATTTCATTATATGCATAATATTAATTATCTTTTCAATATATCTATAGTTTTAGTTCATTAGTAGTGTATTTTTGAGGTCAAGTTTTAAGAACTGTTGTTCTGGCAGTGAGAAGTGAGAAATTAGTTTTTTCTGTTCTTCAGAATTCAAACTACCTATTAAGGACAATTAATTCTTCATTCAAGGTAAGTGTGAAAAACATATTGTTTTGTATTTATTCATAATGTATAAAAAGAAACTGAATTTTATGTAACTATTGGCTTTGAAAAGATCCAAGAATCTGAGAAACTTATAAAAAAACGTCTTTTAGGTTAGGTTTCTGTAAGTTATTGCTTAGCCCCAAATACAAAAATCCAAACACTCAAGGTCAAGCTTCATATCAATTGTAGGGTTGAATAAACTTATTGATGTTAGATAGGGCCTATTGGTTGATCAACATATAAACTTCTAGGTAACTTATCCCAACTGACAGTTTCCACTAAAATCTGTTTTCAGTCTCTGCTGTGGGTGGAGTTTTGTACTTGTACCACACTTAACTTATCTGATTGGAAATATCAATCTTACCAATATCAATAGCTTACATCGAAATTAATAATATAAGTTAGCTATTGAATCTTTTTTTTTGGTGGTTTGACATTAAATTAAATTTAAAATGGAATAGGCTTAACTTATCTATTTTTACAGCACTGATGGAGATAGGTTAGGTGAGTATAATGTATAATATTGTAAAATCATTTGTTTTGATGATGAATTTCAATGTCTTTACATTATGATAACTAACCAAAACCTTACTCCACAGAGCATTGTAAAAGTAGCCCAAGTTATAAGTTATATTTCATTTTATAGCCTATATTCACTGTTATGTTAACATTATGTACCTTATATAAACGATGTAAGAGGTACAGTTACGCTGACATCCTACAATAATATAATCAAATGAAAATATTACAAACTAGCCAATATTAGGCCTGCAAATTTCAATGTCCATCTTCTTAGTAATAGAAACCAATGGGGGTGTATTAGGCCAAGGTTTAAGGAGGTATATAAATCACAGAGTTCCTATGACTATTACCTATGACTTATTACTTTGAAGTGGGTGGGTGCAGTGTTATTTGGTGTATAAAAGGTGTTCTTGTGCAATTATAAATAAAGTTCCATTAAGTAGGTCTAAATTTTATGTATTAGGTGTATTAGGCCTTGGTGTAGGTGTTGTCTAGTTAAAATAAAGTTTCTTCGAGATGAGGGCCTACCTATTTGGTATTGAGTGTCCATCAAACGTGTACTGACTTCAGGGCAAAGTATTCACTCAAGCTATTGGAAGGGTTCAGGGTTAACCAATTATAGGATCTCAACTTGAACGACTAAATTGTGTACATTATTAAATATTTTTGAACTAATAATTCCAGAACTGTTTTAACCTTTACTTAGTCTATTGTATCGCATATCTAATTGAGATTGGTTCCTGGTATTGTGACAGTGTATATCTTATCTACCTACATATAACTCTGCAGTATAATTCTTTTTTATATCTAACACACATACACTAGAATATGTAAGTGTACTAAAATAATATGTAAACAAATAAAAAATATGTAAAAAAATACTAAAAATGTAGTGCTGACTAGAACAACTCCTTAGGATTTACTTCCCTAAAATACAGCCCCTCTGGAATAAAAAACTTGATACAACACTGAAAATTATATGAAACAAAAGATAGTCTGTGAGACTGTCTTCCATTTTAGACAATTTAGTGGGGCTCAATGCCTAAATGCATTTTTATTACTTTAAAGAACTGCCAACCTCTCAAAATAAACCAGCTTAACTTGTACTGCTGTAATTTTTATTTTTACAATATCTTTTTGTTTTCCAGGTTGAGGTCTTCACAAAAATTGGAGGGAATTCTGTAGAGGATTCTGTAACAAGGAGCCTGGTGAGACTGCTCACCAATGAAGTTGCAGTTAATTTGAGCTGGGAGGGGCAGAAAGGCAAGAGAGCCTTGAACAAACTCTCAATCATTCTGATTTTAGAAAGTAAGTATATTCTACTATCAAATTACAGATTATTTTCCAGAATAAATTTAAAAAAATTTAAACCCCAAACTGAATTTTACTTCCTGTCAAAACCAGTGTAATGTAAGACGTTCTTAAGCCCGTATTACACAATAAAATGTTTTATAAAAGATATTTGACAAACATTTTTGATAGTCTAATAGGCCATCTTTTATAAAATATTTCTTTTATCAAAGATAATAGGTTGGCATTATCTTTTATAAAAACTGAGGTACTGAATTCAAGGTTATTTTTAACTTTGAAGAAATGTCTGCAAACGCAAAGTACACTTAATGTGTGAAAGCAACGGAACTTTTAATTTCAGAGTATGAAAATCTCTACAATCCAAAACACCCTGAATACAAAAATAGATTCAAAAGACAGAAAGTTTATGAAAATAATGCAGATTCCATAAGCGTTTTGCTATTACAACAATTGAAATATAAAGTTGATAACCTATTGCTAACAATTGAAAATGTAGAGATAGGTAACCTTCTTTGACATAGATCTCTTGACAGTGTAATACTAGTCCGAAATGTTTTATAGAAGAATCAGTCTTCAAATCTTCTATAAAAGATGGTCAACGTCTTTTATAAAAAAGTTTATGGTGTAATATGGGCCTTAGACGTATTTGTTAAAGCGAGTTTCCTAAATATTTCTTTTAAGCCTTATTATGAAAAATAATTTAATTATTCAATTTAATTTAATTAAACAGAATTTATTAATTTCGAATTCCTCTAATTGCTATTAGTTTATACTGAAGACTTCCGTGGTGGTGACTGATATTTTTGTACAGTAGCATTCATCGATTTCCATCAGCTATTAAATACTGCTGTCAATATCCGCCATTGCGGAAGTCATCAGTATAAACTAATAGCAATTAGAGGAATTCGAAATTAATAAATTCTGTTTAAGTAAATTTGTCAGTTTGTTCAATTGTCAGTAACTTCGAACTAACTTGTGAGATACGATACGAGCCGATATGGCCAAGTTAAAAATGAATGCTGCTGTGCAGAAAGGTCTCCATGGTCTAGTGGTTTAGGCGCCCGACCGGCAATTGGGAGGTCCGTGGTTCGATTCCCGGTGGTGACTGATATTTTTGTACAGTAGTATTCATCGATTTCCATCAGCTATTAAATACTGCTGTCAATATCCGCCATTGCGGAAGTCTTCAGTATAAACTAATAGCAATTAGAGGAATTCGAAATTAATAAATTCTGTTTAAGTAAATTTGTCAGTTTGTTCAATTGTCAGTAACTTAACTTCGAACTAACTTGTGAGATACGAGCCGATATGGCCAAGTTAAAAATGAATGCTGCTGTGCAGAAAGGTCTCCATGGTCTAGTGGTTTAGGCGCCCGACCGGCAATTGGGAGGTCCGTGGTTCGATTCCCGGTGGTGACTGATATTTTTGTACAGTAGCATTCATCGATTTCCATCAGCTATTAAATACTGCTGTCAATATCCGCCATTGCGGAAGTCATCAGTATAAACTAATAGCAATTAGAGGAATTCGAAATTAATAAATTCTGTTTAAGTAAATTTGTCAGTTTGTTCAATTGTCAGTAACTTCGAACTAACTTGTGAGATACGATACGAGCCGATATGGCCAAGTTAAAAATGAATGCTGCTGTGCAGAAAGGTCTCCATGGTCTAGTGGTTTAGGCGCCCGACCGGCAATTGGGAGGTCCGTGGTTCGATTCCCGGTGGTGACTGATATTTTTGTACAGTATTATTCATCGATTTCCATCAGCTATTAAATACTGCTGTCAATATCCGCCATTGCGGAAGTCTTCAGTATAAACTAATAGCAATTAGAGGTGTTCGAAATTAATAAATTCTGTTTAAGTAAATTTGTCAGTTTGTTCAATTGTCAGTAACTTCGAACTAACTTAATTTAATTATGACAGCCAAGCTTCATGCTGTCTGCCGAGAATTATTGACATAAAAGGACAGCTGGACTGCATTGTGGAGGGTAAATGCACTAACCAGAAGTTGTTTTATTGACTAAAATAAGCAAAACGGCAGTTTAACATAATTTTATGGCAAAAAACAATGAATCACCACATTTTATAGTCCAAATTTGACAACTGCAATGTGTGTTATTATTAGCCAAAAAGGTTGTTTGAGCCGAGCCACATATGCCAAAAATGGAAATTGAACTTGAATTAATCATACAAATTTATTAATTTTACAATGGCAATTAGGCCGCATTTTTTGGCAATTAATTGTCACATTTAATAAACAAAGAAATGGCTGGAAAGTGTTTTATCAGGTTAAATGTGTGATTCAATTGCATCTTATCAATCAAAAACTGGCAAATTGGCTGGATCTTATTGGTCATAAATTGAGATTTAATCAAAACTCCCTTGACCACAACTCCAGAGACCGCTCTTGAACACTTTCAATAATTGGGGATGAGCAAGACACCATGCAGTGTCGGTCGTGGCGATGGAAGTGCGATGGACTGTCAGACATGGTCACTTTATTTTGAGCAGTTTGTTTTCCCAAGGTCATATTTGAGGGTTCTACAGTAATAATAATAAAAACAATAATAATACTACATAACTTGATCTATTTAAATTGGAATACAGTACTGTTCGAATAAAAATTGCAGGTAATTAAATTTGTGTTTCATTTGCAAAAAGATGATTTTTTTTAATTTTTCCCAAAAAATCTCATGATGCCATTGGTGTTACTATCCCTACTGGGTGTCAGCTTATATATTTACTGTTGTGTATTTTACATATTAATTTAACAATGCAGGAAATATTCCTTATCACAGCTTTTATTCAAGAAACACAAACACTTTCTTGAAAATGTTTTAAGACAAACATCAGAATTACAACTTTTTCGTTAATATAGATGTTGAGTTTTGTAAAATGTTGACAGGTTTGCTAGTAAAGTTCAGAAACTTCTTGTGACTCACCTGCCACTACAGCATTCTTTTTATTTAATTTTTTTAAAAGTAATAGAGTATTCAGTTAAGATATATTTGTCATTAATATAGAAAACTTATTGTTTTAGGGGTTATTAGTGCAACACATTGCACTATATTCACCAGCAAGATTTTTGAAAATCGCCTGCAGGAATGGTTTAGGCAGGCAGGACCACAATTTGGAATAAGACAGAAAAATCTAAAGTTTAATGTACTGTACCTAAGTCCAACAAAAATTGTTTATTTTTAATAAAACTCAATCTATTTCATCTATTTTGCTGGCTGTTCATTTAATATCCATTTGTATGACAAGCTCTATGATTTACATTGAATTTATTTTGAAAAGGATATTTACTGACATCAAGTTTACATATTTTATATGTATTAACATAAATTATATGTAAATTTGTTGCACTACAGATGTTTTTAATATGTATCTTATATGTCTATGGTGTATGCATTGTTTATGTATACTGTTGACATATTGTTTACACAAATTAATGTATAGATTGACCTTGATATACGTATATTATACAATCAAAAGCGGGACATTTGGACGTATTATTTACGTATATTATACAAATGCAATATGTATTATATACCACCTATGGACCTTGGCTGAAGATAAATAATATGTATAATTTACATAGTTGTGCTGACTGGGTTACCAATAGTTAATATTTTAGAGCGCTCCATTGCACTTATAATTATTGAAGTAATGACATTTTTACAATTTCTATTTATTCTAATGTAATTTTCAAACTCATTTTGAAATAAATTAAGTGGAAAACAAAATTTTTAATTTAAATGAAATGTTACAATAAAATAATTAGTCACAAAAATGAATAGATTCACAGGTAAATCCTCCTTCATGCCCTTCCCCTGGCCGGCCGCCACTCACTGATGGTTTTCATGTTTTCATGAATGATTGAAGTATATGAGTTTGATAGCTTGTTTTATTAATTTCTGAATCAGTATATTAGTAAGTTCTAATCATAAATTATTATTCTTTGGCATTTAGTTTAGTGTGAGTTTCTGTTAGTATAGGCTACTATTAAGTCAGGAGCAATTTTTTCTTGAAAATATATGAAAATATTCAATTGAGTTACAGTGTCAGTTTTGATATTAAATTATTATTCAAGTATTTCATCATGGAAAACATCTCAAATTTTTTCTTGTTAGACAGAATTTACATACTGTTGGGCTCATTCTTGCAGGAAAGATTCAATAAAATATCAGTTTTGTAAGTACAAGCTTCAAACTGTTTTTCTTCAGTCGATATTTTTTGTTTGTGTTTGTAAAATTTGTCCGTTTTTCCTTTTATTCCTTTTTTAATCGCTGAAATAATGTTATATTGATTCTAGTATGAAGCAATCAATTTAGACTCACGAGAAATGACATCATCAACTCATGTTCGTCTATTGCCATTAAATAATGAGATCTGAAATTAGCGGTCTGATATGGATTCTTAAAAGGTTAAAGATAGGCTATGATTGAGAAATCAAAATACAAAATTATTCTTAAATCCGAGCGGATTTTCTTCCTCCACTGCCTGACTAGACATTGATATATTTTTGGAACTTGTTGCATATTGCTCTTTTGTGCTATTCATCATCCGTAATCGTGAAATCATGAGGTAATCTTGTGCCAGGATATTGTGAATTTCGTTCATCACAGACCAAATTAATATAGAAAGTCTATTCAACAAGTAGATTATCTATTCAAGCAAAAGCTACGGAATGATTTTGATACACTTAAACAGTTTGGGAATACTCACAGTCAACAAACCGAGAGCACTAAAATGTTTACAGCGGTGAGAATCATCATGAAGTATGGATGAACCCTCGCAGACGAAAAGTGAGGGCATGGACGGATAGAACAAACTTTCTTCGAGTCTTTATTCGAGTCAGCAGTCGCTTCTTCCCCAAAACAACAAAGCAGCTCAAAAGTGCAAAACACATGACTCCAGTCATGACTCTAGCAATGAGTCTCGACTGAACCCGTCTCTTCGGTTTGTTTCCTAATCCAGCTTTAGTTGACTCATGGCACCCGTGTAAGCTCATAATACGGCTCCATGCATCTAGCGACTCTACGACCACGATAAACACCTGGCACAGCTCAGCTTGAAGCTAAGTGAGAAACATTATTGAGAGAGTGTGTGTATGTGTCTGTATCCACGGAAAAGAGTGAGCGAGAGGAAGTGAAGGAGTGAGTAAGCAAAGGAGAGAGAGAGAGTTTGAGAGTGATGCAGATAAAAAATATTACTACTTCAGTAGGGTAAACTAACAGTTCAGTCTCAGTTTTTCTTTAACCTCAAATTTAAGGTTAACCTAAGTCAACTATCCAAACCCAACCTAACCTAAAATAGGTAAGTTCAAGTCGAATCAACGAAATCCATCCGATCTCGAAAATTCCCATTTTCATGGGAATTAAAAATCACGAAAAAATTTGAACTTTTTAACCCCTGAAGGGAATTTAAATTTGAAGACGCCATCTTGTTCAGCTTTTAAAGGCACCCTAAATTCATGTATCAAATACAATTTTCCGATCACGATTAATTGAGGAAAAATAATAATAAAATTTTTAGTAATGATTTTCTTTAACCTTAAATTTAAGGTTAACCTAAACCAACCCAATTAAACCTAACCTAACCTGAAATAGGTATAGTTGTATAGTCAAATTCGAATCAATGCAATCTATCAGATCCCCAAAATTCCCATTTCCACGGAAATTAAAAATCACGAAAAGATTTGAACCAAATCTGCTATTTTAACCCCTGAAGGGAATTTGAATTAGAAGACGCCATCTTGTTCAGCATTTCAAGGCACCTCAAATTCATGTATTAAATACAAATTTTTGATCACGATTAATTAGGGAAAAATAATAATAAATTTTTTGGGTTGTCTGTATACTAAAAGCAGTGACAATTCAGACTATTTTTCTTTATCCTCTAATTTAATCTAAGCCAACCCATCGTAACCCAATGTAGGTATCATTGTATAGTCAAAGTTGATTTAACGCAATCTATCAGATCCCCAAAATTTCCATTTTCACGGAAGTTAAAAATCACGAAAAATTGCAAACTATTTTTATCTTTCATTTCATTGTTCCGAATTCATTAATACTGGATAATAATATTCGATACAATAAAGTTAAATTAGAAAAAAACACTCCTTCCCCCTCTATCATAATTCAAGCTGCAAATCAAATTTAATCTATTGTGACCTAGGTAATTTCAAACTAATTAAGCCTATACTATATGTACTGCCACATCACAACATATTGCTTATAAGGAAAATTTCCATTCTTGCAAGACCTAACCAAATCTGCTATTTTATTTTCTTGTTCAGTCTTCTCAAGTAGCCTGGATTACCTTTCTTAATGAAACACAGGTTGGTGTGATAATAATGCTATTATTGGTAACTGATGAGATGGTAAATCTATTAATTTGAATGATAACCAATGAGATGGGAAATGGGGTACAGACCGGTTCATGGTGCATGGCATCTCGATGGAGCATGCGCACTGAGCGCCTTCACTCACTACTGTACCTGCTGCCTCGAGGTACAGTCAAGTTCAAATATTCCCTAATACCGCTCAAGCCATCTACCACTATGTTTGCAACAAATTTCTGATTATTCCTTCTACTTGTTGCATTTTAATAATTAAAACATTATACACCATCCATCAGTAATTAATCTATTTGCCACATTACAAAGAAGAATTCAGTCCAAATCCCATGTTTGTACGACAATTACTTCACTATTTATTGATTTATAACTATTCTCCTTTAGTGTGAATTGCTTTATTTAAGCATGTGACATTCACAAATATTACTATAGGATTACAATTATGTTTTAAGGCTGTGCGATAGGTCTTTGAATTATTCTTCGTAGCTTTTGTATTGGCAATTATTAAGGTATTAAAATGTCATGTATTGCGGCTATGAAAAATTGGAAAAAATATTCAATGAAATATGGGCGCTCAAAATTGAAATTTCGGGTTTTTTGATGATGTTTATATCCCCTAGGATTGACTTTGAACTTCTGATAATTTTCTTATAACTAAGACACATCAGAGACTAAAAATACATCGCCTATTTTATACAATGATTGAAAAATTAGTTTTAAAAAGAATAATCTAAACTTTTCTGTACTTTTTAAAATTTATTTTGAAAAACCCAAATGTTGAATGAGACAGAATGGAACAGTTGAAAAAAGATAACATTTTAATGCATTAATAATCGCTAATATAAAAAACTCCAAAAAAGAATCATCACCAAAAACCTATCGCACAGCCATGCACAAACACATATAAAGCATAAAAATATTACATACAATAGTACCCTATCACTAATATTTGTAGCCTCTGTGAAGTTAGTTTCAAAACTTGTTCAAAATTTACACTGTCCCAAAATTCTTTTTTTGATAATTTTACAAAAAAATTACGTACATTATATACCATGTAGCTTGGCTACAAATTACTTTACGTAAACGGTTGTTTGGAGTACTTGATGTTTCTGTGTCGGACATAGTAAAAAGTATGATAAAAGTATGTAATTAGAATTTGAGTGAAAGAATATGAGTCGTGTTTTTGTTCTGCCACATACTACAACCCCAAAAATATAGGTTTATATATTAAATATAGTTAGATGACAGTTTTATTCAGCGCCGGCCGCCAGCACCATTCGCTACTGCTACAAAGTCCAGCAGTTGACTGTATTGGACGTGACTGCACTTGACGGAACGGCTGGAGGGGAAGCGTGGTGGGAAAGACTTTCTGTCTCTCTCACACTGCCTCCCCTGCCACCAGCGAGACGCCAAGCACCATGAAACGATCTGTATCATATTATTGGTGGCTGATAAGATAGTTGATATTTCAATCAAATTAGGAAGGTTGAAAATAGAGTATAATGTAAAGGTTTATGGATCTTTATACACTCCTCACCTAATATCTGTGGGGATCTATTATGTCTGGGTGGGAGGAATGACAATGTTAAGGTATATATCAACTGACAGGATAGCTAATCTTTCAATAGAATTGGTTATTAGAACTATTGGAGAGTATCAATATAATATGAAGGCTTGTGAATCAACCTTTTCCACTTCCCACTTCATGTGTGAACAGTGAAGACCTCTGATAAACAGTAAGTGGGATAATAATGTTATTAAATTATTGCTAACTGATGAGATGGTAAATCTATTTATTTGAATGATAACCAATGAGATGAGAAGAAGGTTATATATCAATATCATTTGTGACTGACAGGATTGCTAATCTATCAGTTGAATTGGTTATTGGCAAGATAGGAAATAGAGTATAATGTGAAAGCTTATGAATCAACCTCCACACCTCACCTAATGTCTGTGAGAATGTTAGGGTATGTATCAATATTATATTATTGGTGGTTGATAGTAGATGGCTAATACTTTAATTTCAATGATGATTTTACAAGATGAGAAATATATCAATATCATATTATTTGTGACAGACAAAAAGGCTAATTGGATTGCTGTCTGATGAGATGATTGATGCATTAATTACATTTGTGTTTGAGGAGATATACTAAAATTCAGGTATAGGTTTAATTAAGATGCAAATCTGCACAAACCTTATCTTGTTCAGTTCACAAAATCGGTTCAAATTCAAGCCAGCACTATATAAAGGCTTGCAAACCACATTTTTTATCCAGTCTTCACTGGCAATCTGAACAGTAAACACATTTCTTAATCAGATGCAGGTGGGTGGGAAGATAATGTTAGAATATATTATATAATTATTAAATCATTTACAACTGATGAGATGACTAATAATAATATTAACTAAGTTGATGACTGAGGTTGATCTATTGATTTGAATGGTAAACAATCAGATGAGGATGATCTGCACAAGTGGATATAGCCTATGTTTGTTGATTCCATAGAAACAGTTATAATTCATCAGGTACATTTCATAATTCAAATGAATCTTTATATATATAACATTAGCATTATATACAATTTTCTGAATGGAATAAATTTGATTTGATCAGTATTAAATTATTATTGGTGACCAATGAGATCCAATGGATAATTTATTAATTACACTGGTAAACAATGAGATGGAAAATGGGATATATATTTGTAGCTGACAGGATAGGTAATCTTTCAATTGAATTGGTAATTAGCAAGATATGAAATAGAGTATATATATATCAATATAAATACTATATAATGTAAAGGCTTGTAAATCAACCACTTTTCCACTTCCCACTTTATGTCTGTGAGGATCTATCAGATGTGGATGGGAGGAATGATGGTGTTAGGGTATATAACAATATTATTATTGATGAGTGACAAGATTGTAAATCTATTAATTTCAATGATAACCATGAGAAGAAGAGTTTATTTCAATGTAATATTATTGGTGACTAACAAGAAGGTTAATTGAACCGATGTCTGATGAGAGAGTAAATCTATAACAAGAATGGTGAGTAATAAGGTGACTATCCCATTCAATGAACTGATGACTTATGAGATGACTAATCTATCAATGGTATCTGATGAGATGAGAAGATATTTATTTGGAAGTTCAATTTTCCAAAATACTTCTGTCAATTGTATTTGCTTCCCAATTTATTCATTGAATTGATAACTGATGAGATGACATATTGGTTACCAAGAAGATGATAAATTTGGTGAATTATACTGGATTTGAGGGTGTACATGTATTATTGATGACTGATAAGATGGTTAATCTATTAATTACACTGGTAACAGGGGATATAGCAAATAGTGATATACTGAGTGTTAAGTTACATATATATATTTTATTATTGATAATTGATAAGTGGACACTCATTTAATAGTTTACTGAAAAAATTAAGAAACTAATGAGATGACCAATTATTGAATTTGAATGAATATGGTATGTTAGAACTTATTGATTTTAACTTTTAAATCTGAATGAAACTCAAATTTCTCCAATTTTTCTGAACTATTGGGCTGCGTTAGTGCTATGCTTTTCATTCATTTTTTTTTTTGTTTTGGAAGAAATCAGTAGTTATATTCAAAGTGGAATTCCCCACTTCAAATTGGATATAACATAAAATTTAGATTTTTCATAGAAAATTTGTGAAGAAAGCATTAGTGGGCTATGACTGTTATATCTTTACTAAATTGTGTTTTGAATAAATGAATGATTTGGTAACAGAAGATGACTAATCTATCAATTTCATTGGTTACTAATAAGATGGTAGCTGGTGGCTGGGGATTTAGTAAATGGTGATATATGTACAAAATGTTAGGGTAGATTAAAATGTAATTTATTAAATTGATTACTAACAAGATGACTAATCTATCAATTACATTGGTGTGTATGCAAATGAGGAAGAGAGTATATTGGTACAGGATACTCATTGTTAAAGTTCAAATTCCCATTACACTCATAATGTGGGGGCCCTCCACACTCCATTTATTCTATTGTTTTCATTGATAACTGATGGGATAGTAGGTCTATTAATTGAATTTGTAACTGATGACTAATCAATTAATTACACTGGTGGCTGGGGATTTAGTAAATGGTGATATATGTACAAAATGTTAAGGTAGATTAAAATGTAATCTATTAAATTGATTACTGACAAGATGACTAATCTATTAATTACATTGGTGTGTATGCAAATGAGGAAGAGAGTATATTGATATTATATTTTATTAGTAACCAACAAGATAGTTGATACTCTGTTTGAATTAATGACTGATTTAAATGGTGACTGATGAGATGACAAATCTATTTATTATTTCTGTGTTTCATGAGAAGGGTGGTAATGTGTTGATGTAATTGGTTGATCAAATTTGTGACTGATGGATTGATTTGAATGCTGATGAAGTAAATGGGTATATATGTATCAATATTATATTAATGGTGAGTGAAAAGATAGCTAATATTTTAATTAAATTTGCAACTGACAAGATAAGTAATCTATAATAGAGGTGAGGGCTGTTGAGACAGCTAATCTTTTTTCATTGAATAACAAGATGGTGGAGCTGTTAATTTTATTGGTTTCTGATGAGATGGAAAATCTTTCAATTGAAATGATGGCTGACTAGTTTATCATTGATGTTCAAGGAGATTGAGATGTAGTGGATAGTCTCACATGCTACCTAATGAAATGATCAATGAATTTATTGAATTGGTGACTCAATAGATGGCATTGATTGAGTTGGAGACTCATAAAAGATTACATCAGCAGCTAAAAAATGACAAATATTTTAATTGAATTCAAAGATGGTAGGGTACTTATTTCAGTCCAACTTTTCAAAACACCCATAACATGCACCCCTGTAATTTCTACATGCTTCTCAATTTATTAATCACATTGATGACCAATGTAAAGGTTTATCTATTAATTTAACTGACAATGTGGTTTGTTGAGGAGATGGGGAATAGGGTATATATACTACATGTTAAGTGACTGACAAGTTGACATTGTAGAATTGGTTGCTGGGGAAATTGATAAGTACATTAATGACTGAGGAGATGGTAAATAGGTTCAAAGTAAATGTTAGGGTGTGCATATTGTATTACTGATGTACATAATGTATTAATTGATGGTTGATGAGATCTTTTAATTACATTGACAGCTGGGAGATGTTTAATCTATCATTTACATTGAAGACTGAGGGAATGATATACTAAATTTAAGGATATATATATATGTAATATTATTGGTCACTAGCAAGACAGCAGGATGTTTACAGTTTAAATTCCCAATACACCTATAATGTGAGCCTCTATCATTTCCACATGCTTCCTTATTTATTTATGGACTGATGAGATGACTAATCCATTTATATTTATGACTGAAGAGATGGTGAATCTATTCATGAATGCGATGATTTATAGAACTACTTCTGCTCAATCTATTAACTAAATTTCAGTGAAAACTAAAGAAAAATTATTGCTTTATGAGCCTCAAACCAGGTTTCCAACATCAATTATATTTGAATTTGCATTAAAACAAATGGATGTGTGAGTCTCTTGAAGAGAGAATTTTCATCTACTGGACTCAACCTAAACTGCCCTGGGTCTGGGGGGTACCCCCAGACCCCTCCTCCTCGAACCTGTAATCAAGTTTATCAGTAACACTATAGAGATCCAAAAACTATATCTTTGATTGGGTATGAAGTTGAGATACACAGAGGAATACAACTCAACCAGTCTTGTCTGTTGAAGACCTTTCAGGATCCCCCTCCCCCCTTTCATTAAGTATATATCAATGTTTATCTTATACTAGGTGTGAAGTTGAAATAGTTGAAGACTGTTTGAAAAGATGAATGGTTTTGATTAATACATCCACATCTACATTTGCATGGGTTTAGGTACCTACATTTACACACCTACACACCTACATAGGTACCTACATATACACCTACATAGGTACCTACATTTACACACCTACACAGACTAAGGTACCTACATTTACACACCTACACACCTACATAGATACCTACATTTACACACCTACACAGGTACCCACATTTACACACCTACACAGGTTTAGGTTTCTACACCTATATACATTAAGCTAGGTTTAGATACCTACATATACATTTGGATGGGCTCAGGCATGAGTTGAATGCTCAGGCATTCAAGTTCATCATTGCTCTGATACACAGATTTATTTTCCACAAAAAATATCTACCGTAATCATATACCCATATATCAGGGCAATGGAATATATTTAGTAGATATATTTATCACATAAAAAACAGCTGTTCGTGATTATATCTACGATAGTGAGGTCTATCCTTTAAGACGATCGGCATTCCCTCTGTCTCACTGTCTCTCTGTCTCACGATTACAGACGAACGCCAAGACCAATTGCTATGATTTTTCATATGGAAGTTCCTTATTCCTAGGCCCAGCGATTAGATATTTTCTTTTTCCAAATTCAATATGGCGGTCGGTTTACGAGGTGTAAAGCGAAATTGTATAAATATGATCTTCCTTCTTATACAGTTAATTTACTTATGTACAGTTAATTTTGTAGGTACTGAATCTCTAGCATTCTTGTAGTGCATTTATAAAAAGGAGACTCATAGTGACACGCGTTAATGATACAGAACTACCGGTACTTAGACAAATATATTGTGGCAAAGTATTGGGCCGATCCTTGCGAAACTTGCATGGGACCACCGCTGAGCGATGCTCTTTCATTTAAAAAAAATTCATCGAAATCGGTTCAATAGTGTTCGAATGATTGATGTACAAACATAAAAAAAAGGTCGAATATAGAACCCTTGTTCTTTTTGGAAGTCGGTTAAAAATATAACATACAGCTGCAAAGAACCAGATGTATAATTATGTTGATCATCACAGGTGAAAAAACAATTATAATTTTAGTTGGTGGAAATCGGGAATGGAAGATGGATGAGAAAAATTAAATAAATAAATTCATCATTTATTTGATGAATAATTTCTGTTTTTTATTATTGGAGATTTATTGAAAAAAAGCTGCTAAAAATGCATGAGAACCCTTCATTTTTCTCACTGTCTCTCAAACGAGGGGTGATTTCTAGGCGGCATTTGGTATTTGGTATAACTTTGGTATTTTCAAATATTGATTTTCACAGTTTCTGTCCTCAGTAAAAGATTAAGAAATTAAAATCGAGTTGAAAACACTTTTCAACTTTTTTCAAACTGTCATCCCCATAATAATTATGTGTGAGTGTTGAGCGAGTGAGGTCTACTGTTCACAGAACTACTAGATATAATATCAGGGCAATGAAATTAGTATATCAGATAGAGATTCTATAAAAAACCAGATCACATTTATATTCACCTACAGCTGATAATAACTCAAAATATATTTTGAAATCTATTGCGAATGCCATCATATGGTAGAATCGTAGAAACAACTATTTTCTACATAATTATAGTGATATATAGATATATTTATATATATCAATGAAGGGCCTATTTGATTCGCCTCAAAAAGGATGAAGGAGTCGGTTAATTTTATTGGCCAACGAACTTGACCTGTCTAAAGATACCAAGAATCTGTGTTTCAAATTTGAAGTTGATTGATAAAGGCGTTCGAAAGTTATCGTGGAACATACCCACAAACACACAACGCCTCGAGCCTCAAGTCAAAAGGAAGAACTCGCTACGCTCATTCAATTAATGAGGATTGCATACAAGATTTGTTGCTGGAATACCTTAAAAAGAGTTAGATCTGAGTGATGATCATACAAAAACTTGAAGTTGAGTATTTTGTACTCTCACAAATCTATAAAAGTGAACTGATACCAATAGAAAGGAAAAAAGGAAACATAGAAAAAGACAAGGAAGTGAGAGAATTTGGAAGAAGGGGAGAGAGAGAGAGAGTGAGAGAGTTATCATTTTAAGGCTGTGCAAAGGGTTTTAGGTCATAATTCCACTAATGGGATATCTCACTAATCAGCTGAGGGTCTCTCTGAGGGTGCGTCGGGATAGAGCCTCAGTTTATTTTATCCACTTGTTAATCAACAGTACTGTTCAATCGCCTTTGCTACTTTCCATGATTGACTATCATGTACCCAATTCCAATGCTAGGAGGGTTGATCAATTTGCCGTGCCAAGATGTAGAACGGTGAGCAACTATTCCTCGCCCCTGAACAGGGCTCTAAGACTTTCAACAGAATAGGTAATGAAGTGAGTTTCTGTGAATCTGCAGCAGAGTTTAGGATGAAGGTGGCAATTCCTCATTGATTATCAGTTTTATTTTTATTTATTTTTTTAGCTTAAAAATATGTTTAAAAAACTGTTGTACAACTGAAGAGCGCTATTATCTGTAATTTATTTTTCATTCGTTAGTAGAATTCGTTTTAGGATCTATACTTCTCTAGTGTATACAATTGTAGTAATTTTGTATATTTTTCTTTATTGATACTCATTTCTATTATTTTTCAGATTAATTAAATTGGAGCATGTATTTAAGTAAGTTTTCTATGAGTATTAATTTTAATATTTTTCTCATTGTATTAATGTTGTGATGAGTTAGTTGCAACTATTAGATCGTTTCTAAAACCATATTTAAATTTAACTTGGTTGTTATAATATTATGATTGTGTCATGAGGACAAAAATGGGATATTTCCTAGTGCTCTCAAGCATTTGTATTTTCTATAAATGTATCAATATTTTTTTCTATATTTCTTGTATTGGATGTTATTAAGGTAATGGGATATTATCAATTGCCGTGAGACAAAAGAATTCATCAATCATTTTGTTAAATATGGGGGTTGAGCTGAAATGTTCTGGTTTTGGGGGCAATTGATCACACTTATGAGATATTTTAAACTCTAGTTAATTATTTCTTGTAAGTAAAATACTCCTTGAGGAACAAATAAAAAATTTTCGATTTCAATCATTTAGTTTTTCCGGTATGAATTAAAAAAAAAAACTAAAAATTTATTGAGATTTTGGAGAAACTTATTGTTTGTTAAAATAAAGAACATTTAATTTGATCCTTCAATTAAAGAGCAATTCACACAATTTACATTATTTGTTCACAGTTAAGGACACCCAAAGTGTCTTTCAATTATACAAAAATTATTGAAGGTTTAAAACAACTCGTGAGATCAGTTATTCCCAAAAACTGGAAAATTCCAATTTTGAATTTCCATATTTCACAAAATGATTGATGAAAAAATGTTTACTCATGGCAATAGATAACATTTCAATGCCATGAATATCTGATGCAAGAAACTTCGAAAAATGTTTTGACTAAAAACCTTGTGCACAGCCATAAACTAAGATATTACCAGTAATGCGATTAAAGTTCAAGCAAAAAGACAGAGCTTGGTAGCCTCAAAGCCTTGGAGCTATTAAAGTAGAATTTCTTCCAATAGAATATATTATTTATATTACTGTACAAGATATTTTACGAGGCATAACGGAAGATTTAAAAAATTATACTGACATAAAATTGAAGTCACTTGAAGACGAGTTGAGTAAGTCAGTTGAATACTGTCATGAACAAATAAATGTCAGAGTTGATAAAAACTATAAAACAACAGACAGCGACTTTAAATGGTTATGAAAAACTGTTTGATTCATTGAAACATGAAAACTCTACATTGAAAGCTAAAGTAAAGAGTTTGGAACATCAGTTGGACGATGCAGACCAATCAATATTCACGTATTATTGCCTGGAGATCAACGGCGTACCAGAATCTAACCAGGAAGATGTTCCAAAAATTGTAAAGGATATTGGTAAAAGCCTGGGAGTCAAAGTCACTACGGAAGATATTGATGCCTGTCATCGCCTCGGTCCGAAGAATGAAGAAGGTAAGAGAAGAGGAATTACTGTCAAGTTTGTAAGACGACACCTAAAAGATGAGATGCTTCGTAAGAGAAAAGTCAAGAGGAATTTGAACAAAGCGAAATCGGTATGGTAAGCGGTCCAGCGGAGATTGTCTACAGCACGTCGGAAAATATTAAACGCAGCGCAACAGCTCAAGAGAGACCAGAACTTCACTTTTGTGTGGGTAAAGATTGAAAAAGTTTTTCTGCGCAAGAATGAGGGAAGCAAGGCTATAGTACTGACCAACATTGACCAAGTCACCGAACTTAAGGAAAAGGGT
Organism: Conomelus anceps; assembly: GCA_948455865.1. Taxonomy (NCBI): domain Eukaryota; kingdom Metazoa; phylum Arthropoda; class Insecta; order Hemiptera; family Delphacidae; genus Conomelus; species Conomelus anceps. The sequence goes on along the minus strand of OX418216.1, from coordinate 77,732,539 downwards.
AATGAAGTACGTTCCTAACCAATTTATGATATTTCTGATGATTAGCTTATTTTTAAATCCAGTTATGTTAGTCTGGTTCAATTCTACGTATTATTAAGATGATTTTTTCTTTCTACTTTCCTATGTGATTGTGTTATTATTCGCAAGAGAGTTGTTTCTTTTCGAATGATTTGTTTTTGTTTTTCAGCAATTAAGTTAGTTATTTTTCCAATGCCAATAATAGAATTGTAGGTTAGCTATTCTATTTTATTTTTCTTCCGACCCAGGATGAAAATACTAGATAAGAACATATTTGATGAATTCAGCAGTCATATAATAATAATCCAACAGAACATTCGCAGTCTGAGAAAAAATTTTGATTTACTTGCCCTTAAACTGGAGAGTCTAGATAAACTACCTCAACTTATCATTTCAACTGAAATTTGGATCGACGATAGTAAATTTTTTTTTATAAATTGCCAGGATATACATCCTTTTTCAAATGTATTACTTCTCAAAGATCAGGAGAAGTCTGTATTCCTGTGGAAGAATATTATTCTTGTGTACAAATAGAGAAGACAAAATTTGAGACAGCTGATTGTGTTCATTTAAAATTAACTTTACCGAATAATGTCTTGTTCGAGATTCTAGGAATTCACAGGTTACAAGAGTTTAGTCCAAATCAGTTTTCCGACGAATTAGATGTTAATATCCGCCATTGCTGAAGTCTCAAGTATTGATTAATAGCACTTTGAGAAATTTAAAAATATGTTCCACCTAGTTTAAATATACAGCCTATAGCCTATATTACAAGAGGAACAGGAAGGATATTATGAGAAGAGAAAAGCACACAGAAACTGTGGAATTCGTGGAACCCAGGATTCGCATCCTTCTCCACACTGGCAAATATCAAATTAAATTCCATTTTGATTGGAGGCGACCAGTAACTACAGCCAGTTATCTCTCCTTGTGATCAGATATGATATTAATTAATAAAATCATCAAAATAACGGATATCAGCTGAGGGGAGAAGTTTCAAATCAGAGGAAAAGTATGATTGGAATGACTGAAACTTTATTCAATTATTGTCGCGAATCAATTTTATTAGCAAATATCCCAGTTATTTATTGGTTAGCCTGGAAAATGAGTATAGCAATGTCCAAAAAATGACTGGAATAAAAGCTGGAATATTCGGATTGAAGCGCAGCTGAAAACTCAAGTAGAACTCACAAAGGAATGTTTTGCATCATACGAATACCGACATCAAATATTTTTTCAGTTCTAATATTCGAGAGCAAGTAAAATTATATTACAAAACTGTGAAAAGACAAAAGAAAATATCCTATGATGTGGTGCTAGAGCAAGTGAAATAGCATTGCTACTTGATCGAATATGTAATAAACATAGTCTATATATAAAAATACAAGCTAACACAAATATACTGTATGACAAGAACATGATCGAATAGCTCAATTTTGCTGAGCTCATTGTTTTTACTGCCAAAAATTTGTGAAAAACTTATTTTGAAAGCATCATGCAACACATATCAGACATGTTTGGTTAAATTCAGGGACAGAATGCAGACACTTGGAATAAGGAAACTTGGAATACCAAGTCCTGGGAGTGGTTATGATAGCTTGGACTTGACAATTGTACAGCCAATGCTGGAAGAAGTGTTCCAAATCACTAGTATCCAAATCACCATTTGCATTAACAACCCCTGGAGGATCAAGGAGAAGTCGGTCAGCGATCAAGGAAGACATCAGCCATCCAATGTGCCACTGTTCTGGGACAGAAAAATTTCTTAAGTTGGGGGTGTTACAAATGCAAGGCAAGCGTTGTCTACACATTTGTCTAACATTGCTTCCAGTGATAGATGAATGTGACTCAAAACAAATGTGAATTAAGTCTTAGGTTCTTCTCTCTCCTTGGATGTCTTTCTTACTTATATCTGTCAGATCATCGTCTCTCGCACTTTCATACTTGATCGAGAGCCTTCTAAGAACATCTCCATTGATCTACCGGCTTCCTGCATGACGAAGTTTATGTTACTGGAAAACAGAAGAAGGTTCCAAAAAGAATGGGAACAGCATAAAAAGGGTCTCCCTGGCTGCAGTGAGTCAGTCTCTCATTTGATCTCCTTGATTACATGACTGTGTGGCAGATATACAAACCAGTGACAGGTCATGTAACCAGTACCAGTTAATATGAACCATGCTATCACGAATCCCATGCAGTGAGTGACAGAATACGATTCAGTGCAGTGGAATAGACAGTGCTCGAATCCAGTGCAGTTGCAAAGACAAGTGTATACTTTCTGTGTGGTAAGAAAAATGCTTAGAAGTGATTGTGAATGGCGATTATGTAGAGAAATGATGTAGGTTTGTAGCTATCTGAATGTGCTAATAAAATGTGTTTCTTATGACTAGATTTTTTCCTGAGACCAAACGGCCCTTACTTTTTGAATACGCCTTGTATTTGTATCACTTCATATTCTTCTAGTGATCTCACTTCTGGTTTGCTACAGACCAAGGCCTGGACATCCAATTTTTAATGTAGGTTTATGTATGGTGTTGTGCATGGTATTTTTGGTAACTTACAATAACCCCACACTCAACAGTCCACTGCTCTCCTAAGTGAAACAGTGAAACATTATACACTGGCTTAATTCAATCATCCTCATTACAGATACAAAACAATCAAATCATTGTAGGGTTTGGTTCAGGAGGCCCCAACGTTTTCAATTCTATAGCCTATGTTCAAATTGTAGGCAGTCGGCTGTCAAAATACTATCTTCAGAATTCATTTGAAGAATGAATCTAAGTATAATTATTTATCACATTGCTTGACCAAAATCATGAAAACAAGCTCACTCACTAACTCTCATAATAACCTCCAAATAATATTATTAAATTAGCGCAAATGTAACCATGTAACCACTGGTTAGGTGAGCTCACTGTTTTAAAACAATTTTTCCATTATTCCATACTGTGCAGTGTGCAACTAACTGTGCATGCCTTCTTATGTGTTGTACTCTACCAAGCAGCTACCCATCTGGCTTTTCAAATCCCTCAAATTCCCACCCTCTACACACCTGAACACTACATATATCGGAATCTGTAACAGCATAGTCAAGCTGTTCTCGGTGAATGAAAAGGCGCCAAACCTACATTCCAAGCCTATCTGGAATGTAAAAGTTGAGCATTAATTTAGTCACAGCAGCCGCTTCATTAACTTGAGTTTTAAGATGATTCCTTCTTTTCGGAGGATGAACCCCACATAGGTCCGAGACCTGTGCGTGGGTAACGAATTGGATGATGGTGATTGATGAGTTGGACCTTCAGTTTTAGGTGGGTTCTGAACCACCGGGAAGTGATTTTACAGCAGAGAACAGAGTCTTTTTTGCTGGCCAATCCAATCGGTCACCATTACAACGATGGCCCAGGAGTTTTATAGCTTATCTCTGATTGAACAGATACCTGCTGTCGCACTCGGCTACCACTTCACTAAGTTTATAAGATCTTATTTTCTATTGTTCTATTTTTGAGATCCTTGAAGCTTATTCTGACTGATATGTAATAGGGTTCCTTACAGATTGATAGGGTTCTTTGATTCACGAAGTTGATAAAAAAAATGTTATACAATAATATATTTGATCGATTTGGGATGCAAAAAACATTTAAAAGATATTATTTAGGCCTACTGAAGGAAGGCGAATAAAATGCGCCAATATTCAAACCACAGTTTATCCATTGTATGACACTTTCAATATATACATTGCATTATAAAAATAATGCACAACTAGCAGAGCTCGATTTGAAAGATTTCAAAACTTGTATTTATTTTTTTCTTAATTTAAATTTTATTAAAAGGGTTCAGTCCTAGAGTCCTCTAGGGCCAGCCGCTACTGGTCATATTTAACATATGATTATGATTTTCAACTTCATAAAAATGGTAATGAGATTCAATAGGTTTGAACATGGCCGACTCTAGAGTAAAACTACTGTTAACAGGTGTTTCAAAAATGACACAACCCTGAGATCATAATTATGGCAGAAGACATCCATGATGGTGAATCTACTTTCTGTGCCTCAATTGACATTTAATGACATTTCAATGCCGACCATCTGAGTCTATCTCGAATGTGGAAGTCGAGCATTAGTTCAGTCACAGCCACAGCAGTCGCTTTATTGACTTGAGTTTCAAGATGATTCTATTTTTGAAATCCTTGAAACTTATCCTACCTGATGTGTAATAGGGCTCTTTGCATTACGAAGTTGATGAAAACATTCGTATGCAAAATAATTAATTGATTTGGAACTCAAACAAAATTCAAGAAATATTATTTAACTGGAGTAACAAAGCAAATTTTTAGGAAAGTTGCTATAATTTTTTTTAAAATTAACAGAAATCTTTTTTGAAGTTACAGGGCATCAAATCCAACATCGGACTTCCTAAAATTAGTCCAAGATTGAATTTTAATTATGTGCATGTTAAATATTATACCTCATGAGTAGCATAGTTTTTGAAACATTCTGTACTTGTAAAAACAATTACACAAAAATGAAAACATATTAACGATTTCACAAATAAGAATTTCCTCAATTTTTTAAATTTGTCTGACCGTTTAAACCGTACTGAGATAATATAAGACAAAGAAAAAATATACTGCTTTACTCTGGACTGCGGTAATTTTTCATCCCCAACATTTCTTGGAAACATAATGATGAAATTCACTTTCTGAAATTCAACGTAAATGAGTCTACATACATTAATTTCTAGAAAATGGAAAAGTTAAAATGTTTCTCTCTCGTTTAGTTGAAGAAGAAAGGCTTGGAAGTCTAGCTTGGTGGAGAAAAATGAACGGAGAGAAACCATATCAAAGTCGTTCTTGTTTCCATAGTTATAAGCTTTTCAGAATGCAATGTCCGCTATTCCTCTTACAAAAAATTGTTTGTACAGGAACTCCACCATAAATTTTTCAAGTTGGATTTTTTTAACACAAATTACAACTACAATTATTATTGAAACTGGAGCTGGAGGGAAGAGATTTGGAAAAGAAAGATTAGAAGATTTTATTGATCAGTTTTCCAACATAAAAAGTAGATGAACAAACCACATTGCTGGTCAGAAAAGTTTGAGAAAGCTTTATCATGTAACAGCATAAATAGGTGCTACAAAGTAAAGATCACTTTATCCAAATAAACTCTAACGTTTTGTTTATTATTGTTCTAATCTTTGAATTATTTGTTCTTGATTATGTCAAAACAAAAGATATATGTTCAAACGTTGATTCAAAATGTTGCTGTGATTCAAATAGATTTGCAATTTGCAAGTAGCCTAGCTATTTAAAACTCATTTCTAATCGGGTCATGCGCCATGTTGCTTTTATTTCAGATTTAGATCGAAACAATAACACACTTTTTGAAATCGCTGTTAATCTGATATCAAAAATAATTATTAACTATGGTGATCCGCGTATGTGGATGGGATTTAGGTTGAGCAATGCAATAATAGATTGAATGGTTGGTGCCAAGTTGTGAGTGGAAAAGGAAACTTTGCCAATGCCATTTATCCGGGATGACTTCAGCGGCGAGGTTTAGTGCTTTTCATTGGCAGTTGGCAGAACTGAAGTTGAAGTTGAAACTGAAGCTGGTCTGGCTGCTTCCGTTTGAAACGGAAACACTGAGGCTTCAGCATATGCATTTTTTAATGAGATGCCTCAAAGGACAAATGCGCCACTGGAATGATGATTGTTCTCTGGACTCTGTCCAGTTCCATTCATTTGCATAGAATAAATAAATAAGTCCTTGACTTTTCAAAGGAAAGAACTGCATTTCGTTTGATAGTACTCTACTACTGAGAGCAAGAATGATAGTAATATCATACCTGCCACACCTACAAACAATAGCTCTTTCTCATAGTATTTCTTTGATACAGAGAATGCATATTGCTTCAATATTTTTGTGTCCTGAAAAAATGTATTTGATCACTTCACTATTATTTTGTCGCTTATTAATTATTGCATATGTAATTGATGTTTATGAATGCAACTTGATATTAACTACTTTAAATGGTCTCTAAACCATTAACAACAATTGAATTTGACATATTAATCTCTTTATCAAAGCAACTCTGCATCTGCCCTTTCTCAGAAATATTCATATCAGCCCCAAAACCGTTCTTCATGAACAGATATAATTCACCATAATGTTGTATGAATGGGGAAAATGACATTAGGCCTTCCAATAATAGTTATTATCCCCGACTAACTTGAAAACTTGAATTTCCGAAATTGATTGCAACAGTCAAATTCAATAATATACATTTTCTACCCTTCTTCAGATGGAGCATGGTTTTAACAGCTGGAGGTAAATGGATGGCCGGAGCCGAAACAACGCCCACTTCCGAATCCTTCATTACTTCCGGTTGTGGTTGGCCAATGCTATCATTCCTCGGGCCAAGTTTGTTTCATTGATGCAACTCGCTGCAGCAATCTACAAAATACGTCATAGCGTGCCTACATCACCGCTCCCCCGTCACTCTTGCTTCCCCGCTCATTCATACACAGTATCCCACTCCCTCCCACACGCACTCGCACACACTCTCTCACCGTCACTCTGTCTCTATCACTTTTAACTTTTTCAATTTGTATTTAAATTCTATTACTCTATTATTATTAAGTCTCGCAGTTCAAAGTTATCAAGGTTAAGTTTGAATGGACGAATTTTTGTCCAGACTCCGCCCTTATTACGTGAATGATTCACATAAAATCTCATTGCTAATATCCAAACTTTTTTTTCATATACAATCTATTGTGTTGTTAATAATACGCTTTTTAATCAGTCACAATTATATTTTGTAAATTTACGTAAAGTAATTTTATCTTTATCTTATCATATCTCTATTCTCTCTCTTTCTTACATTATGTAGGTTGAATGTAAGATAGGGCTTTTTTGCCCTAACTCCGCCCTTGTGTATAAATGCATGACCTTATGATATTACAATTCACTTATTATGCAAACATTCTTATTAATGTCAGTAATCAAACGTACATACAGCATTATAGTAACAGTGAGCACGTATCGTCTTGGCTATATTTTCTATCTATCTTCCATGATTTTAGGAGATTTCATTCATTGTTAGGTGATAGTCAGCAGTCATATAAATTGTACTTTTACTCAAACAAAACTATCTGAATCTTAAAAGAAACAGCCACATAAAGGCGATCTTATTTTGCTCGCTCTGGTATAGCCCGCTACCACACATAATCTCATTGTGCTGTTCAGAGCAATTCGAATATCCTTATTAATTTATTAGTTAATTCATAAGTGATCAATTTATTGCAATTGTCCTTATTATACTCCACCACAACACTATGTACGAGTTGTAAATACTGGATAGCCTATGTTTATACCGTTGACAGTTGTATGAAGGCTACAGTAGGATAGTTTATAAGGCAATAAGGTGCTTACCTCAGAGAGGAATGTTACCTCTGTTCTGCGCAGACCTTTCTTTGAATTATCATTTCATATATCTTGAATTAATGCTATGATTCCTTCTAATTTGTACTCGAAATATAATTTTTAATTTCAAATATTCAATTATTGTACTTCTTGGATGTTTTTTATTTGCTGTATTTGTAAAGGAACAATAAATATTTCATTTCATTTCTCTAATCATACAATTTGCCATTTCTCCTAAAATTTCAACTCCTATTCCAAGATATTTCGTGGCGTTTAATAAAAGCTTTCGATTTGTGTATTGAATATCTTGATGAAATATTTATTATTTGATCAAAATAATTGACAATCTTAGTTAAGCTATTATTACTCATATGGTAGATAACTCTTTCACTTTCTAATCAAGTTTTGTGAAGGAGGATTAGAGGTCTACTTGGAAGGGTTCCAGGGTAGATGATTTGAGCATTCTCAAGTTTACTAATGAAAAAACGAATGACACCAATTCACCAACCAATCAGTCAACTACGGTATGCCATTATTTCGCAGCAACTCATTTCGAGAAGATATGGGATAAGTGTCTCGTTCAATCGGGAACTCTTTCAATGGAAGACTTAGCGAGATAGGTCCCTTCTCTGGTATAATGGGGGGAGGGGTGTGGGGAGTAACAGATGCTTGAAGTGAGAACGTGCTATCGATCGCCATCTTCGAATAGTACGAGGAGTAGAGAAAGGCGAATGACCCAGAATGTGAAGAAGGAGATCTGATTAAATTCCACTGAATGATGTCACTGTGTTGTTGAGTGGTGCTGGAGCTGTGAAAAGTCTCTCGCCGATTTGAACAAATCTGAGTGGTTTAGTGGGAGAGTGAATATAGGAAGGGGGGAGGAAGGGCGTCCGCATTAGAAGGTTTGAGCGGGTTTGGTGATGGTGGTCAACTGCATCAACCATGCCTTTGAATATTGTGCAGATTGAACCCTGTCCTGTCTCTGGGTTCAAGCACTCATTAGCAACAGACACCCCCAACAATGCTTGCTGACTTTCTGTCCATTGATCAGCAGCGATCAGCGTATTGTTGCCGACCATTCAAGCATGTTTCCGGCCGATTAGCAGTCAGCGTGAAATATTGACTTGTCCACCCCCTCCTCAAACCCCTCTCAACCCCTAAGCACCTCACCCTACCGTCATCAGCCCTTGTTATCTTACAGTTTCCGACACTTTTGATCGTCGACGCTTTTGATGGCCCAATGAAGACCTTCTCCATTTACCCCGGACTTCGGTCACGGAATCCAGTCATAAATCAAAGCATCACCATTTCCAATCAATTTTCAAAAAAATTTTCAAGTAACAAGTTAATAATTGTGTTTCAACTTAAAAAATATATGTTGATAGGAGAATAGGAGATTTACTTTGAACTATTCTTGATCCCAAATGAAATATTCTTGGTTCTTGGTCCAAACACAATCCGAGATTTAGCCAAAGTATAGATTTCATCTGAGATTGATGAAAATACCAAAATTTAAAGCAGATTATGTTCATATAGTCATCTACATAATAATTATTATATATTATCACTAAGTTTTTTATATAATTGAACGAGCGAAGCGAGTTCTTCCTTTTGACTTGAGGCTCGAGGCGTTGTGTGTTTGTTTGTATGTTCCACGATAACTTTCAAACGCCTTTATCAATCAACTTCAAATTTGAAACACATATTCTTGGTATCTTTAGACAGGTCAAGTTCGTTGGCCAATAAAATTAACCGACTCCTTCATCATTTTTGAAGCGAAATAAAATGAAAATTTCGCACTTTTTCATGTTTGGCCAATTTTAACCCTGTAGCATAGCTTTTTCATAATAGGACTTCGCTCGTTCAATGATCGACAAGGCAAATAAGCAGCTGATTTTACAGATTATTCAAGCTTTCAATTTCCATATGTTTTCTTCGTTTCTATTTGTTTTTCATGAGATGGCATGAATGAATTAATTTTTAGTAAATTATTTATCATGTAGTTAAGATATAATAAGGCCGCTATTAACCGTGAGCAACTAGCACGGCAACTGATTGAAGCAACCGATTGCCGGGCCAGTCTCACATTTGAGCAACTGAGCTGAGCAACTCATTCGGCAACTGCAAATAACCTGTTAATAATAATGGTTAATAATAATAATATAATTATTAAAGTTTTGCAGCAAATTTTATAATAATAATATTATAATATATATAATTAATATATCATAATAATAAATAATAATTAAAATTAAATTATTAAATTAAATAATTAATATATTATTATAATTATAATAATACTATATAATAATAGTAGTTAATAATAACTACCTACACTCATAATAAAAACTTAAATAGTAAACAGTGATAACACTTCACCTGCATCAGACACAATTTAAATAAAAATTAAATTATTAAAATTATTTTAAATTATAAAAGAAATAATTATAATTATTATTATAATCATTATTATAATAATTGTATAATTATATTATTATAAAATTATAATAATACTATATAATACTAGTAGTTAATAATAACTACCTACACTAATAATAAAAACTTAAATAGTAAACAATGTTAACACTTCACCTGCATCAGACATGAATGACAGATGAGACTGAGCGGGTTTGTTTAGGGTAGACAGATCGGTGATGCGCATGCGCACGCAGTCAGTTGCCAAAACTAGTTGCCTACGGCTATATGTATAATGTATATTATACTCCAATGCACTACTCGCGTAGTTGCCGGGGCTCGACTCGCCCGGCAACTGCATGGACAACTTTTTTCTCTTCGGCAACCGATTGCTCACGGCTAATGGCTCCCATTTGATTCAATGCCCCGCTACTCGACCGGCAATCGATTGCTTGCCCAGTTGCCGAGCCAGTTGCTCATGGCTAATAGCGGCCTAATATTTAGAATAGAAAAATAATAATATTAAAATTTCATGTGAAAAAAAAATTATTATTGTAATAATAATAATGTTCAAGAAAATAGAACGAATAGCCTCTAAAGTTCACCAGTTGTAATTAATCAAACTATTATTGTCATCATCTATTCAATAATCCAATTTATTTTAGCATGTAAAACTAATAGTAACGAGCTGGATCTGGAAGTGTGCGGTTTTTTATAGCGTTCGGTCGCGTTTGCAAAATAAACTTGAGTTTTCTGTCGCTTGTGTCATAATATTTGATATGATAAATATCACATGACCAATCGGTCTCTATGGAGACAAGCTATAATAATAAACAGTTTACATGTTATTAGCCTTATTTCAGTAGGCCTATTCTGTTATGTGATGTACACGAATTTTGATTTGGTTAAAGCTCTTAGTTTGGTTGACAAGAGTTAATTATTATTTCAATTTAATCAAATCAGAAACGATGCCCAAACAAAAGAGGAGAACAGTAGTCATGGAAGATACTGGAGGAAGTGAAATTAATCCTCACATTGAGAAATTGCTGAAGCCAAAAGAGCTAGCGATTGACCCGGATTCTCCTACAGCAGAAAGAGAATGGAAACATTGGAAAATTACCTTTGAAAACCTGTTGGAAGGCGTTGAGACAACTACAAGAGACAAAATGAGAATGCTGATAAATTTTGTGTCACCAAAGTTATACTCAGTGATTGAAGATTATTCGACTTATGATGAAGCAATTTCGAAATTAGAAGAGACGTTCGTCAAGCCTAAAAACGAAGTTTATGCACGTTACTGCCTAGCTCATGCAAAACAGTCAGAAGGTGAGTCGATTGATCATTTTTACCTTGAATTAAAAAGGTTAAGTTCAGAATGCAACTTTACTTCTGTGTCAGCAGAAGTGAACAAGAACGAACACATAAGAGAAGCTTTCGTTTCAGGATTATATTCAGTTGAAATTCAAGAAAAACTTTTTCAGCAAGGAAATATTAGTCTACAAGAAGTAGTTACTCAAGCACGTATTCTTGAAACTGCCAAAACTTATGCAAATTCTTTTAAAAATGCCTCCATCCACATAAACTCTATAACCGAGGATAATATTGATGAAATTCCAAGCTCTCACTTGAATGCAGTCGCACAGAAACGACCGGAAACAAAAGGTATTCCTGCTACCTATCAACGTTGTGGCTACAAAAGACATCAAAATCTGCAAGTCTGTCCTGCAATTGAAAAACTGTGTTATAAATGTTCTCGAGTTGGACACTTTTCCAATCTATGTAGGCTAGAAGTAGGAAACCTAAAGAACTCACTGCATCTACAATAATTGCAGCTGGCATAACAGGTGACTTGTCCAGAGCTATCATAACTGTTACACTTAATGGTATCAAAACACAAGCTCTTATCGATACAGGTAGCATTGCAAGCTTTATAGATGAAGGCTTTACGAAAAGATATAATTTACAAACTAAACCGAATTCAAGTCTTATAAAATTTGCATCTGTTCAACATGCAATGGTTACAAAAACATGTGTGTATGGCAATATTACATTTGAAGGGAAGGAATACAGTAATGTTCAACTATTAGTATTGAAAGATTGTTGTTGCAATGTGATTCTTGGTCATAATTTTTTGAAACATCACAAAACAATAAGTCTAGAACTTGGAGGTGATGAACAACCTCTTGTGATTGATAGTAACCGAGTTGATATTCCTACAAAGAATTGCTCATTGGCGCAAGCGTCTTTAAATCCATGCTCCCTCTTCAATGACTTAACTCCAGATTGTCACCCAATAGCCACCCGATCAAGGAGACATCCACACGATGATCACATGTTTATGAAAAATGAAGTCGAACGCCTCCTTGGAGAAGGAATAATCGAGGAAAGTAACTCTAGTTGGCGTGCACAACCATTCATTGTCTCTAATAATGGAAAGAAACGAATGGTCATAGATTACTCACAGACAATAAATAAATTTACAAATTTGAATGCCTACCCTCTTCCTTTGATTGAAGACCTAGTCAAGACTGTTGCCAAATATAAAGTTTTTAGTACAGTAGACTTCAAGTCAGCTTATCACCAGATAACAATTCTTGAAGACAAATGTCATGATACAGCTTTTGAAGTAAACCGAAAACTTTACCAATTCAAACAAATTCCATTCGGAGTCACCAATGGAGTATCAGTCTTCCAACACACCATAGATAATCTCATACAAAAAGAAAATTTGAAAGACTGTTATGTGTATTTGGACGATGTTGTCATTTGTGGCTATAGCCAAGAAGAACATGACACAAATCTGAAGAACTTCCAACGTGTAGTTGAATCATATGGATTGACCTTAAACAAAGAGAAATGTAAATTTTCGAAGAATTCGCTGAAATTCCTTGGTTATGAAATTAAACAAGGCGAAATCAAACCCGATCCAGAACGCCTTTCACCTCTCATAAATTTTCCTCCACCACAGAATACAAAAGAATTGGAACGACTTATGGGATTACTGGCCCATTATTCATGATGGATTAAAAATTTTTCACAAAAGATTCACCCTATTGTCCACTCACAAACATTTCCTCTACCACAAGAACATTTGGATATCTTAAAATCATTGAAGGATGAAGTTGCTTCAGCAGCACTAGACTTTGTTGATAAAAATACCTTGTTCACAATCGAAACAGATGCATCAGATTTTGCTATTGGTGCAACTCTGTCTCAGAACTCCCGCCCGGTAGCCTTCTTCTCACGAACGTTGTCCTCAAGTGAAAGGAAACACTCATCCATTGAGAAAGAAGCATATGCAATAGTAGAGTCAATACGGAAATGGAGACACTATTTACTGCGACATCAATTTACACTGATCACTGACCAACAATCGGTAGCATTCATGTTTGATATTAAAAAAAAGAAAAAATACAACGGTGGTGACTCGCATTATCCGAGTACAAGTTTACCATTGTTTACAGACCCGGGAAAGAAAACGCACCAGCAGATGCACTATCTAGGGTTTGTGTAGCTGCTGGTTGTTCAACATCAAAGTCAAGTCTAGAAAAATACCACGAAGAACTATGTCACCCAGGTGTCACTCGCCTTTACCACTGGGTGAAGATGAAAAATCTCCCATTCACAGTAGATGATGTAAGAAAGACCTGCTCAAATTGCAAAATTTGCTCTGAAGTGGAACCAAGATACATGAAAATGGAAGGGACTCTAATCAAGGCCACCAAACCATTTGAGTGAATCAATATGGATTTTAAGGGACCACTACAGTCAACAACAAGGAATAAATATATATTAGTTATGATTGATGAGTATTCAAGATTCCCTTTCGTATTTCCTTGCCCAGACATGACAACACAAACAGTGATAAAATGCCTCATCTCACTGATTTCGATGTTTGGTGTTCCATCGTACATCCACTCAGACAGAGGATCAACATTTATGTCTGCTGAATTGAAAAGTTTTCTCCTCTCCAAAGGCATAGCAGCAAGCAGATCAACACCATACAATCCAAAAGGGAATGGGCAGGTAGAGCGATACAATGGGGTCATATGGAAAGCTGTAACACTGGCCCTGAAATCACGAGGATTGGATTCTAAGAAATGGGAAGAAGTAGTACCCGATGTTCTTCACTCTATTCGGTCTCTTCTCTGTACAGCGACGAATTGCACTCCTCACGAGCGCATGTTCTTACATACGAGAACCTCAATGAATGGACCATCCCTACCATCTTGGTTGACCAACCCAGGAACAGTATGGCTTAAAAAAACAGTTCGGAATTCGAAACAAGACACATTAGTTGAAGAAGTTCAATTGATCGAAGCTAATCCAGAGTATGCCCACATACGTCATATTGATGGATAAGAATCAACAGTATCCCTCCGCCATCTTGCCCCCAAGACTTCATAATTAGCGGGGAAGAATGATATGATAAATATCACATGACCAATCGGTCTCTATGGAGACAAGCTATAATAATAAACAGTTTACATGTTATTAGCCTTATTTCAGTAGGCCTATTCTGTTATGTGATGTACACGAATTTTGATTTGATTAAAGCTCTTAGTTTGGTTGACAAGAGTTAATTATTATTTCAATATTGTGAATGGATGATTGTCCAATAATGTGTATTATACTTCCATCTGATGCATAAAGGTTTGAAAAACATAATTTACTTTAGATATTTCTCTCTTTCACTCGTTTATTAGTTGCAGTTTCTCTGTATGAAAACTGAATGAAAAACTAAAGTTTAGACCACATGGTTATTTTTCTGAAATCAGTTTTTTTTTATTTGTTAATGCATAACTGCAACTATTTTTGATAGCATTTGGTCGCGTTTGGAAGATGAACTTAAATAATTATGCTGTAGCTTGTGGCATAATTTTATGCATTTTTGTGGATTGTTCTGCATTTATGTATGTGTTATGCTTCTGACTGATGCTCGTAAATTCATTGTAGAGATTTTTCACTATTCACTTGTTTTTTGTTGATCATTATTATTGTTGTTTTAATGTGTATAATTATTTTCTATGTATGTTATTTTCTAGTGGAGAACATTATCAATTCAGAAAAAGAAGAAGAATGAGAAAAAGAAGAAGAACCAGCTGATGATGCTATCAGCTCTGACTCACAATTTATTGGCCAGCAGGACCTCAACCAGCAACTTGATGAAACACTTGGTATTGATGCTCAACCATTGCAATGGCCTAAAATCGAACATGTGCTCATCAATGAGTTTACTACTGCTGGTTATATAGCAATGGCTTAGAAATAGAATAGAAATAGAAATAGAAATATTTTATTGACCAATAAATACATCAATCAGTACATTGGGCCTCGTCATTGAATTGTACAAATTAACAAATATAAATTCCATAATATCATATACGGTACTTAACCAAGACAACATAATACATCAATCAGCTTAGAAATAACAATTTATGACATCACTAGGTAGTTCAAAAAATTCCCTAACACTATATAGAGGGTTCTGTAGGAGCATCTTTTTCACTTTTGATTTAAATACAGATGCACTAAGACTTCTGGCGACCATTGGCAATCTATTAAATGCCTTAATGGATACAATTTCTAATTGACACTGCAGCTTTTTTAATCTCACGTAAGGAACATTCAATTGATTAGCCTGTCTAGTGAAGTGCCTATGCATATCAGATCTACATTCTAAAGTCTCCAACTCATTTTTTGCTTTGGTGACAAGAAGCTTAACATATAAGCTGAAAACTGTCATAATCTGAAGTGATTCAAAAAGGGGTCGACAGTGTGCATAGTAGTCTGACCCAGCAATTATTCTTAATACCTTTTTCTGAAGCAATAAAACTCTTCCTGCATTAGCTGCTCCGCCCCAAAGAATCAGTCCATACATTGATACACTTTGGAAAAACCCAAAGTATGAAATTCTCAAATACTGATATGGAACAAGATTCTTCAGCCGTCTTATCAGAAACACCACTCTGTTGAGTCGTCCACACATCCAATCGATGTGACTTGTCCAAGTTAACTTGGTATCTAAGATTATACCAAGAAGTTTTGCAGACTCAGTTTCATTTGTCACATTCCTCAGATTAAAAATCATTGTTTTTGTTTTTTCCTTATTTAAAGAAAGATAGTTTGCCTGACACCAAACCAATACATCCTCATAGGCACTGAACATCTGGGTCCTCAACCCTTATTCCTTCCTTATCTTCCCTTCCTTATTTCCCATCCTTATTTCCAACAGGAGCAGCTGTTCTGACTTGTCTTATACTCCTTAACTGGAGTCTCCAAGACGTAATCTACAAAAAAAAAGAGCACCTAAACTAATAAAAGTGAGTCCTGTTCAATATTTCCAACACATTATGCATTTTCATGACCAAAGATTTGCAAGAAATCCACGTTTCAGACTTTTGGCTATGAACAGCTTAATGATATGGTCTGCTTTGAAAAATGGGACAATATGTATCCAGCATAACTCTGAGTTGAAAGACATGTCAATAGAAGAAATTAAAAAACAAGTTTCAGAAAACAAGGCTCTAAGATCAAAACTTTCATGTTTCACCTCTACTTTGAGAGGTTCAAGTGCATACTGGCACGCATGTTGCTCTGAACTTCTTGATATGGTTCAAGCATTGGGAGCTCCAACCATTTTTTTCACTCTCAGTGCTGCTGACTTACATTGGCCATAGCTGTACAGACTGCTGAATCCCAATACAGATTACTCTTCTATGACCTCTAAGGCTCCATATAGAAGACGATCAGCTCTCCTCAATGAGAGCCTTTTAGTTGTCTCTTTCTTCTTCCACAAAAGGGCTGATCATTTTATAAAAAAATATTTGCTCTCAGTTCAATGTGAAGGACATGTGGTATAGGACAGAATTCCAACACAGAGGTAGTCCACACATTCATGGAGTTCTGTGGCTGGCTGATGCCCCTGATGTTTCAAAACCCGATGTAATGAGTGAGGATGAACTGTTAAATGTTCTTCTCTACTTTGACAATTTGATATCAACAATTAATCCACAAATCAATGCCCCTGCACCAGTAATTCATTCTTGTCAACTCCACTACTCAGATGTACAGGATCATGAGGAAGACTATGTATATATTTTAAATTGTTGTCAGTGCCATACCAAACATGGGCCCCAGTGCATAAGGAAAAATAAGAAAACCAGAAAAGAAGAATGTAGATTCAAATTTCCATTCACATTGCAACTCAATTCAAGAATCATCAATGAAGATGAAAATCAGCAACTGGTAACTGCAAGAAATGATCCTCTGCTGAACTGTCACAACAGATTCATTTGTGAGCATTGGAGGGCAAATACAGATGTACAATGTATATTGAGTACTTCAGCAGTTTTGAATTATACAGCAAAATATGCCAGCAAGGCAGAACCTTGATTGCAAGCATTGGAAGATCTACTGACAGTGGCTCTGGCATCTAACAAAAATGAAACAGTGGCAATGGTAGTTCAAAAGGTTTTCCTTAAAATGTGCTGTGAATGTGATTTTTCAGCTCAAGAAACTTTCCATATTCTTATGGGATGGCCTTTGTACCACTGCAGCCATGCATTTGTGAAAGTGAATGTGGAGGAGAAGCAATGGCTGCCAATACAACCTGAAGATGCTGATGAGCCTGATAATGTCTCTGCCTTGGAAAAATCATCTGTACTTGATATTTATCCTTTACAAACTGACTACCTTGAAAACATGCCAATTATTGATGTTTTTTCCAAATACTACAAGAAAGGTCAAAATTGGGTTAAATGAAGAAACCTAGCAGTTGTGAGAGTTTTCCCTAAATGACGATTTAGTAGTGGAGATGATACAGACAGCAAGTAATCTTGAATGTCCCATGGCGTTCCCTGGAAGAGTTCCAGGATAAGATGTGGCAAAATTGGTATCATGAGAAAGAGAATGAGATTCAAAATGAGTTGGTACTTCCAGCAGAGGTACAAGATGAGTATGAGGATCCAGAATCTCAAGAGGCTGACAAAGACATTGAAGAGTGGATGATAGTTGCTGGAGCAGGACCCAGCATAGAAGATTTGCCATCTGTTGAGTTGGGAACAAGAGATGTTGATTTTACTTTCAATTGGGGAGAATCCTACCACCAGTATGCAAATCCACTTGCTCTTACAACTTTCATTTCAGACAAGAAAGGTGATGGACTCTTGGCACAGGATGATTTTGTTGAAATGCCTCAAATTGATTTCTTAAATGAGCAATTGGAAGTTTTGAATTTGTTGAGAAGCCAGGTTGAGTGTGTCAAAGATTATCAACCTATTGACTTGATACCACAGTCGACTATCATTCAAGGAAAAGCAGGAAGTGGAAAAAGTACTATAATTAGTGCAATGTGTGCTTTACTCACAGCTGAGCTAGGCCATGACAGCTTCTTGCTAATGACTCCTACTGGAGCTGCAGCTGTCAATGTTAAAGGGTCAACAATTTATTCTGCCTTACATATAAATGTTGGAAAAATGATGAAAGGTATGGATGCTGAGGGAATAATTCAATTTCAGTCTGACCTCCAAAATTGCTGTTTCATCATAATTGATGAGATGAGTATGGTAGGCTGTTTCCTACTGAAAAAAGTTGGTTTGTGATGTCGAGAAACTAAGCCTCAAAGCTGTGAAAAGCCTTTTGGAGGAATGTTTTTGTATTTGCTTGGAGATATCAAACAACTTCCTCCTGTTCTATGGGACAGGCTTCAGAGGTGATTTATATGATGAAGGTCAAATTCTTTATCAGTGTATACCCAATTGTATCATCCTTTCATGTTCCTATAGGCAACAAGGAAATAACCAACAACTATTCAGAGATGTCTTGGACAGGCTAAGTACAGGGGAGAACACAGTAGAAGACTGGAAGTATCTTCTTAGAAGAGAAAAAAGTATTGTTCCATCAATAGAAAAAGATGAGTTCAAAGAGGCATTGAGAGTTTTTCCTTTCAATAAGGATGTTGCTGAATACAACTGCCATAAACTAACATCTTTTAACAGACCAACTGTTAGAATAGAAGCAATAAATAACTGTGCAGAAGCAAAGCGATCATACACAGACTAGGCACATGGACTTGATCAAGTTATTTACTTGGCAGTAGGTTGCAGGATAATGTTGACTACTAACTTATGGACAGCAGCTGGACTTGTGAATGGTGCTCTTGGAACAGTAGTAGATATTGTGTTTGAACCTGGATTATCTCCTCCTGCAGACATGCCTTTAGTTGTGTGTGTCAAATTTGACAAATACTTGGGTCCCACCATCCACAACAACTCTGTTCCCATCTCACCAATTTTAAGAGCCTGGAACTCCAACAATACATCTTGTTCGAGGGTACAGAGTTCCCTTTGACTTTAGCTTGGGCTGTGACAATTCACAAATCACAGGGACTGACCTTAAATCGAATTGTGATAGATATTGGAGACAAGGAGTTGGCTCCTGATTGTACATATGTGGCCTTCTCCGGAGCAAAGCGGATACAAGACATTCTCATAGCAAAACCTTTTGATTATGAACGTTTGCAGCATATAAAAGTTATGAGATTGCTTAATCTACGCTTAGGAGAGGAAAAGAGGTTATGTGCATTGCAGAAAGAGTTTACGAATTGATGTGTCCATTCTCATGTATGATGAGTTGTTTCTTTATTAGAAAGATGAACATTAGCAGAGTGGCTGTAAGTGAAGTCAATTAAGTTTTGGCTCTTAGGTCTCCAACAGTAATCAATATTTTAAACTTTTCTATCTGCTTGGTGCATCATTTTAATCAAACAATATTCATTATTTTTTAATTTGAAATATTCTTTGAATTGATTAATTATATAATACTATTCGCAATGTTGTGATATATTTAAAGTTATACGATTGCAATCTGAAGTTGAAGTTGCAAGTTCAGTGATAAGTGTGTGCCATATCGTTATTGAAAATCGCGACGAATGTTGGGAAAGTGACAGAACATTCAGCAAGAGACCTTAGCTGCAATTTGATAGACTACTATTGTGAAACTATACGGGTGGGTCGATTTGATATACAGTACATTTAGCTGAATCGTAGAGTTGGTACATATTACAATCACAAATATTAATTAGACAATTTCTCAATTTTGGTAAAATGTTGAGTGTTTACTTTATATAGAGTATTTGTATATGTAAGTTATGTTAATCAAAAATGATGGTGTGTTTATCTTTATTTTTAATTATTCAAGCACTTCAATCATGAGAAATACATACTGTAATACCTTGTGAGAAGGTTATTGAGCTATGAGTAGGATAATATTAAGGTTAGTTGGCTGCTGGAATCCTGGACTTGTAATAGTTTTTATAACATCACATATTCCAGTAGCATTTATCCAAAATTATCGTCTTTGGCTTAGATCTTTTAAAATAGCCTGAACTGTGAATAAGTTACGGATTTTGAAATCAGAAGTAGTTGTGAGCGAGTTCTCCAGCCCGGGGGGCTCACTAGTATACGAGGATAAGTCAATTATTGTCCGCAATATAGTTATAAAACTTCATTGTAATCAAATAGGAAACTTACAAGTAGGCTACATCATTTTTCATCAAATTCCCCTTGCTTTTCACTTACGCTCTTTCACTGCGTATTATCTACAATTTGAAACTATTTTCACTCTGCTATTTCCAATCCCAAAGCACCAATTACATATCCTAAGCATCTCCCAAGCCCGTAATTGAATTTTTTCTGATAGGGGTTCGGGGTGCAATTTAAAAAAAATCCCTCTAAAAGCACATTTATAGCGGTTTTAGACATTTTTCTTTCACTGCTTTGCCAGAAATCGTCACTCAACGCTTGTTGAATTTACAACTCTTTTTTAATTATAAAATTAATTATTAACTTTAGTTATTATAGTCTCTGCGGGATCTAGTCATCTGATCGTCACCCATAGTTACTTCACTGCACTGACCGTAATTAATTTTGCAATAGTCATTATCCTACAATACTGATTGAAAAACTATGCTCTTTTTAATGCAATATACAGAAGCATAAAGAAAGATACATAAGAATACATTAAGCATTGGAAACAATGATTTTAAATTCATCAGCAAAGATAGTGCTTTAAGCTAAAGTGCATTTTTAGATCAAATCAAGTGCATTCAAATAAGAGATTAACTATTTGATAGCCTAAAAAAAATCATTTCATTTTTAGAGATTATTTTCGTTGCTGTTGCACGGGATTGGCAAATATATGAACAAGTATATTTATATGAATGAGGAATAATGAGAGATGCTCACTGTCATAACCTATCATAATACTGAGACTAGAACATAATTATTATTAGTTTATTAGTAGAACTAGGAATAGTACTGATTTTTCTCTAGTAGCAGACTCTACATTCTGCTAGTAGAGTCACCCTACTCCATGTCTGGAATCTCTGTAAAAAATGCTTTAAAACTCAACAAGGTATTATATTATATTATATTGTATTGTAGGGTACTTTCAGAGAACATTTTTGTGGTAGTCCCACCCCCCAAGAGAATGATCACATATTAGCATTTCAAGACCTACATTTAAAAAAATGAGCGCCATAGACAGCAACGCTGTAGGCCTACTGTGGGTGACGTCAGTTGGGCACGAAATTTCAAAAATTACCGGCATCATAAAATTGCCTAGATTATTATAAATAACTGGCTCAGGCTATCAACACGAATCCTTTCTGAATTTGAGATGCCTGTACTTCAATTTGAAGCTAGATTAGAACTATTAACGGTGCATATAATAGTTGGTCATAAATTGACATATTCAACCAGGCTTTATAATTTAATCACTGAATAAAACTACGATATTAAAGTCAAGATTATTACATAATTCTAGTAGTATAGTCGTTCTTGTAGTATAGTTCTTTTATAGTATAGTATATATAAAAGAAGCAGGCTGACGAAGCTTCTTTTCAGAAGTGAAATGCATCCCTCTAGCATCTCCAATATAATAAGTGAGAAAAACAATAATTATTATATAAAAGTGAAATACAGTGTCAGTTTTAATATTTGATGACTTTCATTGAGGATGTTGTAACCCAAATATGAGGATTTAAAAGTAGCCAATGAATTATATCACTCTCAGCCCTTCCGTGAGCTTTTAAAGCTTCACAAGTTGTCTCGCTCTCACACTTTTCTAGAAAAGTAAAAAATGCAGAATGGTTTACTGCGGCAAATAGCTTGGAACCGATTGAGTTCCCCCTGTGATTTATCCGTGAAAAGACTGTCAAATAGGTTTGTCAACGAAGTAGTGCAGAATGCTGAGAAGCTTCAAAGCCTGTTCATGCTATTTCGCAGTCCATGAAATTGGATTCAGTAAGAGAAGATCGCTCCCATATGTGTGATGAAGAGTGTGTATCGCATTGCACCCTTAGCAGTGATGATATCTTGTTGGTTATTCAGACATCAAAGCTTACTGCATTCCATTGACCAGCTTCTTCTGAAAGAGGTTACTTGATAAGTGATGATAATAATATTAGAAACAATTATGCTTGAGATCCTTCTATCTATATAATAAGAGAGAGAGAGAGAGAGAGAGAGAGAGAGAGAGAGAGAGAGAGAGAGAGAGAGAGAGAGAGAGAGAGAGAGAGAGTAGGGTGTGTGTGTGTGTGTGTGTGTGTGTGTGTGCGTTTGCACATAAGCTGTTATCAGATCCGTCATATGTTTACACACCCACACTATTAGATCCGATGCGGTACTTGATCCGAGACCCCAGATCTAGTATCGCCAGAGCATCATTTTCGAGTTCTCCAGCTTTTTCTGGTCAAGAATCGATAGTAAATATCTCGATCTGAGGTGGAGCCGATAAAGCTTGATTTTGACAAAGTGTGCGTGTGTATGAGCTTCCAAGATTGTCCACCACGTCGCGCTTCAACGCCGAGCCACGATCTGTGTGTTCATAGGTTTGGATTCTTGGATCTAACAATCACCGTGGACTGCAAGTCGAGTGTGTATTCACTCTCCCCTCTCTCTTTGCCAAACATTCCTTCCTCTTTCCCACTTCCTGCTTCATTAGCAATTATTCGTTCGTTACTACAATCTTCGACACCAGCTCTGAGACTGAGACTGGAGAATTTCGCTGGCCGGCTGGCTCGGCCATTTCTCAATCTGTATAACTGATTTGTCACCTATTCTGACAGCGCCGGAGAAAGTACATTCGCTGCCACTAATGTTAAATCAATTTGACGCCCCCGCGACCTATGAATTATTTTTCCTAAATGGAGAATATTCTGTATAATAGTTTGAAAAAAAGTTTCGAACATACCACAGAGCAACCAATTAAAAATTGATACAACATTTATTTAGAGTTTTAAAAATCTGATTGAATGAACTGAACTGAAAAAAATGGAAACCCAGAAACAAGTCAACAGTATTATTGGTTTCAAGAGTGTAATATTCTAATCCATAGTCTACATTCATCAGAATCTGAATCTACTAATTACTAAGTTATTGTACTTCCAACTAAATGATTAAATAATGTTGAGGTTCTAATTTTTTATTAGTTGTCAATCTGCAACTATTTATAATTATAATAAATTCAATCCCAATACATATTTTTTGTAATTATTGCATCAGCTACGAACCGGCTAACTTGGAACAGTTTAAAAACTTCACACCTTCATCCATTAACTCTGTGTGTTCATTCTTTAATTCTATTCTAAAAACAGTAGAAGTATTCGGGATTCTCGCTTTCCTCGAATCAACCTCCAGGACCCCCAATTGGATAAGTAAAGAGATATCTAAAAGCAAGCACGCTTCGCTCATCTCTTTATCCAAATCCAAAGTTTCCACACTCTAGAAGACTGGAAAGTTTAGTGCGTATTTCAATAGAAATTCTAACCATATTTTCAAACAATTATTCTTTAATGATTTGAAACAAAATCACTGATTCGATTTTGCTTTTTTATAGATTAGGCTGGGTCTATTACTTCTCAAATTTTGAATTTCTAATGGGTTGTACTCCGAGTTTAAATGTGATACATCATTTCCAAGCTCTGCCGTTTTACCGCTCTCCGCTAATACATTATACAGTATATAATTATGTATTATATATAATAGATATATCGGTATATTATAGGCAACAATACAGACCTATTGTCTATCAAATATTCAAGTTTCTTATACAGTCGTAATCTGCATAGGCCAGTATCTACAGTATGAGTAAGTAAAAATCATAATATTTAAATAGGAATTAGGCTGGTGAAGCTTCTCTTTAGAAGTGAAATGCATCACTCCAGTATCTCCAGTATAAGTGAGTAAAAATCATAATTTATTTAGAAATCAGGCTGATGAAGCTTCTCTTTAGAAGTGAAATGTATCCCTCCAGTATCCCCAATACAAGTGAGTGAAAATCATAATTTAAATAGAAATCAGACTGATGATGCTTCTCTTTAGAAGTGAAATGCATCCATCCATTTCCATGCTATGCCGTTTTACCGCTCTCCGCTGATACATTATACATAATATATAATTATTTATTATAATATCGGTATATAGGCTATAATACAAAATACAGACCTATTGTCTATCAAATATTCAAGTTTCTTATACAGTTGTAATCTGCATAGGCCTAAATTGACGGTCAATTTGATATGACTTTGGTGTCGTATATGTTGTTTAATAATGCAGTTTTGGCGTTCGAAACATTTGAATGCAATACTCTTGCTTGGGGACATTATCGGATAAGGAAAGAATTGAATAAGAGAGGTGAGGATATAATGAAATGGCAGTGAAAAAGGTCATTATTGGAGTCAGATTGCAAAATTGCTCTTGAAAAATGAGAGAAATGGCTAGCTTATAATATTAATGATGATATTAAATCACAACAAAATTAAACAGATGCCATTTAGAACGGCTAGAGGAACTACATTAGATATAAGAGACGGCACAATAGAATCTGTAAATGACATAAAAGTGCTCGGTGTGGTGAACTTTCCTCGAGACCTCATCTAGAATATTTGAAAAACAAACTTAATTCAGTAGTCTTTGTCCTTGGAAACTTAAAAACTATATTCGACTCAAGAACTCTTAAGGACGTTCATTTTACACTGTTCCATTCTCTTCTTGATATGGCATTGTTTTTTAGGGCAATTCATGTCAAGTGATTGAGATATTTCGAACTCAAAAGTGGGTATAACGAGTAATGGTAGGGGAATCAATTCGCACAAGTTGTAGACCATATTTTGAGAAATTAAGGATTCTCCCACTTCCAAGCCTGTATATTTTTGAAGCCATCTGCTTTATTGAGAAAATATCAATAATTCATCAAATTCACTTTACCCATTCATAAATTTAATTCTAATAAATACTTGTATAAAACTATACTGTTTTTGAGCCTCGAATCAAGTTCCCAGCATCGAAAATCCCAGTGTTCCCATGATGAAATAATTAGGACTACACAAAATGAATGGATTTGAGCTTTTCTAGGCATGAGTCTAAAATCTCTTAAAAAACGATTTTAGAGGGACTGTTTATCAAAATCTGATGTAAAATGTAAAGGAATGTATGTGCTAGGATAAGTTGATTGATGAGTTGTAAGAAAATAGCAGAGTAATAGCAATTACATTGAATGCTTCGTCTTTGGCAATATGTAATTAATATTTACAGGTTATTTCAAAATGGGTGGTTTAAATCGGCTATGGTATTACACCACCTAGATACCTAGATGCAGGCACAAACAGGTTAGGTTTGCTCATAGAATTTTGTATCTATGGTTGAAATTACAAATGTTTTTATTTATTTCCTAATTTTTGTGTTAAATAATGATCTTAATTGTAATATTTATATAATTTTTTGTATTTCATCTCCTCTTTATATAGAATAGGCGAACATGTTTTTTTGTGATGACAACTCCTCCGTGGTTTCTCGACCGATTTTGTTCGTTCACGTCTCATTTAAGACCTCATCGAGTAGACGTTTGATAAGGTCTTACATTTTGAAAAACGTTATAGTGGACATGAGGAATGAACGATCAAAGTTTCAATTTTTTCCATTGCTTTGATCGGTGAGCTGAAAATTTGCACATTTCAACTTATGATTTGATGATCAGCTGTTTTGAAACAAAAAGTTTATTTTTCATTGTTCATTCAGAGAGAGAGGGTGGGAGGATAGGATAAAGAGGAAGAGAGAGAGGAAAGAGAGAGAAAATAAGAAGAAGGGGAAGAAGAAAGAGAAGGAAGAGGAGAAGATGAAGAAGACGAAGGAGAAGAAGAAAGAGGAGAAAAAGAAAAAGAAGAAGTGGAAGAAGCAGAAGAAAAAGAAGAAGAAGAAAAAGTAGAGGAAGAGGAAGAAGAAAAAGAAGAAGAAGAAGAGGAAGAGAAGAAGAAGAAGAAGAAGAAGAAGAAGAAAAAGAAGAAGTGGAAGAAGCAGAAGAAAAAGAAGAAGAGGAAGAAGAGGAAGAAAAAGAAGAAGAAGAAGAGGAAGAAGAAAAAGAAGAAGAGGAAGAAGAAAAATAATAAGATGAAGAGGAAGAGAAGAAGAAGAAGAAGAAGAAGAAAAAGAGGAAGAAGAAGAAAAAGAAAAAGGAGAAAAGAAGAAGAAAAAGAAAAAGAAGAAGTGGAAGAAACAGAAGAAAAAGAAGAAAAAGAAGAAGAGGAAGGAGAAGAAAAAGAAGATTAAGAAGTGGAAAAAGAAGATGAAGAAGAAAAAGAAAAAGGAGAAAAAGAAGAGGAAGAAGAAAAAGGAGAAAAAGAAGAGGAAGAAGAAAAAGGAGAAAACGAAGAAGTGGAAGAAGGAAAGAAGAAGAAGAAGAAGAAAAAGAAGAAGAGGAAGAAAAAGAAGAATAGGGAACGAAAAAGAAGAAAAAGAAGATTAAGAAGAAGAAGAAAAGACGAAGAAAAAGAAGATGGAGAAGAAGAAAAAGATGAAGTAGAAGAAGTTGTGAAAAAGAAGGAGGAGGAGAAGAAGAAGAATTAAAAAATTTCTTTAGCAAAGGTGTGTTAAGAAAATTTTATATTCATCAGCTGATAAAGAATTGAAAAATGAAATTTTTGCCAGCACAGGTATGTTAAAAAAATATTATATTGATCGGCTGTTCAACAATACTGCAAAATATATTTTTTATTCAGATAGCCAGCCATGTGATACTTTTTCATTGTTGACTGGGCTTTGGAATGTATCGTTCAGTATGTAGAAAATCTACATTTGGAATGCATTTTACAAAGTTTATTAAAGTCGCACATTCGTGCGACCCGGGATAACCTAGTTTGTAATAAATGTCTGTTTGTAGAGCAACTTTTTTAATTGCAGTTTCCATTGAAACTCTTTATTATCTATAAAATAAGTCCTATAATAAATTTCAACCAATTTCAATCCCTTTCGCAATGTAAGTTCTCCAATATAACAATGTCATCACAATATTAAGATGAGTAAAATACAGTACCTATATGGAACAATCGCAAAAGTCTTCTATAAAGAAAAATTTGTTTCCTTCTTTTGACACAATCGGAGTGTGAGAGAGTGAGTGAGCGCGAGAGCGGAAATAGAATGTGGGTGTGGTATGTGCAAACCAGAAGATAGGATTGATAGTGCTGTATTTTTCTGATTGTCTTTGGTGCCAACGTTGACATCTGCAAACTATATAGCTATGACATCCAAAACAATTATCGCTCAGAATGCATAGTGTTGAGAAGAAAGTTGAGATGTTGAGTGAGACAGCGAAGGTATTGGAGAGTGAGGGAGCAAGATAGGGGGGAGGGAGCAATGAGCTAAGTTGTACAAAAAAGGAAAAAAAAGAGGAAGAGTGGCAACTGATGAAGAGGAAGGGTGACAACACCGCAAGAATTGCATATGTGTGAGTGGAAGTGTTTGCACACCCGCGTTAGAAAACCTGACTCCAGAATAACGCTTGGAGTCAAAGAAAACTTTGGGGCAACGTAGCTACCAGCGGTTTAATTTGGATTTACAATAATCTCTATATTACTAGAAGAGATATCCGAGATTTCAATGACATATTTTGTATTTCAATCGGGAATATAGTTTTTCTGTAATTAAGGTTTCAAAAAATGAAAACATTGAAAAATGAAATATCTCATTCAAAAACAATACTTTGTTACATTGATCCTGAGATTTCCATTAAAAATTACATCGTTGAGATGTGAGAATAGCAGAATCTCTGTTGGGTCACTAACTTCATAAATAAATACAAAAGGGAATTCCCTTGCAAAAGGGAATTTTCCTCTCTCTCAATAACCTTTGCTCTTTTTTCTGTACATTCTTCATCTTTGTCCTGTGAGTGTGTTGTAACGTCACTGGCTCATTTTTCCCACATTAGGGATATTAATCAAGAAAGTTTGTATGGTTGATAGGCTTGAATTATTCTACAAAGTTTTTTAAATATTGATGATGACGACAGACGCCAGTGTGTCCAGCACTAGTACATAATTATGTACTAGATCTAGTACATTTCCCCACCATCTAGTACACTAGTACATTTGAGGTAAAATCTAGTACATGTTTTAATCATGCCGATATTTGGGAAATAAATACAATATAAATTTGACACAAACTTTCCCTCTCAAAAAAAAAAATCAACTGACTTGATAAAAATAAGGTTTTTTGACAATTAAAACTGACAAAAAGAACCTTTGGTACAATAACTAATTGTGCTAATAGCAATAATAAATTCAGAAAATTACTAGAAATAATGCATAATTGAAATTGAGGTTATTAAAATTACAAGTTGAATGACAAGGATTAGGCATCCAAGGAAATTAGTTGAATAATATTCAAGATATGCAATGAGTAATGCGGTTTTACAATACAAATGAATATACTGGAAATTCAATGGAAGTAACTGAAGTGAAAATTCATTGAAATTCAACTCATTAAACAATCAAAGTATGGTATGAATAAATATGGCAGTAATAACAGTCTTACAGTCGTTTGCACGTAGGAAAATTAAATTTAACCACTGTAATATGACGTCATTTGACGGAGCCAGCGCAACGACTTCCCTATTGAGCTCTGTAAGATGACGTCATCTTATGGTGCTTAAATTTAATTTTCTTACATGCAACTTACATATACTTTATACTTTACAGTTTGCAATGGTTTGGAGTTCCATAGTTTTTTGTAATCAGTATTGTCTCCCACAGACATAACTAGGATAATCTCAAGGGTTTGGGGAATGTGGAATAACCCTGAAAGGGTCTGAGGTTTCCACCCAGGAAATTTTTTAGAATAGAAGCCTCAAAAATGAATTTTATAACAATTTCCTAACTTATAGACAGCATCCTGTAAGAGTAGAAGCTTTACACGCATAATAATATTTGTATTTTACCTGTTTTATCCATCATTTTCCCTAATATATTCACTATAAATGGAGGAAGTTATTCAATTATTCAGTTACTCGTGATTGGATTGGTGTTTTTCATTGAGGCTCTGCTCAAATTTATCTAATTATGTAGGCTTCTTTTAAAAAAATATTGACTTTCAGAAAAAATAATGAGAGAATACAGTTTCCTGCTCCTTGCTTATCAACTCATATAAGTATGAAATTTGCAGGGCCTCCACTATAGAGTGACTACATGCACTCCAACACTTGAAAGGTAAATTGATGGTGGTACAGGGGCTCTCCCCCAGAAATGTCTTGAAAATAATCTCTCTAAAACAGCATTTTAAGCATTTGAAAACACAAATTAATAAATCAGAACTCTTGGGACTAGGGTCTCTAGGAAACTTATACCCTTCCTCGTTACTTGCCTGTAGGTGATTGATATAACCTAATAATATTTTTATTTCAGATGGAAGGCCCGGTCTCCACTTGAAATTTATAGTTGCACAATTTTTCTGTTGTAAAAATAGAACTCATTGCTTCTAGTTTCATTTTGTGGAAGCATGTGGGTTCACCCTAACTAGAAGCGATCGGTTCAATTTTTCTCCTTCACTATCAGATAAGCACGTCTCCTTCATCATTAACTGATGATCGCTGATGAATAAAACTAACAAATTTTTTTAATCCGTTAATATTCGAACATCATTAATCAATTCCGCAGATTTTTTTAATGCTCAAAAGCTATTAAAGGAGTAGCTTATGGAAAACTGGTTTATACCACACTATAATAAAATACATTTTATTACTATGCATTATTTATATATTTTATACTATGTATTTTATTAGACTGTCTTTATACTTAATAAAACCAATTTTCTAATAAATGGCAAAATTTTCCGATTCTCCTCAAAACTTCAAGACTATGGCGCAACTTGCGCAGTCTTTCCCCCCCCCCCCCCCCCCCTCCATGGGCAGCCCTGCTAGGATCCACTACCCAGTCAACTAAATTCGTCATTTTTTCACCATAGGAAAAACATTGAGAACTGGCATCAAATGATGACGCTACACATGTAGTTGGCAAACGAGTAACCATTAAAAATTAGATGTAACAATCAAGCGTTTCTATGAATTAAAGTACGAGAAGAGAAGAAAAAGAAGAGAAGAGAAGAAAAAGAAGATGAAGAAGGAAAAGTAGGATTCGAGGAAGAAGAAGAATACTATCAAATGACTCAAGCAGACATCAACTAGCGGACATTGCATCTCGTATACTTGATCTTAGAATAGGCTTCTCAAGTGAAACTTGCTTCCCTTTCTTGAAAAAATCTGACATATCAAATTGATTTACATACTGACAATCATTGATTCATCATCTTTATTTTCATGATCTTCTAAAAATGAAGTAGAATGAAAAAAATCATAGACGCATGATATTTTGAAATGAAAATATTTACTGTCAATTCTAACCAATAACTTAGTTTTTAGAAGTCTAGCTCCCCGAATAACTCCTCCATCCAGTGTGTGTGTGTGTGAGAGAGAACAAAGGGCAAATCTTTTGATAGGTTTTTAAGGTAAATAATAATTATTGATTAAAAAATGATGAACTATGTTCTGGATCTAATAATAATTTACACACTGGATCTAATAGTGTTGGTGTGCATATTGGATCTAATAACAATTTACACACTGGATCTAATAGTGTTGGTGTGCATATTGGATCTAATAACAATTTACACACTGGATCTAATAGTGTTGGTGTGTATATTGGATCTAATAACAATTTACACACTGGATCTAATAGTGTTGGTGTGTATATTGGATCTAATAACATTTTACACAATAGATCTAATAGTGTCAGTGTGTATATTGGACCTCATAACGCCTATACACTGGATCTAACACTTAATGTAAAAAGACATATTGAAAAATTTAAGAATTTTGCAAATTTGAGATGACTACAGTATTCTAGGAAGAATGCTGAGTAAAAGTGATAAATATTTTGTCAAAATATCCACTCCTTCTGGTGGATCTGATATAGCTGGAATTTTACATAGATCTCATAACAGCTTATTTGCGAGTATGTGTGTGTGTGTGTGTGTGTGTGTGTGTGTGTGTGTGTGTGTGTGTGTGTGTGTGTGTGTGTGTGTGTGTGTGTGTGTGTGTGTGATTTTTTTTACGGATTTCAGAAAAACGGCAACTATTTGAGACACTGAATTTGGCACATTGTTTGGGACTCTTACTCGATTCAGTGCACTACCAACCCCGATTTTTTATTGTCCTTTTATTCATTTCAAAATTAATGTTCAAATTTCACTATTGCTGTTTTAAAATGTGTTTTTGTGTTTAAATATAAGTTTTTTTATATATGCAGTGAGCTCATGGAAATCTGATACATGATACATTTCTATGATGCAAAAAACCTCAAAGCCACAAATCGAAGCAACACAGTTGTTCTGTATCAATATTGCAGCTCCTAATAAAAAAGGAGGATTTTCAAAAACCCAAAGTTGGTTTTGTTTCAATTGAAAATACCATCAAATTTTCAAATTCACAATTTTAAACCTCATTTTCAAACAACCGGATCCCAAAAATTTGAATCCCCAACAGGTGTTTCCCCCAAAATCTGCTGCTGGATTCGCCCCTGGTGACTAGACGAGGTATGAATGGAAATGGTCAAAAATGACCGTTCAGTATGAATTGACAATAATTCAAGTTAGCTTTTCTTATCAAAGCTGGGTGAATCGATTTTGCTCGAACTGTGTCCACAAAGCTTCTCAGTCAAAAGCCGGATAAGACGATAAGTGTAAGGCAACCAAATCAGCAGTAACTTGGGCCTGATAACCAGTGACCATCACAACTTCTTATGCCTGCCAAATCCAGCTTATCTTGGTTTCTTGGATGCAAGTCTTCAGGACCTGGATGATCTTTGGGTCTCATAATCTCTATCAATCTCTATGAAAACTTCACAGCTAGAAATTTCAAATATAGAAGTAATAATTAACTGAATAATAAATGAGCATTTCTAGATCCACTCTTTTTTCAGTATTGTTGTCAGAGTCTGAATAGATTTCAGGCAACCCTTCTCATGACCTCATTAATTGACAATTATATAATTATTTATAGCCTTCCAATCAACTGAACCAATATAAAAAAGAAAACCCACTACCACAATAATGACATCTATTTTTGAAGATTACATCTTGAAGGCATCGGTTGAGTCAGATCAATTACATAAAAATATTACAATTATTATTCATGCACTAGATACCACACTTACAATTTGAATTAGTTGTGGTGAGGCTCAATAATTTTGATCTCAATTCTTGTACACTAAAAAAGCTTTATCAACTGGATATTTTAACAATGATTGGTTTTTTAACATTTCGATACTTCCTTGACTCTTTAGAAACTGAGGTAGCTTGTTTCCTACCAATATAACTAGGCTTTTGTTTCAATAACCTACTATTGTGACTTACAAAGAGATAATCTCCTCGGTTTTGTGCATTATAATCATTTACATTGAGATTTTGGAATACCACTCTTTTTTGCATACATAATGTCGAAAAAAGGGACAACTCACCGCCCTTCAAACTCGCTGCGAAAACAAAAATTAACACTCCAATAGGCGCACCCGGCTCCGTGTCATGAGTGGTCACATATGTACACCATTTTTGTTTTGTGCGTTAAGGCGGTTATACACGATCAAATTTTCCATCCAATTCAATACAATAAAAGAGCTTCAAACTGCTTCGAATCCTTTCATAGTCCATAAAATTGCTTCGAAAGAAACATACAATTCAATATCTTTCAACAAACAATGAATATCTCCATAAGAAAATTAATTTCTGTCCAAAACTAGTTGATAACTGTGAATACACTAATCAATAAATCAACAATAAGAGTCCAATAAACTATTCAATAATATGACAATAGACTAAACACATACTGACATTAGTCCAAAAGAAGTTTGACATTCACTGATGACTACATCATCATACAATTATTGCCATAGTTATTATCACACTTGAAACGCTGAATCACAATAGCACTGCATTGTACTGCCATGGAAAGAACTGTCACATACAAACTTTTCGGGAGATCTAAATAAAGACTGCTGACAAGCACAGCCCTTTTATAGGTTTATTTTGTTCTAAAGAGTTTTATCCCAAATCTTTCTATTTGCACAATATTGTCAAAATAGATAAGCTGTCATCTAGGATACCCTTGAAAATTCTAAAAGCAAATTTGACAAATAAAAGTAAAAGAGAGTGTCGAGAAAAAGAGAGAGAAACAACAAACACCTCACGATTTACATTGGCTAGACGGCTAGAGTCTATCTGCTATTCAATGTAAACACATGTTTAATATAAGCATTCCGTTGCAAAGCATTGGATGTTGCCCGATTTCTCATTTCTATTTACCTTTTTCAAAATAAATGTTCAATTTCAGCATTTTTGTAAATTTTGGAAACTCATAGAGCACTGATAAGTCACCATAATGCTGATATAGATGACACGCCAATATGTTACAAATAAAAAAAAACAAATTAGTTGTGTATATCAATATTGCAGCATCGAAGAACACGGCTTATTTGTGCACTTTCTTTTCAAACAGCTTGCTTGTATGGCTTGCAACATTTCAATTTCACTCGCCGCCCTTACCAATTTCGTAATTTTGTTAAGGCTACCATAAGTTAATTATCTACCAGAAATTTGACACTCCAAACTGGACTCCCGGGCAGGGCCGGGTGAAATGCTAGTTTTGAATAATCTCTATATTGGTTGTATTCAACTTAAAGACAACAAAGAGTGGGAATCCCCCAGAACCCAGGCAATGTGAAGAGAGTCAGTCATACTGGCTATAAAAAGTTGCAGTACAAGTCAAAACGTTCTGCTTTCCAAGTGTAGTGTATTTGGCAATTCAAAACCATGTGAATCAATTTTAGGATGTAAACAATAGGATAATAGATTGTGACTTTTCACGAATTCAAAGTCCTCAACCTATAGTACATTATTTTCTGTTTGTTTTATAAAATTATATCATATTATATCATATTTTATCATATTATATCATATTTTATCATATTATATCATATTTTATTATATTATATCCATAACGATAATTTTACTTTATTCCATAATCTGCAAGAAAAAGGCTAAGAAATCTAGCCAATTCTATATTTAAAGTGTTTCGTATAGTGTGACCAATACTTTGTAGGATATTCTTTGTACTCACTGGAATAATAAGAAAGTTCATAAAGCCCAAGATGAGGAATGCTTTATAACTTATTGAACGAGCGAAGCGAGTACTTACTTACTTTCCGTGTCCGGACATTTTACATAAATATGGCCCAATTTATATACACTTATTCCAAAACTTTGCAGCGTAAACCGACTTGTCATTTCCTAAAAACAAGTCCTCCTTGAGGCAAGTGAGCCCTAAATTCTCACAGACAAGGAGGTGCTCAGGGGTCTGTGGGAGGCCACAGTCGCAATTCTCGTCATCTGAGTACCCCCATCTCTTCATGTTGGCTCTGCATGCTGAAACTCCAGTCCTCAGCCTATTGAGCGTCCTCCATTCCTCAAATGCCAAAGAATGCCCAGCCATCATCCTCTCTTTAGCCTTAAAGTGGGAGACAAGTGGAAGTTCTTCTTCCCATAGGGACAGTCTCCTTTTTTCAGCTGTTGTGTCCAGGGCTTCATGTCTCCTCAGAAAACTGCTTCTTGATTTTAATCTGTATTGAGCAACAGCCTGCCCATACATTGGGTGCCTCTGGTCAGTCTCTTGCTTCATTTTTTCCTTCTCTGCAAACACTTTCCTTCGTATTTTGGGTGGAGCTATTCCTGCAACTGCATAGATTTTATTGACAGGAGTGGGCCAAAGGCAGCCTGTCACAAGCCTGACTGACTCATTGAGGGCCACATCCACCTCTTTTGCGTGGCAGGAGGCTTCCCACACCGGCGCACAGTATTCTCCTGCAGAGAAGCAGAGTGCCAAGGCTGTTGTTCTCAGGACTTCGGGGTGGGCCCCCCAGGATGAGCCTGTAAGTTTACGGAGGATGTTGTTCCTAGCAGCTATTTTACCTTTGAGGCCTCTGCAGTGAGCCTTGAAACTGAGTGTCCTGTCAAGATTTACTCCCAAGTATTTTGGGCAGGCTGTGTGTTCAAGAGTTGTTCCCTTCCATTGGACATTCAGTTTTCTATTTGCCTCCATGTTCCTGAGGTGAAAAGCGCTGACTTGAGTCTTCTGAGGGTTTGCCTTGAGCCAATTTCTTTCAAAATACGTTTCCAGATTTTCCAGGGCTCCAGTAAGTCTCCTTTCCACCATCTCAAAAGATTCATCCTGGGCGGCAATTGCAGTGTCGTCAGCATAAATGAAGCTTCGAGTGTCCCCATAAATTGGTTGGTCATTTGTATACATATTGTATAACATTGGGGAGAGCACACTACCTTGAGGTAGCCCATTTTTTTGTATTCTCCACCGGCTATTTTTGCCTTGAAGGGTCACATAGAATCTTCTATTCTGGAGGATTGCTTGGATGATTCTTGTCAGGTGATAGTCCTTTGTAAGTCCATAGATCTTGGAAACCAACTTTTTATGGTTGACAGTGTCATAGGCGGCCGAAAGGTCAATGAATGCTACCCCTGTCACAAGTTTATTTTCGTAGCCATTTTCTATATGTTGGGTGAGGTTGAGTACTTGGCCATTGCAAGACCTCCCAGGTCTAAAACCTGCTTGCTCTGGGATCAGTTTGTCATCAACCACTGTACCAATTCTTGCAAGAATCATTCTTTCAAAGGCTTTGAAGAGATGACAGAGAAGCGAAATAGGGCGAAAACTCTTGGGGTCACTGGGTTCTTTTCCAGGTTTCAAAATAGCAATGACCTGTGCCTTTCTCCAGAGTTTTGGGAGATTGAGTGTTGCTGCACAACTATTAATCATTTTTGTCAGCCATGTGAGAGTTTTCGGGCCAAAATGCTTTATTTGCTCTGTACGAATCCCATCTGGACCAGCAGCTTTATTCTCTCTTAAGAGTTTAATGGCTGATGTTACCTCCTCAGCAGTAAAAGGTGTCTCTAAAGAACTGACAACTTCTCTATTTTTGTTCCTTTGAAGCTTCTTATTAGGCACTTTACAAGAAGGCTTCCCATTTAGTAGAAGTTGATGAGCTATTTGGTCAGGTGTTACTTTGCTCAGTTCTTTTGTTGCCTGAGGAGGGTCATTACAGAGGTTCTTCACCAATCTCCATGCCCTCCTGCTATTCTGCTTCATGTCTAGATCCTCAAGAAGCTTGGTCCACTTCTTCACTCTCCCCTCATTTACACTGAGCAGAAGCTCTTCACCCGTCTCAATAGTTTCGGGTGAAAACGGATCATTTTCAAAGTATTGTTGGTATTGCTCTAGGAGGGCCTGAGCTTGTGGATTTAGGCCTGCTATGTATTGCTTGTGGCACCCTCTAGGAATATATTCTCTTGAAACCTTTTTGACAATTTCTACAAAAGCCTCATAGTTATGTGGGATTGGCTCCAGATCCTCCAGACTCCCCTCTAACTTCTGTGTGAAACCCAGCCAGTTGGCCTTTTTAAAGTTGAATCTTCTTCTGAAAGGCACTGACTCTGGCTGAATGACTCCTTTAACTTTACAGGTAATTGGTCTATGTTGTGACCTTGGGATTGGATGCTCTACAGACTTTAGGGTGTTCTTCGCTATGATGCCACTGACAAATATGTTATCTGGGTTATAGCCCCTGTGCCAGCGTGCACTGTTGAAAGAAGGCTCCAACTTGGGGTCATGCAAAAGAGTGAGCCCTTCACTCTCCACCCATCCTTCCAAGAGCTCTCCATTCTTGTCTGTAGTGTTGTAACCCCAATTAGTGCTATGACAATTGAAGTCTCCAAGAACTAATTTAATGTCATTGCTTCTGAAATTAGTGGGAGGGACAAACTCAAAATCTGTGGCTGGAGGTTTGTAGACAGATGTGACTGTGCATGATGTTAGTTGAATAGTAAGGACTTCTATGTTGTTCTCATCTGTGAGATGGGCTGACTTGATAGACAGGTCAGATTTAACAAATATCGCACTTCCATACTTTTCATGGGGGCGTTCCAGGATGAGTTTCATTCCTTCTATTTGAGGTCTTCTATCATTAATTCCTCGGTGCGTCTCCTGGACCATTAAAATGTCACAATTTCTATGTTTACAAAAGTCGGATAATATCATTTCTTTATCTCTACTAAGTCCCTCTATGTTAATTGAGGTCGTCGTGAAAAGCCTTGAAAAAGACTGATTGTGTTTTCGGCCATCATTCATATTTCGTCCGGTGGTGAGAGAATTGGGCTTTGGTAACAAATTGTTAATGGACGCCGGCTTGCTATGTTTGCTAGGCGGCTTCTCTCTTGTCCTTTACTTTGCGCAGTTTCAGACTTCTCGTATAGGTACTCATTTGGTGCATTGCTAATATCCAACCTCTACTTTTACCCCGCCCTTGTAAGAACTATAGAGTGGGTACCGGTACTAGGGAAGGGATACATATTGATAGGATTAGAGAAGGGACTGCTGGTGAGGATATTGGGATAGATAAAGGATTTAGGATATAGAGGTACCCGGATTTTCGGTGGAGTTCTACCACTCTAGCACCTTGGGTTATAGGACGCTAGGACTGCTATTCTAGGCCGGCAGCACCTCGGCACAGCGAAGCGAGTTCTTCCTTTTGACTTGAGGCTCGAGGCGTTGTGTGTTTGTTTGTATGTTTCACGATAACTTTCGAACGCCTTTATCAATCAACTTCAAATTTGAAACACAGATTCTTGTTATCTTTAGACAGGTCAAGTTCGTTTGCCAATAAAATTGACCCGCTCCTTCATCCGTTTTGAGGCAAAACAAAAGGATAGGTTCTCACCCCTTCATTAATATATATATATATATATATATATATATATATATATATATATATATATATATATATTACTATATATTTAAGAAAATAGTTGTTTTCACCATATGGAATTCGCAATAGATTTCAAAATATATTTTGAGCTATCATCAACTGTAGGTTAATAAATGCGATCAGGCTTTTTATAGGATCTCTATAAGCTGATATACTAATTTCATTGCCCTGATATATAGATATATAAACAGCTGTTTTTCATGTGGTGAATATATCTTCTCCATAGATTGATACACTAATTCCATTGCCCTGATATATAGGTATATGAGTACGGTAGGTCTTTTTTGTGGAAAATAAATGTGTGTATCAGAGCAACAATGAAATTGAACTTCAAGTGATAGATGTCTTGTGAATTTCATCTAAATCATTATTTTCAAAACAGCCGTATTTCGTTACCACCTTTCCCTACGATGAGCTTCCCAAATGAGTTTCCCTTTCCAAAATTAGTTGTTTGCAAGCGAGTTCTCCAGCCCGTTGGGCTCACTAGTTAATTAGGAATGGCGGAAGATTCTAGCCATCGAAATAAATTTACTTATTATAAAATGTGTAGTGCTTTTATTTTATTGTGAATTTGTCAGGTATTGTATAGGCTGTGAGCTGTCGAATCAAATGATACAATTTAGAAGTTTTCAACAACAGCAATTTGGAAGATATTAAACAACATATATAATCGAATAAAAAGTATACTCTCCAAGTTTGGAGTGGATCAATACACAATTACAATATGACGATAGTTCTTCTAGATAAAATTTGTAGAGGCTTCAATTCTAAAGGAAAAATGTTGAACAATAAACTATGCAAAAGCATACCAAAACTCCATAAAACGTGTTTTATCTCAAGCAAGGTTTTTCTTGTTCGCTATTTTTATTTTATTTAATCCTAGTTCATGAAGTTGTTACGATTGATTGTAGATCGATTCTGGAGAGCCCTAGATTTTTCATATTATTTGAAATCAATTCTCATTCACGTGAACATCACGGCATCAATACGAGTATTATTCGGTGCGTCTAAGTGCTAGATATTCCTATCATATGAAGCCTAAAGCCGCGTCGCCACCAACCGAACATGCTCGGCGAACAGTGTTTGCTGGAATCAGCTGATGTCGCCGAACATTTCTTGGAGTTGGTTTGGTGTGGACGCCTTCTCGAACATTATGATCGGTCGACACTGTTCGCTCACAGACCGAACATTTCAATTGAACTCACGAGCATGTTCGGTGACCCATATGTTTGATGTTTGCCCGTTTTTTGTATTCGCCAACATTGTTCGGCAGACATGTTCGGTTGGTGGAGACGCGGCTTAAAACGTTAAAAAAAAATTATGTAAAAATATCACAATAAAGCAATTTCCAATAAACTTTTTTCCATGTACGAGACTTAATGTAATATTCTTAATGTAATAAAATTTTCATGTACGAGACCATGTAATACTGAAGGGTTTTGTTTCAAAGTAAGAAGATGCTTGAGTTGATTGATAGCCTCAAGGGAAAATTGTACGGAAATTT
The DNA here is from genome assembly GCA_948455865.1 of Conomelus anceps. NCBI lineage: Eukaryota > Metazoa > Arthropoda > Insecta > Hemiptera > Delphacidae > Conomelus > Conomelus anceps. The sequence continues at coordinate 77,692,968 of OX418216.1, read as the reverse complement.
ATTCAGGGACAGGTTTATGACAAGCTTATTTCAAAGGAAATTACCAGCCTTCGTTTGCCTGCGAGACTGAAAGTTATTGAATTTTCCCACTCCCCATGCATTCCTATTTGTATCATACCACATGCAAAAGAGCTTGGGAACACATTACTCCATTTTATAATCTAGTAACCCATTACATCAAATTCTAACTGTGGAAAGAGCTGACGAAATTCCTTAAGTAGGCTATTTTCTTCTTGCTCATTGAGATGACGAGGACATTGGCGATAATTCGATAAGTACGTGGATTTTTGAAAATGTCTTGAAGGTTCTTAAAGAAGTGATCTCACATTTTAACTCAATGTTAAAAAAGTATAGATATGAGTCAGCTGTCAAAGAATCACAGCCTCCATCTTCAGTTTGACACCAATTTATTGATCATTGTTCCTGTAGGTGTAGACAAATAGTGATTTGACTGTGGTCAATGCATAAAAATTAATGCTCTGTAGTGTCGTAACAAATAAATAGTTTAGATTCTTGGATTTCTTGTTCCATAACGATCTGCATTGTTAATATCAACTTTTTGTCGTAAATTTAACAACTTGCAGCCAGTTTTATATTGTGAATATATGATAAATGTACTCACATTCGGCCAAACGTTTTCGAGGTATTGAATCTCATCTTAAATATTTTAGAGCGTTTCTCAACCATCTCCAATTAAGTCATAAACAATAGTGAGGACAATTTTTCTAAATCAACAGGAAAATAATATAGCGAAGCAGATAGAGAGCATTCAAAGGTAATAATATAGTATATTACTAGATGTAAAGTAGGTTGTACCGATTTTCCCCAAATTTGTACAATTTTTGGGCATTAACATCGAACAGATTGCTTTATTTGATGCCGACTGTTGTTTTAGCCTTAGTGTTCTGTGAATTTCTATTATCAAGGTCTAATAAGTGGTATTATGAAGTTATGAGGTTGGATTTAGAACTTTACATTGGACCTGGTCCTAATTTCTAAGAAGATTGGTTATTTTGAAAAGTTTAGCTGTCTTAAAGCATTGGTTGTTATACCGATATATAAGATAAATATAGGTAATCGTGTCTTGATTTTGTTTCGAGCTGTAAACCAAAAGAGAGAGAATACCGATATTAAGTTTCGATATTGCCTTCTTGCTTCTTTATTTCTATTAAAGCTCTAACTCGATTTTCACTCTGTTGTGAGGGGGTTTGCTAAAGTCTAGTGCATTGGAAAGCCTGTAGGCACTATATGGTAAAAAAGGTAAATGAGAAAAGTACAGCAATTTATTCATAAAGAAAAACGCCGAATTTCTTCAAAAATAATTATTGTAAGTTACTTTTAAAGCAGAGGATTGAGAACCGCGAGTTGTATTTTTCATTTCTGAAGGTGGTTTTCAATGCAGAGCATTCGTAACGACGGAAAGCGATGTTATTCATGAGTTTTTCCACAAATAACGGTTGTACCTCATTCTCGATTTTAAAGCCACTATTCTCCCAAAACGAAGAAGAAGAAGAAGAAGAAGAGAAAAAATCCATTAAAGGAAGAAAAGACAAATACAGAGGAGAATACTCCTGGGAATCTAGTTTTTCCATTGAACAATGTAAAATTAGAAGGCTGAAGCCACCTCGCTGTGGTGGTGTGTTATGATGATGGGGAAGGGGGCGTTGAGAGACACACGCACCCACCAACACACACAGAGTAGATAGGAGGACTTTTCATCGAATAAACTTTTCTTACTTAGTATACCTACAACCAAGTCTTTGGTTGATGAGGGAAAAATCATAAAAAATAAATTACATTTTGTATGATGCAACAGTTTTTTTTTTTTTTTGGTGGAATATTTTCAAAAGAACCATCAATTAAGATTTGAAAAAAATATTTTTATATTTTTCCACTATGAAGAATCAGAGACGATATCCATGTATGTGTTAGCGAATTTATTTCAGCGCACTCTGCTGACTTGATAGCTGACTTACAGATCAACTCAATTATTTCCTATAGCAATAGTATATTACGTTACTAGGCTGGAAAATAACGTTTTACCGGTCGAGCAATGATAGTTTATCATTGTTTATCAATGATAGTTATCACAGAAACGTGAATATGCGAGAACCGGCAAAAGTTTACAGCCGTGTAATGTACGATATTTTTTGTTATCTATATATATATATATATATATATCTATATATATTATTTTTTTTTTTATTTTATTTTTTTTTTTTTTGGAGGATGAAGCCCACATAGGTCTGAGACCTGTGCGTGGGTAATGAGTTGGATGATGGTGATTGATGAGTTTGACCTACAGTTTTAGGTGGGTTCCGAACCACCGGGAAGTGATTTTACAGCAGAGAACAGTGTCTTTTTTGCTGGCCAATCTAATCGGTCATATAAAAATGAATGTCTGTCAGTCTGTATGTATGTATGTTCCCTATAGACTTCAAAACTACTTGACAGATCGGCATAAAACTTTGGGAATATGTTGTGTGAATATCGGGGATGGTTTCTGACCATAAATTTTAATAGGGGAGCTAATAATTATTATTAATTAATCCATTTTATAGACCTAACCTACTGAACTTGCCGGCCAAACAGCTTGAAGGAACAGCTGATAGAAGTCAACAGTTTTTAATCATATGGCAGGCCCCTTAGCGGCGTTATTTACGCTGTCTTTGAACAGCAAAAGACTTTGCACTTTGCATGTAGGCTACCGTACAGTCGGGGCCTTGGCGCCTTGCAATATGTAGGAAATATACGACTGGGTATGATGAAATGTAATTATGCCAGGTTGATGACATCTGTTAACCAATGCAGCTAGAAATTTGAAATGCAGCCTCAGTGGGAGGTGGCGAATAATAAAATAAAAACCTAGCTTCTACCCTTATAGTCGTAGGAGGTTTAAATTTGAAATGTTTCTTCATTCAGAGGTGGTGATTAAAAAAACAACGAAGCCTCTATGATCAGCTGGAAGAGCGCTAGGACTAACTTCTTTCCTAATTTGAATGTAACCTCAACAGTAGGTGGCGAATAATAAAATCAAGGAAAATTTTTATGAGAACGCAGCAACGCGCTTAGGGCCAGCTAGTACTTGATAGAAAGGCATGCTCCAATCAGCTGGATAATATGCGAGCCATTCAAAAGTATTCAAGACAATTAAATCAGATGCTTTTTCAGATTCAGAATTGGTGGGCGAATTCCCAGATATAAACCAAAATAAAGATATCCTAGTGCAATTAGCTGGATAATATTCGAGACAGGTATTGTTTCATAGGTATTGAGTAATGTAATGAGTTGACTATATCTCTACATATAATATATATATGTGAGTCAACGGAAAACGTTTTTCCTACAACTGCTCGTAAAGTTGTTTTTTACATATTGAAAACTAATTTTAAAATACCTCTTTACTGCTCCGCAAGCGGTAAAGTACTTTACGCTCGCCAGCTGTTTTCTTTACGCTTCTGTTTTGATTTTGATGTCTTCTTATTGGTGGATCACAGAATCCGTGAAATTCACATAACCTCAACAATGGCGAATGCTAACCAAATCTGCGCACGGTCTGTGATGTTACAAACTACAAGCTTTTATTGTGTTGGAATCCAGAACTGCATTTGTAGGAAAAATATTGTATGTATTAAAAATATTGTAAATATTGTATTGTTCGGAAAAGAGGCACTTTCCATACGTGACAAATCTATCAAGTGTAACAAAAAATAATTATACATATTATTATTGTTTTTGCAATGTTGAACATTATTAAATATCACCAATATCTACCAACGATTACTCAAAATTTTTGAGATTGGGAAGGTTTACAATGAATAAGGTCAACAATAATAATTGACATTTGAATTGACTGTGAAAAAGAAGATCTTTTGCAATACATACTTCTGATACACAATTTTCTTTAGCATTTCGTCTGTTATCCTGTTTATCTTCACGGTAAGGCCTTTTTCAAGATGATAGTTTAGTACGGTAATGAGACAAATATTGGACATTGGAATAATTATTTTCAAAATAAAAAAAGTTGAAAGTAGGAACATAAAAAATTCTTCAGAAAAAAGGATTTGATCAAGGTTGATTAGATTTAATTAACTACTAACAAACTCTAAACGTAAAAATTCCATCTATGCAGGCTACAGACGTAATTGTGGTAATATCAAATGGACAGCTTAATTCGCAGTGCGTCGACCTGTGCACAGCTTTGTTGAAAAAGGCCCAGGGCCCAAGGCATATAAAAAACTTGAAAAAACTATTTGAAATTCTAAATTTCAAGGAATTTATCCTTATTTATCTATTTTATTTATTTATTTAAGGAATTTATTTATTTATCCTTAACTCGGCCCGGGGTTGAGAAATAAATATTTTCATTATGAATATACAATTGATTTGGGAATAGGCTTGGAATTACCTTCCCCTTCAAACAGTTAACTCATCATGGTTTACAACTTTAAAATTCTGTGCGTGTGCTAAGTGTTTACCTCTATCGTAACTTATGTTGTCTATTCCATCATTTTAGCGGTCGTGAGAAGTATTTAACTTCAGCTTTCTGTTGTAATAGAGTTTTCTCTGCTCAAGTATTCCCTCTAATGGCACTCTTCTAAACGTTCAGCTTCTCTGAAGACTTTTAATACTGAGAAGCAGTGGCAAAAATCTCAGCGCGGAGCACATCACGTGAGAGGTAAATGGTGCATTGTTTACCAAACTCAACTTGTCGACTTCGTTCTTGAAAGCATTTCTTGAAATCGTTTAGAAAAGATCGAGTGGATGTGGTCTTCATTTTTGACCGAGTTTACGGTGTAAAGAACCGTGAAGTAATCCAACTTGGAATTGAGCACATTGTGTCGCTCTCATCTGTTGGTTTTTAATTCCTGGAAAGTTATAAACTAATTCTGGCTGAGCTGATGAGACGTGGAGAGCCCTCTCACACTCCTCTATGAAACTTTTCTCTCTCTTGGCTTTCTTCTTTATTGCTTACTTGAAACTTTGCCGAGCAAGTTTTTATAATCAGTATCATCGCTACAAGTCGAACTCGCTCAACTTTCTAGCACTTGAATTTTATTTTAGCATCAAAATGCTGGGATTGAATCTGGAATATTTCTTATAATCTAGGCTGCAGAATTTCCAACTTCAATTTTGTAATTTTTCTATCTGTCTTCGTGATATCATCAATTAGCCTGAGAAAATAAATATCCACTTAAGCTACAATATTAATTTTAGATGAGCACGTGCACATGTGCAGCAAAGGTTGAAAAAAAAATATTTAAATACAGTATTTGGAGAGTATAAAACAATTGAGATAAGATGAGAGAACTGCAGTTTTTAATTTTTACCTATTGTCTGCATTATTAGCAAGAATGATAGGGAAGCTCACATAATTTGCAATATTTCTCTACTTCTTGATGAGCAGGTGGATCAAAAAAAAGAATATTCGGAATCTATATATATAAAATGAGAGTTTTGTCTGTACATTTATCAGAATTGTATATTTTTTGGTTATTTTTATGTTTTATACATTGAACTAGCTATTGTGCCCGTCCTTCGTACAGATTATGTTTAGAAATAAGACTAAATATGTTTCGGCTTTTTTGATTGCAACGATCATGAAGTTGTTAGCAGCTTAGGCCCCGTTCAGACGATACAGTTTTTTTGCATTACGGTTTTTTTACTGTACGGTGTCAACTGTACTGTGATGTTCACACGGTCCGGCTTTGCTGCTTATTGCTGTGCTCTCCTTCTTCCATTGCGCTTCCAGTTCAGTTTTATTTATTCCATTCCAGGATTTTTTTTATTTGTGTAAGATTTTTTTAAATAAGTTACTTACTGAAGGTTTCTCTTAAATTTTGATCAAAGTACGCAAATTCTGGTTTCAATATTCCACACATTTCTCGCCGCGCTGATAATTTTCTCTCTTTATTTTTATATTAATCTTAAGTCTTGTCCCACAAGGCGGGTCTCGCATATATTAGAGAAATTAAATTTTCACAATTAATATCTTCCATTTCTGGACACTGGAATCCACTAATAAGAAGATCAATGCTGAAGAATATCAATGAAGAAGATCAATGCTGAAGAATATCAATGAAGAAGATCAATGCTGACGATCTGAAGACTGCTTCCAGCGTAATAAGCATATCGTTTGAACATATCCATTATAGAGAGAATATTTTTTGAGAACAGCTGATTGATATATTATGATATCTATATAAATAAAATTAGAGTTTTGTCTGTACATTTATCAGAATTGTATATTTTTTGGTTATTTTTACGTTTTATACATTAAATAAGCCGAAAATAGTCTTATCTCACTTTCTGTCTGTCTGTCTGTCTGTCTGTCTGTCTGTCACGGCCGCAAAGGTATTTTTCGCGGCCTTCTCCTCAAAAACGAGAGCATCGATCGGGATTTTAGTTATTGAACAGTATTGAAAACATTATTGACAATGTCTTTAGCTATAAAAAACTAAATTAACTTTTTTTTTAACAGAGTAATAAACGTTTAAAAACCAAGTACTGTGCGATTTTGGATACATTTTACGCGGCCTTCTCCTCAAAAACGAGAGCATCGATCGGGATTTTAGTTATTGAACAGTATTGAAAACATTATTGACAATGTCTTTAGCTATAAAAAACTAAATTAACTTTTTTTTCAACAGAATAATAAACGTTTATAAACCAAGTATTGTGCGATTTTGGATACATTTCTTCCAAGTTTTATTACCACATAAGAATAAGAACAAATCACGTAATTTATCATGATATATCAATCAGCTGTTCTCAAATATAAATGGTGGGCCCTTCGCGGCGTTATTTACGCTGTCTGCAGACTTGTGTAGTCGGAGCATTGCAGTCTTTTAGGAAACATATGTCTGGTGAATTAAAGCTCATGTTATGTTTTATCAATTATTTATTTGTTGAAAAAAAACAAAATTTTCTAATTTCAATTTATCAAAACAAAAATTAACATTTTAGGAAGGTGCGGTTTGTGCCAGGCTCTTGGGAATTCGCCAGGTAGCACTATTATTACCATGTAAGAAAAAATCACGTAATTTATCATGATATATCAATCAGCTGTTCTCAAAAAATATTCTCTCCGATGCCTCTCACTGAATTGTTTACATTCTAAGTTGTTTACTAAGGGCCCGTTCACACGATACAGTTCTTGTGCGGTACAGTAAATTTGCTGTATCAGTTATTTTGCAGTGCTTTCGTTTGCATGTAAATTTCATATTGTATGTTCACACAATACTGTTTCGACTGGATCCAGTAAAAAAGCTGTTCTTACCGATTTCTACATTCGGTTTTGTCTTCGAAAACTGTATCGCTAAAATCAGCTGTACCGCAAAATAACTATCCGTATCCGGTGGCACATGTATTGTACCGGTAATGGATATGTTCAAACGATACGCTTATTATGCTGGAAGCAGTCTTCAGATCGTCAGCATTGATCTTCTTCATTGATATTCTTCAGCATTGATCTTTTTATTAGTGAATTCCAGTGTCCAGACGTGGAAGATATTAATTGTGAAAATTTAATTTCTCTAATATATGAGAGACCCGCCTTGTGGGACAAGACTTAAGATTAATATAAAAATAAAGAGAGAAAAATGTGTGGAATATTGAAACCAGAATTTGCGTACATGATCAAAATTTAAGAGAAACCTTCAGTAAGAAACTTATTTAAAAAATCTCATACAAATAAAAAAAATCCTGGACTGGAGTAAATAAAACTGAACTGGAAGCGCAATTAAAGAAGGAGGAGAGCACAGCAATAAGCAGCAAAGCCGGACCGTGTGAACATCACAGTACAGTTGACACCGTACAGTAAAAAAAACTGTACCGCAAAAAAACTGTATCGTCTGAATGGGGCCTAAGCTGCTAACAACTTCATGATCGTTACTATCAAAAAAGCCGAATCATATTTAGTCTTATTTCTAAACATAATCCGTACGAAGGACGGGCACAATAGCTAGTAATATATATAAAAGGCGATGTGTGTATGTATGTATGTTCCCAGTAAACTCCGAAACCGCTGAACCGATTTGAATGAAATTTTCAGGGAGGATGTAGAATAGTCCTGAGATGGTTCCTGTGAAGTTTGGGAGTTCAAGATGCCCCCCATTTTTTTCTGGGGTGTAAAACGTAGGCTACTGTACCTCTGGGGGGATGGGGGCATACTTATGTAGGAAAAGCTCATATGCTGAACTGAACATAGTGACATATGTGAACTAAACATAATTATCATATGTTGAATCAGAATATTTAGAAAATAACAAACTCAAAAAGTTAGTCTATGAAATAGTCTATGAATGTTTGTCTGTATGTATGTATGTATGTATGTATGTTCCCCATAGACTTCAAAACTACTTGACGGATCGGCATGAAACTTTGGGAATATGTTGTGTGAATATTGGGGATGGTTTCTGACCATAAATTTTAATAGGGGAGCTAACAATTATTATTATTTAATCCATTTCATAGACCTAACCTACTGAACTTGCCGGCCAAACAAGGAACAGCTGATAGAAGTCAACAGTTTTTAATCATATGGCAGGCCCCTTGGCGGCGTTATTTATGCTGTCTTTGAACAGCAAAAGACTTTGCATGTAGGCTACCGTTCAGTCGGAGCCTTGCAATATGTAGGAAACATACGACTGGGTATGATGAAAAGTAATTATGCCGAGTTGATGACATCTGTTGACCAATGCAGCTGGAAATTTGAAATGCAGCCTCAGCGGGAGGTGGCGAATAATAAAATATAAACCTAGCTTCTATCCTTATAGTCGTAGGAGGTTTAAATTTGAAATGTTTCTTCATTCAGAGGTGGTGATTAAGAAAACAAGGAAGCCTCTATGATCAGCTGGAAGAGCCCTAGGACTTACTTCTTTCCTAATTTGAATTGTAATCTCAGCGGGAGGTGGCGAATAATAAAATCAAGGAGAATTTTTATGAGAACGCAGCAACGCGCGTCGGGCCAGCTAGTATTATTAGCCCAGGCAATGAATGCAAAAAAATGACCATTGTCGTAACAAATTAGGGGAAAGCTGAATTTTTGCAGGATGTTAGTATACATAGTACCTACTCAAAAAAGCCAAAGTCCCGACCCCCACCCCGCTTGCTTCCCCCACCACCCCCCTATCAACATTGCAAGAGCAGTACTTCAGTTAAAGGCTTATAACTCGGAAACTAATTAAGGTATCGTTGTGATTCTCATCTCATTTAATACTCAAAACTATTCTATAAAAAATATGTCATATACATTTTCTATGTGGATAGCCTAGTTTTTCAGTAAAAATATAGTTTATAGAAAACAATGTCACCACGAACCACAAAAATCAACTTCAACTGATCATATCTTTTTTAATATCGCGTTATTGGTTGTGTCGTTCCTTACAAAACTTATAGATAATTTCATAAGCTTTAAAATGATGTGTCTATTGATTACTATAGTTCACGTTATGGCGTCATAGTGAGTGATGAAATAGTAGCGGACACCGCGTCGCCGAACCCTACAGCACTGTGTATTGCATGGCGCTTGGCTATCCAGCCCAATCCAATAAATAATTATTGTCAGACAAGCAAGACTATATATGCCAATCAATAGTACACGTTTAAAAGTACATTTTCCGAAAAGTCCCCAAAAATCCCCCCTCAACTTTTTCCCCAAGCCCCCTCAAAGTTGAAAATGTTTCTAATTATTGGAAATTCGATATCTCTGTAACTAACTATCGAACAGAGTTGATTCTTCTTCCATAATAACAGTCATATAATGTTCTGTTCACTTTGCCGGTAAACCTGATAGTTTTTTTCATAAAAATTGAAATATCTTCAAAAGATAATTCCATCAACTAGATTTTTCATCTTAGGGGGACATTTTTGTATGCCAATTTTCAGAAAATAGCGTTAAATAGAAGTTATAGAACTTATTTCTATGAATCCAAAGATGTGTATAACAGCATACTGACGATTAGTGATGATTTTTTAATAGGATGAGTGGTGTAGAGGGGGGGGGGTGCCCCTTTGCTAGCATTGTTGAGCCCTTCTTTCGGGAACGGTTTGTCGCACTCTATACCTTTATTTTCTCAGCTCTTTGAGGCCACATTTGACAGATAATTTGGAATTCTACTTGAAAGGGCAGTATAGGCTCCCCCCTTTATCAGACATGGGCACACTTTTGAAGGAGGGGGCTAGATGAAATGAGAAATTATGTGGGTGGGTCAAAAAATTGATTCGTACTCATTTTTTACAATTCAATCAAATAAAAATTCAAGTCTCAATGTATATTATCCTAAATAATTAAAGATGTAGTAGAAAGACTAGTAGGGGAGGGTGAGGGTTCTGGGCCAGTTTTTTTAACCTGAAATTTAAGGTTAACCTAAGTCAACCCATCCAAACCTAACCTAACCTGAAATAGGTATAGCAATACCTTGCGGTATAGTCCAAGTCGAATCAACGCAGTCTATCCGATCTCCAAAATTCCCATTTTCACGTGGGTTCCGAACCACGAAAAAATTTGAACTATACCGCAAGGTATTGCTATTTTAACCCGTGAAGGGAATTTTAATTTGAAGACGCCATCTTGTTCAGCATTTCATGGCATCCCAAATTCATGTATCAAACACCATTTTCCGATCACGATTAATTGAGGAAAAAATAATAATAAAATTTAACCTTAAATTTAAGGTTAACCCAACTATCCAAACCTGAAATAGGTGTATAGCCGAATCAACGCAATCTTTCCAATCTCAAATTTCTATTTTCACGGGAGCTAAAAATCACGAAAAAATTTGACCCAAATCTGCTATTTCAACCCCTAAAGGGAATTTGAAGACGCCATCTTGTTTAACCTTCCAAGGCACCTCAAATTCTTATATCAAGTACAATTTTCCGATCACGATTAATTGGGGAAAAATAATAATAAAATTTAACCTTAATCAACGCAATCTATCCGATCTCGAAAATTCCCATTTTCACGGGAGCTAAAAATCACGAAAAAATTTGAACCAAATCTGCTATTTTAACCCGTGAAGGGAATTTTAATTTGAAGACGCCATCTTGTTCAACCTTCCAAGGCACCTCAAATTCATGTATCAAGTACAATTTTCCGATCACGATTAATTGGGGAAAAATAATAATAAAATTTAACCTTAAATTTAACCTTAATCAACGCAATCTATCCGATCTCGAAAATTCCCATTTTCACAGGAGCTAAAAATCACAGGAAATTTTAACGGTGGTTAAATTTTAATGGTGGTTATAACAAAAATTTTAACGGTGGTTTTAATGGTGGTTATAGCGGAGATTAGTCACCAACTGATTAGCCATCTTGTACTAGCTTTATTATCACTTACCCAGTGGTTCAGAACCCACCTAAAATAAAGTTTATTAGATGGTTCTTGTTCAAATTTCCAAGGCAATTAAATTTCATGTATTAAACACTCTCATTTATCAAGTGACATCCCATTTTTCCCTTTTCTCTTATTTTTTCCCTTTTAAATTAAATAAGTTGGTAACTGATGAGATGGTAAATCTATTAATTTGAATGATAACCAATGAGATGGGAAATGGGGTATGATATTATTGATGGCTGACAAGATAGCTGATATTTCAATCAAATTGGGAAGGTTGAAAATAGAGTATAATGTGAAGGCTTATGGATCTTTATACACTCCTCACCTAATATCTGTGGGGATCTATTATGTCTGGCTGGGTGGAATGACAATGTTAAGGTATATAGCTAATCTTTTAATTGAATTGATTATTAGAACTATTGGAGAGTATCAATATAATATGAAGGCTTGTGAATCCACCTTTTCCACATCCCACTTCATGTGTGAACAGTGAAGACCTCTGATAAACAGTAAGTTGGATAATAATGTTATTATTGCTAACTGATGAGATGGTAAATCTATTAATTTGAATGATAACCAATGAGAAGGGAAATGGGGTATCATATTATTGGTGGCTGATAAGATAGTTGATATTTCAATCAAATTGGCAAGATAGGAAATAGAGTATAATGTGAAAGCTTATGAATAAAGCTCCTAATCTACACCTCACCTAATGTCTGTGAGAATGTTAGGGTATGTATCAATATTATATTATTTGTGGTTGATAAGATGGCTAATATTTCAATTTCAATGATGATTTTACAAGATGAGAAATATATCAATATCATATAGACAAAAAGGCTAATTGAATTGCTGTCTGATGAGATGATTGATGCATTAATTACATTTGTGTTTGAGGAGATATACTAAAATTCAGGTATAGGTTTAATTAAGATGAAAATCTGCACAAATCTTATTCAGTTCACAAAATCGGTTCAAATTCAAGCCAGCACTATATAAAGGCTTGCAAACCACATTTTTTATCCAGTCTTCACTGGCAATCTGAACAGTAGACACCTCTCTTAATCAGATACAAGTGCATGGAAAATAATGCTATTAAATCATTGGTAACTGATAAGATGGGTAATATAAGTTGGTGATTGAGGTTGATCTATTAATTTAATGAGATGAGAATGATCTGCACAGCTGGATATAGTTTATGGAGGCACATTTTATGTTTCATGATTCAAATGTATCTTTGTATTATGTATTATATACAATTTTCTGAATGAATTTGATTTGATTGGATATATATCAATATTTGTAGCTGACAGGATAGGTAATATTTCAATTGAATTGGTAATTAGCAAGATATGAAATAGAGTATATATCAATATAAATACTGTATAATGTAAAGGCTTTTGTAAATCAATCTCTTCATCCACTTCTCACTTCATGTCTGTGTGGATCTATCATGTCTGGGTGGGAGGTGTTAGGGTATATAACAATATTATTATTGATGAGTGACAAGATTGTAAATCTATTAATTTCAATGATAACCATGAGAAGAAGAGTTTATTTCAATGTAATATTATTGGTGACTAACAAGAAGGTTAATTGATGTCTGATGAGAGAGTAAATCTATAACAAGAATGGTGAGTAATAAGGTGACTAACCCATTCAATGATGACTAATGAGATGGCTAATCTCAGATAGATATTTATTTAGAAGTTCAACTTTCCAAAATACTTCCGTCAATTCTACTTGCTTCCCAATTTATTAATTGAATTGATAACTGATGAGATGACATTGGTTACCAAGAAGATATGGTAAATTATACTGGATGTGAGGGTGTACATGTATTATTGGTGACTGATAAGATGGTTAATTACACTGATAACAGGGAATATAGCAAATAGTGATATACCAAATGTTAAGGTGAATAATAAATTTTATTATTGATCACCAATAAGATGGCTAAACCATTCATTGAATTGATAACTGATGAGATGATTAACTACACTGGTGGCTGAGGAGATGGTGGGATATTTATTTGAACTTGGGTTAGTTCTAATTACCAAGGTAGTTTAAATTCTTGCATCACACAGTAATTTCTACAGTTCAAATATTCAATACACCTACACTGTGGGGCTCTCCACACTCCACCCATTCTATTAATTTCATTGATAACTGATGAGATAGTAAATCTATCAATTGGATTGGTGAGTAAGGATGTTGGAGTATATAATATTATTGGTGAGTGACAATATAACTAATCTATCAATTACATTGGTGTGTATGCAGATGAGGAAGAGGTTATAATATATACATTGATATTATATTTTATTGGTGATTGATCTATGATTGAAATGGTGGCTGATGAGATGACTAATCTATTTATTATTTCACTGTTTCAGGAGAAGGGTGGTACTGTATTGATGGAATTGGTTGATCAAATTTGTAACTAATAAGATGGATTGATTTGAATGCTGATGAATATATAGTAAATGGGTATATTATATTAATGGTGAGTGAAAAGACAGCTAATATTTTAATTGAATTGGAAACTAATAAGATAAGCAATCTATAATTGAGATGGGGACTGAAACACATAAAAAGATGTTTATTTTATTGGTTTCTGATGAGATGGGAAATCTTTCAGTTAAAATGGTAGCTAACTAGTTTATCATTGATCTCCAAAAAGATGGAAAATAGTGGATGATCTCACATGCTACCTAATGAAATTATGAATGAATTTATTAAATTGGGTGCACAAGAGGTGGTGGATGTACCAATTGAGTTGGTAACTCATTATATGGTTAATTTACTAATTAGGCTAGATCAGCAGCTGAAAATGACGAATCTTTAGAATTTAAAGATGGTGGGGTACTTATTTCAGTCCAACTTTTCAAAACATGCGTCCCTGTAATTTCTACATGCTTCTCAATTTATTAATCACATTGATGACTAATGTGTAGAAGGTTAATCTATTAATTCAACTGACAATGTGGTTTGTTGAGGAGATGGGAAATATAGGGTATATATACTACAAGTTGACAATGTAGAATTGGTTGCTGGGGAAATTCTTAAGTACATTAATGACTGAGGAGATGGCAAATAGGTTTATAGCAAATGTTACAGTGTCCATATTGTATTACTGATGACTAATGTATTAGTTACATTGAAGACTGAGGGAATGATAAATATATACTAAATTTTAGGATATATATATAATATTATTAGCAAGACCACAGGATGTTTACAGTTTAAATTCCCCAATACACCTATAATGCATGCCTCTATCATTTCCACATGTTTTCTAATTTATTTATAGAATTAGTGGTTGATGATATATTAGTTACATTGATTACTGATGATATGGTTGAATATGTATAAATGCTGAATGCTAGGGTATATGAAATGAAATGAAAATATGCTTTATTAGGCGGAGTTGGGTATATCATTGGTTGGTTGAGTATATCATTTGTGACTAATATTCTCATTAAAGTGGCAACTGATGACTAATCTATTAATTACTTTTGTGACTGATGAGATGTCATCATCTATCCATGAAAGCAAAGAAAACCCAAATTTAAGATTCCATTTTCCCCAATTTATTAACTTAATATCAATAAAAGATGGTACCGTTTGAAGCTCAAATGAAGCCTCCATATTGTATTACTGATGACTAGTGTATTAATTACATTGAAGACTGAGGGAATGATATTCTAAATTTTAAGATATATATAATATTATTGGTCACTAGCAAGACAGCAGGATGTTTACAGTTTACATTCCCAATACACCTATAATGCACACTTCTATCATTTCCACATGTTTTCTAATTTATTAATGGAATTAGTAGTTGATGATATATTAGTTACATTGATTACTGATGATATGGTTGAATATGTATAAATGCTGAATGCTAGGGTATATCATTTGTGACTAATATTTTCATTAAATTGGCAACTGATGACTAATCTATTAATTACTTTTTGTGACTGATGAGATGTCATCATCTATCCATGAAAGCAAAGGAAACCCAAATTTAAGATTCCATTTTCCCCAATTTATTAACTTAATATCAATAAAAAATTACTGTTTGAAGCTCAAATGAAGCCTCCAACAATATTTGATGTTTTCATATAATTTACATTAAAACGAATGGAGGTGTGAATCTCTTGAACAGAGACTTTTCATCTACTGAACTCAACCTTAACCTCCCCTTGGGTCTGGGGGGTACCCCCAGACCCCTCCCCCCTACAACCTCCAATCAAGTATATATATCAGTGACACAATAGAGATCCAAAATTGGGTATGAAGTTGAGGTACACAACTCACTCAGTCTTGTCCATTGAAGACCTTCCAGGACCCCCCTTCCCCAAAAATTAATTCAAAATCTAATCTCTTCTTGCATACAAAGATACATTTGAGATAACAAATTCAATTTTAAAATACAACTTTCAATGATAACTATAACTTTCTGTTTCTTTTTGGCTTAAATGTATTATACAATTAATTGAACATTTACTGTCATTACAACTGAATAATACAGTGCATTTTATTGATTTTAGATTCATCATTAGTTCATTTATTATGTAAATGTAGGTTAAAGCATTTAGGTGTAGGTGGTTGAACCTAAGATAATTTATGTGGGTTTAGCTACCTACATATACATTTAGATGGGCTCAGGCATGAGCCTCATGCCTGAACCCATCAAAATGTAGATGTAGGTACCTAAACCTAGTTTAATGTATGTGGGTGTAGAAACCTAAACCTGTATGGGTATGTAGATGTAGGTACCTATACCTAGATTAATGTATGTCCTATGTAGGTGTGTAGGTGTAGGTACCTATACCTAGATTAATGTATGTAGGTGTGTAGGTGTAGGTACCTGCGTAGGTGTGTAGGTGTAGGTACCTGCGTAGGTGTGTAGGTGTAGGTACCTGCATAGGTGTGTAGGTGTGTGAATGTAGGTACCTATGTAGGTGTGTAGGTGTAGGTACCTATGTAGATGTGTAGGTGTAGGTACCTATGTAGGAGTGTAAATGTAGGTACCTAAACCCATGTAAATGTAGATGTGAATGTATAAATCAAAATCATTGGTCTTTTCAAACAATAAAAGTATTCAACTATGTCAACTTTACACCTGATTTAAGATAAATATTGATATATACTTGAGGAAAGGGGGAAGGGGGGTCCTGGAAGGTCTTCAATGGACAAGACTGAGTGAGTTGTGTACCTCAACTTCATACCCAATTTTGGATCTCTATTGTGTCACTGATATATATACTTGATTGGAGGTTGTAGGGGGGAGGGGTCTGGGGGTACCCCCCAGACCCAAGGGGAGGTTAAGGTTGAGTTCAGTAGATGAAAAGTCTCTGTTCAAGAGATTCACACCTCCATTCGTTTTAATGTAAATTATATGAAAACATCAAATATTGTTGGAGGCTTCATTTGAGCTTCAAACAGTAATTTTTTATTGATATTAAGTTAATAAATTGGGGAAAATGGAATCTTAAATTTGGGTTTCCTTTGCTTTCATGGATAGATGATGACATCTCATCAGTCACAAAAAGTAATTAATAGATTAGTCATCAGTTGCCAATTTAATGAAAATATTAGTCACAAATGATATACCCTAGCATTCAGCATTTATACATATTCAACCATATCATCAGTAATCAATGTAACTAATATATCATCAACTACTAATTCCATTAATAAATTAGAAAACATGTGGAAATGATAGAAGTGTGCATTATAGGTGTATTGGGAATGTAAACTGTAAACATCCTGCTGTCTTGCTAGTGACCAATAATATTATATATATCTTAAAATTTAGAATATCATTCCCTCAGTCTTCAATGTAATTAATACACTAGTCATCAGTAATACAATATGGAGGCTTCATTTGAGCTTCAAACGGTACCATCTTTTATTGATATTAAGTTAATAAATTGGGGAAAATGGAATCTTAAATTTGGGTTTTCTTTGCTTTCATGGATAGATGATGACATCTCATCAGTCACAAAAGTAATTAATAGATTAGTCATCAGTTGCCACTTTAATGAGAATATTAGTCACAAATGATATACTCAACCAACCAATGATATACCCAACTCCGCCTAATAAAGCATATTTTCATTTCATTTCATATACCCTAGCATTCAGCATTTATACATATTCAACCATATCATCAGTAATCAATGTAACTAATATATCATCAACCACTAATTCTATAAATAAATTAGAAAACATGTGGAAATGATAGAGGCATGCATTATAGGTGTATTGGGGAATTTAAACTGTAAACATCCTGTGGTCTTGCTAATAATATTATATATATATCCTAAAATTTAGTATATATTTATCATTCCCTCAGTCTTCAATGTAACTAATACATTAGTCATCAGTAATACAATATGGACACTGTAACATTTGCTATAAACCTATTTGCCATCTCCTCAGTCATTAATGTACTTAAGAATTTCCCCAGCAACCAATTCTACATTGTCAACTTGTAGTATATATACCCTATATTTCCCATCTCCTCAACAAACCACATTGTCAGTTGAATTAATAGATTAACCTTCTACACATTAGTCATCAATGTGATTAATAAATTGAGAAGCATGTAGAAATTACAGGGACGCATGTTTTGAAAAGTTGGACTGAAATAAGTACCCCACCATCTTTAAATTCTAAAGATTCGTCATTTTCAGCTGCTGATCTAGCCTAATTAGTAAATTAACCATATAATGAGTTACCAACTCAATTGGTACATCCACCACCTCTTGTGCACCCAATTTAATAAATTCATTCATAATTTCATTAGGTAGCATGTGAGATCATCCACTATTTTCCATCTTTTTGGAGATCAATGATAAACTAGTTAGCTACCATTTTAACTGAAAGATTTCCCATCTCATCAGAAACCAATAAAATAAACATCTTTTTATGTGTTTCAGTCCCCATCTCAATTATAGATTGCTTATCTTATTAGTTTCCAATTCAATTAAAATATTAGCTGTCTTTTCACTCACCATTAATATAATATACCCATTTACTATATATTCATCAGCATTCAAATCAATCCATCTTATTAGTTACAAATTTGATCAACCAATTCCATCAATACAGTACCACCCTTCTCCTGAAACAGTGAAATAATAAATAGATTAGTCATCTCATCAGCCACCATTTCAATCATAGATCAATCACCAATAAAATATAATATCAATGTATATATTATAACCTCTTCCTCATCTGCATACACACCAATGTAATTGATAGATTAGTTATATTGTCACTCACCAATAATATTATATACTCCAACATCCTTACTCACCAATCCAATTGATAGATTTACTATCTCATCAGTTATCAATGAAATTAATAGAATGGGTGGAGTGTGGAGAGCCCCACAGTGTAGGTGTATTGAATATTTGAACTGTAGAAATTACTGTGTGATGCAAGAATTTAAACTACCTTGGTAATTAGAACTAACCCAAGTTCAAATAAATATCCCACCATCTCCTCAGCCACCAGTGTAGTTAATCATCTCATCAGTTATCAATTCAATGAATGGTTTAGCCATCTTATTGGTGATCAATAATAAAATTTATTATTCACCTTAACATTTGGTATATCACTATTTGCTATATTCCCTGTTATCAGTGTAATTAACCATCTTATCAGTCACCAATAATACATGTACACCCTCACATCCAGTATAATTTACCATATCTTCTTGGTAACCAATGTCATCTCATCAGTTATCAATTCAATTAATAAATTGGGAAGCAAGTAGAATTGACGGAAGTATTTTGGAAAGTTGAACTTCTAAATAAATATCTATCTGAGATTAGCCATCTCATTAGTCATCATTGAATGGGTTAGTCACCTTATTACTCACCATTCTTGTTATAGATTTACTCTCTCATCAGACATCAATTAACCTTCTTGTTAGTCACCAATAATATTACATTGAAATAAACTCTTCTTCTCATGGTTATCATTGAAATTAATAGATTTACAATCTTGTCACTCATCAATAATAATATTGTTATATACCCTAACACCTCCCACCCAGACATGATAGATCCACACAGACATGAAGTGAGAAGTGGATGAAGAGATTGATTTACAAAAGCCTTTACATTATACAGTATTTATATTGATATATACTCTATTTCATATCTTGCTAATTACCAATTCAATTGAAATATTACCTATCCTGTCAGCTACAAATATTGATATATATCCAATCAAATCAAATTCATTCAGAAAATTGTATATAATACATAATACAAAGATACATTTGAATCATGAAACATAAAATGTGCCTCCATAAACTATATCCAGCTGTGCAGATCATTCTCATCTCATTAAATTAATAGATCAACCTCAATCACCAACTTATATTACCCATCTTATCAGTTACCAATGATTTAATAGCATTATTTTCCATGCACTTGTATCTGATTAAGAGAGGTGTCTACTGTTCAGATTGCCAGTGAAGACTGGATAAAAAATGTGGTTTGCAAGCCTTTATATAGTGCTGGCTTGAATTTGAACCGATTTTGTGAACTGAATAAGATTTGTGCAGATTTTCATCTTAATTAAACCTATACCTGAATTTTAGTATATCTCCTCAAACACAAATGTAATTAATGCATCAATCATCTCATCAGACAGCAATTCAATTAGCCTTTTTGTCTATATGATATTGATATATTTCTCATCTTGTAAAATCATCATTGAAATTGAAATATTAGCCATCTTATCAACCACAAATAATATAATATTGATACATACCCTAACATTCTCACAGACATTAGGTGAGGTGTAGATTAGGAGCTTTATTCATAAGCTTTCACATTATACTCTATTTCCTATCTTGCCAATTTGATTGAAATATCAACTATCTTATCAGCCACCAATAATATGATACCCCATTTCCCTTCTCATTGGTTATCATTCAAATTAATAGATTTACCAGCTCATCAGTTAGCAATAATAACATTATTATCCAACTTACTGTTTATCAGAGGTCTTCACTGTTCACACATGAAGTGGGATGTGGAAAAGGTGGATTCACAAGCCTTCATATTATATTGATACTCTCCAATAGTTCTAATAATCAATTCAATTAAAAGATTAGCTATATACCTTAACATTGTCATTCCACCCAGCCAGACATAATAGATCCCCACAGATATTAGGTGAGGAGTGTATAAAGATCCATAAGCCTTCACATTATACTCTATTTTCAACCTTCCCAATTTGATTGAAATATCAGCTATCTTGTCAGCCATCAATAATATCATACCCCATTTCCCATCTCATTGGTTATCATTCAAATTAATAGATTTACCATCTCATCAGTTACCAACTTATTTAATTTAAAAGGGAAAAAATAAGAGAAAAGGGAAAAATGGGATGTCACTTGATAAATGAGAGTGTTTAATACATGAAATTTAATTGCCTTGGAAATTTGAACAAGAACCATCTAATAAACTTTATTTTAGGTGGGTTCCGAACCACTGGGTAAGTGATAATAAAGCTAGTACAAGATGGCTAATCAGTTGGTGACTAATCTCCGCTATAACCACCATTAAAACCACCGTTAAAATTTTTGTTATAACCACCATTAAAATTTAACCACCGTTAAAATTTCCTGTGATTTTTAGCTCCTGTGAAAATGGGAATTTTCGAGATCGGATAGATTGCGTTGATTAAGGTTAAATTTAAGGTTAAATTTTATTATTATTTTTCCCCAATTAATCGTGATCGGAAAATTGTACTTGATACATGAATTTGAGGTGCCTTGGAAGGTTGAACAAGATGGCGTCTTCAAATTAAAATTCCCTTCACGGGTTAAAATAGCAGATTTGGTTCAAATTTTTTCATGATTTTTAGCTCCCGTGAAAATGGGAATTTTCGAGATCGGATAGATTGCGTTGATTAAGGTTAAATTTTATTATTATTTTTCCCCAATTAATCGTGATCGGAAAATTGTACTTGATATAAGAATTTGAGGTGCCTTGGAAGGTTAAACAAGATGGCGTCTTCAAATTCCCTTTAGGGGTTGAAATAGCAGATTTGGGTCAAATTTTTTCGTGATTTTTAGCTCCCGTGAAAATAGAAATTTGAGATTGGAAAGATTGCGTTGATTCGGCTATACACCTATTTCAGGTTTGGATAGTTGGGTTAACCTTAAATTTAAGGTTAAATTTTATTATTATTTTTTCCTCAATTAATCGTGATCGGAAAATGGTGTTTGATACATGAATTTGGGATGCCATGAAATGCTGAACAAGATGGCGTCTTCAAATTAAAATTCCCTTCACGGGTTAAAATAGCAATACCTTGCGGTATAGTTCAAATTTTTTCGTGTTTCGGAACCCACGTGAAAATGGGAATTTTGGAGATCGGATAGACTGCGTTGATTCGACTTGGACTATACCGCAAGGTATTGCTATACCTATTTCAGGTTAGGTTAGGTTTGGATGGGTTGACTTAGGTTAACCTTAAATTTCAGGTTAAAAAAACTGGCCCAGTACCCCATTGTATCAAACACAATGGTGTTTGATACATGAATTTGGGATGCCATGAAATGCTGAACAAGATGGCGTCTTCAAATTAAAATTCCCTTCACGGGTTAAAATAGCAATACCTTGCGGTATAGTTCAAATTTTTTCGTGGTTCGGAACCCACGTGAAAATGGGAATTTTGGAGATCGGATAGACTGCGTTGATTCGACTTGGACTATACCGCAAGGTATTGCTATACCTATTTCAGGTTAGGTTAGGTTTGGATGGGTTGACTTAGGTTAACCTTAAATTTCAGGTTAAAAAAACTGGCCCAGAACCCTCACCCTCCCCTACTAAGACTCTTGTTTAACTCACGAAGGGATGCAGTAATCCAACTGAGATTAGCTTTAGAAGCAATCTGATTTTTAACCCATCTTATCAAAGCAAAAGTTGTCAGGGGGTACTTCTCCATAATGGCTTTGGTAAATTAGCGTTTAAAAGCAGTAATTTAAACAGCTCTAGAAATCATTTCACTCATTTTGACGCACATTAGAGTATAAAGTTCATTTAGTGCTCATATCATTTGAATGTCTCCCTAACAATCATGCTATTTATAGATGGCCTTTTACATTTAATTTCACTTTTATATTCAGTTTGAAAACAAGTAAAGTTTTTCTAATGTTTCGGTAGTTATACTTATGTCTGGTATTTTTCACTATTTACTCTAAAAGCTCAACTTCATTTTTGTTCTGGATAAAAGTGATGTCATTGAGACTAAACATTCCAGTTGGACCTTTTTTAATGTGTGGACCTTTTGGCATTGATAATCAATAATGAAACTACAGTAGTTTTTTTATTTTGTAACTGATGACCAATTTCAAGCATCTATTCGTTTCAACATATGAAAACTTCATCCAATGACAAAAGAGACAGAAAACCTCTTGAAACAATGAACAAGAATTAGGCCTATATCGTCATAATACAGTAATTGCAATTTGAGTCTTTCTTCCTTCCCTGTCGATTTTACGTTGTAAGCGGTAGCTCAACTCTT
The DNA here is from genome assembly GCA_948455865.1 of Conomelus anceps. NCBI lineage: Eukaryota > Metazoa > Arthropoda > Insecta > Hemiptera > Delphacidae > Conomelus > Conomelus anceps. Next base: position 77,670,052 of record OX418216.1, on the reverse strand, counting down.
TAGTAAGTTAACTCATATCTAAACACTGAGAGCAAACTGAGATGCGATAATATTGTACTGCGAAATCGAAAAGATAAATGAATAAATAACCGTTATCCTTATTTAGCAAAGAAAAATATATTTTTTACATTATTTTTCATATATTTCTTATAACTTAATTTGCATGTGTGATTTTAGTCTTCACTCGAAATCATGTTACGGGCTAGCTCACGAGCCGTAGTTTGCCCATTACCGCCCTAAAGTGTACTTGGAAAATGACGATTTTCATTATAAATAGTTTATAACTCGTAAACTACTGAAGAACGAATTGCAAAATTCGTCTCAAATTGTAGGTAACACCTTTTTCTGTCATATTAGTAAGAGAACCACTGAAAACACATTTTAAATCAAACTAAACAATTCTATATGTAGGTTTTCCCGATAGTACAGTCATACAATGTGTTGGACAAAAAATGTATAGGACACAATTATTTTAGACAATACAATTCCCTGAAACATACCAGTGGCATCTTTGTATCATGCATGAATTTTGAGTTATTGTAATTCAAAATGTTGAGAGATTATGAAAAAATTGAAATTTCAACTTTATGAATGATTATAACTTTCTATTCATGCTACAAGCCTGCCGTTGGTACCCAGTTTTGGGTAATTGTATTGTCCACAAGAAAGGAATCCTGTTTATTTCATGTTCGACACATGGTGTGGCTGTAATATCGGAAAACCTGGAAAATTACCAAAATTTTTACTACATATAAAATTGTTTAGCTTAATTTAAAACGTGTTTTCAGCAGTTCTCTTCCTGAGGATATAAAAGAAAAAGATGATACCTACAGTTTGAGACAAATTTTGCGATTTATTCTTCAGTAGTTTACAAGTTATAACTATTTATAATGTAAATCATCATTTTACAAAATAATGTAGTATAAAGCCTATACTGCCCTTTCAAGCAGAATTCCAAATTATCGGTCAAATGTGACATTCTACATATGAATTGAAATAGCCTCAAAGAGCTGAGAAAATAATGGTATAGAGTGCGACAAACCGTTCCTGAGAGAAGGGCTCAACAATGTTAGCAAAGGGGCACCCCCACTCTACACCACTCATCCTATCAAATCGTCATCACTAATCGTCAGTATGCTGTTATACACATCTTTGGATTCATAGAAATAAGTTCTATAACTTCTATTTAACGCTATTTTCTGAAAATTGGCATACAAAAATGTCCCCCTAAGATGAAAAATCTAGTTGATGGAATTCTCTTTTGAAGATATTTCAATTTTTATGAAAAAAACTATCAGGTTTACCGGCAAAGTGAACAGAACATTTATTGCAGAACATTATATGACTGTTATTATGGAAGAAGAATCAACTCTGTTCGATAGTTAGTTACAGAGATATCGAATTTCCAATAATTAGAAACATTTTCAACTTTGAGGGGGCTTGGGGAAAAAGTTGAGGGGGGATTTTTGGGGACTTTTCGGAAAATGTACTTTTAAACGTGTACTATTGATTGGCATATATAGTCTTGCTTGTCTGACAATAATTATTTATTGGATTGGGCTGGATAGCCAAGCGCCATGCAATACACAGTGCTGTAGGGTTCGGCGACGCGGTGTCCGCTACTATTTCATCACTCACTATGACGCCATAACGTGAACTATAGTAATCAATAGACACATCATTTTAAAGCTTATTAAATTATCTATAAGTTTTGTAAGGAACGACACAACCAATAACGCGATATTAAAAAAGATATGATCAGTTGAAGTTGATTTTTGTGGTTCGTGGTGACATTGTTTTCTATAAACTATATTTTTACTGAAAAACTAGGCTATCCACATAGAAAATGTATATGACATATTTTTTATAGAATAGTTTTGAGTATTAAATGAGATGAGAATCACAACGATACCTTAATTAGTTTCCGAGTTATAAGCCTTTAACTGAAGTACTGCTCTTGCAATGTTGATAGGGGGGTGGTGGGGGAAGCAAGCGGGGTGGGGGTCGGGACTTTGGCTTTTTTGAGTAGGTACTATGTATACTAACATCCTGCAAAAATTCAGCTTTCCCCTAATTTGTTACGACACAAAACATTCATTGCCTGGGCTATATGATAAATTACGTGATTTGTTCTTATGTGGTAATGAAACTTTGAAGAAATGTATCCAAAATCGCACAATACTTGGTTTTTAAACGTTGATTATTCTGTTAAAAATAAGTTAATTTAGTTTTTTATAGCTAAAGACATTGTCAAAAAGGTTTTCAATACTGATAAATAACTTTAATCCCGATCGATGCTCTCGTTTTTCAGGAGAAGGCCGCGTAAAATGTATCCAAAATCGCACAATACTTGGTTTTTTAAACCAAGTGGAAGATATTAATTGTGAAAATTTAATTTCTCTAATATATGAGAGACCCACCTTGTGGGACAAGACTTAAGATTAATATAAAAATAAAGAGAGAAAGATGTGTGGAATATTGAAACCAGAATTTGCGTACTTCGATCAATTTAAGAGAAACCATCAGTAAGAAACTTATTTGAAAAAATCTTACACAAATAAAAAAAATCCTGGACTGGAATAAATAAATCTGAACTGGAAGCGCAATGGAAGAAGGAGGAGAGCACAGCAATAAGCAGCAAAGCCGGACCGTGTGAACATCACAGTACAGTTGACACCGTACCATAAAAAAACCATACCGCAAAAAAACTGTATTGTCTGAACGGGGCCTAAGCTGCTAACAACTTCATGATCGTTGCAATCAAAAAAGCCAAAACATATTTAGTCTTATTTCTAAACATAATCCGCACAAAGGACGGGCACAATAGCTAGTAATTATGATAAATTAATAAGAGGCCAGTGAAACCCGTGATGGAACAGATGGAGGGAGAGACCAAAATGAATAATAAGAACAGCACAAGAAGAAATCTATTTGAAATCGGGGAAGCATTAAATAACAATGTTATCTTGTTTATTCTGCACTTTTACTTTCCAATTTTTCGTTTCGTACTCGTAAGTTTGTGAATTTTACAAAACATGTGGAAATAAATTCACATATATTCATTCACTTCAAAGGGGCATTTAAAGTGTGGGTGTTGTTCAAGAAAAAAAATGTTTTCCTACAACTGCTCGTAAAGTCGTTCTTTACGTACTGAAAACTAATCGTAAAATACCTCTTTACTGCTCAGCAAGCGGTAAAGTACTTTACGCTCGCCAGCTGTTTACGTGATCCACCAATAAGGAGACATCACGTTTATGTGATCCACCAATAAGGAGACATCACAGTGACGCCATTTGCAAATGCAAACGCATTTTACAAATGGCGTCACTGTGATGTCTTCTCATTGTTGAATCACAAAATACGTGAAACCTTAACAATGGCGCATGACATGAGCGATGACGAATTCACATCAACTCCGCCAGATATTAGTGAAATAGCGAAAGAAGTTTCACTAGACTTGTTGCCTAAAAAATCGAAGAACATTTATGAGAAGAAGTATGAAGAATTTATGGATTGGTGCACAGGAAAAGGAGTAAGAAAGGTATCAGAGAATGTTATGTTGGCCTACTTCTCCCTCAAAGCCAAGGTAATAAAACCATCTAGTCTTTGGAGCTTGTATTCGATGCTAAAAGCTACTCTAAAAGTAAAAAATGATGTTGATATAAAGGGATTTTATAAATTGATATCATTTTTGAAGAAGCAATCAGTTGGTTACAAAGGAAAAAAATCTAAAACTTTAGCTGACGTTGATGTAACAAAATTTTTGCTGCAAGCTCCAAATGAGGATTTTCTAATGAAAAAAGTGGTTTTAATATTTGGCATAGCAGGAGCTTTGCGAAGGGATGAATTAGTAAAATTAACGATAGATAACGTTGAGGATAAGACTTCTGTTTTAGTCGTGACAGTACCAAACACAAAGACTAATAACAGTCGAGTATTCACTATAACAAACAATAGTAGTTCTACTTTGGATTATTTGGCAATTTGTAGACAGTATATCATGTTGAGACCAAAGAATCCAGTTACAAATCGTTTGTTTCTCAATTATAAAAAGGGAGTTGCACAAACCAAGTTGTTGGAATGAACACTATTGCTAGAATTCCGAGTGAAATAGCTATCTACTTAGGCCTACCAGACCCTTCTCAGTACACTGGTCATTGCTTTCGTCGAACGTCGGCCACATTGTACCGTCGTGAAGCTGGCCCCACCCAAAACGGCAGAAACTATAAGTTGTATATCATGAGATACTTCAGAGTTTCTGCTATTTAATGCCGCAAAAATAAATTTTCTGCTGTTTTCACGAAAAAAGTTATTCAACTTTAAAAAAGTTAATTACTGGGTGGGGCCAGAATCACGCTGCCCCACCCACTTCGCAAAACTTAATAAAGCACATATCAATAGTTTCTGCTGAGTTTCTGCTATTTAATGCCGTAAAAATAAAGTTTCTGCTGCTTTTAGAAAAAAAGCTATAGCCCATTCAAGTTTTGGGTTAATGAAAATTAATTGGCTGTAACTCGGTTAATATACACGTTACAATAACGGGCTATGTGTCAATCTTTACTGCTAAACAGTGGCTATCGAATGACACTAACAGCATAGATATAGCAAAAACTATTTTGCCATTTAAACCAATGTTATTTTTAACCAGCCCCACCCACTTCAAAAATTTCAATTCAATATATGTCAAGATTTCCAGTTGAATTTCTGCTACTCAATGCCATGAAAAGTAAAGTTTCTGATGCTTTCAGAAAAAAGTTATAGCCAATTAAATTTAGGGTCAACGAAAATTAATTGGCTGTATCTCGGTTAATGACACATCAGCATAGACCGGTCATTTGAGACAATGTTACTACTAATGTTCATACATGCCAGAACAAGGCTTAATTTCTGAATTGAGAAGTACCGGAGCTGTAACTTACCGTGGGCATGGGGGTATGGTTTACCTCCCAGCAAAAGTGGGGTTCGGGGATCCCCCCCCCCCCCACAGGAAATGTTTTAAAGTTACACTTGAATTTGTGCATTCTAAACACATTTGAGCATGGTTAGTAATGCACATAGTTACATAATACACAAAATAATAAGATTTAGGTTTTTTAAAATAAGGTTTTTAAACGATTTTGAAGAGAACTTGGAAACCATAACTACAAAAGTCAAAAACTCAAGTCAGGTTTAAAAAGGGTACAATTTTTTGGTTTTTCGCTTATACATTGGAAATGATAATTAAGATTCATCTATTTCTCTGTTCTCACCAAAGTTGAAGCTAACAAAATGCTCCAAAAAAATCAGCTCCCCCTGTCCTGTTCTTCCCCTAATATGAAGTGGACAATGGGTAAAATTTCGCAAAATATCTTTCAGATATTTGAAGGGTTTATTGCGTGAGGACTACTCTTCACAGAACTACTAGTGGTGGGGTATTATTATTATTATTATGTTATGAAGGGACGGATTCAAAGATCCAAAGATTCAAAGATCCTCACACGTCAACCGAAGCTTATTGTGTGTCCCTAGTACGTTAGTTGGGCAAACCAATACCTGTGCCCTTTACAAGATCCAGGAGTTTTTTCCCTATGCTAACGTCCCATTCATCACCTGGTTGTTTGCAGCCAAAACAGAGCCCTTCTCCTTGCCCCGAGTCTCTCGCAATCCAGTATGATGTGCTTGGCAGTCTCTTCAGACTGATTGCAAAGCCTACACATCTGACTTTCATTTCTGAGTCCAATTGTGTGGAGATGTTTCCTGAAGTGGCCATGTCCAGTTATCAGAGCAATCAACTGCTTGACCTGACCTCTACCCAGCCTCACCAGCCAGTTGGTGAAGTAGGAGCTTGTGTCTGCTAGCAGCCTTTTGCTAGGTCAAATCCCTCTCTGAGGAAGAACTGGCAGAAAGCAGCCGAGGCTGCTTTACTGTGATGTAAATTGATCTGAAGGACCCTGGGCATTGTCCTTGACTGTTGATTCAAATCGAGGAACCTGCCCTGATGGGGTGGAACCTGATAGGTTTGAGGGCAAGGCAACTTCTGGAGTTACCTTGAGGTTTGGTTCTGGTTCGTATTTGGAAATTCATGTGGTTCCCACGAGCAGCTAGGGAAGTGGAGTCAACCCGGACAGAGCCCCACATGCCCGGGCAAGGCTACATACTGCAGGAGGTCGCCCGGTGTCCTGCAGGCACCGTTAGATAGAGGAAAGGGTGGAGGGAGGGGCTGGGATGAAGAGAAGGATAAAGGATAATGAGGTCAACGGACAGTTGCCCTTTTAGTCGCCTCTTACGACAAGCAGGGATACTGTGGGTGCAATTCTACTACCCCCCACCCACTGGGGCTAGTGGTGGGGTAACTCAACTTACTCTTTGGTATGTATGTGCTTAGTAGTATCTATAATAAGTTTCAATTATATTGAGTTGTGTGTCAAGTTGAATTATTAATTTAATACATCAACCCCAACGGAGTAATCGATTTTTCTAGATTATTTGTAATATGACGTCACAGCCGGCTGCTGTATGTGGTGATGTGTGTTGCGTATCGAAGCGGCCCACTCCCATTAAAGCAATTATTGTGGAATGTCTTCACGTGCTACTAACTACTACCAGAAGATTCAAAAATAGGGTGTACGGTATTACCCCACTGCACGGTATTCTCCCACTTTCCCCTATGCTTGCAATATATGCAACAAGTGATTTCTTACTCACTAAAAAATGCTCCTATATAGGTGAAAAAAAGAACTAGAATATTATAAAAGTACGCTTACTCAAAAACCATTTTAATTTTTTAATCAAAAGATATTAATACGGCTTTGATATGATTACAGTTAAGAAAATTGTTATCACAACCTTTTAATAAGTCAAATTGCTGTTTATTAAGTAATGAGGATTAATGTATTCAAGACTTTTTCGTTTGCACTAAAACGTCAATGTCAGGGTTGAATGAAGGTATTTTTAATCTTTTTAATCTTGAGTCACTTTCAACCTTGAGTTGATTTCCGTATTTGTTTTTTATGAAAGCGAAAATTAAAAAAGGGCGTTTTCATATGGTGGTGACATAAGCTTATCCAGAAATTTTTCATACAACACTCCTTGACTAACCCCCCCCCCCCCCCCCCACCGCAATCAAATCCTAAAACTTTTATTCACTTTGTATCACAGCAGCCGTAGTTCACCAATTTTAAACTATTTCAATTTATTAATTAAGTATTATACTGTACTACTTATTACACAATACATATACGAATGTTTTTTTTTAATATTAAAAAGTTGCTAAACCCATTTTACAATTTCCAAACTCCATGTTTTTAAAAAGAAAACATATTTTTCGACACCCATCTCATGTGAGATGAAAGGTGAAGGGAATAGGTGAAGACAACGATACATTAAAAGGGTATTACATTCTATGAGTATGGAAAGAAGAAACCAAGTACCCTGATGTGTATGTTATTGAGAGTGTACTAGAGAAGAAAGGTAACAAATTGTATGTGAAATGGTTGGGCTTTGATTCGAAATACAATTCATGGATTGATAATAATAGGGTTGTCTGGAAAAATAATCATATTGTCTCTGTATTGAAAAATGAACTTGAAACAGCACATATCAAAACTACCACTGATCAACTTTGATAAGTATTTAAATGAGAACTGAAAGCAACCAACAAATGAGACACAGTGTACTTTTGAATTGTGTGTGCACCATCCAATATTGGGAAAATCAATATCGTTTTCAATTTATTATTTGCAGAAAATGGTGTTAATTCTTTAAATTTATGTGTACTCACCAATTCTCACCAGCAAGACTCATGAATTTCTCAAAGAAATTATGAGTCAAGTCCCTGAGATTGGATTCAATTAATTTGTTTCAACAAATGAAGAAATCCCACACCTGATTGATTTCTGAACTATCACAACTACTGTTTGAGGATGAAGTCAATGTTTCTTTAATTATTAATGTTTTAGCTGTTTTTGCGTAAAAGTAATGGATATTTTCTTTTTTCAGCCAAAACAAACTTAAAACAAAAAATTAAAAATCCAATAATTGAAAAATTAAAAACTAATATTAAATGGCAGCAATTATTTTACTCTCTATTAAAACTTGTATAAATGCAAGATTGTATGGCATTGTACCAGGACCGAAATCGAAATTATTAATTTTACTTCAACACCGACCGTGACCACGCAGAAACTGAGCTTCTGGACAGTTGAAAAGCTCAAACGGAAGTCTATAAAATCATTTTGTTATTTTATCATGGAAAAAGAATTCACAATGTCAACATTTGCGAGCTAAGCTACTATAATACGTTTTTTCTAGACTAATGACTTCTCCCAGTTTTGTTATGAAATTCTAACCCACTCTTTCTCGATAATGTACCATACATTAAAGTTCTCTCCTCTAACTTATAAAGATAGTCTAAACATGCTACAATAATGGATACAATAACAGCCGCGATGCTCAGTTCTCAACACTCCAATATTGTAATATTAATTCCGTCTAGTTTAAATTTTGTTCACTAGAATTATTATCACTGGTATAGAATTATTCTCAAGAACCTTTCCTACAGCAAAAAAGCATTCTATCTAGTGCTTAGTCATCTCAAATGGGGATGGGGGGGGATCCGGACCCGGGGACCCCCCCCCCCCTTGAATACGCCCCTGGGTGGTGAATACCATCAGAAATCTCATCGCAATTACGGATATTGTTGGATATTCTATCCTCATCACCATCCAAAATGATGTTCAATCTTTCTCCTTATAGCCTGATTAAATGATAGAATCGCGGCAGTTCAATGAGCTCATTTTCCTGCAAAATAATTAATTACTGGTTTTTCAAAAAACTCACCCAAAAAATAAAGGGAAACCTAAAATAGCCACACATTTCAAACTCAGTATTTGAATATAAAACTTCATAGAACAGACTTCTTATTTTGCAATAAAAAATTTGATGAATACAGTATTATTTTTAGAAAGAATTTAATTTTGTTAAAATATTTTAAATTGATGTATCTACATAACACGATTGTGAATAGTTAAATAACTCAAATTGTTAAGAGAAAATGTGTAAGAAATGTTCAGTTACTGTAATATTTTAAGATTTAAAAGAGTAACTGGGAGGTCGTAAGGCTGAGATTATTTAAGTTTGTTGTCCTCATCAAATGGATTTTCAATCCATTGTTTTCATTCTTCTATGAAAGAAAGGTAGTGTTTTAGTTCAGAAGCCAAGGCTTTAAGATGATCATAGATCATTTTGGAAGTTTCTTTATTTACTTTGATAGTTCTGTAATAATTTTATCATCCAAAAAATCGTTCAGAAGTCGTAAGTCATCAAATAATACATTTTTCTAAATGTTATCGGACCACCATTGTATCTCTTTGATAGTATAGCATCAATTTTGTCTTGCACAAATAATTTGTGAATTTTTTTTTCTTAAGGTCAAATTAAGAGTATTTAGAGAACTAAGAATATACGCTTAGTAAGCTAACTTTATTAACCAAACCTCATCATTAAGGCATTTGTCAAAAAAGACAAGAGCTTTCAACTCTCCTACTTGCAATTGTGATACGAAGAATCAACCGTACATTATCATGAAGCCTGAATCAACCTGGCAAGAACGTTTCCTATGGATAGTCAATGGACTTCACAATGCAGGAGTAGTTGCTTGTGCTCACTTCAGGGGCGCACCCAGACTTTTGGTTTTGGGGGGGGGGGGGTCTTACCCGTCCTACCAGGTAAAATTTGTGAAGGGAGGGGGTTAAAATTAGGATTTTTCAGAGCTCTTTTTACAAGAATGTTGCCCGATAAAGTTTATGTGTGGGCAAATACGTTTATTGTGATCTCTTATTGATTCATTACTTGACTTTTAAAAATAGCATTAGTTAATAAGCAATGGATAAACAGAATGTGTCCATCATGAGTTTATTTGTACAGAGTGTTTCAAGAGTTCAAAACGATTCTGCCATACTGCATAAGCAACTTCTCATGAGGATAAAAAAAATATAATGAATGTACGTCCGGAACGCTTTGTTACAGAAATAAAGAGGGCGAAAGATTACAGCTATTCCATCATCCATTCAGAAATGACTAAGGTCTTTATATAGATGGCGTGAATTTAATTGAACCGGTGTAAAATTATCTGAAACGTGCTACAAGATTCACTACTATTTATTTTTATGATGCCTTATGAGACCTTATATGAGACCTTTATGTTGATAATAAAGTGAACAAAAAATGCCAGTCTGAACGCTAATCGAGATTACCAAATTATTGATATTGATATTTCAATTGATATTTTACAAAAAGTCACAAAATTAACATGATATAATGATGTTTTTTTTATTGTCGGCCTAGTGATTAACCAATTAAATTGCCAATGAACCAAACATTTTGTTCACTTTCTCAATCAAACCTTGTCAAATCATGTTTTGAAATTAAATATGAATGTACTCAATAGTCAAGAACGGTCCCAAATTTTATAAAGTCGAGTTTTTTAATCAAAGCATACTGATTTTGAACAGATGCTTTCAACTTGCTATTCTTCTGTTTTTGATCCAATTTAAATTCTGGTTTATTAAACTCTGGGTGCTTTATTCACAATCAATAACCAAACTCATAACCTTCAATCTTAAAAACGCCTTCTTTTGGCCTTTTTTTGCATATTTCATATAACTTTATAATTAGGGAAGTGATAGCCGCGAGCCGTAGCAGGTATCTGTTCAATCAGAGAGATAAGCTGCGTTCTCGTAGGTCCTGTTTGTAACGGTGACCGATTAGATTGGCCAGCAAAAAAGACACTGTTCTCTGCTGTAAAATCACTTCCCGGTGGTTTGGAACCCACCTAAAACTGTAGGTCCAACTCATCAATCACCATCATCCAACTCATTACCCACGCACAGGTCTCAGACCGACGTGGGCTTCATCCTCGAAAAAAAATCGCAGTACTTAATGTTTTAAATAATTTTACAGTCCATTTCGCAACGAATGCATTCAATTCACCACCTAAATGAGGGCTTTAGAAGCCTAAAGCTTTCTGAATGAGTGCTAATTTATTGATCTCTTATTGAAAATGATAACTTCACTCTTTTGCTGTATTTCTTTCTGTATTGATGCGTTTAAAAAGGAATAAACTTTTGCAATTATATTGAATTTTTTTCGCAAAAACCTGTAACCTTTTTTAGGAAATTGTTAGCCGCGAACCGTAACAGGTACTTGTTCAGTCAGATAAGATAAGCTGCAAATTCCTAGGGTAAGGGTGACCGAATAGATCGGCCACCAAAAAAGAGGGTTCTCAGCTATAAAATCACTTGCCGATGATTCGGAACTCACCTAAAACTGTGGGTCCAACTTATCAAACATTAACATTCAACACATTACATTACCCACGCACAGGTCTCAGAACTATCTGAGCTTCACCTTCCGAAAAATATTATATTATTAATCTACTGTAACGTTAAATGTATTACAGGTTTAGGAGGTTCTAGAGGCTAGAGGTCCTGTACTTATTGGTTAAATGATTGCCAGATTAATATGAGTGAGACGAATTATCTTTACCTAGCCGCCTGGTCAAATCTGCCAGGCAACAAACTCTATTTCCACCTATGGTAGTCACTCATAATATTCCTTTTAATAGTATACCGATATTGTTAATTGTTATAAACACTATCCTATTTAAACAAGTTTGAAATGTACAGCCTAGAGTTCATATTACACACAGCCAATTCGCTTGAAAATTATCAACGTTTTGATAAGGATTTCAGGACCTGTGGGAAAGGCTTGAGCCCCAAAGCCCCCCATGTCAAGCCACTAGTTATGAACATTATTCTACTTTAAAAGCTGAATACATGACATGTACCAACACTAATCAGCCTACAGCACATATTCTCCATAATAAATTATCTTGAAAATAATTAACAATTTTTCAAAGAGCTCGGGTTCTTGGGGGGGGGGGGGGGGGTTGGCTTAAGCCCTCTAATCCCCCTTCCTTGGGTGCGCCACTGGCTCACTTCCCATTTCATCGCACAACGCACCAAAGACCCTTAAGTTTTTAGATTGTAATTGATAAAATTAACAGGTTCACACGAATCTGTGTGAGTCATCTGGGAGCAGTGGACAAAATAGAGTGGAGTAAATAGAGTTGACTCAGTGGGTGGTGGGTTTACTAACCCCTCCCACGGTCAATCACTCTTACATATTACTCCCTTCAAAAAATTTCTCAGAATATAAATATAATACATATTATACAATATTCATACAGGGTAAAGGAACCAAATGCTGACAAAAGCGCTTGGCTGACTTAATTGAGCCTCAATTGTGGCGCGCGACCACAACTACAGTCGCTCAGTATAGCAAGGCTGTTGGATATAATTAATTTCCACATCTATTACACATTGCTTTGCTTTCTCAAATGATTCCATTTAAACATAAATTAATAATGTAATAGGTGATATTGTAGTGAATGTGAACACTATGTATATATGATGACCATTCCACATTGTTCTAGTTCTTCCTTGGCCATGGATTGAGGCCTACTCATTGATTTCAATTGAATTCCTGGATTTCTTGTTCCATGACGAACTGCGTTGTTAGTATTAAAGTGAATTCAACGACTTGCAGTCAAATTTTTATTAAGAATAAGTAGTATTTCACTTACTTTGTAGGCCAAACGTTTTCGAGTTGTTGAAAACCATCTTCAAGGCATCATGAATATCGATGTTGGTTTTTTGGTTAGAAGAGCTGTGGTTTCTGTATAATGTGGTCAAAAAGTTTGTGTGATTTAAAATTTAACTGTTCGTTATAGAAGAAAATGAGCGAACTAGTTGATTACAATGAGGACTCTTAAGCTATTATTATTGATTTTCAAATTTCTCTACTATGCTTATTAATTATTAGTATATTATTAATCATCAAATAGGCTATATTAGACATTATCATTATTTTAATTATTGTTAATATCAATCTCTAGTATGTTTTATATGTATGATTACTATTTGATATATAAAATTAAATTAGCTCATTCAAGGTATGTCAGCTACTGGTGTCAAGGTATGTCAGCTACTGGAGGTGACCAAAAATAGAGGTGTCAGCTATTGGTATAGATATCAAGTGATTTTAAAATCAAAATTTCTTGTTGAAATTAGTATCTAAATTGTTCCCAATTTCAATCAGCTATTTAAAAGACTTGAATAAATAGATTGTAAACATTTTTTTATTAATCCGTACAATAGCCCAAAAGTAAATAGATAATATTCATGAATTAGGGAAGTGATAGCCGCGAGCCGTAGCAGGTCTCTGTTCAATCAGAGAGATAAGCTGCGTTCTCGTAGGTCCTGTTTGTAACGGTGACCGATTACATTTGGCCAGCAAAAAAGACATGTTCTCTGCTGTAAAATCACTTCCCGGTGGTTCGGAACCCACCTAAAACTGTAGGTCCAACTCATCAATCATCATCATCCAACTCATTACCCACGCACAGGTCTCAGACCTATGTGGGCTTCATCCTCAAAAAAAAAAAAAAAAAAAAAAAAATTGGCTCACTAAGGTGTCAGCTGCCGGTTCCTTCACTCTAGCTTCAAATTGAATGAATGATCTTTCAAATTTTTAGTTTTTCAAATTGTTTCTTACAATTTTTCTAAGCAATGTTGGGTTACGTCCCCAATACTCCTCCCCCCCCCCCCTCCCTACTTATTACGCCTATGCTTGGGAGAGATGCAGTTCTTCTGTAGTCTGCCCCAGATGCCAAAGTCAAGAACCAAGAAAACAATCAAAACACAATTTGATTTTTCTTATCTTCTCTTATAGTGTTTATTCCATGGTTTCTGATAGTTTTAGGATAGTTACGACCCACCTGTAACTCTTCTGCAACCCACCGGTTGGGAACCGCTGGAATAGAATATTCTATTTTCTCTAGTCACCGGCTGGTGCTGGAGCAAGGCTATATACATGAAATTAGCAAGCATTGTCTCCCGATATTCATCGGCTAAAATCACAATGATTTCCATTTACTATTTGTGTGGGTTAATGGACATGCATGTCGCTGACCCGGCCATGTCTGAATTTGTTCAAACAATTTATGCCAATATTTAGAACCTATTTCGTACTATTTAGTACCAGCTATAAAAAATTTGTACTTCAACCCCCAACTGAGAAACCGAATTTTTTAGATAACTGGTTAACAACTGGTTGCCGGGGGTTAGCTCCAATACCACAATTACTTGAAAATCTTTTCTCAATTGTTATTTTAAAATTATAGTTCATAATTTTCTTTTCAAACTAATACACTATGATCAAATTCCCTTACCAAGCATATTTCAATTTGTGATATGAAACAACTTCCTTTCTTCCACCACATCCTCCCTTTTGTGAGTTAATAAGAAGTACTTAGGTATGATTTTTATCTATTTCGAAAAAATGTAATTCAGATTTTTGATAAATTCTGTTTAAAAAGTAAAAGAATATCGAAAGTTCAATTGATTTTGAGAATTGGCTGAAAATTGAAAATATTAACTGACAGAAATAACTACAAATGGCCCGCAAATAATCGTCAAATTTGAGCTAGTAGCTCAAATCGTTTAATGAGTCTTTATCCAGTAATCATGAGAAGAGATTCTATAGCGACAAAGATTTTTGTTTATAGGAACAGTTGATAGCTATTTCTGTGGAAGAATGGAATACAGGTAATAGAACTAACATATTTCTATTAGAGGTGTGAAAACAACTGCAAAAAAGATTTTTTGGTTTCAGTTCAGCAATTCAAGTGAATTTTAAATTGGGATATTAAAGAGAACGTTTTTGGACTCTAAGATAACATTTTCGGACACATAAGGAATGACACAATCTTAGTCTCCAAAAATGTTTCAAACCCAATTATTATTTTGAAACATAACAAAGCGTTATCAAAAATCGCTTATAATAGAAAAATCAATCTGCAGTTATCTGCTCTTTAGAAAATTTGCAAATTATAAAGATATGGATATTAAAGGCTGTGTAACAGCGGGAAGGACCGTCGTGAAGCTGGCCCCACCCAAATCGGCAGAAACTATAAGTTCTATATCATGAGATTCTTCAGAGTTTCTGCTATTTAATGCCGCAAAAATAAATTTTCTGCTGTTTTCACGAAAAAAGTTATTCAACTTTAAAAAAGTTAATTACTGGGTGGGGCCAGAATCACGCTGCCCCACCCACTTCGCAAAACTTAATAAAGCACATATCAATAGTTTCTGCTGAGTTTCTGCTATTTAATGCCATAAAAATAAAGTTTCTGCTGCTTTTAGAAAAAAAGCTATAGCCCATTCAAGTTTTGGGTTAATGAAAATTAATTGGCTGTAACTCGGTTAATATACACGTTACAATAACGGGCTATGTGTCAATCTTTACTGCTAAACAGTGGCTATCGAATGACACTAACAGCATAGCCGTAGCTACACCAGCAAAAAAGATGTAGCAAAAACTATTTTGCCATTTAAACCAATGTTATTTCTAACCAGCCCCACCCACTTCAAAAATTTCAATTCAATGTATGTCAAGATTTTCAGTTGAATTTCTGCTACTCAATGCCATGAAAAGTAAAGTTTCTGCTGCTTTCAGAAAAAAGTTATAGCCAATTAAATTTTGGGTCAACGAAAATTAATTGGCTGTAACTCGGTTAATGACACATCAGCATAGACCGGTCATTTGAGACAATGTTACTACTAATGTACATACATGCCAGAGCAAGGCTTAATTTCTGAATTGAAAAGTACCGGAGCTGTAACTTACCGGGGGCTCTGGGGGTATGGTTTACCTCCCAGCAAAAGCTGGGTTGAGGGGTCCCCCCCCCCCCCCCAGGAAATGTTTGAAAGTTACACTTGAATTTGTGCATTCTAAACGCATTTGAGCATGGTTAGTAATGCACATAGTCCTATTGTATTACATAATATGCAAAATAATAAGATTTAGGTTTTTTTTTAATAAGGTTTTTAAACGATTTTGAAGAGAACTTGTAAACCATAACTACAAAAGTAAAAAACTCAAGTCAGGTTTAAAAAGGGTACAATTTTTTGGTTTTTCGCTTATACATTGGAAACGATAACTAAGATTCATCAATTTCTCTGTTCTCACCAAGGTTAAAGATAACAAAATGCTCAAAAAAATCAGCTCCCCTGTCCTGTTCTCCCCCTAATATGAAGTGGACAATGAGTAAAATTTTGCGAAATATCTTTCAGATATTTGAAGGGTTTATTGCGTGAGGACTACTCTTCACAGAACTACTAGTGGTAGGGTAACTCAACTTACTCTGGTATGTATGTGCTTAGTAGTATCTATAATAAGTTTCAATTATATTGAGTTGTGTGCCCAGTTGAATTATTAATTTAATACATCAACCCCAACGGAGTAATAGATTTTTCTAGATTATTTGTAATATGACGTCACAGCCGGCTGCTGTATGTGGTGGTGTGTGTTGCGTATCGAAGCGTCTCCCTCCCATTAAAGCAATTATTGTGGAATGTCATCACGTGCTACTAACTACTACCAGAAGATTCAAAAATGGGGTGCACGGTATTCTCCCACTTTCCACTATGCTTGCAATATATGCAACAAGTGATTTCTTACTCACTAACAAATGTTCCTATATAGGTGAGAAAAAGAACTAGAATATTATAAAAGTAGGCTTACTCGAAGACCATTTTAATTCTTTAATCAAAATATATTAATACGACTTTGATATGATTACAGTTAAGAAAGTTGTTATCACAACCTTTTAATAAGTCAAATTGCTGTTTCAAAGTAAGGATTAATGAGGTATTCGAGACTTTTTCGTTTGCACTAAAACGTCAATGTCAGGGTTGAATGAAGGTATTTTTAATCTCAAGTCACTTTCAACCTTCAGTTGATTTCCGTATTTGTTTTTTATGAAAGCTAAAATTAAAAAAAGTGCGTTCATATGGTGGTGACATAAGCGTATCAAGAAATTTTTCAAGGGGGGTCCACTTCACCTGCATACAAAACTCTTTGACTGGACTGACCCCCCCCCCCCCCTGCATTCAAATCCTAAAACTTTTATTCACTTTGTAACTACAGCAAGTATCACAGCAGCCGTAATTCACAATTTTCAACCTATTTCAATTTATTAATTAAGTATTATACTGTACTACTTATTACACAATACTAATGTTTTTTTATGATATTAAAAAGTTGCTAAACCCATTTTACAATTTCCAAACTCCACGTTTTTAAAAAGAAAACATATTTTTCGACACCCATCCCATATGAGATGAAAGGTGAAGAGAATAGGTGAAGACAACAATACATTAAAAGGGTGCATTCTATGAGTATGAAGTGAAGAAACCAAGTACCCTGATGTGTATCTTATTGAGAGGGTACTAGAGAAGAAAGGTAACAAATTGTATGTGAAATGGTTGGGCTCTGATTTGAAATACGATTCATGGATTGATAATAATAGTGTTGTCTGAAAAAATAATCATATTGTCACTGTATTGAAAAATGAACTTGAAACAGCACATATCAAAACTACCACTGATCAACTTTGATAAGTATTTAAATGAGAACTGAAAGCAACCAACAAATGAGACACAGTGTACTTTTGAATTGTGTGTGCATCATCCAATATTGGGAAAATCAATATCGTTTTCAATTTATTATTTGCAGAAAATGGTGTTAAATCTTTAAATTTATATGTTCTTACCAAATCTCACCAGCAAGACTCATGAACTTCTCAAAGAAATTATGAGTCAAGTCCCTGAGATTGGATTCAATTAATTTGTTTCAACAAATGAAGAAATCCCACACCTGATTGATTTCTGAACTATCACAACTACTGTTTGAGGATGAAGTCAATGTTTCTTTAATTATTAATGTTTTAGCTGTTTTTGCGTGAAAGTAATGGATGAATTTTCTTTTTTCAGCCAAAACAAACTTAAAACGAAAAATAAAAAATCCAATAATTGAAAAATTAAAAACTAATATTAAATGGCAGCAATTATTTTATTCTCTATTAAAACTTGTATAAATGCAAGATTGTATGGCATTGTACCAGGACCGAGAACGAAATTATTAATTTTACTTCAACACCGACCGTGATCCACGCAGAAACTGAGCTTCTGGACAGTTGAAAAGCTCAAATGGAAGTCTATAAAATCATTTTGTTATTTTATCATGGAAAAAGAATTCACAATGTCAACATTTGCGAGCTATGCTACTATAATACGTTTTTTCTACTTCTAGACTAATGACTTCTCTCAGTTTTATCATGAAATTCTAACCCACTCTTTCTCGATAATGTACCATACATTAAAGTTCTCTCCTCTATCGTATAAAGATAGTCTAAACATGCCACAATAATGGATACAATGACAGCCGCGATGCTCAGTTCTCAACACTCCAATATTGTACATTAATTCCGCCTAGATTAAATTTTGTTCTCTAGAATTATTATCACTGGTATAGAATTATTCTTAAGAACCTTTCCTACAGCAAAAAAGCATTCTATCTAGTGCTTAGTCATCTCAAATGGGGGGGGGGTCCGGACCCAGGGACCCTCCCCCCTTGAATACGCCCCTGTGTGGTGAATACCATCAGAAATCTCATCGCAATTACGGATATTGTTGGATATTCTATCCTCGTCACCATCCAAAATGTTGTTAAATCTTTCTCCTTATAGCCTGATTAAATGATAGAATCGCGGCAGTTCAATGAGCTCTTTTTCCTGCAAAATAATTAATTACTGATTTTTCAAAAAACTCACCCAAAAAATAAAGTGAAACCTAAAATAGCCACACATTTTAAACTCAGTATTTGAATATAAAACTTCACAGAACAGACTTCTTATTTTGTTTTACAAAATTTGATGAATACAGTATTATTTTGAGAAAGAATTTAATTTTGTTAGAATATTTTAAATTGATGCATGTACATACTACGATTGTGAATAGTTAAATAACTCGAATTGTTAAGAGGAAATGTTCAGTTACTGTAATATTTTAAGATTTAAAAGAGTAACTGGGAGGTCGTAAGGCTGAGATTATTTAAGTTTGTTGTCCTCATCAAATGGATTTTTAATCCATTGTTTTCATTCTTCTATGAGTGGAAAGTAGTGTTTTAGTTAAGAAGCCAAGGCTTTAAGACGATCATAGATCATTTTGGAAGTTTCTTTATTTACTTTGATAGTTCTGTAATAATTTTATCATCCAAAAAATCATTCAGAAGTCGTAAGTCATCAAATAATACATTTTTTTAAATGTTATCGGACCACCATTGTATCTCTTTGATAGTAGCATCAATTTTGTCTTGCACAAATAATTTGTGAATATCTTTTACTTAAGGTCAAATCAAGAGTATTCAGAGAACTAAGAATATACGAAGTAAGCTAACTTTATTAACCAAACCTCATCATTAAGGCATTTGTCAAGAAAGACAAGAGCTTTCATCTCTCCTACTTGCAATTGTGATTGCGAACGAACAACCGTACATTATCATGGTGGAATGATACATTTGTATCATTCCACCATGGTAAATTATCATGAAGCCTGAATCAACCTGGCAAGAACGTTCCTATGGATAGTCAATGGACTTCACAATGTAGGATTAGTTGCTTGTGCTCACTTCAGGGGCGCACCCAGACTTTTGGTTTCCGGGGGGGGGGGGGGGTCTTACGGCTTTTACCCATCCTACCAGGTAAAAGGGAAGGGAGGGGGTTAAAATTAGGATTTTTCAGAGCTCTTTTTACAAGACTGTTGCCTGATAAAGTTTATGTGTGGGCAATAAAGTTTATTGTGACCTCTTATTGATTCATTACTTGACTTTTTAGAATAGCATTAGCAAAATAAGCAATGGGTAAACAAAATGTGTCCATCATGAGTTTATTTGTACAGAGTGTTTCAAGAGTTCAAAATGATTCTGCCATACTGCATAAGCAACTTCTCATGAGGATAAAAAAATTAGAATGAATGTACGTCCGGACGCTTTGTTACAGAAATAAATAGGGCGAGAGATTATAGCTATTCCACCATCCATTCAGAAATGACTAAGGTCTTCATATAGATGGCGTGAATTAAATGGAACCAGTGTAAAATTATCTGAAACGTGCTACAAGATTCACTACTATTTATTTTTATGATGCTCATATGAGACCTTTGTGTTGATAATAAAGTGAACGAAAAATGCCAGTCTGAACGCGAATCGAGATTACCAAATTATTGATATTAATATTTCAATTGATATTTTACAAAAATTCACAAAACTAACATGATATAATGATGTTTTTTTTTATTGTCGGCCTAGTGGTTAACCAATTAAATTGCCAATGAACCAAACATTTTGTTCAATTTCTCCATCAAACCTTGTCAAATCATTTTTTTTAAATTAAATATGAATGTACTCAATAGTCAAGAACGGTCCCAAATTTTATAAAGTCGAGTTTTTTTTAATCAAAGCATACTGATTTTGCACAGATGCTTTCCACTTGCTATTCTTCTGTTTTTGATCCAATTTAAATTCTGGTTTTGTAAACTCTGGGTGCTTTATTCGCAATCAATAACCAAGTTCATAACCTTCAATCTCAAAAACGCCTTCTTTTGGCCTTTTTTGCATATTTCATATAACTTTATAACCGCAGTACTTAATGTTTTAAATAATTTTACAGTCCATTTCACAACAAATGCATTCAATTCACCACCTAAATGAGGGCTTTAGAAGCCTAAAGTTTCCTGAATGAGTGCTAATTTATTGATCTCTTATTGAAAATGATAACTTCACTTTTCTGCTGTATTACTTTCTGTATTGAAGCGTTTTCAAAGGAATAAACTTTTGCAATTGTATTGAATTTGTTTTCGCAAAAACCTGTAAACCTTTTTTAGGAAATTGTTAGTCGCGAACCGTAACAGGTGCCTGTTCAGTCAGATAAGGTAAGCTGCAAATTCCTAGGGTAAGGGTGACCGAATAGATCGTCCACCAAAAAAAGAGGGTTCTCAGCTATAAAATCACTTGCCGATGATACAGAACTCACCTAAAACTGAGGGTCCAACTCATCAAACATTAACATTAAACACATTACATTACCCACACACAGGTCTCAGAACTATCTGAGCTTCACCTTCCGAAAAATATTATATTATTAATCTACTGTAACGTTAAATGTATTACAGGTTTAGGAGGTTCTAGAGGCTAGAGGTCCTGTACTTATTGGTTAAATGATTGCCAGATTAATATGAGTGAGACGAATTATCTTTACCCAGCCGCCTGGTCAAATCTAGTTCTGCCAGGCTACAAAATCTATTTCCACCTATGGTAGTCACTCATAATATTCCTTTTAATAGTATATCGATATTGTTAATTGCTATTAACACTATCGTATTTAAACAAGTTTGAAATGTACAGCCTAGAGTTCATATTACAAACAGCCAATTCGCTAAAAATTATCAACGTTTTGATAAGGATTTCAGGACCTGAGGGAAAGGCTTGAGCCCCAAAGCCCCCATGTCAAGCCACTAGTTATGAACATTATTCTACTTAAAAAGCTGAATACATGACATGTACCAACACTAATCAGCCTACAGCACATAGTCTCCATAATAAATTTTCTTGAAAATTATTAACAATTTGTCAAAGAGCTCGGGTTCTTTTGGGTTTCTTAAGCTCCCTAATCCCCCTCCCTTGGCTGCGCCACTGGCTCACTTCCCATTTCATCGCACAACGCACCAAAGACCCTTGAGTTTTTAGATTGTAATTGATGAAATTAACAGGTTCACACGAATCTGTGTGAGTCATCTGGGAGCAGTGGACAAAATAGAGTGGAATAAATAGAGTTGACTATGGGTGGGGGTGGGGGGTTTTACTAACACCTCCCACGGTCAATCACTCTTACATATTACTCCCTTCAAAAAATTTCTCAGAATATAAATATAATACATATTATACAATATTCATACAGGGTAAAGGAACCAAACGCTGACAAAAGCGCTTAGCTGACTTAATTGAGCCTCAATTTTGGCGCGCGACCACAACTACAGTCGCTCAGTATAGCAATGCTATTGGATATAATTAATTCCCACATCTATTACACATTGCTTTGCTTTCTAAAATGATTCCATTTGAACATAAATTAATAATGTAATAGGTACTATTGTAGTGAATGTTAACACTATGTATAATTATATGATGGCCATTCCACATTGTTCTAGTTTTGCAGTTTCTATCTTAAGATAATTCTTCTTAGTTAATAATAGTTCTTCCTTGGCCATGGATTGAGGCCTACTCATTGATTTCAATTGTTTGCAATGGAGAGAAAATGTGGTATTCAAAAGAAGTTGTCATTAAAAAAATATTTGCTGAGCATACTCTAGTTAATGACCATCGAAATTTCAGTGTTCCTGATAAACAATATTTGAAGGCATTATGAATTTGGATTTAATTAACAGTTTTCATAGTCTTTACTTCAATTAGTTTTCATCCAATCCTTATTCATGAAATGAATTTGTTTAATTCACTTTAAATTACCTTTGAGAATTTAAATTTTATGCAATTTATTTAAATGAATTTATGATAAATTTTATTATTTGCTTTTTATTCTTGGAATATATTTAGACTGTTAGATCTGTTTTATATAGAAGAAAATGAGCAAACTAGTTGATTACAATGAGGACTCTTAAGCTATTATTATTGACTAGCAGCTACTCGTCCTTCGTACGGATTATGTTTAGAAATACGACTAAATATGTTTCGGCTTTTTTGATAGCAACGATCATGAAGTTGTTAGCAGTTTAGTTAACAACTTAGGACGTAAACAATTCAGTGACAGTTATCAGAGAGAATATTTGAGAACAGCTGATTGATATATCATCATAAATTACGTGATTTGTTGTTGTTCTTATGTTGTAATAATAGTAATAGTTGTAATAATAATTTGCTACCTGGCAAATTCCCAAGAGCCTAACACAAACCGCACCTTCCTAAAATGTTAATTTTTGTTTTGATAAATTATTGAAATTAGAAAATTTTGTTTTTTTTTTCAACAAAGAAATAATTGATAAAACATAAGATGGGCTTTGATTCACCAGACATATGTTTCCTAAAATACTGCAATGCTCCGACTACACAAGTCTGCAGACAGCGTAAATAACGCCGCGAAGGGCCCACCATTTATATTCGAGAACAGCTGATTGATATATCATGATAAATTACGTGATTTGTTCTTATTCTTATGTGGTAATAAAACTTGGAAGAAATGTATCCAAAATCGCACAATACTTGGTTTTTAAACGTTTATTATTCTGTTAAAAAAAAGTTAATTTAGTTTTTCATAGCTAAAGACATTGTCAATAATGTTTTCAATACTATTCAATAACTAAAATCCCGATCAATGCTCTCGTTTTTGAGGAGAAGGCCGCGTAAAATGTATCCAAAATCGCACAGTACTTGGTTTTTAAACGTTTATTACTCTGTTAAAAAAAAAGTCAATTTAGTTTTTTTATAGCTAAAGACATTGTCAATAAAGTGTTCAATACTGTTCAATAACTAAAATCCCGATCGATGCTCTCGTTTTTGAGGAGAAGGCCGCGTAAAATGCCTTTGGGGCCGTGACAGACAGACAGACAGACAGACAGACAGATAGACAGACAGACAGACAGACAGACAGAAAGTGAGATAGGACTATTTTCGGCTTATTTAATGTATAAAACGTAAAAATAACCAAAAAATATACAATTCTGATAAATGTACAGACAAAACTCTAATTTTATTTATATAGATTTCAAATTTCTCTACTCTGTGTTTATTAATTATTAGTATATTATTAATCGTTAAATGGGCTATATTAGACATTATCATTTTTTTAATTATTGTTAATATCTCTAGAATGTTTTATATGTATGATTACTATTTGATATATAAAATCAAATTAGCTCATTCAAGGTATGTCAGCTACTGGTGTCAAGGTATGTCAGCTACTGGAGGTGACCAAAAATAGAGGTGTCAGCTATTGGTATAGATATCAAGTGATTTTAAAATAGAAATCTCGTGTTGAAATTAGTATCTAAATTGTTCCCAATTTCAATCAGCCATTTAAAAGACTTGAATAATTAGATTGTAAACATTTTTTTATTAATCCGTACAATAGCTCAAAAGTAAATAGATAATATTCATGAATTGACTCACTAAGGTGTCAGCTGCCGGTTTCTTCACCCTAGCTTCAAACTAAATGAATAATCTTTCAAATTTTTAGTTTTTCAAATTGTTTCTTACAATTTTTCTAAGCAATGGGGGGGGGGGGGTGGTTATCTATTTCGAAAAAATGTAATTCCAGATTCTTGATAAATTCTGTTTAAAAAGTAAAAGAATATCAAAAGTTCAATTGATTTTGAGAATTGGTTGAAAATTGAAAATATTAACTGACAGAAATAACTACAAATGGCCCGCAAAAATTCGTCAAATTTGAGCTAGTAGCTCAAATCGTTTAATGAGTCTTTATCCAGTACTCATGAGAAGAGATTCTATAGCCTGTACATAACAGTTCTTGAAAAAGGTGAGCAATCATAATTTAGGCAATAGGCTATAGCGACAAAGATTTTTGTTCATAGGAACAGTTGATAGCTATTTCTGTGGAAGAATGGAATACAGGTAATAGAACTAACATATTTCTATTAGAGGTGTGAAAACAACTGCAAAAATTTTTTTTGGTGTCAGTTCAGCAATTCAAGTGAATTTCAAATTGGGATATTAAAGAGAACATTTTTGGACACTAAGAGAACATTTTCGGACACATAAGGAATGACACAATCTTAGTCTCCGAAAATGTTTCAAACCCAATTATTATTTTGAAACATAACAAAGCGTTACCAAAAATTGCTTTAATAGAAAAATCAATCTGCAATTATCTGCTCTTTAGAAAATTTGCAAATTATAAAGATATGGATAAGAAAGGCTGAGTAACAGAGGGAAGGTCTGTAAATAGTGCCGAAGCTGACTAATAAAATGGGGAAGTGAGAAATGATTGGACGTAGTCGGAGACATCATGGAAAGATGAAGAATGAAAAGGATGTGGGTGAGCGAGCGAGTGAGTGAGAGAGAGAATGAATGAGAAAGACCTCCACAACAGACTGGAAACAGACGAACCATCCATCACCTTACTATCCCTGATCAATGCTGGAAATAATTATCACGCTCTATGTTGTGTTATCGATGGCTGGCAGCATGTGACGTCAACCAGCAGTTGTAGGCCTATAAGAATAAGATGCGAGAATCAGCTGTTCTATGACGAATGAAAGTGAACATCTAAAACAATTCAGTTGGTTTCAGAAACAGTTGGTTTCATAGGGTAGCCATGGCTTAATAGTAAAGATTGACACTTAGCCCGTTATTGTAACGTGTACATTAACCGAGTTACAGCGAAATAAGTTTCATTAACCCAAAAATCAAATTGGCTATAACTTTTTTTCTGAAAGCAGCAGAAATTTTATTTTTGTGGCATTTAATAGCAGAAACTCAGCAGAAATTATTGATATGTGTTTCATTTAGTTTTGCGAAGTGGGTGGGGCCGCGTGATGCTGGCCCCACCCAGTAATTAATTTTTTTAAAGTTGAATAACTTTTTTCCTGGAAACAGCAGAAAATTTATTTTTGCGGCATTAAATAGCAGAAACTCTGAAGTATCTCATGATATACAACTTATAGTTTCTGCCGTTTTGGGTGGGGCCAGCTTCACGACGGTGCGGGAAGGTCTTTAAATAGTGCCGAAGCTGATTAACAAAACGGGGAAGTGAGAAATGATTGGACGTAGTGATGAAGACGGAGACATTATGGAAAGATGAAGAATGAAAAGGATGTGGGTGAGCGAGCGAGCGAGTGAGTGAGAGAGGGAATTAATGAGAAGGACCTCCACAACAGACTGGAAATAATTATCACGCTCTGTGTTGTGTTATCGATGGCTGGCAGCATGTGACGTCAACCAGCAGTTGTAGGCCTATAAGATGCGAGAATCAGCTGTTCTATGACGAATGAAAGTGAACATCTAAAAAATTAAGTTGGTTTCAAACGGTAGCCATGGCTTAATAGTAAAGATTGACACTTAGCCCGTTATTGTAACGTGTATATTAACCGAGTTACAGCGAATTAAGTTTCATTAACCCAAAAATTAAATTGGCTATAACTTTTTTTCTGAAAGCAGCAGAAACTTTATTTTTACGGCATTAAATAGCAGAAACTCAGCAGAAACTATTGATATGTGCTTTATTAAGTTTTGCGAAGTGGGTGGGGCAGCGTGATTCTGGCCCCACCCAGTAATTAACTTTTTTAAAGTTGAATAACTTTTTTCCTGAAAACAGCAGAAAATTTATTTTTGCGGCATTAAATAGCAGAAACTCTGAAGTATCTCATGATATACAACTTATAGTTTCTGCCGTTTTGGGTGGGGCCAGCTTCACGTCGGTCCACAGTGTTGGTAAATGGAGGAGGTGACATCACTCAACTGAAACGTCATGGGGGGTGGAAGAGTACAACTGTGGCAGAAGGTTATATTGATGACAGCTTGAAAACAAAGAACGCAGCTGCTCAAAAGATCTTGGGGAATCAAACAAAAAACCAAGAAAAGTCATCTGCAACTGTAGAAAATCGACTCATCAATCAGAACCTGGCTCATAACTCTGAGGAAATATTGTCAACTGGATCAGGACTTGTATTTCAAAATTGTAACAATTGCACATTCAATATCACCATTAACAATAACAAGTAGGCCTTGATTTTTGTATAGTTCCATTCCTAGATTAGCTTAAATATTTAATAAAACTTGTTTGTTATAAATGAAACCTCTGTTTGTATTTACTGTAGCCTAAAAGCAGTGACTGTGTTTCAGTTGGTGTGCATACCTACTGACTGCGCCATGTTTCAGTTGATGTGTAGCCTATTCAATATTAATAACGACACTGATCATTTATTATAATTCATATATTTCACATAATTTACATTGCAGTGGTTCATGACTGTGGTGATCTTCACTCACTCTAACCTAACTCCAGTTTCAAGGCAGCCTAGCCAGTAGCCAGCCACTGCCATCATTATCTCCTAACTCCTACAGCCTAGTGGTGGAGAATAATCGATAGTTACGGCTATCGGTAAAATTCGATAGTTTTCAGTGCGCTATCGATAGTGTATTTTATAACATTCAGTTGTTCAGTACGGACAGTACCTATTGTGTTTAGGTTATGTAGCTTCTTAATCATTTTTATTTGCATTAATGTCGTTTTTATTTGCATGAAAAAGAAACAGAATACAAAATCACAAAAATTCAGCATGTACCATAAAATAAAATAGTGAAGGTGTTGATTATCGATAACTATCGATGGGGCTGACTATTGATTATTCTCCACCACTACTACAGCCTGCGTGCAGGCCGTGCATGCTAAAATCTGTGATGCTTGGAACAGTTGGAACTACAGCTTTTATTGTGTTGGAATCCGGAACTGCAGTTGTAGGAAAAATTTTGTATGCAATTCGCGCGTGAAGCTTCTTTATCGCTCTCGCAAAATTACTGCGCTCCGCTACGCGTCACGCAGTAACTGTTTTCGCTCGAGCGATAAAGTCGCGCTTCACGCTCTTAATACATAAATAACTATTTCCCAACACCCGATTGCAAAGCTCCTCATTTTTCAACTGTAAATAGTTCGCAAAACAGCTGATTCCAGCATTTCATTTACTTTGCGCACGGCATGTGCAAAGTGATACTTTATGCACGGGTCTAATATCAATAATAATATTGAACTCTTGATAATATCAATAATAATAATAATAATTGCTATTTGATACTCTCGATCTACTATTCAAAGTAATAATAATAATTTTCCGAATAATCGAGATCTTAACGTTTCACAAGCTTTTCAAATAACAGCTGTTGTTATCATCCATTGTTATCGTTTTCAAATTGATGTGATTTCTATGTGAAAGTAATGTTTTTGTGCTATCTAGGCTTTCATAAGCAAAGCAAGCAGCGCTTTGAGCTATAGGTGTAGAACCATTTTTAATATGAATGATAATAACTGTGGTGCTGGGAAAAATCTTGTGTGCAAATAATGTCTTGCCGTACTCGATAGATGGCTGTAGGCTACTCAGCTGCGCTTCGTACGGCCGTATTCTATATCGTACAGCAATAACCTTCTTTGCACACAAGTTGCACAAATTTTCGTTACACTTGATAGAAAGTAGCTACTTTCCATAGATTTGTTGCCGCTATATCGCGCCAAGCGTTCTCTTTCTTTTTCACTTCAAGGGTAACCTCTCACACGAGTTTTGTGTGTGACCAGCTATATAAGCTACATCAATAAACTACTATTGACTGGTCACTAATCTCATATTTAATTGTAACAAATTGGGAAACCAGATTTACATTTACTAGTGATGAGCTAAAGCATTATTTGCAGTTAACAGTTATAATAACAGCTATTTTTTTCAATCGGTACATGTTGAAAGTTCTGTCACTGTAAGTTGTTCTCATGTGTAAAGTAGTGCATGACAACAGCTATACAGTTTTATTACCAAAATATGAAGAACATTTTAATTTGTAGAAAAACTATTTTCTGCTTGAAAATTTTCCAAAACAATAATTAGAACTCCAACTTTTTTTGGGAAAATGAGTTATTGTTTTAATATAATTTTTTGTAAGAAATATTTCTATTCAAAACAGTATATAAATGAAAAAACCACTAACACAATTTTTACAAATAAAATGAACAATCAACAATATAACATAATTGGAACAGAACAAATCTATGAGATCTTATTCAAGAAAATATATGAACAAAAAATTATCAAAAAGAGATATATCACTATGGGTTAGTAAGTTTCACAACTAAAAACAGTTCTAATTTTTAAGACAATCTAAATAGTTTACTTGAACTGAGACATTAATGATGGCTTTCAGCTGAAATCTGGTTATGTCTCGGAGGTAAAACTCTTTTAGATTACTGTATTTTTTAAATTAGAAATGTTTTTAGTAGTCAAACTTACCCATAGTGATAATAATTAGAAACAGTTTGTGATGGAAAATCAAAATCAAGAATTTATTATTTTGACTCCGCTTTAATCATTTAGCCAGTGCCATAATATAGGTCTTAATAATAAGTTCATGTGAAAGTTTAAAGTTAAAAAATTTGAAGTTGTACTTTTATAAGAAAGTTGGCATTTACACATGTTACATGATGCTATTTCATTGTGAAAAAGGAGTGAAAAAGCTCCACAATTTGCTAGTTTTGCGTCGCTTATTACACACTGACATTTTAATAGAAGAGGAGTCACTCACAATGACGCAATTGTAAAGGGTTATTTGATATTCAGTAATGCTTCATTGCACAGTGGAAAAATACTGTACTACCAAATGGTTAATTGTTTTCCATTTCATTCCATCAATTCAGTCGAGTTATTTGCTAATATGTTATTACTATAACATTTTAGCTAATCCATTATTGCTATAATGTTTTAGCTAAACCATGAAGTTATTTTTGTTAGCATTATTTGCTACTTAGTAGTGACCATGCTACCTAGCGGCAAAACATTGTACTACTAAACGGTTAGTTCCTTAAACAGTTAGTTCCATAAGAGGTTACTTGGTCACATTATTTGTGTTGCATTACAGCTGCTTGTATTCCATGAATTGCAAACCATGATCAGCTGATCACTGATTGATCAGTATTCGTTAAGAGTTAAACGGTTCAACCCAATAACAGTTATTTGCCAGATGCGATAACTGGTCTTGAAGTTATTCTTCAATAACCGTTATTAAATCACAAATAACAAAATAACGCTCATCACTAATTATTACTTCTAGGGCCCATATTTATGAACGTGACTTATGTTGATCTAAGCAGGAGTTATCTAAGACCAAGTT
Organism: Conomelus anceps; assembly: GCA_948455865.1. Classification (NCBI taxonomy): domain Eukaryota; kingdom Metazoa; phylum Arthropoda; class Insecta; order Hemiptera; family Delphacidae; genus Conomelus; species Conomelus anceps. Next base: position 77,640,220 of record OX418216.1, on the reverse strand, counting down.
GTAAAGGCTTTATTACATTGAATGTGGTCACAAGCTAACCTAAAATCAGGCACTAATAAACATAAAATAGCATACATGAAAAGATAAAGATACTGTACTACATGTAAACTTACAGTTACTGTTAAGTAATTATAACCACACTAATATATTTTAAGTTATAATTTTCTGTTTTTCGAATTTGAAAAATGATATCATTGGTGGCAGAGTAGTACATGCTACCTGTCAGCAGATCAATGAACTTCATCCATTCTTTTTAGAAAGAGAATCCTATCCTAGTGCCAAAAAATGTATAGGTTAGAACTATAAAATAAGTAGAAATAATTTCAAAAAGTCAAATATACAGTGAATTACATTGTAATGGTGCAAAAATTGAATATGATGATTTGATTTTATTATTATTAGCCAATGCTATACTAAAAAATGAAATCAAAATATGATGCAACACAACAATCTAAGAATGGCTTCAAGACAGCTCTGTACCTAGCTTGGCTAAGAACGGATTTGAGACTCCAATTATAAGCACGTCTTGGCTTTCAAGTTAAGAAGATGTTTAAGAAAGGTTCATGAATACAAACTTTATTCTAAGCTTTACTACTTATAGCCTACTAGGTGAGTTTACTAGCTGAAAAGTGAGGTTATAAGATGACCCAGTTGTCCCTGCAATATTTACGTAGTGTAAAATCTTATATTAGTGTGAATTAGAGTTGTTTAATGTAAATTATTAATGTTAAATTGTTTATCAGGAGTCAGATCTTTGTTGTGGGAGCTGGATTGGCTTTTAGGGTTACAGCTGCTCGCTGGCTTGAATGTATTAGTGTAAAGGGGCCCACACACTAGCGAGTATGGCTCGCGAGTCAGACTCGCAAGTCTGGCTTGGCGAGTGAGACTCAGAAGAAAATCACCACTAACGTGTTGTGAACTTCCCGAGTCCGGCTCGGCTACTTTTCAAGTTCGGCTGGAGTGCGCCCATGTTAATTCTGATCCATATATATAGCTCATCTAATCTCAAAATCTTCAAATTACAATCAATATCTCATTTGGAAGGTCATTTTATGCTCTAGAGAGTATTGGTTTTGCTAAAATTTCATAATTCTTGAAATTTGATTATTATTATTATTAAGAAATGTTTAATTTCTTCTCATTTTTTTCTGATATAAGAGAAAAAGATTTCAGAGCGTTTATAGGCACAATTTATGTTTTTTATAACAATAATTTTCCCACCTCCAAGTATCTTTCTTATAGATCTATAACATAATTATAGATATAGATCTATAATTAGGGAAGTGATAGCCGTAAGGCGTAGCAGGTATCTGTTCAATCATATGCGTTCTCATAGGTCCTGTTTGTAACGATTTAGATTGGCCAGCAAAAAAGAGACTGTTCTCTGCTGTAAAATCACTTCCCGGTGGTTCGGAACCCACCTATAACTTTAGGTCCAACTCATCAATCACCATCATTCAACTCATTACCTACACACAGGTCTCAGACCTATGTGGGCTTCATCCTCCAAAAAAAAGAAGTTATTTATCAACTACTTAACATTCTTTAAATATGCAAAAGTGTAATAGGGGGCATATTCCATAGAATTCAAAAGGTCAGATGAAATATAGGATTAATTTCATCTACTTTTTACTCAATTTCTATTTTTTAATTACTTCCATTTTTTTTTTCATTTGTATCAAAGTAATTAATTGTTATATTGCAATTTATTAAATACTGTTATATTTATAATGATAATGTTATAATAATAAATATAGAATGGGCATTGGGCTTACATGCAAAGGGATGTATTATTATTATTATTATTATTATTATTATTGGCAATAGAAATCCCGAAGAGGAAGACGCTAAGCAAGCAATCTATGATTCGTGATGCAGTATTTCATTTCTTGGGTTTATTCTTCTTTTCTGCCCAGTATTCTTTCATTCATTGTGAAAATCTTTGTTTCCTTTCTTCATTCCATCGTGGTCGGTACTGTTTTGGGCGCAACTCTGGGAGCACTTCCCACTTATCTACTTTTTTTCTGAAACTCTGTCTGTTCAAGATTTCTTGTTCGTTTGTATTAAGTTGAGTTAAATCCTTTTTAACATTATCTACCCAGGGTCCTGGACTGGTCAGCATCAGTAGATATCGTAACAGTCGGTTAGTAAACGGTAAACCTGTGTTCTGGAAGTCTGAGAATATTACCATAAAATTTTAAACGCCGTTTCTTCATGTCACTTTCTATGTTGGAGAATTTTTCCACAATTTCATTTTTCTGTTACCTATATCCATTTTTTGTTTTCCTTGGACCAAGAATTTTCCTGTCTTCTTTTTTGATGTCATCTATTTCCATTTTTCGATTCATAGAAAGAGTCTCACAAGCATATAGAGCTGCAGGCTTAATCACTGTGTTATAATGCCGAATTTTAGTCTTATGTGAAAGGGATTTCTTATTGTAAACATGTTGAACAAGTCCAAGAGCTTTTCTAATCTCCCTAACTGGGAAACTCTTTCAGAACCATTGGGCTCTATACTTTCTCCTAAATATTTAAAGTGTGGAACTCTGTTTATTTCACCATACCTAGTGCTCAATTTTTGAATTTCAACTTCATTACTTATGAGGACCGTTTTCTCAAAAGAAATCTGGAGACCTACTTTTTCAGAGCATTCTTTAAGAATCTCCACTTGTCTTGCTGCCTGTTCTTCTGTTTGGGCTATAATCGCCAAGTCATCAGCAAAAGCCAGGTATGGGATTACTAATTTCAACTTTTTGGGGCCCAGACTGACAGGATTCCATAATTTTTGTGCCTTTAATTCTCTTTCCCATTCCATCATAACTTTGTCAAGAACTACATTGAAAAGTAGAGGAGAGAGTCCATCGCCCTGTCTGACTCCTGTTTTTATTTCAAAAGGTGCGGATACTTTACCCATGAATTTAACTTTAGATGATGTATTTGTTAAAGTTTGTTCAGTTATCCCTCTCAACTTCTGGTCTAATCCTCTTTCCTCCAGAATTTGGAATAAGGAAGGCCTATGTATGGAATGATAGGCTTTCTTGAAATCCACAAAAACACAGATTGTGGGTTTACTTCTCATTGCTCGGATTTCTATCACAGATTTCAGGCACAATATCTGTTCAGCACATGATCTATTAGGTCTAAAGCCAGCTTGAAATTCTGATATATGTGGTTCCAGTTGTTTTTGTGCTTGTTCCAAAATGTATGATGATAAAACCTTGTATGGTATTGGCAGTAAAGATATTCCTCTTTAATTATTTATGCCTGCTTTATCCCCTTTCTTGTGTAATGGATGGATTAATGCACATTTCCAGTCATCTGGAATCTCACTGGTGATCCATGCATTTTGAATAATTCCCGTAATTTCCTGGTGGGTTCTATAGGTCCCAAATTTTTTAGAAACTCAGCAACAATTCCATCACTCCTAGAGCCTTGTTATTTTTCAACTTATTGATGTGTTTGGTAACTTCTTCATTACTTGGTGTTGGGGGGTTTAAATTGAGTTTTACAATATGTTTCTGTGAGTTCTGGACAATTCAAAAGATTTTCAAAGTAATTGGCTAGTTCTCGGCAATTTTCTTCATCAGTTAAGGCCAGATTTCCATTTGATTATTATTATTAATATCATCATTATTATTCAATAATTAATTATTTATTTTATACACAATTTATCTGTTAGCAGCTATTATTATTGAAATTATTTTTTAGAATTTTGTTTTTATGTTACTGAAGGTATTTTTTGTTGAAAAAACAAAATTCGAATATTTGATTGTATTGTATTAAAAATAAGCTCTGCACTGCAATATTATCATTTTTATTTTTTCTTGAATATTCAAATTTTCATATACGGTTTCTTTCTTATTTTTCTGTTTATACATTAGTTTAACTCGGTACCTATTTCAGTCATAGTATTGTCATAGTAATAGTAAATATACAAACTTAACACTTCAGTTCCGGTCGGATTTAGTGCTACTAACCTGCGTGGCTGGTCCAAATTCTGCTCACTCTAGCTCTTGATGCGGATCCGCATAATGTGGCCATGCGCAAGTACTAAGCCAATATTGCACTTGTAAAACAGTACACTTCAATCAGTTTTTAGACATTGAATGAATGTTTGATTCATATGAATGAATATAATACTAAACCATGGAACTAAAAGTACTAGGAATAATGAAAGAATGGTGTTTTCTTTGAATAATTGATATTTTAAATAGTTGAATACAGTAAAAATAAGCTTTGTTTTAGTTTCATATTTACACTTGCACTTATTTACAACTTTTCAGGCCAACCTCTAACTAAAAACCGACAACACCATTTTGTTGTTTGGATTGTCTAGAAGATTGCCAGTTGTGAAAACTATTCAAAACGTGATCTGCCAGTTAAGGAATGAGCTTTGAAAAGTATATTGTAAATTGACGCAAATCTGAGTCACCGGCAACTCTGGATTGGAGGCTGGTGACGCGTATCCGCGGCACTGGCACTGAACGTGTTAAATAGATAACTCAATTAACTTATTTTTACGTCTTGTGAACAGTGCAAATACTTGCTTTCTGACGATCTGTTATGTTATAATGACGTCTGTGAAGTTGGCCCGCCTAAAATGGCCCCCCCAAAAGAAATTATTATGAATCGTTAGTTTAGCGTTAGTTTAGGTTTGTTTTGACAAATTTGACGTTTGTTTAGGTTTCTGAGTACTAGATCCGGCAGTTACTATTTGGGCGGGCCAGCTTCACACTAGCCCGCACGTTCGGCTGGAATTCATAAAAAATGGTACAGATAGTAAAAATTGCGTTGATTCGACTTGAACTTACCTATTTCAGGTTAGGTTAGGTTTGGATAGTTGTCTCAGGTTAACCTTAAATTTAAGGTTAAAGAAAAACTGAGACTGAACAGTTAGTTTACCCTACTGAAGTAGTAATATTTTTTATCTGCATCACTCTCAAACTCTCTCTTTTTTTTCTGTAGATTACGTCTTGGAGACTCCAGTTAAGGAGTATAAGACAAGTCAGATCAACAATATTATACACTAGATACCATAATTACTTCAATTAGTTGAGGTGAGGCTTAATTTTGATGTGAAAGGAACTCTTGTGCACTATAAAAAGCTTTATCAACTAAATATTTCTTCAATTGTTTTTTAAATATTTCTATATTTTCAAGACTCTTCAAAAACTGCGGTAGCTTGTTGTAGAATTTCCTACCAATATAACTAGGTTTTTGTTTGAATAAGCTACTATTGTGACTCACCAAGTGATAATCTCCTCGGCTTCTTGTATTATAATCATGTACATCAAGATTTTGGTTAATATCATTCGTTTTTACATATAAAGTAGCTTCATACACATATTATAAGCAGGGTACAGTTAGGAGACCAAGTCTCTTGAACAACGGCCTACATGAATCTAATCTATTTACTCTTTCCATACACCTAACCGCTTTCTTTTGGATCTTAAACACCCTATCAAGATTTTGTTTTGATGAATTACCCCATACTAAGATAGCATACCTAATATGTGACAGTAAGAGCCCATGGTAAGCTGTAAAAAGTAACTTTTTGTCATTCAATCTAGCGAGCTGTCGCAGGACAAATACCCCAGATGAAATTTTACTACATATTTTCTCAATGTATGGAGTCCAGGTAACACAGCCGCACGCCGGTCCCAAGCCCGGGCCCAACCCTGGATGTTGGGGAATGTGGAGGGGGAGGAGATACACCTTGTAAAAAATCCGGGGTCCATCTGGCTCCGGATGGTAGCACCCTGTAAGGGCCCCTGCCCAGGGTTATGGGTGAAAACCGGTCAACGGTCTCAAAGGCGGATGAGGATTTATCCCAACGGCGGAGAGGACGGAAGAGCCTAGGGAGATAACCCAAACAAAATCCAGGGTAGGTTACGCTCTGAAAGCTGTAGTGGAAGTAGGTGCCTAGGAGATGGTAACTCTACACAAATACCCTGGTCCTCCAGGTTGGGGGTTGAGCATGGAGTTAACTCCTCCATCTCGGAAAAAAAAACTTGTTAGGAACACTCACACAGAGCCTCGGACAGACGGATTACACGGAAATGAAATAAATGGAAATAGATCAGAATCATGGAAACGGAAAAGGATTAAAAAATACGATTTGAAACTGGCCACATGGAACATAAGAACGATGCTAGTACCTGGAAAAATGCAAGAAATTGCTAGAGAAAGTATTAGATTTGGTATTGATATAATGGCACTGCAGGAAGTTAGGTGGAAGGGACATGGTGAGATCAGGAAAGGAGAATACACTATTTACTACAGTGGAAATGAGCAGAAAAGTGGGCAAAGTGGCACTGGATTTTTGGTCACAAGAAAATGCACCAGGAGTATATTGGGGTTTGAGCCAATAACAGACAGACTATGCAAATTGAGAATCAAAGGACGCTTTCGAAATGTGACACTCATGTCTGCATATGCCCCAACTGAGGATGCAGACGTGGGTGTGAAGGAGGATTTCTACAATGAACTCTTCAAAGCTATTGATGGAATACCACAATATGACATGATACTTATATTGGGTGACTTCAATGCCAAGGTAGGAAAGGAGGACTTTGTGAGGGGCATTGCTGGTCAACATTCACTGCATTATGAAACCAATGAAAATGGACTGCTAATGGTAGAAATGGCTGCAGCACACAATCTTCTAATTAAAAGTACAGCCTTTGATCATAAGAAAATACATAAAGGTACATGGAGAGTACCTGGAACTGACCAGATGAACCAAATTGATCATGTGATTGCTTCTGCACGACATGCCTCATCAGTTATTGATGTTAGAGCATGCCGAGGCCCCAACTGCGATTCTGATCATGTTCTTGTTAAAGCAGTTATCAGGGAAAGATTATCAAATGCACAGAATAGAAGACCTCAAGAAAGGAAGAGATGGGACTTGGAAAAACTCAATGACCCTGATGTAGGTGACAGATACAGAAGGTCAATTGAACAAGGATTAAGAGAGCTGGAGAGTCAAAGAAATGGGGGGGAACGGGTGGAAGAGAGATGGAGAGGTGTGAGAGACCTCATTGTGAGAACAGCTGAGCAGGTCCTTGGAGAGAAACAAAGGATAAGAAATGAATGGTTTGATAATGAATGTATGGATGCAATTGAGACAAAGAACCGGGCTAGGAAGCAATTGTTACAGAGAGCAACAAGGCAGAAGCAGGAAATGTATGATCAATTAAGGAGAGAGTCAAATAGGATATGTCGATGGAAAAAGAAGGAAATGTGGAGGAGGAAGCTAGAGTCCATTGAGTTACTGAATGAGCAGAATGAAATAAGAAATTTTTACAAAGAAACTGAATGGTTTAGGAAAGGCTATCGACCACGGTTGAGTGGATGCAGAGATAAAACTGGAGCAATGCTGGGTGATGAAGCAGCTGTGAGAGAAAGGTGGACAGAACATTTCAAAGAACTGCTTAATAATGAAAGAAATGATCAAGAAGAAATAAATGCGATTGAGTATCAAAGGGCAGAGCCCAATATACAGGCCCCAACGCCAGCAGAAGTTGAGTGTGCAATTAAAAAGATAAGGAATCATAGAGCCCCAGGTGAAGATGGAGTCACCAGTGAATTATTGAAGAATGCGGGAAGTGCTTTGGCTAATGAGCTCCATACAATAATTGTTAAAATATGGAATGAGGAGGAAATGCCAGAAAGTTGGAAGGTAGGACTGATATGCCCAATATATAAAAAAGGAGATAAAATGAATTGTGCTAATTACCGAGGCATAACCCTACTTAATATAGCCTACAAGGTTTTCTCAAATATACTTTTACAGAAATTGAGTATTTACTCAGAGGAGATTGTGGGAGAGTATCAGTGTGGCTTCCGAAAGCAAAGAGGAACGTTAGATCAACTTTTTGTGATAAGACAAATGATGGAGAAAGCCTATGAACATTCCATTGACCTACACATGTTGTTTGTCGATTTCTGTGAGGCATTTGACAGTGTTAACAGAGACGGCCTATACTGTTACATGGAGCAAAAAGGAGTGCCCAAGAAGATCGTGAGGTTGGTAAAAATGACAATGGACAATGCTGGAGCAAAAGTACTGGTAGAAGGTAGAAGTGGAGATCAATTCAGACTGTCAAGAGGAGTGCGGCAAGGGGATGCGTTATCGGCGACTCTGTTTAATATTGCTATACAGAAGGTATTAGAAAGTGTGAAAAACACTGGTTGTATTGTCTACAAGTCAAGACAAATATGCGCATATGCTGATGATGTCGTACTCATTGCCAGAAATGAGAGGGAGCTAAAGGGAATGATTGAGGAGCTTCAGATAGCTGGGAAGAAAATGGGTCTGGAAGTTAATGCAGAAAAAACAAAGCACATGAGAGTGACAAGAAATGCTGCTCGATGGGTGGCAAATGACTTTGAAGTGGGGGAATGGTCCTTTAAAAATGTACAACATTTCTCATACCTGGGTGTTGATGTGAACAGTACCAATAAGTTGAGTGATGAAATAAAGCAGAGAGTGATGGCTGGAAATCGTGCCTATTTTGCCAATATTAAGTTGATTACTTCTCGGTCATTATCCAGAGCAACCAAGTTGAAAATATACAAGACTCTGATCAGACCTGTGATCACCTATGGCTCAGAGACCTGGAACATTACTGTAGTTGATGCCAATAAACTGAGAGTTTTTGAAAGGAAAGTAATAAGGCGAATATATGGGGGCATCAATGATAATGGAGTATGGAGGAGAAGGGCAAACGATGAAATAAATGAAATTCTTGGAGGTGAGGATATAGTCCGTTTCATCAAGTCACAAAGACTGCACTGGGCGGGTCATGTAGAAAGAATGGCAGAGCATAGAATGCCAAGAGCAATTTATAAGGCCAGGATGGAGGGAAGAAGGAGACAGGGGCGGCCACGCAACAGATGGAGTGATGAAGTGGAGGAGGATCTCAGGAGGATGGGAGTTACAGCGTGGAGGCGAAGGGCTTGTGACCGGACCGTGTGGAGGGCTCTCGTGCGAGAGGCTAAAGCTCACATCGAGCTGTGATGCCAGAAGAAGAAGATGGAGTCCAGGTCAATCGTCTATCCAACGTAACTCCTAGAAATGCAATTTTTTCTTCCTGGTCTAATTGATTATCGTTTACAAACACGTTTATAGCCCTATCTTCATTTAAGTTATGTTTGTTTTTGAATTGAAGGTATTGGCATTTTTTACTATTTATAGTTAATTTCAACTGATTTAAAAATTGGACAATGGACTGCACACCTATATGGGCACTTATTTCTAAATTATCTAGAATGGAATTGCTGAAAATGAGTGATGTATCATCAGCAAATAAGAGGGCTCTACCACTAATTAATTCTTTAGGTAAACGGTTGACATATAACAAAAAAAGCAATGGACCTAGTATTGACCCCTGAGGCACTCCAGCTTGCACCTCTAATTTATTAGATTTATTCTTTACTATACTATTACCAACTACTGTAGTTAGTTCTACACATTGTTTTCTCCCAATAAGATATGATTCAAACCATTTCAGTTCAACCCCATTTACACCTACATTTTGCAGTATTTCCAATAAAGTTCTATAATTAACACAATCAAATGCCTATGACAGATCTAAGAAAATTGCAGTAGCTTTATCACCTGAATCTATTATATCTATTAGTTTTTCAACTAGAGAAACTATGGCTGTTTTTGTTGATCTCCCTTTCTGGAAGCCATGCTGTTCATCACAGATAAAGTTAGCTTCTTGAAGGTGCAGCAGTAACCTATTTAGAACTACTCTTTCAAAAATTTTACTTATTACATTTAAAATACTAATGGGCCTATAGTTTTTTACCTTTTCTCTATCACCACTTTTGAAGATTGGCAAGATCTTCCCCTCTTTTAAGTTATCTGGAAAAACACCTTGTTCTAATGAATGATTGATCAGATGAATCAAAGGGTCTAACAATTGATCTTTACATTCTTTCAGAATTTTACTGGATACCCCATCCATTCCTACAGTTTTTTTATTATTTAAACTATCAATGATATTTGACAACTCGTCTTGGGATACTGGGTGGAATTTTAATTCGTTCTGAATCCCCTCAGTGTTCCTCATGTTTGCATCACTAATACCTGTATTAAGAGATTTTTGAAGATCCTTAGCAACCAGTTGATAATATCTGTTAAAGAAATTACAAATGTCTACACTATCATCAATATATTTGTTATTTTGTTAATTATTCTGGGGACACTAGTATAAGCATCTACATGAGCTACTTGCCTATTTTTGTTTATTACATCCCACACTGCTGTGTTAAAGTACACACTATTATTCAAAATTTCAGCTGTTTTCTTACATTTCGCTCTTTTCACTTCTTTTGTATAATTTTTCTTTAGAGCTTTGTAATTATCTTCACTTAACATATTTCTAGATAATTTGAATATTCATCATAATGCATCTTTAACCCTATTTCTTTTTGCAAGGATATCATCAGTTATCCACTCTTCAATATTGTCTAATTTGTTTTATAGGCACTTTTCAACTGGAAAACTCTTTTCTTATGAAACCTCAAAATATTAATGGAACTATCATATTTGTTATTTATACTATTGCTGTGGTCAACCCTACTCCGGTTTCCTTGCAACAGATTCTGATTCAAACAAAAACAATAAATTGTTGTACCCTGTTCACATTGTTGAATTTCTCTTTTCACTTAACTATTTTTAATTGATTCATTCATTGACTGCATTCAGGCCCTGCAGCCTCACCTCTTAAGATTTGTTAGGGCCATGTTATACGAGCGCTAATAACGCGGCATTGATGTCGCGGGAAACAGGGCGCTAAAATTCCAAGTTATACATGACGCTACTATAATGCAGCGTTGAACACGCATCGCTAGCGCGTGCCCCTGTTGTCGACGCGTGCATTGTCGTATAGTCGTTGCGTCATTTACTTTCCACGATGGACACCATCCAGTAGGTTTAAATTAATTCAATTAATGAAGTAATACATGCAAGATTAGTGTTAGACACAATTTTCCCACACGTCGTACAGAAATCAAAGGTGTAACAGATCTGTACCAGGCCGATCTTGTTGATATGTCAAATTACAGTACCATCAATAGAAATTTCAAATTCATACTGACAGTAATAAATTGTTTTAGTAAATTTGCATTTGCAATACCATTGAAAAGTAAAACAGGCAATGATGTGGCAAACGCCCTCAAACCAATACTTGAACAGAATAAGATAAAGAATTTTCAAACTGATGCCGGTAAAGAGTTCTACAATGCTGCTGTTCAAAAACTTTTCGAAATGTACAACATCAATCACTATAGTACTTTCAGTAATAAGAAGGCGGCAATCTGTGAACGTTTCAATAGGACCCTCAAACAGCACATGTTTCGTGAATTCACTGTACAGGGAAATTATAAATGGTTGAACCTACTTCCAAAAAACTGCTAGACAAATACAATAACACTGTTCATCAAACCACCTGCATGAAACCGAGTGAGGTGAATACTGAAAATGAAAAGTATGTACTGATGAATGTTGATAAGGCTACCCTGCGCTCCTTCAAACTTACAAAACAAAAGTTTAAAATTGGTGATAAGGTTCGAATCACTCGTTACAAGCGAATATTTGATAAAGGATACCTACCAAACTATACTAATGAGATTTTCACCATACACAATGTACTACCAAGCATTCCCTTCACCTATCACCTCAAACACGATAACAATAAAATTATTAAGGGGGCATTCTATGAGTATGAAATGAAGAAAACCAAGTACCCCGATGTGTATCTTATTGAAAGAGTGCTAAAGAAGGAAGGCAATAAATTGTATGTGAAATGGTTGGGCTTTGATTCAAAATACAATTCATGGATTGATAATAATACATTAAAAAAATGAAGCTAAAACAGCACAAATCAAAACTGCCTCTGATTAACTTTGACAAGTATTTAAATAAAAAGCAACAAATAAGACACAGTGTGCTTCTACCAAATAGTATGAGATGTATTGTGTGTGGGCCGTCCAATGTTGGAAAAACAAATACCGTTTTTAATTTATTATTTGCCGAGAATGGTGTCAAGTTTTCACATTTATATGTATTCACCAAATCTCACCAGCAAGACAAGTATCAACTTCTCAAGGAAATCATGAGTCAAGTAGCCGAGGTTGGATTCAATCTGTACCAGCATAATGAAGAAATACCACACCCAAACGATGCACACCCCAATTCAGTTATGATTTTGATGATATTTTTGTGGAAAAACAACAGAATATTCGAGACTATTTCAGTATGGGTAGACACAACAACATCAATAGTTTCTACATTTATCAATCATACTCTAGTATTCCTAAAATAATTGATCAGAGACAACATTAATTTGATTGTTATATTCAAACAGGATAATCGTAATCTACAACACATATATCATGATATATCTGTATATCCAGATTTGAGTAGGGATGAATTCAGTAGAATGTGTGCTCAAGCATGAAATAATAATAATTTTCTAGTCATAAACAAAGATTGTGCACTGGATAATGGGAGATACAGAGTTGGATTTGATAAATTTATCCTATTATAAAAATGATGCTGAAAAAGGATCTAAAAGAATTGATGGCCATCAAGAATAATATAAAACAGCTGCGTGACTCTATACATCAAAAACATCAAGAATTATCGTATGATGCAATTAGTGAAGAAGAAAATTTACTGAAACAATATAAACCCATTACCAAAACATTAAATCAATTTAAACAACAACAACAACAATTATTTGATGTTAAACAGGAAATGAAAGAGGAGGAGGAGGAGGAGGAGGAGGAGGAAGACTACCCATTCTAAACTCCACTAATTTAGATATAACAGACATTTCCAATTTAGACTCTTCCAATGTTCCCAGTTTTTTAGACTCTTCCAGTGTTTCCAATTTAGACACCTCCAATGTTCCCAATTTAGACAGCTCCAATGTTCACAGTAATTTAGATGAAAGTAGTAGAAGAGACAGTAGAGAGTCTAGTCAGAAAGTTGCATCTAGAAAATGTATAGGCACATACATTGATAATTTTATGAGAACAACAAAAGGTCAAAATCTGTATGAAGTTCACTTCAATCCCACCATCAATGAATGGCAAATTGGAAACAAAGTTATCAAGTTTGACAATAAAAAAATCATTATTGATGGTAATAAATCATTCCCGCTTACACAGGGTCTACTAGAGCTGCTATTCAAAGCAATTCCACATACATTCATCTATAGGAAAGGTGATCTTGTCGACTACAAACATATACTTGAACTAACTGTAGTTCATCTTGATGCATTGGGACGTGTGAAAAGAAATACCAGTTTTAAATACACTCGCATAATTGAAGATTTGTTTCCACCTAAATGTGTTGAAGGAGTTGAACAAAAACTGGGTAGTGGAATACAACATGATATGCAAATTGAAACCACACCTAAGAGCAACGTCTTCACCTATTGGGATAATCCAAATGAATTGTGTGAAAGATTGGAATTGTTGATTAATTCAAAACTTGCCAGACACAGCAGTCATGATTCAGAAATTGCATCAATAATTGAAGAATTACGTGAAATTTGTATCATTATAGGTGGTAATTTGGTATTATAAAAATGACTATTGATAAATTTGGATGACATTTGTATGCAAGTAGAAGAGCAAATATCAATGAAGAATTGAAACAATTGGTGCAAAATTTAATTGATATCCTACAATTGATACCACTTGCGGCACACCATCTTCCAAGAGTTGATCTCAACAACATTGATCAGTGGCGAGCAATGACAGATCCAAACCTATTTGATCAGTATAGAAAATATTCAGAGGAAACTGAAAATCCATGGTTTTTTAGAGCATGGTTTGAGAGGAAATTTATTTACAAACATGAATTATAATAAAAAACATGACTATTGATAAATTTGGTCAACATTTGAGTAGAAAAGAGACACTGGACTTGGAGAGAGAAGAGATGATAAACTTGTTTCAAAACGCCATTACTCTTGCACAACAAATAGATACAGTTAAAGATTTCTACTTACCAAACATTGATATTAGACAACAGTGGAAACATGTAACAGATCCACAATTACTTACCAACTATAGAGAGGCTGTAAAGGGTCTCTCCAGCTATAATTCCTCATTTAAAAGATGGTATGAGAAAAATTGTCTATATAAAAATGAATAGAAAAGAACTATAATATCCCAATAGAGAAGAAGAAAAAGTCAGCAAAAAAGGAGAGGTCAGTGGAAAAGAAGGGATCTGGTTTATTTGGTTCCATAATTAATAAAGCGATTGATCTACTACCCGTAGAACTACATATTCCTGGCTACCAGTTCTGTGGTGGAGGGACAAGCTTGAAAAAACGATTAGCAAGAGGAGATAAAGAAATAAATAGATTAGATGAAGCATGTCGAGAGCATGACATAGCCTATAGTGACCCAACACAAAATCGAACAGGAGCGGATAGGAAACTTGCAGCACTCGCATGGAAAGAGTAAAAGCACCCGATGCTAGTCTTGCCGAACGCTCGGTAGCCTATCTAGTTACAAATCTTATGAATGCAAAAGTGAAATTTGGTGGAGGAGGAAAGAAACACAGCAAAGGTGTCTATCTGAAACCATACAAAGGTTGTGGTATAAAGAAGAAGAAGGTAGAGAGTGCATTGAAAGCTATTTTTTAAAAAAATCCCCATTATCAAATATAGATATAGTAAAGTATGCAAAACAGCTTGACTTACCATTACATGGAGTTTATATGAGAGATAAACTACCAAACACACCACTCAAACACCTAGAACTGGGTGTAATCAATCTGGACAATGAAATTGGTGAGGGCACTCATTGGACGTGCTACTTTAAAAATGCTAATCTATGTGACTATTTTGACAGTTTTGGTAATCTAAGTCCACCACTTGAATTTATGAAATATATGCAAGGTGTAAGAGTTTGATACAACTACAAGAAATATCAACAAATGGAGCACTCATGCAGACATCTATGTCTATTGTGGTTGTATAAAAAATATAGTGATTATGTTTACGCTAACAGCAAACGAGAATCCATTGGTTAGTGAAATCTTCCCACCAGTTGAATTGGATAGCTTCAACTATGAGGTGGGTCTAGTCAACATGTACACATACAATACAATTCCAAATATTGAAACAAATGTAAATAATAAGTTTGTGTATGATGGGAGTGTGGTTGAAATACCAGAAGGATCATATGAATTGGAGGATTCTAAATTATATTCGAAATCATCTTAAAGCAGTCAACTGAGAATCAAAGCCAACAACAATACGCTACAGTGTGAGCTGTATGCAGATAAAGATATTGATCTAACTATGAAGGACAGCATTGGTCCAATACTTTGATTTCAACATGAAAAATTACTAGCAAATAAATGGCATATATCAACAAAACTGGTTCATATAATGCGTGTGAATAGTATACGTGTAGAATGCAATATTGCACAGGGTTCGTACAATAATGGCAGTGAAGGTCACACAATTCATGAGTTTTACACAATTGTACCTCTCGGCTATAAAATAATTGAATCACCCACAACTGTGGTGTACATGCCAATCAATACAAACACAATAAATCAAATTTGTATAAATATAATTGATCAGGACGGGAGTGTGGTAAACTTTCGTGGAGAAACAATAACAGTACGCTTACATGTAAGAAAAAAACCAGTTGGTTTATAATTACATATAAAAAATATGCTAATATTTACAAAAAATCATCAACCACAACAACCTGGTGGAACAGATAGGAAATTACTTACACCTAAAAATAGACAACTACTACAAAGATTAGGTTTTTTTGTATATAATAAAAATATAAACAAAAATTATGAATCATCAAATTCCTCATGGTATGCAAATTGATTCAATATTCAATGTTGGTGAGAAAGTACAATTCAATGAGAGAATAACCCAATTCGAGTATCACACCCATACACTATATGCATCACAAACATACAAAAATAATAATGAAATTCGTATCAATGTAAATCAACAGGATGTGTACACACTGCTATGTAAAAGCTATCTTCTAATAGAGGGTAATATTAAAGTACAAAAAGCAGACAATACTGAAGTTGACTTTGTATTAGTGAACAATGGAATAGCCTATTTATTCGATGAGATTAGATATGAGGAGAGTGGAGTCGAAGTTGATCGCACATGTAATGTTGGCATGACAACAACAATGAAAAACTTCTTGTGTGAAACTCCACAAAATAAATGTATATGGGAGAATGCAGGATGGAATCGTGATGGATGGAGAAATAGAAAGAAATTTAGCTTTTGTATACCACTGGAAATGTGGTTAGGCTTCATGGAAGATTATAGAAAAATTATTTTGAATGTGAAACAAGAATTGATTCTGCTTTGATCCTCATCTGATCTAAATGCAATTCAAACCACCACTGGTACTAAAATCGAAATTAATCTAACAAAAATACAATGGAAAGTACCCTACAAACATGTAGAAGACACAATTCGTCTTAATCTACTGAAATTATCTCACAATGATAAACCAATTAGCCTTGCATTCAGATCTTGGCAATTACATGAGTATCCTACCCTACCGGAAAGCACAAGTCATCAGTGGACTGTTAAAACTGCATCACAAATGGATAAACCAAGATTTGTTGTACTAGGACTGCAAACTAATAGAAAGAATAGCCTTCATAACGATATATCTCAATTCGATTTTTGTAATTTGAATAATGTGCACTTGTATTTGAATGCACAATACTTTCCCTATGATAATATTATGGGTAATTAACATACATTGATTGTATCAGATGTTTGCCACCTTTCAACACGCTTACTACAAACAAAGTGATTCAGGAACATCAATAGCATTTGATAAATTTGAAAAAAACACCACTAATTGTGATAGACTGTTCTCATCAAAGTGAACTTTTGAAATCTGGTGCATTAGATGTGAAACTTTCATTTGACACAACAGCAAATATCCCAGAAAATACATCTGTGTACTGTCTCATTATATACTGAAATATCTACGAATATACACCATTGAGTGGAATTGTTAGAAAAGTAATGTAAACAAAACATAGCGATATTATTAACAAAACAAATTCAAAGTATTTGTATAATTTGAAATATATGTATAAATATAATTTATAATTTGAGTAATTTAAAAAAAATAAAGTAGAAATAAAATAATAAAAATTTTTTTTTACCTACATTTACACACCTACACACCTATGCAGGTACCTACATTTACACACCTAGACACCTACGCAGGTACCAACATTTACACACCTACACAGTACTAGGTACCTACATTTACACACCTACACACCTATTCAAGCAAAAAAAAAATTTTTTTTTATTTTAAAGTTTTTGAAAGTCTTTAGGTTTTAAAGTTTTTGTACTTTTCCATGTGATGGCTGCTGCTCACTGATTTTACGTTTTCTTATTTTTGGAATATCTTTGTGGCCCCAAGCTAGAGTATCAATTTGGTTTGGTAGTATGAAACGTTTATTGTCATGAGATTGAAGAGCTAGTTTTTCAAGTTCAACAGTATAGACATGATGCAGTTTACTTACAATTGCTGATGATTTTACATTTTTGGTTTTATATCAAACAGACACTCTTTATAGTTTTCAAATCTCAATTGATTTCTATTTGCACTCTTGGGAATTCCCTTTGCAACCTTCTTCTCTGAATCACCTATGTGAATCGCATACATTTTGGCTTGTAGCCCAACAAACTCAGAAATTATTTCACCTCCACACTCATCCTTAAATTTTCCTAGTTGTTTTTTATGTTTTGTGCTGTAACATTGGTGGTCTTTTGGATAATTAGATGTGTCAAATAAATCCAAATTTCTTTCAATATCTTAATAAATATTGTGTGTTTGAATCAGGTACATAAAACTGTCTGTATCCAACATCAGCAGTTCAACATTGGGATACATTTTTAGAATTTCATCATAATGGAATTTGTATATTATTGCTTTACTCGACTCAAGTATTGCCATACCCACATAAATGGGATGATTTAGATTAACCTCAAGCTTGTTTAGACATACACCAACAACGTCAGTGTTGAACCTGTACCAGTTTTTCACTCTTGGATATGCAATCACTCTATCAAGTTGTCTTTCATCAGTTATAATCCTGAAATCATTGTGTTTCCTTACATTTTCCAACGTTTTTCCATAAATTGCGTTAGAACATAGCTTGTATAGATCTCTATCAAAATCATTATTTGAATTCTTTCTCAATTCGGTATTTAATGATATAAATTGCTCTAACCACTTTGATTGATTGAATTGCACAACTCTGTGTATTTTTGTTAATTTCATACCTAATCTCATGTAAAGTTTCAAATTTTTATAGTGTAGAATGTAATTTTTACGGTTTTCAAAGGTTGTAATCAATTTCTCATATCCTCCTGATGGTGGTGTGGCTTTCACTGGTGCCAGGGGGTAATGGTTGTGCATATCATGTAGACTTTCTGGATATTCAAGATCGACTTCTAGAAAGTAGCCAACATGTGATTCATCTGAAATTTTTGTGACATCAAGATTTTGAATTTGCTCATTAGATAACCACTTGAATCCAGAGTGTGGTAGTGATTCACTCATGCTTGTACCATATAAATTGTTTGCATCAAGGTAGATTATAAATGTGTTTTTGGAATTTTTGTCAGATGTAGATAAATATTGATTGTTGGCTTTTGCATATCGTTTGGGGATTACACTTAAACCTCCACAAATGCCAGACTCCACAAACAGGTGCATGTCTGGATCACTCAAAAGTTCAAGTTCAATACCAGTCATTTTCAACCTTGCATTCCATGAATAGTGTGGTAGGGAATAAAAGTGGGATGGATCAAGACTGTAGGTTTTCTGGAATGTTGATCTGAAAGATTGAAATATGTCGGCAAGTAAGAGTATATCGGTGGTTAGGTAGAGATCGTGAAATTGGCCAAGATTTTTCAAGTTGAACGCATTCCAAACAGTTATAGCATTTTGATAGTCATTCTCACTTACATCTGAATTGGTTAGTTTGTTGTAGAACTTTTCTTTTGGGAGGAGTTGCTTTTCTTCGAATTTCTCAAAACAATCCATATATTTGTATGAGTAGATTTGTTTTTTCAAGAGTAAATTTGTATTATTTGGAAAATGTGCTGAAATCAGTTGGAAAGCATTTGATAACATATTTTCTGCCAATTTTGTAAGAGATGAATTCAGAAATTGTATCGAATCAATAAATCTCAAAGTGTTATTTAGTGTTATTGAAATTATTTTTTCACTTGTCCTAGCTAAGCAACTTGTTTTCTTTTTATATTTATTGAGTGATTGAACAATGAAGTGGGAATCGTAACCGGTGAAATTGTGGAATATTACAGGAATGAATTCTACTTGCTTTGCATTAAGATTACATGATTGATGAGCGGCTCCAATAAACTTTCCAGTTGAATGCGAGTGGTGTCGCACACGATCAAACAATAAGCTCTTATTACACAGGCAACACACATCTACCATTTTGAATTTGTTTTCTTCTTCTACTGTTATCTGCATTGGCACTTGTATTTTCAATTGCTTTTTCAATTCATTTCCATGTTTATCTAATTCATCCAGAAACTTTTCTATTAAATTTGATGATTCAGACAGGTTGGATGCTCTAACTACCCTTGGTCCATAATGAATTGATCCACTTTCATTAACTATTACATATCCATAACCACATTGTATATGTTCTTCATCTCTAATTAAACATTCAAAGTCGGTGTATATGGTGAAGGGTGTGGGTAGGGTGTAGGAGAAATTTGTGAATTTTAAAACAGTGTTTTGTTGTGGAATTTTAATGCATTGTGTTTCATGTGATGAGCACAATTCAATATGTTTCTCTAAATTACGTTTTGCATTTTTATTAGTGAATCTCTGAAAACAGTGGGGGCAAATTTCTTCTTTATCATGACTTTTTGTTAGATGTGATAGTAGTCTGGATAGATTTTTAACAAGAGTGTAGTGTTTTTGTTCATTGTTAGATAACAACAACAGGGTGATTGTGTGCTCTCTGTTTCTGTGTTGGGATGCAAAGATTGGATAGAACATGTATTTTTCTTCTTTATATGTAATAACATTAACAGCTATTGTTGTGTTTTGGTTCTCAAATTTGGGTATGTCTTGCAATTTTAGTGGGAAGCACAAATTTTCAATATTAATTTTATCTTTTATTTTTTTAACTGCAGATACTTGATATTTCTTAGTGGTGTTGAAATAGGAGAGGATGGACCAAACAAAGCAAAGATCATCTTCATTTCTCACATTTATAACAGCATTTCTATTAAAAAAAATTTCTGGGGTAGGAATGTATGAGCCAGAACCACTTATTGGTCTGTATCTTACAATGTTGAAATTAAATTGTTTGAATATGTCTATAGTCCAACCACTCCCTAACTTTGTGAACCCCTCAATAATTTTTGCCTCTGCCTCCTGCCATGTGTGTTAAATTTATCAAGATTCTCATAGACTGAGATTATAGACCTCGATTGTCCATGGAATGTGGGTTCTACAAACAGTTCTTTATCGCCAGAAATCTTTTTTAATTTTACTGTCAAGCTTACATACCATTTAATGTTGTGGTGGAATTTTTCAGATTCTTTAAGCATTATATCAATTATTTCCGGTTTAATACTCTCAAACAATATTTTAACATCAATTGTTTTAAATAAATTACATTTCAAGAAGAGACATATGTTGTTGATGCTGCGTTGGTAGACTGGTGATGAGTAGAGATGAGGCGTATTTACTGGAACAGGTATTTTTACTGAGTATTTGAACGTACGGACTAGCACCTAGTATTCGAAGAACAAATTACTCAGATATCTGTGAGTATTTCTAGAAACGAGTAAACTATGCGACTTCAAGTCCCCACTCCAATTTATGGAGTGGGAGTGGAGCTTTGTAATTTGCAGTTGTACAGTAGCTATTAATAGCTCATTTCTCGTTATAGAACTATTCAACTACTCACTCGCTCTTTCTCACTCACTCTCACGCTCTCTCTCTATTCACTATACTCAATTGTTGGCGCATGCGTCTAGATTGTCTTTGGTTGCGTATGGCGTATGCGTGTACTTTTCCAGTACAAATACTTCTTGAGTACTTGAGTATGGGTACTAAAAAGTAGTTTGTTACTCACGCGTCTCAAGGTCTTGCCGTCCGCGTCTCATTTCGCTACAGCACATTTGAGAGCAACTCAATAATAAGATTTGTGCTGTATTTAACATGAGTAATAAAGATTTGTGCTGTATTTAATGTGAGAAACAGTACCAGTACCGCAGTACGATACTCTCTTGTACGTCTACTCTGGCAAACTGGCTAATATAAAATACTACCTAGTATTTTGGAACAGGTATTTGGAATAGGTATTAGAATGTACTAGTACTTGGAATATTTAGTATCAGAAAAACCTAGTACAACCCATCTCTAGTGATGAGTGGGTGGATGAAATTATTCTATCCATTTTTATATATACAAAAAAAGTTGCGATGATAAGGCAGCAATGTTCATGTAAACTGAAAAAGAAAACCAAATTTCTGTTTAAAGTGAATAGAAGGGGTGTAAGTTTTGCAATTCATAAACTCGCCAATGTTTTGGAACCCACCTAAAAATAATAGGACTACCATCACACAGTATAGTAAAATGCTATTTAAAAAAAACCCCTACACTTTTTTGGAGGATGAAGCCCACACAGGTTTGTGATCTGTGTGATGGTTGTCCTACTATTTTTAGGTGGGTTCCGAAACATTGGTGAATGATTTTACAGCATAGAAGTGTCTTATTTAATGGTCAATCCAATTGATCACCGTTTCAAAGATGGCATAGGAGTTGCATAGCTTATCTCTGATTTATAATTGATGACAGACAAAGCAAATGAAGTGTAAAGAGAATGTGTGTGATTAAAAGGACCGAGAGCTATAGAGAGTGGGTGGGACCTACATAAAGTTCATACAGTTGAACCTTTCATAAATTCTGAATTCTACTCGTGATCTCATTCTTTCTTACTCTAACTCTCTCATTCACCCTCTCTCTTACTCTTTCTCTCTTTCTTTCCCTTTCTCTCTCATGCTCTTACCTCAAAGACGTTATCTCTCTCTAGCTCTCAGTCCTTTTAATCACACACATTCTCTTTACACTTCATTCGCTTTGTCTGTCATCAATTATAAATCAGAGATAAGCTATGCAACTCATTTACAAGCTTACATAACTATAAATATAAAATAACTGAATGCTAAAATAATAGATGCTCTCACTTACTCTTTCTCTCTCACTCACCCTCTCTCTTACTCTAACTCCTTCTCTCACTCACCCCCTCTCTTTCTCTTTCACTCTACAAACATACAATAAAGAAAAAACATTTTGTAGAGATACATACCTTTATTAGTGAAGGTGGTTATGGTTTTGTAGAGAAAACATCAGTTGGTACACCTTCAAAAATCATTCCATCTGAAGTTGTGATGATCAGGCAGCAATGTTCATGTAAACTGAAAAAGAAAACCAAATTTTTGTTCAAGTGAATAGAAGAGGTGTTCGCTGTGTAATTCATAAACTCACCAATGTTTTGGAACCCACCTAAAAACTTTAGGACAACCATCACACAGTATAGTAAAATGCTATTAAAAAACCTTACACTTATTATTATTTGATAAACTATCCTTCTCATTATTCATTCCAAATATCATTGAAAGGAAATTAATTATAAATTGTCACTTTTAGTCAAACTCATTTAAATTGATAAAATAAAACTGAAAACTCATTTAGATTATACTGAAGACTTTTGAAATGGCGGATATTGAATAGCTACTGTACAAAAATATCAGTCACTGCTAGGAATTGAAACTACAGTATGGTAACCTTATTTTAGACTTGACCATATTGGTTTCTATCTATCTCGTAAGTTGGTTTGAAGTGACCAGCAATTTAACAGACTGAGAAATATATAGCAACATAATTTATTTATTTCGAATCCCTCAAAGTGCTATTAAATAGGTCAACTGCATAAATCCAGATGCTCTTGCTTTCTCTCTACAAACATACAAAAATAAATAGAGAAAAAACATTTTGTAGAGATACATACCTTTATTCATGAAGCTGATGATGTTCAGTAATTCATTAAAAAGTATAATGGTACACATAAGCTAAATTCATTCTTAGAAGGTGTGTGGTGTTTATGGTACAACTTTCCTCATACAAATGAGAAATAAAGACAGTGCAAACGGTCGTTGAAAGTTGTTAGTTGGCTGATGTCTGGGTTAGTAGAAGGTTGAATGCTCGTATGTGCTGTTGCTGTCCACATTCGATTGTAATGGGGGTCTGCTACCGATTACGTCACTCGAATCAGGAGTCGATGAACTCTGCATCTTATCTTTACTGCATTATGCAGTTCCAGTCAGGTGCAACCTGTCTCATAATTATTGCACATTTCACGAATAAATGATTGTGAATACCATGAATGTAATTTAAAGTTTTTCGGGTTTTAATATCACCGACAAGTGGTGGACTTAATATGTTATATTCCAGAATTCAGTGCTTCAATCAATTCCGTATGTTATCCAAATGATTATAATTAAATATTTCCAACTTTGCCAAATTTAAAGTTATTACTAGCCTATAACTACTGAATTTCATATTAAATTTAATATTAATTTAAATTTAACTTTATTGTATCAAATATTA
Organism: Conomelus anceps; assembly: GCA_948455865.1. Taxonomy (NCBI): domain Eukaryota; kingdom Metazoa; phylum Arthropoda; class Insecta; order Hemiptera; family Delphacidae; genus Conomelus; species Conomelus anceps. The sequence goes on along the minus strand of OX418216.1, from coordinate 77,616,493 downwards.
TTATCTAGTATTAATGAATTCGGAACAATGAAATGAAAGATGAAAAAAAAATGAACGATCTTTCAATGAAATTTAATTACCTTGTGGTATAGTTTGCGTTTTTTTCGTGATTTTTAACTCCTGTGAAAATAGGAATTTTGGGGATCTGATAGATTGTGTTAAATCAACTTTGACTCACCTATGTTAGGTTAGGTTAGGTTTGGATGGGTTGGCTTAGGTAAAGGTTAAATTAGAAGTTAAAGAAAAACTGGCCTGGAATTCCTACTTTCCCCTACTGACAACTGAGGAGGATTGCGTGGATGAATATCTCCAAGAATGTTGTAGGAGAGCAGTGGGAAGATATGAATACAGAAACTAAAGAAAACATAGGTGGGTTATCTTACTTTATTGATGATTAAAAATCAATCTTGAACATGTAAAAAATATGCTAAAAAATTAAATTCATTAGATGTTTTTAATTATTTTCAGAAAAAACAATGGTTTTATTTAGAACATCTTTAACCCTTAATGTACTTGCGCCTAATTTTGAGATGCCAGTACTCAAAAAATATTAAGGTTTAGTACAGTGCATATCTTATTATTCTTCCAAGAACTTACCAAAGATTTGTTGATGCAAAATTGTCTTTTCAGGTATTCAAAGTAACGTTCACAAAATAGTAAAAAAAACACATTTCACAAATACTGCGCTGTGGTATGGAAAAGAAGCTACATTTACTGCATGATAAAACGCATGTGTGCCAAACACATAGCAGGATTTCAAGCAGCGGGAAAATAAGCTGCTATTACTGCAGGAAAAAACGTTTGTGTGGCCGGGGTCTTGCCTATCATCACCATCAACAGCAAGTACCCAACCGGGACTCTCATACTCTCAGAGCCTAAGTGGGGTCTTGCCCATCATTATCATCACCAGCAAGTACCCAACCTGGGCTCTGGCTATGCCAGTAGCTTGAGCCAGGACTTGAAGGCCTAATCTGAAGCTGCTTGCAAGGGCACCCATGCTCTACCAACAGCCAAGGCAACATTAATTTTGGCACCCAATGTGGGGCAACTAATACATGGATGTGTAGTGACCCAATTTTCCACTGCAGCAGCTCACTTCATCATAGTTCTGGGGACAGTAGACCCCAGTGGCGCCCAAGATACAAACATGGTTGTGACAAGGAACCAGACAGACACTACTGGATCACTCCTGGTCCCAGTTGCAACAGGAAGCTCAACAACCACAACTGATCCAGCTGGTCTCCCGACAGCACAGGTCCAAGTTACTGGCCCAATCACAGTTCCTGACACAATCAGTACAATGTCCGACCCAGCCTCTCACCTCCATGGCCCAAAGCCTGGCCTCTACCACTACTCAGACAGCACACACACTACACAGCACATGCACCAAGCTACCTGCCAACCATGAGCAGTCCACCACTCAACCTGGCTACTCTACTTCTAGAGTTCCATGGACGGCTCCACAAGGATCCAGCAACATTCATACAAAAATGTGTAGCTATCCTGCAAAGCCACCAAGTGCCTACTTACTCTTGGCTCTATCTACTACAGGCCCAGTTACATGCCAATACCGCCAACTGGTGGCAGGAGTATGGAGAATTCATCACAGATTGGCAGCAGTTCCAATCCCACCTCCAGGCCAAGTTCTCAGGAACCCAGAGAATAGCAGAGGCTCATAAGGAATTTTATGGAACCAATCAGAAGACTTATCAGCCAGTTGAAAAATTTCTCCATCAGAAGATCCAACTTCAGCAGTGACTTGGGTCAGCCCTAGCAGAAGAAGAGGTCATCTCTCTGCTAATCAATCAGCTGACACTCAAACTCCAGATGCTAGTTTGAGCTGCTTGACCACAAGATCTTGAAGATTTGATCTCATTAGCAAATGAGTTTGAGAATGATCTGAGTCATTAACCTAAGGCAAAGCCATCTGCTCTACCTGCATCACTAGGTTTTTTGATAAATAAGTTATCAAAGATGAAAATTGTAAGCTTTAAGCAGTACACACACCAAATTTCTGTGATAATTTGGAAACTACATGGACATGTGAAAGGAAGAGTCAAACAGGTATATGCACCAACTTCAGCATCAACAGATGAAGAAATTGAAGAATTATATGAAGATCTGAAAGAGGCTCTCGCGAATGATTCATGCAAATACTATATTGTGATGGGAGAAATGAATGCAAAAATTGGGAAGAGCAGAGGTGAAAGATGTGTTCGAAGGTACGGATTTCGTGAAGGAAATGAGCATGGTGAACAACTAGTTGAATTTGTTGAAAGCAAGAACATTTTTTTGATGAACCCGTTTTTTTCAGAAACATGGAACAAGAGAGTGGACTTGGGTAAGTCCCAATGGAGAGACAAGGAACGAAATAGACTATTTTATTATCGACAAAAAATGTATTCTTCAAGATGTAAATGTAGAAGACGAGATAAGCATTGGAAGTGACAATAGGCCTATGAGAATGGAGAATAAAAATTACAGAGAATAGAAAAAGGTACTACGGCAACAGATTAACAAGAATGAGTACACATGAGTTAAGAAATATCGAATTTGAGCAAAAACTACTAAATAACTTGAATGAAGAGAGGATTGATGAATGTGAAGATATGGATATTGTAACAGATAAACTGACTAGTACTTTGAGAAAAACGAGACAATTGCTACGGAACGTACAAGAAAATAAGAAAAGAAAGGTACCAAGAGAGATCATAAAATTGTTGGAGAAAAGAAGAAAGCTAAAACGATTTGGGAGAGACAAAATCGAATTCAGAGAAATCTCTAAGTTAATATTATCTATTATTATCTCTAAGCTCATCAGGAAAAAATGGAACGAGTGGACTAATAATAGGAAAACTCAGGAATTAGAAGAATTTTTGAGACTTGGAAAAAGCGTCAAACAGTGCAACAGACAGCAACAACTTGGAACAAACACATTGATTTGTATGAAGGATGAAGATGGAAATGAAGTAAGGGAATTAGAAGGAATACTTCAAGTTTTTTGTAAATTTTATGAGAATGTTTACCAAAAGGATGAACTAGGAGAAGGAAATTATTCAGAACTGGAAATTGGAGAACGCGAGAGGAATGAGTCTGGAAATGAAGAATGTCCACCAATTATGGATAGTGAGGTAAAGCGCGCAATCGAGCATCTGAAAGAGGGGAAAGCAGCAGGTCCGGATAGAATAGCGAACGAGGAATAATAAAAAGCAGGAGGAAAAGCGATCATAGAAATACTAACAAGGCTATTCAATCTATGTCTTACGTGTGGAAAGATTCCTGAAGTATGGCTCAAAGCTAACTTGATATTACTCTTCAAGAAAGGTGATAAAAAAGAAGTCAATAATTTCCGACCGATAAATCTCCTATCAAGTGTATACAAAATATTCATGGCAGTAATCTCATACAGAATAGACGGATATCTGACAGCAGAACTTCAATCAACCAGACCGGATTTAAGAAAAACTTCTCTACCCTGAATAACATCCTAGTCCTACAGGAACTAATAAGAAACTCTAAAGACTATAGATTCCCACTAGTGTTGCTATTCATAGATTTTGAGAAAGCTTTCGACAAAATCAATAAAAATTCTGTACTATGGACACTCAAAGACCTTGGAATAAACAATAAGTATCTGGAAATATTCAGGTTCATCTATAGAAATATGAAAATTGAATTCAACTTGAGAGGAAAAGAAAGAATGGTGCAAGTAAATAGAGGCTTGAGACAGGGAGATATACCATCAGCGAAAATATTTAATGCAGTCTTGAAAAAATCCCTAATGGAGCTACAATGGCAAGAGAAAGGCATCGATATCAACAGTGAGAAATTGAATACACTGAAATTTGCTGATGACATTGTTATCATTGGAAGAAGTATGCTGTAAGAAGAAGGAAATTAAACGAAGAAGATACGAATGAAAGTGAAGAAAATGAAAGAATATTGGAGACTGAGGAAGGAAGGATAGAGAAAGTACATTTCATTTACCTTGGACAGAAAATAGGAAAAGATGGGCAATGGGAAGAAATTATCAGAAGGATAGCAATAGGTTGGTCAATGATCAAAAAGTACAGCTATATTCAGATCTAAAATTTGCATGGATAACAAGAAAAAGTTGCTTCAGACGTGTATCCTACCAACAATTTTGTACGGTTGCGAAACCTGGACTCTCAGTGAAAAGATCATTGAAAACTTAGAAGTAATGTGAGGTCGATGGAAAGAATAACGATAGGAGTGAAAAGAAGAGACAGGAAAACGAAATCATGGATAAGAGGTGAAACAAGAATTGGAGACGTAGGCAAGATAATATAGTAAAGAGAAAATGGAATTGGGCTGGCTATATCGCAAGGACAACGGATGAAAGATGGACCAAAAGAATACTGGACTGACATCCACGCACTTTGAGAAGAAGCAGAGGAAGGCCCTCGTACAGATGGGACGAACAATTTAGAAGAGTGTGCGGCGGAGCGACGTGGCAGAGAGTTGCAAGAGAGAGAAAGGAATGGGAGAGAATGAAAAATGTCTGCAAGGAATATGGCTATACAAGGATTGAAATACTATTTGAATAAAATTAAATCAAACTTAATGAATAAGGCATTAACAACGTACTCACTTGATCCTTTTATAAAGAATACCCCAGCAGCTGCTGAATTTTGCATTATTGTAAAATTGTTTGTTTTTGAAAATTATTTTATTGTAATGATATTATTTAAAGAAGCAATAAAAGGGTTATTTATTTTATTTATTCAACTGAAAAGCTTAAAATTTGCAATTTTGAAAAAGATGATTGGAAATTGTGAATGTTTTTTGAGAAACTGCAACTGAGCCCAAGTTTCACGTAACGAGTTAATTCGTCATTCAAGACTGTTTCTTGGAAGATGTCCTAATCTTCTCCACCATCTTGACAAGAAGGTAAAAGAATCTCTCAAGAACGCACACCAGAACATTCTCACTGTGATTGATATCAGTAGATTTCAAATCGTTATCCAACTGCCATTGAACTCGAGGAGTCTGAATCACACTCACATCATTAGGCAGATCAATATAATATGGCGGACGTCTGTAATCTTAATAGCTTACTACCTTCATCATTATAATAAAAAATGGTGCCGAGTGATTGAATAGAAAATGTATTAGGCGATAGAATGTGGTTGAGTTAATGCTCTGAGTCAACTGTAAATTGGTTTGCTGAGGCTTATTCGATTTAGTAGCGAGTAGAACGCTTTAAATCCAATAATATTTCTCCTCTCAATCACAAAATCTGCACCAAGAAAATTTAAATGACATTCGGTTTAAAAATCAGATAAAGTGTAAAACCAAAAGCTGGTGAGCATAAAATCAATCCAATTCCTTGTGCAGATATCACATTTATTCGGTTCTAACTTGATAAAACTCAAATATTCACTGAGAGAAATGATATTGTTATGAAGAGGAAGAAGGATTTACAGCATTATCTGCTGTGTCAATATAAACTTTTAAGCAATTAATTACTCTTTTTTTGACACTTTTAAGATATTTAATCAGAATTTGGTAGAGTATTCAATTAGAACCTTATAGAAAATTTATCGATCTTATCGAATATTGTGGAAAATGCGAGAGTACTTATTTGTTTATTCTAGAATTCGATAGAAGTTGATAGAAAAATGGAGAGATATCTCGATTATGGAGAAATGTATAAATAGGAGAGACTTTTGTGAAAATGAGTTCAGTTGTTGTTCTACATTGATAGCAAGTGGCATTAGTGACAGTTCCTGTTTACCAGTAAGCGCTTTTACAGACCATGATAAACAAACTGTTGTTGAAGTGTTAGAGTACAGTGAAAGTTCCCATTTTCGTTAATACAGACAGTGCAATCCTGTTGGCGCTATTGCAAACTGTGATAATGAACTTTCGTTGTATGTAGTGACAATTCTTTTTCGACGTTCTTCTTGAATTATTGAACAGTTTATTGGACAGTTTATTCTATATTAGATCGGCCTTTTGACATTTAGTGATTGATTTTTGTACAGTAATATTGAAAACTCTATCAGTTGAACAATATTGATTTATGTGATTCCGATTACTTTATTTTGTGTAAGAAATAACTGAGCAGTGTGACTTGTGGATAATTTGTGTTAATAAAGTGCGAGTGTTATATTTAAGTGTTGCCAGCGTTATTTTAGAGATAGAACCCGTAACAATATATTAGATGGGAGATTCAGAAAAAAGTGGAAATCTAAAGGAAGACGATTAAAAACCGAGTAGAAGTCGCAATTTCAAAGTCATGCTTAGATATTTTTAGGTTTTCCTGGTTAAGTTTTTATTGATTTTTCTAGATTATCCATAAGAATGTTCCTGACAATAAATTTGAACTCCGGTTCATAGTATTAATAAGCAATATTGATACAATTAAAATGATTAATTATTGATAGATACGGTCTAGTAAGTTCTATGACGGAAGAGTATTCAGACTAGCTTTTTTCATTAACGTGTGATTGAATAAGCAAGAATATAGCTACGTCGGGGCTTGAAAGTGTAGCAAGTACGAATAGGAAAAATATGTATGCGCAAAATGAACTTTTCTTATGTATATTTTTGACTTCCAACTGGATGGTTCAATTGGAAATAGAAAATTTAACTCATCAAACACTGGGTTTTTTATGTCCAATTCTTGTCTAGTGAATATAGAAATTTAGAATATTGAAATATTTAATTCTAATCTAGAATAATAAAATAATAATAAGCTTCGCTCGGGTGTAGCCTATGTTTTACAACTTTGATACAAATTTGTGTTTTTAATAGAATCTATCACTTTCTCTACAATAGCCTGCATGGTTTCCTGTCCATAGAAAACAGTTCCAGCAAATTTTTGGCGAAATTCATTAAAATATAGTCAAATTCCTACGGTCTCAACCAACTGTCTGCTGTTTGATAGTGACTATATAAACTATTCTGTTCTGTTTGCTGAAAGGAGTGCATATTGAAGGTGGCTGTAACACATCTGTTGCTTTTTGTCTATGCATAAAATAGGTAAATTATAGAGAAAAAACAGACTATAGTAAATTTTTACAGAATGGACCGAAGTTAAGTTAAGCCGCATCTCCACTAGCCGAACATGTCTCCCGAACATTGTTGGTGAATACAAAAAAACGGGCAAACATTAAACATATGGGTCACCGAACATGTTCGTGAGTTCAATTGAAATGTTCGGTCTGTGAGCGAACAGTGACGACCAACAACAGGTTTCCGCCACTAAACCCACAACACCGATCATAATGTTCGAGAAGGCGTCCACACCAAACCAACTCCAAAAAATGTTCGGTGACATCAGCTGATTCCATCGAACACTGTTCGCCGAGCTTGTTCGGTTGGTGGAGACCCGGCTTAACTGTAACTTTCCAGTCATATATTTCCTGAATCAAGGCTCCGACTACATGGTACACGTTCCACACAACTTAAATAAAGCCGCTAAGGCGCTACCACATAAATAAAAATTTTTGTCTCCTATCAGCTGTTCCTCTCAGGATAGATTTCTCCTTTTTGTGTCCTCAAGCGAATTTTTACACGAATGAGACCTAGCTCAATCGTATTTTTGCATCAAAAAGCTCCTATATTCTCAATCTCATCAAAATTGTTAAAGCCGTTTTTGAGATTCGCCAGACATACATATAATATCAGGGGGCTGAGCTCCACGCGGGGCCTTGATAAATGTTAGAGAAAAAACACCCGAGGTGCATTTTCACATAATGAACCGAAGTTAAAGTACTGTAACCAAAGTAATTAGAAGGGTTCAGTTTTCTAACTTACCAAAGAAATGGAAAAACCAATGTTGTATTGAGCTTTGATTCTCCAGTCAAGTCATATATAATATTGTTACAGGTTCTATAGCTAAAATAAGGCTGGCAACACTAAAGCTGAAGTTAACACTCGAACTTTATTCACACAAATAGTCTATTAAATCACACCAACTTATCACAATAAAAACCAATAAGAGAAAAACAGATCAATAATTAATGTCAAGCTAATACTGATTTTCGGTAACTATCTGCAAGAATTAATAACTAATTGTCAAGCTAATACTGATCTTCTGTAACTATGTACAAGAATTAATAACCAATTAATTATAGGCCGATCGATAACCAAATAAAGGAGTGTGCAATAAACTGTACAATAGAGTGGAATAAAATGTCAAAAATAACAGCAAAACACTTACAAAACTCAGTCCAAAATTTTATATGATAATCCGAAATAATATCACTTGATATGCGAAAGCAAAATGTATTTACTGTCAATAAGCCGCACTGATAGTCCACACTTGTCTTTCCTGGTACACTGGATTCGTATTCTGTCACTCACTGCACGGGATTTGTAACTGCAACGTTTGTTCCACTGCACTGGATCGTAATCTGCCACACGATCTGTCATGTGAGAATATATGTTGAAGAGATCAAACAACAAAACTGAACTTGTACCAATCAAATCTGTCTCTGTTCTATTTTTACATTTTGATAATTTGTTTTCGTAAACAAGTTGTTTACAATTCTGTAATTTTCTGTATTTATTTCATCAGTATTTTTCTGTGAAAAAAAGAGAGGATCGTCTATCCTACTCCGCTATAGTTCCCTTTTCCCTTTCTCGAAGATTTGCCAGCATCACTGACAGTTCTCAATATTGATATTTCTTTATCTAAACATTGATTGATACTTTATTTTTCTTATTTTGGCTCACCTGATTTACACCTTGAGGCCTGGGAGCACTTCCAAAATTCACTTTATTCTGAAAAATCTTCTTGAGTAGACTCAAGAAGATGTTTTACATTGTGTGAATAAGTATAACCGAAATTCGATGAAATAAGAAAGTAGCATAAAATGCAAAGTCGAAAATATTCTCATGATGAAAAACTATAAAGGTTGTAGAAAAGTCTACTGAAGAAGGTGTTTCAGAAAGGATGGTTTGCAAGTGATCGTGATGTTAATAAGTTACGATTCACGAGCACTCAAGACTTCGCTTGGATGGGTGACCGAGCTGCTATGATTAAATAAACAGAAAGAAACGTATGGGTGCCGTGACTTTTACTCACATATAACAAGACAAAGAAGTCATCAACTAACAGTGATTCCAATTCCAACAGAGCTTTATTTTTATAGAATCATAAATAATTATCTGAGGATGAAAAGGAACTTGTTGATTTGAAGTTATTCAACCAATTTGCAGAATAAATTGGCTTTTCAAAGAAAGAGTGTGCTCTAGATTGAATGCTAGATTTTTATGAATTTAACTTCTCGTCTCTCCAAAAAAATTGAACAAAATAATACAGAAGCTGAGAGTTGAAGTAACATTACTTGTAGTGAATCAAGGTTCTGTTTCTACTAACCTTGGTAGTGAGTAGCATAAACCGAGCGTGAAAGCTTTCCCTTCTTAATTTTATTTTGAAAATGATAAAAAGAACATTTCCTCATCCGATCAACTGAATAGCATTTCCATACCCTCTTTATGTTTTCTTCCGGCTGTTGTGCGCTGGTTAAGGTGCCCTTTCTACTGAAATTTGAATGAATGGCCTTCCCCTGGCCTCACCCATCTTCCTCCCATGCTTTCTCGCCCTTTCCCTTCCTAATTCACCATCTCTTATAAGCCAACACAGTTTTCCAATCTCCGTTCTGTTTCCAATATTCAATCGGCCAAAATGCACCACATTTCGTATCCCTTTCATATTTTTCATTACTCTAGACTCTAGTCTTGATATAGAAAAAAATTTCCTTCACATTTTCTCTACTCGTTTTTAGATGTTTCAAAGAGCCATGTGACTACCAGGGAGCAATATTTTCAGAATTATAACAATCTGCTCTTATGATTATATTCAAAAGATTTGAATTATTAAGTTATGTTGCTTCAGTCGGTGGAAAAACATGTAGTTGTAGGCAAAGTAAGGTGTGATTCAGGTTTCCTGGAGTCCTTGAGCTCAATTCAGTTCATATTATAAATCTGACTTTAAGCTTAATAAACTCAAGAAAGACTTTCTAAGTTGAAGCTTTTCCAAGTGCACATTGAGTTGAGGATGCCTCAAGGTTAGTTCATAGATAAAACGGGTCTGAGTCTTCATAGTTACATTCCTTCTAGAAAACAGTACCCAATTTGTATAGGCCTACGAATAAATGAATAATTTATTTTATAAATTAAAAAAATATATATAATGACTATACCATCACCGATTTGACTTCTTTCGTCACAAGAAGTTGCTTTTCCACTTCGGCTGATCATGTTAACTCACTCTGTAGGTAGGCTATACATAGTTGATTCTCTCTTAATTATAACTGTATGTTTCTTTTATTGGGTGGTGATTGGTTACACGGAAAGGATGATTTGGGAGTGATCGTGATGTTAAGTAACGAGCACTCAAGACTTCGCTTGGATGGGCGACCGAGCTGCTATGACTTGATGTTAACTGCTTCATTATCACTTTACTGGTGTTTTAGAATCATCTTGAAGTTGTAAAGTAGATCAACCAAATTATTTTCCACAACATGGCTCATACGGCGAGGCAGAACTACCGTAAGGGTCTTTCCACCAATAAAAGTCTTATGCTTATTATTCTTTATTTCCTTAAATTATTTTTTCCAAAGAAGAAAGCATCTCTAAAACCGGATCTGATTGGTCTACATAGCTTTTATCATTGTAGAGTTCTACGAAACCTTAGTTCCTTTTGATTTATGTGGTGACTGCAATGTTGTGGTTGGACTATTTTGATGTGGGCCTACACATTATTCCAAATTGTTTTCTTACCATTTATTCATATGGTAAGCTATCTTGATACTTTTATCCAGAGATCCAGGTGCAAATACAAGAATTTCTACGTTTGTTAGTATTCCATTAATTCCCTTCACAAACTCTGCGCATCAGTCTAATTCAGTGATGGGGCGGTCACCTTGCTGCGTCTAAGCTCACAGGATTTTCAGCACGTTTACTCTTTGGACAAACCGCTTCTACTACAGCTAGGCTACGGGTCTTGTCTTCTCGTTTGGATGGAAAGGTGTAGCAATTAGTGGAAATGAGGTGGAATTCACAGATAAGACAAGCCTTCTTCTAGGAAAGAACGAACAGGAAAACCTTTTGCTCACGTGAGCAGAGGCGCAATTCCCTGAACACCTTTCTCAAACAGGATCACCAAGCAGCTGTGGTACCAGTCCACCGTAAACATGAACATTTTCAACGCTCAAGCTTTCAGCAGAGTGCAATAGGTATAGGCTACTTTCACCGCTCTTCAACTCTGTGCTTAAATCTCAATATTGGAACGAGACTATAAGTGGAATTCTCTAAAACTAAAATCAATATTGACAGTGCCTTTCTTCAAGTGACAATAATCAGTGAATGAAAAAAGCTAGAAAAAAAATGGATTCAAAACTTAAAGCCAGCTATGGAACCTGCTATAGCTTACCTTAGGAAGGATGTAATCAGTGGCGTAACGTACACCCCCGCAGACCCCGCGGCGCGGGGGGGCCGGGCTATAAGGGGGCCCGGAATGAAAATATATTTTTTCAAGAAATGGCCCGTGCCCCGACAGAAATATATATATTTTTTCAAAAGAAATAAAACTGAAACACTGAAGGAAGAAAGGAAGAATGAATTGGCTAAATATTATCAGATCAATGTTTATTGTTTACTTTATCAATTAATTCGCAGATAGCTTTAGTGAAGGAATTCAGAAGCAGGATGTTGTGACTTCAGGAATGGAGACATATCGAGGACAAAACTCTCTTCAAACAAACTTATCTAGACTGTTATAAATCATGACGGCTATGTCTCCACAGTGCAAATATTAGAGGAAATTAATATTATTTTCCCATTGAATTCCTCAATGTATATTAGCATATACGAAGTAATGAAAAGTGGGTGGGGGGGGGGGGGGGGGTTGTGTAGAAATAAAAGACAATATTTTTCTTCATACAGAATTTTGAATTCAGTTTCTTTTGAATCGTCCAGTTGGATACACGTGTCCGATAAATTGGCCTAGAGTAAACCGCATATGTTTTTTAATTGAGTTCGCGATCGTGAGATTTATTATTTGGAGAGCCATTTTTTTTTCATTTCTTATTTATTTTTCAACATACTGCGTTTATGGTATTGTGATGGTGTACGGTCATGTTTTAGTTATTTCTATTTTTTATAGACTAGTACATTTTTAAACAATGTTCAGAAGGAATATTTGTACCCTTCATATATCGGATAAATTACGTGATTATTATATAAGTATATAAATAATAGTTTTGGTTCAATTGTGTCAGTTCTCCCAACGCAGTTGAATTTTTTTCTTACAACAGGATCAAGTACTGTAAAAGTAGTTTACGTTTTCTCTCTTCTGTCTCTTAAGAATAAATTTCTTAAATTTTTTCTCTTTTCCTGACGGAGTAATTTCGCGGTAATTTATATAAAATGCCTTTTTATTAGAAATTGAATCTGTGTCCATGTCTGCAAACGAGGCGAATTCTGAGAGAACACATTTTCTGGGAAAAGGAGCGAAGGTGCTATAACAAGGAGGATGTGAATGCGGATCCTATGGAAGACATCAATTTCAAGGTTTCTAGGTTTCAAGATTAATTATTTATAATATAATCAACTTTCAACTATTTCCATCTTTCAGGAGCCCGTAAGCTACAGCTAAAATCATTAGACTAATCCCCCTTGAAACATGATTGAATTTTAAAATTTAATAGATAAAAAGGTGTTTAGTTCTTGCATAATTATAACTGCCCACAAGAAAATTATGCAAGATTTTCAGGGAGGGGTGACAATGGTGAGGGGGGATATTTATATGTTTTTAGGAGAGGGGCCCGGAAAATCGGTTGCGGGGGGGCCCAATTGGAAAACGTTACGCCACTGGATGTAATGAACCAAAGGCACTCCTGGCCCCGCAAATAAGTATTTTATCATAAATCGATCAAATCGATCGATTAAGAGAATACTAAAAGAGTATGAGAGATTAATCACTTTGAATGTGACTTGTCATCATTTGCTGAATAATGATAAAGCTCGTTATCGCTCCCATTTGGAGTTTCATCTATTATTGAATTTTGATTTTTCGTGTTGATGCCTCCATGAATCCAAGGCTATTCAAGGTAGCTTTACGCGTGAATTATATTTGGGTCATACTTGTGATAATGATTGACCTGAAGTTTTAGGTTGGCTCGAACCATTATTCTGTCAGTGATATTTTTCATATCATATTGAATTGCGAGTCAAGCAATCTAGTTCTCTGGCAAACTAACTGCTTGTTTTATTAAGATTGATTACCATACTCATTTCCAACAACAATAATAATAATAATGATAATAACAATAATAATTATAATTTTTCATCAAAGAGTCAAAAAGACGTCTTGAATCGCTGAAAATGCAGTTATGACAATTATTTTCAAAAACATTTCCGGGGGAGTACCCCGGACCCCCCTTTTAAATGAACAAGTTACGTAAACCCTTTGTAAAGAGGCTTCTAAAATAGCAGAGTGAAAATAGTTTTGGAATTTTAGCCGGTCTGTGGGGCAACTTTTGGCGAAAAAATCAAAGAAGATGCCTTCAATCGCTAAAAATGTGGTATTGGAGGAATTATTTTTTCAACAAGTTTCCAAGGAAGCACCCCCTGAACCTCTTTTAGGAAGAACATTTCAAGTAGCTTACGGTACCCCAATCAAGAGCGGTGAGGGATCAAATATACCAGAGTGAACGTTTCTAGTAGGACTTAATGGGGGTTTGGATCTCCCATTGTAGTACATATACTACGGCCCATAACGTGGGTTAAAATGCTAAATTAGAAGACTTAATTCCTCTAATCACTTGAAATACTGTTTTAGAGAGGTAATTTTTCGAAAAATGTCTCGGGGAGTACCCCCAAACCGGAAATAAATAAGTTGTATTATTTTTATGTGGTGAAATTAGAACACCTGATATATTATGCCGTTATTAATATAACTATTTTATTTAGTGCATTCGTAATATATCATAACACAAACTGTTCATGGAATGAATCATGGGGAACTAGAGGCGTCCCCTACAATGCATATTAAGTTCTATCAATGATCTTCTAGTCTTCTAGAGTGGCACACTTATAAAGTCTGATTATTGTTAAAATAAAATTTAGTGGTAGAGATAGAGAATTTATTCTTATAATAGAGAAAATGAATAAATAGGAGGAAAATCTTTGAATAACAAAATATTTTATTGATTGGTCATTAATTTAATTTATAAAAATTTCCCTTTAGTTTGACAAATACAAAAAAAATTCAATACCAATACAAAAAAATCCAATTTCAAGTGCATACAATAAAATAAAATAGATTCAAAATCAATACCATACAAATTCAGATTTATTTAAAAAAAAAACCTAGTATTTACAAGTTAAATTTTCTTGGAGGCTCAATTAGTCTGCCAAATCTATTAATATTTCCAGTACATTCATGAACCAAGGGCTCTGAAATCACACACGTTGTAGGGGAATGCACATGCACATCAATGTCAGCATTCCTCCCTGGACTATTTATCTCAAAATTAATCAACCCACTATCATCAGTTTCTGAGATTACATCATTGGTATTCTGAAATGTGAATAAATCATTTGATCTTCTTCCTCTGATATGGAAGTGTTCCTTTGTAATACCCTACCACTTGCTTCAAGTTTTACAATGTAGGACCGTGGTTAAACTGGCTTACCTACAATTATCCCCAGCTCACAAACTTTCTTATTGGGCCAGATTTAAGATTAGTTTTATTTAAATTAGATTTTTTTCTATATATTAATATAGATACTGTGTACCTAATAAATATAAAATTTTGAACATTTTGATATTGTACACTAGAAATAAGTTTTGATATGATGTGTTGGAAAATTTTCATTCTCGTTTTGTCTGCATAAAATAAAATAAATATACATTGTACACATCAACAGGGTTCATGATATCATAAAGAGGATGGCCGTTTAGTTGTTTTGTTATATTGCTTCATTTACAGCAACTGTTTTTTCTCAATTTTTTTTACACCGTTTGGGTCACAAAAAGTTGGTGTTAGAAATGTCTTTGCAACAGGAATTTTCGTCCATAGCCTATTATGGATAATCTTTGGGCTGGTGACAATCCCTCAACTACAGGCATATTACGGTATTCCAGCAAGCAATTTGCAAATCTTTACCCGAATTGTTATGCTTTTTTATAAGTTTCTTTACTGTCTGTATTGTCCTTTCAACTTACCCATTTAAGCGCAGATAGATAGAACTTGAATTTATTATATTTTAAGCCAATTCTCTAGCAAATTCTTTTAATTCACATGAACCGAATGGGTTAACTTCTACAGCAGAAACAGGTGAAGAAAGTCAATGTGAGGTGCTTGATAACCTCTGAACTAGTCTTTGATCTCATGTGAAATGTCTACCCATTTTGAGAAAAAAATCTACAACTACAAGATAAATTAATACTAGGACCAATATCAGCAATGTCAATTTCTAACCGACTGTATGGTGAATCCGGTATTTTACCAAACCTATAAGAAAGACACTGTGTGAGGTACTGTGACTAGTGACAAAATAATAAGCTCATTTTTGTTGGGATTGTTTTGGCACTAAACGTCTAAAATAGTTCTTCAAATTGTTTTATTCAAAACGATAACTATATTTTTCATTCAGTCATTATTTTTTTATTGACAGGAGGAAATTTTACAAATCTACTATGAACTTATATCAGAGATATAATAGGCTCAGATTAAATTTTTTAAGATGTTGAATCGTGCAATTGAATTTAACGTTTACTTGTCAATTAAGTTATGAACAGTATGATTAATTTGATATAGGTATCTCAAACATTAATAGATTGTACACCAAGGGCCAACAAACTATTGTCATCTTAATTCTTGGTAAATTGTACACTACTAAAAAAATTAGCAGTTGAAACAACTGTGCGCAATAGGCCCACTAAAACTTAAAATTGTTATATAAACTAAAAAAAAAACACTTTTAAATGGAAATTAACTCACATTATGGCGTGATGGCCGTTTCGCTCTGTTGTCTAGAGCATCGTCAGACGACCCACAGTACCAGACGACCTTAAAATAAAAAAAACACTTTTAAATGGAAATTAACTCACATTATAGCGTGACGGCCGTTTCGCTCTGTTGTCTAGACCATCGTCAGACGACCCGATAGGTACTGTGGGTCGTCTGAAGATGCTCTAGACAACAGAGCGAAACGGCCGTCACGCCATAACGTGAGTTAATTTCCATTTAAAAGTGTTTTTTTTTAAGTTTATATTAGGCTACATATTAGTGGAAACAAGATGGATCTTCAACATCACACATTAAAATTGTTCCTCTCTGCGTTACCACAGGCAAATTTTCCTATATATCTTATGTATATAGATAGTGTTATGGACAGGACAGGAAAGAGGGAACAGTGATTTTCAACATAATTACTGATGTGTCGATACGTCTCCCGGTTGCAGTAGGCAGCGTGTTTGTTTGCTTTTCCCCGTACTCTTCTCGCCTTGTGGTTTATCTGAGACCTATGGAATGTTCTTATCATGGCAATTAAAATGGTCATGATGAATGAAGAATGTTCTATTTGTTTATTTTAGAATTTTATAGAGAAATCGAGAACCTTCTCATTCTATCTGGATTATGAAAAATGTGTAAAAATCAGTCAGTTGTGATTTAAACGTTGATGTGATAAAGAGACAGTGACAGTTTCCGCTCATACAAACCGGATTATCAGTGAGCGCTAATACAACCATTTACCTAAAGAATTAATTAGTGGTAGAGCCCTCTTATTTGCAGATGATACATCACTCATTTTCAGCAATTCCATTCTAGATAATTTAGAAATAAGTGCCCATATAGGTGTGCAGTCCATTGTCCAATTCTTAAATCAGTTGAAATTAACAATAAATAGTAAAAAATGCCAATACCTTCAATTCAAAAACAAACATAATTCAAATGACGATAGGGCTATAAACGTGTTTGTAAATGATAATCAACTAGACCAGGAAGAAAACATTGCATTTCTAGGAGTTTTGTTGGATAGAAGATTGACCTGGGCACCATACATTGAGAAAATATGTTGTAAAATTTCATCTGGGGTATTTGTCCTGCGACAGCTCGCTAGATTGAATAACAAATAGTTACTTTTCACAGCTTACCATGGGCTCTTACTGTCACATATTAGGTATGCTATCTTAGTATGGGGTAATTCATCAAAACAAAATCTTGATAGGGTGTTTAAGATCCAAAAGAAAGCAGTTAGGTGTATAGAAAGAGTAAATAGATTGGATTCATGTAGGCCGTTGTTCAAGAGACTTGGTCTCCTAACTGTACCCTGCTTTATATGTAAAAACGAATGATATTAACCAAAATCTTGACGTACATGATTATAATACAAAAAGCCGAGGAGATTATCACTTGGTGAGTCACAATAGTAGCTTATTCAAACAAAAACCTAGTTATATTGGTAGGAAATTCTACAATAAGCTACCGCAGTTTTTAAAGAGTCTTGAAAATATGGAAATATTTAAAAAACAATTGAAAAAATATTTAGTTGATAAAGCTTTTTATAGTGTACAAGAGTTCCTTTCACATTAAAATTAAGCCTCACCTCAACTAATTGATATAGTAATTAATTATGGTATCTAGTGTATATGACTAATGTTAATCTGACTTGTCTTATACTCCTTAAGAGGCCTTAATACCTTTGGAAAAAACACTAAAATAAGCACTTCGTAGTTTTCTGTTTCGGACGCTATTTTTGAAGCTAGAGATACGTGAATGGTGTCAAATTGTAGATAAATATTGCTAGAATGGTCGTATAACCTCGGAATTTGAATATCACTTACCATTTTTTTATAATTACATGTCAAAGTTCATAAAAGTTTAACGGCTCATAGGGCTGAAATAGAGTTAAAAATTCGAAATTCGGAGGTTATACGACCATTCTTTAGATCTTTCTGCACAATTTGGAACCATTTTCATCTTTATTGGATTGAAAATAGCGACCGAAACAGAAAACTACGAAGTGCTGTTTTTGACTCTAGAGGAGACTCTTCATTGCAAGACCTAATGCTGCTACTAACCATTCCATCGAAAACCGAATATTGCACTCACACACTGCCTTGCCGGCCGTTGCATAAACACACACAAGCGCATGCACGCATTTAGGCGCCAGACAATGTTATCTCGGCAATGATTTCCTTATTGTCATTATAATAACAGTGAGACAGAAATATTAGTTGGATATTCACTCTACAGCTGCAATGTTTAGGTTCGGTTGAGGTAGAGTAGGCTCTTACATTTTCGAACAGTGAAATCTTACTTAGAAATATTTTATTCAAAATTATATTTTTTTGTGAGATGTAGTTGATGTGATTCTGCAGACGTCCTTGGGAGAAAAGCTTACCAACCCATTTTTTTATGTTTCAGGAGTTACTCAAAATGTTCAACGTAGTTGACATCTTTGAGAAATTCTCTCCTCTGATTGATAAAGCTTTTTGAATTGTATATGATTATCTATTATAAATTTCCAAAAAATTACCTCTTTGGGAGTAATGCCTCTAAAGGGCAGGGGAAATGGGATTTTTTAATTTTGTCAAAATAATGTTTTTGGTGGCAATTTCAAGGACTTTCTATCAGAAGCAAGATACAGTTCTATTTGACAAAAGCTGTAACTAAAAAAAAAAAAATGGGATAGGAGCAGGCTAGCTTGAATAATTTTTAAACGTTGATCACAGTTTGCAAAGTCCTCCCTTTTGGAGAGGGACAGGCAAAACTGTGATTAGACCAAAATATGGAGCTCTAAAATTATATTGAAAAACTTTATTATCAATAAATTACATTTTCTATCCTCGAAGGTGACAGTGTTGCTGATGGTGGAAAATAATTACAACCAATTTGTTGAGTGGATGGCCTAGATAAAAGGAAACAAAAAGTTTACAATTTCGACATACCGTAATGCTTTGCATAATTTGTTTTTGGAGCAAATGAACAAAAAAAAGAATTGACTACAGAGTATTCTAAAGTTTTTTAAAAATCATCCCTTTTTTGAGTTGGAGGTGATGAAATTCAAGTAGGCGAAATTGTAATTTGTGGAATTTGGAATTGTTGATCAACTTTTAAATATTTTGATAATTGGATATAGTAGTGTACATGGAAGCATTACAACAAATTGAATTTGTTGAACAACTTTTAAATATTATGATAATTGGATATAGTAGTCCACATGGCAGCATTACAAAAATTTTAATAGGCTACATCAAAGGTTCACAATGTTCAGCTCAAGTTTTGTTAGGTACAACCTTAAATCGTCCTCAACATTAACCTTGTTTCTGTACTTACTTTTAAATATATTGAGCTCGACAACCCTCTTTAACATAGGTATGTAGTCAAAAACCCAATAATAATCTTTTCCTACAGTGACCAGAAAAAGTGCCTATTTTTGCACTAACTGTAGCACGCAAAATAGTCTATTCCTGCACCAGTGCGGGAAAGTAAATTCCAGCGCGCGAAAGTACTTATCCGCACTCCAGATTTGCAACCTAACAATATAAAATAGTGAGCATGTAATATGCAGGTTCCCTATTCTGCATTCAAAAATAGGTTGGCTACTGTGCTTCAGCCGCGCAAAAAGTCAGCTCACAGTCAGCTGTAGGCCTAGAGTTGTCGAAATCGATTTGATTTGAAGATAGGTTATGTGAAGCTATGCATGTCCTGTTTTGTTTGTTTAAATTACTTTATACATTACTGTAGGAAACATTTAATGTGTAATTCGAGCACAAAGTATTGTTTCTGAACTCGAGAAACTTTTTTCACTCGCCTTCGGCTTGTGAAAAAAACTGTTTCTCTCGGTGCAGAAATCTCCCACTTTTCGCTCTAGTTACACAAATAGCTATTTCCATCAAAAACACGATATATATTTGGAAATATATTATTTGAAACGCATTACAAAAAATTAATGAGAAGAATGAGCTTGCTTCTTTTACATAGTTCCTCAATGTTCAGCTCAAGTTTTGTTTGGTACAACCTTAAATCGTCTCCAACATCAACAAGGACATTTCTGTACTTACTTTTTAAATAAATGCCATCATAAAGATGGATGAGGTTCTGGGAGAATCTATAAAAAAATGTGGCTTATCTATTGATAGGTAATTTCATACCTAGGTGCAATTCCAGATGGCCTTATTGGGGACAACTCTATAATTGAAGTGAAATGTCCAGAGTCTTGTAATAAAAACTACAACTTCTTCTATCAAGTTCAGTGACAGTTACACATAACAAAGAGAGATAAATGTTTGTTTGCTTTATGGACACCTCACGGCATCATAATTGAGACTATATGGAAATAAGGGATCCTGATTATATAGTGAATGCAATCCAAAAAGGAAACAAGAAAAAAATACACCACATCATTAAATTACATTCTGTCATCATTTAATTTTTTTCCAATATGATTTTACTTTTTATTGTGAGTACCTTTTAGCTTGCTTCCATTGAGAGCAACGACGTAGCCAGGGGGGGCATGGGGCCCAGGCCCCCCCCCCCCCCGAAATTTCAGAAATAAAAAATTCTCAAATAAATAATAGATAACGACTTATTAAAGCCGAAGGCTTTATCTGTTTTGTAGTATTATAACGAACAGAATACAGAAACCCTGTTTGTGTAATAGAATATAACTACAGTTATAGTCAGATTAATGCATTTTTTAAATTTATCCTCAATATTTACTCATATAGAAACTTGTTAGGTGCTCAAATGGATAATTTTGATTTAAAATGAGCTACGAAATCGAATAAAAAATGTAGGAAAACTGTGACTACCATAATTATTTATTACATTGAATAAAACGCAATTTTTCAAGTTTGAAATGGATTAACTTTGTTAATTATTGATAAATCACCTTTTTGAATAAACTCATCTTGTAGAAAATTTAGTTTTGAAGTTGAAATGCAGTATAAACCACTAGCCTGAACACACCCAAAGTTCATAAAATTGGGTTTTTATAAATGAAAACACACAAATAAATGCAAGTTCTATGCAAGCATGTAAAATCAGTATGCTATGATAAAAAAATTCCGATTTCATGAACTTTGGGTTGGGTGCGTTTTAGGCTAATGACATAAATTATATGAAACTTATAATAATTAGTATTAATTTTGAGATTCAGTACATAAGTTAAGTATGGTTAGTTCCAATTCAAGGGTTTTGACTCAAAATAGTCACAGATATCGGAATATCAAGCTTTATCATTTCAAACCTGGCCACCTAGGTTCTTGGGTAGTAATTTTTCAAAAATTTATTTTGAACTTTAGAGCCCAACAAGTTGTCTAGATTAGCTTTTTACACCACTACTAAATTTTAAAAAATCCGGACCCTCCTATAACCCAGACCCCCCCTTGGTGAGCCCCCCCCCCCCTCAAGAAATCTGATCCTGACTAAGCCACTGCCCAGACCCCCCCCCCCCCGTGGTGAGCCCCCCCCCCACGAAATCCAATCCTGGCTACGCCACTGATTGAGAGATTAGAGTCTTGGTATCCAAGAAATGGAATGCATTTTGAACTAGTACCGTACTTCATTTTACTTGATTATTCTATTTTTTCAGCTGTTTCATTATTTTACTATAAACAAACTAAATCTTATTTAGATTGGGCGATTCTAAGTCTCTTGTCTGTTTATAATATTCCGATACAATTTTTTATTATCATATCATGAATTAATCTATTTTAAAGAAAATAATTCACGCTCATTTTTCATTATTGTTGAATATTATAGCACTTTTATTGAAAGCCACCATTCAAATAATTCAACTGCAAGCGTAATTTATTCAAGTCTATCTTGGAATTGTAAGTGATGGTACTGATACTAAATTTTTAGTGACCACTACCCACCGGTTGGGAATCATAAACACAGCTTATTCTATTCTCTACCTCTACGGAAAGGCGAAAACGAAGAAGAGAGACCGAAGCTGTGAGTAAGTGAGAAGAGTTAAGACTGTAGGAGAGGAGTGTAGTATGGTAAGGCGGAGTGGTGGGGGAAAGACTGTAGTTTTCAGAACGGCACGGTTGCTGTCCCGTTCACCACCTCTCGCCTACCGACTATGACTCTGACTCTACTGAGGTCGATTACAAGAATCGGACTCCACCACCGAGTTTTGCCAAAGGTATTAAGGCCTCTTAACTGGAGTCTCCAAGACGTAATCTACAAAAAAAAACAAAAAAAAAAACAAACGGTGTTATATGAACGTTCAATGTGTTAAGTGATAATGCAGTATATTGTGACAGATTATTATTCAGACTTCTTTAACAGTCTATATAGTGACTCGTAAGTGCTTGTAGTGTTTCAACTGTTATGTTTTAGACACTTCTCCTTGAATTATTGAACAGTTATTATTTAATATTTGATCAGCCTTTTAACAGTTAGTGATCGATTTTTGAACAGTAATATAGCAAATTCTTTATTAGCTGACGATTATTGATTCATCTGTTTCTGATTGATTTCTTTTGTGTGATATAACTAATTAGTGCGAGTTGTGGATAATTCATGTAAATAAAGTGCGAGTGTTAATTTGAAGTGTTGCCAGCATTATTTGAGAAATAGAACCCGTAACAATAGCATCAGTACATTATTTTCCACACACAGTAGGCGTACATTCATTGCTCAAGATCAATTTATTATTACACTCAGTATTATCTATTTCTATTAACCTCATTTAGGTGGTTGCAAACAGAAATGAATTCAAACAAATGATTGGGATAAATTTGATTGTTCATGCGTGTGAACTGAAGAAGGATTTAGACCCGCTTGTAGTCGGGTTTTCACATGAAGTTTCGAATAAACTATGAGCTTAAAATTAATATTCCATTTGAAATTATGTGTAAAATGCAGGAACGTCGATTGCAAATTTCGATTGTAAGTATTCCCAAAATTAACGGTCTGAATGAGAATTATATGTCATATCAGTTGGAAGAATGGAATTATTTGCTCGGTTGCTCAGTATCGCAGTTTGATCGATTAGTTAATTAGATTCGTCGAGTTTCAGAAATGAGGTTTGTTGCCTGAAATCCCTACATTCGAATTTCCAGACCTCTTCACACACATTCAGCCAACTCCTGATATGATATTATTGTCCCTGATTCAATGAGTGAGTTGTAATTGTGTTGTAGGACACCATAATTTATAGGTGGACCATAATTTATTGTATATTACTGCAGAGATTCTCAACCTCAACAGCTAAATCCAACAACACTACAATTAAAAATGGAAAGACTGCGGACGAGAGACTGGTGTGTGTGTGAAGGGAGAAGTCAAAGTGGAGAGAGAGGTATCTGACATGCTTGACTTGACTAATCCGTTTCCAAGATACTTCTATCTGGGCCCATGCATACTTCCATGTGAAGGAAAAGTTCTGAGATCCCACACAGCACAAAATATCCTCAGGATATCCTGAACAGTTCCCATATGTCCCATAAAGATCCTGGGATATTGGAATGTCACTGGGATCTCTGAAGGATATGATATCCAGGGGATATCCCAGGATATAACATACTGGGATGGTATATCCCAGGGAGATCCCAGGATATCACATACTGGGATGATAAATCCTGGGGATATCCCAGAATATCACATGCTGGGATGATATATCCCTGGGAGATCCCAGGATTTTATATAATGGGATGATATATCCCAGGATGTCACATGCTGGGATTATATATCCTGGGGATATCCCAGAATATTACATGCTGGGATGATATATCTTGGGGAGATCCCAGGATATCACATACTGGGATGATAAATCCTGGGGATAACCAGGAATACCAAATGCTAGGATGATATATCCCAGGGAGATCCCAGGATATCATATGCTGGGATGATATATCTGAGGGAGATCCCAGGATATCACATACTGGGATGATATATCTGAGGGAGATCCCAGGATATCATATATACTAGAATGAAATATATCTGAATCTTTCTAGAATGTTATATCAGGGATTTGATATTCTGGGCTAATCCCAGGATATCTTATACAGTAATATAATACCTTTCAATCCTGAAATACTCCCTTATATTCAGGGATATGAGGAAGATTACATCCTAAAATATTTTATCTTGGCAATATCTCAGGATGAATAAAATGTGATGTTGTTGCAATGTGTCATCATTAATTTTATGTTATTAAGGTCATTTCCATTCTGCTTTCATGTAATCCTACCACATTCAATTAAATCTAGGCTTATGCTTAACAAGTTAAATCTCAAATGCATAATTACTTAGGTATAGCCTACTATTTATTATTCCTTAGGGTTGACTAGTTGTTATTAGAATTGGCATTGAGGATGTTACAATTCTGCCTTCTAGCAATTCTAGCACTTTCAATTACTTTGCTTTCACATGAGTTTAAATTCAAATGTGTATTAAATTTCAATGATATTCATTATTGAAATGATTCACTAGTAATAGAACTTGCAGTATAAGATATATTATTCACTCTCTCACTATCACTGGTATTGTATCTCCCTCACTCAGTCATTCTCTCACTCTCTCTCTCTCTCTCTCTCGTCCTCTCACCCCCTCACACTTCACTCACTTACTCCTCACTCTCTCAAACTCACTCATTCCCTCTCTCTCTCTCTCTCTCTCTCTCCTAACTGATTTATTCAATAAACATGCTCCAATAAAAACTGTTCAAGTTTCTCAGCGTCCTACACCCTGGCTCACTAACGAAATTCGTCAGTTAATGAAAGAGCGTGATGTTGCAGGGCGGAAGTATAGCAGAACAAAAGCACCAGCTGATTTCATTCTCTATAAGCGAATTAGAAATAGAGTTAAACAGGTAGTTAGAAATGCTAAATTGCGATATGCACATAATCTATTTAACACTGCTGTCTCTAGTAAGGAGAAATGGCGTGCTGTCAATCAGCTCAATATACGTGCTCCAAAAAACCAAAGTGGTAATACTGGGCCTGTTATTTCACCAGATGACTTGAATGAGTTCTTTGTACAAAGTCCTGACACTGGAAGTGGTGTTGATCGAGCTGACTTGTGTGCACAGTATGATCGTCGAGCAGGTTATCATGATTTTGATCCATTCTATTTCCAATTCATCACTGAGGTTGAGGTGTCTTTAGGTATAAGTAGAATCTCTTCTCATGCTAAAGGCGTTGATCAGATGGAGGTATTTCTTTTGAAATGTATCACTGATATTATCACCCCAGTTGTAACTGATATTTTCAATTTTTCGTTGCAAAATGGTGTTTTTCCTGATCTATGGCGTCGCGCTCTTGTAAGGCCTTTGCCAAAAAAGCAGGGGCCAATAGGTCCTAGTGACTTTAGACCTATAAACTTATTATGTGTACTATCAAAGGTTCTTGAAAGGATTTTTTATCAACAGAGGGTTCATTATTTGTCAAGTTTCAATTTATTTGATCATTATCAGTCCGGTTTTAGGGCAGATCATAGCACAACTACTGCTTTACTTTGGGTGACAGATGACATTCGTTTAGCAATGGATGGAAGGGAGGTTACATTTTTGATCCTGTTTTACTTCACGAAAGCGTTCAATTCTGTTGTACATGAGATCCTAATATCTAAGTTGCAAAGTTTGAATTTCTCTGAGCCATCACTGCTCTGGTTCAAAGAATATCTTTATGGACGAAGACAGCAAGTTATTGACGACAATGGACAGGCTTCAAGGTGGTTGAGTATAGATTCTGGTGTTCCTCAAGGGTCAGTCTTGGGACCGCTATTGTTTTGCTTGTATATGTATGACATTTCATCGTGCTTCAATTTCTGTAAATATCATGTGTATGCGGATGATCTCCAAATATATCAACACTGTAAGATTCAGAGTATTGCACCGACTGTGGATAAAATAAATGAGGACATTGGTGGGTTGATGGATTGGTCTGTTAAACATGGCTTGAAGGTTAATGAAAGTAAAACTCAGTCAATCATCATTGGTTATAGTAAACTTCTTAAGCCTTCTGAACGCTCTGTGATTCCAGAGATCAAGGTCAATAATATTTCCATACCGTACCTTGATAGTGTTAAAAATTTAGGTGTGATAATGAATCAAGATCTAACTTGGACTGATCATATATTCAATATTTTTAACAAGGTGTTTTCTTCTTTGCGACAATTACGGAGGTACAGCGATCTATTACCTGTAAAAGTCAGAGTATTTTTAGTTCAGTCCCTCATCTTTCCTTTTTTCGACTACGGTTCTTTAGTTTTTCATGATATGACTGGTGAACTAGCTCTGAAACTTCAGAGGGCACAAAATGCTTGTTTTCGCTTTGTGCTTGACTTGAGGCTGTCTGATCATGTTTCCCATTACTATGAGAGGACCAAGATCTTGAAACTAGAACAACGTAGAAAACTTCTCCTTGCTGTCATGGTATATAGTATACTAAATTCGAAATTACCAGCTTATTTCTCCAATTCATTCAATTTCATGTCTCAAGTCCATAATAGGTCAATGCGTTTCTCGCAGTCAACACTTCAAATCCCGCGGCACAGAACCTCATTTTTCAATAAGTCTTTTACTGTGTCTGGCTGCAGACTGTGGAATGAGCTACCGGTAAACATTCAAGGCTGTCGATCAAAATATTCTTTTAAATCAAGGGTCTACTTGTTTTTGTTGGAAGGAAACCTTCAGTAAAATCGTTTTATTTTTCTTCTCTTTTTCTTGTGACTTGATTATCTTCCTTTTCTTTGTTATGCTATTATCTGTCATTTCTTGAATTTTGACTGTAATGTTGTAAATATAGCTTCTTTTCATTCATTTTTTTTTTTCTCTAAATAGTATATTATCAAGGATTATTAATCCCTAGTATTTGGCATTCTTTATTATTTTACTTGAGGCGTTACAGTCATTGGTTTATCATTTTCAAGATGTGAATTTTTTTTTCTTCCTCTGTTTATCAGTCTTACTTGCATTTCAATAATTTTATGTAGTGCGCACCGAGGTGTTTTTGTTTGTTTTATATATATATATTTTTTTTCAACTTCTATCTCAATTAATGTTACGTAAATCTTATTAGTTTTATATTGAAACCTGTAGAACTCTTAGAAAGGTATATACTTGTAGTGTGAATTGTTTTTTTTTTCTTGCAAACGTATTCCGTTTACTTTATTGATGTATTGATGTTTATTTATTGATGTAACTGACTTTTTAATTTGCTATGTAACTTTCTATTTCTATAGGTTATCTCATATCTCTCAATTGTATAATTTCTTTGTAAACTGTTTGTAATGGGTTTGGATATGGGGCTATATACAGCCTCGCCCAGACCTAAATAAAGAACTCACTCTCTCTCTAACCTAACTTCGGAGCCACTAATCATATAATTAAGTATGAACACTCATTTTGTAGGGAATTTTATTCTCATTAAGATTGAATTGAACATTTTGTCTCAAAAACTCATCCCTTTCGAGATAATAGCGGTTAACATACTTTTGGGGATGAAGCCACCCCCGCACTAGGCTACCTTATCCTACCGCAATCTGTTGGAAGTTCTGGTAACTTCCATCACATTGTATCAATTGATATGCAATTTCACAATGTTTATTAAATATCCCTTGTAATATTTAAAGTATAAATATTTTAACTAACAAAGTTGATAATTTTCCTATTCTTGGAGTATTTAAAGACACTTTTTCTATGATCCTAGAATCCTCCAGCCTAAAATAACAGATCAAAGTTACCGAATTTTGTACCTCTCACTAGGATTATTGTAGCTGTTAGATGGGGGTGTCACTAATGCACAAACTATTCAATTTACTTCGAATATTTACCTTAATAAAGTATCAAATCTTAGCCTGTTGATTAAGATCACACCTCTAATAATAATAGGATAGGGAAAGGATATCCCATACATATGCTCAGGATCTCCTCTGTGGGATTTGGACAGCTTTTCCCTTATCCCTAGGATGTCCCTGGGTTTTATTTGGGATATTCTTTCTGGGATATCCTTGTAAACTCAAAGTGGGATATTCTAGGAATATTCTGAAGATATCCACTAGAAAATCCTGGGGTGGGATATTTCATCCCCAGGACATCCTATGCATATCCCCTGGATATCCTTCACGGGATTTGGGCGGACATTCAGTTATCCCTATGATATCCCTGGGATTTATTTAGGATATAATGGGATGTCCAGAGGATATTCTGTCTGGGATATCCCTGGAAACTCAAAGTGGGATATTCTGAGGATATCCTCTAGAAAATCCCGTGGTGGGATATTTCATCCCCAGGACATCCTATGCATATCCCCTGGATATCCTTCATGGGATTTGGGTGGACATTCAGTTATCCCTAGGATATCCCTGGGGTTTATTTAGGATATAATGGGATGTCCTGAGGATATTCTCCATATTCTTGTGGGATATCTTGAGGACATCCTTGTGCTGTGTGGGATGCCCACCCAAAGAACAGATAATCAAAAAGGTGAAGTGCTGTTACATTGAGAAGAGCAAATCCTGGAGGGTTGGAGGGACCCATGCATGGTTGTCGATCCCTGTGAACCTTGCGAACAACAAACAAAATAAAAATGCTAAAGACTTATCACTGACATGCGGTAATGTGAAAGACTACAATGTTTAAAATAAAAAAAAAATAGTTTCGCAGGATAGATGCAAATAATCATTGAAGGGTCTCACATGGTATGATCAATTTTGAACTCATTTTTGAAAACTTGATTGACCGATTCTAATAATTTTTGTTTCAAATACATTGACATAATTCAGTAAAAATTACAGAAGATAACCAGCTGATTTCTATCTAGGAATCTGGATGGTTTGCTCATAGCATACGACTTTACATACAGTCACGCATACTTACTGAGATTACTTACAGTGAGCATGCTGGGGATATACTAGATACTAAAATGACAATGAGGGATAATGCAATAGATCTACCTACATTGATACTGTTATGGGTTCTATCTCTAAAATAATGCTGGCAACACTTCAAATTAACTCTTGCACTTTATTAACACAAATTACCAACAACTTGAACTAATCAGTAATGTCTTACACAGAATAAAGCAATCAGAAACAAATAAATTGATAAAGTTCAGCTAATAAAGAATTTTCAATATAATTATACAAAAATCAATCACTAACTGTTAAAAGGCTGATCTACTATTGAATAATAACTGTTCAATAAACTGTTCAACAATTGAAGAAGAAACGTCTAAAGCATAACAGTTGAAACACTACAAGCACTTATGAGCCACTGTGTATATACTGCTAAAGAAACTTGAATAATAATCTGTCACAATATACTGCGATTATCACTTTAATAACAAACGTTCATATAACACAGTTTGTAATCGCGCTCACTGGTAATACGGATTGTATGAGCGGGAACTGTCACTGTCACTCTAAATCTGTCACTTATCAATCGAATCACAACTGACTGACTTTAGTTTCTGCTATTTATACATTTTTCATAATCCAGAAAGACAGAGATTTTTCTGAAATGTTCTATCAATTTCTAAAGTAAACAAATAGAACTTTTTCCATTCATCCAGGCTATTTTAATTGCTGAGATAAGAACATTCTAAAGGTGTCCTGATAAACCGCAAGGCAGATGGAAGTATGGGGGGGGGGGGGGGAAGTAAACAATTAGCTTAGACTGGAAGACTTATTGACACAGGCAGATAACGCTGAAAATCATATTTCCCTCTTTCTTTCCGTGTCCATATCAATACATAAAGGACATGCACTCCTTAGCTTGCAATACAGTCTTATGACAATTGGTATGGGAATATGAACTTACTGTTGCCATTTATCGTTTATATTTTGTTGATCCCTATGAACGTTAATGATGATGTACACAATGATGATCTTGAGGTGACACAATGATGAAAATTTTCAGTTTAAAGGAAAATGATCAATATCCATTTGTATAAGCTGAGAATCAACATTTTAAACTATGTAACAATTAAATCGACAAAGCCTATTGCAATGTTTTTTTATTGTTTAATGGCAAATAAACATTCTTATTCTTAATCAATTGAAATTAATGATAAATAAATAGTAAGAAACGCTAATACCTACAATTCAAAAAAACAACATAATTCAAATGAAGATACGGCTACCTTCGTTTACAAACGTGCTTGTAAACGATAATCAACTAGACCAGGAAGAAAAATTGCATTTCTAGGAGTTTAGTTGGTTAGACTATTGACCTGGGCTCACAAAATTTGTTGAGAAATTTCATCTGAGGTATTTGTCCTGTTACAGCTTGATAGATTGAATCACAGAAAGTTAATTTTTACAGCTTAACATTTACTCTTACTGTCACATATAAGATATGCTATCTTGTATGGGTATGGGGTGATTCATCAAAACAAAACCTTGAAGACTGTTTAAGATCCAAAAGGAAGCTGCTAGGTGTATGGAAAGAGTAAATAGATTAAAAATTCTTGTAGGCCATTGTTCACGAGGCTTGGTTCCCAACTGTACCCTATTTATATGTGTATGAAGCTACTTTATGGTATGAAAGCCAAAATCGTGACGTACACGATTATACTACAAGACGAATAGATTACCACAAGGTGTCACAATAGTAATCTATTTGAACAAAACCCTAGCTGTATTGGTACGAAACTCCACAAGCTACCTCAGTTTTTTTAAATTGTCTTGAAATTGTAGAAATATTTGAGAAACAATTGAAAAAATAAGTAATTGATGAAGCTGTTTATGGAGTACGAGAGTTCCTTTCTCATCTAAATTAAGCCTCACCTCAACTCATAGATTTTGTAACTAGTGTATAAGATTGTATGCATATAGATGTTGATCAAACTTCTCCTATACTCCTTAACTGGAGTCTCCAAGACGTAAATCTACAAAAGAAAAAACCAATAGAGGAAACACTACTTATGACAGGAATGTGAATAAAGAATTCACTAGATAAAACTAGTAGCGGGTCTAGGGGGCAGAGGGGTATGTCCCCCTGAAACAGATACACTAGATAATAGGAATATGAACAGAGTAAATAGTAGTTATAATTAGTAGTGGGTCCAGGGGGAGGGGGCACAGGGCCATGTGAAAATATTATAATAAATTATTATTCGGTTGAAACTTAAAAACAACCTAGAATTTGGTTTCTTTAGTAAATTTGTGATGAAAGCAGTAGAGGGCAATGTTCTATCCTTGCATGAATTGTGTCTTATTCATAAAACACTAGATGATGATTAGTATTATTTCTAGATGGGTTTAGGAACAGTTCAACATATTTTACAAATTTTGAAGTTTTAACTGATAGTTGGCTTTTATGTTCTCAAATAGCAGGTTTTATCCTACAAGAATTCAGTAACGGAACTGGGGATGGGATACAAAGGCACGTGCCCTTCCCCACCCAGTGGCGGATCTACGGGGGCGGAAAGGGGATATCCCCCCCCCCCCAAACAGAGAAGAAGAAGGAGGCGAAAAAGAAGGAGAAAAAGAAGAGGAAGGGGAAGAGAAAGAAGAAGAAGGAGAAAAAGAAGAAGAGAAAGAAGAAGAAGGAGAAAAAGAAGAAAAGAGGAACGAATGGAAATGATAGAAAACAGTGAAGAAGTGGAAAAGAGATGACGATAAAAGTAGAAGAGAGATGAAATTAAAAAAAGACAAAAAAGGGTAAAAATAAGGAACAAATTAAAAGTAGAAGAAAATAAAGGAGATTTTCTAAAGTTGTTGACAAGTGAGGAAATGAGACAGCAATGCTTAACCAATAATAATTTTCTATTGCAAATATTGTGTACTTCAGTACTTGGTCTGAAAATGATGCCACTTCTGAAAGGGTTTTCTGGAATCTGCAGCTTATCAATACATGGCTGAGGACTACTATAGCAGAAAAAAAGATGTGATGTTGAAGATCCATCTTGTTTCCACTAATATAATTGGTAGAGATTGTGAGTTATCGCTCATTGGTTTGTGCAATCTTGCTCTTTCCTTCCCTACCCCGCTCCTCCTCTCATCAACGTTGGTGGCAGTACCACCCCCACTCAACCAAGTTAGTTGCTGCAAGAGAGCGGACTTGAGTGCAGCTATGTTCGTGAATCGCATCTTTTAAGTCGTAAGTCGTACAAAATTGCATTTTTTATACTTTCAATTCCTTATTGTTCCCCCGCGGTCCTCCATTGTAAACTCCGCATTAACAATAATAAAAACTTAAAAAACGCTTTTAAGTGGAAATTATGAATATCATAATTTATTTATATTATTTCATAATATAATTATTATGAAATCATAATTTCCACTTAAGTGTTTTTTAAGTGTTTAGAAAAAAATACTTGTTTCATTAGCACTACTTTACATTCACTCAGATAATCGCTCTAAAGCCTAGATCCTGGATCCTCAAAAAATTGTTGGGAGATTTTTGGCTGATTACAGAATAGTTTTTCAATTGCGAATAATGTATGTAATTTTATTATTAATTTCATTTTTCATTAAAAGCTTGAGTCAGTAGCATAACTATGGTTAGGAATCAGAGGGATGTTCCCCCCCCCCCCCGGGACAAAAGAAAATTTTGAATTTGAACAAGCCATTGTGAGACAAATTTAAGAGTCAAAGATGTCTGGAATCACTAAAAATATGGTTTTGTAGGAGTTTTATTTTAAAAATGTTTCCAAGGAGTACCTCTCAATTATTTTGAAAGAAATTTTCAAGTAGCCTAAGGTACTGTACATTACCCCAATCAGGAGCAGTGAGGGATCAAATATAGAAAAGTGGAAGTTTCAAGTAACGTCCCGGATCTCCCATTTAAAGTAACACAAGAACTAGACAAAATTTACTTTGACACATAACGTGGATTGAAGTGTTACGTTAGAAGAATTAATGGCTAGAATCACTTCACATGTAGTTTAAGAGTGGTAATTTTCAAAAAATTTCTTGGGGAGTTCCCCGAACCCCCGTTCTGAAATAAATAGTCATGTGTATTGCTTCAATTTATCGTTGGAGGTCTACTACTCCAAATTACAAATTATTACTATTGTAATTATTGTACCGAGAGTCTAACGCTCCCGGCAACATCCCCCCCCCCCCCTAGGCTGACCCTGTAGTTATGCCATTGCCTTGTTTGATGTAACGATACACATTAAAATGTTATTAACATATAATATCATTACAGGCAATAGGTGAACAATTAAATTTGTAAAGTTGGTTACATTTCAATCGAAAATACCCTTAAATTCACGATTTTATGTCTCATTTTCAAACATCCCGGACCACCCTACCCCCCCTGGTAACCATAACCCACTCAGGTATTTCCCCCCCCCCCAAAATCTGCTGCTGGATCCGCCCCTGTCACCACCAACCCGATGACGAACAGAAGTGTAGTCACGTGGGGAGGGATTCCGGGTTACAACCTTCTTTCTCTGAGCCTGTGAAAGATGACCAAAAACGAGTAGAGAAGTTTCAATAGATCGATATATTGATAATATCGATTACAGGTGTTTCATAAGTGAAGAGTGAATGTTATTGCTAAAAAAAAGAATAATATGTGGTTGAAGTTGAGATGCATTTAAATTCAAAATGTCCATCAAAAGATTTTAATCACAGCAAACGATTTATGCGACAGATGCAGGGGCGTTGCCAAGGGGATGTCCGGGTCAGTGGAAGAGAACTCTATAAGAAGAAGATTGACACTGAATTAATTTTTCAATTGTGGGGGGGGGGGGTTTGAGAACATTTTAAAAACTCAAACATTGGGAAATTCTTCTTCTCATCAGGCAGAGCATAAAATATCATCCCTTTCTGAGTGAGGAGTGTTGGGCGAGCCAGGTCTACTGTTCACATATAAACACTAGGCTAAGGCTGAGGCTCCACTGGCCGTTTTTTATCGTGCTAAAAATTGAGGTTGATAAGTGAGATAAATGAGAAGATAGCAAATAAATGGAGGTGGCTCCACTAGTGACAGTCTGCAGTGTGAAACATTTTACGGCGTGCTGCAGAATGAAGTCGCGCGGAAATGGAACCTGTCCCATTTTCACGCCACACTTTGCCGCCATTAGATGGCTCTACTAACTGTGGAATGTAGTAATATGCGTCGGTCTGCAGCTGACCAGCATCCAAGGCGCAAGCCACATCGACGTTACTCTGTTCAAAGCTTTTTTGTTTTGTTTCAAGTAAAGTGAATTTTTTTGAGAACAATGGAGTTTGAACTTGATTGCGAGGTTATTATATTAGAAGTAGAGAAATACCCCATTTTATACAATAAATGTGATGAGAATTATAAAAACAGAAATGCTAGAGTTGTAACAAGTAATCAAAGGGGTTTTGAGACAAGCAATAAAATCAAAAAAACTTGTCTGAATTTTTTAATTTGTGATGCAATGTATGGAACAAGCCTTCAGACATCTTGTTGCTTATTAGTGGGCAAATCCACCATTTTCTGTTGTGTAATCGGCGTTGTCTATAAACTAAAAGTACACTGAGTACAACACTACGAATATCAACATGTGGCATGATCGGTCCTGGGTCACGTCTACCGCTACAATGAACTGCTAGTGAAGCCACGGCGAGCGAGACGACGCTACAGATTGCAGTTCGTTTTCTTTGTTGCCTGTGAAGCCACCCAACTGTCGCGTGTAGCATCCGAAAATTGCATCGCGATAAACTACGGCCAGTGGAGCCCCAGCCTAATAGTATCACACATACCGATACATCATTATGGCACCTAGAACGTTTGTGCAACTGGGAGTTATGCCACGTTTACATGAGGCCAGTGGACGGTCCAGCTGAATGGTGTGACTGGAAGCCAGATGATTGGCGCCAATACCCGTTTATACGTAGCAGGTAAACTGTTGCCAGTTGAACTAGAAAAATTGAGGAGAGTGCATCTTCAAGCCTCACCCGCATTGAGCTAAATAACATATTTTGAGATTTGTGTTGAGATTTTGTGTGTGAATCTTCTAAGGTGCTGCAAGAACTCAACAAGAAACGACAGTGGAGAAGAAAACGGATTTCGTGGAGAGATTCATGTGGTTCTCATCTCGGCTGTTAACAGAATTGCAGTTAGAAAATCCCATTGAATTACCGTACTTTTGATGAAATTCTACATTGAGTAACACCTTTGAGTGCTAAAACAATGCAGACTGGTCTGAACTGGAATGGCCGGAGTCGTTCACATTATTCCAGTGGATCACGCCACACTCGTTTTTTAGTGGTGGGGGAACTGGACTGGCGCGAAATCTACTACTCAAGCCAGGGCACTGGAAAGACTTTTTTCCACTGGACTGGAGTGCCAACTGGCGTCAGTAGTGTTCACATGAGGCCAGTAGCTGGATCTAGTTGACTAGCACCAGTCAGCTGGACTGCATGCTGGCCTCGTGTAAACGTGGCTTTAGAGAAACATAATGATTAGATAGCTTTCATGCATAGACACAGTCAAGCAACTCTATCACACATGTTTAATGTGGAAATAATCTCTTTTGAAGTTACATAGAAACGCTTGACTTACCACCTACTAAACAAACATCCCTTTGAACTTTCAGCATTGCCCAGAGCTACTATCAAAGTTTGTTTATGAGTGCCGGTATTCAGTTATAGAATATTTGCATGAAAACTTTCTTTACATTTTCATTTTTACTTTTACGAGATTTTGAAAAAAAAATTGGACTGCTTGAATTGTAAAATCTAATGTCAGACATAACATAAGAACTGCATCAGGAAAGTTCAGATTCTATAGGGTGTTTTTTTAGATGTAAGATACGGTATAGAACTTTAAGTTGGCAGCACTGCTTCCAGTGACAAACATTTTGTCAACTAACAGCTGATTTCTGTTCAGTATTGTTTTCCATTTTATCATGAATAGAGTGACACCTGAATAACGCTTGCAAATTGTGCAGATTTACTTTGAAAATCATGGTTCCATTCCATTCACGCAATATGTCCATTTTATGGTCAACAATATAATTGTCCATCAGAGCAATTAATTTGATTAACAATGGAACGATTTGCATCATGGTTTAACAAATCGTTCCATTTTTAAACGAATTAATTGCTCTGATGGACAATTATGTTGTCAACCATAAAATGGACATTATGCATGATGTGTTTCATGAATGGAACCATGATTTTCAAAATGAATTTGAACAATTTGCAAGCGTTGTTCAGGTGTCACTCATCTATTCATGATAAAATGGCAAACAGTAGGCTACTCAACATAAATCAGCTGTCAGCTGACAAAATGTTTGCCACTGGAAACAGTGCTGTCAACTTGAAGTTCTATAACTTACCTCACAAAAACACCCTATAATATTTCACTAGGTTGTTATCATTATGCAAAGATGAACAATTTGATGAATAGGCTACATGCGCGAAGTGCTAGATTCCAATTCTCTCCATATATTTCCTTATCAAAAACTGCAGCCTATAAGTTTACTTTGAAACTAATTGCATCATAAAGCTTCAAAAACGTCTTTATTGAAAATTTAATTTGTTGTTGATGCTGATTGTTCGTTCATAAGAGCATTTTTCTGACTACTTTGCAATAACTGAATCTTTATATGATTGAAAGTAGAAACCATAGCCCAGACAATGAATGTTTTGTGTCATAACAAATTAAGGAAAAGCTGAATTTTTGTAGGATGTTACGATGCTAGTACACAAAGTAGGCCTACTTACTACAAAAAGACCGAAGTCCCGATCCCCACCCTGCTTGCTTACCCATCCACTCAACATCGCAAGAGCAGTACTTCAGTTAAAGGCTCACAACTCGGAAACTTAGCCTACCAAAAGGTACCGTCATTCTCATCTCTCCACAACTTTGTAAAAGCAGTACTTTGGTTGAATGCCCATGGCTCAAAAACCGATGGAGCTACCAACGTTTTTTGTATCTCATTCTACTCCTCACATTATTGGCAACAAATTATGTCGTATACAATTTTTATGTAAGTTGCTTAGTTTTACCTTAATAATTGAATAGACAAAAAATGTCTCCATGAGGAACAAAAAAATAATTCAACTGATCATAACTTTTTAAACTCACATCATATGGACCTGTAAAACTTTTAGGTGATTTCATTAGTCTTAAAATGATGTGATGGCTACAAAGCGTGGGATGAAGTAGCAGCGGACACCGCGCCGCCGAACCTATAGCAGCGTCACTGACGCTCACTAAAGGGCACTTGTGTAGGCTATTTAGGATCCTAATCGTATTCATAATCTTAATTATGGATTCAGTTGAAATGAAATTTTCTACCAACAATAATTCATTGTCTATTACTGAACACTCATCATTAAAAAAAATTGTTTATTAAACATATTTATTTATCACTGATATAAAAAATTTATTGTTAAGTGCAGTACTTAATTTCCTTACATTTGATTATTTCCTTGTATTTGTATTTATTGTAGATTCTGTTGTTTAATTGATCATTCCCTTGTATTTGGATAATACCGTAGTATTATTACAATGAATTCCACATTCCACTGCAGTGCCCACACATGGATGTGCAATCAAACCCAGCTTTACAACACACAATGTTTTAAAATTGCAAGATATTAATTGAAGAAGTTCACTTGGAGCAGGGGAATTCGTCATAGGCTTGGGTACTATAATCTGTTCTCATTTGATGTATATTGCCAACTCCAGTCGTTTGCTGAGAGTTCAAAACCCAACCATGTTTGAATAAGATGGTAAGCCCTCAAAATATGTTGATGAGCAGCATCTCAAGTTGGCGGAACTTTTGCTAAATCGAGATTTGACAAGAGACATTTTTTCAGTTAGTTGCTTGAACCTATAATATATATGGCTTCATTGAGAGTCTTCAACATTGATGAGTTGTACATGCTTAATTAAAATAAACTTTTCGCCACTTTCTACAAGGATTTATTTTTTGATGTCTTGTTTTGTTCAGCCTCTGCTTGAGCCTTAGTTTCAAAAAGATTTATGAATCAACTCGGCTGATTTCAGTTTTCCTAGTCCATAGGAAGCAGATGTGGTATCGCAACCAGTCATGGAATGAGCAAAAAGAAATAAAGTTTGTTGTATAGAATATTTACTCACAAGAAATTCAACATAGTAGATTCTTGACCCTGAAGATGTAGGCTTCAAATAGAAAAGTTTGGTGTCATTCTTGGGAGCTAATACTACAAGTAGTGGAACCAAGATATCTGTATCAGTACCCAGCCCACTACAACAGTAGCCTAGTATTGTTACTTTGCACATAGTCAACAATGATAGTACCAGCGTCATTTTCTTCAGAAAACACTCTATACCCGTAGAGATACACCTGTTTTTAACTGCATTTATTAGCCTCTTTTTGTTTTGCTAAAAAGTCTGTCTGTTGTGTTGAACAAACTGAATTTTCATCAAACAGAATTGTATTGGAACATTTTTTAAAGCTCCTATCTCTTGTTCTTGTTGTTGTAAATGTTTCTTACCATTAAATATCACTGTCACCTTTTCCCCATATTTAAACAACTTGAATAAGATTCAATTATTTCTTTGCAAGTGCTATTTTTCCCCCAAACCACTGTATGTAATAAATATCTATTACAAAAGTCTCATTTTGTCCCAGAAGGCTTCATCAACAATTCCATCTTCAAATAATTTCATACACAATGCTTTTGTACCTTTTTGTAGTAGTCTCATCAAATAGTGAGGGTGGGGGAGAAGCCAATTCAAACTCAAAATACAATTTCAATTTAGCAGGGCTGTCACATGTACAAATCAAATATCTATACTATCAAATATCAAATACTATCAAATATTTGCTGAGAGTTTTGAAACTTCTTTAGATGTAACTTGATTCATTTGAA
This sequence comes from Conomelus anceps, assembly GCA_948455865.1. Taxonomy (NCBI): domain Eukaryota; kingdom Metazoa; phylum Arthropoda; class Insecta; order Hemiptera; family Delphacidae; genus Conomelus; species Conomelus anceps. Next base: position 77,577,752 of record OX418216.1, on the reverse strand, counting down.
ATATGCCTGATTTTTAATCATATCTTTCCTACACAGTCAGCTTTGACTCGATTTTTTCATCTCTTGCACATAGCCTACTAAACTTGTGTAGATTTTGCATAGGGAATGTGCCCTGCAGCATGGAAGTAAGGTAGCATGTCAGTGGTTATATCCAAATGTAATTGCCAATTCCCTGTTTTCTCTGCTAAGATGAAATTTAGCATGATATAAATTTGATGAATTAGTTTCAGCCAAAGCTTTGCTGTTCTGCTGAACGATTTCATCATATTTATGTGACCAGTGAATTTTGAATGGATTTTTCATTACAGTTTCTTGAGAAATTTCACTTGTTTCACTGTTGCCTTACCATAGACAGTTTCCCATAATGACTCTATTCAACTACCTTCCATTATATGACCAATACATCCTAAGTATGACATGAGTAGGTGAAACCTCCTAGCCTTACAATGATTCTTGGCAGATCAGACTGTTCTTCAGAGCCAGCAATGATTTCCATAGCTTTCAAGAACAATGACTGGTCAAAAGTCATAATGTATGTTTGATTATTTCTCCTGCACTGCTCAGCTGCAAAACACAATGAAGTACATACAAGGTGGAGCAGAGGAAACAGATGTTTTTTAAACCACTAGTACTCGGCAACAAGTAGGGGTATTGACTTGGGGCAAGCATTGGCAGACAGCTAACACAGTGCAGTTTTAGTCACCATGGAGCCTTCGACCATTGAGCATTGTGTGTTCACAGTCAAACAGCTTTTTAGAAATAACGATTCTGTGGTCACTTTTTAATGTCTTTTTTGGCAAAAGTTCAATGTGGAACATCAAGGTGCAGTCCCACACAGGAACACCCTACTCCAATGGGTTGCAGCATTGAATGAACATGAGAGAAATGTGCTTTGTAACGAATTTTAGTTATATTCATTACGTAATTCGAATTTCTCTCAATTATTATTTTCTCTGGGAATCAGAAATATTCCCATCAAATGTTTGTTGTGGTAGGTAAACAGTATTATCTGACAATAACACAAGTATCAGTAAAGAAGACAGAACTGTGACGATGGTCAAGAGATAAAAGTAATATTCCATCTCTAATTCGATTTATATTTCAGACTCTCATTGTCGTCTTTGTTATTGTATGATTCAAAGAACAAGAGAATATTCTCTTTTCTATAAAATGTTCTACCTCTGAATTAATTTAAATAATGAAGTACATTTGTTCAACGTTGTTATTGTAAAACTCAAACCATCGTGAGAATGTATTCTCTCCATCTTTGTCTACTCCCTCTCACTCAAAACAAAACAAAGACAAGAGTGAAGGACAGTGAATGACCACTGGCCAATGACAGCTATGGGAACTGTCTTGACGCATGCGCAATTAATATGGTTTTCGCTTATTCTGAAAGTGAAAAACAGCAGATGATCAATTACTCTGCTGACCGTCGACAAGTAATATTTCATTATGTGATTACTAAAATGTTTCTAAGTCCTTTAAGATGTAAATAAGTAGTTGTTAAAATAGTAGGTTGGAACCATTATTCTTAGTTATACTTTCATTCCAGTTTTATGTTAGTTCAAGTTATGTGAGCTTAGTTTACAAAATGCCGACTCTACAAGATTTATATTATGGATAATTATCTCCGCTATAAAGCGGTCCTTGAGACAGGTTTTCTTGAACGGGGATTCAACTCTATGGCACGAGATACTTGACTGGGGATTTCATTCCTAGATGTGGAATTTGACTTGAGAAGATGGGTCTCTTACCTGTGACCTGATACGTGTCGTCTTGATTTAGTGATCTGCAAAACCTGAGTTCAATTTAATAGAGACTTTCCACTTCGTATTCAGAATGGACTGTGAATAATATCGCTAGATAAAGGGAGCGTACGTACGTTTTATTTCTACAGAACTTCGCTATGCCAAGGTAACACCATTTACATTACTACGTATTAAATTCATTAACTTCGTTTCCGACGTAATGGTACCAATAATTTCGATATCTTTGTAACAAAGGACTTATTTTAACAGCTGGGCCCAGGTTGAATATTCTATTGAATTTTTTTTATGTAATATTTTGAAAGGTTAACATCACATATTTTATTTGTAAAGTGCCAAATTATTAATTTTGTTATTATAATGAGTTCCAACCATTTCTTGTGTTTTTGTGACTTGATTCCCGCCTCTAGATAAATTGGATGAGAAACCTTTTTAGTGATTGTCTTGTCTTTCTAAATTAAATTCCAAATTATTTCTAAATTATCGATTCTTCTAAATACAAGGCAATTCCAGCTTCCAACAGGAAGGAGTCACACCTCAAACTACAAGAGCATCCATTGGTTTGGCAGATGCTTCCTGGACATGTCATTTCACAATTCAGTGATGTTAACTGGCCCCCAAACTCACCCAATATCGATCTGTGATTTTTGGGGGACTACTTGGAATCAAAAGTGTATGTGAACAAGCCCCACACAATAAATTACCTCAAGATTGTCATTTGCCAAGAAATTGAGGCTGTGCTGAATGAAATGTTGGAGAGCCATGCATAACTTTCAGGAGAGGATCCAAATTTGTATCTGACAAAAAGGATGTCATCTGAAGGGCATTATTTTTGAGACATGGTTATGGTACATAAATTTCAAAAATGCAATAAAATTGTTATTATTTAAAGTCAATATTACTTTTCTTTCATTAAAACGACCCAAGTACTAGCAGTTTAAAAAACATCTGTTTCCTCTGCACCACCTTGTATTTGGGATCAATATCTATGAAAGGGATAGCTAAGATGTAAGAAGTGTCATGACCTTTCAATTTTCTAGTTGGGAAATTCATGAATCCATACCAGCCAGGTTGAGTGTTGCATCCTCATCACCCATAGGAAATTCAATGGATGGATGTAAGAAATTGCATTCACAGCAGTTTTTCTCAACGATGTGATATCTGAAAGGCTTCAACAATAATACCAGCTTCTTCTTCTTCTTCTTCTTTCTCTCTCCCCGGTTTGCCTCACAGCGTCGGGGTAGTCTCGGACAGCCTCAGCTAATACCAGCTAATCCACTAATTTTCCATTTCATGTAAGATCGTTTTCAAATTTCTTGTGGAACCTTGAACAATCCTTCAACTAATATTTGTACTTCTGCAGTGATGGAGACATGTGGCAATGGAGTGATGCATGCTATTGCTCCCATTGCATGAAACTTATTTAAGCCATCTAATGATTTCACATTTATGCCAGCATTGTCAAAAATGTACTATGTGAAAGAATCAGATTTCACTACTGGAGGGTCATGGTTTATCAAAGACCTTATGTATTTGTCACTTTCATAGGAGAACTACAAACTCCCACAGCAGAAAGGACTTCAATTGAATGTTTTGATTCAAATAGAGACAGAAGTTTTTATTGGTGAACAGAAGGACCATGGTTCTTAGAGCTAAAATTATCTTGATTAATTACAGCACATTTCCTAATTGTTTCAGGAGATTAGTTTCCAGTTTGTTTTTTAGTCACTGTAGATGTAAATAGGAATCAGGAATTAGATCATCTGATACAGTACTTACTTCTTTTTCACTTGAGAACATTCCACAGTCATAGTTCATTTTTTGAATAATGATTCTTCATAGTTATTCCCTAAGGATTTCTGCCACAGTTCTGACAATTCTTTTGTGTTCCTTTTCACCAATTTTTTCTTGATAATGGTACCATGAAGGTAATACTTTATGACTGGTGTGTGACATACATAAAATACTTTTCTTCCAAGATTTTTGTGTACAACTAATCAGTCTTTGAACAAATCCAATAGTTTCGACTTATGGTAATTATCACTACACTCAATATCAGAATCACTCAATTCAACTAATACCTCTCCCAAATTTGTTAATGAGTACTGGCACTCATTATCATTCTGAAGGAACTTAGTGAGTAAATTGAATTTTCTGCCAACTCTAATGACATTGGTCATCCTACCTTTTAATAACTATTATGTTTGGGTTTTTGAAAATGTTTATAACATTGTCCATGGTAACAAGCCTCTGCAGCAACTAGGTCAATTACATCTGAAAGCCTTGATTTGACCTTTGTTGACCACTCATCATCCCTAGACAAGACTTCAGCAGTGTCTCTTTCATTTCAAACATTGGAACTTCATGTATTTGATTCCGGAATTTGAATTTGAAAAGGATTTTTGGATCTAAGACTGCACTCTTTCCAATAAGAAAATTATTTTTGAAATCAAATTCACTTTCTATCACAGAAAATACAAAGGAAAATGTAAAAGGTATTGCACCTAGTGATTTTAGTGCTACTTTGATATTACTAGTCATTTTACCTGCAAATAGAATGTACTTTTACTGAATCAACGTTGACTAGAAGCTTGTGAATATCATTTTTCCTTTCAACACAACTTTTTATCAAAGTATTTATTCCATTGGTAACTGTTACACCCTCATTTCCAATGGAAGTTGCATAATATACCATACTGCCAAACTTCCGTATTGCATAATATACATACAATGTTGAAATCTGTTATTCTGAATATACCATAATTTAACAGTACAGTAATTTAAAATGATGACATGTTCAAATAGAGTTTGAAATCAATTACCGAGCTAACCGAATGAGCAAATGAATAAAATAACTTTATAAGCAAACTGAATAAACTATTTTTGAAATAAAAAAACTTGATTCAACTGACTAAATGAAATAACTAACTATGGAAGTCACATATTTTTCAAGGTTTTTAACAGTTTACTCCTTTTATTGTATCAGTACTATCATCACATATTATTAGCCAATGACTGAACTGACATGACTTTCTGGGAAATGCAGTAGTCCGATTTTATTTACAGATTCAACGATATTTTATTAACATATATTATCTAGTAATAACCAGTATTAAACGGCTACATATGTACACAGCAAATAAAATCATAGAAAGGAACAAACATGACCAGATAAATACTACACATACAGACTACAATAGTAAATAGGCTATATTTAAGAATAAATGAAACAATATATGAAATATATTGATGTGACAATAGATAATAGGCCGCATGCAGTCTGACTCATACAGACAAGTGACATCCACACTGCTAGTTCAGCGGCACGGTGTCTGCAGCTACTTCATCCCTTACTATGGAGCCATCACATTATCGGTAAGCATCAATATACAAATCACTCTAAATGAAATTACCCAAAAGTTTTCTAAGGACCATAATCAGCTTATGATGAAAGTTTAAAACGATATGATCAGTTGGATTATTTTTTTGTTCCACACTGACATTTTTTGTATATATTCAATTATTACAGTGAAATCAAGCTACCTACATAGAAATTGTATAGGAAATTATTTGTTGACAATAATGTCAGGAGTAAAATGAAGAAACGTCGATACTTCCATTGGTTTTTGAGTTTTAAGCCTTTAACTGAAGTACTGCTCTTGCAATGCTGTGGAGGAGTTGATGGGGAAGCAAGCGGGGTGGGGGTCGGGACTTTGGTTTTTTCAAGTGAGTACTTTGTATACTTACTAACATCCTACAAAAACTCAGCTCTCCCCTAATTTGTTATGACAAAGGCAATTTTTTTGCATTCATTGCCTGGGCTACAAATTTCATCACACCATCCCACTTTAAAACCTTACTGCAAAGGGCTGGTTGATAGATAATACAATGAAATAAAAGTAAGGAATCACTTGGGCTTTGAGATCTTAGATACTCATTCTTTCATTTTGGCCAGGCCACAATTTCTTCCAATCATATTTAGAATACCACAAGTTGAGAGGGCCGCACAAAACCTTTTAACCATCTGGGGGTTGCCGACCCCTATATTACAGACTCATGTTCTGATACCTAATGATATCAGCTCTTGAAGGTGATGGCTAATTGGCCACCTTGGCTAAACCAGCTAAGGTCATAATGAAATCAGATTATTTTTCCTATATGTATTGGAATGATTTAGCTATGCAATACTTTTCCTGTGTCAGATTTATTAGACACAGTTAGTTCAAAGGAAAATTTAAAACATTTCTGTTAATTTGAATCATGCTAATTAAAATAATGTTTCTGTTACTTTCTTCAGTTCAGAGCTGAAATCGCAAAAATATTGTGTTAACTTAAAACGGTCAACTCAATCCTTAAAACTAGAAAAAAATTGAAAATTAATTTTTATTTGCTCCATACAAGGAAAAAATGAAATAATGTATAGCGGTATTATTGGTTACAATAATGGCTTTGTCGCACGAAGTAGCTTAAAGGAGTGAAAGTTAGTATACAATGTGACCGATACAGGCAGACCCTGCTGTGAAGGTAGAACGTCAGGAACAAATCTTGAACATTTTTTCAATAACCTTGGCATAATAATAAGACTTTGTCAGCTAAATGATTAAGGCAACTGTATTTTCGTTTGTATATTTTGTTCTCAAACAGGAAAATACTTCAAACATATCAATTGTTGCGGTCTGATGAGATACCAACAGCCGAAAACGGCTACCTACATAGGTCGAACGTAGATATTCGTTTCAATGACTTATTGAGAAAATTCTCAGAGCCATAACACCATTTTTGTAATAAAATCAATATAATAATCTAGTGTGATTAGTAGAAAGGACATAAATATAGTAATATAATAAACTATCAAAATCAAATTGAATACGATCAAAAGAAATACCTTGGATTAACTATAAGTATCAATTATCTGCTAATATCATGTTTTTTGAATTATTTGCAGTTTGATCAGTATACATTGAACAGTTTCTTCATTCTTGACATGAAAATATATTATTAAATAGTTATATAAAATTCATTTCTGGCCATTGCAATAGCAATTACTAACCAGTATGTTGTACCAAAAACATTCATGGATAGAAATTCCGTATGCGTTTTGTGAGATACAGGCGACCAGCTCCAAGGGAAAGTGTTCTTTGTCAGCGCATGTCCTACATAGAGAACAATGGCGTTCATTCCTGCAAATAAATGAATAAATAAATAAAGGATAATAACAAAAGTTAGAAAAAATCGTCCAGTGTTAAGTAGTGACGACTGAAAAACAGTTTAAATATATTAAGAAAACGTACTAGAAGCCTCATCAAGTTTCATGTCCTAAAAAATTATCAGTTGAGGCGCCCAACAGAGCGGTTGTATTTTTCGTTCTCTTGCTTATCTGTTTTTATCTGTACGATTGTTCAGGTCGGTGCTTCTCGCTGCATACTATAGGCGTCTTCACACACAATGATTATGATATTTGTAATAAATGATGATATTCAAAAAATGAGACTATTTTTTTTTAAGCTGGCTCTAGAGTCCTGGGTGGAGCTTGGCCTCCTCAACATCCTCCTCCATTCGCCTCTTTACTGTGATATCCACCTCCAATTCGCCACTCCTAGTATGCAGATATCACTTATTACATCATTCAGCCATCTCATCCTGGGTCTGCCTCTCTTTCTTGTTCCTATCAGCCATCAAGCAGTTGAAGTGGCATTCTTTCCTCATCCATTCTTACCACATGTCCAAGTCATTCTATCATTCTTGCTTTTATAAGTCCTACATTATTCCCTTCACCGATAACTTCATCAATCTCTATGTTGTGTCTGGCTCTCCAATCACCACCATCACATATTGGTCCCCAGATCCTCCAGAACATTTTCCTCTCAAAGGACCTCAGCGCTCTCTCATCCTTGCCCAAAATTGTCCAAGCTTCAGCTCCATATGTTACAACCGGCCTAACTAGTCTTATACATACTCACCTTTGTCTTTCTGGATACCAGTCTGCTCTTAAATATAATCTGATTTACAAAACATTTGACTACAGACAGTTGAAAAAATCGTAGATCCTTATTGGCACTTTTACCAAACAAGTCTTGTTAATAACACTTGTTGAGAACAAGCATCTGTAATAATTAGTAGTCATAGTGGTACAGTTGTCAGCCATAACAAAAAACAAATAACATGTCCACATGATTAGTTTTGTAAAACTCATGTAAACTTGTCACAATACACTTGTTAGTAACAAACTTGTAATTTTGTGGAATGAGCCCCCAATGTACTTAAACAAGCAACTAGAACAATATCAAATGTTGCTATCAAATGTTTATCCACTCACTGTTGATGTTTTATGCTGATAAAGTTATTGTTCCATCTTATGATTCCAGTAATACTTTTTTGAAAACATTATATCACAACATACATCACATAGCTTAATTACATTTAAATACAAATTACTAAAGTGGAAGTAAATGTGTATGGCTTTTATTGGTGGGGAGATACTAAGGCTCGTTTCACACATATCAATTTCATCCATTTGGTAAAATCTTGAATGGTCCACATTCCAACGGGAGCGTGAAGAAAGAAATGATGCTCTTCACACACATTGATATTATGCCTATATAAAGTAATTTTATCTTTATCACCATAAAACCGTTTGGGGTCCAAAGTTTGTTCACTTTTTTCCATTCCATTTGAGATCAACCAAACAGCTGAAATCATGCATTCAATATTAAAGTGTGTGAAACAGCCCTGATGGGTAGTTCCACCTCGACGCTTGAGCCATGTCATTTGAAACCTACAATTTTAGGTGGGTTCCAAACCACTGGGAAGTGATTTTAAAGCAAAGAACAGAGCCTTTTTTCTGGCCAATCCATCGGTCACCCTTACATAGAAAACCCAGGAGAGCATTGCTTATCTTATCTGATTGAACAGCAGGTAAGTGCTACAGCTCACAGCTATCCACATTAATTATTGGCAACATAAGATAAGCTTAAACATCCAACTCAAAAATTTTAACACTTTCTGGAAAACACAACTAATTTTTACACCAAATCTGTACACATATTGTTTGCAGTATAGCTTAATAATAGAATTATTGGATACTTTACCAGCATGTGCAAAACTTATGTCAGCCCATGGCTCCCAGTGGTCAACAATTAGAAATAGGAAAGCCATAATGACAAAGGCAAGTGATGCTGTGACACACACAAATGACAGAGACCACAAATTCTTGTTGATTGGTATGAGGCCTCCCTCTTTCGACCAGTCACACAGAATGCCACCAATCATACCCTGAAATTTAAAGAATATTTATCCAATTTAAAAATGCAGCGTTTGGGTAAGGTTGAATTATTAATTGGAAATCAACATTTGCAATGATGTTTGTACTAATGATGATGTTCTAGACATTTAGAATTATCATACAATGAGAATCTATAGAGAGGACCCTTCATCAGGGTGAGCAAGGGTGTCACCCTGAACCTTGCACAGCCATGGACAATCATCAGATGGGCATCAAATTGCAGTTCATAATATTTAATTGGAATATGCACATGATTTAAGCTTATTCTGCAAAAATATTGAAAAATGTTGATGTTGTAACAAACACTACAATTATTAGCACATGAGATAATGGACCCCCTCACAGCTAGACTCAGTCACGACATGGTCTAGAAATGTGAGACTTGGAAATGTCAGTTTTGTGTGTTGATAATTAAAAAGTTGAAATTTGTGTCCATTACACAAACTGCGCATTTAACTAGCAATTTATGATTAACTGTACAACTATGCATTCAAATAGGAAATTGAAATATTTCACCACAGCAGATGACCACTTTTGAACACATGGGTCCATCATAGATGCTGACTAGATTGTTGGTTGTCGGCTGTTGGTTCTTGCAGTGACAGGCTGGTCAGTCTTTTTTAAAAAGAAGTCAAATAGGTTGCGTAAACTGGAGTTTGTTTGCTCATTTAATATGCTTTGTTTATTGTTTTTTGTGTATATTTTCTTATTTTGGCAAGTTACCAAAAGGTCTCAGTTTTTAATTTCCCACTGTGTTTCTGCATAATTAGTTTATTCATTATTGTATTGTAGCTAGATGTCACATCTATAAGTGCGTGCAACAAATCTTTCTGCCAGCTCTCATTCTTCTGCCTTTCTCTATCAGTGTCCATTGGCAGTCAGTCTCACATCATATGTGCTACAGAAGTGATTGAACTAAACTCAATTTGCATTCTCTTTCCTACACTGTCTTTGTCCTTTTGTCCATTTATCAATTCTCTATCTGTTTCTTTCTCGACACTCCATTTGTCTCATTATCCTCTCATTTACCACACCTCTTTCATCACAATAATTGCTCTAGCTACTCACCTACGAGAATTTCCTGTTTCTAGAAGTAAGTTTTATAAATCTTTTTGTTACTTATTATTCTGTCCGCCTCAATGACTTTAAACCTGTGAATATTCCTACTGTTCTTTATACCATATTTTGAATGTTCGTCCAGTCTGTCATATTTAGAATTCGATGCAGTCTGCGCATTTCAATTTGCAAATGTCTGATAGATTACATGTGTCAGTGGAATGAGGTGAGGTGAAATTGAATGATGATGAGTGCTTTCTGTTATTTTTTTAATAATTCGTTTTTTATTGTTTTGCAGAGTTTCTTGTTGATTCTATTTGAATGGGAGTTGATAAAAAATCACCTTGTACAATATCCACAAGTATCAGCTAAAGAAATCACATCACTTCTTACCACACTAACTAACACAAAACACTTCCAATTCAATGACAAATTCTACAGCCAACCTGCCGGCCTCCCCATGGGATCGCCCATTTCTAGCATAGTGGCCGAAATTTATCTCCAACACTTGAAAAAACCCAAATACTTCACAATAACAAATTATCTAAAAATAGTCTACTAAAACAGGAATGTTGATGACATCCTACTTATATTCAAAGGAAACATATGACACTGTGAACACGTTTGTATCTATACTTGAATAAACTAGAAACCAACATACAATTTACTGTTGAATACAAACAGATAGAAAAATCAATTACCTTGACTTTACTTTACCAAAAAATAATGAGCAGACACATGAATTTTACATTTACAAAAAACCAACTTTGACCAACACCGTAATCCACTAATCTCCAACCACCCTTTACAACACAAACATGCTGCTATCCGTTCATTCCTCCACAGATTAAACTCCATCCCACTCTCACCCTCCAACCACAAAAAATAGCCAGAAACATAAAAATACCTTGTCCACACCAAAAGACTTGATTAACAGACTACTATTAAAAACAAAAAACACTTTCCAACACCTAGCAAAACTGACGAATTCATTACCCTCACATACTTCAACTTCCATTCAAATGGAATCGCCAACAATCTCTGCAAAACTGGACATAAGGTGTCATCTAAAAAAAGAACATTACAAAACACTCATTATCATTCAATCTCACCACCTCACTCCACTAACAAAATATCAGGCATCTACAAATTGAACTGCTCAGACTGCAACAAAGTCTACATATGACAGGCAGGACGAACATTCAAAATACGGAATATAAAGAACATATACACAAAGAGCAATAAACACAACATATTAAACGAGCGAACAAACTTCAGATCACAAACCCTATTTGAATTCTTTTTAAAAGAAGACCAGCCAGCCCGCCACTACAAGAATCAACAACTATCAACCCATGATCTAGTCAGCACCAATGATGGATCCACGTAGTCTGAAATAGCCATCTGCTCAGTGAGTAAAATATTTAAACTTTCTACTCAAATATTTGACTACATAGTTGTATAATTACTCTTAAATTACTAATTTACGTGGTTATGATGTGTCTTATTCATTATAGACCACAATATCGTCACCAAGACAAACAAAATCAGTAGAAATATAACATTGTTGACGCCAACTGCAGCATCTGACTGCTTACTTATGTCTCAATAAAAGGCCATACGATTTGGAAGCAGATTCTTCATTACCTCAAAACCAAACTGAATGATGATCCAGATGCTACGTTTGATGAACTGTGAATAGATCCCCTCAAACATTGAGGGTTCTTGCTGCGAGCACTGTAGGTCCATTATCACCGCATTTGTGCCTAATCTAGAAGGGTTTTAGATTCACTATTACGTTACTCACGGTTTTATTATTTTTTGTTATTGGTACGTCTTGTATTATGTGTTGCAAAAAAATAACACGCGATAAGATTTATTTTTCATAATATATAAATTATATTAATTGAAGTGTTGACATTTATTTGAAAATACTGAATAATGATGAAAAAGTATTCACTGATTCTGATTTTGTGAAAGGCAAGATTGAAGAAAGATAAGAACATATTATGGAAGATACATCCTATAGTCCAATGATGATATATTTCAATTTAAAGCACAACTAGCATTCATTTTTCCTTTGAATAATTAAATTTTTACATCAAATTAATATGAGCTTCATTCATACAGTTTGGTTAGTTGCTTGATCATCAGTTAGTATTTTAAATAACTTGACCATAAGATGCATTACTCACAGTTTTCCTGCTTGAGTTCATTTTAGTTTGCAAGTTTTACTAAGCATCTCCAATAATTTGCTGGGGAATTACAGCACAATTAAAACTTTTTGTGGAAAGGCGCTTTGGTTTATTACATGAAACAGTTAAATGCTTTCCATCGCATTTGAACATATGACTTCATGTTGGCAATACTTTTGTGTATGCCAATATTGCTGACAACATGTCTTAAGCATCGATAGAACTGGGCGAGTTCAGTAGCTAAGCGAGTAGCGAGTAGAAAAGTTACATGCTGACCGAGTTTCCCCAACCAGAGACCCCAATGCAAGCATTTTTCAACGTATTTTCGGTTTAGCATAGATTCCGTAGGACAGAGTTACTCATTACTGGCTGGCGAATCTACTACCTGGGTGTCAATTCGCCCTGTGTAAACGCCTCCACTAGCCAAGTAATCCACTATATCATATCCACAAAAAAAGTTGAGAGCCAGTCTACTTTTTTCACTACTCGCTGACAAGCCAACAACAAAATACAATGTTATCATGGCCAAAGCCAACATGCATGAAACATTTAACCACGCAGGCTGCCAACATAACACCTCAGATGAGACATATTGAAGTTTATCTGACAACACCAATCAGCTGTTTTGACAAAAGCTTATTGAATAGTTGTTGGTTAATTCAATATTTCAATTTTGCGTTGCAATATAATTTTATGTCTCTTGTATTCCATAGTATGTAAGAAGTTCCAGTAATTCTATAATTCGGCTCGGCCTGCTGAAGAGGCGAGGTTCACAGGCACTACACTCGTTTATTATTTTGACATCATATTTGGATGAGAAAATATTAGCACAGATGCATGACAGGCTTTCATCATTACGTACTATGAACTATACAAATTCATGATTCATGATTATTGAGAAACCAGAAAAATTGAAAGATTGAAAGGTACGAACTTTGAGGATGCAGCCTAAAATAGTACAATGATTGATTTATTTGGATTCAAAACACAAATTTCATTAATTTCTGTAATACAACAATTTTAATAACATATTCAAATCAGAAATATTCAGCGAATTTGCTAGACTCGTGGCTAGTATTATGCATTATTATGCACTGGTTGATTTTTTCAATACAAGATTGAATGATTAGAGCCCAGTCAATGCAGAATCAGTTCAGTGATAGATTTGAATTTTAAACCACTACCACTCATTAAGTTACTTCAACTACATATTGTGATAAATAGAAGCTTATTTATTTCATTATATTATTTCAATTTGTATAGTTCACCTGATCGGCCAAAACGGGACATTACAATATTTAAATGTAAAAGAGTTGGCACATAAGAATTACAGGGTTCCCTGACTCATGATCAAGAAAGAGCAAGATTGAAAGGAATGACCACAAATTCAGGAACTAAAAATCTCAGATATTTTCTAATTTGTGATATGAACCTAATTCATGTATTAATTGCTATCATAATTATTTGAAGGCTAGTGATTTTGAAAAAGGTAAGATTAAAAGGTGTGATACTGGGAGATACAGCCTCAAAAAAATCCAATGATTGATTCATCTGAATTTTCAATAAATCCATAATTTAATTATCACAATATTTACATGTGATTTGACAAAGATGCATTCCATACTTCATTATCATCTATTTGTTCATGATTTTGGAGAAAGCGATTGATACTAAATTCAACTGATTACTGGATTGAATTAATGATTCTAGCATTTTGTTCCAAATGAAAACTGAAATAATTCCTGAAATCTACTCGCATGTCCTATACTCACACAAATAATTGCATAACAAATCCAACGCTTGACTCTACTGCTAGTGGAATTACAGCATAGAATAACCCTTCCAGCAGCTACTCCCAAATAGACAGTCAGAACGGTAGTGAGAACACCCAGAAGACCTATAAAAATAGATAAACAGAAATAGAACACACAGTTAAATTCAGAAGAATGATAAACATTCATTAAATACTGCTGTATGAACGTTACATTTTTCAAATATCACTGACTAAAAGAAGCAGTGAATAATACTTCACCCCTCGATTCAAAGCAAGAGAAAATATCTTTGAGTGATGCACAAACTATCAAATTTAACATATTTACTGTCAATTTTGAACAATAATGACAATTATTTATTTGAATATCAGAAAAGAAGAAGAGATGATCAATTAGATGGAACTGACACCAAATCTGACAACTTTTTCTACATGAACTATCAACACTCGGTGAATAATAAACTACAACTCAATATAAACAATAAAGGTGGAGCTTTGGCTCCAGCTACGCGAATTCGGACAAACGGGCAGTGGACAGGGAAGGAGCAGGAACACATTACAATAATTATTATTGCTTTTGGAATAGTAAACTGTATCGATAGCATAAATTTCTGTGTATTCCTGCCCTGTCTGCTGTCTGCTGTCCAAATCCTCGTGGTTGGAAACCAAGGCTTTATGATCACTCTCCAGCAATAAACCATCAAAACTGAATTTAGGGCGAATTCTTGGTGGTTTACGCAGAGTGTAATCAACGAACACGAAACCATGTAAGCAATGCACATTTACTCTCAATCTAGCAAATAAACTATGATTTTTTATATAATTTCTATATAAAAAAAGAAAAAAGTGGGATGATATACGAGAGAATTGAAGATTATTAATAAAGCATTATACATGATTCATAATTGATATATTTTCTATATACGCATTCAGTAAATTAGTTGGTAATGAATGCACTAGCTCAACTCATTGCTAGCGCACACAATGTATGCTAGCAATTTTATTATACAGTTTTCACTTTATATTAATCACATTATGTAATTACAATGATCCAATGTTCTTAGTTTTTACTCTTTTGAATCATGAAGTCAATCTAATATTTATAATTTGTGTGTTGAATAGTCTAACATGTAATATAATGTAAGGTAACTTATAACATGAAACATTTCATTTCAAGGCTTGAAGTGTTAAATTATACGAAGTGTAATTATGTGTAATTAAGTGTACTAATACGAAGTGTTAAATTATGCTGCTTGTTAAATTGATGTACAAGTAATGTAACTATGTACTTTGTATAGGAAAAAATTGCAATAAATTATTCTTATTCTTCTTATTTGATTCAGTTTGTAGGTGACATGTTATTAATAAAAGTTATATTCAGAAATAGTTCTAATTCAATTTAAATCTACCTCCAATTGAATTGAATCGTCACACTTCCAATAAAGTATAACATTAAAAGGACAGAATAATCGTTTTATTCATCATGAAAATCTGGATTTCGAAATGTGTGTTTGAATGCATACAACATCAGTATTTTATAAATAGAATTTTAATACAAAATTACCGTACTCTACTGTATATTCTCGCCTAAGCTACAATATTTAGCACAAATTTGGATTCACTAGAATCCAAATTATTAGGACAGAGTAAATAGTGCTATCTATTATATTCAGTATTAAAATAGTAAGTTCAACTGCATACAACACAAATAAATAATTAGGGGGATTAGCCTATCCAGAAAATGCGCTTTCAAATCAAAATATTCAAGGAGTAAATTTTTCTGTATTTTACACAGGCTGAATTCAAGATAATACTCTAGTCTATCACAACACAAGACTTTCTATGCCCAAGATGTATTATTGTTTAGTGAGAACTAAACAATAACTCAGCAAGAACTAAACATTTACTGAGAACTAAAAATTAAATTATTGATCCATTCATGGCTGGCAAACGGCCTTAGGCCATTGCTATATGAAATTTATTATTATTTATTAATGTATGTATTTTTTACCACTATTACAAATAAACTGTAATTAGAAATGAATGTGGATCACCTTCTGGGTCAAATGGAATAGTCGAGTGGTAGATTCTCCTTGAGGTAGGATGTTGGTAGATATGATTGAAGCCAAACACTGATCTGTCAATATAACCAGAAGCTCCTCCAGTACAATTGAAAAATGAACTGTGATCATGTAAGCCACCTGGTCCCAAGTAACCTGCTCAAACATTTTAAAAGACAATTAGGTTAAGTGTATGACTTGTAAGATGGGACTTTTGATGGGACTTTATTACTTGTAAGATGGGAATTTGTAATCTTATACATCTAACTTCGCCTTATCATGTTAAACACCACTGGCCTTTCAGATTCTTACCTAAATATGACTGTTATAACTTTGCAAATTTATTTACTTCTGATCAGCAAGAATCATTCGTTTGTAAATAACTCCGATTGTACAACATTGAATGATGTTAAAATGTTGTATAATATACATAATAATATATCTATAAAGGAAAATTTGTAATCTTATACATCTGAAGGAAACCTCGTCTAATCCAATGTATACCTAATGCACATACCTAGCGTATGTTGATGAGAAGTACAGAGGAACTTCTGTAAAATAATATTGACTATACAGGTAGAAAAATCGTTATAAAGAAGTATACGTAAATGGTAAGTCGTCTCGCCAAGATTGCAATGCCAAGAGACTCCATAACCAGTGACACTAGTCTCGAATAGCGCAATTAGTTAAGGCGTTATCTCTGATAGTACTCTGGTTGGCTGCTTCTGCAGTCTCGAGTTCGAATCTCGTTCAGCTTTGGATGTTTTCACCTTGTCATCATTCATTTCATTATCCACCCACAAGTCTCATACTCATGTACTGTTGGAGACTGACAACTTGACCCCTGAAAGGAATTCGCAGTGAATATTGACGAATACAGCACATTTGAGAGCGCCTCAACTGGCTCAACTAACAGCAGTGATGTATATAACCCAAATACCACTGGCTCAGATTCGTGCTCTATCTAGCGCAAAGCATAGTGGAGCTATTACGCCATTACACCTTCCTTCACCTCTTCCCTTCAGGCGTCAGGGGCCATGTTGTCAGTCCCCAACAGTAGACATCATCTGATAGAAAAGTAGAGGATTTAGTTATTTGGAAGTTGATTGCACTGAAGTTTGACTAAATGAATTGGTTTCAATCGTATAGTAATCAAGCATAGAAAGGCAAACATGGAGCTATTTTCAGTGATGAATTTTCACTAGATAAAAAGAGAGTATTGTATCTATCAGACATAAACTGTATAATAGAATCCAATTTAGACTACATCTACATTATGAACCCAAATGAAAACAACCAATAACAACTAATGCAGAGTAATGAACACTTTGAAGAATAATCAGAGAGTCATCAATGAAGAGATACGACTAATTTAAACAAAATTTAATAGGACCATAATGTTACGAAAGCAAACAAGCAGTTATTCACGTATTTGTTCCATTTATATCATTCCATTGTTTTCATGGACAGACACAGCTGGCAATCTGATTCTTCTCGTTCTCTCATGTTAGATGTCTTTGTCACTCTTTTTCTTCAAGTGTGCAACTCTCTCACTTAATTGAATTTCTCGAGATTTCTTCAGACTTCCTGAACAATCGATGTCTATATTCTGTGGCCTTCTACAGCAACCTTGATTCATCTAGAAGATGCTACTTCTTGGAATTATGACAACTATCTCTTATATAGAGGAGCTCATGTGAACCATTGAGTTGAGTCTTACAAAAGCTTGCGTGACAGTTGTTTTCAAACCTCCGTAACAGATTGTGTTACAGATCTCGTGAGAGAGACAATCCAGTGCCAGTGGAGTAAATAGTGCTTGATTCCAGTGTCAAGTGCAGAGACAAGTGTTTACTGTTTGTGCAGCTTACTAATAGTTTAAAGACGTTGTGCTAAGTGATATTATTTGGGACTGTCAAATAACGAATTGGACTGTGTTTTGTAAGTGATTAGTTGCTCTTTTTATCATTTCTTTCTACATTATTGTACAGTTTATTGGACTCTAGTTTCTTTTGTTATTGATCAGCCTGTAATTAATTATTCATTTATTATTGTAAATAATTACTAAAAAAATAAGTATTAGCTTGTCATTTTTCATCTTGTTGATCTGTTTTTATTTATTAATTGAACTTACAATTAGTGTGTGTAAATAGACTAATTTGTGTAAATAAAGTGCAAGTGTGAACTTTAGTGTTGCCAGCCTTATTTTAGCCATTAGAACCCAACAATTTACAATTGAGTTGGAATAACTTACCAGTGGGACAGCCTGGAACTGGAAGGTAGAGAGTGATAGCCGTATGAGCAAGAGTCAGAAGAATAATAACGACCCACTGAGCCCATGAATCCAAAATATCTTGGATGACTACCCATCTTCCATACTAAAATCAGAATATAGGAATTTCAACATTATTATTATTATTATCACCGTATTATTTACAGGAAGAATAAAAAAACTTCTATTACTTACAGTTTTGTGATTTGTAATGTTATTGAAACGCTATGCATCACTTTCCTAGTCAAAGCAAGGGCCAGTTTCAAAATGTTCAGTGCTGTCTGAATAAATTAGAAGATTCAGACGAGTCTTCTTAACAACAGGAAAAATATGTCAATCCCATTTGTTGACGACATAGCTGCTCTAGCCAAACCTAACCTTACCTAGCCTGGTAAATTAGATCTAGAATACGTATGTTGGCAACATCCGCCATCTTTTGTAAACAAATGGGATTGACATATTTTTCCTGTATTTAGGTAAACTCATCCAAGACCAGTGAGACGCTAGAACCTCTACACTATGGTGGCTGAAAACTATCTTCACTTTCATTTTAGTACAGTGGGAACATACATAAAAAGACCCAAACTTTTCACATCTGGCAAGCAATTTGCCTTTTGAAATTTGAATAGAATGTGATAAGACGAGTCCAAAGAGCCCAGGACACAATTTTCAAAGCCCTCTTACGGCATTGATGACGTCATCAATATGGCCATCAAAATTTCATGACACGGTTCTACATTTCCCTATATAGTTTGGGCTTATAGTCTCATATTGATCTATATGAATCACTAACAGTGAGTTTACGATCGATAATTAACAAGATTTGAATATCAAAACTTGTTAAACCTGAAATTATCAATTTGGGAAATTTAGCAGAATTTTGAAAAGGTAGAACTTGGGTCAAATATGAACTAGAAAGATGAAACTGGTATCAATACTTTAGAATTTTTATACCGTAAGAAAGGTACAGATCGCTTATTTCGTAAAATGCATAGTAAATTGGAGAAAGTTGAAAAAATAACTGGAATTTTGATATTTTTGAGTAAAAATGTAATAAGCACCAGTTTTGAAGAGCACGGCTTAAAGAAGATGAACTGTCTCAACTTAATATTGCAAAGTATTTATTGAAAACATCGTATTGCAGGGCATCTCATCAAAGTGGGAGAGTAAGCAATTAACTAAAAATGCTATGAATATGCAAACATTTTATTTAGAGTATGTACAGAAGTTTTCTATGGAAATGGACTTAGAAGTTACTGGTTTGAGTGTTAAAATCAACAATAAATTCGAAGTAGCAGTATTAGTTATTTGCAGATCACCAAAAGGGGAAAGAAACCCTCTGTCGGGTTACTGTCTGAGGTTGGTACTTAACCCAAGTCTTATAACTAGCTAGGGAGGGTTGCACCCCTCCAATACACCGCCTGTGGTGGCGACACCAACCCACAAACCACCCAGAGGGGGTGGGAGGAGCAAGAGGTGTCCACTAGCTTCTCACCAAACCACAGGTAGTGCAGACCACAGAGAGGTGCACACTCCAAACCCAGTCTGAATTTGCACACGGAATAAATAAAAATTATTTCCGCAGTAGATTATAATTATTATTGCATAGTTCTTTAATAATAAAAAAATTAAATGAAGTAAGAAAGAAGAAATACTTTTAAAATTATAAGACGAAGAATTATCAAATTTTAAAAGAAAACATTAAAATTAAATTTCAATCAGTTATTGCAAAATGCTCATGTTCAATTCTTGGTATGACACGTACAATATTTATATCTAAGTAGTAACTTTTATAATAGAATGATAAGCACGACTAATAACAGATACTGAAGTTGACTTTTTCCAAAATTTATTGAAATTCAATCCCCACAGATTGTATCTTCTATACTGAAGATCTAAATCTTGATCTTCAAAGATTGAGAATATAAGTAATTTTTAAAGCAATGGAAATTCCTTAGGTTCAGTTGCTATCCAACTCTAAAATAATCCTGGAGAACCTGATACCGTAACGCTATAAACTAATAAATTTAGATAAATAATGCTATCATATAATGTTCTATTCACTTAACACATTTCTAATATTAAAAGAAAAAAATTACACGAACAAATGTACAACTTGCATTACCTACATGAAATTTCACTTGAAAAAATAACTGGAAAAAGTTATAGAAGCGTTAGAAAATAATACAAATAATCAATTAGTTATAACAGGAAAAGTCCTTATCAACGACTCTTTAAATATATAAATTGACACACTATCGCCTAAACAACCTTCAAATTGATAACAGCGAATGAAAATGAAATATATTTATAATGTGATAATGTTACTATATAATGTTAATAATGTTGTCGGATCAATAATAATCTAAAATATAAGTGCGACACTTTTTTCATAGAATTTCAATATTTCCACGTTTTAGTATTATTTACATAAAATTGATCAGAATGCTTTCGAATAAACGTTATTCAAGTAGCGAGATTATTAAAACAAGCAAAATCGACATTGAAAATTAACTTATTCCTAAATAGGTTCGATCTCCCTCTCACTCTAAACTTATGGGAGGGGGGGATTTCGATAAATTGATAACAGAAATGTCTCTTTTCCACACTCACAGAACTTCATCTTAAATAGGAAAATTAGTCCAACAAGCATCACCACCACGGCACCCGTTCGTCAGTACTTCCTTCCTGTACACTATTTCCAACTCAACTGGTCATAAAATATATATATAAAATTTAATTTCTGTTATTCTCAATTCAATGAAGTAACTAGGCCAGCCGGAACAATAGTGTAATCCGATGCCTAGTTGCAAAGAGAGAGTCAGCGCCGGTTCATCGCATTTTGTCCTACTTTCAGTCTGAATTTCACTCAAAAAGAAATAAAATAAGATGAACACCTTCAATTGTTCTCACACTCTTTACAAAACAATTTTTGCGAATTATTCAATAGGCTTTTAAAGATTACGACTACTCGTTTTACAAAAGTTATTATAGTGGGAGATTTTAATACTGACTTTGCAATACAGAATAAAATTAAAGAAGATTTGAAGGATTTAATATATGGTACATGAATAAATTGGAGATAAAAGTCACAATTGCATAACAAACAACAATTGATAACATCCTTACATTCATCATGGAATAAATGATGAATTTTATTTTCTCATCCATCTTCCATTCCCGATTTTCACCAACTGAAATTATAATTGTTTTTTCACCTGTGATGATCAACATATTGTTACAAATGCAAGCAAAGCAGTTATTTACGCACATAGAACTATGTTGTTCTACATAGATCATTCCATTCATGGTCGTACGTGACTTGAAACCCAATCTGCATTCTCTTGCTTTTCACATGTCTTTGTCACTCTTATTCTTCAAGTCTGCAACTCTCTCACTCAATTGATCTGCTCGTCAATTCTACATTCTTCTTGAACAATCGAGGTCTATATTCCAAGCTTTCTTGAAGCTTCGAGATGATGCCAATTCTTGGAATTATACAACTACAACAGCTATATAAAGAAGTCCACATGAACAAGCTAGTGAGTTTTCATAAAACCACATGACAGATTGTATTACAGAGCTTGTGAGAGAGACAATCCAGTGCCAGTGGAGTAGACAGTGCTTTATTCAGTCTCTAGACAGTGTCAAGTGCAGAGACAAGTGTTTACTGTTTGTGCAGCTTTCTAATAGTTTGAAGATGTCGTGTTAAGTGATATTATTTGGGACTGTCAAATAACGAATTGGACTGTGTTTTTGTAAGTGAATAGTTGCTCTTTCTATAATTTCTTTCTACATTATTGTACAGTTTATTGGACTATTGTTTCTTTTATTATTGATCAGCCTGTAATTACTTATTCATTAAATTTTGTAAATAATTACTGAAAATAAGTATTAGCTTGTCATTGGTTGATCTGTTTTTCTTTATTTATTGAACTTACAATTAATTTGTGTGAATAGACTAATTTGTGTAAATAAAGTGCAAGTGTGAACTTTAGTGTTGCCAGCCTAATTTTAGCTATTAGAACCCATAACAATATACTATCTAGTTCTTTGCAGCTGTAGGTTATATTTTTCAATCATAATATTGCCTGACCTAAAAAATATTTCGTAACATCTAAATTCAAAAAATTGAATAAGACTATTCAAGTCTAATTAAAAGAATAACACTTATGTGGAGATGGTGACTGAGGCAGGCTATAAAGAATGTGTTGTGTAAGCATACTGCTCAGGACCAAGCACGCACACACACACACACACACACACACACACACGCGCGTGCGCGCTTGCCAGTTACAATCTAATAAACGTGATTTTTAGTAATTCCGTATCAGTAACACATGTCCTGATTCCACTTTACTGAGTTTCCTGTTTATAAATGCACTACAAGAATGCTACAAAATCAGTACATACCCCATCAATTGTATATAAGAAGGAAGCTCATATTGATACAGTTTCGCTTTATTTGAAAAAATTTGGCCGCAATATTGAATTTGAAAAAATAAAATATATACATCGCTGGGCCTAGGAATAAGGAACATCCCTACAAAAAATCATAACAATTGGTTTAGGCGTTCGTCCGTAACTATGAGACAGACAGACAGAAAATATGCCGATCATCTTAAAGGATAGACCTCACTTCGTTCGGTCAAAAATTTTACAGACTTGCAACATGTTTTATTCGATTTTCTTGAAAATGGAGGCTGTAGAGATTTCCAATTATTTAAAATGATAGAAAAAGCTTCCAACTTCAGCCATCTTTATTCCGACGCAATTCCAAGCCTACGTTTATGTGTATTTTTTTTAACAAGAGGAATACATCATCACAGATTCCTCCTAAAAAACCATGTACAAGTTCTCATCAAAACGAAGTAAGATAGCCACAGGCAGAAAATAAAAAAATAGTTAATTAGCTTAATCGAGTACTCACTTGAAAATTTGGCTGTCTTTTCATCAGAGTTACTTCCAGGAAGGTGACTATAAAGTAGGAAACACCCAAACGCTGCAGAACCCCTGGAATTCGCAGTTCAGTGTAATTGTTATGGTTGATATTCGAATCAAAGATGCCAAGGAGAACCAATTTAACCATTCGTCTGAAAGCCTTGCCAATTATTTGTGAACGATGCCTTCCTGAACGTAGCTGAGAACGAACAGACAGTACAATACCAACACCCATTATCCAAGCAAACCTGCAATTATAATCACAAAATACAAAATTGAGAATTAGAAAAGAAGTGGAATGGATATCACATATCTACCGGACTGCTCTATATAAAAATTAACAGCCATAGAAACCTTTACAAAAAAAAAATAATCATAGATTCAAATGAAATAAAATTAGAATTAAATTTATGAATTTCAAGTAAATCCCATATTTGATCACATTCAAAACATTTCAAATGAGTTTGAATTATTTGTTTTGAAATATTCTTGATAAACATAAAATTACCGTATGTTGAGAATTTATTGGTTCTATGGCAAAGAATCTGCTCAAGTGAATACTACAATAGTTTAATAATATACCATGAAAAATTAACATACAAAAAAATTGAAAATTAATGGAACGTTCATGTATGAAAAATATTTTAGTGACCAGTTCATTAATTTGATGAAAGAAGAGAAAGAGGATTTTAGAGAAAAAAGAAAGACATGAGTTCTCGATAATTGTTTTTCTGTTATGTCAAATTAATACCTTTCCTTCCAATTATCAATATTTAGTGCAAAGGAAATTTCAAGAAATTGATGAATTATTCCAATTATTATTGATGAGGTTGGATTGGTGTGACTTGTTATTTTGATAGTTAATTGGGAAAGGAAAAGCTCATTTTTAATACAGATTTTCTGGATATCAATGGAGATTACATGTTATGGTTGTGAGTCGGTCTAATTTTGTAAAAGAAGAATTAATTTATTGTTAAATCTTGCAATACAACCTTGAAAAATACTAATATCAATTATGTGTGAATAACTTACTGTATTTTGAATCAACAAGCAATGATTTTGGGTACATATTCTAGTCAAATATGCTTTAGCTGATTAAACCAATGAGCAGCTCAAACTGTATGAGCTTGATGAAAGTTTGTTTTCCCTTACTGAAATCGAAGTTCTATCAACTCACCATGGGAAAATCACATCAGCAACACTGAGTCCATTCCACGAAGAATGCTTGAAGATAGGATACTGGCCCCCACCATAGTTACAGAATATCATCAACATTATTGTAATTCTGGAAAAGGAACATAATAAAAGTTGAATACAAACAGCAGTCTACATGGAATATTGTTAAAACGTAGTAATCTTATTTAAACTTTTTCTAATATTTGATACAAAAAAAAGCTTGTGGCGATTGAAACTGAAAATGCAAATGTTCAATTGAAGTATTATATTTTATTTGATGCTGGAGAGTTATTTGATAATTATTACATCAATATGTTGAAATTCACAAACTGATCTATGCCGGAAAAATGAGATTATATGAGCTTGACTTATTTTATTAGCTATCATAAATAAAATAAAGTAAATAAATAGCTCCGTAGTTGATTGACGTTGGCAGAAATTTATTCTTCATCTTTGTTTTGATGAGGATACTGATATTGTTTTCTGATTCAAGTATATCAATTCAGATTTAACGCTCAAACCTATAATTTCCATAACTTTTCTTTTTTTTCTTTTGAGGATGAACCTCACATAGGTATGAGGGTATGAATCCAATTGATGCAATAACTAATTAAGTGTTCATTTAACAATAAGTTTTAGTCGAAATATAATTCAAAATATGGAAGGACATGACGTGATTCATTGAGAGTTAATTTTAAAATAAAAAGTGTGGAATTTATAGGTTTGAGCGTTAAATCTGAATGGATATTCTTCAATCAGAAAACAATATCAGTAGCTCCGATTATTAGAAAGATTTCCGTTTCCCGCTCCCTACTCTGTATAAAACAATTTCTTTTTAAATAAAATTGATTTAAAGACCATATATTAGAGGAAATTGTGAATGACAGAAGGAATGGTGGAAAGGAGGTTTCATTTGATTAACACGCTTTCAATTCTGTGAAAGAGAAGAAACGCAAAAGGGAACAATGAGAGATAGAACTGACCAAATAATACACTATTCTTGACAGTGTGTAGAAATGAGAGTCGCACTATATTGGGGTGATATTTCTGATAAGGAATATCCTAATATCTATAGAATTTACTAATTTACTGAATGAGTTCCAAAGGTGCGCTCACACACTCTACTTCAGTGGCATACGGTGACGTTGATAAGAGCAATAATTATTAGAATTTAATTACACCGAATTGATACCTCTAGTTCTAACCGGTGAAACGCAAGGAATTTTAATGATGTAAAGTGATAAATCCGGAGAAAGGTTAGGAAACACTGACGTAGAAAATTTAACATTAAAAATTAGTTGTTCAAACAAATTTCGTACAGTATCCTCTAAACTCGACCTGCAATGTTTCTTATTTCATCTTATTATGCCTAGAAATAATCTAACAACCAAAACAAACTTGGGTAACTAAAAATTCCAGATAAAATAAATTTGTAACCACTGTATTTGAGTTGAGATCTTGAACCTTTTCAATTGTTTGAAACACGAAAATATCTGAACTACTGTATGTATAAATGTTTCATTGCCAAAACGAATGTTTTGCACCAGTACAAAGTGGCGAGGCTGTTACACTTATAGGGATTAAAATCAGTAATACATTTTTTGCCAGTCTCGTTCCGCAGCAAGAAATACTGGCTAAAAATACCTTCAACTACAGGGCCTCATGAAATTGTTACTCACACTACTTCAGAACAGGTCCAAGCAATTCATTATAACATTGATAGGAATGGGAATATCCAGTATGTCTGATACGTCCTTACACATTTTGTAATAGGAGAAAACAGCGGATACACTAGTTTTTGGTGATGAGAAATATGTAGATTAGATATTTTCCCATATAAGTTAAGATCTCAGCTACCGCTTCTTCAAATTTAATAATTCTAAATTGTTTAGTGCCCCAAGTATATAATGATTGTCAATTGAACAGGTTATAAGACGAATACGGAAAATTGTTACCGATCTGGAGATATTTGGCAGAATAGGCTAAACAAAATTTGTTTAAAAAACAATATTTTTTCCATTTTCAAAATGTTGAGAGATATTTCCATTAAAACATTACCCTCTGAAAGTGTCAAGCGACATTATTCTAGTACTCTGGACTCGTCTTGTATCTGGTATCAGCTCAGATTGGATCATAGGAGTAGCATCATTGTTTGATACTTCATCAACCTGTAAAAACAGTTGAACACATGAGAAGCTAACTTTATTCTTAGTGCTTCTAAATTTTACTATAGAATTCGACAAGCTTCTGCTTGTCAAGTAATGCACTTTCAGATCAGACAAAATGGATAGTGTTTAACTTATAATAGTTTTCAATAACTAATGATGCCTACCAGAAATGAATAGCTCACAATATAAAGCTGCTATCACATCTACAGACAAAAAAATAGCGTATAGAAGAGCATTATTTTCTAGTGTATTCACATCTACAGACATGCTGAGTAGCCTCCCAGACATGTGATGTAACAGACACGACCACTATAACAGAGTTGAATCATTCTTTGAGAGAGCCCAAGAGTTATTGTCAGAGGTACGGCTCTATAATCGTGCATTATTCTGGTCTGATAGTCACGTGTCTGTAGATGCGAATAGAAAGTGCCATTAAATGTCTATAAATGTGAAAGCAACATTACACTATAGAAAATGTATCTTCAAGTTTTAACAAAGCACCGTGGAGTCCTAATACTTGCTTGGTCGATTATTGACTAACAACGAAATTATCGTCCTGGATTTCTTGTTCCATGACAAACTGCGTTGTTAATATTAACTTGTTATATGAATTTAACGACTTGCAGTCAAATATTAATTAAGAATAAGTAAAATTTACTTACTCTGTAGGCCGAGCGCTTTCGAATCTTTAAGATCCGTTTTCAGAGGCGTGTGTTCCTTGATCATCGATGTCAGTTTTTAGGTTAGAAGAATCCGTCTTAGGAAGGAAGGAAGACAAGTTACATTGATGAGAGACAAATTAAAAGTTGATGGTCAGATATTGTCTCTGGAAGATTTAGAAAAAAAAGAACAAAATGTTGGAAAAAGAGCGAGAAGTGAAGAAATGTCACCCGCTGGGAGTGGGAGAGGAAACAGGGAGACTGGTGGGATTCACAATGCTAGGAAGGGCAGGAAAATACAAGAAAAGGAAGGTTTGCAGAGATACTTCCAAAAAAGCACTAAGGAAACTCCAACAGGGAAGCAGCTGAATAAAGAAGAAAACAAGGACGAAGAAGTAGAGGAAGAGGAAGAAAATTCAAGTAAAAATAATCTAGAGACAACACGAGAGAGCAGAACTATAAAAGATTTATAACAATTACAAGATAACGAGAAGCAAAGGGCAAAAAAAGGAAAAATTGACGATTTTAAACGATTTAATGATAGGAAATACTTAAGAATAGGAACGCTTAATGTAAGATCGATTTTAGGAGAAGATAAAATAATGGAATTTGAAGAAGCTCTGGTCGGACAAGAGTGGCACATCATAGGGCTAGCTGAAATTAGAAGAAGCTATGAGAGCATTGAAGAACGAAATAGTGGTCATCTGCTTTGTCACTCGGCGGCCTCCCGAGGACATAGAGGAACAGGATTCTTCATCAATAGTCAGCTGAAAAGTAATGTTACAGAGTTTCGTGGTGTGTCTGACAGATTAGCTCTTTTGAGACTGAGGAAAGGAAACTTTAGGTTGTTTGTAATACAAGTTCATGCCCCAACGGCGGATAGTTCAGAGGAGGAGTTAGATTTATTCTACAACACACTCGAGGGGCTGATGGGATTGAAGAAATCGGAAGAGAAACTTATCATAATCGGTGACTTCAATGCTCGAATAGGAAGGAGTTTGAGAAGCGAAAGCAGCGCACATGGAATTCACGGAGTTGGAGACAGAAACGAGAGAGGGGAAAAGCTTCTTGAGTTTGCAATCTCCAATAATTTGAAAATAATGAACTCTTTTTTCGAAGGACAGCTTGCTGATAAATGGACATGGAAGTCTCCACTAGGAAATGTTCATGAAATCGATTTCTTTATTGTAGAAAAATCTAATAATTTAATAAAAGAGCTGAAAGTGTTAGAAAGGTTTAATTTCGATTCTGATCATAGACTTCTGATAGGAAAAATAATACTTCCGAAGAGAAGGTTCTTCATTAAAAAGAAACAAATAAGGACAACCCCAATGAATGAACAGGAATATGTCAGGAATCTGGAGAACGAACTGAACAATAGAGACCTCTCAGAGTATAACACCGTTGAGGAAATGTACGAGGGGATAGTGAAATCAATTGGTGAAGCAGCGAGGAAAACTAAGAGAGCGAACCAACAGCGGGAAAGAAGGATAAGTAATAAATTATCAGAAGAAACGAAGCGGATGATCGAAGAACGAGAGAGATTGAACAGAATTATAAGCAAAACAGATGAAGAAAAAAGGAAACATCGAGATATTAGGAAGGAAGTACGAAGTCGAATTAGAAAAGAAATTAAGGACTACGAGGAAAATATAATAAATAATGTAATGAACTCTACAGAATCTACGAAAAGTGTTCAAAAGCTTACAAATAACGTGAAAAAGAGATGGATTCCAAGACTAGATACAGAAGAAGGAACAACAACCGATAGGGGGAGAATAATAGAGCAGGTAACAGCATTTTATGAAAAGCTATATGAAGAGAGAAATGGAGAAGGACAGTGGGAGAGAATGGACTTCAGAGAACAGGAGGCAGATCTTCAAATTCCAGAAATATTAGAAGACGAGATAACACAAGCTATTAAACGCCTGAAGAAGAATAAAGCTCCTGGTGATGATGCAATAACAAATGAGGCAATTATCTCCGCTGTAGATCTGTTGCTTAAACCACTAAAAATGCTTTTTAATAGAATTATGAAAGAGAAAAGGGTGCCTGGAGGCTGGAAAAAAAGTAAAATTATAATTTTATTCAAGAAAGGAGCACGTTCAAATATAAAAAATTATAGGCCTATCACTTTGACTTCCACTATCTACAAAGTTTTTGCATCAATAATAAAAGCTAGAATAATAAACAGAATTTATGAAAATCATCCCACAGAACAGGCCGGATTCAGACCAGGATACTCAACAACTGATCAACTACAAGCCGCCAATCAAATTATTGAGAAAAGCCTCGAGTATAAAATTCCTTTGTACTTGGGGTTCGTGGATTTTCACAAAGCTTTCGACAGTATAAAGCACAGCGAAATGTGGAAAGCTTTGGAAGAGTCGGGCGTTGAAGTAGAATATATAGACGTATTAAGAAAATTATATGAAGATAATGAGGTCTACATTGAGCTAGAGAGAAGAGGTAGGAGTATTAGAGTGGGAAGAGGCCTCAAACAGGGATGCCCAATGTCCCCGATTATCTTTAATTCCTGTCTGGAGTATGTGTTTCGTCGACTAGGATGGGAGAATAGAGGTTTACGCATAAATGGACGTCAGTTAACAAACCTCAGATTTGCAGATGACGTCATGCTAGTAGCGAAAAATGCCAATGAGATGAGAGAAATGCTGAACGAACTCATAGATGCTAGCGAAGGAATGGGTCTCCATCTGAACGCTAACAAGACAAGAGTAATGACGAACTCCAGTAAAGATAAGGTGGAAGTGACAAGCGGAACTATAGACTACGTGGAAGAATACGAATATCTGGGTCAATTGCTTTCGTTTGGAAATCGTACAACGAAGGAGGTGAACCAGCGAATCAGCAAGGGATGGAGGAAATACTGGTCACTGAAGAATATACTTAAAGGAAATTTCTCAAACGAAATGAAAGCCAAAGTCCTTGGAAAATGTATCTACCCTTCGCTACTCTACGGTGCACAGTCGTGGTCACTAACAACTCAACTGGACAGAAGATTAGAAACAACACAGACAAAGATGTCAAGAAGCATTCTCGGGCTGCGTCTTCATCAGAGGGTCAGGAACGCAGAAATTTTGAGACTGGTGAAAGCTAAATATTTGCAGAAAGAAGCGCATCTGATGAAGTGGAGATGGGCCGGTCATGTGGCGAGGATGGAAGACGAGAGATGGGCGAAGATTTGCACCGAGTGGATACCACGTGACAGGACAAGAGGAAGGGGACGTCCAGCCTTGCGGTGGCGAGACGAAATGGCAGAGAGAGTGGGAGACGTCTGGCTTACCACAGCAAGAGACAGAAGAAGATGGAGCAAAATTGTTGAAAAATTATAAAGGAAAAATAAAAAAGAGTTTTTGTTTGTAAATTGATTTATTTGAAGGATTTAATATTTTATGTTCAAGTTGCCAACACTTTTAACCTCATATGAGAGGCTTTTGTTCTGTGAAGAATGATAATAAAGCTTTATTTATTTATTTATTTATTTATTTATATGAATTTAACGACTTGCAGTCAAATATTAATTAAGAATAAGTAAAATTTACTTACTCTGTAGGCCGAGCGCTTTCGAATCTTTAAGATCCGTTTTCAGAGGCGTGTGTTCCTTGATCATCGATGTCAGTTTTTAGGTTAGAAGAATTGTGGTTTTTGTAAAATGTGATCAAAAAGTTTGTGTGATTTAAAATTTACTTGTTCGTTGAGGATGTTTTGTTTATTGTGTGTGGTGTGTTTGTATATTTCAAATTGTTCCAAAGTGTTGAGTTCGTGTCCTTTAGATTTTATATGGAGAATGTGTAGGTTGGTAGTAAGGTCAGTAAAGGTGTGTCCAGTTTGAATGATATGGTTGGCGAAATTTGAATCAGCTTTTGATGTAAGGGCTTGAAAATGTTCCTTGTAACGTTGTTACAGCAGTTTTCTTGTGCTAGGTATTTTATTGTATTTAGTTCAGTGTTGTAATTGTCAGTGGATAGCGGTGTGTTGTTGAGTCTGTGTAGCATTGACCTGAATGCTGAGTGTTTGTGTTGTGTTGGATGATTGGAGGTGCTGTGTATTAGGGTATCTGTGATTGTTGGTTTTCTGTAGATGTTGAAGCTGTGTTGTTGGTTTGTGTTCTTTGTAATTGAGAGGTCTAGGAAGTTGATTGAATTGTTTTGCTCAGATTCAGATGTGTTTTGAATGTTCTTATGTATTTTGAAATATAAATACCTAGCACAAGAAAACGGCTACAAACACGACCTAATTGACAAACTCAATCATAAAATAACAAACAAAAAACCAAACACTAACACCAATGACAAAAAATACATCACAATGACATACATTAATCCATAATCAAACAGACTAGCAAAAATCTTCAAAAAAGCCGGCCACACCATCTCATTCAGAACAAAAAACAAAATAAAAAATGCACTTACACTCAAAACCACACTGAACACAAACAAATACGATCTCCCAGGGATCTACAAACTGAACTGCTCTGATTGTAACATATTCTACATAGGACAAACAGGCCGCACATTCAAACAACGTTACAAGGAACATTTTCAAGCCCTGACATCAAAAGCTGATTCGAATTTCGCCAGCCATATCATTCAAACTGGACACACTTTTACTGAACTTACTACCAACCTACACATTCTCCATATAAAATCTAAAGGACACGAACTCCTTGGAACAATTTGAAATATACAAACACACCACACACAATAAACAAAACATCCTCAACGAACAAGTAAATTTTAAATCACACAAACTCTTTGATCACATTTTACAAAAACCACAATTCTTCTAACCAAAAAACTGACATCGACGATCTAGGAACACGCCTCTGAAAACGGATCTCAAAGATTCGAAAGCGCTCTGCCTACAGAGTAAGTAAATTTTACTTATTCTTAATGAATATTTGACTGCAAGTCGTTAAATTCACATAACAAGTTAATATGAAATTATTTTATTACAGTGAATACTGCAGAATATTATAACGCATATCAA
This sequence comes from Conomelus anceps, assembly GCA_948455865.1. Lineage (NCBI taxonomy): Eukaryota > Metazoa > Arthropoda > Insecta > Hemiptera > Delphacidae > Conomelus > Conomelus anceps. The sequence goes on along the minus strand of OX418216.1, from coordinate 77,545,396 downwards.
TAGTTATATGCACTAGTTCTAGCATATCAATATGCGCGAATCAATAGTTTGCGCAAAACTACGCTATCTTTGTACAAACTTCGCCATTTCATGTAATTGCATAGCTTAGATTGTCATCAAAATAGCTTATATCATAAGGATCATAAAAATATGATTGTACATAGTTTCTAGCACCATATAATATAGCAACATCTAAGTTTACTATAGTATCTATGTGGTGTTTTTAATTTTTGTTCAACTACTTATATGCAAAATAGATATGAATAGAATAGAATAGAATATGAATAAAGATAGATAATCTAATCTAATCTCACTCTCTCAAGACCATCCTTTTACTTGTTATAGAGTTGGTCTTGGCTAGTCAGTTATGCACAAGTAAAGTAATGTCTGCAATTGACAAAAGATTAAACTATTTGAAGATGCTGTTTTTTGAAATCTTATTGAAGGTCCAAATATATTGAATATAAATATGTAAAAAAGTAAGTAATGGATCACAGAAGAAATGAATATCTCTCAAGATTAGGCTTTTCTTATCAACCTATGACCGGCCTAATCGTTAATCATCATATCGACAGCAAGATGGGTAGTTTTATAGTCAACTATGCGAATTTGAGAAAATATGTATTGTTCATATTTTAAGAAAATTTTAAAAAAGTGATTTTTGTCATAACGTGCATTATTTATTTTATTTACTGACATTGACAATAGTTTCAAGGCTTAAGCCTATTGAAACAAAACTTGATTATAACTTAAGGAATAGAAGTTGTAAAAAAACTTATTGCTGAAGAAAAACAAAAGAAGAAAAAATAGTAGTAATATTTAAATTCAATCATAATAATAAAAATTGTGATAGTAATAATAATAATAATAATAATAATAATAATAATGAAGTTAGTAAAACGAAAGCTAAAAATATAATAAAGAGTGAGAAGAGGTGATGAAAAACTTAACGATGATGATACAATAATTCATGTATATGGTAAATTTGTCACATAGGTTGTTAGCTTAATAAATGAAGACATAGGTGAGATTCAAATGAACGAATATATGGAGCTCAGACAAATTATGGCCCATTTCTGATGAAAACAACATGTAATTTGACACCATAATTAGAAGAACCAATACTAATATCATGCTAATTAGTTATATTGTTTATAATTGTGGTATTTCAAGAGAACATATTATTATAGGGCGCCCCGTCACCGAAAGCAGTGCTGTGCTGGAGCAGCTGTTCAAACCAAACTAATGGTTTTCAATGAACCCCGGCCACCGATTGCAATGTTGTGCTGGACGGCGTCGAATGAATGGTTTCATTAAAATCAATGATTCAGTTTGAAAAGCTGACTCAGCACAGTACAGCTTTCAGTGGCCGGGTGCTCCAATTTTTAATTGTTCCGATAACACTGTGATGCCTCCAATCTCAACTAATTTACCAGTGATATTCTCATACGCAGAAAGCAATGTGCAATATATGTTGAATGAATGTTGCAATTGTTTGTGAGAATCCCCTTCATGGGACGCATAAATCACTTAACATGAAATGTTTCTTATAATAAAAATGTTTCCATTTCAAGTTGTCTTGTAGGAAACTACTTCACTTTGCTCACTAAATGTGTATTAACATTAATATTGTTTCTAACAAATTTGTAAAGGAAAGAGCAAAACTTCAGTGTTGGGAACCATTAATTGAATTATTGATACTATCATAGTAAACTGAACTCCAATTAAATTCGAATATGAGAATAAATTGTGGTGCCATTAAATATAAAAAGCTATGAAAAGGGCGAATGACACCAATCTGATTGAACAGTTATTATAAACAAGATATTTAATTGAATGTTTTACAAATTATAACTATTCATTACTTGGATTTGAAGGACCTGCCAATGTAAAGAACATGATTTATTAATTTGAATTTATCAAAGTTCTGTCAAAGGCTACTGAAGACTTCTGCAATGGCGGATATTCACAACAGCATTGCAACGCTGATGGAAATCGATGATAAATAATTGATAGCACTTGGGAAATTCGAAATAAATAAATAATAATCTGTATATTTGGGAGTTTGCAAAATTGTCAGTTCCTTTAAATCAAACTTGTGACATACGAGCCGATATGGCAAAGTCTCAAATGAGCGCTGCTGTACAGAAGGGTGACTGTAGTCTAGTGATTAAAACGCCTGACCGGCAATCGGGAGGTTCATAGTTTTATTCCCCGCGGTGAGTAAATAGTTTTTTTGCAGTCGCAGTGAAATTCATCAATTTTCATCAGCTATTTAATGCTGTTGCTAATATCCGCCATTAGGGAAGTTTTCAGTATATTCGATAGCACTTTGAGGAATTCGAAATTGATAAATTATATACATTGATAACTTGAAATCTTTGCATTGAAATATCCAATGTTAAATATAGTGAACGGATGGGGTCGAACTGCGCATGTGAGATTACTAAGCGGATTATTTCTGGGCGGGCCCCTGGGGCTATGGTCGAACTGCGCATGTTGTCGATTGTATGTTATGCAACGATTGTTATGTAAATTGGGACACCCCAATTCGAGTGTTCTAAGTGGCTTAAAGGCAAAATAAAACAGCTGCAAATCTACCGTATTAGTAATAAATCTACCGTAGTAATAATATGTTTATTATTACAGTATAGACACGGCTATAACCGATTATTATTTTTTGTTATTTATTCAGTCTGTGGTTTCCACTATGTATATATAATTCATGTCAAAATGAAGCTTATAACATTTAAGTGAATTAATTATCATGGTGATAAAAAGATCTATGTCTTACATCTATTAACTTACATCTTCAGAAGAGATTTCTCGATTTCTTAGGACGCAGTTTATCCTTCTTAATAACACACCCAAAAATCGTCCCAACATCACTACAAAGAATATCAAAAGAAGTCCGTAAAGAGCTGTGGAAAAACAAGGCTATATTATTGATTTTTGTTTACTGTATTCTATATTTTTGATGAAAATTGAATTAGAAAAATAAAAGAAGAAGAATTATTGGCGAATTGAATTTAAAATCTTCAAGATTCTTTAAAATTCCTATAAAAATGTATTAGCTCCAAGATTTTTACATACATTCGAGATTATACAGCCAACCGTTCTCTGCTTAGTATAATAGAATACTAGGTTGATGTTGTAACGCATAAAACAGGTAGAACATGTCTTGACAAAGACAATCTTGAGAGGAAGTTCGTAGAGGAAGTTTTTGATGAAGAGTTTAAAAAAAACAACGCTAACGCCCAAATCTGGTCAGTTCTGCGCTTGCTCTGATTACAGATAATCTTTTTAAAAAAGCATGGCTGACGAGCTGGGTTTGTTCTACATTTGAAACATTTAAACTATTTCTAAACTTTGTGATTTCAAACAATGCCATTAAGGAATCAAAATTATAAGATAAAAATACCACAAAAAGAAATGGGTTATATAGAAAAGAATTGCTCCTCAAAATCAGGCTTTATCCATTTATAAAGCTAGGCATTCACGCTCTGATTTGCAGTCCAAATTAGTAGGACTACTAGTTGGATAGTCGGTTCCACTCACGCTCCAACTTGCTATTCAACTAGCGATCCTACTTGAGTTCTAGTGTTTTCACGACATTGTACGTCACTCACGAATCAAAAAATGTATCGAGTGCAGTCCACAGAAACTTGTATGATAAGGAAGAAAGAAATGGCAACATTGTGCGTGTTAGCCTCATCATTTGAAAAGAAAAACAAAAAGTGTTGGGAGAAGAGATTATGGTGATCGCGTGAACTATTGTGACACAAAATTGCTAAATATTATTTATGAAGATGATCATAAATACTACCTCAGAATAGACAACTCACAATTCTACTTTCAAGCTTTTGCTGGGAAAAGTTGGTACATTCATTTACAAAAAAGATACCGTCATGCATGGTTGCCCGAAGGTAAAGCATTGACTGAGGTAGGTTGGACAACTTTGATCCGGCTCCCCCAATCACACTCCAACTCCGTCCACAGTCGGAAGTTGGACCTTCATATTGTCCCTCTAGATCAGGGGTTCCCAACATTCTAGCAACTGCGTACCACCTGAAGGTTTGGAAGATTTTGGCATACCACTATTACCGGTCTGGAGGGTGTACATTGAAAGAAAGTCCCCCTGAAACTATTTTTTTAGAAAAGTATTTTCTATCAGAAACATTAATATTATTCATTTTATTTTTATTAAATGAGTAATAAAACTTTATATCTAATTGAACACTTGTTAGTTTGTTCCTCTAGTTATTTAGGATATACAACAGTTCAGAATAACCACTCTCACACAAATAGCTAGTGACAAATAGCATCAAAAACAGCATCGCTTTCCAGAAGAGCATTGAATACTTGGATTTTCAACCGATCCAGAAGTATATTAATGATTTCTCTTTAAAAACATCTCTCATGTAACTCTCTTCTGTTGAATCAATAAATTTTTCCAAACGTTCCAACTCATTTGGTGATCTCACAAAAATATTTCTGGTCCTGTCAAGTGTAGAATAATCTTTGAAGAAATATTTATTGAAACTTTCTGGAAGAGCTTCCAAGTGCAGAATTATACCAACAAACAATCTGGCTTTGGAAGTATATAATTTTCTTCAAAAATTATGACAGTGTAGGAAATGCTGAGACATTCTTCTCTTGTATTTGCAAACTTAAAAGGACCAACTTTTTCTTGGAAGTTTATTTTGTCATTGGCTGTGAAGGGTTTCGCATTTGCTCCCTGAAGACTCATGTTCAGCATGTTGAGTCTATCAAAAATGTAAGCTAGATATGCCATTCTTCATCACAGAACAAGTTTTTTGTGTCACTATTTTTTTTTTTTGAGGCCACGTGACGCGTACTACCTGAAATCTTCCCGCGTACCAGCGGGTGGGAACCCCTGCTCTAGATGTTTCGACTCGTCCATCAACAATCCCATTCACGTTCCAATATCAGATCCAACTTTGGAGGTTGGATCACAAGTCGGACTACAAATCGGGACGTGAATGCCCAGCTTTACAGGACAATTAGTTGACTTCATCATCAAATGTGAGATGGGTATTTATAATTGACTGTGTAAATTTGACAATGTAAGTGAACAAACTATTATTAAATTTTATTGAAATTATCTATGGATTAAGTTACAATAAGCACAATCTGACAACATTCATTGCACGATCCTGAAGTTTTCCAAGCAAATCGATTGTAGATGTTATAGACGGTTTTTAGAGGAATAGAATTTAGAAATTAATTAAAACACTAACAAACTAGTAATAGAATGAAATTTAATTCATTTGATAGTTTTTTATCATTTAATTTAAATATAATATCACATATACAGCTGTGGCGGCTAGCTTATTCAGTATAAACAGACTAACTTATTTATTAGTCCAATTTTCAAGCACTTTTGCAGCATTCAAGGCCATACATCAGCAATATCATGGCAAATGTTGCCTCTCCAAGTGTTCAATAAATGCTTAAAAGTTGAATCTCCCGTTTGTTGAAACTATGTAGAAGCGTAGAAGCCATGCGTCTGACATTGTAATCATCTTTCAAATGAAGTTAATTTCATCTCATTACAACAATTCGTTAATTGTTTGATTCATTTTAAAGTTCTATATCTCTAAAAAGAACTTTAAATTTTACCCACAAAAGCTTTCAAATTTTGGGTGTGAAATAGAAGTGGCCTGAATTAGCGTGAATTTAGTTGGCATTGAAATAGTTTTAGCTGTAGAATAGAAATTGTTTAGTAGACTCTCCAATAGCAAAAAAATTATAAAGGGCAGCTGTCGATTATGTCGAAATACCAACATGTGGAGCAGTCATGCACCCAAAATTATGTTTGTTAACAACTCTAATTTGAGATCTCCTTTTGAGGTTGAGGCTCATATCAATGAACCTACATTGAGGTTACCTCAACTAATAATAATAATAATATCGTGTGACCTGGCTGGCTCAGGTCTGGTGTCAGAGTTATCAGGTCGCACCTGAATAAGTTCAGGGCCTCTGACGTGACTTAATGACTGTTTTTTTAGGCAGCCAGGACCGACAGCTTAACGTGTCCTCCGAAACACGGGAGTGGCCCGAGGTAAAAACTTTCGGTCAGAACTGGGATCGAACCCGGGACCTTTGGGCTATCAAACCAGCACTTAACCCACTCGGCTACGGCCACTCCGGACGACCTCAACTCAAGGAAGATTTGAAAAGCGTTTCGAGACAATGCGTTTCAAGTCTTCTTTCAGTGAGGAAGGCTCGAAGAAGATTCACAAATGCGGAGCTTAGGAGAATAAGATAGTTGCACATGTAACAATTAAAAATATTCAACTCTGTTTCATAATAATTTATGACATTGTGCTTAATCAATATTCCAAAATTATATTATCAAATAAAACTTGCATTTTCGTTTAGAGCTTTTAGCTCAGATTAGAATTGCATAATAAACAAGTTTGACATAAGATGCAATTTGAATGACACTTTTACCCTAAATATTCTACCAAATTACCTTAGCACAAGTAGTATAATCTGCTAATTTTCAAGTACAGTCTTTGATTAATTAGTTTTACTTACGAAGGTATGCATCTTCTGGACTTGTAGATGTGTGAATTGAGGAACAGCCATCATTTGAGACATCCCAATCATATATTCCATGTTGTTCAAATGTAAATGATTGGCTAGAAAATTTTAGTACATGAAACATTAATTGGAATACATGAATAAATCATACTCGCATGTATAGAGCAGTGAAATACTTGTCGTCCTCCCCACTCCTCCTGCAACCTACAAATTATTATAGACATCTCATGCCACTTTAGGCATTACAGGAATAATGAGAAGTTACATTTGCAAAACATTTACAAAATATTCTAGAACAATATTAGTGGTTCTGTGAACAGTAGACTTTACTGGCCCAGCCCTCCTCACTCAAAAGAAGATAATATTTTTGAAAAAAGTTCAAGAGCACTTTCAACTCAATTTTTATTGCTTAATCTTTCATTGATGACAGAAAGTGCAAAAATCAATATTAACAAATTTTAAAATTTTTGAGCCTCCTAGGAATTGCCCTTTACACTTACATCTAATATGGGTTACTATCCATTTTAAGCATAAAATAATTATACCTTCTATTATAATCTTAATACCTTATTCTTATAATACTCTTATTTACCTTTTATCATAAAAAGCAAATATTATCCATTAACAAAAAATTTCAAAATTTGTTCACCCACCCCACACACCCCACACTGAACCACTCTTAAAATATTAGTGGTGAGGGGGTTAGAAAGTTTACGAAACTCAAATATGGAGATGATTGGGTAATTCTTTAAAAAAATAATGGAAATATCAATATTGATCATTTTCAAGACTTTGAACCCCCCTCACTAAAGCCCCCGTTGGTTTTACCGAATTTTCGTCATGGATTCCACCTGGACCCAAACCAGACACTCCAATAATTTAATCGGGAGTAAATTGGGCCCCCAGAAAGTATGTTTTTTTTTTAATCTTAAACATACATCGCTCGGCCTAGGGACAGAGGAGGTCCTAGCCCCTTGGAGTTTGTGGGGGGGGGGGGTGCAAGGGAAGAAATGAGAGATTTTATTATCTATACAATAAGAATGTCAGTCTTACAGATTTCACAAAAAGGTAACGATTTGGAACAAAGCTTGGTCTAAACTTGATTCAGTGCACCAAGAAGCCCATTTTTTTATTTTCCTTTCAGACTTTTCAAATTTCATTATTGACACTAACTGTTTTAAAATGTGTTTAGATCTAGGAAGCCCATAGAACAGCAGATACATGGTACGTCACTATGATGCAAAAGAGCTTCAAGTCACACACCAAAGCGATAAGTTTGTTCCATGTCAATATCGCAGCTCTTAATTCCATTTTTGGAATTGTATTGGCATTGTCGGTTGAAATCCATATACGTTGCAAAGCACTGGCAAACCACTAGTATACAATAAATAGGATATAGTTGAATATAGCGTACAGACATAGTGTTTTAGGATGAATCTGTCATACTGCTATAGCTGATTCCTCCCATAAAAATAAAGAAAAAGGTTCTTATAAACATAGATACAGAAACGCTTCATTAAAAAAAATGAAGAAGCTTGAAGTAACAGCTATCCCTATGAGTTTACTCATTCAGAATTTCCTAAGTGTCATTCAGGTGTCAAATTGAACAGGTTTTATGTCAAAGAAGCTGAAAATCCAATGAAACATGTTGCAATTCTGTATCTACCACAATTATTGAGATATTCTACAAAATGGACAAAAATTAGTGTAAAAACACGTTTTTTAAAGTTTGAAGTAGTTTAAATTGGTTATTTGTCACAAAAGTCAATATGTCGTTCTAACAAAACTTGTAGAGAATCCAATTCTAAAAATCAAATTTTAAATCCGACTAACCACAACCAACCCCAAAGTCAAAAAATTTAGTTTTATTGGTCGAAATACACCGATTTTGTACATTTGTTTTCAATTTGCTGTTCTTGTGTAATTTGATCCAATAAAACCCTAAGTGAAGAGCTTTGAGTAAATTTTAGACTATTTGGTGATCAAACTTCATATAAGAGTAATTTTTACAAGCTTTGTAAGTGAAAATATTGGTTTATTATCAAATAACAAAGTTAATTCACTTGAAACTTGAAAAAATGTTTTAAAGCTGTTTTCGAGTATTTAGAAAAATATCTTAATAATTATTTCAACTTTTATTTGCTTCTTAATTTTAATTCAACTCCTATTTCTTTCTAAACCAATGTTTTACTCAATGGTTTACAATTTACTCAGTGGCGTACTTACACATATTTATATAGTGGATGTCATCGCCAATTGATAATTGTCCATTTTTTGTTCAGTTTTTAAAACATTATTTGAATTGTAGTTTGGTTGTAATGTTCAAATTTATTGCTGCAATCATTACGGTAGTTAGTCTTGCTACAAGTTTCATTAGAATTTTCAGCGCCTTCTGCATGGAACCTGTTCAGTTCAACACCTTAATAAAGACCCTAGAGATTTCTGAATGAGTGAATTGATAGAGACAGCTGCCAACTTCAGCCAAGTTTATTTTTGTAACTCAGCGTTTCTGGACCTATGTTTATGAAAACGATTTCTTTATTTTGATGTGAATAATCAGCTGGAGAAGTATGAGAGATTCCTTCTGAAACACTTTGTAAACAATGTAGAAAAGCAGGGCTGATTTAAAAAAGAAATATGCCAACTCATCATATATACTGACCATTTAACAGTAAAAAATAAACTAATCCTGGAATCTGATAGATATGACAAACTTTTCAATTTCACGACGTATTAATTTTTTACAACTCAACACGACTATTCGAGTTGAAATGGTTCTGAAGCTACATGAGATTTGAGTTAAAAATAGCATACCAGTTTCAACAAATCCTTCCAAATTTTTGGATGGGCGTCAGATAGAGATTGACGAGTTCCCAGGACAGACACTTGGAACTCTATATTACCAGGGGTATGTAGTGTATGACCAAGGCTAATAGATAAATCTATTATCTATTTATCTATTAACCTTGGAGTATGACGACCAGAATTGTGTGATTCTGCACACTGCCAAGAATTACTTGACAGACTACATAGTGAAGAGCCTGAACACTTCTTAGTTTGAAAAGAGAATATCAAATGGAAGACACAATAACTATTGGTTAAAGAGAAAAAAATAATCCAAACAATGATTGTAGCAAACCATCGTTGCCACTGAATGCCCATAACATTATTATCATCCACTCATTGTCCACCCTCAAGTCTCGGAATCATGTGAGCGTCGTCAGCAGGAAAAGAAAGAGGTAGAATGATAGTATGCGATTTCATGGTAAGCGATTGGAGAGATTTGCTTTGTTTTACAATAATTGTTTTTGTGTCAATTACCTGCAATTATCATGATTTTGGCCTTTCAAATAAAACTGCAGCCTATTAGTGGTACTGACAAGCAGAGATATTGTGCTGTTCTGCGGAATTTTGGTCCATTTTGTATAATCACACTGGAATAAACGAAAATATCATCAATATTATGGATAAAAGAAAAATAGAATTTTGAAACAACTTAGTCTTAAAGTATTTATGCCTATTTTTGTACTTTGTATAAAAAATTACTGGTAGAGCTCGCGATACTTTTGTCTTTATTAATACATTTAATCAAGACTGAATTGATACAATTGAATGCAATGATACTACAGGCTTTTAGCCAAAAACTATTTTCTTCGCAACATGTTAAATACAAAATTCAGACTGTAGGTCAGGTCAAAGATTTACTGGAATATTTTAGTTCTTTAACTTGATTCTTTTTCAGTTGAAGAATAATAATTTGGAAGTTCACTTGAAACGAAGCAGTCGAACAATTCTAAGAGAGTTGATAATATTGAGTTTTTGAGACTTTTTAGCAGAAAAATTTGCTGCTCAAAATAAACCAGATATTGTGGGCTCTACAGATTTTTAATAGGCTACTGGTTTGGTAATAGGGTGGAAATATGAAATATCATATTGATAGATCAAGATTGTCGAGGATGTCTGCAAAAAGCATTTTGCATTTTAGTAAATATGAACAATATTACTAAGACCCAGTTCAGATTTTACAGTTTTGGTTCGTTTTTTGTCATATAGTATTCAATGGCACAAGTGTAAGTTTCTTTCCTATTCACACAATCTGGCAGTTAACTGCACACGGTTATATATGAGCCACTAAACCAATACTGTGGAAAACCGAACCGATATTCCGTATGATATGAACTGTGCTCAAGATTATAAGATACTTTATGATTCAAATATCTAGTATTAGGAATTTACTTTCGACTAGAGTGATGTGGTAAATGCATATGGCTGGTGCAAGCATTTCTCTAAATTATATATTAGCATATGGTACTGTAACTGAGCCACAGAAAAGTATTGTGGACAATACTGAAAACTGTGGATCAATACTGGCGTTCAGGGGAGATGTTTCTCCGGGCCGCGATATTGACAGTGAAAAAGCTTTTTATTGGAGGGATAGTTCTTTGAAGTAGGTAGGGGCAACAAATTTGTTATGGGTTGGAGGTTCTCGTTTTATTTAGATCATTTTGTGTAGAAAACCTGTCTATTAAGTTCATGTTCTATGCGTTTTGTTGTGCCAAGTGATTTATCATATTACCCTAACTTATTTTTTGTTAGATGATTGGCTTGTGTTAATGGAATACTGGAAAGGCTGTGAATCATAAACTTTAAAGTTGAAATTTTTAATTAATGTGCATTATGTACAATTGGCTGAGTTATGTATGAAAGTATCTGTAAGTTTCCCGTAAATTTTGAATTTGTATGTTATTTAGTTTCGTGATTGTGAGGTATAGAAAGTTTGGTGTGCTGTCTGTTTTATATTCTGCTGTAAATCTTTTATAGATCTTATTAGTGGCATGAGGAATTGCTCACCAGCTATGTAGTTTCCATTGTAGAGTAACATGATAGAGCTAGTAAATAATAATATTCGGGTGTTTTGTGTCATTCAGTATTTTGTTTTTTATTTGTTATTTTGGAATAGGCCTACTTCTTCTAAGATGCTGGAAGTTGGAGATCCCATTGGGAGTCCCTCCGGTTGAGAGTAATACAGGTATTTGTTCTTGAAAGCCAAGAATTTTTGTCATACAATGATATTTAATAAGTCACTAGGTTGTTAGGAATTGTTTCATTGACTGATATGACTTTGTGAAGGATTTTAATGTCAACAAATGTTAGTGTGTTTTTCAGTTGTTTGGGATCTAAGCTTGAATGTATGACGTATCGTTGATACTTAGGCCCTATGAGTTTGCGCAACTGCAGGTCTATTTGTTTAGCTAGTTTGTATGTTGAAACTTCAAGTGAGTAAAAACAAAAGCTAATAAGAGATACAGTGTCTGTTTCAATGTGAGATTGTTCATCAAGTATATTGTCATAGGAAATATCACAAAGATCAGATGTCGAAGAAAATGTATATGATATGAAGAGATTATAAATAACATAAGCTATACACAAAAGCATCAACTCACCTTATAACATTCTTCAGTCTTCAGGTAGAGATCAATGGGATGTATTATGTTACCAGAATGTATATTTAAACATGCCTGGTCATATTGTAGATCGGTGTCACTCTTGCAATATTTTCCAACCCACATTCTGCGAATGAATGAAGTAATTAATCACAATTAGCAACAATGTAGAATAGAATTTATAAATTTCGAATTCCTAAAAGTGCTATTAATTTGTACTAGACTTCTGCAATGGCAGATATTGACAACAGATTGAATAGCTGATGGACTTCGATGAATGCTACTATAAAAAAATATCAGTCACTACCGGGAATCAAACCGCTGACCTCCCAATTGCCGGTCGGGCGCCTCAACCACTAGACTATAGTTACCCTTCTTCACAGCAGCACTCACTTTAAATTTGGACAAAACAGCTTGTAAGTTATCTCACAAGTTAGTTTGACGAAACTGACAATTTAACAAATTGAAAAAAATCAATTACCTCAAACTAACTAATGTAGAATAGCCTAAAATGCAAGAAAACAAGCATCTTTGGTAAACTTCGAAAAATTAATGTTTATAGGCCTTTTATAAACAAAACTAAAGAGAAAACGATGGGAATTTTTTTTTTTTTTTTTTTATTTATTTGAACATTACACAATGCAATAGTATCCCTCTAGCTGTAAGCTATTTGAGGGATATTTTATTAAGACATTATATTACAATCAAATTCAACAATGAATAACAATAGATTCCTTTTCGTAATCTATATAACTGTATATAGCCCATTATATTTTCTTTGTAATCCATTGATCTGTCTATTGTCTATTGCACCGTAAAAAATCAAGTCACTTAAACAACCAATCAATATGGTATCGCTCTTCACTCATTGACACTTATCACTCTGGGATACACTTTAATACTCACTTGACACTCCTATTTTCTACATCATAATGTGTTTCTTATTTTTTATTGAACAACTCTAACCTTCATTAATAAATATTTTTTTTAGCTTAAACTAAATCATTCATTCTCATAAAATAGACTTTTAATTTTGTTCGAATCTCACTGTTCCTCTGTAACATTCTCAACTCCAATGGTAATGAGTTTAAAAGAAATGGAATTCTACATTCTGGGGCTCTTTTACCATAGGCATTGTTATATCTCTGAGTTCTATAGATTCTATGTCTTAATCTGTAATCTATTTCATTCATTTCTCTATATTCATTCTTGAAATAGTTACGTGACAAGTCTGTATATTTGGCTAGAGCTTCTACTGTCATAATGCCTAATAACTGATGTTCAATACCATTAAAAAGAGTTCTAATAATTCTTTCTATGGTCCTATGCAGTGGCTGTTTTATATATTTTGGTGCCAAGTAATATATAGTAATTCCATAGAAAAGAGTGCTTTGAATCATTGAGTAGTATATCATTCTTTTAGTATTAACAGGAAAATAACCGCTTATTCTAGAACATTTGTAAAGTGCAGCTCTCATTATCTTCAAAAGTGAATTGTTATGTGATCTGAATAGCATATCAGCATCAAACGTTATTCCCAAATGTTTAATACTCTCACAAAAATCAAGTTTTTGACAGTCACATCCATTCATGATTTGATTCTTTAAACATTCTGTTTTATGACAGGTTAACTTAACTAATTCATTTTCATTAACTTGAATTCTCTGATTCTTAAATACTATTACTTTAGTCTTTTGTGAATTTATTTTGAAATGATTATTAAAGAAGTACTTAACTGCTAAATCAAGATCTTGTTGTATATGTCTTAAACCTACTTTTAAATCTTTATGTATTATATACAGAATATTATCATCAGCATATTGCATAACTTTACTTTTAAATTTTAGGCTGGCGAAATCATTTACATATATGTTAAATAAAATTGGCGATAATATGCTTCCCTGGATCAATCCGCATGTTTGTTCGTAACTGCTACTAATAAAGTACCTATTTCAATCTGCAGAGTTCTATCTATGAAATAGTTCCCGAACAACCCTAGTAATTTGCCACCAATACCTATTCTACTTAATTTATGAATCATGTTTTCATAATTTACAAGGTCAAACGCTCTTGTCAGGTCAGTTGTTACAGATATAACAAATTTACTATCATTTAAAGATCTATTAATGTCACCTGTCATATTTTCTAGTAAATCAATAGTTGAACTTCCGGGGATGAAACCATATTGATTCTCATTTATTATTCTGTGTCTAGTTAGATGTTGTTGCAACTGCGCACCCATAAAATGCTCCAGAATCTTCATGAAAACTGAAACTGATCCCACTGGTCTGTAACACCCCAGGTCTTTTTTTGATCCCTTTTTAAAAATTGGTCTGAGATGTGTTACCTTCATAAGTGGTGGTATATTTCCAGTCTCAATAATTCTATTAATAAAATGTATCAATATCAATCTCAGGTAGAATATATTGTTTATTATATCCTGTGCTTTGATCCTATCTGGTCCTGGTCCTGATTTTCTGTTTAGTTTATACATGACAGTATAAAGCGATTCCAAGTTCATCTTTCTGAAGTTCATACTTAATCTATCTCCTATTGAATAATTTCCTTCATTAAAACTTTGTGCTAAATCAAACGGTTGCCCATTCATGCCAGCGATGATATCTTCGATTGCTGATTTAAAATTATTTTTGAATTTTTCTGTCAAGTCCTGCATATTTTTTTCATCTGTTACTTTAAAATTATTCTTTATTGATTCTATTATAGTTGGTTTACGTTTCTTATTTATAAATCGATTGATAATTTCCCACGTTTTTTTAGTGTTATTAAAGTTGTCAGAAAACAATTTATGATAATAGTTTCTCTTTTCTATACGAATCTTATTTGTCAGTTCATTTCTTAGTGTTTTAAATTGATCTCTTAGTTCTAAATTATTTTTGTCTCTTTTCAACCTTTGCCATGTGAGATTTTTTCTATCAATCAATTGCTTGATATTATTATTGAACCAGGGATTTTGTTCTTGTTTTTTATCTATTTTTATCTTTATTGTACTTTTATCATATATGTCTTTAAACTTTTTCACTATTTCATTATATATATCTGATGGGTCTCTTAAATCCAGTATTGGCCACCAATTTTCTTTTTGAATTAATTCATTAACTTTTCTTGTGCTGATAATATTCTTATGCTCGTTCTCTATATCTATATCTGAATCTTTACTAAAACTTATTTTCACCCCTGTCCAGTAGTGGTCTGAAATTTTGTTTTCTACTATGAACGCAGTGTAGGAGTTTTCATCGTTTAATTTAACATTAACATGGTCTAAGCAAGATGAAACCAAAACATTATTATAGAACTCTTCTCTAGTGGGCTTCTGGATACTATTATAAAGACCATTCGAATACAACACACCCAGATAATCCTCTGATCCATACCTATCATTCAAATAACAAATATTAATGTCACCCATCATGATAATATTCTTTTCGTTTTTAATTTTAGGCATTGTTAGAAATTTTTCCAATTCTTCATTGAAGAGATTTAGATTTTGGTTTGGAGGTCTATAAAATGCTGCTATTAGTATTGACTTTTCCCCATTATAGATTTTCAAGCATAATAACTCTGCAGATACGAAATCATATTCTATATTCTCTATCTTTAAATTTTCTCTATAGAAGATTCCTAATCCTCCACCCCCTCGGCCATCTGGCCTACATCTGAAAACATTCGAATATCCAGGGATCCCATATAAATCAACTTCTTCCATCCTCAAATTAATTTCACTTAATACTATTACATCTATACTACAGAGCACTTCATTTAATTCTGATTTCAGTGTATCCCAATGTTTCCTGAGCTATCTCCATTGGTACTTAAACAAATAAGTTCACTATCTACAGAGTTATCTATCCGTTTTAAAAATTTTTTCGATTCATTCCAGTTTTGGAAATTTATGAAGTTATAATTTACATTCACATCGTCCTCATCTAAATCTTGCATATTCACTAATAATTAATGTTCAATTTTTGTCGAGTCGACACTTTACAGTTCAACGTAAAATCAATCACTAATAGAATATCTTTCCTAAATTTCAAAACTATAATTTTACTTGCCATAATCAGTTTTATTTAAAAGTGTTTGCATTGCTTTTATGTAAATGGGACAGTTTGTGTCATTGACTTTATGATTATGACTTTTTTTCAGCTTTCTGCAATTTACGCATGATGGGCTCTGTGATTTATTTGGACAGGCTTTGAAATCATGGCCTTCTTGAGCGCAATGACCACAATTTTGGGATTTGCTCTTACAATATTTGGAAATATGTCCAATACCTTGGCATTTGAAACATCGTGAGAGAGCGACATAGTCTTTAACTCTACACGATGTCCAATCCACATATAAGCGTGCTTTATTGATTATTTCTCGCCGAATTTCTGGAGAGCATTCAATGACCCAATGTGTGGTCTTTCTATCTTTTTGCCCTACTTTGAATAATGGGGAAAATTCCTTTTCAAATTTACTTTGTTCCAATGTGCTAGAGAAATTCCTATTGAATACTTCATCTCTAAGATCCGTTTCATTAACCTCAATTGGGACATTATATATTATAATTCTCGGCTTTTTCAACTCGGGTACGCTTATTTTAAGATTTTTATTTTCTATGATATTTTTACCAAGTATTTTATTCTTATCTTCAGATGAGTCCAAGACTAACAGAACTCCACCACCACGCACATTTACTGCTTTTTTAATTTTAAGAGATTTTTCTCGCGGAATATTTTTTCTCAGAGATTCTCTTATTTTTACACTAGATTCACTTTCACTTTCTGATAATATGCTGGGTTTCACAATAACAACGTTATCCTTTTTCACTATCTGCCGCAGTTGTTGTCCCATTTCCGGTTTTTGCTGCTTCATTTTATTAATTTTTCCAGGTAGCTGTACCACTTCTGCAAACGATCTTGCAGTAGCAGTAGTAGTAGGCGGCTGTCCTCTGTTGAACTCGGATGAGAGCTGGTTGATGCTTCTTTCCAACTTCTCCAATCTGCTTACAACCTCGTTCTTCTCTTTTTCCTGGGTCTTCTGCCTCGTTTCGACTCTGGTTATTATCAACGCCAGCTTGTTGCACAGTGAATTGTATTGGTCGAAATCGTTTCTAGAGAGCTTTTTTTTTTCAAAAGTTTCACTGCCCCAATTTATGAGATCGGAGTATAATTCGTGAAGAGTTCCCACGTCTTCCAAAATACTATGGTCCATGATGTTGGATATTTTGCTCACATTTTGGTCATCCACGTAGTTCAGGCTGCGACTCTCAGTGTTTAGTAGGCTGCTTGGATTTTCATCTTCTTCCTCAAACTCTGTTGCTAGTAGAGGTGGCAATTTCACCGGTGAATGAAGTTTTGCCGGTCTATTCATAATTGAATTACTTCGAGAAAATTAACTTCATAACAACTTGAACAATTTTTCAATATTCGAATAAAACGACAAGTTTAAATTTGCTGACAGCTCGATTACTGTTAACTATTTCTACAACTAGTCTACGTTAGCACTACGATGTTTACTCTATCGCGTTCGGCTGAATACTGCACCGAGCTGACCACACACTTGAATAAATAGTTACCAGAAAATAATACCGATGCGCAGAAAGTTTTTTGGGTGAGAAGTATTCGTTCCATTCTCGCAGACTACGCTTCTGCGCATGCGCGAAATGTTCATGCAGATTTAAAAGGTCGTGGCCCAAAAGCCTAAAACCCAGGCTGTGGCTAGGTTATGTATAATTAATTATGTGCGATGCATCAAGTGATGAGATTTTGGAACAAATTGAAAATGCCTTTATTATTAAGTAGATAAATTGCATGAGTAAATAATTAATAAATCAAAATGCAAATTATTGTGTTGCAAAGATTCATGCATTCTAAACACTCAATTAAAGTTAATTGCTGAGGATAGTCATTTTGGGGCTCTGTTCCAAAGGTAGGTTTTCAATATTGAATAATTAATTATTTAATTGAGACCGACACTTAAAAACTTGATAATTGTGATCAGGAGACATAATACTACAATTTGGTGAAGTTTCAAGTGATTTTTTATTTGCTAACATCTGCGGCACAATTACCGTCTTTTCATTTAAATGGGTTTTCTTAGGATTAATTCATCTATGAATTATGTGGGTCCGGTAATCTGAATACCCTACAGAAATCAGTTAATTCAAAATTCAACGGAAAATTTATTGTTTGAGCAACAAACTATTCTGAACCGTTCTTTCAAGTTTCAACTTCAAGCCCTATTACAGCCCATACGTTTGTTAGGTTATTAGGTCGACCATTATTATGATAGAATAGAATCCGATTTGAAGCGTGAATGGAAAGCATCAGAGCTTTATGATAACCTCAAGTTTACAGAATTTGAAACAAATACGCAGTATAGCTTACCTGTTATGAATATTTGTAA
Source organism: Conomelus anceps (assembly GCA_948455865.1). Classification (NCBI taxonomy): domain Eukaryota; kingdom Metazoa; phylum Arthropoda; class Insecta; order Hemiptera; family Delphacidae; genus Conomelus; species Conomelus anceps. The sequence goes on along the minus strand of OX418216.1, from coordinate 77,526,974 downwards.
GAATTTAACGACATTACGGTACTGAAATGAGAATGAAATACATCACTCGTGAAAGGCTGAATCACTATAACTATTAGAAAATAAACAATTTAAAAAAAAGTCAAAACATACCTGTAGGATTCACTTTTTAGGATCCAGCCAAACAGCAGATTAGGATTAGGTTAACCTCTGAAAATGAGGAGTTGCTGAGAGAAAGATATAACTTCCAAATTGAGTGATTCATCCATCAACCAGCAGGAGCAGGCCAGCGCATCTGCACATCTGTACCTGCATTGAACTTGGCAATGAAAATCAGCTGTTCACTCAGTGAGCGCGAAATTTGAATTGACGTTATCTATGTTGAACAAGGTTACTGTTTCTAGTAACCTTGGTTCAATGCATAGGTCTGAATGAATTAAAAATAATAATTAATGAATTAAGATGTTGAAGAATCATGGTTTATAAATGAACTACATATAAATATTAATTAAGCTAAACTACAGATAAATATATCAATCAAGTTAAAATCACAGCTAAAGCCTCTAACAGCCACACGATAATATCTACCGCAGCAGATAAGCTGCGTTCTCGTAGGTCCTGTTTGTAACGGTGACTGGATAGATTGGCCAGCAAAAAAGACACTGTTCTCTGCTGTAAAATCACTTCCCGGTGGTTCGGAACCCACCTAAAATTGTAGGTCCAACTTATCAGTCACCATCATCCAATTCATGACCCACGCACAGATCTCAGACCTATATGGGCATCATCCTCCAAAAAAAAAAAAAACAGCTATTAACCTTCAAAATCTTGAAAGTCTTCACTATTGAGATTTCTTCAAATTTATTTTTTTATTTTGGTAGGGCTTTTTGAACTGAGTGAAATGGTACATATTAAAACTTTGAATAAATTTATTGAGAGTTCGGGGGTGGGAAAAATTGACTTTTTCTGAAAAATTATTATGTGGATAATTTCTTATTTTTTCGATTAGAAAGGGAAGATATCAAGATAGCACTATACAATACCGGTAATAAGAAGGTTGACACTGAACTACTCTTTGAATATTGGAGGGGAAAAGGTGAGAAAATTTAAAAATCAAATATTTAAATGATTATGAAATTCTTCTTCCCAACAGGTACTAAATAATAATAATAATAATAACTAGTGAGCCCCCCGGGCTGGAGAACTCGCTCATAAATAAATAAAAATCATTTGTACTTGATATTTATCCTTTACGACCTGACTACCTTGAAAACATGCCAATTATTGATGTTTTTTCCAAATACTACAAGAAAGGTTAAAATTGTGTTAAATGAAGAGAACCAGCAGTTGTGAGAGTTTTCCCTAAACGCCGATTAAGTAGTGGAGATGATACACTTTTCTACAGACAGCAAGTAATCATGAATGTCCCATGGCGCTCCCTGGAAGAGTTACAGGATAAGATGTGGCAAAATTGAATAGTAAAAAATCTCTTGAAAACAATTAATTTTTGAAAGGGGAGCTCATTTGGAACCCCCCCCCCCCCCCCGCGAACCAGTCATAAAATATAATGGATAATTTCTGATCTAATATTGGTTTACAGTGTAAATGCTGTATAGATAAGGACATCTATTCTAATAGATGTATGGAAACACTGTGTAGTGATACAAAATTATTATCATTTTGTATTTTTAAGAGACTGTTGGAATGCAAAGTGATGCTATAGAAGAGGAGCTATACTAGGCCAAGGTTAATAGATAATTAACCTTGACCTTGACCTTAACCTTGAAAAGATAATTAACTATTAACCTTGATACTAGGCTACATGAAAAACTGGCTAAAATTCCAAAACAGCTGCTGGATAATTAAGTTGGCTGGGAAAATACTGAAACAAACTGTACTACAAAAATAAAAGAGGTACTGCTGTGATTATACTTTAATGGATACTATATAAAAATACTAAATGATTTAAGTTTTCAGTATTTTGATTATGCCATTTTCAAATGGATCTCAAATGAAAACATAATTATTGTATCAACTAATTTACATTGGCAACTTATTAAAAAGAATAAACAATTTTCTGGGTTTTTCAAAGAAACATGCAAAAATAAGTGATCAATCAATTTGGAACTATGCAAACCCAATAAATGTTTATTTATAATTTCTGAAAAAAATAAAAATACATATTACACAGTATGGGAATCAATTTAAAAATAAAATAGATTGTAGCTCAATTAATTATTTAACTGAGTTAATATATGATCCATTGCTGTGAAATATTTCTTAAATATATTTACTAGGGTGAGTGTAGTTTTGAATTTTTTCGTTAAGATTAGGTGTTAGGTAAAGTTAGGTTAGATCTTTCACAACCAGATTCAAAGAACACATGTTATGTTATGAAGGGACGGATTCAAAGATCCAAAGATTCAAAGATCCTCACACGTCAACCGAAGCTTATTGTGTGTCCCTAGTACGTTAGTTGGGCAAACCAATACCTGTGCCCTTTACAAGATCCAGGAGTTTTTTCCCTATGCTAACGTCCCATTCATCACCTGGTTGTTTGCAGCCAAACAGAGCCCTTCTCCTTGCCCCGAGTCTCTCGCAATCCAGTATGATGTGCTTGGCAGTCTCTTCAGACTGATTGCAAAGCCTACACATCTGACTTTCATTTCTGAGTCCAATTGTGTGGAGATGTTTCCTGAAGTGGCCATGTCCAGTTATCAGAGCAATCAACTGCTTGACCTGACCTCTACCCAGCCTCACCAGCCAGTTGGTGAAGTAGGAGCTTGTGTCTGCTAGCAGCCTTTTGCTAGGTCAAATCCCTCTCTGAGGAAGAACTGGCAGAAAGCAGCCGAGGCTGCTTTACTGTGATGTAAATTGATCTGAAGGACCCTGGGCATTGTCCTTGACTGTTGATTCAAATCGAGGAACCTGCCCTGATGGGGTGGAACCTGATAGGTTTGAGGGCAAGGCAACTTCTGGAGTTACCTTGAGGTTTGGTTCTGGTTCGTATTTGGAAATTCATGTGGTTCCCACGAGCAGCTAGGGAAGTGGAGTCAACCCGGACAGAGCCCCGCATGCCCGGGCAAGGCTACATACTGCAGGAGGTCGCCTGGTGTCCTGCAGGCAAAGGGAAGGGTGGAGGGAGGGGCTGGGATGAAGAGCAGGATAAAGGATAGGTTTCTAGGATAATGAGGTCAACGGACAGTTGCCCTTTTAGTCGCCTCTTACGACAAGCAGGGATACTGTGGGTGCAATTCTACTACCCCCACCCACTGGGTAAAGAACACATAAAAGCCCTCACCCAACCACAGACAAAATCAAATCATGCTGAACATCTACTCACAAAAAATCATTCATTCACCAACATTGATCAAAACCTCCACATCCTTCACATTGCCCTCAAAAGTCATAAACTCAATACTCTTGAACAATTCGAAATTAACGAACATTCTATTTCACATCCTCAACTCATACTCAATGACCAACTTAATTTCAAATCTCATACCCTCTTCAACATCATCATAAACCCCTCCTAAAAACACCTCCCCCACACCTACTTCTCCCACCACATCCACTCCTCCCACTACCTTCCTACGACCACCAGACCTTACACACTAGAGAACCATTCAGTCTGCAACCAAGCGCCGAAGAAGAACGACATAGTTCGAAACGCGTCCGCCGCGACTCAAAAAAGGTCAGTTCTGCACAGCAAGTGTATGCATATGAATACCTTTTCAATGTATAAAAGCCTAGGCTAGGGTAAATAAAAGTAATTTCACCAAGATTATCAACACACATGAGCATTGCCAAAAGGCTAGATAAAGCAGTGAATAAAATTTATAGTTTGGAAATGAAATAATGTATTGAAAAACAATAAATTAGATTGCATATAGAAAAAATCGAAGCAACTAGCCTATTTCAAATCAAAATTATTCATACTAGGATGCTTCAAAAAATAATATTCTTCCAAGAATAAGATCCGATGAATTTTATAAGATGCGAATATATAATTTATAAAAATATATCTATTGTAGGTATTAAAAAGATTACAAGGTATTTGTCGATAATAATAAATGAGCGATGATACTAGTTCCATACAAAATATTAATAATCTTTCAAGAGCCCCCTATATAGCAATAGCATAAATTGTATAATAGAATCATGAACTTGTCTAATTTATCAATAGAAAAATGTTTCATGTGTTTTCAAGCAATTCTCCAATATCCCTACTCAAGTTCAGAATATGATTAGAACAAAAGGGATCACATTATTGAATCAAGAATATTCTTTCAAGTTCTTCACTTGAGCACGCAATTTCGTCCATTATTGCATCTTATTTATTTTCCTACAACTGCTCGTAAAGTAGTTCTTTACGAACTGAAAACTAATTGTAAAATACATCTTTACTGCTCCGCAAGCGGTAAAGTACTTTACGCTCGCCAGCTGTTTTCTTTACGTTTCTGTTTTGATTTTCATGTCTTCTCATTGGTGGATCACGGAATCCGCGAAATTCACATAACCTCAAAAAAGGCGAAAGCTAACCAAATCCGCGCACGGTCTGTGATATTACAAACTACAAGCTTTTATTGTGTTGGAATCCAGACCTGCAGTTTTAGGAAAAATATTGTATGTAATTCGCGCGTGAAGCTTCTTTATCGCTCTCGCAAAATTACTGTGCTCCGCTACGCGTCGCGCAATAAATGTTTTGGCTCGAGCGATAAAGTCGCGCTTCACGCTCTTAATACTTAATAACTATTATGTTTTTAAACAGTTCATGGAAATGTCATTTGATATTACTTGGAATCTGATTGTTAAAATTAATGCTCTTTTAAAGATTAGGTTCTCTTTTTTCCTTAAGCCAATTCCCCCACTTTTATGATTTGGCCAATTGCCCCGCCCCCACACAATCATTTATATAAGACCTTAGTAGCTGAATGGCATTGAATGAAACATACCTTGTACATAGTATAGTATTATTTGAAAAATTATCCATCAATCCATCAGGTATCTTTGTAGTGATCCAATTGTAGTGATCCTTAAGACCGATTGTGATATGGCATGACTGTGGTGCGATTTTATTTATGAAGATTGTTGTGGGGGCGGGGGGGTTCAGAACATATTGATATAGAATGTAGGCTTTTGGGTTTACCCTTGCACTACCCCTGATGCTGATAGCCATGAAAACAATAAGACATAGTACGGTAGCACTTCTGATGACTAAATCAAGGGGATTATTTGCTACCATGTACATTAGTAGGTTGTAAAAGGAAGTAAATGGAAATATAAAATGTAATTCTGATTTGATGTGAGAACATTAGACCCTGAAGGTTATCCCTGAGCCTCTTAGCAACGTTAAAAGTAAGACATATTCTTGGATGATAATACATTATTATATCTGATGAGATATTGTAATTTTTGTGAAGGGTTTCTGAAATGTTTCATTTCTGAAATGATGAGTTTACTTTTAATATTGTAATTAAAGAACTGATATATCATTGATATTATATATACCTGAATTTGGAAGATAAGGTGTCTTCCTTCTTCAAGCTTGTCACAAAGTATAGCCAATTTCATTTTAGACAAATGAGATTTTTATTTATCATTGCCAATGATTTTAGTATTGGCCGGTCTTCTAGAACTGCAAGAAGCTTGAACCCTGTTTTTATATTGATTTGGAGACTACTGCTTCATCAATTTATTATTACTAGCTCGTTCATACATATTTCCTGTACATCCAAGCATTTTCAGTGGCAATTAACAAACTATCACATTTTTGCCATAGTATTTGAAATCCCCCTCCCTCCCGGAAATCTCACCCAACCCCCCTCAATCGTAACAATGCCTCTATATGAACGCCATGTCCCGTCCCCCTAAGTCTGGGTACCCCTGACTAGATAGAACTTGGGTAATTTTACAATAGAAATAATATTAATGATATTAATTATGTTGAATAATACTGTTCATCTAATATAAAAGACTATATATAAAATATCAGATAAGCGGAAGAGAAGAGATAAAAAATTTATTTAATAAATAGTAAAAAGAATAGTGTAATGTATTTATAATTAAATATGAATATGAGACATTAATTGCTAAATATATTAAGCTTCTCTTCCAAGACAAAATAGAATGAACCAACAATTAATTATTGAACCAATAAAACTGAGATTAGAAATAACAATTTTAAAACTGTCAACTCAATCCAGTTCACACAGCAATAAATCGATCAGCACAGGTGCAAGTAGTTACCCTTATCATCCAAATCTGGTTGAAAGCCTATTTTTACAGAAGTTTATCGAGATGCTTTAGATTTGAACACGCGTGGAGAGGATTGTGATATGGGATGACTGTGGTGCGATTTTATTTATTGCTGGTGGCTAAAAGCTTTTGTTCATCGGCGATTCATAACGCGGCGTGCGTCTTGATTCTGTACGTGGGAAAACACAGAGCGAGAGAGCGATTATTTTTAGTGGCTGCAGCATTCGCGCGCTTTTTCCGACTCGCTTTTCTTTTGCACGTGTAAATTATTGTCGTCGGTGCATTATTTTGCCGCCTTTCAATAGCAGGCACTCGTTTGTGCGTCCATTTACGAGTTTGTCCCTTCGTTGTCCAGCGGCCGCTCATTCGCATTTCAATATTCAAGTCCTTCCCACTCAACTCATCTTTGTTCAATGATTTGTTTAGTTCAAGTAGAAGTGTAGCAACTATTGAGTGAATACTGTATTTCAATTTTCATTGAAAAGGCTATTTTCAACTATCAGAGAGTCTGGGTGAAACTACATTAACAATAACGATAATGCTGAACTGAGCAGACTATATTGAGTGATCAGATTAGCATTTGCGTTTCTGTTAGCATAGTTTTTTCCAAACTCTCTATTGTTAATTAGTGAAAAATCATTGACTAAAAAAGTAAAGTTATTTCACTACTATTTCAATGCAATTTGGGGTAGACATTTAACATTTAAAGTCAAAATCTTTTAAGAATCCCTTGACAGGGATATATTTTTAATTGCTGTTTATTCTACTTTGTACTTTCCATACAGTTTTAGGTTTCGACATTTCAATTTCCATACATATATGAATATAATATTCTGTACCGCTACTGTTCATTTCAATTGTATTTTCCATACAATTTCTAATTTGGGTTTCCCCACTCAAAAAAGTCAAAGGAATACAAAATAATAAAAAGCTGAAAATCCTTTGATTGGGTAAATTTTTGAATTATACATAATTTTGCTCTATTTTTGTGGAGAAAACTATACTGCTTACTGATTGTGGAAGAATCAAATCAAAGCTTATTGTAGAAAATAATAATTATGAAAACAGTAACGAATTACACGTGGTGTCTCATGTTTCTGGTCCTAGAGCTGCAAATTAGAATACATAATAATTATTTAATTATTAAATACATAATAGGGAAAGTTAAATAATTTTATATTTAAACATTTTCATTTCTTATTAACTTATATCAATATAATATTAAACTCGATTTGCTTTCATCCATTGAATTTAGTGATTTAATGTCTTCATTGTTACCTTTATTATTACCTAGACCTACTGGTTCAGATCCCACCTGAAACTGTAGGCATCATTGAAATCTGATGCTGATCCCATATTATGATGGAATAGTCCATCATAAATCATATGTTTTGTAGAAGAAGGTCAGAGTGCCTTTCCTTTTATCCTTTTAAATTAATATCCAATAAATGCAAGCACATTTTTTAAGTCCATACACATACATTGCTGCACATTCCCAAAAGGAACATCGATGCAAAATTCCTATGGTTGATGAACTGGCAATGCAATTTTCATAAACTGGAAAAGTAGTGATGACTGGGAAGATGAGAGTTGCATTTGGCAGAACTGATGTCGCTAAATGTGTTATGAGTGTATTACATTTATATAATTCATCATATTATGATAAATATAGTCTTAAATAAGAGTGGCTGAAGTCTAGCCCTTTAGTAAGGTGGCTTTAGTGACAAAGTCATATAAAAAAAAAAAACATAATTTGTCAACTAATAAAGTGGAAATGTCTGATTCCATCATAGATTTGAGTAGCAGAAGCGTTTTGAGCTACACTTTTCACACCATTAGAGCTTGGCACAACTAGTCTGTACTAAACACTGAAGATGATAGAGCATAATCTTGAAACCCATTTATGACTGAATGTTTTATTCATTTATGAAGGCTGTGCGCAGGGTTTTGGGTCTAATTTTTTTTTTCAAAGTTTATTCTATTGGATATTTTTAAGGTATTGAAATGTTGACTATTACTATGAGAGATTATTTTTTTCATCAAATATTTTATGGAATATGGGAGTTCAAAGTTGAATTTTTTGGTTTTTGGGGACAATTGATCTCCCCTACAAGTTATTTTAAACTCTTGGTAATTTTGTTTTTAAATGAAAGACCCATTGAGGAACAAAATGGCATATTTTTTATTCCAATCAAACAAGTTTTCTCAAAATAAATTTTTTAAAACATGCAAAAAATTTCAGTTTTTCAAAAAATTATTTTGAAAAGACCAATTGTTAAATTGAAAGAAAAAATGTGTCATTCTTTTACCCAAGGTGTCTTCCAGTTATAAAAAAATTATAAAATGTTTAGAATAACTTTGTAGGTGAGTTCAATTGCCCCAAAAACCGAAACAATTCAACTTTGAACTCCCATATTACATAAAACATTTGATGAAAAAAATAATTTCTTGTGGCAATAGGTAGCATTTCAATACCTGAAAAATATCCAATACAATAAACTTTGAAAAAAAATTATGACCCAAAACCCTGCGCATAGCCTTATAGTAGCATGTATTGTATTAGGATATTAGGTATCATTTTGAATTTGGTAGAATAGAGCCAATAGTTCAATAATGTGAGCCTCTTTATTGTACTGTATTCTCGCACAAAAATATATTTAATGGTGATGTTGGTGCATTCTTAGAACTAACCTATTGCAGATGCTTTATGACAAGAAGAAATTAGTAGCCGATTTACTCAAATTCTATACTCTATATATCTAATTACTCTCAATGATTTCTGAGAGTTCACCCTAAAATAAATATATTTTTTACTTTTCCATTTCCAGTTTACCTATATTCTCTGTATTTCAACCAAAAGTGGCTTCATAGAAAGGTTTCATGAAGTTTTATATGAAAAAAATTAAGAAATGTTGATGATATTGTTTTTTTTTTTTGTTTGCAGTTGCTGTCTAAGGGCTTTTTGGAGAGAGTGCAAACCAGTTAGAATGGCATCTTTCGGCTGCAAAATGGATCCAGCATGCTAAAGCAAGAGTGGAAAGGAAGTAAAATACATTTTAAAGCTATTTTTATCCATCCTCATAATCTTGAGACTTTCCATGAGTCATCAAATGAGTTTCATGAGTTGTTTTGAAAATTTTGATGATTGGACACATAAGCCTGTAAATTGTGCATGGTTGATGAGATAAAAAACTTTATTTAGCGGAATTGGAAATTGAACTTTGACAAGTGATAGCCGAGTGCCGTAGCAGGTATCTGTTTAATCAGAGATACACTACGAAACTCCTGGGCGTTCTTTGTAAGCGTGACTGATTGGATTGGCCAGCAAAAAAGTATATTTTCTCTGCTGTAAAATCACTTCCCGTTGGTTCGGGACCCACCTAAAACTGTAGGTCCAACTCATCATTCACCATCATCCAATTCATTATCCACGCACAGGTCTCAGACCTATGTGGGCTTCGGCCTCCGAAAAAAAAACTACTGTTAATGAGTTTAATTTCCAACTGTGCTAGGCACCATTTTTTCATTTCATCTGCCATGTATAATCTATACTAAACTTAGTCACTTATGTAGTCAGATCATGTGGTTACAGTGGATACAGTGGTTCCCAAACTTTTTTGCCTCATGGACCCCTTGCCGTAATTTTCGTTTTTAAGTGGACCTCCTGTATAAATGTTATCATTTTTTCCTAATTCATCAGTTGGAATGTGATTTTGATCGCTGGTAGAGTCGGCCCACTACCACTGACAAATAGATTCTAATTATGCATTGCAGTGCAGTAAACGATCAAAAACATGTGTCTAAACTTAGTACATTTTTGCTATGTAATCGAATTTGAATTTAAACTAAACAAATAGTATGATATACCTTGTTATTATTAGTTATAGCAAAATAAATTAGTGGAACTCAAGAAGTAAATGACTAATGACTGTATTTTATCAAGCAACATTGCCTCCTTTAAAACCAAATATGAAATCTCCGTTATTTTTAAAATGCCTTCATGCCATAATAATTATTATTTAGAAGGGTATACTGTATGTGCATATTTATAAAATACTATTATGCAAGTATATATACCATATATCACATGTACCCGATCACCCAAACCAAAGACATTCGCTATTGTGGATCCTCATTAACATATCATGGACCCCCAATCTTATCTTTTACTGGCATGTACCCCTGGCAGATCCCCGTGGACCCCAGGGGGTACACATGGACCACTTTTGGAACCACTGGTATAAAAGCTATAAAACTATTCTTGAAAATAGTTTAGAATGGCATGGAGAGTAAGACCTACATGAATAATTAATAATAATTTAATTTCTTGTCTTTAGATCAGTTTTATTTCACTCTAGGACTTTATTAATTCCTGGATTTCTTGTTCCATGACGAACTGCGTTGTTAATATTAACTTTTCATGTGAAATTTAACGACTTGCAGTCAAATATTTGTTAAGAATAAGTATAATAACTAACTAAATCTGGCCGAGTACTTTCGAATCTATGAGATCCATCTTCAGAGGCGTGGGTTCCTAGATCATCATGTCAGTTTTTTGGTTAGAAGTGTTGTGGTTTTTGTAAAATGTGATCAAAAAGTTTGTGAGATTTAAAATTTAGTTGTTCATTGAGAATGTTTTGTTTATTGTGTTATTTGTTTATAAGTGAGTTATTATACTTATTCTTAACAAATATTTGACTGCAAGTCGTTAAATTTCACATGAAAAGTTAACTTTATTAATGTTACTGTAATCGGATATTTCTCTATGGATAGATGCACAATGCGCGCTCCTTGCTGCCGTTTGAATTAATGTGAAAGACTTGATGCAGTTTGAACTTCCTGAAAACTCTTTCTGCATACTAGCAGATAGAAGTCTGAGAATTTTATTCATATTTAGTTGTGTTTAGATCATTAACAATATAATTTGATCAAATTTGGGACCAATTTCAGTTTTTTTATATATCAGTTGTTGATACTAATTCCCCCAAAAATATGATATTGTTTATTCAACATCAAATTTTTCAATAATGAGTGTCTAGTCATTTATACTTTTGAATAACTAGCACACTTGAAATGAAATACTAAATAGCACACTTTTCCAATTTTACAGGTCCAAAAATCATACTGTAGTTGTGATAGGGATGGCAGAGCTGAATCAGGATGAAGAAGAACTGCGAGTTGAAACACCAGCTTGAATTTTTCATTGTATATTCCTAGTTTGATTTCCATAGTTTTATTGTTTAATTTTGTTTATTATTGCTTTAAACAACTATTTTCGTGATCTGCTGTATAACTATTCATATGTAGAAACTTGCTGTGCAGAACTGACCTTTTTGAGTCATGGCGGATGCCTTTCAAAATATGTACTTTCTCAGTGCTTGGTTGCAGACTCACTCGCCTATCTGTCCAAGCCTGTTCTTCAATAAGACGTGTTATAATTTATAACTATTACATCAATAATAGTCTTTTCACAGTTAATTGATAACCCGAGCCTATATGAGCTGCATTAACACTCTTTTTTCAATGAATATTATAGATTTTGTATTGGTTTACCATAAAACATCTGTAAAAGATTTGGGAAATTTCCTACAGTGATTTCATGTCATCTAAAATGCCCATTACAAAAATATAGTTTGTTTCTTAGCTGTTTTCATATAAACAGGAAGGATGATGACTACTTTAATAAACATCTTGTTTTATACCTTATAATTTAGTACTGTATTGTGAGCAAGTATTGTATATTGTAGATTTTCAACTATTTATGTTGTATATTGGATAGTTATGAAATACATATTTTTCTAACAGTTATTCCTCTAATAATTTTCTGACTCACCTCTCCAATTGCTCCTATATAATCAAAATTAAATAATGATACCAGATGGTACGTGATAGAACAAATAAAAAATGTGTTTACCAAATAATGTGAATGGGGTGAATGGTATAATATGTTGCTCCTCTTTATTAAATTAGTCTTTGATGATTCAATGTTTAATGAAAACCTTCAATTATTTTAATTAGTAGTGATATTTTGCAACTTCAAGTTACACATGTTTTTCAAATTAAGCTTGAGAGAATTGCTGAAGCAATTTATTGAGTTTTTATAGTAAATTCAACGACTTTCAATCAATTTTAATTGAAAATATATTATATTTTCACTCATTTCAGGCCAAACGTTTTTGACTCATCTTCAAAGATGAGGCCTTTGAAGATGAGTCTCCATGACTCGAAAACGTTTGGCCTGAAATGAGTAAAAATATCATTTATTCTCAATTAAATTCGACTGCAAGTCGTTGAATTTACCATGAAAAGTGAATATTAACAATGCAGATATTTATGGAACAAGAAATCCAGGAATTTATTGAGCTTGAAATGCTTGCCAAAGCTCTTTTTATAAGCTTGAATCTAGATTGCAATAATTGCAAGACACTTGATTCATACTTACATCAAGGTTGAATTGCTTGCTGACACTATCAATATATACTTGGATCAAGCTTGCAGTCACTTGCCTATACTTTTCATCCACACTTTCAAAGCTTGAATCAAACATTGATTCAAACTTTCAAAGCTTGAATCAAGATTTGATTCAAGCCTGCAGAGCTTGAATCAAGCCTTGATTAAAGCTTGCAAAACTTGAAACAAGCATAGATTTAAGCTTAAAATGCTTGCAAACCCTTGATTTCACTTGAATTAGGCTTGAGAAGCTTGAATTTCAGTTGCAAAATACACTTGAATAAATTTTGCATTGCAAGCTTGCCACAAGCTTGAAATGGGGGTAGTTTTCCATTTGAATCACATTTGTTTAAAGATTGTTGAAAAATTCCTTCAAGCTTGCTGCAATTTTTCATGTTTGACATGTCAATCTCATTTCAATTTTGAATCAAATGAATTTTGCTATGTGGGGCATCAGCACAAAAAATGATATCTCAGCTAAACTCAAGTTTGTAAACTGCTAACTGTGTATAAAATTAGAATTTTTTATTCAAACATCATCTATCACAATATATTACTAGTTTACTATACTTATAAGTTCAAGGTATATTGTGCCACTCAGCCAAAAAACTAATGTAATTCTAAGTACAATTCCGTATAGGTTTGATAGGCCAGAACTGAAGGAAACCAAGTCTACAAAAAAATTAATTTATAATACGACCAACAGCCTAAAAACAATAAGAATTCTAAGCAATTGTGGATTTGTTTTCCAAATGAAAGGCTGAATAGACAGAACTTCACTTTGCAAACAATTTTTGTGAATTATTTAATAGACTCAGTGATTACTACTACTCGTTTCACAAACTTTATTATAGTGGGAGATTTTAATCTATATAAATAAAATTAGAGTTTTGTCTGTACATTTATCAGAATTGTATATTTTTTGGTTATTTTTACGTTTTATACTTTAAATAAGCCGAAAATAGTCTTATCTCACTTTCTGTCTGTCTGTCTGTCTGTCTGTCTGTCACGGCCGCAAAGGTATTTTTCGCGGCCTTCTCCTCAAAAACGAGAGCATCGATCGGGATTTTAGTTATTGAACAGTATTGAAAACATTATTGACAATGTCTTTAGCTATTAAAAATTAAAAAAACTTTTTTTTTAACAGAGTAATAAACGTTTAAAAGCCAAGTACTGTGCGATTTTGGATACATTTTACGCGGCCTTCTCCTCAAAAACGAGAGCATCGATCGGGATTTTAGTTATTGAACAGTATTGAAAACATTATTGACAATGTCTTTAGCTATAAAAAACTAAATTAACTTTTTTTTCAACAGAATAATAAACGTTTAAAAGCTAAGTATTGTGCGATTTTGGATACATTTCTTCCAAGTTTTATTACCACATAAGAATAAGAACAAATCACGTAATTTATCATGATATATCAATCAGCTGTTCTCAAATATAAATGGTGGGCCCTTCGCGGCGTTATTTACGCTGTCTGCAGACTTGTGTAGTCGGAGCATTGCAGTCTTTTAGGAAACATATGTCTGGTGAATTAAAGCTCATCTTATGTTTTATCAATTATTTCTTTGTTGAAAAAAAAAACAACATTTTCTAATTTCAATTTATCAAAACAAAAATTAACATTTTAGGAAGGTGCGGTTTGTGCTAGGCTCTTGGGAATTCGCCAGGTAGCACTATTATTACCACATAAGAACAAATCACGTAATTTATCATGATAATCAGCTGTTCTCAAAAAATATTCTCTCCCATACCTGTCACTGAATTGCTGACGTTCTAAGTTGTTTACTAAGGGCCCGTTCACATGATACAGTTTTTGTGCGGTACAGTAAATTTGCTGTATGTTATTTTGCAGTGCTTTCGTTTGCATGTACATTTCTCATATTGTATGTTCACACAATACTGTTTCGACTGGATCCAGTAAAAAAGCTGTTCTAGCCGATTTCTACATTCGGTTTTGTCTTCGAAAACTGTATCACTAAAATCAGCTGTACCGCAAAATAACTATCCGTATCCGGTGGCACATGTATTGTACAGGTAATGGATATGTTCAAACGATACGCTTATTATGCTGGAAGCAGTCTTCAGATTGCCAGCATTGATCTTCTTCATTGATATTCTTCAGTATTAATCTTCTTATTAGTGAATTCCAGTGTCCAGAAGTGGAAGATATTAATTGTGAAAATTTAATTTCTCTAATATATGAGAGACCCGCCTTGTGGGACAAGACTTAAGATTAATATAAAAATAATGAGAGAAAAATGTGTAGAATATTGAAACCAGAATTTGCGTACTTTGATCAAAATTTAAGAGAAACATTCAGTAAGAAACTTATTTAAAAAAATCTTACACAAATAAAAAAAAAATCCTGGACTGGAATAAATAAAACTGAACTGGAAGCGCAATGGTGGGAGTTGCTGGTCTTCTATCGGGCGCCTCCCCAGGTGGCGGATTGGGGGATGCCTCCTATGTTATGTTATGAAGGGACGGATTCAAAGATCCAAAGATTCAAAGATCCTCACACGTCAACCGAAGCTTATTGTGTGTCCCTAGTACGTTAGTTGGGCAAACCAATACCTGTGCCCTTTACAAGATCCAGGAGTTTTTCCCTATGCTAACGTCCCATTCATCACCTGGTTGTTTGCAGCCAAACAGAGCCCTTCTCCTTGCCCCGAGTCTCTCGCAATCCAGTATGATGTGCTTGGCAGTTTCTTCAGACTGATTGCAAAGCCTACACATCTGACTTTCATTTCTGAGTTCATTTGTGTGGAGATGTTTCCTGAAGTGGCCATGTCCAGTTATCAGAGCAATCAACTGCTTGACCTGACCTCTACCCAGCCTCACCAGCCAGTTGGTGAAGTAGGAGCTTGTGTCTGCTAGCAGCCTTTTGCTAGGTCAAATCCCTCTCTGAGGAAGAACTGGCAGAAAGCAGCCGAGGCTGCTTTACTGTGATGTAAATTGATCTGAAGGACCCTGGGCATTGTCCTTGACTGTTGATTCAAATCGAGGAACCTGCCCTGATGGGGTGGAACCTGATAGGTTTGAGGGCAAGGCAACTTCTGGAGTTACCTTGAGGTTTGGTTCTGGTTCGTATTTGGAAATTCATGTGGTTCCCACGAACAGCTAGGGAAGTGGAGTCAACCCGGACAGAGCCCCGCATGCCCGGGCAAGGCTACATACTGCAGGAGGTCGCCTGGTGTCCTGCAGGCAAAGAGCAGGATAAAGGATAGGTTTCCAGGATAATGAGGTCAACGGACAGTTGCCCTTTTAGTCGCCTCTTACGACAAGCAGGGATACTGTGGGTGCAATTCTACTACCCCCACCCACTGGGGGAATGCCTCCTAGATATAGGTGGTACCGGGGAAATGAAATACCCGGGGTGGACCAAAACCAGCATAGAAACTGCTGCCTTGCAGATGGAGGTCAATGGAAATCCAAAGGCTAGGGGGAGAAACCCCCAATAGAAAATTGACTGCTGCCTTGTAGTTCAGCATTGGTTTGTTAAAGGCTAAGGAAGGAAACCTGAAAAAATTCCCTGGTCCTCCAGGTTGGGGTTTGGATGTGGGGCTAACTCCCCCACTCCATAAAAAAAACATTTGTTATGGAAGCACAAAATGATAGGAATGGATGGCCCTCAAGGAATTTAGTAAAGGAACAGACATTTAAACGATCGCTGGATAGGGACCGTTGGCGACAATTACTAGTGCAGGCCAAGACCCGTCCTGGGTTGTAGGGCCACTGAAGAAGAAGAAGAAGAAGGAAGCGCAATGGAAGAAGGAGGAGAGCACAGCAATAAAGTAGCAAAGCCGGACCGTGTGAACATCACAGTACAGTTGACGCCGTACAGTAAAAAAACCGTACCGCAAAAAAACGGTATCGTCTGAACGGGGCTAAGCTGCTAACAACTTCATGATCGTTGTTATCAAAAAAGCCGAAACATATTTAGTCTTATTTCTAAACATAATCCGTACGAAGGACGGGCACAATAGCTAGTACAGAATAAAATGACAGAAAATTTTAAGGATATTACATACCGATACAAGAATAAATTGGAAATAAAAATCACAAGAACGTGACAAACAATAATATTGATAACATCCTTACAAACATAGATGACTGTGAAACGAGATTAGGCGACTCAGAAGTCAGAACTATCTTATCATGACTAAGGGCCATGTTATACGAGTGCTAAAATAATGCGACGCATTTAGCGTCGTGATAGCGTCGGCTCATTGGGGCAATGGGACATCCATAGTGCAAGTTATACGAACGACATTGTCGTCGGCGAGTTCGCATTAGCCGGGCGTTGAGCGTTGCTAGCGCAACCTGCCGCGCTAGCAACGCCGCGTTGGCAACGCTGAACCAAGTTATACACAGCGTTGTCGAAGCGCATCTGACGCCCAGTCATAGTCTTTGGTTATCTATGCTTCATATTAGTTCTCCATTGTTGTAGTGAGGTAATGATAAATAGTTCATCATTTTTATGGTTGATGAGTGAATCATCTGGCATATAGTTTTTATTGCTTGGGTTCTAATACGGTTTTGTAAGGAAAAAAGCACATCAAATTGAACACTTGTGTTCAATTGTATTGGAATAATACAATCGTGTTATTAATACAATAGTAATAATAAAAGCAAAAATTAAAAATTATTAATACAATTGTAATAACAAAAGTTAAAAGTAATAACAGTCATTCGTAAGCAGCTGGTATACATATTGCTCCAAGGATTATCAACTCCTTCCCGAACGAGCTTATTGATGTACCTACATTATCTGTTCCAATAAGTGTTAAAAACTGGATACTCCGGTATTATTACTTTGATCTTAATATAGTATAACATTATTCATTTTTCAATTTTTGAGAATTGTTTATGAATTATTTTCGAGATTGTAGTGCACAATTAATTATAGTTTATATTGGACTGAATTGCGATATATTTGATAATAATTGATAAAAAAATACTTTGTTCAACACTTGTATTTGGAATTTGAGTTAATTGAATTAATTTAAACCTACTGGATGGTGTCCATCGTGGAAAGTAAATGACGCAACGACTATACGACAATGCACGCGTCGACAACAGGGGCACGCGCTAGCGATGCGTGTTCAACGCTGCATTATAGTAGCGTCATGTATAACTTGGAATTTTAGCGCCCTGTTTCCCGCGACATCAATGCCGCGTTATTAGCGCTCGTATAACATGGCCCTAACAAATCTTAAGAGGTGAGGCTGCAGGGCCTGAATGCAGTCAATGAATGAATCAATTAAAAATAGTTAAGTGAAAAGAGAAATTCAACAATGTGAACAGGGTACAACAATTTATTGTTTTTGTTTGAATCAGAATCTGTTGCAAGGAAACCGGAGTAGGGTTGACCACAGCAATAGTATAAATAACAAATATGATAGTTCCATTAATATTTTGAGGTTTCATAAGAAAAGAGTTTTCCAGTTGAAAAGTGCCTATAAAACAAATTAGACAATATTGAAGAGTGGATAACTGACGATATCCTTGCAAAAAGAAATAGGGTTAAAGATGCATTATGATGAATATTCAAATTATCTAAAAATATGTTAAGGGAAGAAAATTATAAAGCTCTAGAGAAAAACTATACAAAAGAAGTGAAAAAAGCCAAATGTAAGAAAGCAGCTGAAATTTTGAATAATAGTGAGTACTTCAACACAGCAGTGTAGGATGTTATAATCAAAAATAGGCATATAGTTTATGAAGATGCTTATACTAGTGTCCCCAGAATAATTAACGAAAACAATAAATATATTGATGATAGTGTAGACATAAGGAAATTCTTCAGCAAATATTACTGACTGGTTGCTAAGAATCTTCAAAAATCTCTTAATACAGGTAGGCTATTATTAGTAATTTAAACATGTGAAATCATGTTTGAGGCGATCCAGAATTAATTGAAATTTGATCCAGTATCTCAAGACAAGTTGAAGTTGTCAAATATTATTATTAGTTTGAAAAATTAAGAATTGTAGGAATGGATGGGGTATTCAGTAAAATTTTGAATAATGTAAAGATCAATTTTATTCTTAGACCCTTGGATTCATCTGATCAATTATTCATTAGAACAAGGTCAGGGTGTATTTTCATAGAACTGGAAAGATGAGAAGATCTTGCCAATCTTCAAAAGTGGGAAATTTTACAAAACTTCATAAAATGATTATGAAAACAGGTATTTTTCCATTGTAGGCCTAGTAGATTAATCAAATTAATTTCCAATGAATCAAAAAAATCAACTTTTCCTTCAAAACTTGTGAACTCCTTTTATAAATGAAATATGAATGTACTCAATAGTCAAAAACGCTCCCAAAAAGTTTATAAAGTCGAGTTTTATTGAATCAAAACACACTAATTTTGCACGAATGCTTTGTACTTACTATTTTTGTGTGTTTTTATTTAAATTTAAATTGTGTTTTTATGAGCTCTGGGTACGTTATTCGCAATCCATAGGCAAGATAATACCTTTCAATGTTAAAAACGCCTTCTTTTGGCCTTTTTTTGTGTATTTCATAGGATAACGATAGTTAATGTTTTATTTGATTTTTTAGCTCATTTCTTATATAATGTACGGTATCACCTAAATGAGAGCTCTAGAAGCCTAGAGTTTTCTGAATGAGTACCAATTTATTTATTGATAAAGATAGCTCGCCACTGTTCTTCTATCTTTATTTCTGTAATGAAGTGTTTTTGAAGGAATAAGCTTTTTGTAATCTGGCAGATTCCTTGCGATTTTTTCCCACAAACACTTTTTTTAGGAAACTGATAACCGCGAGCCGTGGCAGGTATCTGTTCAGTCAGATAAGATAAGCTGAAAATTCTTGGGACCTCTTTGTAAGGGTGACCGATTGGATAGGCCACCAAAATAGAATCTGTTCTCTGCAAAAAATCACTTCCTGGTGATAAGGCCCTCACCTAAAACTGTAGGTCCAACTCGTCAATCACCATCATCTAACTCATTACCCACGCTTAGGTCTCAGACTTATTTGGGCTTCATCCTCCAACAAATAACGTTACATTATTTCTGTAACATCAAATGTATTACAGTTCCAGGAGGTTATAGAGGCTAGAGATCCTGTATTACATTACGGTACATAATTATCAGATCGATATGAGTGAAACGAATTATTTTCATTATCTGAACCTAGCCGCCTAGTCAAATTAAATTCTGCCAGGCTACAAACTATTTCCACCTATGGTACTCGAAATACACGCCTTAATAGTGAAAAAATATTGTTATAAACGCTATTCTGTTCAAGCAAGTGTAAAATGTACGGTTCAGAGCTCTGAAGTCCATATTACATAGTCGATTCTCTTGAAAATGTTCAACATTTTGGTACGGTAAGGATTTCAGGAAGTGAGACTTAAGCCCCATTTAAGCCACTGGTTATTACCAGCATCTTTCTATTTGAAAAGTGTGAAAACATGAAATATACCAACACTAATTAAAGTTGAACAAAGTTATTGTTCTTCAAAGCTGAAAAACGTGCTTTTAGGCACAGAATTTTCTGTTTTACATCATAATATCATAAAAACTACTGAAGATAGAGTTCTGAGACCTATTTTATTCGGGGTTTTTTCACATCAAAAATCATAAGAGATAACTATATATTTGGTTCTTAATTTACCTTCCCGGAATTTTAGTATGACCTTTTTTTACCGAGGGTACTGAGTTCTGGGCAAAATCTCTCACTCTGTATAACTCGCTAACGATGCGTTTCTGGACATATGTTTATTATGCATTTTTTTCTTATTTTTAGATCTAGAATCAGTCGCCGAAGTTTCCACCTTTCCTCCTGAAACATCCTGTATAATATAGTAGTCAGTACTACTAATAGCTGTCAGAACTACTAATATAGTACTGGATAAAGTTGATTGAGAGCCTTAAAATGAATAGGCGTATTAAATTTCGCTTTATTATGCTTTATGTCTGACTCAAACAAAATTTCAGACATGATCACCAGTGGCTGACATACCATGTCCGCTACTGGTGAATGCGTTGAAAAATTTGCCCAATAGATTATTAACATCCCCCAACTAACATAAAATATGAAAATCATCCCCTAATAAGTGAACAGCACTGGGTATAATCAACATATATTCTAGCATTCTAAGCATTACTTAATTTCAAATAATGATTATTTTGACAGTACATGGAGATTTTCAAACACTCTTATTACTTCGATATTTACTCCTAAAGAATTCCACCAAGAAATAAAGGATTCTTGTAGACTGTCTGACAGCTTATCCTCAAAGTATTTTTCCCCATCAAAAATGATGCCTAGCGCATGATTCAATGGTACCAGTTTATGCACAGAATACCAGAGTTTAATTTTCAGTGGTTTGAATTTCAAAGCTACCCACTATGGCCTTAATAATAGGAAAATATATGAAGATGTGTCGACCCTGGAAGGGGGGCGGCTTCTGGTTCCTTTACCCTATATGAATATTATATATATTATATCTGTATTCTGAGATTTTTTTGAAGAGAGTATTATGTATGAATGGTTGACCGTGGGGGGGAGGAAAACCCACCTATAAGTCAACTCTAGTTACGCCACTGGTCACACTTGTGCTCATTTGATGAACATTGTAAACATATTGACTAATAAAATCAGCTATTATTAACAATAGAAAATTGCTAAGTTCGGTTCCTGATATTTTGTAAGAGCGAAAAACTTGATTTGATTTTGTCTTCTCTTCTATATTTCTCAAAGCGCTTTCTTATATTTTATAAGAGAGAGCCAGTCGAGTTCAGCGTTCAAAACCAAATATTAAAAATGTTATTTATTTCACACTAGTTGCACTATTCGATGAGCTTCATAATAAATTATAGACTATGTTTTCAATAAGAATTGACCAACTGTTCATTTCATGAAACACTTCAGTATGAAATAACAAATTTGTCCCGACCCTTGAAATACCTTGTTTCATTAGCGTATGGCATAGTAACACACTTTACAGCATGTTAATATTGTGTCATTTATTGGGATTCTTTATACATTGGAACAGACACTCTTAAATAATTATTGTATGGTGACAGAAACTGTAAATAGGCTATCATTTATTGGGATTCTTTATACATTGGAACAGACACTCTTAAATAATTATTGTATGGTGACAGAAACTGTAAATAGGCTATATAGAATTATCATCTCATGAGACAAAGTCCAAGTCTTATCACACTCAACAGCTCTCCCTTTCTTGTGCTTCAATGTGACAACATAACAACTATACTGTAATCATCATCATCATCATCATCAACAACAACGGCATTTCGGATTGATGCGAGTGGGGCCTATACGATGATATTTGATAGTCAATGATTAAATAATGCTCTGCAATGTTCTCCACAGCGCATCATTCTCAGTTCAGTGTCTCACTGGCTCTTACTGACCAAGTAGAATGAATAGAAAGGCACCCTCCGTAGTTTTTTTCAATAGTTTTCCACCACAGTACTACAGTTATAGTTTTGCAAAATGCTACTTCACTTCCAAAAATAGCTTGCAATCTTCCGGGAATTTACTTGTGACGTAATAATAATATTGCAGTAGTGTATTTATTTGCTCAGTGACAAAGCAGCTATGTCGAGTAACGCATGCGTTTTAATTGTGTGGATTTATTTTCTTGTGAATATTTGCTATGCTACTGAAGAAGGTGAGCTCTTGAAATTGAAGTGTATTTAGTTATAACATCAAATTGAAAAAATAATTTTTTGTTGGAACTTTTACTACTGTGCAGCAATACATAAATCTATTCTGCCAAGTACCTTGTTCAATAACACTTTATTCATCATTTTCCTGCTCATAACAGGCTAAGAATAATAAAATTATTCTCAACATAGATATCAATTTTTGAATGGATACAGGATTCTACTTGATTGAAAAATGAATAAATGAGAGATTATTTCAATTTTATAAGCGGAGTTGTGTATTTACTTGGAATCTGAAACCGAAATCAAAATAAATACGTTTTGATACGGTTTACTTCAAACATCTACGATTTTTTCCCGAGAATAATCTGGAGATGAATATTTAAAGCATGATGACGCACTTCGAAGACTTTAAAATATCTATATATTGGCCTACTGTTAACATTTTATTACTAATAATGTTTATTCTTTTCCATTATTATAAATAAGGAATTAATTCTTCATTAATCAGAACTAGAGTAATATCAGACAATACACCCTCTTTAAGTCATGGACTTGAATTGATTATTGTGTTTTTTATAGCATACTAACATGATATTTCAGGCATCATTAAATTTTTTATAATAATGCTAGAGAACAGATAGGCTAGATATAAAAAAATGTTCGCTTCGATTGGGTATCGTAGATTTATTAAGAATATTATGATCAGTTGATCATAACAAAGTTGACGATCATTCATTTAAGATCTTGAGAGAATCGAAATAGAGCTTTTCTTGTGATATAAGCCATGCAGCTATCAAAAATTCATTCAGCTAAAAATTATCATTTTTGAATGACAAAAGACCAAGTAAAGTAGAGTGACCATCCAAGGAAGTGTTGTCACACCTCATTCTCATGAATTCCTTTTTCTATCAAGAAGACAAAATACTTGAGAAGAGAAACAAGGTTGTGTTGAAAAACGACTGGTTTGAAGGAAGGGACAGGCCAGCAACAAGTAACACATGAAAAATTCAACAAATTTGTTATTCAAAAGGAGGGAGTGTTGCAACTGCGACTTTTTTCAAGAGTTCGTCTTGTGAGCATGCATGTAGACGGTAGAACCAACTGCCAGTGCAGTGGGTAGACTCCCATAATGTTTAACATACAATCTGGCTTCTGAATTCATTGTGCGGTCGTTCCTTTTGTTTTTGTCTTGAATATGTTAGCTCAACATCAAGAGAATAAAAATGCACGTAATTATGTATTATGTATTTACTGTGCATTCTTTTGAAGCATATTTATTTGAAAAAATCAATTGTATACGATCAAGCCTGTAAATTATTTGCCTCAATATCATGCAATTATTGTAAAAAGCTAGAGATTAATAAATTTGAATATAGCTGGGCCAGAAATTTTGAAACCTGCGGCGAAACGTTTGATACCACCGCAGGATCCAGAAAACCAAGGTGATTAGATGATAACTTTGCGATTAATAAACCATCAAATATCTCAAATCAACGTTATTTATTATGTGGCCTTTGCATTCACGTGTTCTTGCTTCCCAGTTTATTGCTTTATAAAAAAATGGAAGTGATCGCTTTGAGTTCAAGTTTTTTATATGAGATAATATTAAAAAAATAGGTATGTGGTTCTAGATTTAAGTGTTCAAAAATTCAATATTTATCATTTAAAACTTTAATGATGAATCTTGTTTCTATTTATTGAATTTAAAAACTTTGAATATACGAGAATGTGAACATTAGTATTTTGATCTCAAAAATAGGAAAATTAACTTTTATATTCCTGGTTTGATTTCTTATTTCACATGCAAATACACTCAGCACAACTCTAAATTGTTTTTATTATCTGTGTAAAAAGTGAAACAATATTCAACATTCGACATTGCTATGAAAAATATAATAAATTATAGAATTGATAGATTTTACAAAGTTGAATTTTGTAATGCTTGAAACAAGATGATCAAAATCCTTAGTGATATAAAAAAAACAAGACCACTATCAAATGCCCTTAAAAATTTTCAGGTTCAATTTTTTACAAGAAAGAAAATTTTCAAGTAAGGATATCAGCAGATTCTCCTAATACTGTCAATTCCTAGTATATAGTCCAGTTACAATAAAAATCGATTATTGATATTTTCGTTTGTATTGTCATGATGCCAACTCATTATTAGGCCTATTCAGTACTGTTGAAAATAAGTCTATAGTGAAACCACGAAACCGGTAGGCCTACAGTACTCAATTAAATACGTGGAATTGAGAACATTTTCCAGTTTAGTAAGACTGAAATTCCTAGAAATTGCATAAAATTTTTCAGACCACTTCAAATTTTCTCTTAAAGTTTTCTATAGCTTTGCTGATTCTCTTGGTAGCTCTTTATGTATTATGGTAAATTATATGATAATTTCAAACGTTTATAACTGCAGCGAAATCAATAGAATAAAAGTTACGTTCTACTTACATGGAACCTCAATGATTGATTCAAATAATTCAAATCCTGATATAAAGCCTTCTCTTGGCAATCGTTTATCGCAATCAGGTACATTATGTTTTAATCACTAACACAATTTAAATATTGTCATTTAGGCCAACACTAATTATTTATTCAATATACAGTATATTGAACACTTTTTCATTTTGCAGGATTAATTTTGCTTCCTTCATTTACTAGAATATGTTAGCCACATTCGAATAGGAGAAGTTTATAAAAAACAAAATAATTATGTATCAACCTTGCACATAGAATTTATTACAATATGTTGGCCAAATATCACAATATTAGTGAAGCGCTTCTGTTTGCAAATTTCCATCATAGGCTATTATTACACGAATACAAATATGGTAGGCCTACACTATACAATATTTATAAAAAAACAACATTCATGCTTACCCTTGCTGTGTGAGATGTTGTTCCATCTTGTTGAAAAAATGTTTCTTCGTTTACTCCATACTGAGGAAGTTGTGGAGTAAGAAATTTTCCAGCATGTCTGAATATCTCTGTGAAGTCACTGTGACAGCATTGCCTAGATAATCCTCTTTTTCAGACCGAAGATTACCTGAAGGTTACCTGATTATTAAAGTGTATCACGATAACCCACCACAAGCAGTTGAAGCACTGAAAGAACGGATCTGACAGGAAGTGATTCAAGTCTCACTGGCAATGCTGCAGGTTGTGATAAGTGATGAACAACTTCAAGGCTCGCTTGCAAGAATGTGAACGCCTGAATGGACATCATCTTACTGGTGTCATTTTTAAAACTTAGACAACATTACTAATATTCACTAATGCTTCTTTATGTAATTTAAGGTGGTAAATGTGGAAAATTGATTGGTTTTTTACAAAACCTTTTCAAAATCGCTCATTACTCTGTCCCACTCTGTATATATAATGAAAAAAAGACCGACTTATGTCAATATTCTGTTACAGATGGCACAGCAGTGGCAAACCGCATGGCAGATCAGGTGCGTGCAGTTCTTGAGCATTACAAGAACAATCCAGATCCAGTTGGATTGCCTGAGACAGTCTACAAAATACCTGATCCCATGCCAATTCCAACAATTAGGCAAACGTCAGCATATGCAACTTTGACCATGTTTAATTGCTCTGTCTACGGTTTGTCAAGATTTCGTATTGAAAGCGTTTACACAAACTTAGCTAAACTACAAATGATGGCAGAACTAAGAATAGAAAACCTGGAAGTGAGAGGCAACTACACACTGACCTCATGGTTGTCCCGATCAGCTGATAGTTGTGTGGTGAAGTTGAGCGATGTCTACGTGGTTGGCTTAGCTGAAATGAGCATCGCCCGTGAAGGGCACCTTGAATCGTCAAAGATAGACATGGACATATCTGTGGATCAGATCAACCTTGACTTCCAGAATCTTGGATTTATGGCATCCATTTTCCAAGGCATGATGAACTCGGTTGGTGTGTTTGTGTTTGATTCAATCAAGCCGTTCATTCTGAATGCAGTAAATGGTGATTTGAGGAATGGAATTGATAAAGCAGCACGTGAAATCAAAATGACATTCCCAAATTCAATTCCTCCATTGGATTTGGCTATTGCTGAGGCCAGGAAACGGGTCATGAGTATTGGATATGACCCATACATGGTAAGTTCATCATTGGAATAATTGATCAATATTAGTTTTTTAGAATATTTTCCAGAGGTCTCTCAAATTCATTCTATAAACGAAAGTCATTGTTGATTTTGATACAGATGCCAATAATAGATTGTTCATAATAATCTTTTTAGCGATGTATGTAGAGTAGCCTGCACTGTACTCAGAGGATGCATAGAGAAAATCCCACAACATTGGTAGATTATACATAAATATAATTTCCCATATCATATTTGGGATAATACTCAATACATAAAATTATTTATGTAAGAGCAGGGTACCTATACCAATGTACTTTTTATGAGATAATAGTAATAATAATTAATTGGTAGTATTCTGTGTGTAGCCCTCACTTATACAGGTAAAGCTGGCGCAAATCATCTGTGCGCGTGGACTCAAGAATCGGGAAATAGGCGGGCGGGGTGGAGGAGGTTCAGTAAGCTTGCTTTTCGGAAACATTGCCTACCGATTCAGTCAGCGTCAGCATCTCTTTCGCCCTCCTTGTGACTCTACCACAATAGATGTTTTTATCCCTACTGTAGCTCTTTCGCTCTCCTTGTGACTCTACCACAATAGATGTTTTTATCCCTACTGTAGCGGCAAGCTTCCACGCGCACAGATATTTTGCGCCATCTGTACCTATACTATTTACACTGGCATTATCAATAGAAAAAATTGGATCGTTTTGTTCTAATTTGTGATTCATACCCTCTCCATTGAATATTGAAGAGAAAAGCTCTGAGTAGAAAAACTTGTGCAAGAACCCATAAGGAATTTGCTCAATCAACCCTTACAGGTATACATTTTATGAAAAACAAAGAATCTTCATATTACGGTAGCAGCTTATCAATCTTCCTTAAACCCATTTATAAGTAAAAGGCAATGATATGTTTAAAATAATTCAATGGTGAGAAAAAAATAGAAATTATGACTTGTTTTGACAACGATTGGAAAATAAAAGAATTAAGCCTGCAGAAAGCCTGAAGCCTCAAAATATGTCTCAACCCACGTCCTCTTTAATGCCTCTCATTAGCGTAAAAAATTGAAGAATGTGAATGAAATTTTGAGAATCATGCACCTTAAATATGATTAATTTCTGCAATAGGCTTATTATACTTCTTGCTGTAACCAAACTATGCTGGAGAAATGCTACAGGAAGTGCAACTTATCCAAGTGAAGTTCATACAATATGGAATGGACTGAGAAAATATCATCAATTAATAATGGGTTGTATGAATAAGTTAAGTCAGCTGAGTATCTCATATATTTTTGAATCGGCGCTTAGGATTCTTGTTATTTCTTGTATTAATGAATTTTACAATGCGATACTTCCTGTCCATTCAATATATTAAATGTTGAATTGAATCTCTTGTCGCCTCAAAATAAATTTGTAGTCTACTTAGTTTATTGCTTTATCTGCAACTTTTTGAAGTTCCTTTTGTTGTTTTACTCTTGAAGTAGTGATATTTGGAATAACTACAAGTATTGTAGGTTGTAGAATCTGAGGATCTTAGGAGAAAATTTGTAAAAAAATCTGAACTAACACATCCGATATCATGGAATGACGGCGGTGGCCGCTCCTCATATGCACGACTAGTCATTCTCATAATTTTAATTACTATTGTTATCACAAATGTTTCGAAATGGGTTTAACTCGAAGATGTAGCTTTACGCTCTATCATATCGTCAGACAAGCACATTCCATTAATGATCAATTTTTACTGTTGTATGACTTTATAATCTCACGGTACATGGTAGAAATAAGAGAGTGGTCGGTCATATAGTTGACTTCAAGTTGAATACTATACTTCTGATTGGCACACAGAAAATTCACCTAAGTGTATGACATTATTTTTTTTTTTTTAATTCCAGGTTGCAAGACCTCCATTATTTATATTTAACGATACTCATTCCACTCACAAATCAGCAGTTATTACCCAGCTCTAAGAAGGGAATTTGAAAGAAGGCTCATATTTCCAGAAATGATCTGAAATGCTTAATTTTTATGACTATAATGAGTTTAATTTCAAACAAGTTTCATGCAGTTTCCAGATTACTCGCAAAGCGCTGGCATGTTCGGTGTGTACATGACAAATATGTGGGTGACAGGACTGGCGTCGTTCTACCGTGTGGGCAATATGACAGTTTCGATGCAGAACAACGTGGTGCAGGTGGAAGTGAGCGTCGGCACTGACGAGCTGACAGGAAACTGTCACTGGGAGTTATCGGCAGCTGGCCTCTACACTCACCCGGGCACCACTTCCTTCACCGTTGAATATCTACAGGTCAGTCACTAATAGTATTCATTCACTGAATAGAGGTTAATATTATTGCGTGGTATAACTATCAACTTTTCTACTCATGAAAGATGAAAACTCCTATGCAAAGACAATACGCTGCATTATTTTGATGGTAGCACACTGTAGACAAATCTTTCTGAATAAAATATGATGATGTAACTCCCATATTTACTATGAAAGCACGAGAAACTTCAGTTTTGAGTCAAATTATTTTTACGAAGTGTCTATCAAAACTACAGAATCGCTTGTTTTCATAATTAATTAATGTATTATTTGTGGTTGTAATGTAATGTGGTTCGGGGTAATGAGAATCTATTCTTCTTCATTATGAATATATATCATAATCAACGAAAATTATTTTCGTCAGTCATTGAGTACAAGTTGATAATATTGACATCAATCACCGTTCTATCCATTCATTCTCTTGAATTTGGACCCTTTAGCTCAGTGGTATCTGATATATATATATATATATATTAGTTTAAATACTTACTGTAGTTTATATTATGTATATAGTTTCAAGTGGATGAAACTATATATAAATAAGCTCAATCGTCAAAATTAATGAGCTAAGCAAAAATTAAAAACAAAGCATACAGGTCTATAATAAGCTTACTTTCATCTTGAAAAAAATGACCTTTTGTTTTATTATAGTGAAGCAAATCTTGATATTGTTATGGGTTCTAACATCTAAAATAAGGCTGGCAACACTAAAGTTCACACTTGCACTTTATTTACACAGATTAGTCTATTCACACAAATTAATTACAAGTTCAATTAATGAAATAAAAACAGATCATCAAATGACAAGCTAATAATTATTTTCAGTAATTATTTACAAGAATTGATAAATAAGTAATCACAGGCTAATAAATTGATATCGCCTCGGCTGTAGGTAGAGCGTGGGTGTCCTTGCAAGCAGCTTGATTGATTCTTAGGCTACGATTATACTAGGGATGCTGGCGTCCAGGATGCTAGCATCCCACTTCGAGTCGAAAATGACGTGATTTGTGTTGGGATGCTAGCCTCTCGGACTGCTATTTTATTTCAATGTTTTGTCAGTTGTCAATATGACCCCAACGAATGAAGAGGTGTTGCTGCTGATGCTACTAATTAAGAAAAGGTGTCTTGCAAAAAGAAAGTCTAGTGTAGACCCCTTTTTAGCTGTTCGCCGTGTTACAAGTCTGTATTTTACATTGTCTGATGAACTTTGCAATAGTGAAACATTTTTTAATTACTTTAGAATGTCACTTCCTCCTTTCAAAGAGCTTCTAGACATCCAAAGCGACATCTTTAAACAAGATACAAGATTCCTCAGACCAATGTCACCCTAAGAGAAACTAGTCTTAAGGCTGTGCACACGTTTTTTGGTCATAGTTTTTTCGAAGTTCATTGAATTGGATATTATTAAGGTATTGAAATCCTAACTATTGCCATGAGAAATTATTTTTTTTATCAAATATTTTATGGATTTTGGGAGCTTAAAGTTGAAGTTTTTCGGTTTTTGGGGGCAATTGAACTCATCTACAAGTGATTTTAAACATTTGATAATTTTTTCTTAACTAAAAGACACCTTGGGGAAAAGAATGCCACATTTTTTATTTCAATTGAACAATTGGTTTTTTCAAAATAATTTATGGAAAGACTGAAATTTTTCGCAAGTTTTAAAATTTTATTTTGAGAAAACTAATTGTTTGATCGGAATGAAAAATATGTCATTTTATTCCTCAATGTGTCTTTCATTTTAAAAAAAAATTATCAAAAGTTTAAAATAACTTGTAGGGGAGATCAATTGCCCCCAAAAACCGAAAAATTTCAACTTCAAATTCCCATATTTCATGAAATATTTGATGAAAAAAATAATTTATCATGGCAATAGTAATACTCCAATGCTTGGGCTAGAGCTACTCTCAGTGTTTTTGGTCTAGCTAACTTGACTGTAAGCTGAGTCTCTGGCGTCCTCAACCCACTCAGAAACCAATTGTTATGGGTTCTAACAGCTAAAATAAGGCTGGCAACACTAAAGTTCACACTTGCACTTTATTTACACAAATTAGTCTATTCACACAAATTAATTACAAGTTCAATTAATTAAATAAAAACAGATCATTAAATGACAAGCTAATACTTATTTTCAGTAATTATTCACAAGAATTGATAAATAAGTAATTACAGGCTAATCAATAATAAAATCAACAAGAGTCCAATAAACTGTACAATAATGCAGAAAGAAATTATAAAAAGAGCAACTAATCACTTACAAAAACACAGACCAATTCGTTATTTGACAGTCCCAAATAATATCAATTAACACAACGTCTTTAAACTATTAGTAAGCTGCATAAACAGTAAACACTTGTCTCTGCACTTGACACTGTCTAAAGACTGAATAAAGCACTGTTTACTCCACTGGCACGAGGTCCGTAATACAATCTGTCACACGCAGGTTTGAGAACATAACTGTCATGCACGCTTTTGTAGAAAAACTGATCCCCTGGTTCACGTGGACTTCCTTTATATAGCTGTTACAGTTGTATGCAGTTGTACAATTCCAAGAATTGGAGCTCACCAGACGCATCGAGAAACTTCAAGAAACATGATCTTGATCATTCCAGAATTCTAAAGAAATCACGAGGAGTCTCGAGAAATCAATTGAGTGAGAGAGTTGCAGACTTGAATAATAAGAGTGACAAAGACATCTAATGAGAGAGAATGGAAAATATCAAATTGCGTCTGTCCATAAAAACAATGGAGTGATATAAATAGAACGAGCGTGTGACCAACCGCTTGCTCTCGTAACAATATAATAATTCTCATGGGAATAAGATAGTCAGCTTTAATGATAGAGCAGGAAGAGTTGATCAAGGTAGCCTAATGCCTCACAAAATATTGAAAAAACACATCAGGTCAAAAAAAAGATTAAGATGTAAACATGATAAGTAATCAATTAGTATGTAATAGTACTGAGGTACTCAACATTTAAGTAGGTACAAATCCTTAATAAAAAACCTTTTGTTACCAACCTTTCCTATTACAAAAAAAATCTTGCTTATTGGTAGTTCATCAACGTTTATTGTCCTCATGAAAATATTTTTCCATGTTAGGTACTTAATCCTTTTTAATGATATTGAGGTTTTATTATTGTGGTTATTTCTGTTTCTAGCAAAACATCTAGAAATATCTGGAAACTTCATTGTAAGAACCGTACTGAATGAGTTCAGATACAAAATATATAGGCCTTTATTCACATTCTGTATAATAATGATAACATTCACATAGTTCATGCTTAATTTTTTGTTTAGATGGAATAGATTTATCTGGTTAGGTAGAAGAAAGTTATAATTGTCTCCCATGGATGTAATATGCTCCATAAACTGTATTCAATATTTTGTATGATATATATTTTACTTATTGTTAATAGCTGAAGAGTGGTAGTGGGTTTGACTCTTCATTCTTTGATTCTTCAAGAATGGATAACTGAATTTGAATTGAACCTTTCATCGTCATATTTTACCTCAATAGAAATAATTCATTTTATTGGTGATGCAATAATCAATTATTCAAAAAATAATAATTATTGATAAAAAAGAGATAAAAATCTAATTTTAATCAGCTATCAACCTGTTCTGCTGTTTTATGTGTAGTATGAACTCAAAGTATTTGATAAGTTGATATTTTAAATCAAATAAATAATAGGAAAGAATTAATTATGACTGGAAGTACATCTTCCTTCGTAGTTCATAACTCCACAATTCCTGAAGGATTTAGTCTTCCGATAAGTTACCTAGCTTTTTTAATATCGTAGCTGGCAAGAAAAGTTTAAGAAGATGAAATTCTTAACAGATAGAAAAATCTCTCTTTCCAATACCAGATTGTGTTTCATTGGGCCTACTTCTAATTTATTATTTTTTCCAGGTTGAAGCAAAGGTAAATCAAACACTGGATATTAGGAAGCACCCAGTACTGGAAAGTCTGGACATGACCGTTGGCAACATTCAACTGAGGCATGATGGCACTGGAACTCTGGACTATGCTATGGAGCTTTTAGTCAATCTGCTTCCCAATATCCTGCGTTACCAAATTGTCGATGCTCTGGAGGATCCACTGAGGCGTCGTTTTCAGGAGATCCTTAACACTGTAGATGTGGAAAAGATTATAAATGAAGAAATACCGAAATTGGAAAATATGATTTCACAGAACGAAGCTTCGAAGCAGATGAATAAGACTGAGAGTCAAGTTGCAATTATTGAAGAAAGCGCAGATGCCGAAGAGCTTGATCTGGATGCTTTCATGTAGTAGCCTATTGTAGAAGAATGGGAGCAAAAAAATATTGAAATTTTTTCTCCCATATGAACTCCTCTCGAGTGTTGACATTAATTAAAATAATGATATGTACCTAAATATAATACTTTTCCACACTATTATTGGCATTTGGAATTCTAGATATTGAAACTTTTCTTGTTGAACTGTCAACTACGTTAAACCAATAAAGGTAATATTAATGGTTGTTATTGAAAAATAAATATCCATTTATTTTGACTTAGAAAACGGAGGGTGCTTCTTTCAAATTCGAATACAGTGTCTTATAAGCATTAATAATGGCTGTGTAAATATGGTTATGAATATGTGAATATTATTATGAATTCGTGAATATCACGAATAAAAAAATCTTGAAAGTTTTTCTCCCATATGAACTCCTCTCGAGTGTTGACATTAATTAAAATAATGATATGTACCTAAATATAATACTTTTCCACACTATTATCCACACTTTTCCACACTTATCCACACTATTTCTAATTAAATCAAACAAGAAAAAAATAGACACCTGCTCCTACGAGTGAGTTATATCGTTGACATTATTATCCCTGACTTCCTTCAATTATTTTTTTCTTAAAAATTTCGTATTATACTCATCATATTATTACTTTCACGTTCCAAGAGTATATGGGGAAAACAGCGGTATTATTATGAAAAGCATGTGAGTCAAACATCTTTTTGTTAATAAGTGATCTACTTGATCACATGAATGTCATGAATCCACTCAAGATTTTCGATATTGGTAGATGAATACCGTATTGCTACATACGTCACAATATTATATATTGCATTGAAATACTGGTATTACATCGATAACACTTTCAAGTTTTCAACCAAGTCAACTTTCAAGCTTGCAGCCTCCGAAACCAAAGCTAGAAACAGTCCAAGTTCTATGAACATGAGTTTGCATAACTGATCAGATAATGTGATATCAGAAATTGATCTTGATTCTATTCAATCCACTGCCATTCAACACTGAGTTATAACAAGTTATACTAATCATCGAACAGAGTTTGTAAGTTTTTCAAACCGGGGACTGTAAGTTGATATAGAACAAAAAATAACTTTTCTTATCGTCACGACTAAGCTTGATCTAGATAAAGAAGATCTTAGCTAAGAAAGAAAGAATCCACATTAAACTCAGAGCAGAAGAGAGGTACGTTAACTATTTATATGAGCACAACGTGAACATATCTTGCATTTCAGAACTAGAGATATATTACTTGCATTACTAGAACTAGAAAGCATTGAGGACACCTTTTCTGGCATTCAAATCAACTTGGATTCTCCCTTACTAATCACTGCAATGAGTGGGTTCATGACATTCATGTGATCAAGTAGATTACTTAATATCAAAAAGATGTTTGACTCACATGCTTTTCATAACAATACCGCTGTATAGAGAATCACTAATTCTCTCTTAAAATTATTATAACAACCATTAAAAGCTAGGAAAGGCTAATCATACGTGATAGCCAGTTCCCTCGTTGTTTTTCACAATGAAAGAAGTGAATTCTTCATCTTGAGACTGGTGAAGGAGGTGGAAGGCGTGTGTAGAGAGCACTTAGTTCCTTTGAAGAAGAAACAAATGAGGTGACGCACACTGTCTACTATGAGAACGAGTGAAGCATGAAGCCGAATGAGGTATGCAAAGAAAAGAGCCGTCCTATGTAAACTATTTGTCTCGTTATGAGTTGGTCGGTTTTGTCGCGGCGCTATAGCGAAGCGCTAGGCGCAGGAATGTCGCTGCGACAACGACGGAATGTCGCAAGTATTCGCATCTCAAAGCGGAAAACACGCGCCCGCTCACACTGCCCTCTGGCGGCCTTGCCGCACTCGGAAAAACGCCGACCTCGCCTGTCATCGAGGAATTCCACATCAAAGATCACCTTTGCAACAACTGCAGGGCACTTTGCAAGTATTTCGCTGCTCTGTCTGCTTGTTCCAGCTACAGGACAAGTATGTGCACTCTTTCCACTCTGCCTTGCAGATGAAAAGTGATCTGTACAAGAACACTACACTTTGCACATGGTACACTGTAGGCCGACACTCATACTTTTTGTGTAACTGTACCTAACAGCCCCAGGTTCAGTCATTCGAACAGAATTCGAACAGTTAGATTATGTCTATAAAAAACCCAATAAACTTTAATATGACTTCACCATGAGAATGACTACATCATATGACTACACCATGAGGCACCTACTTATTATAAAGTAGGGCCCAGCGCCAACGACACAACGACGCTTTTAGACAAGAGTTGCAATTTTCTAATACCAAATATTCCTAAAAGTTGTAGGCCTGTGCATACAGACTCATATACACAAATATAAAAACAGATATTGTTCTGAGCTGCGGAGACTTAGAAAATGGTATACCTCAAGAATTGTGCACAAATATTATATTAGCAGATAAAATTTTAGAAATGGTGGAAAGCACTGAATTCCTGGGCTTGATAATAGACAGAATTCATTATGGAATGATCATGTTTGTGAAGTAGTGAAAAAACATATCCCCTTGACTTTATGCTCTGCGACGAGTGTCCAATATGCAGCCTTGATACACTGAAGAAAGCAGTGTAGGAAGCAGTTTACCATGCACTAATACAATATTATCTGGCATTTGGTCTCTGCATTTAAGGATGTACAACAAAGAAAAACCTTCACAAAATACTCCTGCCGCAAAAACGGGCTGTAAGGATAATGATGAATTTGAATAGAATATTTTTTTTTCAGCTGGGTATCCTAACAATATTTATGCCCAGTGCATAGTTGATGTAACGTATTTTTTCATATCATTTCAAGTATCCCTCATTATTTATTTATTTCTTCATGAAGTCTACTTCTGTGCAGGTATTTCTCCTAGTACCTTTCATATGTTGGTATATTCACTCTGACAGCAACTGTGCTTTATTGCTGAAATTAGATGAAAATACAAATAAGTTGGCTAACTCAGAATTCTTTTGAACAAGCTTCGTTTTTTTAAGTTGAACCGTAGTCTAAATTGAAGATAACAAAAATGAGATTCCTCTATATTCTTGAGAATAGGTAATTAACTAGTTGAAGCCTACTGAACAAAATTAGTGAAAAAGTTGAAATTATAATCTTGATGCTTTTAATTTCATTACAAATTTTGTATTATAAACTAAAAACAAATTTTGTCTAAATGCCGTTTTGAATTCACACCTGATTTTCCATAAACACTTAGAATTTGGATGGTTAACCACTGCACTGTTCAATAAAACAACAAAACTAATGCACAAGCCCTTGCGTTCTTAAGCGGAGACAGGTTTCATTCTGTTTGTAAATTGATTGTAAACCAATCCTAAATAAACCTATTTCAAATTGATATGTGCTAGTGCTAAGAGTACACTGTTATTGAAAAGTTCAATTTCGATGAGTAAATTCATTTTTACACCTTTAAGTTTTTTTATCTTATCTAAATTGATGATTTATACAGTTTTCTGGTCATTTTTGGTCAGTTCAAATGTACCTGATCAACTGAATAATATTTTAAATTCAAATATCGTTGAACTGGAGCTACTGGTATCTTTTTATCTCATACGGTACTGATAAAATGAAGAACAGTATCAGTATGAGTGAAATAAAAATTGACTGGCGAAATATATTTGATGTTATACAGTGTTTCAGGAGGAATCTACCATACTACACCATACCCTACCATTAATTCCCTTGAAGTAAACGTTCGTATAAACTTTGACTCGAGAACTCTTCGTTACAGGAATAAAGAATGCTAAAAATAACAGCTAATCCTATGAATTTACTCATTCAGAAATTAAAGTAGCCTTAATAGATTGGCACGTAGTGAATAAATTAATTGATCGAGATAGCTAGTGGCTTTGGTCATCTTCATTTCTGCAATGAAAGATTTCCAGCTTATTCCAAAGTCTACAGATTCTCTTCAGCTATAATAATATATTGATACAAGTGTGAAAGATATATCAATATATATAAATTGATAAACCTATGAATTGATAAACCTATACCAGTCTAATTATCAATCTATATATTTATTTCATACAGGTAAATAGATTCATTAATTTATTTCTATTAATCTATGCATTAATCGGAATTTTTCTTCATCCTTATAATGGGAATTCTACTATTCAACTTTATCCGCCTTTTGTAATTTTCATCAATTAATTTACGCGGTTAGGCAACATCTAGAGCATGCTAATATTAAATATCTGGGTAAGGTAGCAGGAGATTTGTTCTAGTGTCAAGTCATCTCCAAAGCCTTCTTTGAGCATGTCCGAGGATTCTAAAATTTTCTGCTATTGCTGTGTCGACAGCTATGGCTGGCTGGAGAATTCTCTCAGAGACACAAGCCGCTTAGCGGCTGACATGATGCCTCAAGTCAAGGTGTCTGAAGACACCTTCAAGTACACTACTACTCTTGAGAGAAGACCACTCCAACAGCTTTGCGTCCAAGCATGAGGGAATTCTATGAGCTTTACGTCATTACATCTGTGAAAGCAACTACTGTCACATTTTTGGCTTTGCTTAAAGCGAACAAGATGCTACTGCGATTTTTTTTTGAGCTCCCTCCAATCGCTGTAGTGCTTCTTCTGACTATGGAGAAATCCTACTTGTGTAAAGAGAATCTGTGTGAATCAGGACAGAACACGTTTCAGAAGTGTTCATCAAACAAGACAGACACTTCTTTCAAATATTTTTCTCTCGATATTGGAACAGAAGCAAGCTCAATAATTGTGTGAGCTTCTAATAACCATGAGTACAATCATGGGTAATTTTTCAAATATCAGTTTCTCTCAGCTAGCAGCAGAGAAAAGAGACCACTCTCTACAAATAAGCAGCGACCAAAGTACAAACCATATGAGAAAGTTCCATATTTCTAATTTAATTCATCAAATAATTTAATTTATAATCATAATTTAAATAATCATTTTTCTTCTAGGACAGTTGAAGAAAGAAAAGTGTCATGAATTTTGCATATCATAACAGCAAGACCCAATCTAGACGTCTGGATCATTAGATAGTGTGTAAAAAACGTTCTCTTTTACTGTGGAAAGAAGTTTACACAATTTCTTTTAACCAAAGGTGACTATCGTTGCTGCTGTAGCTATTGAAAAATAATTATACAGAAGAGTTATTTTTGTTGTAGCGTTGCGACTAATGGAAGGATAGGAACTAGAAGTTGACAATGAATTCGATTTTGGGGCATCGTTCATCCGATCTTTGAAAATATTCAGATCAATGAATGAAATCAAGTGACAATATAACAAAAAAATCCTTTTTCAGTGTTATAAATTATGCCGAAGTTCTCTGCTACTGTGAAAATTTACAGCTACATTAAAAAGCTACAATATATGGAAATCGATGAATGCTACAACACAAACATCTTCAGTCATTGCTGGGAATCGAATCACACGTCTCTGAATTTCCGTCTAGACTTCTCTGAAGTAGCATTCATTTACCATATTACCTTATGAACATTGAGAAATTTTCAATAACATTTGTTTTTCTTTTCACAATAGCTCGAGGTCAAATTAGGGGCATTTCAAATATTTATTTGATTATGATTCTTCAAAGACTCCTTGCTATTGAATATCACCGACAAATGTTGCCCTTGCCAATTCGCTTCCAAATTTATCAAAGTGTTTGAATATTTGGCAAGTCAGTCGAGTATATAAAGTCCCTTAACTTGGTGCACTACAGCACCTTGGAAATTGATAATTCGTGTAATATTCTTGTGTGAACAGAACTGAGAGAACAAGTTGAAGATTATAGATAAACAGTTGTTATTCGAGGTGACATAAATCTGCAAGATACAGATCGGAAATTAGCGGGTGAAGAATGGTAGTGGTTTGTCGCCGGAGGAGGGGGTTTTGTAGGTTTGAGCGTTAAACAGTTGATGCAGCCAACAGAATAAGAGGAAAGTGGCTGAAAAGTTTGCTAAGCAGTAGAGCAGTTAAAAGTTTGGGTCGCTCCATTGAGTGAACACGAGGGTGAGACTTGAGAAGTCATGTAGCCTGCACTGTGATTAGTAGGCTGGTGGTATGCCGTTGGAAAGAGTTGGAGAAATAGAAGACAAGAGGAATGAGGAAATATAGGAATTGGAGAGCCAAGATAAATTATTAATAAGATAAAGAATAATGAGGGGAAAGAATGGAAGTTATAGGACGAGTCGGTCAGTGAAGGAGAGAGAAAAATATGAATGATAATGAGTAGTGGATTATTATGAAATATAAGAAGAAGGAGCTTAGTGATGTCTCAGTTTTAACTCAACCATTCAGCATTGTCTATTTGTGTGTCTGTCCGTCTAACTGCCAAATGCCTTGACCGATTGTCATAAAATTTCATATGAATGTTTATTATTCCTAGGTCAAGCGATGTAAAGTAGGTATCAGGTTTTTTTCTAAACGTGCATCGATATACTCGATGTATTTTAGGGGTCCAATTCACCACCGATTTTCAGAGTCTCTGATTTGAGTACGGGTAGTTTCAAATCAAAATCAAGACAATAATTTGAAAGGAGGTTTGATCCCTAGCAAAAAATCCATAAACCCAGCGGGGGCGTTAGAGAAGGGGTTCAATATTTTTTAAACTTTCAATATTGAGATTTTTCAAATTTTTTCTTTTGTTTATGGTACAGCTCTTTGAGCTGAATGAAAGGGTATATTCTGAATTCTTGATCAATTGATGATATATTTGTGGGGTGGCGGAGATGGTCTTTCATTAGAAGGCTGCCGAGCAGGAGAAGATGATAAAATTTTGAGTGGAGAGTGTTGAGCGAGCAAGGTTTACTGTTCACAGAACTGTTAGTAGAATTAACAAGAAAGGAGGCAAAGTATGGGAAAATTGGTGGGGAAAAATGAAACTACATTGCAAAATTTTTAATAGCAATTTTATTTCGATATTGATGAAAAAGTGTGACAGATAAAACCTAGAATCAGAAGTAGAGAGGAACTTGCTAAAAAAAAAAATAGTAGGAAAGGTTCAATAAGCAAAGGGAAAAGCCATATTTTGGTGTTGAAACACACAAAGCGTGAGAGGTTGAATTAGCATGAGAGGAGGGAGAGGTTTAATTGTTAAAGAGAATAGAAATATTTTCCGAGAGAAGAGACAAAAGAGGAGGAGAAATGATAAGAGAGAGTAGTTGAACGGAGGGTGGAGCAAACTTAGCAGCAAGAAGAAAGTTGAGTGAAATCAGCCCGCGGTGGTACTAGTTGTCCTCAACCCCCCCGCCTACCAATCTAGGCCGGGGACGAATAAATCCTTTTAATGGATTCACTTTCCGGTTCAGATTGCAGACAGTAAATATATAGAGGAGTGATCTGACCCGGTTCGGTGGCAAGCAGCTTCAAGTAGTAGTAGTGAGTACACTGTTTTGCAGCATAGCATCCCTTATCAATTCACAGTTGCTTGAGCACAATCCTGCAACTGAATCAGGCCCCCCTAATAGGATAGGCCCCCACCCCCTTGTCACCAACACTTTGCATTAATATTGGGTAGGCACGCACATATGCATTGATGGCACAACGAATGAGAAGAATATCGAAATGGAATTGTTGTGTAGCTGCAGAATTAGCGGTGGAAAGCAGGCAATCTCCACTGCAACCTATTCTACAGCCTCAATATCACTAAAGCAACCACTCTTCAGTCTTTCAAAGGATTGTGCCTTCCGCCTATTCTTCCTGTCTCTGTGTCTTGTTGCAGAATCGATATTCCTAAATATTCGTGCGATGATATCACAAAACAACTGTAACGGAAACGTGGATAGCTTACAAGAAATGATAAAGGATAATAATGAATAATCACGTTGTTCAAATTCCGGGTTGACAAAAGTAATCGATTGATTAATTTTTTTTTTGAAGGGGAGGAAGAATTTATCATTTCAAATGGAGCAAAATTTAATTTGTAATTAATAATTGTATCTCCGCCTGAGACGGCTCTTAGACTGCGTTGCAAAAGGAGGAAGGAGAATGGCTGAGTCCTGGTGGGAGTACTGATGCCAAATAGGTGCTATAATAAAATACCAGGAAATGCTATGGCTGACAGTGCATACTGTCTATGAAACCAGCAAATCCTACCCCAAATAGGGACTGGTGAAGGGGAGTCACATAATGGGAACCCTTTGGCTAAGGGAAGGAAATCCCTAATAGAAAAACCCTGGTCCTCCAGGTTGGGGGTTGGGCGCTAACCACCCTGCACCATAAAGAAGTGATTGTTATGAAACCTACAGATTCCTCGAAACCGGACAGGAATAAAAGGAATAATATAAGGGTGGCCAAAAACAAAGTTAGGTTGATGGAACAGGAAAATAGAAGAGACAGAGATGTATTTTTTGCAACTTGGAATGTTATAAGTTTGAATAGAGCAGGGAACACCGCTATGCTGATGAATCTTAAAGAGGAGTACAAAGTGGAATTGTTGCTATACAGAAAATTAGATGGAAAGGTACCGGAATGATTGACCTGAAGAATCATACCTTGTTTTACAGTGGACATGCAAGTAATACGTTTGGAACTGGATTTCATGTAAAGAAAAAATATAAAGATAGAATAATTGGTTTCAATGCTGTCAATAGAAGAATTTGTATGTTGAAAGTGAAGGAAAACATTTTTAATAAAGGTTTTATCTGTGTTCATGTACCAACCACCGAAGCTGATGGAAACGATAATTATGCATTCTATGAGAATTTGGAAGAGGTGTTTAAAAAAGCACCAGATCATGGTAGTAAAATCATCCATGATGATTTTAATGCTAAAATTGGTAGAGAAGTTTGTTACAGACCAGTGAAGGCATAAACAGCCTGCATATACTCGTGGAA
This sequence comes from Conomelus anceps, assembly GCA_948455865.1. Classification (NCBI taxonomy): domain Eukaryota; kingdom Metazoa; phylum Arthropoda; class Insecta; order Hemiptera; family Delphacidae; genus Conomelus; species Conomelus anceps. Next base: position 77,485,080 of record OX418216.1, on the reverse strand, counting down.
AGTAATGCTAACGGTCTTTGTATGATTGATTTTGCGAGTGGGAGGAATGTACGAGTGAGTGTTAGTACGACTCATAGTACATACTTAAAGCACAAAAATATCCATAAGATGACTTGGAGATCGCTAGATGGAATCACAAAAATTCAAATTGATCACATTTCAATTGATGGGAGACAAGGCTCTGACATATTAGAGGTACAAAGTTACCATGGCAGAGACTGTGATACAGATTACTATCTGGTTAAGATCAAGCACTGGCAAAGAATAAACAACATGAAGAAATATAAAGACATGAAACAGAAGAAATATGATAGTGAAAAACTATTGAAAGACCAGAATTTGCAAAAAAGATACATTTGAAAATTGACAGAAAAGTTGGAAGAAAGACAAGGAAGAGGGGGCACTTCAGTAGAATAGAAGTGGGAAAATATTGTTACGGGTTCTATGTCTAAAATAACGCTGGCAACACTTAAATTCATCACTTGCACTTTATTAACACAAATAATCTGCAACTGACACTGTTCAGTAATTTCTTACAGAAAAATAAGCAATTAAAAACAGATAAAACGATGTTGTTCAACTGATAATGAGTTTTCAATATTACCATACAAAAATCAATCACCAAATGTCAAAAGGCCGATCTAATATTAAATGATAACTGTACAATAAACTGTCCAATAATATTCAAAAAGAAACGTCCAGGAAGAACAATTAACTTATGTAGCACAAGTCCGTAATACAGTAATAGGTAAAAGAAATATCACTATTGAACTGTTAAAAGAATTATCACTATAGACGATGAAAGTTCATTAGATGGTTTGCAATAGCACCAACGGGATTGCACTGTCTGTATTAACGGGAACTGTCACTACTGCCACTTATCACGAGTTTCAAGCAAGACTGAACTAATTTACAAAAGTCTCCCTCTTTTTGCATAATTTTCCATAATTGAGATATCTCTCGATTTTCTATCAACTTCTACTGATTTCTAAAATAAACAATGAAAGACCTTCCACAATATTCAATAAGACTCCATTAATTTTTTACCAAACAACTAGAACATTCTACAAAGGTCCAAGTAAACACCATAAAAGTGTCAAAAGTAGAGTCATTAATTGCTTAGAAGTAAACATTTACATAGCAGATAACACCGAGAACCACTTCTTTCTCTCAATTCTCACTGCAATATCAAGTGAATTGTCACTGACAGAATCTGAAAAAGAAATAATTACGTATAAAAAGAAAGGAGAAAGAAATGCATGGATGGATGATGAGTGCTTGAAGGCATTGGAGGATAAGAAAGTTTTTTAAACCAACATTCACAGAGGAAACAAAAGACAATGTGAACAACTCTGATCATACATAAACAAAATACACAAAAACATTCAATACAAAGCAAAATATCAACAGAACAAATCAATGAATTTCCTAGACCTCTCAAATACAAAGAACACATACCAACAGCACAGCTCCAACATTCACAGAATATCAACAATGACAGCTTTGGGTTTTTTCAACAATTCAGCATTGGGCGTTTTCACACACACCGACACAGCGCTGGCACCGGCGCCGATATCGTCACAACACATCGTTGAAGCATTTCACACTTACCGGTATGGCATCTGGCTGTTGGTGAAGAACTAACCTCATTTGGCAGTGGGCGGTACAGTTTAAAACGGTACAATGGCTGATTACAAAAGGTAGTTATATTTGTTATATTCATGACGTAAAAGGCGCAGTCGTGATAGACAACTTTGGATTGACCCTATAATAAAAGTTTGCTATTTGGATGGCTTGTATTATATCTATGACGTAAAAGGCGCAGTCGTAATAGACAACTTTGGATTGACCCTATAATAAAAGTTTGCTATTTGGATGGCTTGTATTACACCTTATTTGATAAGCTAGTGACAAACCCAACAAAATTTTTCAATTTTTTTCATACGAGCAAGGAAACTTTTGACTATATATTAGTGAATTTAAGTGATGAAATCAAAAAACAAGACACTCGGATGAGATTTTGTTCTTATTTTCTTCTATAGTTTGGTCCCATAAACAGGGCTCGGATTCAACTAATTCAATTAGGGTGACAACATCATACCTATCAGCCATCGTACCATACCAGACATGTTTTTTTTTCAGTACCTAACCTCAAAATTCTGTTCAAAACTATGGACGACACATAAGTGTCCGCGCGGCACCGGCGGGAGCGATGCTGCCCATGACATGCCGGCACCAGCAACCAACTGCTGGCGTCGTGTCGGTGAATGTGAAATCTGTTCCATTTGGCAGCATTGCCCTCACGACACCGGGATGACATCATGCCAGTGTCGTGCCGGCGCCGTGTCAGTGTGTGTGAAAACGGCCATTCAGATCAATGCTACACAGACTGAACAACACACCACTATCCAACGAAAATTACAACACTGAACTAAATTCAATAAAATACCTAGCATAAGAAAACGGCTACAAACACGACTTAATTGACAAACTCAATCATAAAATAACAACAACAAAAAAACACCAACACCACCGACAAAAAATACATTACAATGACATACATCAATCCAAATACGATCTCCCAAAGATCTACAAACTGAACTGCTCTGATTGTAACAAATTTCACATAGGACAAACGGGCCGTGCATTCAAACAACGTTGCAAAGAACACCGAATCGGCTTTCGCCGACCATATCATTCAAACTGGACACACTTTTACTGACATCACTGCCAATCTACACATTCTACATATAAAATTTAAAGGATATGAACTAAACACCTTTGAACAATTCGAAATATCCAACACACCACACACAATAAACAAAACATACTCAATGAACAATTACATTTTAAATCACACAAACTTTTTGATCACATTATACAAAAGCCACAATATTCTTCTAACCAGAAAAACTGTTCTGGGACGCCTTAGCAAATGAGTCTCCATGACTCAAAAACGTTAGACCATGAAGTGAGTGGAAATATATTTATTCGCAATTAATTGATTGCAAGTCGTTCAATTCACTATAGAAAGTTGAAGTTATTTGATTGTCTAAAATTAACAAGCACGATTAACTGATTTGGCCAATGGTATTAATACCATAAAAATAGCTAGCCGGAAGGCTCTCTTTGTTCACCTTAACCGTCTAACCAGGTGGCTCCAGCACCTGGACCCCCACGGAGACAAATTTTTGCAACAGAAAGCTCACTTCGCTCGCCTGCCAGGGAAATGGAAAAAGTTTCACTGATATCTCAACTTTTTGGCCACACAATACATAAGAATGCCAGCAAAAAAGGCCAGGGAATCGTCCAATTTAGTCATATTTAAAAAAAATTCTAAAACATCATTAGTACGCGTCTAAATCCACTAACTGAAAATGTATAGCCAAATTCAATTGTTGGCCATGTAGTTCTTGAGAACGATGGAAAAAGGCTGGGAAAACGATAATTTTCGGAGTATTTTTGGAAAAATCTCAAAAATCTTTCCGGGTGTGCTTCTCAATTCAAAAAGTAATAGATTGATATACACATGCAATACCAAATCTCAGTTTTTGGCCGAGTATTCCTTGCAAACGCTAGAAAAACGTCAATAATTTTGGACATTTTTTTTTAATTTTTCAAAACCCGTTTTTAACACACGTCTAAGGTTATGACTGAACAAGTATAACAAATCTGAACATTTTAGGTCGATTGGTTCTCGAGAAATGGTGATGAATGAGTGAGTGAGTCAGTGTTATTCGGTTTTTTAATAAACTTCAATAAATTATTATTGTGGGTCGAAAGTACTCATCAAAATTTATTAATTTCGAATTCATTTAAGTGCTACTAATAATTTATACAGAAGACTTCCGCAATGGCAGATATTGACAACAGCATTGAATAGCTGATGGAAATTGATGAATGCTACTGTACAAAAATATCAATCAACACCAGGAATCGAACCACGGACCAGCCGATATGGCCAAGTTTAAAATGAATGCTGCTTTGCAGAAAGGTCACTATAGTTTAGTGGTTAAGTCGCCCGACCGGCAATTGGGAGGTCCGTGGTTTGATTCCCGATGGTGACTGATATTTTTTTACAGTAGCATTCATTGATGTCCATCAGCTATTCAATGCTGTTGTCAATATCCGCCGTTGCGGAAGTCTTCAGTATAATAACACTCTTAAAGGAATTCGAAATTAATAAATTCGGTCTCTGTATATTTGTCAGTTTGTTAAAATGTCAGTTACTTCAAACTAACTGGTACTCATTATTATGATTGATGGAATAGTGAAATAATAATTTATAATTGACTAAATAGCCCTTAATGAAGTCTCATGTGAATTCATAGCAAGTAGAAGTACTGGAGTAGTTCAACTAACTTCCTGAAAAATCTTCAACTTTGAATATTTCTTTCAATGCTCGCAACCACCTTCATCTCAATGCTCCATTAAGCATGGATCGAACCAGCATCAAGCACGTACTTCGAGATGGATGGTCACTAGTGGCTGAATTCCATAAACGTGCTACGATTGTGTTCGCTCATAACATACCACGAATATTTCGGTATACATTTCTGAGGCACAATTTCAGTTCACTTGGAATCGGTCGTTTAAAGAAATTGATCGGCATTTGAACTTTTTGGGGTGCACTCTGGCCAGTAATGGACAAATGCAGTGGTCTAAACGTTCGATACGGGGTTTGCCGGCTACCATGTTCTGTTGGAAACGCCATACTTCCTCTTACGTGACATTATTTTGGATTCAAACCACGGCATCTCCACACAAAGTTTAAACGAACGCTTTCCACGGTCATACCATATTTTATACAATTTCAAGACTATCCCTCCATTTCCTTCCTCCATTCATATCATCCTCTCATTCTTCCACATTCTCATAAAAAGTTTCTCTCTCCTGTCCACTCACCTTCCATATTTTGCCACTCTTTCAATCCCTCTCCTATCAACTTTTCTCTACATTTCTCCTTTCTTCAACAACTGAGTTCTTTCTTTTGTAAGTCCATCGTCCCAATTTCTATCTCTTTCTAAATATTTTCAACAATCCCCTTGTCCTGATTTACGCATCACATATCAAATTTCCGATTCCACAACACATTTAGAGCTATGTGAGAAATACGACACATATGCACAGTCCGTCTTGAACATGCACGTTTTCCTCTTTCTCTTTCCTCCATCACCTCTCAAACGCACTCGCATGCCCATCCTTGGGACACACACATTACAAACTTCAACAAATGTGTGCGTGAACGACCAAAGGAAACTTTCGCTCAGATTTGAAAGGGCATGGAAACGTGACGTTATATCTTCCACAGTGAGTGAGAAATTGAAAGAGAGAAAATAAGGGAAGAAAAGTGTGACTTGATCACATGCATGTCGCTCCTTTTTTTCTGAACATCAAGCTAATGACTGGACAAAAAAAGATAACGTCTCTCTACTAATTTCCATGATAATAGATAGGCTAAGACATATCTATTGACTAGGATATTTCTTACAGAAAACGACCTGGTACATTAGATGTATTTTATATGATAACAAAATCAACGAGGTAAAAGTTTAACTTTTTTTATCTAAGAATCATAAATACGATTGTACGAATTGTAGGCCTATGCAAGGGTAAGAGTATAATATTATGTAATTTGAATCTTTCAGTTAAATAACTCATTTTTGATACTTCAGGAACATATTCTTTCAACATGTAGTAAATTTGCGTTCCCGTGGATGAATTAATTAAGGGGGTTATTATTCATTAATATTATAATCATTAGTGATACGAGGAAACTGATCTCTGACGTTTGGAAGACAGAATCAGTTGCTTCAGAATATTGTTTACATTGATATGAGCGAGAATGGTTAATGGTTAACAAGCAACAGAGGCATGCGATCAAATGGTAAGAGTGAGCCCTCGAAAGTTGTACCCTCTCATGATGCTTTGTTGCCGTCATTCGAAACCCTTTTTTGTTTAACTCTCCATAGAGAACTCTCTCTTCGCCATGGACGAGTTTCAAGCTCTCCACTGCTCCACGATAGAGACGTAGAAGCCGTTATTCTGTTGGATGCCTCTTTGTCCATTCCTGAGCCATACTTCATCCCAGTCAATTGCTTTCCTCAACATGCTCTCTCAGTGCTTACTTAAATAGGAAACTAAAAACACATAAGAAATGTTTTAAAGCATGTCACTTGAATACTCAGTCACTTAATTGTCACATCGATGAACTAAGAACGATTTTTAGATTTAAAAACTTTGACATCATTGGTATATGTGAGACTTTTTTGAAGCCATCGATCTCAAGTTCCCAAGTAGAAATACCAGGATATAATCTATTTCGCAATGATAGATTGAATAGAGCATGTGGAGGAGTAGCTATTTACGTAAAAGAAGGTTTAAAAGCCAAAGTTCTCACTCATTCCAAACAGGAAAATTCATTCCGACCTGAATTTATTCTTTTAGAAATATCCCTATCAGGATCAGATAAACTATTAATAGGGGTATGTTATCGCCCTCCAAAAATAGGTTACTTCACTGACTTTGAAGATGCTCTTTTAACGTTTATGCCGAATTACAGCCATGTATTAGTAATGGGTGACATGAATACTGACATGAATATGACAAATCCAAATTTTGATTATACTCAGTTAACAACAATATTTCAATGCCTGAACATGACTATATTACCACTTGATCCAACTCATCACACTGCTGAATCTGACACTTTTATAGATCTTATAATTGTTAGTGATCCAGATGAAGTCTTAGATAAAGGCCAAATCTCAGTACCAGCTATATCAGGACATGACTTAATTTACTGTGTTTTATCCTATAAAACTCCAAAGCCAGAACAAAAATATATAACCTACAGAGATTTTAAGCAAATGGATGAAGCAGCATTTTTTGTGGACGTAGTACAAGCCCCATGGAGTCAAATTGAAGGTCTATCTTCAGTTGATGAGATGGTAGAGACTCTTGAGACTATGATACTTGACATCTACGACAGACATGCACCAGTTGTAACAAGAAGGGTAAACAGGAAACAGCCTGTTCCTTGGTTGACTCCAGAAATTATTAAGTTGATGGCTCTCAGGGACTCTGCTCACAGACGAGCTAAGAAAAGGAATGACTTGAATAGCCTCAATGAATACCGACATCTTCGGAATAAGGTCAAACAGCAGTTGACCAATTCTAAAATGAGATACCTGAACTCTTTACTGACTGACAACAAACAAAATACAGCTGGACTTTGGCAAGGGATTAAAAGACTAGGATTTGGTAAACAAAAATCACCCACACCTGTAGACCTACCATTAAATGACATAAATGAGTTTTTTGTTTCTCATTCTAGCTCTAATGTTGAGACTGTTGTTCAAAATCATCTAGACTCACTAAATGATCAAACTGTTAATGCACCTATCCCAGTCGACCAACAATTCACCTTTCAACAAATCTCTGATGCTGACACCCTTAAAGCTATCCGTCATATCCAAACTAATGCTACAGGTTCTGACAAAATATCAATTCGAATGATAAAGAAAATTCTTTTTGCAGTATTGCCAATATTGACATTTATTTTCAATGCATCTCTTAATAGTGGTACCTTTCCTAAGAAGTGGAAGTATGCCCTAGTGCGTCCTTTAAACAAAATTCCATCACCAAGTAGAGTCCAAGACTATAGGCCAATCAGCATATTACCTGCTCTTTCTAAAGCACTTGAGAGAATAGTTCATTCACAAGTTACAAGCTTCATTGAAATTAATAACCTCCTCCATGATTTTCAATCCGGTTTCCGCAAGCACCATTCAACAGAAACTGCATTATTACAAGTTACTGATGATATAAGACTGGCAATGGACCAGAAGAAATGTACTGTCCTATGTCTTTTTGATTTTTCCAAAGCTTTTGACACAGTCAATCATGATATACTATTTGCTAAGCTTCACCTTCTGGGATTTAGTCAAGAAGCAATCTTGTGGTTTTGTTCATACCTCAGTGATAGAGAACAATGCGTTGCAGTCGGGGAAATCCGGTCTGAATCAAGAAATGTTTTACAGGGAGTACCACAAGGTTCCATTCTAGGCCCACTTCTTTTTACTCTCTATGCAAATGACATCCCTTCCTCAATTCAGTCTTGCAAGTACCATACTTATGCTGATGATCTACAGATCTACCTTAGTTGCCCTGTTACTAAACTGAACGAGACTATAGGAATCATTAATGATGATGTTGCAAGAATAACTGATTGGACAAAGAGGAATGGTCTGAAACTCAATCCTAATAAGACTCAAGCAATCATAGTAGGATATTCACGACTCATCAATCAAATTGACTTCAACTCAGTTCCTAAAATACATGTTGATGGACAGTTAGTGCCTTACTATGACTCTGTAAAAAACTTAGGTATAACCATGACAAACACTCTTGACTAGACAGAACATGTTAGTGGAACTTGTAAAAAGGTATTTGCTGCTATGCATTCTTTGAAAAAGATGCAAGATTCTCTTCCTAGACATATCCGACTTTTGTTGGTGAGATCTCTCATCTTTCCATACTTTTCATATTGCAATGCTGTTATCAATGACATGACTGTTTCTCTAAGTGAAAGATTACAACGCAGCTTAAATTACTGTTTTCGCTTTGTTTACTCACTTCAAAGACATGAGCATATAACTCATTATTATATACAAAGCTCTACCCTCAAACTACCGGAACAAAGACTTATTCGGATATCAAAACTGGTAAATGACATATTGAAATATGGTAATCCGAAATATTTCAAAAATAATTTTAAATTTGTAGCAGATGGAAGAGCCAATAGTGTAACAACCACAAGAGGAGGTGGTAGAATTTTAAGAATTCCAAACCACCGTACAGCAATTTACAACAAATCATTTGTTGTAAGTGGTTGTCGAATATGGAATTCACTCCCAACTGCAATAAGGAATTTGGAGAGCCGGACAGGTTTTGCTTCTTCACTGAGGAAGCATTTTCTTGAGCGGATGTCTATGGTTGTTCAGCCCTAGAGTGATGGCGTGGGAAATTTTGGCAAAACCCTGTTAGTTATAAGTTTTTTTTTCCTTTATTAGTTCATTCTATTTTATTTTATTATTATTCTATTTTATTTTCTTTTTTTAATATTATTAAAATTTATTTAATTTCATAATGTGTAGACACTATCAGGTAGAATTTATAGGTTAAGTGTAAGAGAGGGACACCGTCCCTAACTTCGCCTTTTCATACAAATGTATCACCAAGCTTTTTTCCTTTTTTTCTGTTTATCATATAAATATCATTTTCAGTAATAATTTCATGTTTGTATATAGTTAAAAGTTTATGTAATAAGTAACTGATAATGTTTTATGTAATAATACTTGGTGATGCCTATATATTGTATTTTATACTAGTAACTGTCCAACTATTATTTGCATGAATAAAGAAATCAATCAATCAATCAATCAATCAGTTTCTCTTCAGCCGCTCACTAAAAATCCCTCACCAACCTTTGATGTATTTTCCTCCATTTATTCCATCTATTCTCTTCTTCACATCTCTTCTTCCACAACCTGCCTTATCATTCACAGTGCTCCAATCTATACAATCTGTAACTGTCACATCTTTTCCAGTATTTTTAAATAGTAGCTTAATTTAACAAGAAGACAAAATAAAATTATTTCTTAACAAAAAAACAAAACAGTACCTTTTACAAACTTGAAACAATTGTCTAAAACTTGTCAGAATATTCTCTCTTCGACTTTTGATTCTGGGATAATTTTGCATTCAGTTCCACTACTTCAAGTTCTACTCAGTTTTGCTGAGGACTTCGAGGTCTGAAGCGATTTGAAGTAAGTAGAGTGAAATAATATTGGGACATATTTATATTCCGCTTTATAATCAATATCACTATTTTATGAATAAATAAAAATACTCTTATATTTCTCTGTTTTTATTCACTGACCCTTACAATGAGAATAACTGTTGTTAACACTAATATAAATGCTATTCCTTGATGTACTCTAGGAGTTGAGTGGCATAAAAAATCTTTGATGTCAACAGTTGCATCCAATCAATTCCAGGTTGAAATAGCTTTGAGATTTCATCTTTATTCATTTCATACATTATATGCAAAAAAATAGTTACCATCCATTGACAGCCGTATCAATAACCTTTTGGAATTCATGATTGATTGCTCTTGGTCTTGGTGTGATTTTGAAGCTGTCTGCCAGTAATTCCATGCAAGCTCTCCCAGCAATACCCAGTGTGTTGGCTACGGTTGTCTCAAGTGCATGCAATCCGAATCCGATTTTTAGACTAGCCGGATCCAATGATTTTATAGTTTTGTGTGGATTTTCTTCAAAAACAATGACATGAACTTTCTTGAAACCAAAAAAGTTGACAAGCATATTCTTGACTGAAACAGAAAAATATAATGCTTCTGTTTTATGTTTTGTCCAGTAAAATGATTGATTAAATGAATCCAGTGCATTAATCACACGAGAATGTAAGTTTTGCCACCAAACCAACAAATACTGGTAGAATGAATTCGATTCTCACACCTCGTGAAAAACTTGTTCGTTGATGATGAAGTCAATAATTATAACACAAATCAATATGCAAGGGTATCGAGCCCGCGACCGTCGAAGTGGCACGCCGTCAGAGTTAGTGCTGTAATCAACCACATTACAGAGGCATGCCAAGATAGAGCCCCATATCAAGATTTTTGATTGAGCCTGCTACTAAAATACATAGTCTCATTATTCTCAAGTTGTTAGCGTTCTCTTAGTATTATTCTTTGGCTTTTCAAATTGTCTCATCCACTGGATCTGAAGCTGGAAACTGGATATAAAGATTGTGCTATCTGTGGTCAGACTATTATATAAATGTTTTGTTGATAATAATTTTTTGATATAATATCATCAGTTATACCTAATTCTTATTAATTGAAAAAGTAATTTAAGTGGTAATTGTATTGGATGAAATAAAAGTTTTTATATATGAAGTTTTAGCTACTTACCAGAGCTATTTGGACCTTTTATTCCTCGAAAAATGGTTTCTGCCTGAAAATTGAAACATAATACTGTATAAGGTAGTTTGTTAGAATGAGAAAGTTGTTCGTTATTATAGATTACCAATCTAACTCTTGAAAACTGTAAAATATTGTAGCGGATATGAAATTGGAGAGAGTTGGAGGGAAGAAAAGACAATGGTTCTGGGTGTTATCTGATATGATGTTTACTTTTAAGCCATTAATTACACTGCTTTTGACACATTTATAGTGTTTACTTGGTAATTAGTAGAATGTTCTATTTGCTTGTTTAGACATTAATGGAATGTTATCCGATATTGTGGAAGGTGCTAGTTTCCTTGATTTATTTATTCAGAAGATGATAGAAAAATGTAGAAATTGCTCGATTGTTGACAAACCTATTTAAGGCGAACGCATTTGTATATTAGTTCAGTTGTCTTTGAAATTTCATCGTGATAAACAAGTTGTGACAGTTCTATATATACGTGATAATTCTTTCTCTGTGCCTTTGTTAGTGACAATTCTTTTTCCTGCTTAATTCATACCAGTGAGCTACTGAATAGTTTTTGTTGTATTACGGACTAGTGCTACGTAAGTTAAGTGTTCTTTTTCAACGTTTCTTTTTGAATATTATTGGACAGTTTATTGTACAGTTATTAATTAATTTTAGATCAGCCTTTTAACTTTTAGTGATTGATTCTTGTACAGTTTATTGAAAACTCATTATCAGTTGAACAATATTGTGTTATCTGTTTTTAATTGCTTATTTTTCTGTAAGACATTACTGAACAGTGAGTGTTGTGATTATTTGTGTAAATAAAGTGCGAATGTAAATTTAAGTGTTGCCAGCGTTATTTTAGACATAGAACCCATAACAATTGGTGTCAGAAGTGAGATTTTTTGTGTTTTATTAAAAATGGCTGGCAAAATTACATTGTGCGATTTAAAAGTGGCCAATCTCAAACGTGAATTAGAGGACCGAGATCTAGAAACATCTGGAAAGAAGTCTACTCTACAAGACCGTCTTTGTGATGCATTATTGGGAGAAGGAGAAGATCCAGCGACCTACCTCTTCGAGACTCCAGATACAAAATTAATTTCATCTATGGAGGGCAAGCTATGGGAAATTTAACATCCATGGAGGGCAAACTACAGGAAAATTTCACATCCATGAAGGGTGAAATACAGGAGAATATGACATCCATGGAGAGCAAACTACAAGGAAATATTCAGGATATGCAGGAGAATATTTCATCTATGAAAGGCGAGCTTCAAGAAAATATTAACTCATTACAAAAAGCCATGGAAGAAAAGGTGAAAAATCTTGCTGATTCTATGAATCAAGAAGTCACTAAAGTGAAGGAAGACTTGAAAACCATGGAAGACAGACTGCAGGGTGACTTGAAAACCATTGATAATCGACTACAGGAAGATTTCAATACCATGGAAGGTCGACTGCAGGAAGATTTGAAAACCATGGGAAATCGACTTGAGCAGCTGGAGTGTGGTGCTGGAACTTCAAGCAGCAACCAAGAAGTAAGTAAATCTTCTAGTTTTCCAGAAATAGTTATCTCAGAAAAGTCAATGATGGATGCTAAGGAGGAAGATCTCCAGAAACAGTCAGTAGTTATACCTCAGCACACTGGACTGCCTACCTATGATGGAAAGACACCTCTAGAAGACTACGAAACACTTTTTTAGTCTGCAGCTGAGTTCCAGGAGTGGTCACCAGCAACAAAGGCCTACGTCCTGAGGATGAATCTCTGAGGTGAAGCATTGGCAATAGTTCACTCAATACCATCAGCTGAGAAGTGGAGTCTCAGTGAGCTGTGGAGACGACTGGAGATGCGATTTGGCAACAAACACCTGGAACAGTTGAACCGATCTCAGCTCAATAATCGGGTGCAGTGGCCCAATGAATCCCTACAAGAATTTGAGGCTGACATCGCTCGACTTGTTAGGACTGCATATCCATCTGCTGATGACAACACATACAAAAGTTGACAGAAAATTCGAGAGATATCTCAATTATGAAATTTTATATAAATAGAGGAAGTCTCTTGTGAATGAGTTCAGTTGTCTTTGAAAATTCGTCGTGATAAACAAATTGTGTCAGTTCTATATTGTTTCTATATATAGTGATAATTCTTTCTCAGTGACTATAGAGATAATTCTTTTTCCTGTTTAATTCATACCAGTGAGCTGCTAAATAGTTTTTGTAGTATTACGGACTAGTGCTACGTAAGTTAAGTGTTCTTCTTTGACGTTTCTTTTTGAATATTATTGGATAGTTTATTGTACAATTATTAATTAATATTAGATCGGCCTTTTGACATTTTAGTGATTGATATTTGTACAGTTTATTGAAAACTCATTATCAGTTGAACAATATCGTGTTATCTGTTTTTAATTGCTTATTTTTTTCTGTAAGATATTACTGAACAGTGAGTGTTGTGATTATTTGTGTAAATAAAGTGCGAGTGATAAATTTAAGTGTTGCCAGCGTTATTTTAGACATAGAACCCGTAACAATGGGTGTCAGGTGTGGGGTTTTTAGATTTTTTGTGTTTTATTAAAAATGGCTGGCAAAATTACATTGTGCAATTTAAAAGTGGCCGATCTCAAACGTGAATTAGAGGACCGTGATCTAGAAACATCTGGAAAGAAGTCTACTTTACAAGACCGTCTTCGTGAGGCATTATTGGGAGAAGGAGAAGACCCAGCAACCTACCTCTTTGAGACTCCAGATACAAAATTGATTTCATCCATGGAGGGCAAACTACAGGAGAACTTCACATCAATGAAGGACGAGCTGCAAGGAAATATTCAGGATATGCAGGAAAATATTTCATCCATGGAAGGCAAACTACAAGGAAATATTCAGGATATGAAGGAGAATATTTCATCCATGGAAGGTGAGCTACAAGAGAATATTTCATCTATGGAACAAAATTTCACATCCATGGAGGGCAAACTACAGGATATTCAGCAAAATATGACATCCATGAAAAACGAGTTACAAGAAGCCATGGATGAGAAGGTTAAAAACCTTGCTGACTCTGTGAATCTAGAAGTCAACAAGGTGAAGGAAGTCTTAAAAACAATAGAAAATTGACTTAAGCAGCTGGAGTGTGGTGCTGGAACTTCAAGCAGGAACCAAGAAGTAAGTAAAACTTCAAATTTTCCTGAAATAGTCATCTCAGAAAAGTCAATGATAAATGCTAAGGAGGAAGATCTCCAGAAACAGCCAGTAGTTATACCTCAGCACACTGGACTGCCTATGTACGATGGAAAGTCACCTCTAGAAGACTACAAAACACTGTTTGAGTCAGCAGCTGAGTTCCAGGGCTGGTCACCAGCAACAAAGGCCTACATTCTGAGGATGAATCTCTGAAGCATTGGTGATTGTTCACTCAATACCATCAGCTGAGAAGTGGAGTTTCAGTGAGCTGTGGAGACAACTGGAGATGCGATTTGGCAACAAAAACCTGGAACAGTTGTACTGATCTCAGCTCAATAATAGGGTGCAGAGGCCCAATGAATCCCTACAAGAATTTGAGGCTGACATTGCTCGACTTGTTAGGACTGCATATCCATCTGCTGATGACAACACATACAAAAGTCTTGTAGTAGAATTTTTTTTGAATGGATTGAGAATACTAGAGACCAGACAGTCCATCAAACTGGCTAGACCCAAGACATTAAATGATGCTTTGGCCCAGGCATTGGAGTTTGAAGCAGTTTGGCAGTCAGTACCAGGCCATTCTAAGGTATGGGCTATGGAGGCTGAAGTCATGGATGCAAGCACAATCCAGAAGATAGTTGAACAGGTTCAGGAGAAGTTGAGATCCAGGAAGAAGGAGGTTCGATGCTGGGCATGTGGAAAAGTTGGACATGTTAGAAGCAAGTGTAACACCAAACCAGGTGAGAGGAAGAAGCAGGTAAACTGAAGAGGGTTGATAGGGAGGGGCAGCTGTCAACCCACAAGCAGAAGGCCCCAGTAAGAAAAGCAGAGGTGGCATCTCTTGCTGGCAGCAGAGGTAGTTTGTATATAGATGGCATTGTGGATGGACAAGCAAGACAACTACTTATTGACACAGGAGCTATCATGACCATCCTGAATAGGAGCGCAGTCTGTGATAAGAAGAAAATTAAGTCAACAAGGTGGACACTCCATACAGCTACAGGGGATTTGGCTATAGTTTTTGGTGAGACAGCTGCAACCCTCCTTATTGGTGGCAGTAACTTCAAGCATCAAGTGTTAGTGGCAGATATACAAGAATATGTTATACTTGGGATGGATTTCTTCAACAAGATTGGTCTCAAGTTGGACTTGAATAAGAAAACTGTTGTAATTGGAGAAGAAGAGGTCATACTTCACCCAGGGAAGCAAAGCAGTAGCAGAGTATTGTTACTCACCAACATCACCCTACCAGCAAGGAGCCAGGTTGTGGCCTATGGGAGAATACAGGATGACATGAAGGAAGGGCAGAGTGCACTATTGGAACCAGCAGGACAAGAGGACAACTTGCATCAAGAAGTCTTAGTGGCAAGAACTTTATTTTGGACCAGCAACAAGTTCCCAGTATGCATCATGAATGTGAATGACTACAAGATCACTCTAAAAGGAGGAAGCATGCTTGGACACGTTCAACAGCCTCATCAGTGGTGGGACAGATCCAGAAGTCTCAGCAAGTGAACCAAGGACTTCCAAAGGAACTTCAGGAATTCACTTCTACCACCTGCAAGAACCTTACAATGGAACAGGCCACCAAAGTGAAAGACTTCATCACCAGATACCAGGATGACTTCGAAATTGGGTCAGGTCCAAAAGGAAGAACAAATATTGTACAATATGCAATAGATACTGGTGATGCTAGGCCCATACGTCAAAATCCAAGGAGATTGCTATTAGCAAAGAGGGAGGAAGCCAGGAAAGTTATCAAGGAAATGAAAGAAGATGATGTCATAGAACCTTCAAACAGTCCTTGGGTTTCTCCAGTGGTGCTGGTGAAGAAGAAAGATAGATCATTGAGATTCTGCATAGACTATCGATTGCTGAATAATGTCACCAAGAAGGACAGTTATCCTCTGCCAAGGATTGATGACACATTAGACAGCCTTGAGGGATGTAAACTATTCTCAACACTAGACCTCAAGAGTGGGTATTGGCAAGTGGGCATGAAGCCAGGGAATAAAGAAAAGACTGCTTTCTCAATAGGTTAAGGTCTTTGGCAGTTCAAGGTAATTCCATTTGGGCTGTGTAATGCTCCAGCTACATTCGAGAGGCTAATGGAGAGTGTGTTGAGAGGATTGTCTTGGGAGACCTGTTTAGTTTACCTGGATGACATAATTGTTTTGGGAAAGTCCTTCAGTCATCATCTACACAACCTGGAGCAAGTATTCCAGAGGCTGAGGCAGGCAAATCTGATACTGAATCCAAAGAAGTGCAACTTGTTCAGAAGACAAGTCAACTATCTGGGACATGTGTCTGATGCTGGAGTTGCCCCAGACCCAGAGAAAATAGAGGCTGTAACCAAGTGGCCAGTTCCACATGACAAGCATGAAGTGAGAAGCTTTCTTGGTCTGTGCACTTATTATAGGCGGTTTGTGAACGGTTTCTCCAACACTGCTAAACCTCTGACCAAGTTGACTGAGGACAAGAGCAGCTTTGTTTGGGATGAGAACTGTCAACATGCATTTGATCAGCTGAGGCAAGCACTGGTTGATGCCCCCATCTTTGGTTACCCTAAGGCAGAAGGAAAATTCATCCTGGATACAGATGCTAGTAATGTGGCCATTGGAGGAGTACTTTCTCAGGAGAAGGAAGGAGTGGAAAAGGTAATTGGATATTTCAGCAAAGTTTTGTCAAAACCTGAGCACAACTACTGTGTCACCCACCAGGAACTTCTAGCAGTGGTCAAGGCTGTTGGACACTTCCTTTATGGAATCTTATGGTATCTTTATGGAAGACATTTTCTCCTGAGGACAGACCATGCAGCACTGAAGTGGCTATTCCGGTTCAAAACTCCTGAAGAACAAGTGGCATGCTGGATTGAATGGCTCCAGGAGTACGAATTTGAATCAGTTCATCAAGCAGGGATCAGTCATGAAAATGCAGATGCTCTTTCAAGAAGAACCTGTGAAGAAGATTGTAAGCACTGTTCCCACCATGACCACAAGGAAGGCATCTTGACAAGAACTACTGTAATTGCTGATCTTTGGGAGAGCAACAAGCTGCAGGAAGACCAGAGAAGAGATCCTGACTTGAAGCACCTCTGGAATTGGAAACATTGAGGACATGGAAGACTGACTTGGCAGGAAATAGCACCTCTATCTCAAAGTGTCAAGACCTATTGGGCACAGTGGGACTCTATTATTGAAAATGATGGTGTCCTTAAGAGGGTGATTGAAAATGCAGCAGGGGACCAGAAAAGGCAACAAGTGATTGTCCCAAACAACCGCATACCTGAAGAGGAGTTTGCATACTGAGGGGTTTGCATGATGGAAGTTCTGGTGGTCATCTTGGACTTCACAAGATATTAGAAAAAGTCAGAGAAAGATTCTACTGGCCTAACTTGAAGGAGGACATCAGAAATTGGTGTAAGAAATGTATAACTTGTGCAGCGGCCAATGGTCCACAAAGGGAGAAAAAGGCACCAATGAAGACCTATAATGTTGGGGCACCATTTGAGTGTGTGGCTATTGATATTGCTGGACCATTTCCCAAAACCAATGTTGGAAACAAATACATCCCAGTAGCCATGGATTATTTCAGTAAATGGGTTGAAGCATATGCCTTACCAAACCAGGAAGCAATCACAGTGGCTGATGTGTTGATAAGCAGTTCTTGAGTCGGTTTGGTGTGCTATTAGAGCTGCACTCAGATCAAGGGAGAAACTTTGAGTCAGAAGTGTTCAGCAGAGTGTGTGAGTTGATGGGCATCAGGAAGACATGGACCACTCCATTGCACCCACAATCAGATGGCATGGTAGAGAGAATGAACAGGACCATGCAGCAATATCTGAGGAAAGTGGTTTCAGACAATCAGCATGATTGGGATCAACATCTCCATTTCTTTCTGATGACATATCATAGCTCTATTAATGAATCCACAAGGGAAGCACCTGCTCACATCATCTTTGGTAAAGATCTACGGCTACCCTGTGATCTTCAGTTTGGAAGCAAGCCTGGTGAGACATTTGAGGAGGAAGACTACATCACCCAACTGAGGAAACACATGAATGAGACTCATGAGAAAGTCTGCACCAATCTTGATGAAGCAAGCCTTAAGATGAAGGAGCGGTATGACATCAAAGCTGACCAAGGTGGATACCAAGCAGGAGACCTAGTTTGGTTATACAACCCAAGGAGGATTCGTGGCTACTCTCCAAAGCTTCAAAATCAGTGGGAAGGACCATTTGAGGTAGTGACTAGGATCAACAATGTGGTATACCGGATAAGAAAATCTCCAAGAGGGAAGCCAAGAATAGTACATTTCAATCGTTTGACTCCATTCCATGGTAGCAATGGTGCTGAGGAAGAACACACAGCTCAAGTTCAGCATACTATATCCACAGAGAAGTCTACTGATGATCCTAGTTCAACAACAGTTGGGAAAATGATCCAGACAAGTGAAAGGGATCTGTTCACCCTGCCCAAGGAGTATGCACTGGCACATTGTGTCACCAGCAACTTAGCAGAATCTCGAGGCATTGCTACAGTCTTCGGGAAAAAGTTTGGTGGTCTTGGAGATCTGGAACAACAAGGACCCAAGGAAGAAAATGTTCTTCATCTGCAGCGGCATGGTCAACATCTCTTCTACCTGGTGACTAAGGGACAGCCTGAGATGAAGGCATCATATGACACATTGTGGACTTGCTTGGTTCAGCTGAGAGACAGAATGCAACAACTAGGAGTAAGGAAACTTGGCATACCACGGCTTGGAAGCGGATATGATGGCCTGGATTGGACAATTGTGAAGCCAATGCTGGAGGAGATGTTCAAATCCACTAGTGACAAGATTACCATCTGCATCTACAACCCTTGGAAGACCAATGAGGAGCCAGCCAGTAACCAGAGCAGATCCAAACTAACATAAGTGCTTTTGTTCTGGGACAGAAGAATCTCTTAAGGTGGGGGTAGTGTAGCAGATATGAAATTGGAGAGAGTTGGAGGAAAGAAAAGACAATGGTTCTGGGTGTTATCTGATATGATGTTTACTTTTAAGCCATTAATTATACTGCTTTTGACTCTTTTATAGTGTTTACTTGGTAATTAGTAGAATGTTCTATTTGCTTGTTTAGACATTAATGGAATGTTATCCGATATTGTGGAAGGTGCTAGTTTCCTTGATTTATTTATTCAGAAGATGATAGAAAAATGTAGAAACTGCTCGATTGTTGACAAACCTATTTAAGGCTGTGCAATAGGGTTTTGGTCATATTTTTTTTTAAAGTCTCTTTGACTGGAGATTATTAGGCTACTGAAATGTAGTCTATTGCAATAAATAAAAAAAAAATTCATCAATTATTTTCTGAGATATGAGCACTTAAAGTTAATTTTTGGGGGCAACCAGTATCATGAACGGTTGTGAATAGAAAAGTGTAATTTCCAGGATCAATGTAACAAATTATTGTTTTTGTAATGAGGTATTTCATTTTTCAAAATTTTCATTTTTTAAAAAAATCATTTTTTTGAAACCTTAATTACAGAAAAACTTTATTCCCGATTGAAATACAAAATATGTCATTGAAATCCCTGATATCCCTCCTAGTAATAGAGAAATTATTGTAAATCCAAATTGAATCGTTGGGTAGCTACGTTGCCCCAAAGTTTTCTTGGATTCTCTTCAGTTTTACAGAGTCAACTTCCTCATGCGAATGCGCAAGCACGTTCACTCACACATATGCAAGGACTTGCTATGTTGCCAGTTTGAATCATATTCGTTCATCACTCATTCGCCCTTATCAATGCTCCCTCACGCGCAACACCGGCACTCGCCTGTCTACCGGATGGATTTTATTTGCAGTTCTTGAATAATTATGCGATCGACAAAAATAATTGCTTTGAATGACACGTCTCCAGTAGCACTCACATTTTCTTTCCGCTATATCACTCTCTTTCACCCTCATTCTTTTTCTCTCAAACAAACATAATGCCAAATTGTGTCCGAAGGAAGGAAACGAATTTTTCTTTATTTATAAGATTTTTGCGATTGTTCCATATATTGTACCTTACTCTTGTGATTTACATTATGGTTTATTGGGTAATTTACATAGTGAATGGGATTATAATAATATTGTAGGACTTCTTTGATAGATAATAAATAGGCTTCCAACGAAAACTGTAGTAGAAGTGTAATTGAAAAAGTTGCTCTACAAACAGAAATTTACTACAAATGATGAGATGAAATACTAAAAAAAAGAAAATATAAATATTACAATTGAGTAGTATATTATTATACTCAATATTATAATTGTGTTATATTATTTAACACAAAAATTAGGCAATGAAGAAAACATTTTTCATTTCAGTCTTAGATGTAAAATTTTATTAGCATCTAAGCTGTTTTACCTGCATCTGGGTGGTGTAACCATAGCGGATTTCAACTTCACATCTTGAAATAACGTCCGCGTAAATATTAATTACCTATTGCCACAGACGAACATTCAATGTCATCGTCTTTGGTAACTTGCTGTGATTATTATACAATTCATCAATCAACTTATCACATACATACCTTCACATTTTAAAATCAGTTTCAACAAAACAATATGTGAACATATTATACCGTACTATAAAATAAAATACAATTTCATAACGAAATGATCTTAGTATAAAAGTATAAAATAAAAATGAGAAAAAAAGCAAAATAATAATTATCATTTTGTTTCCATCAATTTTAGATTTTTTTTATCTTGGTGCACTTTGAAAGACACATAATTGCACTTATTTGGCGGGCCGCTTAGCGCAGTTGATTGGTGCGTCGCAACTTCAGCTTGCTGTCGTTCAGCGGTCGTGGGTTCGAATCCCGCTCCTCCATCTGGCATTTATGTGTTATCATTCACCTCATTTTCCACGCACAAGTCTCGGACTCATGTGTGCATCATCAGCTATAAAACGAATATGCACTTTCAACATTTACTATCGATTTGTGTTACCTACTCTACATTTGTCTGACTGACTATAATTTATCTGACAATACTGACTTCTTCAGCAAATTCGTTCTCTGACTGAATAAATACACTTTATCTTAATTATTCTATAATCACCAACTACATTTTTGAATTCGTTGAGAAAATAACTACTAAATGTTTTTCCTGATATCACTTGCTTATGAAACTTGGTTACTGTCCTAATTGATTCAGGTTTGATATACAGTGATTCAGGTTTTTCTACTTATCGAAAAATTGGCCAAATTTTCAAATTGAGAAATCTTCTGAAAGTAAATTCAATGATCTAAAACTTCTTACCTCTAACTTTTTATGTGTTGGAGTGAGCATTTACATGATAAATGCAACGAAAAATTAGGTGACTTATTTTTCACAAAGGAGATAAAAATACCTGATTTTTGAAAATTGATTGTGAATGAACAATTGAACGGATATATTGTTATACATCAATCGACGTAGAATTTCATATTCTTCAATTTCAACTTTTGATAACTCAGAGAACTCTCTTTTAGAATACCTAGAGTGAATTAAAAGAACTTCCAGCTTTGTACCAATTTTTGTCCATCAAAAGCGTGTACAAAATTTGAGAGGGCTCTAGTGTCAAACGAAGGAAACAAATTTTTCTTTATAAAAGATTCTTGCGATTGTTCCACATACTGCATCTTAATCATAAAATATGATGACATTATTGGAGAGCTTACATTGTGACTGGAATTATATTATAGGACTTCTTTGATAGATAACAGAGAGATAACACAGGAGCCCGGGGAAATTATTACATTAAAACTTCACTATACAGGGGATGATTCCTACTCACAACACACGCACAAGAAATAACTTGATTTACAATTATTCAAACACACAAAAGACTTTTCTTTTTAGAAGTGTAAAACTGTTCAATGCCATTCCACAGAGCTTCAAAAATCTGCCATATCCAATTTTTAAGCATAGACTGAAACTTTTTTTGATGGATAATCCATTATTATATAGGTTTGAGGATTTTTATGAAAGGGCCAAGACTTTGTAGACAATTTATAGACAGCTTTAAATGACACACTGCTATAGATAGGCAGGCTAATTTTGAATGTGATTTTGTGTTTTTATCTGTTTTAACGTTCTAGCAATGTTGTATGAGACAAAATTATTTTGATGTTAAATATGACAATTTGCAATGCTTTTGACGAACTCAGGAGTTGCTGCAATAAAGGTTTATCAGAAACTATTTCAATCAGAAACTATTTTTTATAATCATGAAATTATTAGGTGTATCTTTACTGAATTTTACTTTACTTTACTTTAAAAACTTGAGACATAAGTGAAAGACATACAAAAATTGAAAGATATACGTGATTCTTTGGAAATAAATGGAGAGTATAATTGCAAAAAAATAACTAAAATTATTTCAACTTAAGAAGATAATTAAGAAATTAGAAAGGATATGATTGAATTAGGAGTAACCCTGGGTGAATTGAAAAATAAAAAACAAAATATTGAAAGTCATGACCCAACTAATGCTTTGCTTTGCCAATTGGCTTTGAAAATTACAAAAAATATTATAGTATGTTTTGAATATGAGGTAATAAAGTGTTATTTGTAAAACAGCCTTCTCCAGATTATAATAATCAATTTTATTCTTATATTTTATTAGTTATTTTTCCAAATTTAATAAATTTCCCCAAAATCTAAGATATTTGCCTCGGGCGCCAAAAACTCACGCTATGGCCCCCGTTTTTTACTCAATCAGAAACTATTTTTTATAATCATGAAATTATTAGGTGTATCTTTACTGTATGTCTTACAATTTTACTCTTAATATGAACACTTATTTTGGTTGGCTAAAAAATCATAAAAACCTAAGAAAAGCATGTTTACATTGAGTGTCGAAAGCTACAGAATAATAACGTTATACTTACAACACAATTAAATTTAATAGGCAAAAAATAATAAATTTTCAAAATAAATCAGTTAACAAAAAATTGGCTATATTAGTCAGCTAATTTTAACTGACTAATGAGCGAATAGATTTTTTTTTCTTAAGAGCGTGAAGCGCGACTTTATCGCTCGAGCCAAAACATTGGCGAGAAACTATTGCGAGAGCGATAAAGAAGCTTCACGCGCGAATTGCATACAATATTTCTCCTAAAACTGCAGTTGTGGATTCCAACACAATAAAAGCTTGTAGATTGTAACATCACAGACCATGCGCGGATTTGGTTAGCGTTCGCCATTGTTGAAGTTATGTGAATTTCATGGATTCCGTGATCCACCAGAAGGCATCAAAATCAAAATAGAAGCGTAAAGAAAACAGCTGGCGAGCATAAAGTACTTTACCGGTTGCGGAGCAGTAAAGAGGTATTTTACAATTAGTTTTCAGTACGTTAAGAACTACTTTACGAGCAGTTATAGGAAAAATATTTTTAATGTTGCATTGTACACATTAAATGTTGGTGGTTTTCAAGTAAGTAATAGTAATCCCCCCCCCCCCCCCCCACCATAATCGAATAGTGGGTCCAGGGACCCGGGGAAATTATTATATTTCCACATGGACTGCTTCAAATTTTGACCCTACCTTCCCTCTTTGTTTTACAATGTTTGATCTATGTGAAAAATAATTTGGAAAACTTCACTATATAGGGGGTGATACATACTCACAACACAAGAAATAACTTGATTACTCACCGTTACAATTATTCAAACACACAAAAGACTTTTCTTTTTAGAAGTGTAAAACTGTTCAATGCCATTCCACAGAGCTTCAAAAATCTGCCATATCCAATTTTTAAGCATAGACTGAAACTTCTTTTGATGAATAATCCATTATTATATAGGTTTGAGGATTTTTATGAAAGGGCCAAGACTTTGTAGACAATTTATAGACAGCTTTAAATGACACACTGCTATAGATAGGTAGGCTAATTTTGAATGTGATTTTGTGTTTTTATCTGTTTTAACGTTCTAGCAATGTTGTATGAGACAAAAAGGAAATTAGAAAGGATATGACTGAATTAGGAGTAAACCTGGGTGAATTGAAAAATAAAAAACAAAATATTGAAAGTCATGACCCAACTAATGCTTTGCTTTGCCATTATCAACACAAGAAAAAACTCCTTACATAAAACAAAAATTGTCATAAAACAAAAATTAGTTTTATTATTGTAGAATTCTGTACAATATTAGGTTAAAAATAAAACACTGCACAAAACAATGTACAAACTACTCATGCCACCCGAAGTGAACAGAGGTCTCAAACTGACCAGGCTATCTAGCCGTCAGACATATCAGATTATTTTTGTGAATGAAAGCTCAGGTATTAGAATAACTGTGGCTTGGAAACTAAATTTGCTTTACTAGATTATGAGTAGTAGAACGACTCTGCCTCCCTCCCAAGTAGGCCTAGTCAGACCAGGCGAAGAGGGGAGTAGACGTGAGCCGAGAGATCTGGCAACGTTTCAGGGATATGGAAAGCTAGTTACAAACTAATCCACCAGAGTGATTCAAAACCGGACCAAACTCGATTCGACTCGATTGTAGACTCGTTTGTTTGTTGCCTTGAGTCGGGACTCGAGACTTGATCAGAGTCATGGTAGCTGGCGCACAGCCTTAAGGTGAACGCATTTGTAAATTAGTTCAGTTGTCTTTGAAATTTCATCGTGATAAACAAGTTGTGACAGTTCTATATATATGTGATAATTCTTTCTCTGTGCCTTTGTTAGTGACAATTCTTTTTCCTGCTTAATTAATTCATACCAGTGAGCTACTGAATAGTTTTTGTTGTATTATGGACTAGTGCTACGTAAGTTAAGGTTGAGCGATCAATAAAAAAAAAATTTTTAATATTTTTTTTTCTTCTTCCAAATCATTAGACAGGTTCTTAGGACATAATGTATAGGATTAAATTTTTTTTATCATCTCCCATTTGTTCAGAATGGGACTTCAAAAGTGGCTTTTTTGAGGATAATGGTACACACACCACATAAAAACTACTAATCAAAAAGTTAAAAAAATATATACAGAAGTCTCCTTTTTACTATAGCAAAAAATATGTCAACTTTTTTTTAAGAATCTCAAAAAATAAAAATTTATATGCATTTTAAACACTTTTTTTTGTACTAAATGTTTGTTTGATAGGCTTCAAATCAATCCGAACTTGTAGCACTGTTCATGATGAATACATTGAATGCTCAACACTTTTATCATCGCAATAATAACCGTTTGGTGTGTGTATCTTTCAAGCATGGTTTTACGCCTGCTGAGCTCGCTACGCACACTAACGGATGATATAAAGCGCCCGCACTCGCAAGAAGGGCAGGAGCGCACTGCTAATCGCAGCCACCTTCCCCACCATTTCCTGTGACTCATAACTCCATCTCGAGAAATGCTAGAGCTTCCTTGTATTTATTGTATAGCTGAACGGACTTCGATTAGGGAACTGTTGCCCAGCCTAGCTTTTTGTATTGCAACGTTTCCATAAATTGTTCATAATATCTCGGTTACTAATAAAAATATTGGAATGAAATAAATTTCAATGTCTTCCTCATATCATTCTCTACAATTAATGCTATGTCCTTTTATAATTGCCATAATTTGAAAGTTATTCCTGAACGAATCTAAAGAATAAGGTATTAAGGTAATAAGGTAATAAGGGCAGCAGTGGAGCTGCTGTAAGGAGCTTGGTGAAATAGTGGCATAAAATTTAGGTTTTAAATAGTTTAAAAGTGTGCAAACCTTAGAAAGTATGAGTGATTACTATTGAATTGTGTGCGAGTTGATTATCTGTGAATGAAAATTGTGAGTACAAAATCGTTGTCTATTGTAATATCTCTTAGAAATATCCTAACCTAGAAGTGCCGGATGGAAATTATTTAGTCAGAGGCCTCGAGGGTTGTAAATTGGACTTTGATCTTCTGGTAATCATTTTGGCTGCCGAAAATAAATGATATAGGAATTATTGAGCTCTCTAGTTTTCTGTAACACGCGACAGTCTACTCTTTCATTCCTTAAATCCAGGAAGCTTGTTTCTTGTAGCACTGAACGGGAGACCTGTTGCACGGTGGTAGCTCTCGAACGTTACATACTTGAAACGGTTCTGTGTTTAGTGCGTAGTGCCTTAGAAAACGAACGTACTCTGTATCCTGTTTGCCTCTCTGCATTATTTATTGAGATCTGTCATCGGACTAAGTGACATCTGATAAAGTATCGCTGATTTGTTATTGCATTTATGTTTCGTCAATGCTGCTTCTTGATCTCTGTTATAAACTTATAGTCATCAGATTCCTCTATTATAAAAAATACTATTGCAATCCCTTATCCAATCAAATTTTAATATTTCTTTTTCTCCAGGAGCCACCTCTACCTTCCTGCCTTGACAGCTCTCTGGGCATTTTTAAAAGCCTTTCTTTCCTTTCCTGCCTCAAATAGTAAATTTCAACGCCGATTAGAAAGAGGTAAATAATGACAAGAACAAGAAGTAAATGTGAAAAAGCTAATAACACGGCGCAGCATCATTTAAATAATATAAAAAATGACTTAATCAATAAAGAAGTGGCTGAAATCGCGGTTACTCTCCACGGTGTCCTCTCGGTGATAAGTAATGAGTTTTCGAGCGATGCAATAATTGACCTGGTTCCTGAAATCACGTCACTTTTAAACAGATATGATGCTTCCATCAAAGTGAATGATGATTTGCAGGTATGTCTTAATGATATGGCTGAAGAAAATCGATTGTTAGTAAGTTCCTTGAAAGCAGAAAAAAATAAACGAAAAGTAGATTTTGAGAATTCATTACACTGCGAAGAGATAGCGGACAGCGAAATAAAAATACTAAAAATTGAAATTGAAAAATTAAAACTAAGTGAAACTTCACTGAAAAAGGAAATAGTAAACAAGAATGAGATGGTTTCACTATTGAGAGCCGATTTTACTAATTTAAATTTAGCTCAAACTCAGGATAATAATTTATTGATGGTATCAGACAAAATCCGAGAAAACTTAAGCAGCATTGATGAAAATAAGAATCCACGTTTAGAGCTCAAAAATGCCGATCAAATAAATACCAAGATTCTAGTAAATATGTCAACTCAAACAAAAACCAAAATAACATGTTCAGACTGTGCAAAACTCCATAAAGAACTGAATGGAAAACATCTTGAATTGTTAGAAGTGAGGCAACGTCGCTGGGAGGATAGAGTTGAGATGGAAGATAAATTAAAAAATGCATCATTAAAAACCAAAACCTGCCCAGATAAGAAACGACCGGCCACGGTAATCAACAAAACTTCCAAAGTGAGAGATGGATGGAATAAATCTTCAATTTCCTCCTCTTCAAGAGCTCCTGATTCATCAAACGCTGGACTTGCGACACACAGATTGCCTGAGAAGAAATATAAAAAAATAAACAAGGCAACTGATAGAATAAAAATATTCGCTGACAGTCATGGCAGACTCCTGGTGGACTTGGTCTCCGACGCGACTGGTGGAACAGTGGATGGTGTCATAAAACCAGGGGCCACTTTCGACAAGGTGACATCAAGCTGCATACGTGATAGTGGCTGTCTGACGGAAGAGGACATGGTTGTTCTCATTGGTGGAACTAACGACTTGGATAGGGATTGTTCAGAAAATTATCTGAAAGCACTGAAAAGACAATTACAAAACCTATCACACACAAATGTATTTCTGGTTAACATACCGCATCGCTTTGACCTTCCTGATGATTCTACTATCAATTGTAAAATAAAAAATGTAAATGAATCTATACTTGAGGTTTGCAGGCCCTTTGAAAATGTGGAAATCCTAAATGTATATAACATTGGCAGACGTTTCCATACCCGCCACGGTTTGCATTTCAATTTGTTGGGGAAACGTTACTTATCCAATTGCATAGCTAAAGCATTCAATAATTTATCACAGGATCTTGACACCCCCATATCAGTTGGTTATAATACAAACACAGTAGTTTTGGATGACGACTGTAAAATTTTCAATGGCAATGAGAAACATTTAAACTAAACTGTGCTGACAAGGAAGTAAACTCTGCTTACAAATATGTAAATACTGATGACTTTGCCAAAAACTGTTACGAAAATATTACCCCTACAGAAATCAATACTAATACTAATATTACAGAGAGTAACCTGTCGGATGAAGTATGCTTTTTATCTTGGAACGTTCAGGGATTGAGAAATAAAATTGATTATCTGGAAACCATTGTACCTGAAAATAACACACATATAATTATAATGAGCGAGCATTGGTTGAAAAAAGATGAAATTAAGTTTGTAAATTTAAATAATTTTAAGCTAGGTTCATATTTTGGAAGGTCAAATAGAATTCATGGAGGCGTTGCTATTTTTGTGAGAGATGATTTTGAATTTAAAGAACTAAATAGAATAAAGGATATGTCGGTGGAAATGATATGCGAAGTATGTGCAATAAAGATACCTGAGTTGAATATTATAGTTCTATCCATATACAGGCCTTATAGTGCCTTATCAAATAATCTGAGTGAATTTCTAGTCAAACTTGATGAGATTTTAATTTATCTGTCTGCTTTTAATTGTAATATTATTTTAGGTGCTGACTTCAATGTTGATTTCAATGTAGAATCTAATTATAGAAATGAAATAAATAATTTATTGTCTAGTTATAATATGTGTATCACAACTAGAGAGACGACAAGGCCAAATGTCTATTCCGGTGGTTCATGTATCGATAATGTTGCCACAGATATTCATCACAGTAGATGGGAGAGTAAAATTGTATACACTGCTTTATCTGATCATTTGGCTATAAGTTTAAGAGTAACTGTTGATAAAAAGTTAGTTGTTGGTCAGCACGAAGAGAAAAATAAAATTCTAATCAGACAAATTAATGAGAGTAGGACAAGTGTCTTTCTTGCACACTTGGAATCGATAAATTGGTTAGCTGTTTATCAACTAAATGATATTGTTGAGAAGATTCGAAAGTTTAATGATCTATTTTTATGGTCAGTTAACTCGGCCTATCCATTAAAGCTTGGGAAAACACGTTCAAATAAAGATGAAAATAAAAAGTGGTATACATCAGAGTTAAAAACCTTAAAAATTAAGTGTGAACAAATGTTTCATTTGTATAAAGACTGCCCGAGCAACACATTGAAGATAGTTTATAATAAGCATAGAAGTGATTATAGGTCTGCAATTAAGAAAGCTAAGCTGGAATACAATAGTAACGTTATTCAGAACAGTAAGAACAAGACTAAAGCGGCTTGGGAAATAGTAAATAGGCACCTTTGCAGAAATAGTTCATCATCCAAAAAATCTTGTGAGCTACCAGTTGACGATATTAACATGTTTTTCTTAAATAGGATTGACCAACTAAGTAAAGAAGTTCCTGAGAGTAGATTTGATTTCAACTATTACATTCAAAAGAGGTCAAAACCGAACTCTAAGTTCAGCTTCAGGCACTTCAGGGTAAAGGAGGTATTTGAAACCATAAATAAATTGAGTAATAGCAATTGTTTGGATATCAATGGACTGAACTCTGCTATTTTGAAGATTGCTGCTCCAAACATAGCAAAAGTTCTGACTCACATTTTTAATAGATGTATAGATTTAGGAATATTCCCGGATGAGCTTAAGAAAGTAAAAATGATACCTGTGTATAAGAAAGGTGACAGGACAAAAATAGAAAATTACAGGCCCATTTGCATTGTAGAGATATTGTCCAAAGTTTTTGAAATTCTCCTTCATAAACAATTAGTTGCTTATTTTGAAAACAACAAGATATTGTCAAAAGACCAGTACGGCTTTAGAAAAAATTTAAGTACATGTGATAATGTTTTAAATCTTGTAGAGGGAGTTATCAAGAACTTGGAGCAACAAAATAAAGTGAATTTAAGAGCTTTTGATTTAACTAAAGCTTTTGAATCAGTTAAACATGAAATTCTATGTAATAAACTCTCTTTTTATGGCATTGAAAAAGCAGCAATAGATCTTATTCGTTCTTACCTTGGTAATAGAGTGCAATTTGTGTTTAAGAATGGTGAGTTCTCAGGTGGTAAAGTGGTCAAGTATGGTGTACCACAAGGTTCAATACTTGGACCGCTTTTGTTCATAATCTATATAAATGATTTGCCAAATATTATAAATAATTTCTGCAACAACAGTTGCCCTTACCTGTTTGCCGATGATTTGGGTCTGAAAGTCAGTGGCTTTGATGAACAGCATATTGATGCATTGCTTGAAAGAAGCACGTTTACTATTGAAGATTGGTGTGCTTCTAATAATCTGAGTCTCAACTCGTTAAAAACCAGTGACCTACAGTTTAGTTTCAACACAAGGTTTACTGGCTTAGGTTCTCTCAAATTCTTAGGTCTTATGCTGGACACAAATTTAAATTGGAAGTGCCACATAGATTATATATCTGGTAAGCTCAGTAAAGGGATATTTCTTCTGCGTAGACTCAGCCATATTGTCAACCATGATGTGTTAATGAGTGTCTATTATGCTCACATATATAGTCACTTGGCCTATGGTGTCCAACTATGGGGAAATTGCTCCACGGCTGTTACAATTTTTAAAATACAAAAAAAAGCACTAAGAATTATTTGTCATGCACCACCACTTGCAAGTTGTAGACCTCTTTTCCAAAAATTAGGTGTGCTGACTCTTCCTTCACTGTATGTTTATGTCTGTTTGGTGTACATGAAGAAGAATCTGGGCAAATATGTTGTAAATTGCAACATACATAATTATCCTACTAGAGGCAGGGAGGACGTGAGAGTGGATTTGCACCGCTATGCTGGCACTCAAAGAAATTGGCAATATATTTCAATAAAATTGTTTAATAAACTTGAGGTCAGACATTTGGAAATTAAACAATTTAAAACATATATTAAAACCATTCTTTTAAATAAATGCTTGTACTCTGTTGAGGAATTTTTGGTATAAAGACAAATTGTTTGTTATATGTCACAGCTTTAATATTTATGAGTGTTATGACATGTAGACATGTAAATTGTTATAACTGATTTTGTGACGATTGTTTTAACATTTGAAAGTGTTTGTAGCAATAAAAAATGATTGATTGATATTTACGATTGCATACGTTTTTATTTTCTTCTATAGCCTTTATTCCCAGCGTTTCACAACAAAATGTTTTAGACAAAACCTTTAGTTCGTTTTCAGATCTTCAAATCGATATATAATAACTAATACTTCATGGCCTTGAAATGACGACCAACATTTACTAAGAAGTATCACCGTGTCCTTGTTTCTGTTCGCGTAATGTGTAGGCTAGCTACAAGAACTTTGTCAGTGGCGGATCTTTCAGGCTGAAGCCCCCAAAACCTCCAAAAATGTTATTGCTTAGTTGTAAATTGTTTACCAATATAATCAGTTTGAAGCTTCTAAAATATTCATTAGCAAGAAAAACCAAATTCCAATTCTTCAATTTTATGATATCTGTTAACGTTTTAATAATGTATAATTTCTTAGTTACATTCACATTGCCTGAAACTAATCAGCACAAAAAGTGTTATGTGTTGCAAAGTGACTAGCGATGTTGACTCTTGGACCAAGTCTCCAAACAAAAATTCTGTGTCCCCATAACTATGCATTTATCACTCTCGCCAGTAGAACTACTTTGTTTCATTAGATGTACGATACACTTGAAAATAAATCCTTTTCACAATTTAATCTGCCTTTCATCAAATTGCATGAGGAAATTAACAAACAAAACATCCTGAAAAAACGTTTTTAATTTAAAAAATAACTATGGTACCACACTGTTTTGATTGCTTCATTATATGAAAGTCCTTTCACAAAATTTTCCTCCGTTCAGCCATCCCCAAAATAAAATCTCTAAATCTCTACCAATAGAAAAATGAGGAGATTCCACAAAAACGTTCATACTCGAGCAATGAATGAGGAATTTGTCACTATAATATCTGAGGCTGCTTTGTAGTTTCGGCTTTAAAGATATTTTGAAAATTGTTTCACAAATTTTGCAAATCTGATTCACATCTGATGAGGGCAGTACTATAAACCTCCACGAGTTTTTATCGATACTAAATTAACACTAAGATTGACAGGGCTGTCATCACAGTTTGAGGTGACAGCTGTTAAACATTCTTCGCATTTGATTTGGAAAATTGGATCCATTGGTTCAGTAGACTATTCCTCTTCATAATTTTCCAACGAAACCTTTGAGGAATTATAAGATATCATGGGTGACAAATACTACTCCATATTTCTTCACAATTCTTCTAAAGAAGAATTAAGAAGAAGTTCCGCATTTCTTCAAGAAGAGAAGAGGAACGAATGGAAATGATAGAAAACAGTGGAGAATTGGAAAAGAGATGACAATAGAAATTTGTAGGAGAGATGAAAATAAAAAAGTCTAAAAAGGGTGAAAATGAGGATAAATTAAAAGTAGAAGAAAATGAAAGAGATTTTTCAAAGTTGTTGACAACAACTCCAATTCACATCTGATT
This sequence comes from Conomelus anceps, assembly GCA_948455865.1. Classification (NCBI taxonomy): domain Eukaryota; kingdom Metazoa; phylum Arthropoda; class Insecta; order Hemiptera; family Delphacidae; genus Conomelus; species Conomelus anceps. The sequence goes on along the minus strand of OX418216.1, from coordinate 77,452,421 downwards.
GTTCAGAATGGGCTTCAAAAGTGGCTTTTTTGAGGCAAATGGAACATACATTACATAAAAACTACTAATAAAAAAAAATTATATGCATTTAAAACTCTTTTTTTGAATTAAATGTTTATTCGATGAACATTATTATAGTTCCAATTTTTTAAAGTAACTACTGTATTTACTTTTTGAAAAACATTAGTTCTAGCTGGGCGTGTATTATAGTTCCTAGATTTTTAAAGTAACTATTTACTTTTTGAAAAACATTATTATAGTTAATATATAATTTAATGTTATAAACATTAAAAATATATAATTCTGATAAATGTACAGACAAAAGTCTAATTTTATTTATCTAGATATGTTGCAAAAGAAGAAGGCTTGGTTGCCTTTCTTTTTTTCTTATCCTTCATATGCAACACTATTTTTTATGTATAATGAATGTTTATATATATTCAATTTTTTGATGGTTATACACATACACGTGCATTACTAAGAGTAACATTCATGCCAAATTTCAAATAAATCGGTTCACGCGTTCAGCCGTAAATATGTTACAAACAGACAAACCCAAACGGTTGACTCGATACAGAGACCTCTCTTCGTTCGGTCAATTATTGTGATTGCATATCATATTATTTTTCCAAAGCAGGAGGAACGAATGTGTGTGTGTGTGCGTGTCTGTGTTTCAAGTACAGTATCAATAATGTAGACGTATGTTGACTAATGTTGACAATACGGCCATAATTGCGATTACTTCCGTATTGCAGAATAGAGTATTTATTTTTCCCAAGAAAGGTGAAATCTTTCCACACTCCCTCATGCTCTTTCTCTCTCTTATCAGACCTAACAATATATCTTTGACGAATACCAATCTATCTTTCATTCTCACTCCTTTCATTCAGTGTGAATGTATGCTTTTTTATATTTTTGTGCACTAGTGAAAGATGACGTGATTTTTACTCTACAGAATTCTCATTTCCAGTCGGCTAATTTAGTTGACTCACTATGAATTATGCTGTTTCCATTTGACCGCTTGAACATTATTTTGACCTCTATTGTTTGACCGAGCGAACCAAAAAAGGGATAAAAAAATTTAAAATGTTAAATATTAAGATTTTTGAAAAATTATTTTCAACATTCAATAGAGCTTTTCAAGTGGAATAAGATTTGGTAGAAGAAAGTTTTGAACAATTGGCTTCTTGGGGATGGCGGTGGCTGAATATCAGAAAATGATGCTTCTGAAAATCAATTTTTTTGGTTGAAATTTATTGGTTTCACGATCAGGATCTTGTTTTGAAAGAAATTATGTTTGTTAAAAATAATAGTGTCATTGAACTCCCATGACTATTTCTAGCAAACACATATTAAAAGGAAATATTTAGTGTGCGCATCATGCACAATAATTATTCAACTAAATCTAAAACATGTTTTGAGATTATGTATTTTTATTACAGAGTTTAATACAATGTTTTGATAAGTGTAGCGTTGAAACTATTTTCAGTTTTTATATAAGGAGAGTTTTTGCATATCGTTACAATATCAAAATGAAACCCTATGGGCTTAGTACTCATAATTCAGCCTTATTTGCTGAATTATAGAAGACCAATAACGATCAGCTATCATATCGGAGCGATGTGCAGTTTCTGCATTGAAAGTAGAAAAATCCCCTTGTTTGTACAGCAAGTTTTAGAAAAATCTGTTAGTCTGAGAAAAAAATATATATACATAATGTATAAAAAACATACTTTTACTGCCACGTTTTCTCAGCATCGGGGTGAAATTCGAACATATTTCAAATATAAATCATAAATTTGATGAAAGAGAAAATTCCAGGACGAGCGCAGCTGTGTTCGTATTTAAAAATGAACAAGTTAACCTTGAAAATCCTCCTTTATCTAACATTACAATGCATTATTACTACCCTCCTAATTTTTAATAATTTTTTATATAGCTGCACACGTCATAGCTCAGGGATAGCGAGGGACTCTGGACAGTACTAAAAAAAATAAGGATTACGATAGTTCAGGGTAAATCAGAAAATTTCAGACCATCCTCAGGGGGATATTACACAATCGTTTATCTTTATATAAAATAGGCGAACATGTTTTTTTGTGATGACAACTCCTCCGTGGTTTCTCGACCGATTTTGTTCGTTCACGTCTCATTTGAAAGATCTCATCGAATAGATGTTTCATAAGGTCTTACATTCTGAAAAACGTGATCGTGGACATGAGGATTGAACGATCAAAGTTTCAATTTTTGCCATTGCTTTAACATAGGGATCGGTGAGCTGAAAATTTTCACATTTCAACGATGATTTGATGATCAGCTGTTTTGAAACAAAAAGTTTATTTTTCATTGTTCATTCAGAGAGAGAGGGTGGGAGGATAGGATAAAGAGGAAGAGAGAGAGAGGAAAGAGAGAGAGAAAAAAGGGGAAGAAGAAAGAGGAGAAGATGAAAAAGACGAAGGAGAAAAAGAAGAATAAGAATAAATAGAAGAGGAAAAAGAAAAAGAAGGAGAAGGAGAAAAAGAAAAAGGAGAAGAAGATAAAAAAAGAAAAGGAAGAAGCAGAAGAAAAAGAAGAAGAGGAAGAAGAAGTGGAAGAAGAAGAAGAAGAAGAAGAAGAAGAAGAAGAAAAAGGAGAAAAAGAAGAAAAAGGAGGAAAAAAAGAAGAAGTGGAAGAAGAAGAAGAAGAAAAGAAGAAGAAGCTGTCACTTTCGGGCGGGACAATGAGGATAAGGTCATATAAAAATGTATGAGGAGCTAACTAACTCTAATGTTGAAAAGTGTGGCCTCTTCGTGGACCTGGACAATCCTTTCCTTGGTGCTAGTCCAGATGGACTAATAGGAAATGATGGGCTAATCGAGGTGAAATGCCTACACTCAGTAAAAGAACTGGACCTAGCAGAACACATAAAGAAATATAAAAATACTTGCTTTGAAACTGTTGATGGTAATATAAAATTGAAAAAGATGCATGATTATTACTATCAAGTGCAAGGCAAGCTCAACATCACAGATCGGCAATGGTGTAATTTCGTAGTTTCTACTCAAAAAGTTGAATTATTTACCGACAGAATAAAACGGGACACATGTTTTTGGGACAAGGTGTTACCAAAATTGAGAACTTTCTATTTGGAATGTGTGCTCCCGGAAATAGTGGACAGTAGATTAGTGCGTGGCCTGAAAATACGATACCCACTGTTCATCGTGCAAGCCCAAAAAAAAACAAGAAGAGAAAAAAGTTAAAAAGAAAGCCAACAACAACATTGAAAAAAATACTCATGGTAACGAACAGTTTAAACTGTAGAGTTTTACACTGTTACAGTTTTAACTGTAGTTTTCAAGTGGTTTATTATTTGTCAGTAAGTAAAGATGCTTATGTGTAGTATGTAGTTCATAGTGAGTAGATAAAGTATGTATAGTATAGATCAGTATGTATAGTATAGATCAGCATGTATAGTATATACTTGAAATTACTTGAACATTAATTATACAGTTATATAATAAATTGAATGGTAACTTTTTTTGTATTAATACCACTTTATATATTTTACTAAACAAAATTTGTCAAAATTGAACAAAACTATGTGGTTTATTATTTGTCATGAAGTATAGATTAGTATGTATAGTATGTAGATCACCGTATGTAGATATATAGTATGTATAGTATATACTTGAAATTACTTGAACATTTATTATAGTCATATAATATATTGAATGGTAACTTTTTTATATTAATACCACTTTATATATTTTACTAAACAAAATTTGTCATAATTAGACAAAACTATAGTTTCATGTGGTTTATTATTTGTCATGAAGTATAGATTAGTATGTATAGTATGTAGATATATAGTATGTATAGTATTGGTCAGTATGTATAGTATATACTTGAAATTACTTGGACATTTATTATACAGTTCCATACAAATAGCATGTAAAATTTAAAACACAATACCACAGACAAGTTATTAGATACTTTTTCTCATTAGCCAATTTTTTTAACCATATGAAGGTTATCAGTTTGTTTTGTTAATTAATTAAAGTTATAGTTTGAAAAATTAAATAAATTTACTCAATGTATGTAGTTTATTCATATAGGTCTACATTGCTAGTCATTGATTTTTCTGTTTCAAAATTCAGTTATTTCTTAATTTTTTGCAGAAAAATGTAATGGCAAACTTTTAAATTTCATAAAATTGATTACTTTCATTGAATAAAACCAAAATTCTTCTTAAAATATTGGAGAACAATAAATAAAGAAAAGATGAGAACGATCTGTGATAAAGATAGTGTAATATCCCCCTTAGTAACTTGGAAACGGAAAAGAGCGAGGCCGGCCGGCTTGCCATGAAAACAGTGCATAGGTATCGGACCGTCGTGAAGCTGGCCCCACCCAAATCGGCAGAAACTATAAATTGTATATCATGAGATTCTTTTGAGTTTCTGCTATTTAATGCCGCAAAAATAAATTTTCTGCTGTTTTCAGGAAAAAAGTTATTTAACTTTAAAAAAAATAATTACTGGGTGGGGCCAGCATCACGCAGCCCCACCCATTTCACAAAACCTAATGAAACACATATCAATAATTTCTGCTGATTTTCTGCTATTAAATGCCACAAAAATTAAATTTCTGCTGCTTTCAGAAAAAAAGTTATAACCAATTTAAGTTTTGTGTTAATGAAACTTAATTCGCTGTAACTCGGTTAATATACACATTACAATAACGGGCTAAGTATCAATCTTTACTGCTAAACAGTGGCTATTGAATGACACTAACAGCATAGCTGTAGCTACACCGGCAAAAAAGAGAAAACAGAAACTATTTTGCCATTTAAATCAATGTTATTTTTTAACAGCCCCACCCACTTTGAAAGGTTATTTCAAAATATGTCATTGTCTTCAGCTGAGTTTCTGCTATTCAATGCCACAAGAATTGGAGTTTCTTCAGCTTTTAGAACAAATTAATAGCTGATTTAAGGTCGGCAGTATGCTGAAACGCAAGGCAGGGCAGGGCTGCTATAAGCCAGGTTAGGTTTAGCCAGATTAGTTTTATATAGAGCTTGTGCGTTTTCTGGTGAAGCCTGTGGGTAGCTGGAGAAAGAGGCTCTGAAAAGAAAGAGAAAGAGGCTCAGGTTTGCCGAGAATCAGTCTGCGCTCTCACACTGCCCGAGCAATTTCAACTTCCCCTCCCAAGCATAGCCCCCACTTGTCACTACAGCCCCTCACACGGCTCACACCCAGGCATTACGAAGAAACGCGCGACCTTTAGTAATCTGTTTCTGTAGCCCATGATTATTCATGGCGCCCTGCTTGCTGAGGAACAGACCTACTGCAAGACCCTACATACACTGCCCCAGACCCATAACAACGTACTGATGCGCCCGTGGCAAAATTTATGAAATATCCACTTGAATAGCAGTTAGGCGGTGCAAGAGGGGGAGAAGTTGTATGACGGAAAGTTCTCATTGATAATGTTTTAATTCCATTGATCAATATATATATAATGATGGCAACAGGAATCAATCCCGCGGACCAGAGCAGTGGCAGCAAGAGTTGTACGCTCTAGCCGACTGAGCTATTCTAGCGGTAATATATATATATATGGCTATTCTTATAAATTTTATAATATAAAATAATCATACAATTTGTAAAATTGAATCTAATGTTCACCACTGTGAGAAAAAAAGGTGTCAAAATTTTTCGTTCAAATTTAAATGTAAGTTAATAAAATCTTCGTATTTGTGATGGTGAATTGGTGATGTTATGGTAGATATCCTTAATGAAAAAGACGTGATGTTGTCACAAGCAATTTTATTGTTTAAAACCGAGATACTATTGTTTCGGTTGTCAAACTATTTTCAATCTCAATCGAACCTTAACTCAAGGGCGGATCCAGCAGGGGGGCGCGGGGGGCGCGCGCCCCCCCCCCTTGAGGTAGTGTGAAGATATAATTTATTTTATGGTTAATGCTAGTGAAAAATGATACATCTTTTTTCTTTATACATCTATTAAGTAATCCAACTGATTCGAAATCTTTATTTTTCTGATAGTGATGTTATGGTAGATATCCAAAATTAATAAGAATACTGTAAAATAATATTGTCATTAGCCATATTTATTTTAAAAAAAGTAGACATGATTATTTCGGCTGTTTCTCCATTTGGTGTCCCCTCAGCAGGGCTGGATTTATAATGCTGGGGGGGGGGGGGGGGGGCGCAAAATGTATTCGAAATTTTTCATGATTTATTAGAAGAAAATTTAAGTTTTGAATATTAACATCACTTTAATTTGAATGATTCACTATGCGTGGTTCTAGGTCGTATGATGTAGTGTCTATGTATAACTAACTGTGAATGTATAATGAGTAATAATGGTTTAATTTTTTTTGCAATGTTGAACACGTTTTAAAAATTGATTAATTTTTATGTATTTATTGCTCATGTGACATCAGAGTGGTGCAGCTATAAGGGAATAAGGTGGATAGATCCGCCAGACAAAATAAATTTAAAAATTTTAAAAAGCCTTTAGAGACAACATTATTGTCAAATGAAGATGTATGAAATCGATAAAAATGTGGTAAGATGGATTATATTTTAACAAAAAAGAAACCGACTTCAATAAAATGATACTTAAAAAATTAATAGTAGCCTATAGAGCAACCCCAAACTCTCATTTTAAAATAAAATTTCAAGTATAGTATGTACAGTACCAGAATCAGAAAAGGTGAGGGATCAAAAAGAGCAGAGTATAAATACCTGCATTTAATTGTTTTACTAAAACAATGAGGGCCCGGAACACACTTTGACAATAATGTAAGAGCTTGATGAAATTTACTTTGACACATAACGTGGGTTGAATTTTCAAAATAGGTGAATTCATATCTAGAATAGCTTAAAATTTGGTTTCAGGGGAATTGTTTCATTTTTCAAAAAGTTACAGAGGGGCATACCAAAACCAGTTTCAAGGGAAATCTTTTAGTACGGTGCCCTATTTGTACGGTAGCCCAACTCAGGAAAGATAAATGATCAAACATAGGGGAATGGGAATAGTTTCAAGTAAGCCGGCTCTAATTTTCTTAATGAAGGTCCGGATCACCCATTGACAATGATACGAGAGCTAGATGAAATTTACTTTAACGTGGCCTCCTGGCGTTTTGTGTTTATTATTTTAAAATATACTTAAACTTTATACTTGACTGCTATTAATATCAGATACATAAATAGTATACCTAAAATATATAGATGTTAATTACGATTATAAACTTGCTTTAAACGTACTTACATTTTTGTGAGTAGTAGTGCACGCGTTTCAAGACCCGAGTACCATCTTCAGCAAACAGAGAATACATAGGCCTAATCCGTCTCGCTCTGTATACTCTATGTAGTGTACTCTGTACAGCAGTTTATATTCTCTATTCACTGAGAATAGGGCTGAGGTCCTTAAAAGCGTCTGATACTTCTTACAAAAGTCAAGTGCTGGTGTAAAATGCAAGTTCGTTATCGTAATTGACATCAATAGTACCAACAGTTCATGTAAGGATGAAAACAACTGATGAAATTAAGAAAATATATACTTATTTAATATTCCTTCTTACTGGCTCTATCCCCTTGAATAGAACAATTATTATTGTTGCTTACTTTCAATAAGATTTCAGGTCTGAACACGTGTCAGATCATGATAATTTTCAATTAATTTTGCTATAATACAATCATTTTTGTACAAAACTAACAGCAGTTTTTTCAGTTTAAGTGCTTCAAAAAAGTAATCTCTAGGCATTCTCTAAATTTTTTCCTAGGGAGTCCCCCTGGACACCTTCCCGTGAGGGGTTCTCCATAACATTTAAAATTTGAAAAAAATTTCCGGGCGAGTACCCCGGACCCCCTTTTTGTGCAGGGTATTCCATAGCCCCTCTCACAAAAATCCTAGGGTGCGCCCCCCCCTTACAAAAATCCTGGATCCGTCCCTGCCTTAACTGAAAAAACAATAGCAGCTAAATTTATATCTTATTACATGGAATGACGCCATGTTAGCTATCATCATCTGAGTTTCTAATTGGCTGACCTTCGCTCGTAATACTTCTGTGACTAGTCGTAAGCTATGATCAGGTCGTGTAATTGAGGGTGTGTCTGGTCCTACCGCACGACCAATCACTATCTTGAGTAAAGAAGTTCAGCCAATTAGAGACTCAGACTCTGATAGTCAATGGCATAATTTCATGAAAGGTATAAATGTAGCTGCTATTGTATCTTAGTTATAGTTTGATAGATAGACTATTGATAATGGTGTAACAACCGAAACTGTAGTATCTTGTTTTTAAACAGTAATAGTGCTTGAAACAATATAATGTGTTTTCCATTATTAAATGTGAACATATTTGAAGGAGGTCTATACATTATTTCAGAATATGAAAGTAGTAGGCTACCTTTTATCACTGTAACCACTGCTTTAGAACTTTGGAAATCTGCATAATCTGAATATATGTGAAATAACCGTGATGGGAATGGGCGAGGAAAGTCATGTAAGTTTGTAGACTAGATTTTTTATTTGTGAAGAAATGAGTTGTGTTAGAAACTATCTGAATTACTCGTGTATTCAGATACTGTATTATGTAATTTTTCATAATTGAAATAAAAAATTGAAACTAGACATCATAGTTTCTGCACAGTGTCAAAGTACAACCGTAACTGCCATATAAACTTCAGTTATCAGCTATATAATCACTACACGGTGGTTCGGGACCTACCTTAATCTATAGGTTCATTCATAATCATGAAGCTCATTACGCTCGCACAAGTGGGTAATTTCTACTCATGTGAGTATAATTTCAGTAATGAACTGAAACTATTCGCCCTTTTCAAGGAGGTTAGAGATAGAGTTTAAGTCAATTCTTTGATGCTGTGCAAAAACTCACTATTGACAGGTAAATAACAAGTTCAGATTATAGGAATACTAGCTTCCCTACGCAAAAAAACGCCACTCATATAATAACAGAGATTTTTTGCAGAATAATTGACGTTGACACTATCCTTAAAGCCATAAAATGATTTCTGCGCATAAGTCATTAATTTGACAATCGTTGGCGCATGAGCAGAAACGATTTTATGGTTTTGAGGTTAGTGTTAGCGTCAATGTCGTTTCTTAATTTTTTGCTGGATGATGCCCACATTTAAGTCCAAGATTTGCGCTTAGTTGGAGGATGACAGAAATTTTTCTAAGCGCAACAGGATTCAATCCCGTGGACCGGAGCAGTGGCAACAAGAGTTGTTTTCATCCAAATTTTTTTAAGTTCTCTCTCTCTCTCTCTATAAAGATATCAGTGTATAGAACAGACTATCAGTCCAAACTCCACCATCTCATACAAATGTATCATCAAGTATTTCATATGGCTTACCATTATCTCCAGTCTTACCTTCCGTTTGTGTATGTACATGAATAGATTTTAAGATTTTAACAAAGACTGACAATATTTTGTTAAATGATACGTGATGCTGCTTGTTATTCTTTAATTTGGAATTGTAACTGTTGTAATACAATATTTGTATGGATAAAGAAATCAATCAATTCTCTGTATTTCTCAAACTTTATTACAATAATTTCACAGATCACAGATTCATGTATTTGGATTAAAAATATTTCACAAAATAGTTGAAGAAAAATTTTTCGGTTGTAGACCGCTGAACATATTATATAGACTGCTCTATTCGTAACTTACAATCCATATAATATAGTATTTCTAGAACTTACTTTTTGGTTGTTGAAATAATTTTCAAATAAATAAGCAATGAATATTCAAAACAATTCAAACTTCACATTTTAAGTGGAATTACGTATGTATTGTGGATGATCATCCTAATAATGTCTTAGAAGATCACCATCCAAGCGAGAAATACATATGAAGTTCTTAGCGTCAGACAGCTGTATATATTAGTTTTACTCACTTACATGAAGAAAAATACAAATGTAAATAGTTTAATTGCCCATAGTCATAACACAAGAATCAGAAACTTAAATTTTCAAAATGTACCTAGAATGAATACAGCTTTTGGACAGCGGTCAGTAGAATATTTGGGTCCTAGGGTTTATAATAAAATGCCACAAATAGCAAAAGAAGAAGAGAACATACATAGTTATAAAAGAATAATTAGGGATTGGTTACACGAAATTGGAATCTACACTAGCGAGGAGCTTATAGTAAGTAGAATGTAGACAATATATAATTATATAGTAGGGTAATTAAGTGTTCATATTGTAGTAATGTCACATTATTGTGGTGTATATTGGTATTGTATTATATGTTATTATGGGGTATATTGGTGGTGTATCTTTGTTGGTTATGGTGTTATTAGTTATATATATTATTATTATTATTATTATTAGTTAATTAAGTATTGTTATAATGTAGGTACTAACTGGTTAAGAAATTTTGCAGAATAATATATTATTATGATCACCCCGACACATATCATTATAGTGGGGTATCATAATTAGGAATAAAATTATATTATTTAGTAGCAATTTTATGAGTCGGGATTCTCCTTAATATCTGTATCTTTGTTTTTTGAATAAACTCCTCTGGATGTTTCGCAGTATCATCCAGAGAAATTATTATTATTAATTATTATATAAGGTTTTAGTACGAGTTCCTTTTAAAATGCGAAAACCCCACATTAGTTGAACATAGCTTTTCAATATTTACGCGACCAAATACGGTAAAAATTGGTACACATATCCAGTTGAGGCCCTAGACAAGTCCAGAAAAGATTTTTAAAATTTACCTCTCAAGGGATTGAGATCGCAGTTGATAGAAGTCAAATAGTTACCACGTGCGCTTCACACGCGTAAGGTTCCCGGTTTGATCCCGGGTGGAACCAATTTTTTTTACTCAAATATTTGGCATATTTTGCTTAACAATGCATTCAACATTGATTAAAAGGGTAAATTCACATGAATTCTTAGTATATTCCCGTAAATAATTGATTGCTTGTTTTTTATATATTTTTAAGAGACCAATATTATACTTTATATAAAACTTTATACTTAATACTTTAATAGAAAATGAATAGAAATTTAAAAAAATAAAACAAAAAATAAATGAAATATATTTACATTTATTTAAACAAATAATAAAAGAAATATATTTGTGTGTGATCAAGTGGATTCGATAATGGTTTAGATTCGCAAATCTGGACAAATATGTTTTCCTTTTATAGTCTATCCGTATTTATAGACTATAGATAAGGTCAAACAATGACAATTTGTGGCTTAGATTTAGAAAATCCGTGCTTTTATCGCGGTCAATTATATGTTGCGTGTTCCAGGGCTGGAAAACCATCAAATTTATTTTAGCATACTCCTGAATGATTAACCAAAAATGTTGTACATCCAATGGCATTTCGAAAAATTAACTTTTTGGAAATTGAAAAAATATATCTGTCATGCAATACTTTCAGTTCAATATTTAAATATTTAACACAACGTCTACATCTCACTAGAAGGTTGAAATTTGTAATGTAACTTCAGTGGGAGGTGGCGAATAATAAAATCAAGGAGAATTTTTTATGAGATTGCAGCAACGCGCGACGGGCCTGCTAGTTTATTTATAAAAGTGTTGAGGTTAAAGTAAGTTAAGTGTTCAGGTATGTTTTTTGGGAGGTGGAAATGCATTTACGCACGTTGTGTTAGGCTCTTGTAGGTGTAAAGTACTGAATAAAGCCACCTCCTTCTTCTGGACCCGGCTGGAACTGTTTAGGTAAAATGTTAAATCCTGACTTTAATGCTTTACTGAAAAGTTAGATAGAGGATCTAAGTGATATATTTACACAAAGGGCGAATTTGAGGTAATAAAGCATCTTACGTTACTTAACCCATGGTTTGCACATTATCAATTTTACGCAGAATTTAAGAGTGGCCATAATAATAATAATAACAATAATAATAATAATAATAATAATAACAATAATAATAATAATAACAATAATAATAATAATGATATTGAAATTAAAGGAGCTGTCCTGTAAAGTTTAAGTACTTGGGGTTCACCATCACGCAGAATGGTGATACGAAAGAGGATATAAAAACTAGACTGGCGCTAACCAGAAGTTGTATACGGTAGTTGCATCCCATTATTTGGAGTAGGAGTATATGCACAGAAAGACTAAACATATGATATTCAACACAATAGTAAGAAGCATGACATACGGAGTCAAGGAAAGAAGAACAAGAGGTAAGATGCAAGCTGTAGAAATGCAGTACTGGTGAAGATGCTGTGGGGTCACCAGATTGGACAAAATCAGAAACAAGGAGATTACAAACAGAATGAAGGTGGAATATAATATAATAAAGTTTATTGAAGATAAAAAATTAAATTGGTACGGTCAAGTAACTTGGTGCGAGAAGGGCGAGTGCTAGTAAATGGATCGGAATTGTGACGGACTGGAGCCCAATGGGCAGAAGCTGTCTCTCTATCCTTCCATGTAATCTAGGAAGAACTAGAAATTTGTGGTGAAATGAGGTGGATGAAGCAAGAAATTTGGGGCAAGAGATTTGAGGGTGGTGGATGGGAGGAGAGAGAGAGAGGTGGAGAATCCGATTAAAAGAAGGAAGGCAGTAAAACACTGTAAAATGCTTGAGTATATATAGGTATATATTAAACACTACTAGATTTAGCATTTAGCCAATTGAAAATAATTTGAAGCAAAATATTTATCGAATATTAGCAAAATAAATTATAATACATGTAAGTGAGATATAATGATGACAAATATTTATGTTGAGGTATTATGAGACAACTCAAAAGTAATATTATTATAACGGAATTTAACGGTAATAACGATATAACGGAATAATAAGACTGGTTATACGTTAAAATTGAAATCGATAACGATGATAAATGTAGTCAATATAAATAGTTTTAATAAGTATAATTATTATAGGAGGTAAATTGAGAAAAAAGGTATATGAAACTAGTGTTAATAATATTGGTCAATAATGTGTGTTAATAATTTATACATACATATATATATATATATATTGTGGCGTCGCATTTTCATTGAATAAGCTGGGGGCATATATTCACCTTAAGCGACAAACGAAATTTTAAGACAGACCTATTATAGTAGCAGCCTAGTCTATGCTGCATACTGCTATTTCACCAACAATAACAATAATAAATTAAGAATAAATTCGAATAAATAATCTAAAAATTTCAAATTCATATAGATAAAATGTAATACAAACCTAATATTTCATATATTTCAATTTATTTATTTTATTGTTTATTCATTCATCTTTCCAAATAGTACAAACTAACCTAATTTTTATTGGATCCATTGTTTACCACTCTTATCAGTAATCAGTGAGCTGCAAATGAACCGGCTTTCGGACAAGTTTGGTCAATCGAATTATGTTTATAAATTATTATATTTTCTAAAAACTCATTGTTAGGGCCAAGGACCGCTCATAATTTTCCCCACCCAAGAAAAAATGGATTTGGTATAAATTTCACATTATTTTGCTTTTTTAAATGTTCTAATCCGTGACATGTAGAATTTTTGTATAGGTTTCAGCACCTGTAATTCTGGATATCACGTGACTTTTTCTTTGTAAAATTTCATTCAGGCGTTTCTCTCAGTCCTTGCCAAATTTTCCTATAGGAAAAAGCCAATATATTTTGTGTGGCCAAACGTTTTTGGATTAAGTGTTTAACGGTAAATTTCTTGTGCAGGATCAAAAAAGTATTAATCGTAGAGTTCCTACAGACGATTAATGTCTAAATTTTAAACTTCAAATCATTGTTAAACCCCAAAAACGACTTCAAGCCCAGCTGAGTCATGGAGTACCTGATGACAGCCTAGTTGAGGGAATAGCTGCCTTCTACCGACTATATTCGTCAAAATGATGAATATAAAAAATTATATATTATATGGAATACCATTAGTGCGCGCATAAATAGTGTCGCCGAATATTTATGTCGTTTTCTGGACGATCTCTATTTTAAATTGCAACTTGTACAGGCACGACGTCTTCCCTTGTGGGCTAAACACCCTTAGTGAGGAGAAATAACGCAAGAACTATTAAAATTTTAAAATCACTATCTCAAACTAATTTTAAAAGTCTTAAAAACCATATACCCAATTTTCCGATATATTTTAATAAATTTGATTTGATTTTATTCTTGTTCCATGGTTGGAACCTACATTTTTCAAGTGGCTATAAATTTTCAATTATTACCATTATTATAATATATATATTTATTTGTATAGTTGTATATTCAATATTCTATGCCTATAGCGGATTGGAACTTTTATCACACACAGCGGCGTTATTCAAGTAATAGCGGCCATTTCATCGGTGAAATTGAAGTATTGGTTATATCTTTCATCAGCATAAGATCTAGGTACTGCCGAAGATCTACCATAATATTGGGATATATGTCCTTTCCAAGCCTACAAGGAATAATTGTAAGGATTTTTGAGGGACATATCACTTTTCTCGTGACTTGATTTTAATCTGCTTAATCGCTCAGTTCATCCACACCTACCCCATACAGAGAAATTTCAACGGGCAGAGGAAAATTCAACACTATAATATATATATATAGAGAGAGAGAGAGTGAGAGAGAGCGAGAGAGAGGGATTGAGATATATAGATAGATAGATAGATTTTATTGTCAATTGTCACAAGGCTTTCGCCTATTGCAACATACAGTTTACAAATTATTTGATTTTACAAAATAATAAATAAATACAAAGTATTGGAAATAATAGTTACAGAATATATAATTACAGAATAAAGATAATAATTACAAAACATTTGAAAAATAATTACCATCCAGATACCTAGATTCAGTAACACATTACAAAACTAAATTATAAGATAAATTATGCATTTTCATGTGAAATAATAAATATTAAAATGAGAAGAAATTATAATAATCATAACTAATTCCAGAAAGTAATTATTTAAAGGTTGAAAACAAAAAAGAAAAGTTAAGAGTGAGAGAGTGAGTGAGAGAGAGCGAATGAGTGATTGATCTATTGAGAGAGAGAGCGTGCGCGTGTGGAATGAGAAAGGGGAATGGAAGCAGATGTGATGCATTGTGACAGGGGCGAACAAAATCACTCATATATCATTAGTAGGCTACGTCGACTTTGGCTTTGTAAAGCATGCGCAGAAATGAACCTGTTAACTCGAAATTTATGATACACCGTATCGAATCAGAGAACAAGTCAAACGTCCTTGGAAAGATAGTCAACAGCTATAAAAAAACGGACAGGAACAGGAGACATAATAAAAGAGTGCCGACCCATGACGGAATTGAGCATGGGTGAAACCCAGGAAGGTACAGTAATATATAATAACCCTTATATTAAACCCTTTTTAAACCTGACTTGAGATTTTGACTTTTGTAGTTATGGTTTTCAAGTTTTCTTCAAAATCGTTTAGAAGACATTATTTTAAAAAAACCTAAATCTTATTATATTGTATATTATGTAAAATAATATGTGCATTACTAACCATGCTCAAATGCATTAAGAATGCACAAAAGTGTAACTTTCAAACATTTCCCGGGGGAGGACCCCCGAACCCCCCTTCTGCTAGGAGGTAAACCATACCCCCAGACCTCCCAGTAAGTGACAGCTCCGGTACTTCTCAATTAAAAAATTAAGCCTTGCTCTGGCATGTACATTAGTAGTAAGTTAACATTGTCTTAAATGGCCGGTCTAGCTACCACTATGCTGATGGTGTCATTCAATAGCCATGGTTTAGTAGTACAGACTGACACTTTGCCCGTTAGTGTAACGACTATATTAACCGAGTTACAATCAATTAATTTTCGTTGACCCAAAATTTAATTGGTTATAACTTTTTTCTGAAAGCAGTAGAATCTTTACTTTTCATGGCATTGAGTAGCAGAAATTCAACTGAAAATCTTGACATATATTTAATTGAAATTTTCCAAGTGGGTGGGGCTGGTTAAAAATAACATTGGTTTAAATGGCAAAATAGTTTTTGCTATATCTTTTTTTCCGGTATAGCTACAGCTATGCTGTTAGTGTCATTCAATAGCCACTGTTTAGCAGTAAAGATTGATACTCAGCCCGTTATTGTAATGTGTATATTAACCGAGTTACAGCGAATTAAGTTTCATTAACACAAAACTTAAATTGGCTATAAATTTTTTTCTGTAAGCAGCAGAAATTTAATTTTTGTGGCATTTAATAGCAGAAAATCAGCAGAAATTATTGATATGTGTTTCATTAAGTTTTGCGAAGTGGGTGGGGCTGCGTGATGCTGGCCCCACCCAGTAATTATTTTTTTTGAAGTTAAATAACTTTTTTCCTGAAAACAGCAGAAAATTTATTTTTGCGGCATTAAATAGCAGAAACTCAAAAGAATCTCATGATATACAATTTATAGTTTCTGCCGTTTTGGGTGGGGCCAGCTTCACGACGGTAGGTATCGGTTGTGTGGTGGAGGGAAACCCTGAAGGACGTATTCTGGTTGAGTGGGGAGTTGCGAAGAGAACGATTGATAGAGGGGTCTAGAGAAAGAGAACTAGAGAAAGAGACCTAAATATTGAGTGGTGGGTTGGCGATGTTAAGGGGGGAGGGGGTAGTCTACTCACACACATGCAACGTCACAGCACTGATACAGTGCACGACATTTAGTGGCAGGAACTCGACAACACTGATCATCGCACAACCTTAAGTGTTCTTTTTCAACGTTTCTTTTTGAATATTATTGGACAGTTTATTGTACAGTTATTAATTAATTTTAGATCGGCTTTTTAACTTTTAGTGATCGATTCTTGTACAGTTTATTGAAAACTCATTATCAGTTGAACAATATCGTGTTATCTGTCTTTAATTGCTTATTTTTCTGTAAGACATTACTGAACAGTGAGTGTTGTGATTATTTGTGTAAATAAAGTGCGAATGTCAATTTAAGTGTTGCCAGCGTTATTTTAGACATAGAACCCGTGACAATATCAAGCCTTATCGATACTAATTTATTGATACTGTACTTTTCTGTTCCAGTACGAAAATCAGAGTCTGAGCTTGACTTTAATGGGACTATAAACAAAGGATAAATTGTTGAAGTGCTTATTAGCGGGAAATTGAACTGTTGAATACAAGCAGAATACTAATGAAATTATCAGTGTTGGTGAAATTTTATGACACTGTGGTGGGGTGAAAGTTGAACATGCGTCGTAAATCAGTGTATTTTCCATCTTAGTTTCTAAATTATGGTATTCTTGAAAAGTTCTGATGAATTACATTTGTAGAAATGATTTATCATTTTTTACATATTGATGAAATGGGTCTTGAAATAAACTATTCTAGTTTCTGAATTTTTCTAAGCCTACTGTAGTACTAGTATTGGAACATACTTGAAAACATGAAAAAACCGAACATAAAAAAATGAAGAATTGCTTATCAAAACAAGTAATTTCCAAGACTTAAAAATGAAAAAATAACTCTGCGGAGATTTCCATTATTATCAGTGATTGAAATTTGATATACTAACCGTGATTCCATACTTCACATAGAAGACCTCAGTATCTGAATAGATAACTATACTGTAGGTTGATCCCTGAAAAAAAACATGAATAGACAAACAAAATAAAGCTATTCAACCAACCATAATTTTTTCGGAGGATGTAGCCCACATAGGTCTAAAACTTGTGCATGGGTAATGAATTGGATGATGGTGATTGATGGAATTATTCCTATGGTTGTGACCAACCAGAAGCGAGACAAAAATCGTGTTTGAAATTCAACGAAACTACGACTGAATCCTTAAGAGAATTTTATTTATTTTATACACAGTACATAGAAAGTACTATCGCCAATGAGTATAATAGAGTAAGTACATTGAATATATTATGCATGTACGTGCGCCATAGTACTTCAACTAAACTATGCATATCGCCAATCCACTAACTCCAGCTAAACTCATTACTATCGAATTGAATCAATCTTCAACATTAGGTCAATATGAACAGCGATTTTCATAGAGTGAAACATAAATATTCCAATCTTCAATTGAAATTGCTCCAAAACAAGAAACTGTTCTTAAAAATATCCCTTTGGAGGATCAGAAATAAATTTCGAGTAGTTAAGCTGAAAAGTCTATTGAGTAGAGGAACAACAATATAACTCACTTCTCTCGCAGTAGGGAAGTAAATGAGAAATTCAGAGGAAAATTCTTCCACTGAAATAAGATTGTTCCAACAATTCAAATCTCCGGGATATAATGATCGACCCTGCAGTTTGATAATCAATGCTTCGACCCTGGAAAAGTTTTATTCGATGGAAATACTCCTTCAATATAGTGACATTGTACTCATTATTATTCAGACATGAAATAAATTTTTTTGTATAAATCGAACTTGTATTAATTTTCATGAATATATTTTTCTATCAATCCAACTTAGAAAACTGTTGTTGAAGTACCAAGTGTTTATAAAAGAATATCGATGTTTTAAACCTTTTTAGTTTCTATTATGTACAACTCACAATTAAAATTATTGCATCAAATTAAAAAGCAACGCAAACAGCTTTTTACGTTGTTTGTTTGTTTCTGTAGGCACGCCATTGCAACGAAACTCACCTGAATTGAATGGTTTTTTCCATATCTCGGCGAAAACGTTATAGACCTTTCTTTATTGGAGAAGTGCCTGTAACTTGTACTTCCTATTGTGATGCTTCAGACTCTAGACTCTTGAACTTTGGCTATTCTCTCAATTGGAAAAATACGAACCACAGAACTTAATTTGAATCCATTTGACCGCCTCACTGGCACAACACAGTAGACGATTGATTGGACGTCACTGTACTCGACCGTTGGATTGGCCGCAAAGGGCCAAATAACAAAGCTTGTTTCACATGGCTTCCACGTTCAACCTATCTAAATCATATGAAGCCAAGGGATTTCTCTAATTGGAGCTCATAAATGATTGTGTTTATGTGCCTCCGTTACCAACTGATCTATCCGAATTAAGGAAGAGGATTGAAACAGCTGTTTCAACAATCACTCCACACTTATCAAATCTTGGGAAGAGCTGGCTGATCGATTTGATGTATGCTGTATGAAAAATGGAGTTCACATTGAAATCTTTCAAGCTTGTAGGTGAAGCATGAGTTGCTTTTTCATTAAATGTATCAATTTCAAATAAAATCAAATTTCTTTTTTCAAATGTACAAATGAAACTACAAATTGTTTAGTAAAATAGCAAAATATATAAAAATTGTAAATAATATTCCCAACCTAAATTGAATTTCTAAAATACTACAATTTTAATTGTAAGTTGTATATAATAAATACTACAAAGCTTCAAAACTAATATTATTATGAATCATAATTAAACACCATGATTAAACACCCGGTGCTGTGAGTTCAGCCTCATGGTTCAGCCCTTCAGCCGCTGCTGAGTTTGGTTTATAATTCAAAACATTTTTTTGTCTTGGTAAAATACTGTTGAGTTTTGAAAACTCATAATCAAGTATGTAGTTATTTGAAAGTGGTATCCTTCAACATGAATATATCATGTACTCTTTATTGATTATTTATTTAATAAATAATACTATTCATATTAATTTCGCGCTATTAAATTTTGAAGAAGTTGGGCTATCATAATAGGTTGTGACTAATTTATTATATTTCTGTAGCCCGATGAGAAAAATATTTTTATAAAAAAAGAAAGAGAAATATAAATTCTTGAATAATCATAATAAAATATGTAGAAATTTATTTTTTGAACTCAGTGCCGCGAAGTGCTTGCCTGTAAATACAGCCAAAAGTGTTTTGTTCAAGTGCCGTACTAATCAGAATGCCATTCTGTTATTTTGACTATTGAGGGTTTATTGAAGCTATGAATGAAGATAAAATGGATAATTATTCTTGGCTTTAGAAATGCATTATTTCAAATAGTCAAGTATTTTTTTAAATATTTTATATTATATCATATTTATAGCCTGTAGTTCAATATAGTTGAATCGTATCCATCCTGTGCATTGTTGTTTTTTGACTCAAATTTTCACAATTTTAAAAAGGAATTACTTGAATGTACAAGGACATGAACTCACCTAGGTACTCTGGAGTAAACCCAGTTGGCCATTGTCTTCGCACGTCTATAACCTGCTGTGCTGGCACTTGTATAAGAACCATCAATGCCGCAACTCAAAATAATCAAATTTATACTGACCCAAATAATAACCACACAACTCCTACGGAGACCCATTTACTGAAATTTCTATTCACACAATGACAGATAGGAGAAGTATGATTCAATCAGTCTTGCACCTCTAGTGATTAAAAATAAGTAGTTTGACAGGTCTTGGACGATTCGATGAGTTCTGTTGTGCTCATTGAAATCATATTGTTATCTTTGTGGACACAAGTGTGCAAATCAGTAGCAGATTCAAGTAGGTTTGTTTTAAGAAGATTATTGTCATAACAATATCGGAAATATTTTAAAGAAAAATAATACTGGAGTAGAATTTTTGTAGCTTAAAATTATTATTGGCGGCGTTGAATTAACATTGATAATACTTTTACTCACATTATCACTCACTCTATCCGAGCCATTGGGCCATTGGTACTGCTCTCCTGTGTATAATGATCGTAGCATACGTTATTTATCAATAGAGGCGATCTCCACTGCAACCTAATGACACTATTTTCCAACCAACAGTCACTATAACGTAAACTCTCCAGTCCTCCAAGTGATCGACCTTCCACTGAAGGGAAGGGTTCTAGTTGAAGGGTTAGTGTTTGTGGTAATTTTCACATGACAAAATAACATTACTAAGGACGTACAAGAACTGACTAGGAATAAGTGCAGCAGAGTCCGCATTATAAATAGTGAATAATGTCTGTTACAAATATACAGTAAACAGTATCATTGACTGAAATACAGAGAGAGATAATGAGCTAGGCTCACACAGAGTGAATTTAAGTAAATGCTACAATGTACAAATGACAGGGAAAAACTCATGGATAATTATGGAGGGGTTTTAAAATTGACAATTATTAGAATAGTAGATTTTTCATAGTAGCCTATAGTGAAAGCATAATATTGATTGATTAAAGCATTAATATTGATCGTATAGGGCAGGGGTTCCCAAACGGCGGTACGTGTACCACTGGTGGTACGCGCCACGTGTCCTAAAAGAATAGTGACACAAAAAACTTGTTCTGTGATGAAGAATGGTTGTCAAGATTATCTACCTGGTATTTTTGATAGACTTAACATGCTGAACATGAAACTTCAGGGAGCAAATACAAAATTCTTCACAGCCAATGACAAATTAAACTCTTCCAAGAAAAAGTTAGTCCTTTTAAGTTTGCAAATGAAAGAAAAGAATGTCTGGGAATTTCCTAAACTGTCATAATTTTTTGGAGAAAATGATATACCTCCAAAGACAGATGTGTTTTTTGATATAATTCTGCACTTGGAAGCTCTTCGAGAAAGTTTTAATAAAAATTTCTCCAAAGATTATTCCAAACTTGACTGGATCACAAATATTTTTGCGGTATCACCAAATGAACTTCCGGAATTTTTTTAGATTTAACAAAAGACAGATTCATGAGTTATGTTTAGAAAGAGAAATCTTTATCAGACTTCTGGATCGGTTATAAATCCGAGTATTCAATGCTCTTCCGGAAAGCAATGCTGTTTTTGATGCCATTTGCCACTAATTACTTTGTGAGAGAGTGGTTTTTCTGAACTGTTGTGTATCCAAAATAAATATAGGAACAAACTAACAAGTGTTTAATTGAATATAAAGTTTTATTACTCATTTAATGAATATTTTAAAAATGTATAAAAATAAAGAATTATATATAAAAGTAAGAATATAAAAAATAAATGAATATAATTCACGTTTCTGATAGAAATAGGTTCTTTCAATCTACACCCCTCAGACCGGTGATGGTGGTACGCCAAAATCTTCAAAAACAATTCAGGTGGTACGCAGTTGCTAGAACGTTGGGGACCCCTGGTATAGGGGATAGACTTTTCAAAATTATATTCATATAGCATTAATGATGAAGTATGAAGCATTTACAAACGTTTAAAAAATTCAGTTTTAAAGGTTCAGTTACTGGCCAGAATGTGATATTTGATGAAAGAGATGTGTTATGATGTTATGCAATATGCTGAGGTTTGGAGAGAGAGATGTTATGTTAGTTTTGATTAAAAGTGAGAGGGTTGAGTCAGGGACGGATCACAAAAAAATTTATTCGGAGAGGGAATGGGCACTTGCCTAGGAGAATTTAGAGTTATACCTTTGGGAAGCCTGGGGTATAGAGTACCCTTCACCCATTAGAAATTCAAAATTATGCTTCACCTCAACCAATTTATATTGTAATATCAACTAGTGTATACGATAGTTAATATTGTATGTGAATAATTAATTGTTAAATTGACTTGTCTTATACTTCTTATCGGTGTCTTCAAGACGTAGTCTTAAAAAAGAAGAGATTTCGGGGTTGTTCCTCTAGCGATATTTTTAAATTCTGACATGGAATAATCCCCCCCCCCACAGACAAATGGAGGTTCCGGTGGCTCTCTCCCAAGGAAATTTTGACATGGAGCTATTGAAGCTTTCAAGCATTTATTAAGCACTGAGTTTGGCTTTAAAAATGATGCCTTCCCCGAATATATCAATTGAATTTGTAATTAGTTTTTCTTCCAAATCTGGTCAATTTTCTGAAAATCTGGATGATTTATTGATAGCCTTGACTAAAATGCTGGTAATATTATACTGTTCAGGAATTTTGTCAAGATTTTTGAACCTGTGCTTATTAGCTCTCTGCATTTTTGTTCTATTATACCTAGTGCTTGCTCTGTCAGGTAGAGGGTTGCCCCTATCCCTGGACCCATTGCTGGTCATATCTAGTGAATTCTATATCCATATTTCTATTACCTCTAGTCTAGCCTCTGTATGTCTGAGAGGGCATGTACCCCTGTTCCTGCCAGACCCGCTACTAATTGTATTAAGAGCATTCTGTATCCATTTATTTATTGTGACAAAATTACAATGAATGTGAAGGCGCAACAGACTCAAGACCAAAACTGCTCTCGTCACAAATTTTGAATATGTCCTATAATAATCCTACTAGGCCTATAATATCCAGTGTATCCTCTAAACATCTAGAGGGGGGGGGGGGTATGTGCCCCTGTCCCCTCCAGACCCACACATTCCACCCAAATGATATTGTCCCCCCCCCATATTGCTTCTTCAATTCCTCTCAAAGACAATCTTCACATCTCTTTCCCTGGATAATATTAATTTTCATGCTGTTTTTTGATATTCATTCTCTTTTGAACCCTTTACCTTATCCCTTCCATAACTCTCTCACTGCATCAATTCCTACGATCTATAGGCCTATGCCAGTTCTCTTCTGAGTTTTGAACAGGAGCCAAATTTAACGATAAAACAAAATGGATTCTATTGTTTTGTGCAAAATATAAATATATTTTCGATAATATAAGCTTGTAGCGATATTCGAAAATGTTTCCAAGATATACTTTAGATGGGTGCTATGCGGCGATTTGAAGTGAGTGAAATGGAGCATTGAGACATACGATTTCTATAATATAATACTCTTATAGGAATAAACAGATTCCCAGATTCCACGGAGCTGTGACGTAACGTACACCCCCGAAGACCCCGCTGTGCGGGAAGGCCCGGCTATGTGAGGGCCCGTACTGAAAATGTAATTTTTCTACAAATGGCTTGTGCCCGGACTGAAATATATATATCTTTTCAAAAGAAATAAAACTGAAACATTAAAGAAAGAAAGAAAGAATGAATAGGCTAAATATTACAAAGTCAATGTTTCTTGTTTACTTTATCAATTCGAAAGTGTTGGAATTCAGAAGCAGGATGTTGTGACTTCAGGAAATTAAATGGAGACACACCGAGGACAAAACACTCTTCAATCAAACTTTTCTAGACTGCTATAAATCATGAATACGGCTATGTCTCCAGTGTGCAAATATTGGAGAAAATTAACTATTTTTCTATCGAATTCCTTAATGTATATTAGCATATAAGAAGAAATGGGAAGTTGGGGGCTGTGTAGAAATCAGTCAGCATTTTTTCATACAGTGGGCTATATTAAATTCAGTCTCTTTGAATCGTCCAGCTAGATGCATGAACAGGTGTCCGGTAAATTGGCCTGAGTAAACCGTATCAAGTGAGTTCGTGAGTTTTATTATTTGAAGTGCCATTTTTTTTTCATTTCTATTCTATTTTCCAACATGTATCTGTTGTATTGTGATGTCATACTTTCATTTTTTAGTTCTTTCTTTTTTTTATCGACTTTTACATTTTTAAACAATTTTTAGAAGGGATATTTAAACCCTTTATATTGCATCAATTACGTGGTTATTGTAAAGTATATAAAATAATAAATAGTTTTGGTTCAATTGTGTCAGTTCGCCCAACGCAGTTGAATTTTTTTCTTATACTGTAATAGGATCAAGTATAAGTAGTTTCCGTTTTCTCTCTTCCGCCAGAAAATGTCTTGATTTCTCTTCTCTTTTTCTGAATTAGTAATTTCACCGTAAGATTAAGTGCCTTTATATTAAATTTGAACCTGTGTAAGTGTGCGCGAACGAGGCGAATCCTGAGAGAACACCACTTCTGAGAAAAGGAGCGGAGGTGCTAACAAGGAGGATGTGAATATGGGTCCTATGGAATATATCAATTTCAAGGTTTCTGTGAATTATTTATAATAGAATCAACTCTCAAATATTTTCATCTTTCAGGAACCCATAGGCTTGAGCCAAAATCATTAGACTAGTCCCCACCCCCTTGAAACATGATTGAATTTTAAAATTTAATACAGAAAAAGGAGTTTAGTTCTTACATAATTATGATAACTGCCCACAAAATATACAAGTTTTTCAGGGGAAGGGTGGCCCGGAAATGGGTTGCGGGGGGCCCAATTGGAAAACGTAGCGCCACTGCCACGAAGTGTCAAAGCACTAGAAATACATTTTATTCTGGAGTGAATAATAAGCTTACTGACATTTTCATTTTGGATGAATTCAATCGAAGTTCTGAATCCAGTAAATCTACTAAAATATCATTCAGAACTGAATATTAACTTATTATCAACTTTCTGAATTGAAGAAACTTGATCGAGTGGAATTTCAACTAAGGTGCCAAGAAGTCTGAAACTCAGAATCCTTCTGTAATTTCTGCGATAAGGAAAAGTTCTTAAAACGTAACTAAAAGACGGCTAAGGGTAATCAAAATTGCAAAACATTACTTATAGTCGACATCTACACCTGGTTTCTGACACAGAAAAATAAAAACTGTATGATTATATAGTGAGATCACTTATTTGAAGGTACCGGTACTGTGGAAGTTGATACAATATCTGTCACGAATTAAAATATATATTGGCCCTGAAGCTGGATGCATAACCTGGATGCATAAGCTGGATACCTCATAAGTGAATCATTACTATATCGTTTTATACTTGGAGAAAGGGTGGTATTAGGGGGGTATCCACTATAAGCTTGTTGTACGACAGACAATAGAAGATTTATTTCAATAAATAAACTGTATTCATATATTAGCACTCCCTTTCCCATACAGAAACCCTCCCAACTAAACCATTTATTTTTAATATTAGTGGGGGAGGTCTGTTATTATGACCCCCCTGCCTAAGGCTATTGGATTGTGCATTGCTCCCTATCGAGTGATGACTCATTCTACTCAGCTCATCAAGGCAGACTAGTTCCATGTATTGCATGTGGGATACGACCTATAATTTGAAATTTCACATGGAAGGACATTAATTTGTCATGTTAACCCTTATACTTGGAAGAAAGTAATTTTTCAACATCTATGCTACTCCAACTCGAACAATAATTCAGAGGACAAATTTGTGAAATTGGTGTCCAATGATAGTGGATAATTTCTTCCACCAGCCTCATTTAAATTTTTCTCATTTTTTAATAATATTTGGAATTTCACCAGAAAGAGCATATTTGTCATGTTAACCTCTGTACTTGAAAAATACAAATTTCAAATATTCAAGTTTCTCGATCAATTTAGAAGATTAGTTTGTAAAATTGGTGTCCAATGATAGTAGATAACTTCATCTTCAAGTGTCATTATGAATTTTTCTCATTCTCTCCTAGAACATGTACATTACAAGAAGCTAAAAACCAATATTTTTCATTTTCCCCTGAAACATGAATTTTTAAAAGCTGCAACTCAGTAATAGAGTTAAATAAGAGAAATCTTCATCACATTTTATATAATTCTATTCCATACAAAAAAATGAGGCTTCCATTCCTATCCGGCACTTAATTTGGTTATTATTTCGTAATAATTTGAAAATTTGGAAAATTTTGGGAACTTTTCGTTATCTTTGCAAATGAACTGATTTTGTGGGTTGTAATGCTGGTTGTAATGCTGGTTGTTTGCTCATAAATAGACGTTACTGTCTATGATTTGAGACCAATTTTGAAAATTTACCTTAAAAATTATTTGAGTTAGAGCAGTTTAATATTTAAAAATTGTATTTTTCAAGTACAGAGGTTATCCACTATCATTGGACACCAATTTTACAAACTTGTCTTCTGAATTATTGTTCGAGTTGGAGAAGCTTAGAATTTCAAAAATTGTGTTCTTTCTAATATATGGGTTAACATAATACTAAACATTTTTTTGTAGAACCAACTGCAAGCGCGCAACAGGCTTCCCAAATTAAGGGGTTGCATAGTAAATCACATTATGGCAAAGGAAGAGGTATTCCACCTTGAATATTATTTATTATAGTGTAATTCAAAGTTTAGGAAGTTAATCAATCGTATACTACCGTATTTTTAACGTGATATCTCAATTATGATTGGATAACCTGAGAGGTGGTGTTGAGGGGTACCCACTATAAGCTTGTTGTAGATAGAAGATTTATTTGAATAAATGGACAGAACTCATACAGTATTTTGAAACTTAATCTTAAAACAGAACTAATCTGTGCGAGTTAATACTTTTTAAAAAAATTTCTCCAACTCCTTCATTGAATTCCTGGATTTCTTGATTCCTGATTCCTTGATTGAACTGTTTGGTAGCATGATGATTTTGTCCAATATGGACGGTTGCAAACCTCGAAAAAAAATCTAGTTTACTGTGGGTCGTCGGGCGATGCTGTAAACATCAGAGTGAAACGGCCGTCACACCATAACGTGAGTCAGGTTCCTCTTAATTTCCACTTAAAAGTGTCTCTTAAGTTTTTATTTTAAATTAGTGGAAACAAGATGGATCTTCAACATCAGAATAAACTATTTTTTTGTTTTTCTCCCACCTGTGGGTCGACTTTACTACAAAGGAATAGAACATCAGTCATGTAGCTTTGATTTATGTCGGTTTTTTGCATTTTCCTGTTATTTAATCGAATTTCAAATTTTTCAGATTGACGGACTGGCTTGAAATATTTAGTTAGTGTTTCCTTCATGTATTTATAAGTCAAATTATTTTGATATTGATGCGATACATAGAGGGTTTCAAAATATTGCAATGCACTATTGTTCAGATAAAATGGCAAGTATTGTAGTTTGTCGTAGTCATCCCAACCACTCAGAGTAGCCGTTCTATTGTGATAGGAGAAAAATTCCCAAATGTTTTCTTTAGGGCTGGCTGAAAAAGTTTTTGGTGTAATAAACGGACGTTTTGTATCTGCTATCGCACTATCGCTTATGGACTCGGTTTGAGTGAAATTTGTACTAGCTTCTGTACTTTATGGAGAAAATTCAAGTTTGTTCTCTTCCTGGAATTTATAATATAAATTCCAAAACATATTATAAACATGAATTTATAAACATATCATGTGGTCCTCAACGTATTTTCTAATAAGAATAAGTCGGGGAATTGAGTTTTAAGAGTGTTGGGTAGGGAAACTCTACGTATTATGTCTTGTAAAGCACAATCACGTTCTTCAAAATATTTAGGTATATCAATCAAACTGTTTTCCATCAACCTGAGGTTGGATCGCATGAACTCTAAATCAGCGTTTTCAGGAATATATCGATTGTATTGTTCTGATAAAAGTGTAGCCTCTTCCAAGTTTAATTAACTTGTTTGAATATCACGCAAGTCTTGAATATTGGGGCTCACTGAAGCAACAACCGCATATGGCCAGAATGTTTTCAGTTTGTACTCCAATGAATAAGAATTTAAAAAACATGCACACATAATGGAAAGATGAAATGAATAATGATGACTTAGAAGCAAATGCAAGCTTTCTTTTATTTCAAGAGAATGGTTAATCAGATATTAAAAAATAATATAAATTTTGCCAATTAAATTTTCCAACGTTACAATATAATGGAATACGATTTTTTTCATCTCATGTGAGGAAATACATAAATTCATTTGATCTTAACAAATAAATTGAATTTTCAAATAAACTTAATAATTGTTTTCCTTTTTTAAAATTTGATAACACTTTAAGGACATGATTTGAATGATTAGAAAAATCAAAAACCTTGTGAATGATTGATTCAATTTGTAAAATATATTACTCAAATTAGCAAGAGGCTACCAACTATACCAAGAATGTTCAACAGTTAGTGTCAGATAGGATTTGTAGAAAAAAATCGTTTTGTAGAGCGTTTAGCGCCTCCACATTCTTACGGTTAGGAAATGTGAGCAATCAAATGAATTGATTCTGATATTAATTTAATCGTTCGGTATTGATCAATTCCTTTAATTACCACATGAAACACCTCCACCAGTGTTTTTCTTTAGAGAAAAAAAAACACAAGACTCTAATTTGGAAATTAACACTAATAATAACACAAGGAGTTTTCTGTGGATGAAAGATGAAATAAAAAGTCAAATCGTTAAGAATGTATTATATTTAGTTCCTTTCTTTCTAATTTTGATACGATAAAAATTCATAGAATAGAGAAGATACAATGGGTGAAATGTAAGAACAATGCAGGTATAACAGAATTATATCGAATATAAAATGTAATGAATATAATCAAGAATTTGGGGAAATGAGATAACGTTCACTTGATAATAAATTATTATTATTATCATTATTATTATTATTATTATATTTGAAGGTATTAACAACTGTGAATTTTTTGAGAGGAAATCAAATTATTAATTATTAATATTAAATGTTGAGTGGGCATTGTCACTATTGTGACACTATGCAACCCCCCAATTTGAGAAGCCTGTAACGCGCTTGGGGTTGGTTCTACAAAAAAAAAATCCGTATAATTTCTGTAGAGAATTTTGTCAGCTTCAACTTTGAAGAATTTTTTTTCAAATCACATAACACAAAGAAATTTCGGGCTTCTATGAAAAAACAAATTTATCAATAAAATCGATTCAAGTTATCGTTACTGTTTAATAAGCTAAAAACTGAAAAGTTGTAACTTTCTAACCCCCCTCCCTCATCGAGCTCACCCTCCACCACTAGGGACTTTTGGTATGTTATTACCCGAAGTTAGAGGAAGCGATTGTCGAAAAAACCATTATTACCAAGCGATTGCAATATCCATTATTGTGTATAATTTAATAGTGCTATTAATTTAATAGCTAATTCAATAGTGCTTTAGTTCTATTTTAAGGGTTATATATATATTTTGTGCTCAGTGTCTTCGCGAGTGCTTGAAGAATACTTTTTTTTATCAACCCAAAGTTGGTTTGGTTGGCGCCCATAGAGAAATTATTTCATTCTGGGTAGCGAAAGTAGGGTCTTTACAATAGGCTATTACCCCATTTGACAAATCAAGTAGATGTTTAACTTTTTGTAGTCATTGATCTATATGATTCAATTTAGTTACATGACTTTAAAGATGAATTTTTAAATTCCTGGATTTCTTGTTCCATGACGAACTGCGTTGTTAATATTAACTTTTCATGTGAAATTTAACGACTTGCAGTCAAATATTTGTTAAGAATAAGTATAATAACTCACTTAATCTGGCCGAGTGCTTTCGAATCTATGAGATCCATCTTCCTGAATGACTATTTACTTTCCAGTGATTTACTTATTCTTAACAAATATTTGACTGCAAGTCGTTAAATTTCACATGAAAAGTTAATGAATTTTTATTTAAATAATGTCATTGTTCTAATAAACATTTGGATTTTGTTCATTTGCGTTCATAATGGAGAAGTTGGACTAATTTAATCAATAATTTACTAAAAAGAACTAACTATAATATTATTACATTATAATAATTTGCCTTCATGGAAGTATTGAATCCAACACAAGAAATAAGTGAAGAATTGGCTTTGTAGTCCCAGATGCGCCAGACGGCTGAGGACAGCGCGCCATCTCGATCGCATTTCAAGGTTGCACTTGAACCTAACATTGTATCTATTGGTCTTATGGTTCGTTGGTGTAAGTCGACTGAGAATTAGCTTTTCCGGTTTTAGAGGTGTGTCATGTTGTTTTTATTGACGTTAGCTCATTACTTTCGTAAACACAAGTGCACAGTGCTAGACTTAAGTAACTATGGATAAAATTAATTAGACCCACTGTCTATTGAACATCTTGATCTACAAACACACTAGCAACATTTTTTTGGACCTCAGCAATTAAATGGGCAGACACAATCTTGATTAATTCAGATAGCATAAGTTTTATTTTTATAAATTTACAAATTTATCAAGTCAGCTATTATAAACAATAATGTGTACATCACATAGATCGTAGAAGAAGCTATTTTCAACATCGTGCTGGAGAATGATGGAGCATATTATATGTTACTTATATTATAATAGGTGGCCCAAGGCGCGTTGCTGCAATTTCATGAAAAATTCCCCTTGATTTTCTTATTTGTCACCTCCCACTGATGCTACATTTCAAATTTAAAATTTCTAGCTGCATTGGGTAACAGATGTCATCAGCCCATCATTATTACTGTACATCATACCTAGTCATACGTTCCTACATGAACATGACTGCAAGGCTCTGATTACATGGTACATGCATAGCCTTTGCATTCCAGACAGCGTAAATAACGCCGCTAAGGGACCTGCCATATGATTAAAAACGGTTGACTTCTATCAGCTGTTCTTTTAAGAATGGATTTGTCCTTCTTGTGTCCTGATTTGCGAATCTGAACCATTCTCAAATCCACTTGAACACACACAAAAAATTTTACAAAATCGGTCCAGCCGTTTAGGAGGAGCTCAGTGATACACACGCACATAATATTTATGTATAACTAGCTAGCCCGACGCGCGTTGCTGCGTTCTCATAAAAATTCTTGACTTTGTTATTTGCCACCTCCCACTGAAGTTACATTTCAAATTTCAACCTTCTAGGACTATTAAGGAAGAAGTTGGTCCTTGGGCTCTTCCAGTTGATCAGAGACGTTTCAGTGCGTATGCAACTGCGTTGTTTTCTTACAGTAAGACCTTACTCACAACCTCTCAATGAACATTTCAAATTTAAACCTCCTACGACTATTAGGGTAGAAGCTAGGTTTTTGATTTCATTATTCGCCACCTGCTACTGAGACTACATTTCAAATTTCTAGCTGCATTGGTCAACTGAACAGATGTTATCAACCCGGCATAATTATTAAATTTCATCATACCCAGTCATTTATGTTTCCTACATACTGTAAGGGTCCGACTGCATGGTAGCCTACATGCAGTCTTTGCTTTCCAGACAGCGTAAATAACGCCGCTAAGGGGCCTGCCATATGATTAAAAACTGTTGGCTTCTATCAGCTGTTCCTTCAAGCTGTTTGGCCAGCAAGTTTAGTAGGTTAGGTCTGTAAAATGGATTAATTAATAATAATTATTAGCCCCCCTAATAAAATTTATGGTCAGAAACCATCCCCAATATTCACACAACATATTCCCAAAGTTTCATGCCGATCTGTCAAGTAGTTTTGAAGTCTATAGGGAACATACATACATACATACATACATTCCCATATACAGACAGACATTCATTTTTATATATATAGATAGATAAAGATATTATACTTATATAATTATTATATTATATTATATTTACATGATTTATGATACTTATGCCCGGTTTCTGAGTTGTTCATTAAGTTTAAAGTTCAATGTTAACCCATTGCTCCAGCTGTGAGTTAATGATCCATTAATCTTAATGAACAACTCAGAAACCGGGCATTACAATTTATTTGCATTTTTTGTAGCGATGAGTAGGCTGTATAAAAGATGCATTGAAATAGAACAACAAAGTCAAACAAAATTTGTCCACTCTTGAACCCTCGATTTACGATATCCTTTCAATAACCACACTATACTAATTATTTGATATTACTGACTTATTTCCAGAATCTTGTAAGCTATACAGCAACGTAATATTATGGAATGGGCTAGGAATTCCCAATAAATATTCTTGAATTATCAATATTATTACTTCATAATTAAGTGCTCAATAACCGTTCAGATTTATTGGTTTTTCATCTGTTGCGGCAAGAATTAGTATCGCTATTCAGCTAAATATGTAAAATGGATAGAGCACGTTCTCAACTGGAGGCGCTTGTAGATTCCAGGGTGGTAGTGGTGTTTTAATCATTTCTGGCAAATAACTGCAGCTATCAGCTCCGGTGGCCTCTAGAGAAGGCGCTAACAATATTTGTCGATGAAGAAGACCGTCGCTTGATTAATGCTGAGGGCGAGTGTAAACCCAGCACACGCCTGACAATGATGGAACGCCGCTCTTTGAATAAATTAATAATTGCTGGCCTCTCCTGACCACTGGGCACACCAAACTGCTTAAAGGACTCATCCTCATCACCATCGAAAATCTTGTCTGATTTTGCTTTTATGCTGAACGAGAAAGACTAAATTATTTTTCACCTTGAACATAGAAAACCGCTGAAGAGAAGAACAAGCATAAAAAATAAGCATGGAAACACAGAACAATCAAAAGAAAAATGGAACAGGAAAGAAAAGTGCGCAGTACAAAAATCTGATAATCTAAGAGCCCAAAAAGCGTAATAATAGGAAAAAGATGATAAAAATAAAAAATATGATACAAGAGAATAAACACCGCGAGCACTTATAGCAGCTATAACATGACGAACACGAAATAAGCATAAGTTTGAGAAGCCCGTAAAGCATATATAAATATATGTATAATTATAAAATCACAGAAAAAAGAAGAGAACTAGATAGTGAGGATTTTTTAACTCAAAGCGCGAATCATCTGTTCAAATTTTTCCAAAATATACCGTACTCAAAAGCTCTCAATAATTGGTGGATAAGTATTGCCATATTTTATATCAGATTGAATATAAGTGGTGACCATAAAAAAATGAAGATTTGACGATTCAAGGCTGAACCTCCATGTAAAGATCATCATTTTGAAGCAACCATAATATCAATCTATAGACAAGAAGTTAGAATCGTGATATAATCGATAATGAGAAGTCGTCAAGTCGTCTTGCTAAGAATACAATGTTAAGGAAGCCGTGAAGAGGTTATAATAGAGGTTTGACTGTATTTATGCACTATGCAATTGAATATTCTAGCTTCCAGATCTAACACTTACACATGAATATTCTGATTGATTTTTAGCCAAAAATGCATTCTTGTTCCTGACCTACACAGGGCCACTCGGCAAATAGTGCTATTCTGCCGATTGGACCTAAGTGTTGGAAATCGAACTCGCATACATGGGGGCATCAAGGAAGAAACCAGGTTGGGAAAACACACGCGTGGTATGGCGGGCTTTAGCACGTTTATTGCCAGCTTTTTACTGACGGTTTGGATTGCGGATTTGTTGGGAAAGGCGTTACGGGTGAGAGGAATGGAGTAGGAGTCGAGCGACAAATGCAGCGATTACACAGGGAATGAATTGAACGCTAGGCGTTCAGCACATGCCGCCGCGCTGCTGATCTGAACAGTGATGCTTTGTCCTGCTGATAAATCAGCAATGGTCCCCTCACCGGACTTCCGGTCCCCCACTCCTCCCACCCATAACGGTTCAGCACCCCTTCATCCACAGCTAACCCCGCCTCACCTCAACAAGTCAAACCGATCCCAGCACGAACTGACAACATCCCTGTCCTTCCTAGGCGATATTTATTGCTGGTTTGCCACTATTTCAGTCACATCACACAATAGATGAAGAGTTTTTCGCGCGGTTGGGGTCGATAGTTGCATAATGAATAATTGGATTCACATTATATGTGCATTTCCGGTTAGTAAGGGGTATTTGAAATGTAGTAGCTTTGATATTTGTAGTAGCTATCATATTTATGTATTAATTCATAATTATGTATGTAGGGTCTATTTAGCCGATTTAGACTGTGGGTGACTCTTCTGATCTCAAGATTAATTTTACATGTAGCCTATTCGAGATGTACCTATCTGAAGAGAGGAGTAAGGTGAGTTGCGAATGCTATCCTTAATTCACAGAGAAACTTCGAAACAATTCAATTTTTGACGATCAAAAGTGGCAACTGAATTAAATCAATATTTTATATGAATTGAATATCAATAAATTCATCAATTTCCTGTGGAAGGCACTAGAGCATTATAAAAAGTAAAGGGGGATTCCCGCTGTTATGGGTTCGAATGTAAGGATATTTAATTAATTTGAGAATATCATAATAAATGAATCAAATTTTGGAATTTACAATATTCTATGATCTAAGAATGCTCACTGATGTGAAATCGCTCCACAGCTATCAAGTTAATACTTCATCAAAAAGCGTTTTCATTCCCTTACAAATCAATGATATGGTATAATAATAGACGGTAATAACGATAATGTATAATGATGGCATATAGATCTGAAGATTCAGATCATGACTATAAGATCAGAGTGCAAATCAAATACTATTTCTATTCCAGGTGGACTCATTCATCAGCATATTTCTAATATGAGCTCACATCACCTTAGCCAGTGAAAAATATTATTTTTAGAAATCAATAATCAGATTTTAATACCCGCCCATGGAATGATTCCTCTTCATGCACTTGTTTAGTTGAGAATAATGCTCTGCTTATCCTCCTATTCCAGAAAATTTATAATATTCAAAGTAGAACTGTCCACGTGATCTGTTCAAAGAAGAGTTTTCTAAGATGGGAATGTGTTTTCAAAGTCTGAGCCTTAGAGATTCAAAAATCTTCTACACTGTTGAATACTTCATAAAACAAATTTTCTACAATGCTACTGCTTATAATGAAGATTATGAATAGAGTGCTTTAAAGCTTGAATTTCTCTCCTCTTACTCACTCTTACATTCTCTATTACTCTTAGATCCACACCCTCTCACTCATACCCTTTCCAATCTTCGTCAATAGACTCCTCGGTAGCTTGAGACACTTTATTTTAAAAGGACAGTAACTGCTTCACTCATCATTTCAAAGTAATTGCTTCTTCTTATTGTTTTTCTTCTTCTCCTTTTGCTTTCCCTTCTTCTGTCTTGACAACTACTGTCACGGGATCTGCCGGAAAAATGCCAAAAAGCATGAATTCTGAGAGTGGTTGGCATTCAATTCTATCATTCGTTCGAAGATTAGGCCTATCCTTCTTAGAGTGGAATGGTTTTATTGATTGACGAAGATTTGTAATTGAAACAATGATTGCTTGATCGGAAGCTTTTAGGCTTAATAGCCTAAAAATTAGGCAAATTCCTGAGAATTAGTCATCATTATTGATTGGATAAAAATACAACAGATATAACTAGTCTGCGAGTCATATGAAGCTATTTCTACTACCCACGTTTATAACGAATCAAGAAACATCCATTACTTATTACAAAGTCCTATAATTGGTTACAAATAATTTGATATCAATTATGGGATGAAAACATTTTGATCAATAGCAATGCTTCCAGCTTGAAAAAAGTATAAAAGAAAGCAGTTGTTATGGATCACTCCTGTTTCCTCTTTACTTTACTAAATGAAGAATAACTTTGAATAATTTTATCGATTCAATTTCTTATCGGCTTTCATGAGTTGACAAATTTTCTTATCTATATTTATATATTATTCATTCATTTGAGGTCGAATCTGGATTACTAATATGTAGAAAAAATATAATAGGTTATAACTATCTATCAATAAGAGGATTAAATCAATCTCATTTTGATGAAACAGTTCACAAAATAAATTAATTCATCAATAGTGTTTCATAAATGTGTCACCTGAGCTGTGTGACTTGAATAATATCACATCTCCTCTGTTCCTAGATTATAACTATAATAGTTACAATAAATATATATTTATTAATATGAAGACGGATTTGTAGACTAGACTCGGACTTGGCTTACGGAAATTTTGCTCACCATAGCAGGCTGTTGTGAGCCGACTCTCTTTAAACGACGCCGAATCTACGAGTCTGCTAATCAATCAGCCTTTATAGCCTTATTAGTTATTGACTGCTGCTATAGGTAGAATTTTTTGTATAGTTAGAATATACTTGAATTTCTGCACTCAATCTTTCCTATTCAACTCATTTTAATGGAGGTCGTTCAACAAACATCTGGCTGGAGAATATAAAGGATGGGCCTACTAGAAAACTAGTAACCATACCAGGTGGATTGAACATCAAACATGAGCGAGCATCCATAAATATTGAATATTTTATTCGATTTTTACAACCGAACAGAGCAGAGAGAGCAATTCGGAAGATGACATGGAGTTCATGATTGTAGAGCCACTATTGCATATGCCTCATCTTTTAAAGTGGTTTGTAGAGTTGTTTGATTATCTCAACGTCTTCTCACAAGTCAAATCATCACTTCGCATCTCGAACTTTATTAAGAGTTTTCCACATTGATTTTCAAATTTTCTCATTGAGCATTGAGAGTTTAAAATTGAGAAATACAACAGTTAATTCTCAACTTCTCTTGCTTAGTTCAACCATGCATATTATAGTTCAAAAAGTTCTTACGCATTAAATTATTGACGAAAACACAACTATACTATGAAAGTAGACTTGCAAAAGTATTAGTGGTAGATTTGAGACAGAAAGTCTATACATTATGTCAATGGATGAGAAAATATCAAATAGTTGCAGTAGTCTTAGATAGTACTATAGCAACTTATCACAATTATCAATTCGTTTATATGTTAGTGTTTATTTAGCTCAAGTCTGTGATGTAATTCATAATATAAAATATGTTCAAGTGGATAGAAATAGTAAAGTATAAGGTAGCCTATACAAGTTGACATTATCAGCAACTATAATCAATTTTGGTAATAGGATTGATGTGTGTACCACACCATGATTTCTCCTAGAAACAGT
Organism: Conomelus anceps; assembly: GCA_948455865.1. NCBI lineage: Eukaryota > Metazoa > Arthropoda > Insecta > Hemiptera > Delphacidae > Conomelus > Conomelus anceps. Next base: position 77,415,174 of record OX418216.1, on the reverse strand, counting down.
TAATTCTCAACTTCTCTTGTTTAGTTCAACTATAAATTCTAGCTCAAACAATTCTTACTCGTTGAATTATTGAAGAAAATACAAACATTTTGCGTTGAAATTGTTTTGTCAGAGTTATTTCTCATCCGTCAAATTCGTTGCTTGCAACATAAATTCCAGCTATATTGAGCATAGCTGTTTGCTCAGTCGTTTATTGGTTTATTGGATTGTTGGCGACAAGTTAATAAATAATTGATTGGTTCCTATTAATTTCTCGAGATATTCTTCCCTAATTGCATCCCCTGTTTGTTTTCATACTCTTCTCTTTCTCATTATTCCCTTCTCTATTCAATTTTCTTATTTTGATACTCTTGAATCTCTTTTTAAATTACTTCCAATCCCCGAAGCTAATGTTTTTCAGTTTTTAATTGGCTTGAATTTCAATTTTCTATAACAGATTACACAGTTGAAACTTGTAAAAAGTTTTCTTTTAGTTCTTTTAATTATTGAATTCATTGTAAGCATTCATTTTATTATTGTGTTTTATTTTATTATAGGCACCTGCTGTAAAACATTTTCAAGTTAAGCGAGATCATTTTGTTATGTCTTTTCATGCAATAAAAATTGAATTTAATTGACATAACAAATAAATTGCAACCTTGTTATAAAGAGGAAACCACAAGCCTTACTATTTATTTATTCTGAATTTATTTCTGACTTTGCAATGAATTCTTGAATTGCAGGTTACCTTCTGGTTACAGAAATAAGATATTAGATGACTATTCTTGAATAATCATATTCATAATCAATTTCATGATTCTCTCAAGCAATTTTCAAATTCATGAGTTAAGTTGAGAAAAGGCGGAAGGAATGGAGATAGGAACATCATTGACTATTTTGGATTCAACTCTCAATTTCGAAAAAGAAAGACTTACTCTGAGGCCTGAGGATCTCACAACACTGTCCACAACAAATACTATTAGACCAGGTCTCTTGGTGCAGCAATATGTCACAAACTGACCACACCGAACAACCAAGAAAATAAAACCAACTACCAATCTCAACAATATGTCAGGTTGTAGAAAGTCCCTTATAATTTCCCCCTGATGATGGCCTGGCCATAAACGCAGCTGTACTAACGTACAGGCTACGAAACCACTCTAAAAAATATTCCGGCTCTTGCCAACAAAATAGGCAAGCCGTTGAACATTAAAGTGCAGGTGGAATTTCACTACTAAACACCGTGCTCAAACCTTCGTAGCGCACCAAGCAGAAACGGTTTATGAAATGCGAAAACTTTATAAACATCAATAATGATATATATTGAAGAGATGATATCTGACAGAAAAAATAATTTGAGAATAAATAATAAAATGCGAGGGTAAAGCCATTCCCATTTACTGTCTTTAAGTGCAACCAATCTATTTATTTTAGTTGGACTTCATTTTTTTAATCTTTGAATTTAAAAGAAAAATGCCCATTCCCATCCAGACAAGGAAGGGAACTGGGAGTGAACACTGAAAGTCCCAAAATGATCATGTTCTGAGACATTTATACGATTTATTTGTGAGTGTTTCACTTGTTGGACAGTGCTGAGGAAATAAACGTCAAAGATCAAAAAGAGGTTCCTTGAGTGTAGAAATGCAGAGAGGCCTTGATTTGCGACCAGATCTTCTGTAAAGTGGAAGATTACCTGTATCTAAACAAAAATTTGACGACCTGCAGGTTCTCAAAACGTTTCTTTCTAGAAAATCTCGAAAATGTTACGAGAACTTACCAACAGTTAGCAACAATGAAGATTTCAATGATGATCCTAATGATGTTTTTGGGTATAAGCTGAATTGTGTCTGCTAGCCCAATATTAGAAGAACTTTCATTTTTTTCTGAGGGTGATGCCAATATAAGCTTGTGCGTGGGTAGAAGAGTGATGTTGAGAGATGAATTTAACGACTTCTTTTTAGGCAGTCGGGACTGACAGCTTAAAGTGTCCTTTATAACAAGGGATTGTCCCAAGAAAAATTTCTTGGTCACAACAGACTAGGATCGAACCCGGGCCCTTTGGGTTATCAGACCAGCAAAAAATCCACTCGGCTACGGCCAATCCGAATTGATTAACCTCTTGAATGTTATCCCTTTGATGCAAGAAAATCAAGAGTTTTGAGCTTCGAATGTTGAAATACTACACCATTGAAACAACCGTTCAACCATTGATCTGACACCACCACTTGCATTGAATTATTTTCAGGGAATCAGCAGCAAAGAAATAATCAATTCCAAGTTTCGAAAAAAAACAGAGCCTATTCGATTTATGATCAGAACATTGAATAATATTGGATAAAATTAAATTGAATTTTTAATGACTCTCATCGTTTCTCCATCTTAATTTGTAACTCTTATCGTTTTTCCCACTTATGGTATGTATTAGAGTTATAAGTATTGGAAAAAAGTTCTATGAATACATCACTTTAAGCTAGTTTATAATATTGAGTGATCAAGTGAAATTGTGAGATTGATACACTGAGAATAATAAAATTTAGCTTTTTATTCTAGCCCATTCAGGAGTCATTCAGTTTCAAACTTTCTCGGTTTCCTCTCAGATTGACTCGCATCGGTTTTCCCCCTGACCATTCAATTATTAAATTAATGAAATATTGATAAATCAATAATAAGATTTTACAGAGTTTGAAAAGTTGAGAATTTGATTAAATTATTCATAGAATATAGTTCAGTTAAGTTTCAGATTCAATAAAATTAAATAGAAAAATGATAGAGCACGAGGAGTGGTCTCGGCTGGTTCAGAATATTTTCAGAATATAATTAATTATGCGACTTACTTGAATTTGAAATCAGTCTTCCCTTGGTTGTAGTGTGGTAGCCTTCTCCAACACGTTGTCGATTTGAATGATTAGTTCTTCTCGAATTTTAGTTTTAGGTACGGTAATTAATACTTGATAAAAATGATTAAATAAATTACGATAATAATATTTCAAAATGACTGGTCGACTTAAAATCTTGAAATCCCGAATTGCAGAGAGAATTTCGAGTTTAAAATTATAAAAGCACCCGTTATTTAACAATAAAATTCACGGTGTCCTCTACTGTTCAAGAATCGAACTGCAAGAGATATTATTAAAATGCCGATCGAAGGATCTGGTCATTTTTAACCACCCCCCCCCCTTTCAATTTCAAGGGAAGATTAGCTGACCAACACAGGTTTTTGGAAATTATTAAAATGAGAACTAAATTGAAAATTACACTTCGTATGTACATGTTCGTAATTACAGCTCGTATGTACCATAATGCATTTCTCTCGTGCAGCAAAGAGCTACTTTGCGCACTCTTAAACTTAAATACAATAATTAGGTTTTAAATCTTATGCTACTCTACAGGTCTTAAGTTTTTTATAACATGACTGATCATTTTAGCAGTAGTCACCCTCATTCAAAAGTGAATCTTGACACTATGGAGCCTAATATTGAAATATTATTATCAATCGATGACTATAGCAGGCTACTAAGTATTGTTTTCTTGTAGCTTCTCGTTTTGCAAAGGAAGAATTTGATATTGAGATCGGCAAATTCCTCTCCAATAAGTATGTTTACACAAAATTATAATTTTCGAAAGGATTTAGCATTTAAGTACTTATCAACTTCGTGGACTAAAATTAGAACGAGCAGAACAAAAGTAAACGATCTGTGTTGCATGCCCTACTTTAAATCAGCTATCATATTTATATTTATAGTTTCACTGCTGTGATGGATTGAGAATATTTTTTCGCCATTAAAATACATGTTCGTACAATAGGCTATTTTGAGGCTATTTTCTCATACTTTCAGTAAATACCATTTTCCGCACTTGTAACGTAATATAGGCCTACTATTTCAGAGTATAGGTATATTCTGAAAGGGACCACATCAAAATTGATCAAAAGCCATTTCACTTTTAAGAAGCCTTCCGCAATTATAATTTTCCTAAATACAATATTCCACATTAAATAAAACGTAGAATTTTCCTTAGTTTATCTTTTCTTATAGGTGGGTTTTTAGTTACTTAAGTTTGGATGTTATAAGTTAATTATTGGCTATAATTATTATTATTATTATTATTGGCTTGCTAATTTGATAAATATTTCATAATGTAGGCTTTAAGAAATTTCTCATGTTTTCAAAGTTTGAAAATTTAACTAAAAAGATTGAAATAAAATTTTAAAACAAAAAAAGAAACCGACTTCAGTGAAATGATACTCAACATTAAATACTCACGTACTAAAAAGTTTAAAATTAAGTATTTAAGTTACTTTTAACTGAGAAAATTTTCGATTTCATACAAGTAATCTTTTGAAGTGTAAAGTTTCCCCAAACTTCTAAAATATAACAGAATTACTCTGTGATGTTTTCCATGACGAAATAATTGAACAATCTAAGATCAAAACTGACACTGTATTTCAGTAAAAGTGAGTGTAAATCACATATTTAATTGAAATAAAGTGTTAGTTTTGATATTACATAGAATTTCTTATCAATCACTTCCCGGTGGTTCGGAACCCACCTTAAACTGTAGGTCCAAATCATCAATCACCATCATCCAACTCATTAACCACGCACAGGTCTCAGACCTATGTGGGCTTCATCCTCAAAAAAATATTACATAAAATATTTGGCGCCGACTTCAAAAGATTACTTGTATGAAATTAAAAATTTTCTCAGTTTAAAGTAACTTAAATAGTTTATTTTAAAATTTTTAGTACGTGAGTATTTAATGTTTGAGTATCATTTCACTGAAGTCGGTTTCTTTTTTTGTTTTACAAAATCTATCCAGAACATTCTAGTTCAAAAAATAGCTTGTTATCTTTGATTACAAATTTTTCAGAATAGATTTTTTATCCCATCCGCTTTTATTAGACGTCAGAGATAAGAATAAATGTTGATCAACCTGATTGTAATATATTTCCAATACTTGATAAGCAAAGTCAATGTATTTTTCCAATCATTTGTTCAATAATCGAGAACATTCTAAGCATCAGTAAGACATACGTATACAAAAGTGAAATTGGAGTAAAAGCGATCTAAACTGTTTGTAGATATGGACGAGGGATGTTGCACTATGTACGGCATGAAAAGAGAAAAATTGAAGAGCGACAGAGAAACTTAGTGAGCAAAAAATACACTCAGCAAAGATAAATAAGAGCTGAGAGAATATTTTGACCAGAATTAAAGGGATACGGAACTGAGGGAGCTCTTGGTGATGATGGGAGGGGCTGTGGGGGGACCAGTTATTGGGATAGCAGTCGAGGGGCTTCGGGCAAGATGCACATTTTTACCAGACATAATTACTTCCCACTGAGGGACCGAGTTTTGAGTCCATATTTGAGTATAACTTTGTTATCGGCCCCCAAGGCTCCCCGCAACCTCGCAACTTGCAAGTTGAAGTCACGACTTCAAAGCTGGTCGAGTAACCCCCTCCCCACCCACTTCAACAGACCGGGAAGCATTGTGCTGCTCTTCTTGACAAGAGCGGGTACGAAATTTTCAAATTACTTTTATTCTAACCGATCGTTATCATTCTCTTTTACTCCATTGCACCCAATTCCCCACTAAATATTATCGTTTTTCACATCCAACTTTTTAATATGTGTAACTTTTGAGTATGCTGTGCAGTAAAATGATGAATACTGTATTTACTATGTACAATAGTATACACTAGTTATTCATAAGTAGAAGAGCAAATTCGCTTCTATTTTTAGGTAAAAAATAAAAGTTTATTTGATCCACAAAATAAGTATAATCTCCGGTATAGCTTATATAATTATTTTATCTGTCACATTCATTGGGAAGTGATAGCCGAGTGCCGTAGCAGGTATCTGTTCAATCAAAGATAAGCTATGAAAATCATGGGCGATCTTTGTAAGGGTGACCGATTGGATTGGCCAGCAAAAAAACTGTGTTTTCTGCTGTGAAATCACTTCCCGGTGGTTCGGAGCCCATCTAAAACTGTAGGTCCAACTCATCAATCACAATCATCTAATTCATTACCGACGCACAGATCTCAGACCTCTGTGGGCTTCATCCCCCGAAAAAAAATGTTTTTGGAATGAATTGAGCTGGAATATTTCTGAGCTATCCTTATTAGCTCCCAGGAACAATAATTATACCCAAATTCTAGTCCCTGCTGGAAGGTAGATAATTATGCAACCAGTCTAACCTATGATTAAACAGGTTCGATCATAATACTGTTACGGGTTCTACCCAATACCCATAGAACTATAGTATAATATAGTTCTATGGTTCTACCACTAAAATAATGCTGGCGACACTTGAAATAACACTTGGACTTAATTTACACAATCAAATCACTGCGTACACTGATAAGCAGGCTAATTATCACGAAAGAGTTAAATAAAACAGACAAACAGTTCAATAACGTTCAACTAATAATGAATAACAAGATTAATCGTTGTACAAAACTAATTGAAATTGTCAATAGTCTGATCTATAACTCAATAAGTATCTAATGTTCACCCTCTCCTAGGCTAAGTTGCCCACCCCTTTATTGGTAACCAGAAGGTGACCGGCTACACTATAAATCCTCATTCCAGAGAGTTACTGATCTCTATATTAGCACAGATAATTCTGTCATCAAGAATAAACTCAAAAATACCAGATGCCCATTTGACACATGAGAGTGAAAAAAGATTTGTTTCCTAACAATACTATTATGAACTGGAAACCATGCATATTATACTGAGAATCTGGTAGTAAAGAGCTTCTATGGGACTGCTACTACTGTACAAGCTGAGTCAGGACATCCAAAACACCGTTCAAAAACATAACTGTAGCCAATGATTGGATCCAGTTGTTTTTTCATCATGCTCGGCAAATAATATGTATGGGCTAATATATTAATTTCGCAATAGGCCGAAACTTCGTGTTTTATTCTATAGAACAAAAATTGAATGGGAACCCATTACAGGCTGTAAATTTGGAAATTTATAGCTTAGAGAAGTGTAGTATGGTTTATATTTTCATCACCCTTTGAAGTGAATTGATCCCTCCCTCCCACTAAACTAATATGTCGAATTTGAATGAGTTCGAGGACGATCAATTGTAAACGTCCTCACTTATCTTGTTTGGTCTTACAATCAGTATTAATTTATAAAAACTATTGATCACTTTTCCAAAAAAGTGGCGTGTAGAGAAGCTGCTCTCCAAAGCCTCCCCCTCATTAACACCCCTACTGCTCAAGAAATAAACTAATGAATCTATAATTAAAATTCTCAATAAACATTGCGAAGACAAAAAAAGACAGTGGGAAACCGATTGCACCGGGAAACGCATTGAGAATACAGATTGCAACATCACTTTACTGCATATGTTAAAATCTGGATGAGCACAATGTAATCATCGAGTCATGTCTAGAGCCACAATGCCATTGAAGTGATTCTGTAACGTGCAATTAAATGTATATAATATTGATGGATCGTATCATTCGCGTTTTCAAAATGACTCAATTATCGCTACGTTAGTGGAATCTCAATTATACTGCCTGTATTAGAACAGGGTAGAGCTGGATGAAGGGAAATGCCGGATTACTGAAAGATATAAGTGAAAATGACATACACAAAAGCATGGATTTCATTACCACTGTACTAAGCTACAGCAATGCTTTAGTAATATTATTGTAATTTTAAATAAATTCCTAATTTTGAAAAGCATTAACAAATAAATGGTAAGATTTTGATAACTAGGAAGATGAATCTTTGATAGATCCTACCAACTCTAGATTGTATTTACCAAATTTACCAACTATCAACTTAACATACAAGAAAAGCCAAGCACTCAGTGAAATACGAGAGTTTAGTTTCAATCTCTCGGAGTTTCTATTGAATAATGTCAAAACAAAATATCACAGAACCAAACTACCACTACAAAATTAAACTAAACTATAAGTTGAGCTTGCCAACCACAGAGTTGTCAATCAGTACGAGAAACATAATAATGTGATTTAGCCCTACATTAGAAAAAATTCAGTTTTTGATATGCCTGATGTCTACACTATTATTCGACCTCGACATTTCTGAATTTTCAAGTCATTAAGCCGAGTAGTTAATCACAATTGATAAATAATAACTATTTCAACACAAATCTCTACAGACAACTATACACTGAGCTCCAGACAGTGGAGTCTCACATCACATATTTTAAATCACATTCATAGCAATGCCAGACATCTTTGACTTTTTGTCAAAAAAAATTTCTTAAGGCTTGATAACATTCCAAAATTTATTTCATCTCTGAGGGGATTAATCCCCATAGTTACACCATTGACTATTTCTATTTATAATTTTTGGAGTATCGAGTAAACGCTCTGAACAAGCATACACTAGTAAAGTTTCATAGTTGAGTTATGTTTTGATACTACCGTGAAACACATTATGAAATCTACTGAACAATGGTAGATATATTAAGTGCTAGAACACTACATAAAAGGAGCCGGAAAACCGGGAAGGAGTCATTAAGGAACTTAGCTGTCGCAGGCCGGATTGATCAATCTGGCGGGCCGGAATTGGCCGCGAGCCATAGTTTGGAGACCTCTTGTGTAGCATAATATATGTAGAAATATCATAATTCATCACAATCACTACTAAGCGTGTTGTTTAAGTAATCAAACCTAAGAGTATTGATCCTCATTCTGTACTAGCCTTTACTTTTGATTTTATTCAATACATTTTACAGATCAATTCTACAATGGTTACTATCTTTTGATAAATAATATAACAAATATTTACGATTTCACATATACCTTGATGTAAAGATAATGAAATTTTCAATTTATGACCATTCCAAGAAGAGCTAAAGTGAATCTTACAGCTTTTTGAGACAGAATGAGCAGGTTTCAAAATCATATTCATGAAAATAAAATGGTTCGACATTTTTAAATAGAGAAAATAAATTTTATGAGGTTTCAAGAACTTATTTACATTTGTGTCGTATAATGTCCGTCTGAGCTCTGTTTCTCTGACTACAGCACAGATACAAATTTCTTTTGCTGGCTTGGAGAATGAAGAGAAAAATACTTTGAATGTATTGGAAGAATCACCTTATGCCTTCCTGCCACCTTATACGCGGGAATCACAAATAAATCAGGAACGTGCTTGCTCAAGACAAAAAAAAAATAAATTGAAACTAATCACTCTAAACAAATCTCTTTTTCTCTTACTCCAGCCGACTATCTAAATGGAGTCACAAACCCGGAGTACACGAGTCGTAGATTCCACTTCTTTGTGTTGTTTAATTGAACTTAATCGAAAAAATTAGGGCATATTATTAAAATGTTACACTACACAACAATAGTACAAGGGTTCCAATATTATGCACAGCTCTAAAAACAAAGAGGTCAATCTCAGAGTAGTTTTGACTCTGGAGTGGAAATTAAAAAAAAAAGAATTTGAAAGTTTGCTTGCAAGAGAACAACAATATTATATTTTATCATATAAAAATTGCAATTGTAATCAATTAAAAATCAGTTGATTATGATAGAATGGTAATTTTAATAAGTAGGCTGTAATAAGTTGATACTCTCCTGATGCTTAGTAACTGAGGAATAATAATCAAGAATAAACAAAATGGGGTTGATCATCCTCGAATACAGGATGAGGCGTATTCTTCTTGTGTGGTTGAGAGCATGCACCATAATACTCTTTGAATAAACAGAAATGCATTTGAGATGTCATTTCAAATCCATACCATCATCCTAGCGCTGGCCTCAACCTTCATTGCTCCACATAGCTAATAAAAGTGGTGTGACTGGTGAAAAAATTTCTTGACTGGTGTCATCAATTTGTCTGGTTTGACGACCTGCTCACTGCTCCTGCTGTGGGAGAGAACTCGCCCGCGCGCGAATGCCGGAGATAATAAAAGAGTGAAAAATAGTTTTCGGATGCCAATGGTGTCTGCTGTGGGTAAACACTGGGTTTAAATTGCCTCTTGCGCCGCCCAGGAGTGTGTGCAGGATTAGGTGAAGGACGAAGGAAGCAAGAAAAAGGATGAAGTGAGGAAAAGGATGGGAGAACATGGTGTCATGCGTGTTTGCCTCCCGGATCCTTCTGACAAACAGATGAAAGTACGATGTCTAGAGTTCGTTCCCATCATTCCCATTCTTTGCGACGCCTCACGTCATTGATCTCTTGTTGTCCTCCTATTCTTCCATCCAGATGTGGCATGTCTTTCTCATCTTCCTTCTCTACCCCTCACAACGTTACATCATGCATCCCGTTCATTCTATCATTCTTCTTCATCTAACACACTTTTAAAGCTACCCGTATTCTCTCAAACCTCGCTTCATCATTTCCCTATCTTCCCGTTTCTCTTCATAATCTTCATTCTCCTACTTATTCTCTTTCTCCTATCTGTTTTCCTTGTGACAGGATGAACATTTTTTCTCTATATTCTGTTCAGATAATATCTATAGATATTCTGCACGGGATAAAAGACAGAAGTCTTGCAGCAGAAGAATAACAACTAGTACCACCCTTCTCTTCAAGCACCCCTCAACTCTTAAGCCCCCATAGAGGCCCTGAAAGTCAGTTCTTTTCAAATCAGTCCCCAACACCGTCTAGTAGCTCCTCGGGAAGAACACTTTTCTGGAAATGATAGGCTTCCTATCCTTCTCCCCTTTCCGTAATATTTGCAGTTCGGCTTTCTTTTCCAGCTTGTTAAGCTGTATTTCAATACTGTAAAACTGTGAGCATTCCCTGCCTTTCTTGCCTCACTAATGGCAAGAGTCGAACGAGCTATATATAGTTTTTGTTATCGCAAATAGAGTAAATCAAATAGAAATAAATCTTATAGTAACGAACCCTAATTTTAATGGAACTGTAATGGTAATAATCTGTAGCAATGGCACAAGACCCATAAAAAAGTAATAACATAATGATACATTGGAATATGATTCAGTGATAAAGATGTGAAACAATGATGATAATATAATCCAATGATAATTGTATATAATGTAATGATGAAGAAGTAATAACGATGAGTATCAGACTGGCTGCGATGGACATGAATATTGTCAGTTATCATAATATAGAGAGGAATAGAATGGGATTGCTCCATAATCTTTGGCTGTTGTGTTAACTAGACAAATATCTTACTACTTCATGTGTGTCAAATAGGATACCATCACTTGACAAATTCAATAACACTATCCAATCGGAAGGGTGGATTGATGATTATTTGATAGAAGTATTTTCATGGCTGTTACAGGTGGACGTGGGCCTACTCTATTCACTTTGTCCTTCATATTAATGAATTATAAGATTTTTTATTACAGCGAAAAATCTGAGAACAGAATTCGATGTCAAAATAATATTTTTCACTATTCTGCAGGTCAGTAGTTGATATTATTCTATGGTGACTATTCTATAAGAGTATTAATTTAATTTAACATCAATAAACAATTGACTTTTAAAAGTATTACTAAACCGACGAGGAAGAATTCTTTTTTGAATCAGTTGAAGAATTCAGAAAAAGTTCAGATTGATGTTCAATGAAGATGATGAGCAAGATAATATTAGAGTAAATTTTCTCTTAACCATCTTACAAGACTTTAGAAACTAAAGCATACTTTGCAACACTGGTGAATATTATTCCAGCAGAATAAAGCATATTTCTGGTCGCACGAGCGGCTTGCAGATGTTGTCATTCTGTCATTTACAGAAGAAGGCCACCAGAATATGAATGCAGTCTCAGTGAGGGTCCTAGCCTAGCTTTCCAAAACTTTTCGTGGTTTGCCTTCACAAGAAAAACAGGTTTCGTTGGCCGAATTTCAAAGAAGATCGAGATCTTATTTGAGGAGCTGATCTTGCTTTTGTTTTGATGATCCATAAGAAATATTCCGGGGAGAAATAATAAACAAGAAAGAAATATTCCGTTGACTTGGTCAATACACAATAGAAAAGTATATAAATTTGTCAAAACTATAACTATTGTAAAAATAAAAACTCTTCAAATCAATTCTAGTCACTCAGAAAGGTCCATCAAACCTTTCTTTCAATCTTTGTAGTCACAAAGCATTACATATTATTATTATTGAGAATTAGCTGTATACAAAGTGGAAGTTACTATTAAATAATAAATAATTAATATGAATAGAAAGAGTTTATCTGAAGAAGTTCCATTGAAGCTGACAGCTAGTTGGTGATAAATGCTCTTTCCTGTTAAATTACTATACTCCCATGAAATATTTGAATTCCATCATATTCTTTAATCAATCTAGAAAGTTGATGATCTTTAAACTTTTTTTAAACTTTTCCTCGCATGGAGTGTTTGAAGTTGAATTGTAATTTATAAGAAATATTTAAATTCCTGGATTTCTTGTTCCATGACGAACTGCGTTGTTAATATTAACTTGTTATGTGAATTTAACGACTTGCAGTCAAATATTCATTAAGAATAAGTAAAATTTACTTAATCTGTAGGCAGAGGAAGTATATTTTACTTATTCTTAATGAATATTTGACTGCAAGTCGTTAAATACACATAACAAGTTAATAGAAATATTTACTTTTATGATGAAATATTCATAACAAAACAATATTATTATTATTGATCCAGTATTATAATTCTTTTTAAATAATCTGATCTATTACTAACATCCTTTGCAAGCTTTTTACTCAATAGAGATTTAAATTTTCACTTTATTTTGATTGTGATAACTTTTCTGCTATTCTATTACTCCCTGTACTTCTTTTTTATGATAGTTTCTATATATAAATCTCAGCTTTACTTATCAGAATCGACTCAACAATGATTTAAAGATGATGAAGGTTTATGAACCTAATTCATAATCACAGTTGAAGATTGATGCAGAGTTGATGATATGGAATGCAAAAATATAGAGTGCGTTGTAAACAACCTCAAAATCATTGTACAGGTTGGAATAGGTCAACATTGAAACAGAAGCCTACGCGATGATCCTTCTGAGCCTTGAGCATGATCCTTGTTACAGCATTTTATCACCTCGAACTCTGTTACCATCGTAGCGGCAGATTTTTTCAGCAACTCACCTAGAGCTTGCTTTCTTGCTACTAAAATGTTTCTCACTTAATAGCTATGGGAGTTGAAATTATGTTTTTCTATAACAGAATAGATGGAAATAAATATTTTGAGTGGAATTTAAGCTGATGCAAACTGAGAAGTACTGGGAAGTGTATTTGTACTGTTCAGTTATTAGAGTTATTAGATATGTCCAAACTCATCTTTGCAGTGCTTGATGGCAGAATTCTATGAGCAAACTCTTCTCATCCTTGATATTTTATCTGTATGTTGAGTTAGGTCAGAAGCACTGTACTTATTCAGGCGTGATTGAACGCTCTGACAATAGATCTGGACCGTCCAGATCACACAATATTCTTATTAAATCGTATCTATCCCCATATTTTTAGAATAAGTAGCAGGTATGTGCTCTTCAATCAGATAGAGATAAGCTACGTACTTCTGGTCCCTCTTTGTAAGGGTAACCGGTTGCATTGACCAGCAAAAACAGAACTGTTCTCTGTTGTAAAATTACTTCCCGTTATTCCGAAACCCATCTAAAACTGTAGGTCCAACTCATCAATCACCATCATCCTATTCATTACACTCGCACAGGTGTCAGACAGTGCTGGATTTAGGGTACTTGCGGCCCTAGGCCAAATTACCCCGAGCGGCCCCCGATAACTTCACGATTATGTAATTAAAGCATAAAGCACATTTCATATGAATACATAACGTTTGTTTCAATTTTACTTTTCAAAATTAGTACAACATACAAAGCATAGCATACATGAATAGAAATGGCACTAATGTTTTATTTTAATACGGTACATAAATAGGTTGAAATGTTGTATTCGCTAATTAAATAAACTTGGTTTACAAATTTGGCTAAAACCCCAAAACAGCTCTAACAACAATTTCTATATTTATAGAAAATATACAATTCAAAAAGTTAGCAAACAGCAGTTATTTGTAAAATTATTAATATTGCTAAAATTATTATATTATAAATTAGTATTGCAGTTAATTGTTGAAATTATTACATTTGTTTCATTCGGGGGGAAAAGTACAGGTGACAACAAAAGACTAAAAAAAGCCGAGTTGAAAAGACATTATAAGTAAAAGAACAAGTAAAATAATAATATGAACTTTAATATTAATAGTCTACGGTACATAAAAATAAAAATATTAAGAATACAACAAATAAACTTCTAGATCATTCAATTCTCATATTATTCTCTTATACTAAAAAACGTCAATGTCTTGTTCTTAATTTGGATAAAGTTGGATTAGTGATTAACATTGACACTCACTCCACTCCATACTCATGATTAATACCATATCTAAATTCTAAACACTCACTTTTCTAGCTTTTTTGGCTGCAAAATCTCTAATTAAATCGTTAAAGTCCAGGGCTTGAAAAAGCTCAGCATTTGAAACAAAACTAGCCAAACTAGACAATCTGGAATCTTCGTCAGAAGTCGAGTTCCTCAAGTAGTTTTTGATTCTTTTCAACACGCTGAATGATCGTTCTCCAGATGCATTAGATGTCATCATGCATAGTAGAATGTGCAAAGCCGTGTCCATATTCGGAAATAATGTTGTTAACTGTTTTTCATGAATGAGTTTCAGATACTCCAAAAGTGTATTCCTCGGAGGCTTGGTAATCTTGTTATCATGAGGTTCCCTTTCTTCATCAAATATACATTCAACAAAGCCTTTGAACTGTACATACTCTTCTCCAAAGTCACCATCTATGTCGATTCGATACTTTTTAGCCAAAATAGAAAGGAAGTGACTCATCACACGGGGCCCCTGCCGTATGCCAGTGCTGGTTACATCGGTTCATCACATTCCTAGAACTTTCCACAATCCACCTGCAATCTGTAGCCTCCTATACCCTGGCAAGCGTTAATATTTATTTTTGATATGAACATTGGTTATTTTAATTAGATTGTATTGTTTAAAAACTAAAGTAATGTACTTGATTTACAGTAGCGGTAATTATTAATTCATTTTGGAAAATAAAAATTCAATTTTTTTACCAAAAAAAGTTTTTTTACAAAACGCTGCGGCCCCCTTTTGCTTGCGGCCCTAGGCCGCGGCCTAGTCGGCCTAGTGGTAAATCCGGCACTGGTGTCAGACCTATGTGGGCTTCATCCTCAAGAAAAGAAGCAGAAAGTAACTAAATAAATAACTTATTGAGTTATTTCTGGACAGATTCTTCTCAATTGACTTTAAATAATTTGTATTCCTATTTCGTTTTGGCACCCAAGACTCAGTCATTATTATAATTTGTTTTTTCTTTCTCCTCTATTTCTTCTTTTCATTTGCAACGAATTTTTGTTTTCCCTTACTGTTTATTTGTTTATTCTAACTTATTATTACATTATTTTTAATATAATCTTTGGAAGTTTTAATGATACTCCTGCATGTGGACATAATTTCATTATGAAATTATTTGCATGCAGTATTATTTCTGCAAACGGTTCGAGTGATTGAATTTAATTTCACATACACACACACACACACACACACACACACACACACACATATATATATATATATATATATATATATATATATATATATATATATATATAATATATATACAGATTGTTTCGGAACTCTCTACCAATACTTCAAGGCAGTGTTTCTAGACCACTAACAAAATTAAATATCGTAATAAAAATGTTCTAAAATCCCCAGGTACTCACACAGCCGCCATTTTGTTTTTTTCACTCATTATTTTTTTATTCGAACACCTCTGAATGTATAACTTTGAAATTTTGCAAACAGCTTTATAACAATGAAAACAATCTTCAAAAAATCAATCAAAATTTTCCGACATCAAAAAACAATATGGTGGCTATTTAAAATCTTTGAACAGGATTAAATTAATAATGGCTGATAATATCAAAGTTTGAGTGGATATCGTTTCTCAGATATCTTTATTGCAAATCCAACGATATCTCATTTTCCAAGATTGGCCAACAATTAACAGAGATATGCTACTTTTTAGGGTGTGCAGTGGTTGGAATCATTTGATTGCAAACTGAAGATTGGCAAAGATTAAATAAATTCAAACCTTATCAATCGAAATAAATTCGCGATCAACCACTAGGAGCAAACCAAGATGTCTGAGGGTGACGCCAGCTTGTAACGAGCCAAATAAGAAATTATACTTTGACAATTGCGCGTATAATTGGGCCCAAATATTTGGTATGTGAGAAAATTTTATTAATCATAAAGGTTTTATGCAGAACAATCAGGCATATCAATTTGTAAATTGCCATCAAACGAAATCTCTCGTAACTGAAATATTCTTAGGCTAAATACCTAAATGCTCATAAAATTTTTATTTATTACATCATCTATCAATTGCAATATCTTGATAATAAGGTCTATTAGCAAGAGTTGCATCTCCGCTCATGAAATTTTGTCTTTTATTGATAAATTTAATATTTTCAATATTACATTTATTTCAAAATTATAGTTCTGATTTCTAATCCTTGCTCGACCCTGGCTGCAGATTATACTTATAAATTATTTCAGCAAACCATCAAGCGGTATAGCCGAGAGGGATTTATTATTTCAGTAATATTCTTGTTTGCCCTTGTTGAAGGACACATGATATTGATTCTTTCAATTACTTATTGGAGGACGATTTGTATCAGGATTATTTTTTCATAGCTTTTCCACCTCGCTAGCGTGAATTGCAAGGAGGGTGCAACTAGCAAGAATTGCATATTCCGCAACCAATCTTCGCTCGCGAGAGGGACTTAGCTGAATTTCTCCTGATACCGAATTTATCTTTCTTTGTTGGATTATAGTTGCGTGGGCGTTAATAACAGCTACTCTGTATATCACCCCGCAATTGTATTCCGCAAGGATGGATATTTTCTTGTGTGGATTTGAGCTGGAGTGGTGTGTCCTAACAGATTCTTCGGGAATTTACCCGTCTGCAGCTTTCAGCCACCTGAATAACTTCAAGCGTATAAAAGGCACACACACCCCCCCAATCAGACACCATAATATATATACATATTTTAATTCATTTTATCTAGTTAACTATTAACTATTCTTTTATTATTATTATCATGATTGAAGTGTTTTTGATTTTTACTTTAGTTTGTTTGTATTATATATTTTTTCCAGCATGTCATTTATTTTGTTTCATATTCTGTAATATATTGTTTTTTTTTTTGTGCAGAAATAATGTGTATTATTATCACTATTAAAGTTTATCCACTTAATACTACTCGCCTCTGTTTTTTTTCTATATAATTGCACTAGAATTGACTAATATTAATCTGGTATCTTATAATCTAAACGCATAATTCAATTTATTGAGTAACTCAAAGGACTCTCCTTATCTATGTTGAGTTGATGTCCGGCTTCAAGATTTAAATTAAGAGAGGAAATAATGATATAACTCGTTTAATTACCGATTTGATTTGATATTGCTGCTACAATGAACAAAGCTATTTTACACGTTTGTACTCATTGAATATTTCCCCATTAATTAATTATATTGTGAATTGAAAATTTAATAACAAGAAAATAACCGAAAAAAGTCTTGTGGTATGAGGGTGGCGTGACTGATTTTTGACTTGACGAAATCCATCCGAACGTAATAGCACAGCCTTGTTCAGTGGACATTGATGTACTTTCGAACTCAGCAGACTGCTCTAACTACACACAATCATGTCCACTCATTATTTGTTTTCCTTTCCACAGACTTGGACACGGATTATTGACAGTTGAAGTGCAGTACTCTTGACTAAAGCTTTTTTAACTTGATTTTATCCACATTACAATCATCATAAAGATACAATTAATAAGGTTATAGTTTTTTTTTGTAGATTACGTCTAGGAGACCCCAATCAAGGAGTATAAGATAAGTCAGATCAACAAGTATACTCTTATACACTAGTTACCACAATTACTATATCAATTAATTAGTTGGAGTGAGGCTTAATTTTGATTTCTTAAACCAGTGACTTATTATTAATCAAGGGTTTTGTTGAATTTTACATTGATCACCTCGATAGCTATCACTTAAAATCAAACTTACATTTTTTGTAAGATCCTGGAATATTCTGCAAACTACAAATGATTGCAGACTATAAATATCACAGTGGATAATGCAGATATTCTGCTCAGAACCGTTGCCAAGGGGGGGGTTCCCGGATCCGGACCCCCCACACCATTGGCGATGACTCAAGCACTAGAATAGAATTCACTCTCACCCATAATGTGTATGTCAATAATCGCTCAAATGCGGTTTCAAAGAGGTTATTAGGGAGGGTCCGCGGACCCACATTTTGTACGAGTCAGGTTATAATTATGTAAGAGGACACCTCCTTAATAATTTAAGGTATGGTCATAGTTTTCATTTACTATACAAGTCAATTTAATTATACATACAAGTTTGAGTTAATGAATTGAATCCACAATAATTTCGATGTGGATTGGACCTGTTTGACAAGCTGTATTGAAGGGTGTTCTCCGGTTTCGAACTGCCCCCCCATTGGCTATTACTAAAATATTAAATCCACTTTCACCCACTTTAAAATGAAGTATTCATGTCTAGAAATGCTGAATTTTCAGTTTTAGAAAGGTTATTTTATAATTTTTTACAGGGATATCCCTTTTGTAGAAGAGAGTAATATATTTCTTAAAAATTGTTATAGGTTATTTCCTTGAAAGACTTTGAGGTATATAGGCATATCACACTACTGTATAAATGGACTACAGAGCTCGGCTATCACAGTTGTTTGGACCTATCACTCAGTTATAGCAATGTATTTGAATTTCATTCATTTTTTTGTGAAATACATTTACATGATATTGTATAAATGGATTACAGAGCTCGGCTGTGACAGTTATTTGGACTTGTCACCCAGTTATAGCACTGTATTTGAATTTCCTTAATTTTTTATGAAATACATTTATAGTATTACAAATATTAAAAGTTATAGAAATAACTTTCAAGATAACAATCGAGTGACTTGATTTGCTGAAGTATTCTCCTAGGAAGAACCATGTAAGTTTAGGCTACATTATATGAGTTATAAAATTTTGTTTTATCGTTAATAATTTTAAAAGTAATATTGATAAATTTAAAAGCAACTTGGTTTCATCCTGCTTCACTGGAATTAGTTAGTTTAAATTATCTTTTCGGTTATATTGTATTAATAAATCTTGAAGGTCGATACTAAAACAGTGTTAAATATTGTCTTTTCCGGTTTCTAGCAGCCTAGAGCAGGGGTCTCTAAACTTTCCAGCCTCTGGGCCAAAATTACTACTTTCGTAAGTTCCGAGAGCCAGAATCATTCTAATTTTTTCATTATCATCTATACATATTTTTTTAATTTCTAGAGTAGTCGTCGTGGATGATTATTCTAGTGACACAAGCTCATAATTAGTTGTAGTTGCGTAACTATAGTTGTCTTATGGTGGGAAGGGGTTTACTAGGTGAAACTCTTTAGGAAATATGGAAATAAGAGTGTTTATAGAGTGTTTGAAAATCTCCAAGTACTGTCAAAATAATAATTATTTGAAATTAACTATTGCTTAGAATGCTAGAGCTAGAATATATGTTGATTATTAGGGTTGATATATGCTGCTGAGTTCACTTATTAGGGGATGATTTTTATATGTTATGTTAATTGGGGGAAATCTACGTATTGGGTATATTTTTCAACTCATACACAAGTAGCTGACATACCATGGGACATAACTGGGGACCATGTCTAAAATTTTATTTGAAATTATTGTTGATATCTCCAGTATGTGTAGTATATGTTTTATATGTATGATTACCATTTGATATATGAAATCAAATTAGCTCATTCCTTACCTGACACTGATGTCATCTACTGGAGGTGACAAAAATAGGGGTGTCAGCTATTGGTATAGATTTCCAGTGATTTCAAAATCAAATCAAAATTAAATTGGTATCCAAATTGATCCCAATTTCGATTAGCCCTTTAAATTAATTGAATAAATAGATTCTGAAATTTTTTTATTAATCCAGACAATAGTTCCAAAGTTAATAGATAATATTCATGAATTGACTTACTAAGGAGGAGTCAGCTACAGGTTCCTTTTACTAGCTTCAAATTAAATAATTGGGTGGTGATTGGTCATGCGGTGAGCGTGGTGTTCAAGTGATCGTGATGTTCAGTCACGACCGCTCAAGATTGCGCTTGGATGGGTGACCGTGCTTCAATGACTTGATGTTACAAGCTTTATTATTACTTACCCGGTGGTTCGGAACCCACCTAAAATAGTAGGTCCACCATGTTCCTCGTAACATGGCTCAAACAGCGAGGTGGAACTACCCGTAAAAGGGTCTCCCCACCATTAAAAGCCATACGCTTATTATTAATTAAATAATTAATCTTTCTAATTTTTATTTTTTCTAATTGTTTTTAACAATTTTTTTTTTAATTTCTTCCAAGCAATGGAGGGGGTTACGACCCCAAAAACCCCCCCTCGTTACGCCTATGATTAGTTGGGAAGCATGCTCACCAAAATTTTAATATTACTTTCCGTCATTACTTATTACCTTTACCTTTATTACTTTCTGGTTGAAATGCACCTAAATTGGTTTAATTTGATATTGCCCGTATAGCGACTTCCTGCTCCCCCTAATACAATAATCAATTGGCCTCTGATTAATTTACGAGGTCTTTCTTGTATTTTAAAGCTTGAAAGGGCACTGCCTATTCATATAGTTTGACACTACCAGACAATATTTGTAAATAGTAACGATAAAAGTATTTTTTCCAATGAATCAGTATTTTCCAAAATCAATCTGATCAGACAGTGAAAGAAGAGTATGTGGGTGTCATGCACACGTGCAATATTATTGGATAGTATCGGACTGCTTTCTTCAAGGCGAGCGAAAAGAAAATTGCACACTTGAACGGACCTCGAGAGGGAGTCATTTGGAACTCGGTCTGAATTTCGATTGGCCCCCGCTCCTGCCAGCAGTCTTTGCACTGATAAGCACTTTTGCCGTCAGCAGCGGAGCATCACTGGCTTTTAGATCCACAATCACTCACTGACACGCTCAATAGGGCCAATCTCGCATGAATTAGATTCACTGAACATGTAACTGATCTTCTTATTGATAAAATTGTCACAACCTTTCATACCTTTATTGATATTTTGCAACCCCATGAGTTCGAATGCTGTCCATTCCTCTGTTTGTTTGAGAACTGGACCATTTCTTTGTTGCATCACCTTCAATATCGAGGATTATCGAGGTAGCAGTGATACTGTGAATACGTTTTCAGAGCAGGCTCTGCGAATTTTAAAGAATAGAATATTAATTCGAACGGATAAGTAGTATTTTTGTTTATCATTATTAGTATTTATAATATCTTAATAATCTCCATTATTAATTTGTCTATTATAATTTAAAGTATCTTAATAAAAGTCAAATTCTATTTTCGAGGTTAGGTGTAACGATATTAATAAATTTTCTTGTAATTAAATAGTCTCAAGTTGACAATTGTAATAAATTAAGTTATATTTCATTGAACATTTAACTAAAATCAATTGAAAACAATTTTTAGCTAGGAAAATGAGTCCAAACAAGGCATCTAAATCTAATTGTTTAACTAAAACTCAGGTAACTACGCGATCTCAGCAATTATTAACAAAAAATCTCCAACAGCTCTTAAAGCTACTGTAGATGTAGAAGAAACGGTTGCTAAACTATTGAGTGATCACACTGAATTGAAAACAAAATTAGAATCATCACTAAAAAATTCTGAGGAAGAACGAATAGGGTTGGTGGATCACATAAAATCTCTGGAAGTTATTGTAAAATTGCAGCAGGAAGACCATAAAACTGCAATACTAAATCTCACGAGTCGATGTAGGTCTATGTCAGAGGAAATCGAAATATTAAAATCAAAAATAAACTTGGCTAATGTAAGATCTCAACCTCTGATCAATACAAAAAAGTAGAACCTAAATTGAATGGGGGAAAAATAAATATAAATCGTCAAACAAAAACGTATAGTCAGGTTTTGCAAACAGCAACCAAAACTAAAGTAAGGGTAAATAACGATAGGAAAGGTAGAGTACTGCTCTTGACATCCAGTCATGGACGAGACTGTAGTGACCTACTAAATAAAAGATTAAAAAATAAGTATGAAGTTCAGAGCTTTTTCAAACCAAGTGCCCCTATAAACGCAATCGTAGAGTCAGCACAGGAACAAACTAAAGATTTTGGTAAAAACGATTTTCTAATAGTACTGGGTGGCTCAAACAATATAAATGAACCTAATCTAAAACATCTTCCTGAAATAAATGAGAAAATTAAAGAGATTGTGCCACTCAGCCAAAATACTAATGTAATAATAAGTACAATTTCGTATAGGTTTGATAGGCCAGAGCTAAATGAAACCATTAAGTCAACAAATAAATCAATTCATAATACAATCAACAGCCTAAAAAATAAGAATTCTAAGCAATTGGGGATTTGTTTTCTAAATGAAATGCTGAAAAAACAAAATTTCACTAATCATGGTCTACATCTAAATCAATCTGGCAAAGTAATATTTTGTAATAGGCTGGCAGAGCTGATTGAAAGTCGTTTGCAATCTACTGTCAATAATTCTCCTAAACAATCATCTAACGAACCTTTTTTTAGTAAAGTGGCTCAAAACCAGGAAGGGAAACTAGTTTCAAATGATAAATTCATATCTTCAATTGTATTAAAAGACGTTAATCGATCAAAAAATCAGGATAGCATTAGTGGAAGGAACTCTTGTAGCAATCTGATAAGCAGTGGCGTAACGTTTTCAAATTGGGCCCCCCCCCCGCAACCGATTTTCCGGGCCTTTCTCTTCAAAATTATATAAATATCCTCCCTCACCCTTACCACCCTCCCCCTGAAAAACTTGCATATTTTGTGGGCAGTTATCATAATTATGTAAGAACTAAATGTATTTTCCTCTATTTAATTTTAAAATTCAATAATGCTTCAAGGGGTGGACTAATCTAATGATTTTGGCTCTAGCCTACGGGTTCCTGAATAGTTGAGTTGATTTTGTTATAAATAATTAACTTCATAGAAACCTTGAAATTGAGGTTTTCCTTAGGATCCACATTCACATTCTCTTTGCTAGCACCTCCACTCCTTTTCCCAGAAGTGGTATTCTCTTAGAATTCGCCTCGTTCGCGCACACGGACACAGGTTAAATTTTAAAAAGAAGGCAATTTTACGGTGAAATTGTTAAGTCAGGAAAAGAGAAAAAAATTCAAGAAATTTCATGGCGGAAGAGAGAAAACGGAAACTACTTATACTTGATACTATTACAATATAAGAAAAAATTCTACTGCATTGGAAGAACTGGCACAATTGATCCAAAACTATTATTTTATATACTTATACAATAGCCATGTAATTGATCCGATTTATCAAGGGTTTCAATATTACTTCTAAATATTGTTTAAAAATGTGCAAGTCGATAAAAAATAGAAATAACTAAAAAATAAAAGTAGGACATAACACATGTTGAAAAATAGAACAGAAATGAAAAAAATGGCACTCCAAATAATAAATATCACGATCTCGATCACACTCATGAACTCACTTGATACGGTTTACTCTAGGTCTCTAGGCCAATTTACCGGACACGTGTACCATGCATCCAGCTGGACGATTCAAAAGAGACTGAATTTAATACACTGTACTGTATGAAGAAAAATGTTTACTGATTTCTACACACCCCCCCCCCCCCCCCCCCCACTTACCATTTCTTCTTATGCTAATAAACATTAAGAAATTCAATGGGAAAATAATTAATTTTCTCCAATATTTGCACACTGGTGATATAGCCTTATTCATGATTTTTAACAGTCTAGATAAGTTTGTTTGTAGAGTGTTTTGTACTCGGTATCTCTTCATTTAATTTCCTGAAGTCACAACATCCTGCTTCTGAATTCCTCCACTAAGCTATTTACGAATTATTGATAAAGTAGAAAATAAACAATGACCTGACATTATTTAGCCTACCCATGCTTTCTTTCTCTCTTAAGTGTTTCAGTTTTAGTTTTTTCTTTTGAAAAAAATATATAGATATCAGTCTAGGCACGGGCTATTTCTTGAAAAATTATATTTTCAGCCCGGGCCCCCCCGCGCTACGGGGTCTGCGGGGGTGTACGTTACGCCACTGCTGATAGGCTCCCAAGATTCTAAGAGATTAAGTAAATCTACTTCAATATGCAAAAGCAACGATAAAGTAATAAGGGATGATAGGGATATACCGGTACTCACTGTGTTCCATCAGAATATTCAATACATTCGTAACAAAATAGATAGAATCGAAGTATTTTTTAAAGAAGAGGCTCCTGACAGTGGCGTAGCCAGGGGGGGGCCCATGGGGTCCGGCCCCCCCCCCCCGAAATTTCAGAAATAAAAAATTCTCAAATAACTAATCGATAAAGACTTATTAAAGCCGAAGGGTTCTATCTGTTTTGTTGTATTATAACGAACCGATTACAGAAACCCTGTTTTTGTAATGGAATATAGCTACAGTTATAGTCAGATTAATGCAATTTTCAAATTTTCAATAACTCATATAGAAACTTGTTAGGTGCTAAAATGGATAATTTTGATTTAAAATGAGCTACGAAATCGAATAAAACATGTTAGAAAACTGTGACTACCATAATTATTTATTTATTACATTAAATAAAACGCAATTTTCAAGTTTTAAGTGGATTAACTTTGTTAATTATTGATAAATCATATTTTTGAATAAACTCATCTTGTAGAAAATTTAGTTTTGAAGTTAAAATTCCGTATAACCCACTAGCCTGAACGCACCCAGAGTTCATAAAATCGGGATTTCATAAATGAAAACACACAAATAAATGCAAGTTCTATGCAAGCATGTAAAATTAGTGTGCTATGATTAAAAAAAAATCCGATTTCATGAACTTTGGGTTGGGTGCGTTTTAGGCTAATGACATAAATTTTTGAAACTTATAATAATTAGTATTAATTTTGAGATTCAGTACATAAGTTAAGTATGATTAGTTCCAATTCAAGGGTTTTGACTCAAAATAGTCACAGATATCAGTATATCAAACTTTATCATTTCAAACCTGGCCTCCTAGGTTCTTGGGTAGTAATTTTTCAAAACTTTCTTTTGAACTTTAGAGCCTAACAAGTTGTCTAGATTTGCTTTTCATATCACTAAATTTAAAAAAAATCCGGACCCTCCTATACCCAAGACCCCCCCCCCCCCCCGGAAATTTGATCCTGGCTAAGCCACTGCCCACACCCCCCCTTGGTGAGCCCCCCCCCCCCGAAATTTGATCCTGGCTAAGCCACTGCCCACACCCCCCCTTGGTGAGCCCCCCCCGAAATCTAATCCTGGCTACACCACTGGCTCCTGATATAGCTATTTTCACAGAGCATGGTTTAAAAGAAGATGAATTGTCACAACTTAATATCCCAAACTATTGAAAACGTCGTATTGCAGGACATCTCATCGAAGTGGCTATCTCCACTAAAAATGCTAAGAATATGCAAACATTTAATTTAGAATAATTATGTAGAGAAATTTGCTGTGGAAATGGATTTAGAAGTTACTGGGTTGAGAGTAAAAATCGACAATAATTTCGAAGTAGCGGTGTTAGGTATTTATAGGTCACCAAATGGGGAATGGAACAATTTTTGTGAACTATTCAATAGGCTTTTAGAGATTACTACTACTCGTTTTACAAACGTTATTGTAACGGGAGATTTCAATACAGACTTCGCAACACAGAATAAAATGACAGAAGATTTGAGGGATATTATATACATGAATAACTTGGAAATAAAAGTTCATCAATATACCAGAGTCACAAGAACATCACAAACAATAATTGATAACATCCTTACTAATATAGATTACTCTAAAACAAGATTAGGCGGCTCGGAACTATCTGATCATGACTATCAAATCTTAGAGGTGGGGTTGCAAGGTCATAAATCAATTGAAAAGAGTAGAGTAATGAAAGAAATTCAACAATGTGAACAGGGGAATATCGATTGTTTGAAGCAGAATCTGCTACAAGAAAACTGGAGTAGGGTTTACAATAACAATAGCTTAAATGACAAATATGATAGTTTCATTAATATTTTAAGGTTTCATATTACTATGAGTTGTCCAGTTAAAAAAGGCCCTGTAAAAAACAAATTAGACAAGATTGAAGAGTGGATAACTGATGATATCCTTGCAGAAAGAAATAGGGTTAAAGATGCATATGATGAATTCAAACTATCTAGAAATATGTTAAGTGAAGATAATTACAAAGCTCTAAAGAAAAACTATACGAAAGAAGTGAAAAGAGCGAAATGTAAGAAAACAGCTGAAATTTTGAATAATAGTGTGTACTTTAACACAGCAGTGTGGGATGTAATAAACAAAAATAGGCAAGTATATCATGTAGATGCTTATACTAGTGTCCCCAGAATAATTAACGAAAATAACAAATATATTGATGATAGTGTAGACATTTGTAATTTCTTTAACAGATATTATCAACTGGTTGCTAAGAATCTTCAAAAATCTCTTAATACAGGTACTAGTGACATGAGGAATACTGAGGGGATTCAGAACGAATTAAAATTCCACCCAGTATCCCAAGACAAGTTGTCAAATATCATTGATAGTTTAAATAATAAAAAAACTGTAGGAATGGATGGGGTATCCAGTAAAATTATGAAAGAATGTAAAGATTAATTGTCAGACCCTTTGATTCATCTGATCAATCATTCATTAGAACAAGGTGTTTTTCCAGATAATTTAAATGAGGGGAAAATCTTGCCAATCTTCAAAAGTGGTGATAGAGAAAAGGTGGAAAACTATAGGCCCATTAGTATTTTAAATGTGATAAGTAAAATTTTTGAAAGAGTAGTTCTAAATAGGTTACTTCTGCACCTTCAAGAAGCTAACTTTATCTGTGACGAACCAGAAAGGCTTCCAGAAAGGGAGATCAACAAAGACAGCCATAGTTTCTCTAGTTGAAAAACTAATAGATATAATAGATTCAGGTGATAAAGCTACTGCAATCTTCTTAGATCTGTCAAAGGCATTTGATTGTGTTAATCATAGAACTTTATTGGAAATACTGCAAAATGTAGGTGTGAATGGGGTTGAACTGAAATGGTTTGAATCTTATTGGGAGAAAAAAATGTGTAGAACTAACTACAGTAGTTGGTAATAGTATAGTAAAGAATAAATCTAATAAATTAGAGGTGCAAGCTGGAGTGCCTGAGGGGGCAATACTAGGTACATTGCTTTTTTTGTTATATGTCAACCGTTTACCTAAAGAATTAATTGGTGGTAGAGCCCTCTTATTTGCAGACGATACATCACTCATTTTCAGCAATTCCATTCTAGATAATTTAGAAATAAGTGCCCATATAGGTGTGCAGTCCATTGTCCAATTTTTAAATCAGTTGAAATTAACTATAAATAGTAGAAAATGCCAATACCTTCAATTCAAAAACAAACATAATTTAAATGAAGATAGGGATATAAACGTGTTTGTGAATGATAATCAATTAGACCAGGAAGAAAAAATTGCATTTCTAGGAGTTTTGTTGGATAGACGATTGACCTGGGCTCCATACATTGAGAAAATATGTTGTAAAATTTCATCTGGGGTATTTGTCCTGCGAGAGCTCGCTAGATTGAATGACAAAAATTTACTTTTTACAGCTTACCACGGGCTCTTACTGTCACATATTAGGTATGCTATCTTAGTATGGGGTAATTCATCAAAACAAAATCTTGATCGGGTGTTTAAGATCCAAAAGAAAGCAGTTAGGTGTATAGAAAGAGTAAATAGATTAGATTCATGTAGGCCGTTGTTCAAGAGACTTGGTCTCCTAACTGTACCCTGCTTATATGTGTATGAAGCTACTTTATATGTAAAAACGAATGATATTAACCAAAATCTTGATGTACATGATCATAATACAAGAAGTCGAGGAGATTATCACTTGGTGAGTCACAATAGTAGCTTATTCAAACAAAAACCTAGTTATATTGGTAGGAAATTCTACAACAAGCTACCGCAGTTTTTGAAGAGTCTTGAAAATATAGAAATATTTAAAAAACAATTGAAAAAATATTCAGTTGATAAAGCTTTTTATAGTGTACAAGAGTTCCTTTCACATCAAAATTAAGCCTCACCTCAACTAATTGAAGTAATTATGGTATCTAGTGTTTGATCTGACTTGTCTTATACTCCTTAACTGGAGTCTCCAAGACGTAATCTACAAAAAATATATATATTTTCAAACGTGTGCCATTTTTTAATATTACTTGATAAATTTTCAAAACGTGCTTCACTTATAGAATGCAGTATATGAGGTGACAAAATCAATTCAAAGTGCTCGAATAAACAGTTGAAATGAATAGAATAAAAATTCTCAAATAACTAATCGATAAAGACTTATTAAAGCCGAAGGGTTCTATCTGTTTTGTTGTATTATAACGAACCGATTACAGAAACCCTGTTTTTGTAATGGAATATAGCTACAGTTATAGTCAGATTAATGCAATTTTCAAATTTTCAATAACTCATATAGAAACTTGTTAGGTGCTAAAATGGATAATTTTGATTTAAAATGAGCTACGAAATCGAATAAAACATGTTAGAAAACTGTGACTACCATAATTATTTATTTATTACATTAAATAAAACGCAATTTTCAAGTTTTAAGTGGATTAACTTTGTTAATTATTGATAAATCATATTTTTGAATAAACTCATCTTGTAGAAAATTTAGTTTTGAAGTTAAAATTCCGTATAACCCACTAGCCTGAACGCACCCAGAGTTCATAAAATCGGGATTTCATAAATGAAAACACACAAATAAATGCAAGTTCTATGCAAGCATGTAAAATTAGTGTGCTATGATTAAAAAAAAATCCGATTTCATGAACTTTGGGTTGGGTGCGTTTTAGGCTAATGACATAAATTTTTGAAACTTATAATAATTAGTATTAATTTTGAGATTCAGTACATAAGTTAAGTATGATTAGTTCCAATTCAAGGGTTTTGACTCAAAATAGTCACAGATATCAGTATATCAAACTTTATCATTTCAAACCTGGCCTCCTAGGTTCTTGGGTAGTAATTTTTCAAAACTTTCTTTTGAACTTTAGAGCCTAACAAGTTGTCTAGATTTGCTTTTCATATCACTAAATTTAAAAAAAATCCGGACCCTCCTATACCCAAGACCCCCCCCCCCCCCCCCCGGAAATTTGATCCTGGCTAAGCCACTGCCCACACCCCCCCTTGGTGAGCCCCCCCCGAAATCTAATCCTGGCTACACCACTGGCTCCTGATATAGCTATTTTCACAGAGCATGGTTTAAAAGAAGATGAATTGTCACAACTTAATATCCCAAACTATTGAAAACGTCGTATTGCAGGACATCTCATCGAAGTGGCTATCTCCACTAAAAATGCTAAGAATATGCAAACATTTAATTTAGAATAATTATGTAGAGAAATTTGCTGTGGAAATGGATTTAGAAGTTACTGGGTTGAGAGTAAAAATCGACAATAATTTCGAAGTAGCGGTGTTAGGTATTTATAGGTCACCAAATGGGGAATGGAACAATTTTTGTGAACTATTCAATAGGCTTTTAGAGATTACTACTACTCGTTTTACAAACGTTATTGTAACGGGAGATTTCAATACAGACTTCGCAACACAGAATAAAATGACAGAAGATTTGAGGGATATTATATACATGAATAACTTGGAAATAAAAGTTCATCAATATACCAGAGTCACAAGAACATCACAAACAATAATTGATAACATCCTTACTAATATAGATTACTCTAAAACAAGATTAGGCGGCTCGGAACTATCTGATCATGACTATCAAATCTTAGAGGTGGGGTTGCAAGGTCATAAATCAATTGAAAAGAGTAGAGTAATGAAAGAAATTCAACAATGTGAACAGGGGAATATCGATTGTTTGAAGCAGAATCTGCTACAAGAAAACTGGAGTAGGGTTTACAATAACAATAGCTTAAATGACAAATATGATAGTTTCATTAATATTTTAAGGTTTCATATTACTATGAGTTGTCCAGTTAAAAAAGGCCCTGTAAAAAACAAATTAGACAAGATTGAAGAGTGGATAACTGATGATATCCTTGCAGAAAGAAATAGGGTTAAAGATGCATATGATGAATTCAAACTATCTAGAAAATGTTAAGTGAAGATAATTACAAAGCTCTAAAGAAAAACTATACGAAAGAAGTGAAAAGAGCGAAATGTAAGAAAACAGCTGAAATTTTGAATAATAGTGTGTACTTTAACACAGCAGTGTGGGATGTAATAAACAAAAATAGGCAAGCATATCATGTAGATGCTTATACTAGTGTCCCCAGAATAATTAACGAAAATAACAAATATATTGATGATAGTGTAGACATTTGTAATTTCTTTAACAGATATTATCAACTGGTTGCTAAGAATCTTCAAAAATCTCTTAATACAGGTATTAGTGACATGAGGAATACTGAGGGGATTCAGAACGAATTAAAATTCCACCCAGTATCCCAAGACAAGTTGTCAAATATCATTGATAGTTTAAATAATAAAAAAACTGTAGGAATGGATGGGGTATCCAGTAAAATTATGAAAGAATGTAAAGATTAATTGTCAGACCCTTTGATTCATCTGATCAATCATTCATTAGAACAAGGTGTTTTTCCAGATAATTTAAATGAGGGGAAAATCTTGCCAATCTTCAAAAGTGGTGATAGAGAAAAGGTGGAAAACTATAGGCCCATTAGTATTTTAAATGTGATAAGTAAAATTTTTGAAAGAGTAGTTCTAAATAGGTTACTTCTGCACCTTCAAGAAGCTAACTTTATCTGTGACAAACCAGAAAGGCTTCCAGAAAGGGAGATCAACAAAGACAGCCATAGTTTCTCTAGTTGAAAAACTAATAGATATAATAGATTCAGGTGATAAAGCTACTGCAATCTTCTTAGATCTGTCAAAGGCATTTGATTGTGTTAATCATAGAACTTTATTGGAAATACTGCAAAATGTAGGTGTGAATGGGGTTGAACTGAAATGGTTTGAATCTTATTGGGAGAAAAAAATGTGTAGAACTAACTACAGTAGTTGGTAATAGTATAGTAAAGAATAAATCTAATAAATTAGAGGTGCAAGCTGGAGTGCCTGAGGGGGCAATACTAGGTACATTGCTTTTTTTGTTATATGTCAACCGTTTACCTAAAGAATTAATTGGTGGTAGAGCCCTCTTATTTGCAGACGATACATCACTCATTTTCAGCAATTCCATTCTAGATAATTTAGAAATAAGTGCCCATATAGGTGTGCAGTCCATTGTCCAATTTTTAAATCAGTTGAAATTAACTATAAATAGTAGAAAATGCCAATACCTTCAATTCAAAAACAAACATAATTTAAATGAAGATAGGGATATAAACGTGTTTGTGAATGATAATCAATTAGACCAGGAAGAAAAAATTGCATTTCTAGGAGTTTTGTTGGATAGACGATTGACCTGGGCTCCATACATTGAGAAAATATGTTGTAAAATTTCATCTGGGGTATTTGTCCTGCGAGAGCTCGCTAGATTGAATGACAAAAATTTACTTTTTACAGCTTACCACGGGCTCTTACTGTCACATATTAGGTATGCTATCTTAGTATGGGGTAATTCATCAAAACAAAATCTTGATCGGGTGTTTAAGATCCAAAAGAAAGCAGTTAGGTGTATAGAAAGAGTAAATAGATTAGATTCATGTAGGCCGTTGTTCAAGAGACTTGGTCTCCTAACTGTACCCTGCTTATATGTGTATGAAGCTACTTTATATGTAAAAACGAATGATATTAACCAAAATCTTGATGTACATGATCATAATACAAGAAGTCGAGGAGATTATCACTTGGTGAGTCACAATAGTAGCTTATTCAAACAAAAACCTAGTTATATTGGTAGGAAATTCTACAACAAGCTACCGCAGTTTTTGAAGAGTCTTGAAAATATAGAAATATTTAAAAAACAATTGAAAAAATATTCAGTTGATAAAGCTTTTTATAGTGTACAAGAGTTCCTTTCACATCAAAATTAAGCCTCACCTCAACTAATTGAAGTAATTATGGTATCTAGTGTTTGATCTGACTTGTCTTATACTCCTTAACTGGAGTCTCCAAGACGTAATCTACAAAAAATATATATATTTTCAAACGTGTGCCATTTTTTAATATTACTTGATAAATTTTCAAAACGTGCTTCACTTATAGAATGCAGTATATGAGGTGACAAAATCAATTCAAAGTGCTCGAATAAACAGTTGAAATGAATAGAATAGTAGTTCTGTGAACAATAGACCTCAATCGCCCAATCACTCAAAATGGGATGATATTATCGAAACATAATCGAGAGCACTATCGACTCAAATTTAGTTGCTTATCTATCATAGATGATAAAAACTGCAAAAATCAATATTTTGAAAAATCAAAATTTTTGACATCCTAGATATTTTCCCTTTCATTTAATGAAGGGTTACTATGCATTTTTAGCAGCTCCTAGTATTCACCTCCATGAAAATTATCCAGTAATAGAAAAGTTGAACATTTATCTATTTGTCTACTACCATTTTTCCAGTACAATTTAGTTTTATGTCCTTAACCTTAAAAAAGGATTATATTTTTTCGCAAAAATTTTCTAATGAAACCAAAGTTTTCATCCTTTGATGAGAAATATAATTCCAATATTATCTCAATCAATATTCAGAGCGAACTCCAAAGTCAGCCTACTTCTTATAGAGTTATCTCCCACTTCCAATCGGAAAAATGTAAATTATCCACAAAATGTGTTTTTTGAAAAAGTCATGTCTCTTCACCTCACTCCTAAATAATCAATTTGTCAACCTTAGTATACACCATCCCACCTAACTCCAAAAGTTCTACCAAGACATGAAAAGATATTTGAAAAAAATCTCAATAATAAGATTTTTAAGATGTTGAACCCCCCTCTCTAACGTCTCGGTTTGGTTTTTCGAATGTTTTTTACGGATTAAACCCTCTCTCAAATCATCCTCATGTTTATTTTAAACCACCTGCATCCAAATCAATCAATAGTCACGGGGGGGGGGGGGGGAATTTGACCCCGTAGAAAAGAGCATTACATACATCACTCGGCCTGGGAATAAGAAACATTAGGCCTACTTACAAATTTCCATGACATTCATCCAAGGCGTTTGGCCGTAATCGTGTAACATATAGACAGGGTGAAGGAAAGATGAAATAACGCAGAACGTTCGAGTTGAAACTGAAACTGAGACCTCACTGTGTTCGGTCAATAGACTGTTCAAAAAACAGCATATTATTCAAACCTCAACATTTCAAAAATGGTATATACATTGCAGAAAAAAAATTTGTTTATGATATAAGTGATTTCAGAAGGCCAGTATTGTTAAGCTTCGTACACACAGAGATTACGCACATCACTTTCTCGAAGCCGAGCGCGTTGTGTACGGCTGCCTACGTGCCAAAAGCCGTGCGTTCGCGATCGGCCAAGTGGCGGTCTCCTTCAAAGCAACCCATAGGCTTGTAGGCACCACATACAAAGTGCTTGGCTTGGCTAACGGGCTTGGCCTCACTCGACTTCCTGTACTCACACAAATTCACATGCATACACACTAAGAAATGCCTACAGAGATACCTTGAATAGCTTAGACGAGAGCTTACGTGCATAAGTCTAAATCTATATCTTGGCCAAAAGCCTTGCAAGGCATAAAATGGACGCAGCTTTTTATGCGAATGTCATTCTGCGTTATTCAGGATTTCTATTTTTTATTGAAACTTCCACACTCGAATTAATATGAAAGCAATAGAATGTGACCGTAGAAAAAATGGTTCTTTCAAAGGGAGAGGAGAGAAGGGAGAAAGCTAGTGAAGAAATTATTATGGATTCAAGATTTAAAAAAAGTGAAGAGCCAGGGAGTTCCAAAAAGCCAATCCCAGCAAACAAGCACAAATTTCCATTTTTCTGATTAGATCATAACAAAAAAAAAAAAATGTACAGAACAGAAATTTAGTGGCTTTTGATCCAAGTACTGATATCATATATTTAATGAGAAAAGGTGTATGAGGATAGAAGGATAATGAATTGGAAAGGATTGATGTTGAGGTAATTTTCCATCTTTCTTTCTCTGTCACTACACTCTAACTTCTCTTACACTTTTCATCTTCTTTTCTTCCACATTCTAATAGAAAATTTTCTTATTCTTACTTCTTCACTGGTTTTTCTATCCGATGTTTTCTCTTTCTATTTTCTGATTCTCTTTCTCTATCTTCTTCGTCATCATTGTCTCTCTTATACTTCGTCTTTGCATCGTTCTCATTTTCAATCTCAATTCTATCTGCTTCTAGCTCAC
This sequence comes from Conomelus anceps, assembly GCA_948455865.1. Classification (NCBI taxonomy): domain Eukaryota; kingdom Metazoa; phylum Arthropoda; class Insecta; order Hemiptera; family Delphacidae; genus Conomelus; species Conomelus anceps. The sequence goes on along the minus strand of OX418216.1, from coordinate 77,380,685 downwards.
TCCATCCCTTTTCTTCTCTTCTTGGAATTCCAACAATTAAGCGAAAGTCAGTCGTCATTGGGAAGGGGGCGAAAATAATAACGAGTATCGATTTTCACTTAAAAGTTCAAAGTTTAAGAAACAAGACTTCGCCTCCTGAATATTTATTACTTTTTCAATATCTCTCACACTGGAGATTGCAGGATCATGGTGAAAAGTTTCACTTTCAATAGACTTATGAAATATCAGGATTCTTTCAAAACAGATTTCTAGACGGTCGATGAAGAAAATTACTCCTATTTTTGCATAACAGCTATCAATCTCCAAGCTACCTCTTATGACGGTGCATTTCTAAATTAATCAAGCTCTGAATGCTATTTTCATTTTTCAAACAACAATTGATCCTTCTGTTCAATTTGAAAATGATGGACTGCTCTCTTGTATATCTGATCAAGAATGACTGCATTTCCATGCAGCCCTGCTTCTGAGCAAGAACAAAACTGAGAGTACACCGAATGACTAATGATCCGAACCAAATTAATGACAATGAACAGTCAAGCAATGTTCCAGCCGAACAATGCAAACTAAAAAAGAAGAGTTGAGATCATACTCTTGTTAGGTGATGAAGTTTTATGAATTGAATTGTAATTGTAAATTCATGAATTCGGGAGTATCTCAACATGATGTTCAGTGAAGTCTTATGTATGACTAATCTCATTTTTTACAATCTGCTAATTCAAAAAGTTCAAAGTAACTTATACATGAATAATATAGCTGTGTGTATAACTGGAGTGATTTTAATGACTGCATTTATTCTGGAAATAAATGTAACTAACTGTTTTGCAAATAACACCATCCTGACGAATATAGAAATTTTTTTATCAATAATAATGTGCTAGAAATAGTTTAGGCCTTTTTACGAAGCCTTGTATCTATATGGATTACTACAACGTCAACTAAAAGTAAAACTCATTGGCATCTTTTTCAAATTCACCTCTTGGAAAAAAGTATTTCTACTTATTATTGACCGAGCGAAGAGAGATCTCTGTTTCAAAGTGACCGTTTTGCATTTGTCTGTCTGTCTGTCTGTAATGCATTTGCGGCTCAACGCGTGAACCAAATTCTATGAAACTTTGCAAGGATCTTCCTTCAAAGAATGTCCAGTCATGTATGTGTGAGGATTCTCAAAATTTCAAAATTTGCTTGCATTTGAAGGATTAAAAAGGAAAAAGTCAAAAAGCAATCAGGCCTACTTTTATAGGAAACATATGATCTTCGAAATGAGCATCTCTATCAGATGCAATTGGAATCATATTTCAACATAGCCCTCGGGCCCTCTCATTCATTTGATTGAGCCTTTATATATGCACTAATGCCATTTAGACGTGGAACACGTGGCACAACAACAAGAAGCAATAGGATCTCTGCGCAGAAGCGTGAGCGCAGTGACATGTTAAGGATACATTGCTTCGAATATTTCCTTCGATGATAAAAATCGTAATTTCATCGTAAAGCCTGATGGAGTAGAAATCTGGTGGAGGCAGGCGACGCCTGAAGCCTGTACTACCGATAAACTGACGTCTGCTTTCTCTTCACTCTCTTATTTCATCATTCTCTCTCTCACTTTTAGTCTCTCTCCTCTTACCGATCCCGCAATATAAACCATGAGGCTCTCAGTGCTGCCACCTCTTTACTCCAGCATCACCCGATTACCCTCAAACGCAAATGTATTGGCAATGCTAACCTCATATCCACCTCAGTCACCTTACTCAACCTCACCTCACAGCTTAGATTCAATCATGTCACGTTCAATGCCTAACTGCCACAGACAATGTCAATACAATAAATTTTCAAATCATTGTCTTCGAAAAATATGTTTGCTTTATGTAGCTTGATCCAAGGTAATTATTAGAAGAGAAGGTATTGTTCACGCACATCACAGCTTCTCTGTCAAACACTGTACAGCTGATGCAGTGACGTCATCCGGGTCTCTTTTCACGATTTCGCCTATGTAACATATACATGTTAAATTTCATAACTCTATAAGTTTTTTCTAAAAATATATATGATATTCATGAAACTTAGACGTCTCCTATAGTTTATTCAACTGTTAATCTACGACATTTTTGATAAAATCATAGAATTATTCAATTCAGAGCACTGGATAATGAATGTTATAGCATATACATCACATCAAGGATAGTACTTTTGGAATATTTAAGTTATTTTAGTCGTCTATAAATTAACTTCAATCAATTTCTAAGTACTGTAGGAGATTGAATATTTAATTATTGATGGAAATTGATTGGAAAAAAGATATTCAATCACACTCAATTAAATAATCGACCTTCAACTAATTATAATGTAATACTCACGTTATGGCGTGACGGCCGTTCCACCCTGTTTTCAAGAGCATCGTCAGACGACCCATACACTCTGAGAGTTAATTTCCACTAAAAAGTGTTTTTTAAGTTGTTATTATATATCAGTGGAGAAATGATGGATCTTCAACATCATAATTATTATGTGCTTACTGAAGTTTTATATCTATCAGTCAAGTCAATTTTCTTAAAAAATTTAATAATCAATCTTCCACAATTAATACTTGAAAATTAATTGAAATGAGTTTGAAGTGAACTAAAATAACATAAATACCCGATAATTTTTGTATTGTAGGACCGTAACAAAAATGCCGTAGATTAACAGTTGAATATTCCAAAAACCATAGGAGAAGTCAACGTTTCTTGTAAAGCATGTTATATTTTTAGAATAAAACAAATTTCAAAACAAAAAAACCGACTTCACTGACATGATACTCAAAAATTGAATTCTCACATCGGTACCAAAAAGTTTGAAATGAAGTATTTACTTTGAACTGAGAAAATTTAAAATTTAATCCAAGTAACCATTTGAAGTCTACGCCAAATATTTTATTACGTTAGTAGGAAATTCTGTCATATTTTAGAAGTTTATGTAAAATTTGGCGCCGACTTCAAAAGGTTACTTGTATTGAATTTGAATTTTCTTCAGTTAAAAGTAAATAGTTTATTTTAAACTTTTTAGTATGTAAGGATTCAATTTTTGAGTACCATTTCAGTGAAGTCGGTTTCCTTTTTGTTTTAAAATTTGTTTTATTTTAAGCCTTTTAGTTGAATTTTCAAGCTTTGAAAACATTAAAAATTTCTTATAGCCTACATTATGAAATGTTTATCAAATAAGCAAATTAATATGATCAATATAACATAAATATAAAGTACCTAACTAAAAATCTGCAGAAAAGAAAAGTTAATCAACTAAATTCTACAACTCTCTATTTAATGTAGAATATTGTATTCAGTATTCAGGAAAACTCTAATAGCAAAAGGCTCCTTTTAAAAGTGAGCTTGCCTCTAATTCGTTATTTTGATGCGTTTCCTTTTAGAATACCTACACTGAAAAATTAATAATTTCAAGAATATTGTTTAATTGGTTTGTTTTTTTTAATTAACGATCTCAAAAACATTCAACATATTTTCATTCCAAACTCATGATTAATATATATAACCTTATTCCTACGACTCCATAACATTAACTAAATTATCTACAACTAGTGGCTTGTAGGGGCGAAAGCCCGTGAAAAAAAAAACACTAATACAAACGATCATACCATATGAAGACCACACTCCAAGAATGATCAAACTCCGTTTTTGTCAATTTTCTGATTCCAAGCGCATTCTGTAGTTTATTCCTTGAACTATCATCCCATGAATTCAAACCAACACAAAACTGAACAGATTCCATCCTATAACCGTCTTTAAGATAACCTGACAATGCAAGAACGATCAAACTCCTCTCCGGCAACGCTAGAGCGATCTTACTCCAATCGTTCAATCAGCTGAGTGTTCCAACAAGTTTTATGTTTTTTTCTTATTTGTTTTCTAAAACCTTTCTAATGATGTAAGAGTGAGCTTTGGTTTTTTAATGGATACTAGCTATTGTGCCCGTCCTTCGTACGGATTATGTTTAGAAATAAGACTACATATGTTTCGGCTTTTTTGATAGCAATGATCATGAAGTTGTTAGCAGTTTAGGCCCCCCCGTTCAAACGATACAGTTTTTTTGCGGTACGGTTTTTTTACTGTATGGCGTCAACTGTACTGTGATGTTCACACGGTCCGGCTTTGCTGCTTATTGCTGTGCTCTCCTCCTTCTTCCATTGAGCTTCCAGTTCAGATTTATTTATTCCAGTCTAGGATTTTTTTTATTTGTGTAAGATTTTTTCAAATAAGATTCTTACTGAAGGTTTCTCTTAAAATTTGATCAAAGTACGCAAATTCTGGTTTCAATATTCCACACATTTTTCTCTCTTTATTTTTATATTAATCTTAAGTCTTGTCCCACAAGGCGGGTCTCTCATATATTAGAGAAATTAAATTTTCACAATTAATATCTTCCACTTCTGGACACTGGAATTCACTAATAAGAAGATCAATGCTGAAGAATATCAATGAAGGAGATCAATGCTGACGATCTGAAGACTGCTTCCAGCATAATAAGCGTAACGTTTGAACATATCCATTACCGGTACAATACATGTGCCACCGGATACGGATAGTTATTTTGCGGTACAGCTGATTTTAGCGATACAGTTTTCGAAGACAAAACCGAATGTAGAAATCGGCTAGAACAGCTTTTTTACTGGATCCAGTCGAAACAGTATTGTGTGAAAATACAATATGAAATTTACATGCAAACGAAAGCACTGCAAAATAACTGATACAGCAAATTTACTGTACCGCACAAGAACTGTATCGTGTGAACAACTTAGTAAACAACTTAGAATGTAAACAATTCAGTGAGAGGCATCGGAGAGAATATTTTTTGAGAACAGCTGATTGATATATCATGATAAATTACGTGATTTTTTCTTACATGGTAATAATAGTGCTACCTAGCGAATTCCCAAGAGCGTGGCACAAACCGCACCTTCTTAAAATGTTAATTTTTGTTTTGATAAATTGAAATTAGAAAATTTTGTTTTTTTTCAACAAAAAAATAATTGATAAAACATAAGATGAGCTTTAATTCACCAGACATATGTTTCCTAAAAGACTGCAATGCTCCGACTACACAAGTCTGCAGACAGCGTAAATAACGCCGCGAAGCGCCCACCATTTATATTTGAGAACAGCTGATTGATGTATCATGATAAATTACGTGATTTGTTCTTATTCTTATGTGGTAATAAAACTTGGAAGAAATGTATCCAAAATCGCCCAATACTTGGTTTTTAAACGTTTATTATTCTGTTGAAAAAAAAAGTTAATTTAGTTTTTTATAGCTAAAGACATTGTCAATAATGTTTTCAATACTGTTCAATAACTAAAATCCCGATCGATGCTCTCGTTTTTGAGGAGAAGACCGCGTAAAATGTATCCAAAATCGCACAGTACTTGGTTTTTAAACGTTTATTACTCTGTTAAAAAAAAAGTTAATTTAGTTTTTTATAGCTAAAGACATTGTCAATAATGTTTTCAATACTGTTCAATAACTAAAATCCCGATCGATGCTCTCGTTTTTGAGGAGAAGGCCGCGAAAAATACCTTTGCGGCCGTGACAGACAGACAGACAGACAGACAGACAGACAGACAGACAGACAGACAGACAGAAAGTGAGATAAGACTATTTTCGGCTTATTTAATGTATAAAACGTAAAAATAACCAAAAAATATACAATTCTGATAAATGTACAGACAAAACTCTAATTTTATTTATATAGATTGTATTTAGTTGAGAGCTTTAAGTGACTTGGTTATTAATCTATTCATAACCTTAAAAAAGTATTTTGGAGGATTTTGATCAATTTTACATTGTCAATTGTGGTCAGGTAAAACAATATTATTTATGATTAAAAAACTTGGACACTGAATGTGATAATTTCCTCATGGAGAGACCCTAAAATAATGACATTAAATATATATGTAAAATTTAAGAGCGTTTGAAATCAGTGGAAAAAAAGGTGAGTCTTGTAACTTTCTACTTGCTTTCCTCAACATTTTTCGATTTGGCGCTTTGATCGTTCTTGGAGTGTGGTCTTCATATACTATAAATCAAACGAACTAACATTTTTTTGCGGCCTCTTAAACATGTCATCAATGAGTGTTTGAGACAGGGTATTTTTCCACAGAAGCTTAAATTATGCTATCATCAAACCAGTTTACAAGAAGAATTGTAAGCAAGATGTGAAAAATTATCGACCAATTATCGCTAACAATATTCTCCAAAATATTCGAAAAATTGTTTTTGAACAGATGACTATTCATTTGGAGAGTAAGAGCGGTTTTTATAATAAGCAATATGGGTTCAGGAAAAATATGTCAACTAAGTCAGCTGTGTTTGATGTTGTTTCTGATGTCTTGGATACTCTGGATGCATTTCATAGGGCTGTAGGGGTCTTCTGTGATTTGTTCAGAGCGTCTGATATAGTGGACCATAAGCTGCTTTTGCAAAAGATAAGATTCTATGGGTTTGTTGGTGTTGCTGGAAGACTTTTCAAGTCCTATCTAGAGAATAGATATCAGGCAGTGAAAGTTGCTTTTGGCTGCTCTCTTGTATTTTCTTCTTGGAGTAGGGTTGAGCAAGGAGTACCACAGGGATCTGTACTTGGACCTACTCTATTGAACTTGTTTATAAATGACCTACCTTATAATTCAGATGGCAAATTGCTTTTATATGCAGATGACACTACAATTTTGGTAGAGTTGTTATGCAACAGGTGAACCAATGGTTTGAACAGAATTCACTAAAGCTGAATTTAAAGAAAACAAACTTGATGAATTTTTCAGTTGCTGCATGTAATTTTTTTTTTTTTTTTTTTGTAGATTACGTCTTGGAGACTCCAGTTAAGGAGTATAAGACAAGTCAGATCAACAATATTATACACTAGATACCATAATTACTTCAATTAGTTGAGGTGAGGCTTAATTTTGATGTGAAAGGAACTCTTGTACACTATAAAAAGCTTTATCAACTAAATATTTCTTCAATTGTTTTTTAAATATTTCTATATTTTCAAGACTCTTCAAAAACTGCGGTAGCTTGTTGTAGAATTTCCTACCAATATAACTAGGTTTTTGTTTGAATAAGCTACTATTGTGACTCACCAAGTGATAATCTCCTCGGCTTCTTGTATTATAATCATGTACATCAAGATTTTGGTTAATATCATTCCTTTTTACATATAAAGTAGCTTCATACACATATAAGCAGGGTACAGTTAGGAGACCAAGTCTCTTGAACAACGGCCTACATGAATCTAATCTATTTACTCTTTCTATACACCTAACTGCTTTCTTTTGGATCTTAAACACCCTATCAAGATTTTGTTTTGATGAATTACCCCATACTAAGATAGCATACCTAATATGTGACAGTAAGAGCCCATGGTAAGCTGTAAAAAGTAACTTTTTGTCATTCAATCTAGCGAGCTGTCGCAGGACAAATACCCCAGATGAAATTTTACAACATATTTTCTCAATGTATGGTGTCCAGGTCAATCGTCTATCCAACATAACTCCTAGAAATGCAATTTTTTCATCCTGGTCTAATTGATTATCGTTTACAAACACGTTTATAGCCCTATCTTCATTTAAATTATGTTTGTTTTTGAATTGAAGGTATTGGCATTTTTTACTATTTATAGTTAATTTCAACTGATTTAAAAATTGGACAATGGACTGCACACCTATATGGGCACTTATTTCTAAATTATCTAGAATGGAATTGCTGAAAATGAGTGATGCATCATCAGCAAATAAGAGGGCTCTACCACTAATTAATTCTTTAGGTAAACGGTTGACATATAACAAAAAAAGCAATGGACCTAGTATTGACCCCTGAGGCACTCCAGCTTGCACCTCTAATTTATTAGATTTATTCTTTACTATCCTATTACCAACTACTGTAGTTAGTTCTACACATTGTTTTCTCCCAATAAGATATGATTCAAACCATTTCAGTTCAACCCCATTTACACCTACATTTTGCAGTATTTCCAATAAAGTTCTATGATTAACACAATCAAATGCCTTTGACAAATCTAAGAAGATTGCAGTAGCTTTATCACCTGAATCTATTATATCTATTAGTTTTTCAACTAGGGAAACTATGGCTGTTTTTGTTGATCTCCCTTTCTGGAAGCCATGCTGTTCATCACAGATAAAGTTTGCTTCTTGAAGGTGCAGAAGTAACCTATTTAGAACTACTCTTTCAAAAATTTTACTTATTACATTTAAAATACTAATGGGCCTATAGTTTTCTACCTTTTCTTTATCACCACTTTTGAAGATTGGCAAGATCTTCCCCTCTTTTAAGTTATCTGGAAAAACACCTTGTTCTAATGAATGATTGATCAGATGAATCAAAGGGTCTAACAATTGATCTTTACTTCTAATGGGACCCTCAGCTTGATGCTAGGAGATGGAGAAAAATGTAATGCTACTGAGGCAACTTAGTTCTTTGGGATCGAACTGCAAAGCAATTTCAAATGGAACCATCACTTGGGAAAGCTTCAGAAGAGCCTATATCATGCTCTGTTTGCCATAATCTGTCTCCAATCTCTGTAAAGATCTATTATGAATATTTTCTATCTCTGATACAGTATAGTATATTGTTCTGGGGTGCATGTAAAAGTTATTTAAACACTGCCTTCATCATGCAGAAAAAGGCACTACGGGGTTTGTAGGCTGCGGATTATTCTGCTTCTTGCAGGCCTATATTTGAAAGGAACAAATTACTCACAGACCCTGCTTTGTACTTTTTGGAAATTGTCAGTTTTGTTTACAAGAACAAGGCAATTTTCAATGCTAATAGGGCTACTCATTCCTATGGGACTAGAGCAAAAAAATCGAATTTGCTGATTTATCCCACTCACCGGCTGACTCTACTTGAGAAGGGACCATTTTTTTCTGGATTCAGATTCTACAATTCCCTTCCTGAAAGTATTAAGTTGTGTGGTAACTTCAAGGTGTTTTCATCCATGTTGACCAGGGCCCTTGTGGATGTGTCCTTATACAATGGAGGAGTGCTACAAAGCTTTTTAAATATTTCGAATAATAATAATAAATAATTTAGTTGACGTGGAGTCGTAGGAATAAGGTTATTATTTAATCCGTAGTAGTAAGGTGATTTAGTAGTTTAAATCATAAATTGGAATGAAAAAAGTTTTTGAGATTCGTTTAAAAAAATATTTGACGAAGAATTCTTCAATGTCATCAACTTTCAGGTGTAAATTAACTCTGAAAATAACTGAATCAAAATGACGAATCGAAAGCCATTTCACTTTTATGAAGCCCCTCGATATTATAAATTTCTTAAATAAAATTTTCTACGTTTAATAAACTTTTCCTAGTCATATTTTTTATTACTTCAATTTCTATTTGTATTACATATTGTTCATATTGATTCTCTAAATATTCTATAATATAGAAGAAATTTCTCAAGTTTTGAAAGTTTGAATATTCAACTAAAAAGCTCAAATTTAAAAAAAAATTAAAAAAATAAACCGACAACTATGAAATGACACTAATGAATTAAACAGTCACATACTAAAACGTTTAAAATAAAGTATTAACTTTGAACAAAGAAAATTTTAAATTGAATACAAGTATTGAAAGGCGCCGAATATTTTATGAAGTATATACAAATTTTTTGTACTTTAGGCGTTTATAGAACATTTTTAAAATTTTCCGCGACGGCTTTAAAAGATTATTTGAATTAAATTAAAAATCTTCTCAGTTTGAAGTTAATACTTTATTTTATACGTTGGTGCGTGAGTATTAGATTTTTGAGTATCAATTCATTGAAGTCGGTTCCTCTTTTGTTCTAAACTCTTTTATTCTCGTGTCTATTTTCCATATTTGCTTGGGAGGGTAAAATGGCCCTGGTGCTTTTTCGTCATTTCAAGCCTAGCTGCGTCACGTTCTGATCTGATGCAAATTCATTGATATCTTTTGAAACATTTCATATCTATATGTTGTGGGGTTATGGACAACCCATAGTCTATTCCATTAGAGAATGGAGTAAGGTACCACCTACTTAGCTAATAACGTCAGGGTCAGGCCGATGCCCATGCCAAACAGACATCAGAGCTGAAATCAAACGAAAGTCAAATGACTGAAGCTGACTGTAGATTACAGGATGAATGTAAACTTGAAAGTAACAATGCAGCACGATGACCTTCCTCCCTCTTGGTCACAGCTACCTGAACTGTTAAGGTTTGGGTGGAAAATCATTCTCTCGTGGAATAGATGATAGACCAGTTGCTTTACGTTCAAACCCGTTTTTGTAATGTGTGCTTATAACATTACGCATAACACTCTGATGTCTGTTTGGCATGGGCATCGGCCCATAACAGTCGCATAACGCATATTTTCTCCATGTCATTCACTTAGGACGTTCCTTAAATTCACTCGCTATAATTTGAATCTCTATAAATTGATCATTCTAGTAGGATTTACAGCTTTGTTTGCTCTCGTAGATATTAAACTCTCGAGATGAATTATTACTGATACCTACACTGTTGGGTCTTCAGTCAAAAATCATAGAATGATACGCGAACTTCTCAACTATTAAAAAAAGTTCAACATTTTTCTCAGTTCAAACGCTTTTTATCGAACTAAGATTATGGTCAATTTATCATATTAAATATTGTTCTAGTCGTACACTGTATATAAAATCTTTGAATTGAATAACCCATTTTGTAGAAGTTAAAAGCAATTATTCATAATCTCTCATTTTCTTCTACTTTCCACTTCAAAGTTAATTAATATTTTTCACATGAAAAGCCTTATTGACTATGCCATAAGGCGTCTTGCAGCCCAGTACAGCCTAATTATAGTAATCAAGTCATTTGATTGCTATTCTTTTTTTTTTAATAAAATATTTATTTATTTGTCCCATTACAGATTATTTTATAAATAGGTCACTCACACAGGACACCGGTAGATAAGGAACTCCTGACTTTATTGTATATTTCAAAGGTGAATTATAATAATTGAATCAAAATTTTACATTCATTCGTTGAATTGAAGTTTCATACAACGTTCAAGAGTTAAAAGAAAGTCCACATGTATCATTCTTTAAATACTTATTCTATAAGTTCCTTGGAATCAAATCCATATTGAACCGATACAAGCAATTGGTGCTAATATGATAGTTGTGCGATTGTGAGGTGAGCCACCCATTCGGCTAAGATCATTAGGAAGTCTTATAACTGCCGTTTCAAAGGAAGTCAATTACAAACGTGGTGCTGCCTATTTAGGCGAAGGAGTGAGGGAGTGCTCTATGGGAAAGCAGTGCGCGCCTCAGAGGATAGATGTTATCTTCAGCTCGCTTTGGAGAACTCAGCTCCAAAGTTGTGAGCGCGCGCGAGCTCAAACTATAGGATATGAATTGTGAAATCGTGTTGCGCCAACTCTTCAAGCGTGCGTTTCTATTAGGTTAGGTTAATTGTAACAAAGCCGGAGTTACAGGGTGGGGCGGAAACAAGGATGAAAGAGGGATGCCAAGTGTCAAGGGTGGGGCGAGGGAGTCAACGACGCTTGCTCAGACTCGACGCAAGGCGACGCGACGCTCGAGGAACACAGCTCGCTCAGGCGGCGAACGGAACGCACGTTGCTCTGTACGAGACGCCAGCACGAATTCCTCGCGTCAACGATCCACGTCCGTAAAGTGTAAGTTCGTCTCAAATCTCAAATAAAACTATTTCTCATAACTTGATTAAATTCGATTCTAGAGTAATAAATATTATACAATTTCCACCAGATCGGGAAAGGCAGTTCGAAAATAAAACGTAAAAACTACTCACTGAACTAATTAAAAGTTTATTAACGATTGAGATTTGACATAAAGCGTCAGTTGGCATTACAGAGGCTAGACCGGCTGAATTATAAATTTTTTTTTTTCAATTCTTCATTAAACCAATTATTGAAATATTACCCATAGCATTGAGAAGATTCATTTCCATCGAATGTATTGCGTGAAATGAGGCTGCTTGAAGTGGCCACTTATAATAATATTTTTGAAAGATTCATCTGTTCTACAAGTGAGATCCATCCCTTATAAAGTTGTTCTGAAGTACTTGGAGTTGATTGTTCAGTTGTTTGGTTTCCTTTTCAAATAAGTACTTGGGTGAGAGATTATTATAATGACATAGTTCGTGAATTTATAAAGACTGGAATAGCAGTTCCTCAGCTATAAGCAATTCGATTACAAAACAAATACAGGGAGACTAAATTCTTAAGTTAAATTTAATTGGAAATAATTTTGGTCGTTGGAAACTTTAGTGTTTGCTCCAACATAAATAAATGGATAAATGAACATTGAAAATAGCCCTACTACCATTTATTCGAATCAACCAATCAGGAACATTAAAACGACACAAACATTGTATCGAACCACTTTGAGCACTCCTATTCTTCAATGAAAAAAAATGTATTAAGAGATTTCTTAAACGGAAATGAGAAACCTTTCTATAGACATTGATAGTCACATAGATTGATAGTGTCATAGAAAAAATTATCATAAATTCCAATCTCAAATAAAATTGTTTTGTATAACTTATAGGCCTATCAATTCCATACTAAAGTGACAAAATATCGCAATCGGCGAAGTCATTTAGAAAATAAAACGTAGGCTACTAACTATCCGCTAAACTATTTAAATGCTCACTAATATCATTGTTATTTGTTGTGGAACGTCCATTTGCATTATAGTTTTAATAGTTATCAATCAGATCAATAGTTGATGGGGAAGTTTGAAAATTATAAGTGATTCATCTTAATACTAGTTATACTAATTATTTCGAATAAAACAATTCATTTCATGGAATAATTCGCAGAAACCTATTTGTTATTGTCACTATTCATAATTTTGAATTCTTCAGTACAATCAATAGAATTTTAATTAGAGTTCGGAATTTATTACGTTATGTTTTTGGTTATAATTGTTAATGTAATATCGAAGGGATATATTCCACCATTATAGCTCATATCGGCAAGGATCGCTCAAGTTTGGTCAGCGACAAATTGAATTAACTTTTATAAAAACTAATAGAAATTTGATTCGCGGATTGAATTCGATTTAAATGGAATAACTCCAACCATCGAGTTGGTACAGTTTCAACAATGACTGAGAGTTATTCGATTATTATGAGATTAATACTAATTATTAAGCGTGCAATCTGTCTGGAATTACAAAAGATTTCTTTCCAAAATAATCCAATGAACAATGAGTACAGTTTGTACCAGGAATTTCGTGTTTGAAATAATTAGGTTCGTTAACAACATGACAAACTTTGTTGAATAGTTCCATCGGAATCGGAAGCTCGTTTGCCACAACTTCGAAAGAGTATTCTATAACCGGAATCATTCTCAGAATTGCTGGTCCAATTATGGCAGGAACATGAAGAGAAGTCATTATTTTTGAGATTGCAATAGATAGTAGCACTTGTTAATGCCAATGAAATAATGAAAATAAACCAAGTAGAACTCCACCAAAAATTGGAAACATCAGTTAGTCTAGGAACTCCCAAACATACATTATTTTTTATTTTGGATTGAAATTCTTCACGAAGTTTAGAAAAGAAGCAATCAAGAACGCTGTTCAATAGGTACATTGAATTTACCATTCTTTGTTTTAACATTGAAACTCTATAAATTGTCTTTGATCTTGCTTCGTGTTAATGCAAAAGCATTGATTCATCTTTTAGGGTTCAAATTCAATACGAAAATTGAATAGGAGAGAGCATTAATTTCAATATATTGAACTGAACATTGGGGCTGATTGGAGGTGAAATGACAACAACTTAACTTCAGGGACCTCTATTGCAAAGTAATGAAATTAACCCTGATGAAGAATGTCAATCAGGCTAGCAATGAAAATCTGCTTCAATTCCATTGCTTTAATTGATACGAAATTAGTTAAAGATTGATGAATTCATGGAATAAATGTGTCTGTATAGAAATCCAGTTGGTAACATAGAACTTCTCTTACCAACTTATTTTAACTCAACACACTGTTAAGAGGTTCATTCAAATTCTGAAATAATTCATCAGTTATCCAATGTTTGAAACATTTTGATTTATCTTTGATATTTGATTTTCTCTGAATAGTTCAGCAAAATCGTCCGTGAACTTTCGATAGCCTTCGATCATTTAAGCCTTTAAAAGTCATTGGAAGGTAGTACAAACATTTTTCATTATTGAAACTTTGGATTAATTGGTTACCAATTATTTTGTCTGTGAGTATTATTCGTATTCTGTTTTGATAACAATAAGCAACGTTTTTATATTAATTGATGCTAACTTTTCAAGTGCTCTGCTTTCCACTGAACACTATATTATTATACATTCCAATCAAAGATTGATTATTTAAATGGTTTCTCACTTTCGAATCTTCGCACCAAGACTAGACTAGGAAAAAACCGCTTAGCTTTTGGGTAGATTTATGTAGAAGTTTAGTAAGTGGACATCGTTTTAAAGGATAATACAAGTTATTTAGACAGATACAACTGAACTGATTATGCCATTTTATAGATCTTCTTTCTCAACATGCCCATGTATATTACTCCAAAAATGTGATCTATCAGCGTATGCCGAAAATGCACTGTACTTTTCAAAGCAGTAGCTCTAGGGTGAACAATTTTGTACAGCCCAAAGCCTAGATATGGAGTGTAACCCCTCATAAAGTTTTATATTTTATCCCCTATCAGAGAAGGGGGTATGCTGGTCGGGACTGGTTCTATTACACATCATTTTGATGTACCATCGACCCTTGTATTAAAATGCGTAGTGGTTCGATGTACCATAGACCCAGTGTCAGTTTATTTTAGTATTTAATGTAAAATGGCTCGATGGTCCATCGAACCACTTTCACACAAATGTAAAACTATTAAAACTTGGTCCCATGGTACATCGAACCTGTATTTAAAAATAATGCTATTTAAAGCACGGTGGTTCTATGGTACATAGACCCAATCCAAGTAAATACAGGTTATAATAAGGAAGGTTCGATTACACATCAGATCGATGTACCATCGACCCTCACTAGTGTAACTAAAGACGACCGGGTCGATGGTCCATCGAACTGATGTGTAATCGGCCCGGTATGATTTTGAACGCATGGTTCGATCACACATCAGGTCGATGTACCATCGACCCTTGTCATATATATATATAATGATTTTACTGACACTGTGACGTACTATACTTATCGGCAGTGTATAAGTGCGCGCACGCACGCGCAGTTACTAACATCTCACTAACACACATGCAGCAGCCACCGGCCAGCAGTGCTCACGCACGCTCACTCACCCTCAGCCAGTGTCACCAATGCATAATAATTACTAATAAAAATTTATCTCCCACCAACTCAATCAGAGTCATCGCTGGAGTTTTCTCCCTCCTTATTAGCGCGCTCGGCCAACTGATTCCTTTCTATGCTATGCACATTATTATCATCTAATCTCCTCCTTCACAACTTTTTCACCTTATCCTTTTTATTGTCATTATTGCACATGGCATTATCTCATTATCACAGATAATCATATTTTCCTTTTCCTTCTCATTCTCCTTGTCTTGAATTTAGTAGCAAGATAATAGTATAAGATGGCCGTCGGGAAGGAAATTTAAGAGCAGCAATCAATTTTTTATTTTTAGATATTTATAAGATATTTTATTCTTTATTTATATTAATAGCTAATGAGCTAATGTTTCCACATTATCATGATTTTAAGTAATTTATATATTAAAATTGATATTTATGAATTGTAAAACCAATTTTTTGCAGTTCGAAAAGTTGGTAATAAGTTCATGTCCAGTTCTAAATAAAATTTAAGTTGATTTACCGTCGGGTTTTCTATTTCATTCTTCCAAAATAGAAAAAACATATTCTAGAAAATTGAAAAAAATTGAATTATTTAAGAATGTATTATAATTATTCAAAAAAATTTAAATCTTAAATTTAAATGAACTATTGTTGTATGTCAGGTCCTTCAAAACTCTGTTATCAGCTAAAATCTGTTATCATTACTCTAATATCTGGTTGAAGGCATACTTGGGAACAACGAATAGAAATTCCAACAAATAGCGCTACTCGTTATATTAGTAATTTTGGTTAACTTCTATCATATTCGTTAGTTTTTAAAAAGTAATCAAACTAACTTCTACTCAGCTAGAAACCAAGCTAACGAATAGATAATCTATTCGTTAGCAGTTTTATTGTTTAATTAGTTAGATTTTGAACGGAAGTAAAAATGCAGTTTCTGATGAATTTTAACAAATATTTAAAATAAAAAATTGGTATTTCATATGTGTAAATAAACACAATCAGTTACCAAAATACATGCTTATTTTGTACAAAATCCTTAAAAAAATTGCACAACAGGCCAACAGCGCAGCAGCGAACTTCTCGACAAACTAACTTTATTTTCTAACTTAATTTTCTATCAGTTAGTTTTTACCTAACTAATAACTTCTATCAGTTACTTTTCTAAGTAACTAACCAATAACTTCTATCAGTTACTTTTTACGGGACTAACTAATAACTTCTAACTAGTTAGAATTTTTTACTTACTTTCCCAAGTATGGTCGAAGGTTTCTTAGATAAGTGACGCTAATCAAAGCAATTTATTTTCAACTTTAAATAGCTCCAGACTTATGATTCAATCATAACATCATCTATCTTTATCACTAACTCGGTGGTTCGGAACCCATCTAAAACAGTAGGTCCACCATGTTTCCCATAACATGGTTCAGAACGGCAAGTTGTAACTTACCTATAAGTATAAGGGTACTCATTACCAATAAAAGCCATACGCTTATTACAGTATTATGATCCAACAAGACAAAATGTTAGAATATAAACTTTGTGAATAAATGGAATCTTTTATTGTGAATAGGAATTGAAAAATGTATAAAATGTAGACAAATATGATGGTATTTTTTTATTTATTCAACACGTTTTTCTCTACTTGTCATGTTTTATCTTAGGGTCAAATCTTGCTATCAATTTTAAACTTATACTTCCCGATGAGCTAAATACTTAAAAATTCATACACAGTTCAGACTTGGATGACAATGAATTACAGAAAGGATTTTTCAAAAGTCGGACTTTTATGTGTGTTTAAGGGGCCTGAAGTTCAGCCCATGGCAAAGCACGGGTACTTGACTAGCTATGCTCAAGTATTTTATATGGGGTTATTTATATGGCTTCGATTCCTGTTGTACGCTTGGCATTTTTGATCATCATTTCACCTCATATCTCACACACACTTATGTAGGAATCATTAGCAATAAAAAAATAATAAAATTGATTAAATAAATACTTTGTTGTGGAACTTTTACTCACATTGTTGTGTGAGACATAACAATGTGAGTAAAAGTTCCACAACAAAGTATTTATTTAATCAATTTTATATATTCTGTGGAATCAAAGATGGATTTACAACAAAAAAAAAAAAATAATAATAATAATAATTGACTTGGCAGGTAGAACTTTTGCGTATGTACGAGTACGAGTTTGTTTTTTATATCCACGTTTTTCTAGTGAAGTAGAGAATAATTTGACCATTTGATTCATTCAAGTTTGAATATATCTCCAATAAGAACAGCTCAATAAGAGCATCTGAATTGATGCTAAAAGAAAGCCTGTATAGAT
Source organism: Conomelus anceps (assembly GCA_948455865.1). Lineage (NCBI taxonomy): Eukaryota > Metazoa > Arthropoda > Insecta > Hemiptera > Delphacidae > Conomelus > Conomelus anceps. The sequence goes on along the minus strand of OX418216.1, from coordinate 77,363,012 downwards.
AGCGAGTAAGTCAAGTTTATTTAGTTTTAGCATGAATAATCTGTTAGGAGTAATTTGGAGTAAATTATAACTACGATTTTTGCTTTCAACTTTAAATTACAGGAAATTGAATCATATTTAAATTACATCAAATCAACATTTCAGAAACAAATTGTATGAACCAAGTGTATCTTAAACCAAGTGTAATCTTCTGTTTTTTGTTGTGAATGTGTTAATTACTCTTTTCACATCTACATACACATCTCTTTTGATTGCCAACAAGGCAAGTGAAGAAAGTCTTTCTTGTCCGGTTGTACTCCTTAAATACGAGAAAGCCTCGTATGTTTTAAGTCCTCTTATTAAACAAGAGAATGATCTTTCACATGAAGCTGAACTCATTGGTATTGTAAGGAAAAGGCGAAACACTTCAAACGTTTTTGGAAATATGTCTTTCAGGTTTCTTTTTACTTATACCTCACATCTTGATTCTAAGTCTTTGTTGACAACCATTGGGTAAAAACATTTAAGTTCAGCTATCAAAGTGTCTTCATCTGCCGAGTAATGCTGGCACAGGTCGTGTACGTCATTGGGTCTTACACTGTCAGAAGTGACCCACCACAAATTTCCCCCCACTTTCGAACACCCTACCCTGATTTATACGATTTATTGCACATACAACATTGATTGTGAAATATTCTTTTAGATGCCATGATGTCAACTTCTAAATGTTTCCAGGAGAGCTGGACTAAAATTATTTATTGGATACACTAACTTCATTAAAGAAAACGGAGGAATAAAAATGTATACCAGTAGAATATTGGGGGGGCAAGTGCCACCCCTTGCCCACCCACCACGATCCCGCCAATGAGTTCAAGTCATACCATACGTATGGTATGAATAGTATGTGTTGTTGGGTACTATATGTACGGTGAGTACGGTTTGGTTCATAAGCCGTATGTTTGGTGTCGTGTGCTATGGTACCTATGGTAAGGTATCGTAATTTACGTAAGATATAGTAAGGTACGTTATATATGATATTGTAAATTACGTGTACATGGTTCATTATGTACGGTATTATACGCTAGGTGAATAACGTGATACACTACGTAATAAATGTGGAGTGTCTCAAGTTCTCAACTCGTCTAAGTTTCACCTCGACTAGGTCCTTTTAGAACGAATCTAGAGTAAATAATAACACTGTAATAACATTTTTTAAGTGGAAATGGGTCGTCTGACGATGCTCTTGACAACAGAGTGAAACGGCCGTCACGCCATAACGTGAGTCTCATTTCCACTTAAAAAGTGTTATTATATACTAGTGGAAACAAGATGGATCTTCATCATCAGTATCTAGAGTAGTTGAGACCACGGTATATAGAAGAAGAAGAAGAAGAAGAAGTTTTGTTGCCCCAAAAACCCGAAAATTTCAACTTTGAATGCCCATATCTCGAAAAATAATTTATTAAAAAAAAATTTTCTCACGGCAATAGACAACATTTCAATAGCTTAATACAGTGGTTCTCAAACTTTTTACTTCGAGCCCCCCCTGCATAATTCAGCCCTGAGCCGGGCCCCCCTACATGTAGGCCTATAAGAGTACTATACATTTAGTACATATTCATATAACTGTGTCTCTTTTAACATTTTACAGTTGATGTTTATTTAGTTAAGTTTTGCACATTCTATGCTAATAGGGCAATATAGTTTTAATGATATTGAAGTAACACATTCTTAATTTATTATAGCTGCTATAGTACATAATTGTTATTTTTTACTCAAAGCAATTACAACAAAAAGAGCTTTAGTGTGAAGGATGTGCTTGTTTTTTCGCGCATAGTTTGTTGAAACGTGGTGTCAGTTCTGATAATGATACTCTTTGAGTTCCTTGGTCACATCCAGTCTTGATCGATATTTAACTTTTATGGCAGCTAGAGCAGAAAACCCAGTTTCACAGCGAATGGAATTAATATTCTCAATACCTTTTCACTCAAAATTGGGTGTTCCTTTTGTACACCAATCCAGAAGTATGTGAGAAAAGATTATTTAAACTTCACATCAAGTGCAGTGTCACCTTGAAGGTCAATGATATTTTCTCTTTCCATCATATTGAGGGAGCACTCATTGACTGCAAGTTCGAATGGGTTTTGAATCCATGCCAAACCATCCAAGTTCTCATCAAAAAAAATTTCAAAACGAGATTTGTGGATTTCTAAGTGTTTAAGAAAGCATTTCTTTTCATTGGTTGGAATTGTTCTTAGAACCATTTCTTCAGTAATAATCTCAAGATTAGGAGCTCCAAATTGTCACTTTTCAGACCACCCTCGTACAAACTTATCTTCTTCACAAAGTTTTCACTTTTTCAGTCCATCGCAGAATGTTAGTATCTTTTTTCTGTGAAGACTTGTTTAGTAAATACGAGTATATTTTCTCAAAGATATCTGCCATGCTAATTGCAGCAAAAAATCCAAGTTGGTGAAAACTGAGTTTTGGTGATTTTTGTCAAGCAAAAGTGTAAGCACTTCATGTCTGAGCTCAAATATTCTGGTCAAAGCCCTTGATAGCCAGCGAGCTTTAGTATGGAACAATAGAGATGTGTGTTCTGAGCCCATATCTTCACAGAGAATCTCGAAAACTAGTGACTTTAGTGAGATTGAGATTGACTGTTTGAACGATCACATGTAAAACATCATCAAGTTCCGGAGTCATACCTTTGTTTATTTACAAAGTTATGCTTCACAAACTATGCTGCTAAAGCCTCCCTATGAATTACAAAGTGTGTGCATCTAGCTTCTGGAGCTATTTTTTTTATCAACCCACCAAGCCCAGTGTACTTTCCTGACATAGCCGAGCTCCATCCTCCATCAAACAATGTCAAAGCACTTGCTCATAATTTCACTGCTAAAAATATAATAACACTTTTTCAATATGTTGAATGAAAATTATAAGTTACATTTGTAATATTGAAAATAAAAAGATTGCTAACCGTAATTATTTTGTAAGTGAATTCAATTAATTTTCCAACCAAGCTTTGGGCCCCCCCTGAGACATCATCATGTGGGTCGCGCCCCACTCTTTGAGAACCACTGGCTTAGAAAAAAATTCAAATATCTTAAATTTCACGTTTGTTTTTAATGTGTGGTGAAGTTGAGATCAAAGTAAAACAGCTCCGCTCTGTACTAGAGATAAGGCACGAGCCGCGTTCGTTCGGAGAACGAACTTCAGAGACCCTACTCGCACTTTATTCACTTCACTTAATATGCTCTCCATTTAAACCAGTGGTTCCCAAACTTTTTTGCCCCATGGACCCCTTGCCATGATTTTTGGTTTTAGGTGGACCCCCTGCATAAATGTCATTATTATTTTTTTTTTTCGGAGGATGAAGCCCACATAGGTCTGAGACTTGTGCGTGGGAAATGAATTGGATGATGGTGATAGATGAGTTGGAGCTACAGTTTTAGGAGGGTTCCGAACCACCGGGGAAGTGATTTTACAGCAGAGAACAGAGTCTTTTTTGCTGACCAATCTAATCGGTCACCCTTACAATATAGAGCGCCCAGGAGTTTTAACTTGAAGTTGAAGTAGGTCTACTACTGCTGACAGTAACAGATTCAAATTCACCATTGTGGTGCAGAAAACATTAAAAAAACACATAAACTTAGTAAATTTTTGTAATGTAGTCGAATTTGAATTGAAATAATCAAATAGTGTGACATATTGTTGTTGGTTATAGTGAAATAGTATTAATAAGACTCAATAAGTTATAGCTGGTATTTTATTAAACAGCATTGTGTCCTCTGTAGTAATTGCACACAACACTTATTGTTAGTGAAATGTGATAGAGAGAGAATTGGGGAGAGGAGGTAGAGATTAACAATTCAATGTAACCAATATGAATATAATTCACATTTTTGTAGAATATTGCATCAAATTTGTGAAAAAACGGGTGATACAGATACAGTAATGGAGTGTTACAACAAGAATATTAAAAATTGATTCCAAAATAGTTAATCAAAATACCAGAACAAATTTATTAAAATTGAATAGACTACTAAGATTTCGAGCTCGATTTAAAATTATTAAATACGTAGAGTAATAAAAGGAAGCTTATTAGACCTTATTAGAAATTCTTGTAAACATGAAAAATAAAAATTAAACATCAATACCATAACTAGAATTTATTCTCGAAATAAATGTAATTTATTGTGCACAAATTTTGTTCTCCATCAGAATAATTTTGAACAATTAATTGAATAAGCAAGAACTTGCTAGAATATTAAAGAAAGTTGGTATGATTTGATAATTAAAAGTTATTAGGCTCCTTTTGCTCATAATGATAAACGTGAAATAACTTGAATAATTTTGTACCTACCTAAGTTGTTGAGTGACCTATCAATAAAGGTACTTTTTTGAAATATGATAAAATATCATTCAAATATAAATACGAGGTTCCTTCTGTTTATAACTTTGAAATATATGAAAGTCCTTTTGCCTATAACAATAATGCTAAAAATAGCTTGAAATATTTAGTACCTGACTTGTTTAGTGACCTACCAGTAAATGTTAATAGTTTTAAAATATAATTGAAAGATATGGGGCTTGTTTTGCTCATAATAATACAGCTAAAAACGAAAATATATATCTGGTAAACCTGAGCTGTTTAGTGACCTGCCAGTGAAGGCTTATAATTTTCAAATATAAGAAAACTAAGTTTGAATTCGCTGAGAATTAAAAATGTTTTCATAGAAAGCGTTATTATTTTAAATGCTTATTATTTAATATAATGCTTGCTTGCATGTACAGTATTATGCAATTAGTCTACATAGGTAGGCCTACTCTGTGATGTTTTTTTTACATGACGAAGTACTTGATGAACAATCTAATAACAAAATTGACACTGTATTTCAATTAAAATTATGATTATTACCACATATACCGTACTGGAGATATTAGAGGAATGCATTTTACTTCTAGGCTGATGAAGCTTCTCTTTAGAAGTGAAATGCATCACTATAGTATCACCAGTATAAGTGAGTAGAACTCATAATTTAAATAGAAATACAGTGTCAGTTTTTATATGAGATTGTACGTAGGTACCGTACCTATTATATACCACGCCCCGATAAAAGGACATTCGCTATTGTGAACCCCCATTAACATATAATGGACCCCCAATTTTATTTTTCACAGACTAGGACCCCTAGCAGGTCCCCGTGGACCCCAAGGGGGTCCACATGGCCCACTTTGGGAACTACTGATTTAAACAATAATTGTTTATTACAATATTTGTTGAGTGACGCCGGGCTGTCGCGCTGGTCGTTGCTTCCTTCCCGTCTAGTAACCCTCCCTCTATTTCGCAAAATAATACTGTATAACAATTTCATACAAAACTTTAGCATCAGTTGCTGCTAACCTGCTAGTACAGCAAGTAGGCATCCAGTGCAGGAAATTATTTTACTGTGATTTTCTTACCATGACTTACTCTGATTGTGCATCTGTCCATACAATAGACCAAGAAAAAATATACTCTTTCAGATACCCTTTGTCCGAACCGCACATCATTTCAACTCCTACCTATATAGAACGATGAGATTGTACAATAGACTCAACACAATCATTGATCCTTTCTTTGACCGATACTCTAAATTCAAAAAATCTTGTGAAATATCATGCCGCTCTATTGATAATTAAATTTTTTCCCCGAGCTCTACTAACTCATTTTTCATATTTTTCTTCTTTCAGTTTTTTTTTCTTTTTCTGTTCTATAGTACCGTACCTTACCTCATATAATCTTATCTCTTCTAATCTTATTATTTTTTTTATTTTTTTTCTTTCACTTTTGTTTGAATAGTGATTAAGTAAAATGTCAATAAGGCTCTTAATGGACTTTCTGCTTATGTCTGTGAGCTTTTTCATGTATGTATTGAATAAATAAATAAATAAATCTGTAGTGAAATCATAGATAAATACATCCATAACACATTTTATGTAATAAAATATTAAAATATAGTTTGTGCTTAACAAATCAGGTTGAAGTGTATGTGTATACGATCGTAGTAGCCACGTCGCCTCGCGCATATCATGGCGGGGTTACCGATAAACTATAGGGAATGTGAGGGTGTTAAGGGAGGCAAACTTTCAACTAATGGGGATGGATATTTTTATAGTAAAAACTATAAAAGAGGACCTGCCTACGAGCATTTACTATGCAAGCGAAAAAGTTGTCTGTATCTTGCAAAATAACTGTGTTAGATACGAAAAAGCGGCACAATTTCTATGCTATAAAAATGTTTTTTTTAGTAATATTTATTGTGAGAAATATCAACTCTTAACGTACAGTATTGAAAATCCAAAGATCTTTCATTTTGAAAAGAATAAAAATTTCTGTATCTTGCAAAATAACTGTGTTAGATACGAACAAGTAACTTTCTGGATGGAGGTTGGTCTACAGTTTTTCAAATTACAAAAAAACCGGAGGTCGTGTCAAAAATCGTTACACATACGTTTCTGCGCATTGTTTAAAAGTATTTGTATACCAAATTTTATCCAAATCGGACAATAACTGCGACCGTAATTGCGGTACAAACAAACAGACAAGTGCAAATCACTCGACTTGAACCAAAGACCTTCACTTCGTTCATTTATTTATTTATTTATTCATACATTCACAAATTGTTATAATATTATTAATGATAATTATTAATATCACGTTCGGTCATATTGTGAAAATATTTTATCAATAGACTACCTTTTCAATAGACTAAATAGTTTTTCGTTTTTAAGTTGAAAGAAACAGTAGTTTAGGCTATGTTTAATTCACTTGAATTAAATTAAAGTCATTTAAAAAAAAATCAAAATCGAATCATAAACTCATTAAATTCAAGTCAGATTATATTTAAAAAGACATTCAAGTTGAAAATTTCGCATAAAAAAAATTGACCATTGCTGAGTTTTGAACCACGGTCCTTTGATACTCATACCGGCATCGTACCACTGCGCCATTTCAACCAGAAAGAACGTTCGTCCAACTGCGATATTTCAAAGTCAAGAACAACAACATGTAATGTCCTATAGGACTGGGTCGATTACACATCACTTATTCAAACAAGAACGGGGCGATGGTCCATCGAACTGATGTGTCATCGGACCTTTTATAAATATTGTAAACATATAGTTCAATTAACCATCATATTGATGGTATATCGACCCTATTTTACAAATAATTATTTGTGGGGTCGATGGTCCATCGAACCGCTTTTACTAATATTCATGAACAATTCATTTCGGGTTGATGGTACATCGAGCCAAATGCTTAGGAAAATCTTAATATATTCAAACGGTTTGATGGGCCATAGAACCTCCTGTATTTTGCTATATCATAAGGAGGGTCGATGGACCATCGATTTGATGTGTAATAGAGCTTCCCCCTGCTGGTCAGGTGGCTTCAGACATATTATATAATTTTGAATGGAATGCGATTATATTTTTTCAGTACCTGAAGAATAGGCCAATTTATTAGACTGAATACGTTAGAGTCTTCGTATAAAAAGTTCAGCTATTAAACCTACACGGAATATGCATCCAAAAATATAAATTATTGTTAGCTTATTCTAAAAAACTACAAAAGTTTGAAATACAGTATTCTAGGCATATACCTTTGAATGAAACTAATAGCTATTATGACAAAACTTACTGTTCAATTATCATCAACATTCTTGAAACGTAGAAAATGGTGTTTCAAATACCACGCAAATCAAACCTTACTTAGTTTTTACGTCATACAATGTTACACTTACAACAATAATTTATTATAACAGCGATGCAACGATATGATTCTACTAATAGGATAATCCCAACAGATCAAAACAAATCTTGTGCCATACGAAGGTGACCAGATTTTTGAAACCCTAAAACGGGACAACTGAAAGTATAGACTGGGAGGGGGAGAGGGGGATGTTTGAAAATTGATCAGAAAATAGGAAACAAACTTTATTTCTTCTCTACACAAAGATATTTTTATAGTAATTTTTTTCGGAGGATGAAGCCCACATAGGTCTGAGATTTGTGCGAGTGTAATAAATTGGATGATGGTGATTAATGAGTTGGACCTACGGTTTTAGGTGGGTTCCGAACCGCCAGGAAGTGATTTTACATCAGAGAACAGTTTTTTTTTGCTGGCCAATCCAATCGGTCACTCTTGCAAAGAGCGCCCAGGAGTTTCGTAGCTTATCTCTGATTGAACTAATACCTGCTACGGCACTCGGCTATCACTTCTCGGCTGTCACATTCTCACACACCTTATATTAAAACGAGACCGAAGCTTTTAATGCCATCGATGTGCACCATCCGAAGACGACCGAAGAAAAATAAAAGTCCGCTCATAAATTTTGGAGCTAGGGTTCAATTGTAATTAGAGCTTCAGTTATGCTTTTAGATCATTTGGACTTGGAGCAATAATAATTATCAAATGAGAAAAACCTATTCATGAAGTAGAATATTAGGAACTAATATTACCAAAACGGGACAAATGGGTGTCCCGACAACGATGGTGGGGACAACGGGACTGTCCTTTTGAAAACGGGACTGTCCTGTTGAAAACGGGACTGTCCTGTTGAAAACGGGACGTCTGGTCACCTTAGCCTCATAACCTTAGTGATAAAGACAATAAAAATTAGAAAATCAAGATATTGTACTTTGGTTATCTGCAAAAAGAATTGGGTGGGATACTATGAATTGTAACAACGTTTCAACATTCGAATACGATCGCCGATCTTTTCCAACTCTGGACCGCCGAAATCCAATCAAGTACTGGCTGACGGCACTTCACCTCTGTTGCATCTCACAGAAGCCATGCCAACAAAGTCCTAGGTACTGCCGACTAGCCTATGCTGCCATCCGGCTGTACTTGATATATCATTAGTATTGAAACACTGAAGCATAGACTGAGAGACTGGAAAAACACTTAAAAAGGTATAAATAATAATTTAACGTTTTGATATCCGAATTGAACATTGTAATGCTTAAACATGCTAGAAAAACTTCCTTTCTGTTGTTTACGTCCTTTCCTTTGAAGTTTATGATTGAGACGACTTCCCTTATTACATATAAAAGCTTGGTACGCCGGGCTGTACTTGCAGCCCCCTAATTAGCCAACTATGACTGTTTCTATTTACAATACACTTGTATGAAGAATAAAGAGAATGATGATGTTAGCTTTTCAAGCGCCGGTTTTTCACCAACTGTACTTTATTTGTATTTATAAAAAATCAGTTTACTGGAACTTTCTTGTGCCATCGTTTAGTATCTCTTCTGCTGAGAGTGTGCTTTCCAGAAAAAGTAGAAATGTGTCCTAGTGTCCTAGTGTCCTAGACTTCTAATACTATTAGTCCACACTCATATCTCTCTTTTCCCTCAAAAAATTAGCGGTAAGTGCATGATTACACCAATATTTGAAGCTTCAATTTAGTATTAAGTTGCCTCTTATCACGCTCTCTCTCACTCTTTCTCTATCTCACGTTCATCGGTTCATCCTCTTTCCCTCTTCGTAGTAGTAGTCTGGAATGCTAATATTTCGAACGTTACAGGACTAAATGGTATGTAGATGAATTATTTGGAAAATAGTGACTTTGACCGAGTTCATGGTTCAAGATGAGAATCCAGCTCATAATATCACATCATCCTTATTACTTCAACAAGAATGGGTTATAGAGTCTAGAGTCTAGAGCGTGCTTACCCAAAGCGCCATCTTGTTTCCCTGGAACGAGTGTTGCATGGAGGGGAATAAAATAGCACAGCTTTGAAAAAAAAATTATCAACTTTATTTTCATCAGTCATTGATACTATTCGGTTACCTGTAGCTTAAATTATTAGATTAATAACATTCAAGGGATTTTTTTTAACGTTCTCTAGTGAAAACAAATTGTATGGAAAGGAATAGAATAGCATAGCATTAAAAAACGATATTTATCAACTTGATTTTCTTCAGACATTGATCTATTCGGTTATTTTATTAATTAGATTAATAGCATTCAAGGGAAAAACAATTTTATTTTTTTGGAAAAAGTTTTCTAGTGAAAAAAAATTTAGTGTGGATTGAGATCAATGTATATCATAAGATATTCAAAAATAGTACACTTAGCAGGAAATATAATATAAGTTATAATTAAAAAAAAACAGGAAAGTTCTGTGTAGTTCCTGATATTGATTTGTATTATTAATGTCTATAACTATAGTTCCATGAAAATAAGAAATATAATTGAGTTTGAAATAATGTGCTTCTAACTTCCACTCTGAAAACATATTTGTGTCAGCAGAACACGAAATATCGCTCTTATCGACGAAAATAGGAAAGCTCTAGGTAGATTTCTGCCCAAAGAAAATTATTCACTGAGCAGGCAATCTACTATACGTTACAATTAGGAAAACAAGAGAGTTTTTGTGTAGCTCTTAACCCTGATATTGATTTGACACTGAATTCTAGTCAATCGGACAACTAGAAACATATTTATGACCTTTTGAAAGTTGATGACCATAGAAAAGTTTGTTTCATAAGCAGGTTACATGATTTGACGAATGAAGATGACAAAACAAAACTTTTCCATTTCAAGCTGACCAAAAAGATTATAGAACTGCAAAGTTCCAAACGATATGTGTTGTAGAAAAAAATGTATGACCAACTACAATAGAAAAAACTAGTACACTTAGTGGGCAATTTAATACACGCTATAAATAAAAAAGCAGGAGAGTTCTGAGTAGTTCTCAACCCTAATAAATTATTGATTTGACACCACTGAGTTGGTCAATCGGACCACTATAGAAATATTTATGACCTTTTGAAAGTTGATAACGATAGAAAATTTTCTTTCATCAGCTGGTCACATGATCTGACAACTGAAGATGGAAAACAATACTTTTTCGTTTCAATCTGACCAAGAATATTACAGAGCTGCAGAGTTCCAACCGGTAAGACATGTAGAAAAATTATGACAATTTGAATTAAGAAAATAGTACACTTAGCAGGCAATTGAATAAACGTTGAAATTTGAAATTGAAGAGAGTTCTGAGTAGTTCTTACCCAAATTTTGATTTGCCACTGAGTTCTAGTCAATCATACACTAAATGGAAAGTTATGGCCATTTAAAGATGATCAACCAGAGAAAAATCAGTAATCTTAGCAGACAATGTAATATAAGACACAATTAGAAATAGATCACAGTTCTGGGTAGTTTTCAACCCAAATATTGATTTGACACTGAGTTCCAATCAATTAGTCTACTAGAAAACAAAAATTACCATTTAAATGTTACCTTGCGACCTTTATCACAATAGAAAGTTAGTTTCGCCAGCAGATCACATGATTTAATGAATAAAGAATAAAAGGATCAGAGTTTCATTTCAAGCTCACCAAGTAGATTACAGAGCTGCAGAGTTCCAATCGTTGTCATATAGAAAATAATTATACCTATTTAAAGAAGAAAATTAGGAAACTTAGCAAACAATCAAATGAACTTTTAAATTTGAAATAAATAAGATTTCTGAGCAGGTCTCATTCAAAGCATTGATTTGACACTGATTTCCAATTAACTGGATTGCTATTAGAATATTTATGACCATTTGAATGTTAGCTACAATATAAAAGTATTTTCAATGAAATTGTAAGAAGTCTAATGGATTTTTTTTGCGAATTTCAAAAATGTAGAGAGGTAATGAGAGAGGGAGTGGGAGTGTGTGAGTGTTTGTGAAAGAGATTAGTTGATTGAAGCCTTCATTTCAATATTGGAGCTTGGTTTCTTGGTCCTTTTCACCACTCAATCTTAATAGAGAGAGAGCGTACGTGTTTGTATGTGTGAGAGACTGAGGGTTTGAGAGAGGTAGATAAGTGGGAGCGAGTTGGAGAGGATTTGAGAGTGAAAAATTCCTTTCAAATCAATACCGGTACAGAAGATGAAAATTTGTACCGGGTTTTGAAGAGTATCTAAAAAATCACAAAAATATGTTATTATGAATCTTTGCTATTTAATGTTACAGTAATGGATTATCTCCCCATTTTTTCGATACATTCGATGAAATTGATCGATTATTTTCGAAAGTTTTTATTTGTTGCATTGAATAAACTATCAATGTCGAGAAAACTAATAGACCAGTACCAATGGATAATTGGGTACTAATGTGAGGAGATTCGACTGTGAGAATTCAAGATAAGAGTATTTGGGGTGTTTGTAAAAGCATGCGTAGCTCTGGTTGATTGAAATGAAAGTTTACTCTCTCAAAATAGAATTATATCTATATTTAAACATAATAATTTGACAACTACATGTAACTCTCTTCTCAAAACACAATTCTGATATTTATTGAACTGACTTTTATAAAAGCTAGTAATTCATCAGAAATAAGGGGGTTGGCAACACAATTGTCTTATCTGGATATCTTAAAGAGATGTTGGTTGGTTGTGGGGTCAGCCTATTCTTTATCACATGAGATTATAAAATGAACTAAGGTCTTACGTTTTTGTGATGGAATGCCATGCAAGATCCTGTCCGTCCTGCACCCAACACCACAAGAAACCAATTCCCCGACCAACTACTGACCAACCTACCGACACCATGTTTAAGCTTGACAGTTAATCAAATAAAAAACAAAAATTTAACAAGCATCTTAATGTGAAAGACAAATATTTGTTCATCGTTGGTATTGAAATACTTCTGACCTAATCAATAGCTATATTGCTTCATCAATGTCACTAGGATACGTGTTTCAAAAGAAAACATTTAAATAAAGATATTCTTGAATCAGATTAAGGAAATAAAACTTATATCTTTCAAACTCCAACATTAAAACCAATGGTGGCATGTTTTATTCGTTCTACAGTCCTATGTGAGGGATTATTTATTATGAATAGTTTATAATTTTTCACTGCTATAGTCCTAAAAATATCAACATTTTCAGAAAAACGTTTTATTTACTGATATTTATTTTTAGAAAGGATTCTCTGTCAAATCCTGGAGAAAGTGACTTATTGTAAGCAAACTCATACGATTACAAATAAATGCTACACGCTGCAATACAGAGTTGAGATATAAGATATTTCTCATCATGTCTGCCGTCTGGATAGTTATTGGTTTATCTATAATAATATATTTTTCTTTTTCTTATTCCATGGATAGCTTGACATCAGAGTTAGGCTACAATATATCTAAAACTGGGTATGTTAGTTTGAAAAATGACAATTTGTAACCTTGGAAAGTTTTAGGCTGCAATCAATACTGCAGAAATCTACTCTTTGGCTCATTCTATTCTCCAGTTCTGTACTATATACCGGTCCTATTTAGGCATTTACAGAGAGCATTTGAAGATAAGTTGAGATAGAGCATTCAACAATAAATTATTGATATTTATATTCAATAATGGAGTTTTTTGATAGCCTATCACACAAAAATTCCATTTAGATACCATTGGAGGGAAGCACATTTTTTGTGTGAAAGGGGAAAAGAAGATATGTTATTTGGGGGGGGGGGGAAGCGCCATCACTCTTTGGGGGATGAGCACCTCTGGTCTAAACAGATATAGTCATATCATCAGAAACATTTTCTTTCAAAAAAGTAAAATACAAAATCAATAAAACGATTCCAATCTCAGAATTGTGATCACTCGGAGCTCAATGTTCAGAAAGTTTGTGTAGTGTCTGGAGAAAGTGAAGTGCAAATAAATAATCATTAATTTGAACTATTTCTGAATATTTAGAGGTTTTTTTTTTTAATTAAGAATAGTACTGACGCTCAGGAATTGTAAAACGTTTCCTTGGCTATTGTCACGGTGAAAATACACCAGCCCACTTCATTAATAAACATCTCGAGAAAAATAAAGATAAAGATTAAATCTAGAAAATTAAGTACTCACATGAGATCATTTTTTATTGTATTATATTAGGGCACACATATTTGTCGAATTAATCATGTTTTAGCGCCGTACAATGGTCGTAGTACACAACGAATGTTTACGTTATTCAAAAGGGTTAAATTTATCCAATGCTTGCACTAGCCGGCTTATCAAACAGCTGTTTTTCGATTCATCTCTGCCGGTTCTTTTGCAAAATTTAATTATTTTTCGAATTGTTCTTTCTGTATTTATTTTTAATGTTTATCTGAGAAATCTGCTTATTCAAATCCCATCAATTATTTAATTTTTCAGCTTAAATATTATTTCCTCCAAATTTTGTTCTCTGTTACGTAAAAATGTCAAACTGTAAGCTCGAGACCGTTGTAGCCTTCCTATTGGAGGATTTCACCTAAATCTGCTAGGATTGGTGGATTAATATCACGCCACTTTTTTCTTTACAAGACTCTGGCTTCAGAACTTGGACAAGGAGAGACCCATTTTGGCAAGCTGAGGAGGAGGTTCGTTTGCAAAACCTCTCCTACACAAATTTTTAAAAGTTTTAAAATTACCATTTCTAGTCAATTCTAAATGTTACATGTTTTTTATTCCTCTATCGCTTCAAAAGTATAAAAGATTCTGATTGCCAAAAAGTACAGTTACCTCACAAATATAAAAAATTCGCCACCCAGACATGCTGCCGACCCAAGATGTCCAAAATAAAAACAACGCCAACTCCGATCGAGCATCAGTGTAATAAATATCTCATCGAGTGCGCGAAAAATTGGGCCCAATCAAAAAGTTTGGTATGGGAATATTTCATTAGTATAATTGAGGACGTATAATAAATTTGGTATATCACTTGTACGTACTGCCGAAGCGAACTCTCGAAATTGATTCACCCTTAGGTGACAAAAAACCTATTTGCTCAAGTAACAATTATTATTCAAATTCAAAATCAGTACATTATTAGATTTTAATTTCTGTTTATGGATACTATTTCCGTTTGTAACTTAATTTCTGATCTTTTATGCATAATTTTATCCAAATTTTATAATAAACCACATAGTAATTTCAAACTAATTTTTTATAATTTAATTCCCACCCGACTCTGGTTGTAGAATATTTTAGTAATTTATATCAGGAAACCAACAGCCGGCTTCGCCGTGTTGATTTGGTTATTTGGTAAATAATCGTATGCCCTTGATAGAGGACATGCTTGTCGACTCAACATTTTATTCACTTTTTTGACAGTCTATGACTTGATCGTTTTCGTAGCTTTTTCACCTCATTGGCGTGAGTTGTTGGGAGAGTGTAACTAGGAAGTATTACACATTCCACATACGGCTCTCGCTTGTGAGAGGAAATTAGCTTGGAATATAATATCTTGTTATCTTTGTTGGGTTGAATCGTGTGGATGACATTCATAGACATTCTATATTTTCTCCTGCGATTCCATCTAGCGAATACAGATATTAAATTGTACAGTTGTAGATTGAGATGGTGCACCTATCATCGAGATTTTCATAAGGAATTATTCACGACTGTAGCATCCGGCCATTTACATCATCAAATTATATTCAAAGAAGGGGCACCCCCTCGAGCTATAGCTCACAAAGGGGCACTATCTCAAAATGCAGCTTACACTATTAAGATTGATTTCTAAATGAATCTTATCTTTTGATGATAGGAAAAAATAATTATATGATCCTATTCTGACGATCCGAAGTCAATGGACAGATTTTTTACTAAACAGCAACGGTTTTTAATTATTTATTATCGTTTATCATCTGCCAATAATTGAAAGAAAAAATGTTTTTAATCTTGATAAATGAATCATGAAAATAAACACATCTCGTGGAATCACATTTTTTGTGTACATGAATAATGCAAGGCTCAGCTTTTGGTGTGAGGCAAATTGCAAACTATTTGCAGTTTAGGGGAAGAGGAGTTAGTGACGAGGTGTGAAGAGGAAAGAGGGAATGATGGTGATGAAGATGAAGTGAATGAGGAAAAGGGAGCAATGATGATGAGACATACATTGAATTGGTAATACTGCTGGCAGACAAAACTAGTCGTAATAAACGTGCATTCGAAATTTCTAGGAAGCCATGCAGCAATCTCCCATCTAATGTGAAAGTTCAGGCAATGAGGAAATTAGCATAGGATTCAGGTACACGGTTGTAATTGGTTGATGATTTGACGGCTCATACTATTCAACGTTTATTTCTCCATTCCAGGATCGATATGGATTATTCTATGTTCGTGTTTGGTACAGAAAGGTGGCATTGAGTGATTTTCATGATTCTCAAAAATATCATCTTGTAGTATTCGGGATTTTCCCGTAAAAAAATAATATTGTTCCAGTCCTGTATGTATTTTTCTTGTTTTGCTTCAAACACACACTTGATCACTCATGATTGACGATAGAAAAAGAGGCGGATTTAAACTTTCACCGCCTACGGGCTGGCTGGTAGCAATCTGCCGCCCTAGCTTAATGGCGTGGCAGAAGGAGTATACGTACTCTAGGATCTGGTGTAAAGGTGAAGAAGGAAGATTCCTCTAACAATTTTATGAAGATATTATTGCCTAAGACTAACTTTTTTTAAAGGGGGATTCGGGGGTACTTGCCTGAAAATGTTTTAATAAATGATCCCTCTAAAACCACACTTCAAGCAATCCTAGACATGAATTCATCCATTTCAACATTTCAGTTCAGGTTATGATTTTGTCAAATTAAACGTTATCAAGTTCTTTCGTCATTTTCAATGGGAAATCTAGCCCCTCATTGATTTAATAGAAAATTTAAGCAGGCCTACTTGAGACTATTTTTCACTCTGATTTTTTTGAACCCCTATTTCACTTGATTCGTGTACCATACTCAGAACATTTTTTTAAAATGGGGATTCAGGGGTAATCTCCCGGAAAACTTTTTTATGATAACCTCTTTTGAACCACTTTTTTTAGTGATTCCAGACATGTTTTTCGACTCTTATGTCAAAAAATGTCTGTTTTAAAGCTCCAATTCCAAAATTTTCAGGCCGCGCTTTATTTAGTCACCGTTGAATACAAGTGTGATTAGAATTATAATAATAATACTTGAAATTTTTTTCAGAAAATATCATTTTATCTTTACAAATCTAGCCTAAAAAAAAGAAAGTTTTCTGTGGAAAAGGAATAATCCAACAACTGGAGTAGTAGGGAGTTGAAGAATTATGAAATCATATTACATTAGAGTTTTTTAATTGTTTTCTTTCGACTTTAGTAATATTCAGATGTAGTTGTATAGAGCAACTGTTACAACGGTTGTACAGAGCCACAGCTGTACTTGCAATTACAGAGGCGCCCTAAAGAGGACAGTAGTTACAACAATGAATAATACTTGTGACGGTCTTGTTCAATATTAACATTCTTCATTGGAACTTTTTTTTAATTATCTCAACAAAATACCTTCCGAAATCTTCAACTTCAAAAACTTTTATTTAGATCTTCACATCATAACAATTTCAGAATAAATGTTCATAAATTACAAAATCTAATAATTACCTGCAAGGAAACATCCTGTGCGCAGGTAAGAGTTGCTAATATTATACATAAGCAAAAACCTTAATGAAGTGTCAAAGAAAAAATAATACAGAGATTTTAAATAAATACCAAGGAGAAAAAAAAGAGAGAGAGAGAGAATCAGAAGGTGAAAATGAAAGAGAAAGAGAAGACGAAAGAGAAGAGAAGAGATGGCAAACTTAGCTTACTATTAAAATAGGACATAAATCATTCGAAAGGTTTTTCCTCAATTCTACTGGACATTATCCACTCAATAATTTCATTCTTAAATCTTCTATCAAGTTTCCTGTTTGTATTTTCAATAAAATTGTTTGGAATGTAATTGATCAGTTTACTATGTAAAAATATTGTCTCCTGCACACGTTCAGATCTATTTTAATATTTTCATATATATTTCTGGAGGGTCGTAAATTGAGGTGTGATTCACGCAATTGAAATAGGTTTTTATTATTTTTGATGAAAATAATTAGGTTTTTAACATAAAGCTGACGGACTGTTAACACTTTAAACTCATTGAATAAATATTTTGTTGGATAAAGTCGTGGTCTACCTAGAATGGTTTTTATAAGATATTTTTGAATAATGTATAATTTAGTAAAATGCGCATTTAAAGCTCCCCCCAAGCCCGGATACCATATTGTAATACAGATTGCGCATATGAGTAATAGATCAGTTTTGTTATTTTTAAATTATTTAGTTGTTTAATTTGATAGAATTTGTAAATGAGGAATTTAAGTTTTTTGCACATGTTATTTATATGAGTGTTCCACCTTAAATATGGATCAATTGAGATACTAAATAATTTACATTATCTTTTTTATTTATTCTTGGACAAGGACAGGAATCTTCATTGTTGCAATACAGTTGATGGATTTTGATGGTGTTAATTAGTCGTGGTTGGGTTGATGCATTAGGAGAGAATGTCATGAATACGCTTTTATCTGTGTTTAGGGTTAGAAGATGCTCATTCAGCCAAGACTGCACCAATCTGAGACCATTTTCCGCTGTGCTTTTCACACTGTCCCATGAGTGTCCCGTAAAAACCAAAGCGGTGTCATCCGCAAAAGATAAAATATTACAATTTCTTATTTTTAATTTAAGGAGGTCATTTATGTAGATTTGGAATAGTATAGGTGACAAAACTGTACCTTGTGGAAGGCCATATTCAGTGAGCTTTTTAACACTAGTACTGTTATTAATTGTGAGTATTTGATATCTATCTGACAGGTAGGATTGAAACAATTCCAGTGGTAAACCCTTAACACCCAGATGTTCCATTTTTTGCAAAAGTCTGGATTGAGAGATCGTGTCAAAGGCTTTGGCTAAGTCTAAAAAAGTTATGAGCGTTTTATTTTTGTTATTAAAGTTATTTGTTACTAATTCCAGAAGTTTAGATATTGCATCATCTGTTGACTTTCCTGCTTGAAAACCATACTGATTTGTATTAATTATATTCAATTTATCCAGGAAACTGACTAATCTTCTCTTTAACAATTTTTCAATTACTTTAGCTAGGTTATTCAGTAAGCTGATGGGGCGGTAATTGGTAGGATTAGTTGGGTCACCAGATTTATAGATAGGAACGATTTTAGCAATTTTGAATTGTTTTGGAAAGTAACCAGTTTGAAAGCATTTGTTAATTATTTTATTCAATGGGTTTAAGTTAAAAGGAGAAATTTTCTTAAGACAAGTGGTACTAAGGTTGTCTACGCCGGGAGAAGAGGAAACTTTTAAAGAATTTAGAGTTAGCAATATTTCTTCTTCGTCTGTATTGGTCAGATAGAAGGAGTTATATGAAGAGATTGTGGAATCAATATGGATGTGTTGTCTGTCGGGACAATTAATTCATTTGCATACTGTTGTCCAATGTGAGCAAAATGATGATTCAGAACTTCTGAATCGATATTAGGAATACTTGTTTTCCGTTTATTATTCAATAAATCGTTTATGCATTCCCATATTTTTTTTCGAATTTCCTTTGCACTGATATAATTTGTTATTGTAGTAGTCATATTTGCATTGTTTGATCATATTATTTAAAATGTTTCTATAGTTTATGTATTGAGATTTGAGGAGAATGTTGAAAGGTTGCTTTCTAAGTAGTTTATGCATGTGGTCACGCTTTCTTATGGAAGTAATAAGTCCAGTTGTAATCCAAGGTTTTAGAGGTTTTAGTTTGTGTGGTAAAGTTTTGATATGAGTTACTTTCCTAATTTCTGTAGATAGTGTATTTACAAAAAAATCTACAGCATCATCAACATTTGAGTCAATTAGAGCATTAACATCGGACCAGTTGTAGTTTTTCAAATTTGCAATTAATTCTTTATAATCAATTGATTCTTTATAGTAATTTATTATGTGTGGTTTATCTACTGTTTCACTTATACCTAAACTCAAGCAAGTTAGGAAATGATCAGTTACACTTGTTTTAATTATCGATCCAATAGAAATATTAATAGAATTTGACGAGTTTTTATAAAATATATGGTCTATGCATGATTGAGAGCCATTAACCACCCGTGTTGGTTTGTTAATATATGATTTGAAACCGTTAGATGAAAGCAAGTTGAAATATTCATTTACAACATTTGAGTTACGGTTTAAATCTATGTTTAAATCACCGGTTATTATTATGTTTTGGCTCTCAATCGTATTTAGGTAATCAATACATTCATTCAAACTATTGATAAAAATATTCAAGTTGGAGGAAGGTGATCTGTATATAGCGACTATCGTCAATTTAATATTGCAATTTGGAATGGAAATATCCAGTATCAAAGAGTTAGCCTCAAGAATGTCGAAATTTATTAGATTAATTTTATAACTATTTTTACTGAAAACGCAGATCCCGTCACATTTATTAAGTTTACCAGTGTTGCTATGAACTGAATAATTATTGAGGTTATAACTGAAAGTGTTTTCACCACTCCAGGTTTCACTGAGGATAATAACATAAAATTCGGTTTTACAATTCTGCATAATATAAGCAGATTCATAGAAATTCTTATTCATGCTTCTTATGTTCATATGACAGATATTAAAGAAATTATCACATAATTCATCAATGTAGTTTTGAGGCTTGAAATTAAAAACATCATCAACTTCACGCGTCGCGTACGACTCTAGTAATAATTCATTTTCAAAGTTGTTTACCAGTACCATAGAAAGGGAGAAAGAAGATAAGAATACAAAGAGATAAGATTAAGAAGACGAGGTAAAGAGAAAGAGTACTAAAAGAAGAGAGAATACAAAATGGAAAGAAAATTCACGAAAAAAAAAACAAATGAAATTAGTAGTCTATGACTGTTTATGAAAGAAATTAATGCAGAGCTCGGTCATCTCGCACTACACATATCGCCACACTTGATAATACTTGTTATAAATCAGTAGGCCTACCGTTTCTACGTTTGATTAATCTATTCAAATGGTTTGAGGTCGTCTTCGTTTGATATGCGCTTCACAGGAGAGTCTTGTTGTTTGCGAATTAGAATCTTCGAATCACTAACCCAGACATATGTCAATTTGTTATTCTTTTTTAGATCTCTTGCTTTGTTTAGCAGATATTTATTGTAAGCAGTGAGATGATCATTCACATAGACATTGCCGGGAGGAAGATTACAGTTCAAGACTCTAGTTTTCAGGTGTCCCTTCGCCTTTGCCGCACATTTCCAATTTATTTTGGCCGTTCTTGATGTAAAACGCACTATTATAGATGTTGTCTTGTTGCTGGCAGAGGGAACCCTATGAGCAATAGAAATTTCTTCTCTTTTGAACGGAGTATTTATCGATTTGGCGACAGATTCCAGGATCATGTATACATTTTCGTTCTTCGTCTCAGGAATCCCCGCTATTTCCAAATTGTCCATACGAGTGTATTGTTGAATTTCATTCATATCTCTACGAAGTTTATTATTTTCAGTTTCAAGTTTTTTACACTGTTCTTCTACTGATTTGTTTTCTTCGCGCACAATTTCCAATGAAGATTTTAAACTTTCAACTGTTGAATTAAGAGTCGAAATTATAGTATTTAGTTCATTAAATTTATCATTGAATACCAGGGTAAGGGTGTCTTTAATAGTGTTCGTCAAAGTGGATTCAAGATCATTGCTGTCCATAGGAGATTTCTCTTTACATTCGTCGCACTTCCATCTTGTTTTTCGTGCTCCAAGTTTTCTAAAAATCTCTAACGTACGAACCTTAGTACATGTTGGATGGAAAGAATTTCTACATTCACAGCATTCTAAAATATATTTTGAGTTGTTGAAGTTAGATCCACACTTGAAACAAATATCAGCCATGGCAATCACGAAATTGTAGCGAATTTATACAGAAATAACACTATGAAATAATTGACGATAGTGAACGAGATGGCAGTTCGTTCAATAAACTTTCACCGTTATCATGTAGATTACGAGGACCGGCTATTATAGATACCGCAGCTCAAAAAGTATAACCGTTCGCTCTGAGCTCTCTATCGCAACTGACCTCCTCAAATCTCCTCAGTGTTATTTATTTGGTTGTTATTTATTGAAGTTTTGCAGTTTCTATCTTAAGATAATAAGTGTTTCCAGTCCAGTCTCATAGTTTATCAATTCATCGAGCGATAGACAAAATTTTAACAAATAACGATGTTCTCCTAGCCAGGTGTGATTATTAGAGTTCATTGCCGAGGTTGTTGTTGACGATGTTATACTCACTCAATAGATGACCATTCTGAACCGTGATCTGACTAGATCGTCGGTTGCCTGTTGTTGGGTCATGTAGAATTTTGTTGTGTCGGGTTAGCAGGTCTTTATAATATAATTATTATAATCAGAATCTGAAATTTACAACTGATGTATCTGATTTTACTTCAGAATGATGGACACTCCTGATAGTTCGGCACTTATTGTTGTAACACCGTCTGCGCTCAAATCGATAGCCCAACCTCTGAGAAGCGATTTTTCTGGAAGAAAAATCTTGTTGTAATCGTATCAATTTGATAGCTTCCAGAACGCAGTTGTCAAGGGTTGAGCGCAGCCTCTCGACTTGCCATCTCGGCTGTAGGACCGCTTTAATCAATAAGATAGACTGAAAATTAAGTGGAATGCGGAACAAAGTATGGCAAGATTAAGTAGGATCTGGCCATTGGCAAGAAGCACAGCTTATGTACACCGGTTGAACGTTAACTTGCTCTATAAACTATAAATCTGGGATCAAGCTCCACTGCCTTCTTGCTCTCCGATGCTATTAGGGGTCTTTGCTTTTTCCCCTTTACACCGAATGGCACAGTCCATAGCACAGTTGAGTCCCCAATTCCGCAAGTTTACTTCTCCCGCTATACAACACCAAATAGATTGACTACGGAATCGAATTTAATGGTTACTTTAGAGACGATATGAAAATGAAACTGCAACTTCCATATCACAAAGTCTGCTCTAACGTAGCCTACATTCCAAACATCATTCTCGTCAAAGTTTAAAAAAGAGCATCCAATGAAATTCTTATCATTTGTTGACTGCAACATCTCTGTTAACCTTTTTTGTCAATTACATCACTTATTAGTGGAAAATCCATATTCATTTTATATGTTTTATATACATTTATTATTTATTCCTATAATTATAGAAAAGGGATTCGTCAGACGAATAAATTATCCATCTATAAAAAAGAGAGCAAACAAATTATCACCATTCAAAAGAACCCTCTAGTGCTACACATCTTACTAGATGTGTTACATCATCTAGACCAGGGCTTCCCAACGTTCTAGCAACTGCGTTACCACCTGAAGGTTTTTGAAGGTTTTGGCTTACCACAGTCACCGGTATGGGGGTCAGATTAGAAGAAAGCCCCTCTGAAATCAATTTTTTTTAGAAAAGCATGTTCTATCAGAAACATGTCCATTATTTACTCTATTTTTATTAAATAAGTAATAAAACATTATTCAATTAAAAACTTGTTAGTTTTTTCCTATACAGTATTCATTTTGGATATAAAACAGTTCAGAAAAAACCACTCTTACACAAGTAACTAGTCGTCGCTGATGTTAGGATACCTCCTATGTGTTGGGAAAGTAATTTTTCAGGAGAGCAAAAAACAACAAAATATTGTTTGTATTTACACAAAAACTGTTTTTATAAATGAAATTTTAAATGATTACTTTGATATAACTCGTTTTATTCAGTATTAGCAATCTAATATCTGCTCTAAATACTTGATTTTAATTAAATAATTAAAAATAGAATAAATTGTCACATAGGTGGTATTCCACTGGTGATAGAAAACACATAGGAGATTTTCCACATTACAGTTTCAATGATTGGGCCATAGAGACAATCAAACAATGAATTAATTAAAGAATTACAATAATTTTAATCAATTCAGAATACTAGAATTTAGTCCGTAATAATAATGATATAATACGTTTTTAAAATGTGCACTATATTCATTTACAATGTGCATAGTACAATAACTTTAAGAACAATAAATCATCAATAATTTGTAAATATCCACTAGAAGCTATGAAGAAGAAGAAGAAGAAGATAGTTTATTCTCAAATAAATAAATTACAACAAAATAACATTTCAATGTCTTACAGCTATTAGTAGTTGGAAGAAAAAAATTAAATATAAGCTATATAGAAACTAAATAAATAATACAAAATTATATTATTTACTGAAAGAATTTTTGAGAACATACATTCCAGCACACAAGGCACACTTGAAATAATAATAACGTATTTTGCTGATTTAGTTCAAAATAATAATCATCATATTAGGAATGGAAAGCTATTACTAATTAATAATCAATCTAGAATAGAAATTGAAAAAAATAATTGAAATTAAATTATTCTAACATATTTGAATAAGAGCTTTTCTGATTAACAATAGTGTTCTACCATGAACCCTACTTACATTTAAAACTAATGAAAGACAAGCATCATAGTAATACCTAATAGAATAAAACTGATTATATATAGATACAGAACTGTACTTGAGATAAATACCATTTTTCAACAATTTAATATGTTCAATTGCTCTAAATTCAAGGAGCTCTACTAAAAAATATTACTATTTAAAACTATTAAAATACAAACATAATGTTAATGACCAATAAAAATATAAAGATGCAGAACTATTCTTACTAAAAATTGAAACAATTCATTGTAAAACAAGTAAATTTAATTAAAATATTTCATTTCAATTGGAAAATTTTTCACACAAACTCAACTAAATTAACAATATGTGAATGAATAGTTAATAAATCACTTCACAAAAACATTTTCAAAGTACAGCTAAACACAAGGAATGACAGGAATGGCTTTTTGGAATGTGTTTACCAATCCTGTGTTTGTTTTGGGGTGCAGGCAAAAATCACCTGAACACAGTCTTTCTTATGCAGAAAAAAGCAGTAAGGGTTTTGGAAGTTGTCAACTCATCTTTTTCGTGCAGGCCTATATTTAGAAAGCATCAACTTCTTCTCACAGTACCAGCTCTATATTTTCTGGAAGTTGTCAATTTTGTATTCAATAATGGAGAAATTTTCAATGTCACTCTTATCAAACTAGGGGAAAAAAATCAAACGTTTTCCAATACCCAGTACACAGGCTGACACTATTATTCAGGACTAAAGTTTTTCAATTGTCTTCCTGAACATATTGAGTTTTGTGGTAGTCATGAGTTATTTGTATCCTTGATGACCAAAACACTAGTGGACGTTCTTATACTACAGAAGAATGTTGTAATGCTTTTATTTTACTCAAATGACATTTTGCACGCCACCTGAGCTCTGCTCAAACTTTTGGCTCTATGAAACTTAATAAATCTATCTATCTATATACCTCTAGCATATCCATATTCTTTTCTTTCCACGTGTCCATTGCCCAAAACGTTTGAAAAATATCTTTCCTCTCTTTCTCTGTAAAAAGAGCATTACATATATTTATGTACGATCGCTTTTTTCCACTTCATCTTTATGGTTGCAAAGCTCTTTGACTTTCCTTTCTTTTTTTGGAGTATTTAGAAATTTCTTCTCCCCTTCTATTTTGTAACCAAGATACGCTTTTCCCAATACTCTCCTTCTTCAGTTTCATTGTTTAAAGCTGTGTTTCTATCATCATGTTTTACTTCAGGTGTTGCAAAAAATTGAGATTCAGTGTCCATTTAGCATTGAAACTAGGTTTTGGTTAGAAGAATAATTGATTCTTCTAACATTGTAGAAGTTATAATTATGGTAATTGGAGTAATTAATTATTGTGACTTTGTAGGGCTATCTTCGAATAGAATACTCGCATTCATGATTACATCCTCCTTGATTGCTTCGTCCTTATACTTCCAATCGTTTTCATAAATCTATTCATAAGCTGCTCAATCCCAGTAGAATGAAAAACTCATTTTAATGCTGTCGATGGGTCGACTCGTTTCCCTTTTTTACGGGCTTTGGGATTTCTGTTTCTAGCCGTCGGCTATTGAGCCGTGCCGTTGTAGGAGAAATTTTTCAGGAAGAAATTAATTGGTTAAATTCACCTGGCTGACGAGTTCGGTTGTTGCAGAATGGCGGCTTGCATACACTGACATTATTTAATAAATATTCCTCTGATATGGATTTGAAATTCTGTCACTTGCTTCCCAAACACCATCAACAATTCAATCACAGAGCTGAACCGGTTTTTATTATTTACCTACCTTTCCATTCTCAGCAGGTCTGAATTTATTATAGGTTTAATTTAGAGACGTCTCAGTATAGGGCTAGTCCTGCAAATCTCAAAATATCAATGATTTGATGAATATGGCCGACAAATTTCTGAAATATGTTTTTATTCCAAAAAGATTAGGTAGTATACAGTACTATAAATTCAATCGTGTAAACACGTTCATTCACAAAATTCTCTTTATCGTAAGTTAACAGGAGCTTAATGTTTTATTTCAAAGAGAAATCAAAATATGTCTAGCGTAGGCTGCTAGCCACTTTATTTGCAGTCACTATAACTAGATAGTTTGTATTCAAATTATTATTTTCTGAATCGTTCATTTTTGAAATCATACAGTATTATTTGCCTGGAGTCAGTCAACTTAATTATCTTCGTTTTGTCATCCAACGAGGTCTAAAAGAGAAAGATTTGTTACTCCATTGATCCACTTTTCTACCACTGAACGCTGTGTGAGTGCTTTTAGGGAATTGATTGAAATCGCTTACATGAATAAGAATCTATTGACAATTGAGCTATTGAAATGTGAAGAATCTGAATTCATGATTTCACTGCATAGACTGTCGGGTCATTCGAATAAGCAGTTGTTCCAAGGAGATAATTATAACAAATTTATTACAAATTACTATTTCAATCGTTCAATATGGAAATAGACATGTAATTAAATATGAACATGGAGTCATACTACATGCTATTGAAACGCATTTAGTGTTAATAGTAGAGAGTTTGTGTGGGCAAAACTACGTTAACGATAACGCCAATGCTAACCTGATCAATCTGTCTTACTCTACTGTATGGCATCTTGAATTTAGATCAGGCAGAAGTATAACGTGTTCAGTTTAGCATCAGTGTTACCGTTAACGTAATTTCACACAAAATCTTTATTGGATCTCGCAATAAAAAAATACGCCCAAAGCAAAAGTTTGTCTGAACAGGACCTAATAAGCTAAACCTCCTTCTGCAAGAATCCTTAATACAATAAATTACATTCTTGGAATGGAAGTCTCCTGCTGTCTCTAACAGAAAGGATATCGAATGGTAGTTCTCAAAAAGGCATTCTTCAATTATCAGGTCAACATCGCAGCTAACGATTGTGAAAGTTTTGGAACGAGACCTGCAGAGTGGTTGATGATTCCCGAAATTGAGCTCGTCTCTATGGAGATTTCGGGTCCACTCTGAGCCACTCAATCGGCACATCTAATGCCACTCAGGCTGCTGCTGCTGCTGCTGCTATTCTATTGAATTGTTTCATTATTGAAAAAGTGTCACTGTGATAAAAACGCAGGCAAAGAATCCGAATCGAATACATGCCATGCTAATTAAAATCTGTGATGAGTGCGATAATAGTGTGGAGCGGAGAGGGGAAGCTAACAAAGTAGCTTCAGTTGTTGTCACAGCCGTGATTAACGCCGATACTACTTTTGCATCTCCTGGAACAGAGAGGAAAAAAGGAAGAAATGAGAAATTTGGAAAGTGATAAATATAGAGAAATGATATTGTAGAACTCCATAAAAAATCAAGCATACTGAATTGAAAATAATATAATAGAAAAAGATATGACTATTTTTTTCTCAGTCTTGCTTTCCGATTAAATATTTTTTTTTTTTCATTGATAAATTATGTTATTCTTTGTGAATTTAAAAATTTGGATATTAGCGGAATAATATAATCAGTTATGAAGTCCGTTATGAAATAATGTTTTCCCGGTATACTTTTTACAAATTGTGTAAATTAAGAATATGAATTTGGACATGAGTTACCAAACATACTAGCTAATAACCCCCGCACAGACTTCAGGCCAATGTGGAAATCACAGAAAATTGCAAAATTTTCATGTCTAACAGCATTTAGTATTTGAGAAAAATAATGAGTCCCAGTCTCTGAAACAAATTTTCTTCAAAAATAAATTTAGCTACCGGTACATACATTTTTACTTTTTACGTGAATATGGACAATTCACATGTTTAGCTTTTTAATATCTTTTAAGCATCAACATAATCTTGATCTTGCTGTTTTCAAGTTCTATCACTGCTTTCTCTCTATTTTCTCTTATCATCATTTGTTCTCTCTTCCTCGTTCTCTATTATTAATTTACTCCCAAATCCTATCATTCATCCTTTACATGATTGTGATGGATATCTATTACCATATTGGATGGAATATCTATGATACGAGACTAAGATGGATATCCATTAATTTTTATGACTTCGAAAACAATGGAGCAACGAGTTATCAAGTACGCGTGATCAACTGCGGCAAAAATAATATACGTATTAATACGTATACATAATACGTTCAATAAGTATTATGGTATAAATGCTACACAGCCTCCTAGATAGCATAGTCCGTATTTTCAACACCGAACACTTTATCTAATCAACCACGATGCACAGCAGGAAAAAACAAAAAGGACCGAAATGGATAATTCCTAGTTACTTGACATTGTAAGACGCCATTTCTGTGAACAGTAAAATGAAAAGAATATGAGAAACGCAAATATGAGAGCTGCTGTATGGTTCTGGATGAAAAAAACTTTGAAGGAGTAAAGATTTCTCCATCAACAGATGCGTTTCGTTTTCAACGAAAAAACCCTAGAAGCTTCTGCTTCCAGCAATCTGTCTAAAACTTTTTCGCAAATCAAAGAACTCAAGTAAGTGTGCTCGGGTTCTCTTTATCCAGCTTGCAACATTTTTTCCACTAGGACACTTCTTGTAGTGCTGTAATGCTACTACAAGTGTGGAAATCTTGTTTCTTATCATTCAAATGCGAAATTTGATTATTCTTCAGTTTGAAATTGGGAGGAAGATTTCATCCATTTCACAATCGTTTAGAAACACATTTCATTAACCAAAAAATGTCATAATCCTCTAATTATAATAATAGATTTATAGGCTGAATTGCGCTGAATTACAGAATTTTCAAAAATTATTTTATAAAATTTTCTTAGTCGATTCTACTCTCCACACTCTTCTCCTTCTTCTTCCTCCACCTCCTCCTCTTTCTCCTCCTCCTCCTCCTCCTCCACCTCATCATCATCATCCTTCTCCTCCTTCTTCTCCTCCTCCTCCTCCTCCTCCTCCTCCTCCTCCTCCGTTTACCTCCTCCACCTACTTCAGTCAACGAATATAATGGTAGTCCAGGTAATTCAGTAACTAGGGAGTTGAGCAAAAGACTTGGAGCAGGACGGTTGTGTTCGTGGTCAATGAAGGATAGAAATAGTCTACGTGAATCTTTCAAAAAGGTTCTGTGATTGATGCAAAAAGATATTTTCAGACTTTTTTTGCTGTATTAGAAGAAGTCATTTAAATTGAAGTGTGAGTAGATATTTTCGTTAATATAGGTTATACTAACACATGAGAGTTCGAACTGTATGGTGAAGTGAGAGGTGAAATTTCAGTAGATAAGTACAGAATATTTCTTTATATTCAGGTACAAGGTTACTAGAAACAGTCTCTAGTCTCTAGTAACCTTGCTTCAGGTAGACCTATCAGGTCATCAATATATTATGTATAGAAGAACAATTGATAGCGCAGCCTAGGATAGATTAGATAGCTGGATTGATGTTCGCTCAGTTGAACGACAAAATAGTTGATGAAGACATCTGTTGAAAGAATTGGTTTGGTACTATAATGGCAGACATAAATTATTTGAAAGACATTCTGGAAAAATTTTAAATTATCAACAATACAGAACAAATAATTGAACAGGAAATAAATGCACTAAACCGCTTCTATAACTTCTGAACAGAATTTGAAAATTGAAACACTCACCAAAGAAAACAAAGAATTGCAACAGGAACTAAAAAAACGAAATATTCTAATTGATGTCTTAAGAGAAGAGAAAATAATTGAATTTTTTTGGTGCAATTGATATTGATAGGGAAGAGAATACACAAGTCATGAGTCATATAAGAAGAATAGCACTCGCCCAATTGTGTTGTCTCTGTTTAATTATTTGAATTTTGAACATGATTATCATGAATTATTTATATTGATAGAACGTATTTTGAAGAAATAGAGTTTGTAAAAATAATAAACAGTGTCTATTAATTTATTAATTGATTCAGATCTTAGAAAAAAGGTAAACTGGTAGGTAATGAGGCTAGTGAATGGGCCGCAAGGAGGTTAATAATGTATGGAAGAGACTCAGGATTGAAGATGAGATATACGAGCTTAGAGATCGATGGAAAATATTTGAGATATGAGGATGTAAAACGTAAATTCATGGAAAATATGAATTCAGAGGATGTTCGGGATGGGGGAGAAATTAAGGATAGGGAACTAATTCAAGATATTGGAGAGAATCAGGATGGGGAGAAAATCAAAGAAATGGCCGAAGAGAAGCAAGTCAGAGACAAACAGGAAAAGTGAATTTGAATGAGACGGAAATTATTCGTTTTTTTTCGTCACTCAAGTGGCGCAACCAAGAATAAGCTTAATTGATGAAACTTCTGAAGAAATATGTTATTTAGAGCAAGAAGAAATGAATGGCACATTATTGATAAATGTGATTGCTTTTAATGGGCAGGTATAATGAATAAAATACATAATGCAGAATTCATAAGCTGGCTTCAGAGTAAAGATATTTTCTGGTTGTTTGGAACTTTCGTTGATGATAAGACACTTTTTCAACAGTTTAAAAGAAGCCTTTTGATTATGAATTAATTTGGATTTCCCCAGTTAGAACGGCATGCCATGTTAGAGCCAGTGGCGGCAGAGTTTACGGATTTTAAAATCATAAAAGATATGAAAAGTGTTTGGAATTTCTAAAATATTTGAATTATTATGTTATCAGACAACGAATTGGGTCTCAAATGATGAATATATTCCTGCTTAACAATATAATTCGGGAAGTGCTTCATCAGTTAGAGGAACAGATTATAGTGTGTATGGGTGATTTTAATGGGAGGCTTCGCAATAAGCAGACAATTTCTGAGAAGTTGTTGCTTGGCACACTAGTGGTGGAGAATAATCGATAGTCAGCCCCATCGATAGTTCTCGGTAGTCAACAACTTTACTATTGATAGTTCACCTTTATACATCAAAATGCAAATACTGTATTTTATTTATAATTCTCTGTTAGTAAACCAATATTCACAGCTTTTAAGTGTGATAAATCTGAATACCTTTCTCTGAGTCATGACTTGCAGAAGCAATTTTGAGTACCTGTAGTTTGAAACATCTCCTCATAAAGCACAGATGCAGATGATCGTATGAAGAAAAGTAGGTTGGGTACCGGTCTCAAGGAGTAGATCTAGATTTGGAGTATAAGCTGGTAGACATAACAATTTCTTCAAGAAGAACCGTTTAATAATTTCAACTGAATCATACTCGTACATTTTGCTACCCCATACCTGTGCTCCGTAGCAGACAATAGACCAGACAACAGCATTAAACACGTGCATCTCGGCACTGAACGAAATTGAGTTGTTTAGAAGAAGGTTATCAAACAGACTCAATGCCATTTTAGCTGAAGCAGAACTGTTCTCAAAGTGATCTTTCAAAGAGAGTTTTGTTGATAGCCTTACCTCCAGATACTTGTATGAGTTTGCAACTTCTATGGGTCTTTCTCTAAGTCACCACCTCTCATGTCTTTCCTGTTTCTCACCATTTCTGAAGATCATAATCTCAGACTTATGCAAGTTGATCAGGAGATTCCACTTTTTGCAGTACTCCTCCAATTTGCTCTAACCATTATTTATTTAAACTCCAATTATCTGATGTCAGCAGGACAACAATATAATCTGCATACGCATAGGCTAGTCCAATTATACAAAAACCATTTAGCCACACCAGTGGTTCTTGCATGCATGTACGGATTTTAAAAGTTGTTATATAACATTTCCTGTGAATAAAAGCAAATTTATTCGATTCTATAGTTCAGTGAATAGAGGGGGTAGTAATTCTTCTCTTTTTAGCAGCAAGAGGCCCACTTGCCTGGATTATAATAATACAGTGTAAACCGTCAACTATCTAAAGGTATACTAAGAAAATTATTATTATACGAATATAAAACCAATCTATTATGTTATATACTATTATAAATATTTATACAAGAATTATAACAGTAGTACCGCCTAGGGTAAACTTCTAAGTCTAGAAGTAAAGTATTTCAAATGAAAGTACTCAGCATTCCTATTGTGGACTTTCAGTATGAGATTATGTTTGTGTGTGTGTGTGTGTGTGTGTGTGTTCTGCTACTCAGTCTGTGTTTGATAACCGATAATATCAGGTAAATATATTTAGATACAATTTTCACAATGGGAAACAGCAGTTTATTTCAACAAGACTATTTCCTTGACTTCACTCAGTAAACTCGACAGTGTTTCTCTATCACAACAGCCTCCAACTGAGAGGGAAAGAAGTCATCTTAAATATCGCTAAAAGTCATCTTGTTACCAGACGATAAGACGACAAACTTTTCCTGGCAAAAATTGCGGAGGTTGGTGTTAGAGACAGCCAATCCAAACAAAACACAAAGTGCTTTTGTGACAAAACCGTTTGCTACGTGAGAATTTCCGCAGATGTTATAAAGTTACGAGATAAGTTAGCGAGATGTAGTGGTGTAGTAGCCAATATCTGTTCCAAATCCCTTTAAGTCTCATAACATGACGAAAATAAATAGAGATCGATCTCCCATCGATGGGTTTGCTATTTACTGGAGAAATTATCGGTGTGTAGAATTAGAAGGAAAGAGAATCCTTTATAGAGTATACAATGTATATCTAAATTAAACCCAAAGTCGCAATCTTTGAGAACTCTTTCGGATGTATCAATTCAAGAAGAGCTCCATCCAAGAATTTTGTTGATTTCTTAAAAACGACGTTCTTGGATTTGATAAGGCTCTTTATAATAAGGGATTGATGATTTTTTTAGATTCATCAAAGTATAGCATTACTTAAATGCAGAATAATTTAACCTCTCTTGTTTCTATAGTTTAGTATTTCCTATTTCAAATGCTCAACTATGACAGATGCAAAATTAGAATTTTCCAAGTATGACCAACTTTATCAACATGCTTGAAAAGTATCCTTGTAGGTACTGTGAGTACCTCATGTCCGAAATACGTGTGACACGAACAACTTTGGGATACAGCCGTAGTGTTACGGCGCTTTGCTCTTGTGGTTACGTATAAAATTCTTGTTCAGCCTGGCATATTATTTTTGTTTCATAATTCTTCTCATTATTCATGCACAAAATTGAGACCAATACGGGCATCATCAGAAAAAATCCAATTTCCATACTACTGATTTTATAGAAATTCATATGTACAGCTATGCCTATGCAGTGAGTGTGTTTTTTGTGCTACGTGATGTCAATTCGTTCAGCTTGGACGGAAAATGAGGTATCTCTGGCTACCATGTTATCATCAGCAGCCTAATATCACTACCCCAATGGTTCCAAATCCGCTAGCTGAAAGCTAGAAATAAATAATGTTCACCATTTCAAGGCTTAATTAATTTGGTAAAATTGCATGTAGGTGATATTTTTTCCGAAATGAAAGCAATATTCATGGAAGAATCACTATCAGATGGTATTCCACCATCTTTCTTATCCTTTACCATCCTGAACTCACGTACTATGATCTCTAGTTAATTATGAATATCATTCTAAGAATCATTATTTCGTTTCTGTTTGAATGCTAAAAATTCTATCTCATTGGAAAATTAATAGGAAATAATTTATCTAATCCATAACCTCTCTCGTTCGAAACAATGTGAATCAACAAAATTATTTTTATCAGGTGTTGTGGGAGACAAAATTTTCTCACTTCAAAGCCTTAAAACAAAACGTTTGTATACCAGTTGAGAGCAACAACCATATTTGTCGAAACACAAAGACTCAATCGCTCTTTTAAAGTGTTGTGACCATTCTAAATTTGGTTGCAAGCCGGATAAAAATCCAAAGCATAAAAATCCAAAGCATGAAAAACTAAGTTCCCAGTCATAAAGAATTTCAATACTATGGAAGAGAACCATTATAATTGGGGTCATGTTAATCTCCAACCGCTATTAACAGAGGATTTGCGCGGCTTACATGGCTTCTGATTTCTATCCGCTCGCAAGGCAGTCGTTTGCATTAACATGTGTAACAGGTCCAAAAATTCAGCCACCAAACAGTCATTGCAGCGTTCAAATTGTTTTGTTAAACATTGGACTTGTGATCGGTTTGAACAATACGTCTTTTTATAGAGCGATTGAAGTGTCTGTTTTTTTGGTTTTTTTTTTTTTGATAGCTCTATCAAATCACGGCTCACTCCATGCATCATTCATATCATGACTGAAGTCCTGGAATCCGAGAGAACCCTTGTATTCTCCTTTCTACATTGTTTTTCCTCTATGATGAATGATCACAAAATTTATATAACATTTTTGAAATTAAAATCAAATTATATCATGTATTTTATTCTCTGATAACAGTACCATCAGAGCTCCAGCATCAGGATACCAGTACTATCAGTCTCACTTGACATAGTATTTGTTAGTAACAATGAAATGTCAGTCATGCCTTCTTCATGTATCATTCTACAAGGTAATTATAAAAAGAATGCCCCTATTTTAAAGGGATTCTTCTACTCAAAGATACAACACTTTTTGAACGTTCGTATGAAAAAGCACATTCAAAACTGCAATGAATTCTTCGTAAATATATTGAATGTCACCTCCAATCAGAAACTGCCACAATATCTATGTGGTAATCGAATTCTACTCGTAGCACATTTTGATGTTCATGAGGATAGGCAAAAGTTTTGTAAGTATTTTTGGTTGATAAAGCCTGTTTAAAACTAGGATACTCTTCAATTATTATGCGGGAATTGTAGCGAATGCACTCAATGCAGTTAACTATATAAAAATAAAGATAGCAAGCGTTTGACTTAGTTGGTGAGAAGACACTGCTAGGTAGTTTGAGCCTTTGTCATGATTCACCATTTGGGAAACTCGGTAATGCTACAATGCTAGTGTTTCGTATTTAGTGTAGTCTAAGTTAGTTTATGTTTTATCTCTGCTCAACATGTGTAGCTGTTACTTGACTTTCTATAGTGTTGCCATGGCAACCAGTTTTATTGGCCACTGCGCATGCTAGAGTTGTAATGGCAGTTTGAATGGTAACTCCCAATTGCATTCTTGTTGAAACCGCATCGCTATAAACAAATCGTCGTTCTAACCTCAATTAATAGTGTTCGTTACAACGTAATAATTACTTATTAATTTATTATTTTGTAAAACCTCAATATTCGGTTTATTGAAGCCTCATTTGCTTATAACCGCAACTACCACTTTATTTTTCTTGTTCTTTAATTCAAAACCTCCAGTATTTTATATCGGCCGTGAAATTAGTTCCATCCTATTTATTCTAAAATAATTCTTCATTCATCCTCACCGACCTCACTCCTCAGTGCATAACAATACCTCGAGTGCTACGCATTATCATCAGTGACTCATCTCATCAACGTGTGCACACGCATCGGCGTCTACAGAAACGACTTCTCATATGGTGATAGGAACATTAACAAGGTATTACTCAACTATTCCTTTTTATTTTATTACAACCTCATTTCCTACCCCTCTTACCGCAGGTCCTCCATTTATATCCTATGTTTTACAGCCTCATTTGAAAATTCTATATTCTACACCTCATTGCTCAATCCCCAACATTTTGGTCATCCGGGCCCCGGATCGGATCATTTTTTATTTTCATTCTATGGAAATACATATTCATTGCTCATTAAATAAAGCTATCATTTTTTGTGCAAGTACAAGTTATATTACAAGTTACAAAGCACATTGTTCAAACGAGTTCACTATCAATGCCTTGCAAGTTAAAATTTGTCTATTGTGCTCAAAAGTCGTAAACAACTCACTGTTTTGTTTCATCGTGATTATAACGGAGCTCTGTAGTATTCAGGCTGACATTATAGCTGAGCATTGCGTCGTCAAGGTCAACTTTGTTTACATTGAACTTGAAAATAACCTACTATTCATTCACTAATAGCTTATGCTATCAAATGAGAATAACTTCTTATGGCTTGTGGTGTATTTCTAATTGAAATAAATACTTATTGTTATTCCGTGAACTTGACTGATAATTGTATTCAATTGTGTAAAATTACATTGCTTATTTCAAAATTGAAATATTATTTGATTTATTCATATCATACTTCGAATGTTCAATAAGTATAATATCTTGCATTCAATTCGTAACTTGAGTGAATTCAATTCAGATAATTGTTTAATTCAATTGAATTCTCAGAATATTCATGCTTATTGATAAACGCATTACTTGTTTTATATTTCGAATATTATTAGATTTCTTTTGTGAATGCTTGCCACTTATCACTCAATTTGTAATCGTAATTACCTCAATTACTACCACGGCAGTGTGTGGAGTCATGTTATCAGCTTATTATCACTATTATTAGTGCAATCTCATTTAGTTATTATACCCCGGGTTATTATATTGTCAACTTCAATACTTGTGATAATTTATTACTGTTTTCAAATAGGTAACTTAGTTAGTTATAATGGCTAAATCGTTAGCAGTGATCACCGCTAAGAAGAATAATGCTTTTGAACAAATTCAAATCTTATTTGATATGTCAAAAAAGATCTCTGATAAGGAAATTTATCAGAAATTACTCGCTCGTTCAAAATCTCTGAACAAATTAAGATCAGACTTATCAGACTCACTGGATTGTTATCATGAATTACAGTTAGAAGAAGACAAAGAATTCAAACCAAATTATGCACCTCTTAATAGTGCTGATGAAATGATTGACTCTATTAATCTCACGTTACACAACTTAGAAACGAAATTGAATCAGTCTAAAGTAAAAAATGAACAGCCAGTTCGCTTACCTAAGCTTGACTTGAAACAATTTTCTGGAAACCCTCTCGATTGGACCTCATTTATTAATTTATACAATTCAAGCATTCATTCAAATTCTACATTATCAGGTGTAGTCAAACTTCAATACCTGTTGAGCTCAGTCTCAGGAGAACCTCTTGATTTAACCCTGCAATGCATGCAGTAGCCAAATGGCAACCTAGTCTATTTCCATTGTTATTTCGAGAATTTGTTGCCAAACGGCTACTGAATGCATTGAATGGCATAATATGATATCATTCCACGTAGTAGTTGTACTTAAACCCCCTTAAATCATTACCACTAACTGAGAGTAATTATCAGATTGCCTATGACTTGCTTCATGAACGCT
Organism: Conomelus anceps; assembly: GCA_948455865.1. Taxonomy (NCBI): domain Eukaryota; kingdom Metazoa; phylum Arthropoda; class Insecta; order Hemiptera; family Delphacidae; genus Conomelus; species Conomelus anceps. Next base: position 77,325,700 of record OX418216.1, on the reverse strand, counting down.
ATAATTCACCTCGCCGATTGATAACACTGCATCTCAATAAAATTCTCGATTTACCCAATATCACTCATCAACCGGCTCAAATGCGGAAATTTTTGAACTCCTACAATGAGAATACACAAGCTTTGAAGGGATTAAAAATTGATATAACCGCTGATAATCCTTTACTGTGTGCTATGATGATGCGAAAAATGGATAATAACCTCCGAAAAAAGTTTGAACATTTTCGTTCTTTGAACAAATCTAGCGAATCTGTACTTACTGAAGCAAAATAAATAATTACCTTTTTAACTCAGGAGTGCAATGAAATTGAAAATTCAAATCTTCACTCTTCTTCTACCTCAAAAACCGCTTCAATGTCTACTTCAGTATCTGAAAATAAATTCTTTCCTAAAATAAATAGGAGTTTTTCTACAAACAAGGTAGCATTGATGACTACTTATAATGATGAAATCAAAAGTGACACAAAACCTTATGACTGTTTTGTTTGTCATAACAATGAACATAAGATTTATTTATGTCCTGTGTTCAAAAACAATGCACCCAAAGCACGTTTTCAAATTGTAAAAGAAAATAAAAGATGCATTTCTTGTTTAGGAAATCATACTCTTGACAAGTGTAAATCGAAATCAAACTGTTTCACATGTCATAAAAGGCACCATACTTTGTTGCACTTTGAAAATAACCACTCAACTGCCAATATGACACCTCTCCAACCCAGCAGCCGTGCAGTTTCTGTGGGTCAACCTCAAGTCAACATGACACCTCCTTCAGTAGTACTGACCACTACTGAGAATAATCAACCCTCTCATCGTTCATCAATGTCTACAGTGCTATTGGGAACGCTACTCGTTAAAATTACCTCTCCTCATGGAAAAAGTTATGTTTTCCGCGCCCTCGCAGATTCTGGTAGTCAGTCATGTTTCATCAATGAACATGCTGCACAAGTATTAAGTGCATCTCGCACTAAGAGCAACCACAGTGTTGTTGGATTTTCTCAAGCTCCCATACGTTCTAAGGGCCTCACCTCTCTTTCTATTGAAACTCTGAGTGGAAAAGTGATTTCACTTAATCAAGAGTTCTTGATTATTGATAAAATTTGTGTTGATATACCTCGCATGGAAATTGATCCAGAGGTATTGGAAAAGGTTCGACCATATATTCTGGCTGACCCTACATTTAATCTAGCTGGAGGCATCGACATTCTTCTTGGTGGCTCTGTTTTTCCTCTTCTGCTCAACCAGATTGTTCATCATCTTGGTCCTGGCCTGCCGAGTTTAATTGGGACTCATCTTGGTTTTATGGTCATGGGTGAGACTCCATGCAAGCCTAAAGCTGATTCTTCCATCACTCTGCAAGCATCAGCCACCCTCTTGGCTATCAACAATTTGGATTTGCATAACTCTCTCCAACGCTTTTGGGAACAAGAAGAGCCTCCAATGGCATCTGAAAAATCTGAAGAAGAAAAATTGTGTGATGAACATTTCCTCTCAACCTATTCACGTGATGAATCTGGACGATTTTGTGTCAGACTGCCATTCAAGGCTAACCACCCCACTTTGGGTCAGTCTAAAGCCAATGCTGAACAAAGATTAAATTCTATAGAAAGGAAATTCAAGGCGCAACCTCATTTTCAGTCTTTGTATACTGATTTCATGTCAGAATATTTGACATTAGGTCATATGGAACTGAATAGCACCACTGATCTATCTACTCCTCATTATTTTCTACCACATCATGGTGTCCTCAAAGAAGCTAGCAGCACTACTCGTCTACGCACTGTATTCGATGCTAGTGCAAAAACCTCAACTGGTATTTCCTTGAACCAGATTCTCCTCACTGGAAGGAAAATGCAGACCAATATTTGTGATTTGTTGCTGGTATTCCGCTTGCACAAGATTGTCTTTTCTTGTGATATACGTCAAATGTATAGGCAAATCAAAGTTCACCCTGATGACCAGTGCTATCAATTGATTTTATGGCGTACTGATGCTACTCAGCCTGCATCTGTCTTCAAATTGACCACAGTAACATATGGCATGAGCTGTTCTCCATATCTTGCTATAAGAACTCTTCATCAACTTGCCACTGAAGAAGGCAATTCCTACCCAGAAGCAGCTGAACTTCTGCGTTCTCAAACCTTTGTTGATGATGTCATTGCTGGTGCCAACTCCGAAGAAGAGGCTTTAAGACTGCAACAACAACTTATCTCTCTACTCAAATGTGGTGAATTTGAATTACGTAAATGGACTTCAAATTCTAATGCACTTCTTTCCAGCTTTCCTGATGGTCACCTTGAGAAACCGGTATTTCTTCAGGATGATCAACAACCTCATTTCAAAATCCTTGGTATCCAATGGTCAGCAGCAAATGATTGTTTTGCCTACAACTTCAATCTACCTCATGATGCTACCACTAAGCGTAAAGTACTAAGTGTGATAGCCAAGATCTATGACCCTTGTGGATTCCTCTCACCAGTGGTTCTGTGGGCTAAATGCGTCATGCAACTTCTTTGGACAAAGGGCCTAAATTGGGACCAACCTCTACCTCCTGAACTGCTTGCAATGTGGCAAAGCTTTGTTGACACATCAGCCACACTTCAAGATATCTCCATACCACGAGCTCTACAGTTCTTACACTCAAGCCTCATTGAACTTCATGGTTTTGCAGATGCTTCTGAACGTGGATTTGCCGCAATGATATATCTCAGGACATCACAAACTGATACTTCCCCCACTGTCCAGTTACTCATCTCCAAAACCAGAGTGGCCCCTTTGAAAAAACTCACTCTACCACGTCTAGAACTGTGTGCTGCTCACTTGCTTGCTCAACTGACCTCATATGTGATCTCAACCTTTCACAAAAAACTGGAGTTTTCTTCTATCACATTATGGTGTGACTCTACTGTGGCCTTGACTTGGTTACAGACTCCTCCGCATCGTCTTAAAACTTTCATAGCAAACCGGGTTGCTCAAACCCAAGAATTGGTACCAACTGATAGTTGGAGACACATTTCTGGTGAACAAAACCCTGCAGACTGTGCTTCACGTGGTATACTTCCAGCTGAATTACCCGCTCACAATTTGTGGTGGACAGGTCCATCCTGGCTACAAAAGCCTTCCAACCTCTGGCCTACATCTGCATTCACTCCAGTGGAACTTGCTGATACTGATGAGAGCAAACCTCTGTCACCCATCACTCTCGTTGCTACTGCACCTCTTGAATGGGATCTCCTACAAAAATTTTCTCACTTTAGTAAACTTCAGCGTGTTATGGCCTACATCCTCCGCTTTGTCTTCAATACTCGACACCCACCAAAGAAGATTGGCCCTCTCTCCACCCGAGAATTGGCTACTGCCAAATGTATAATCTTCAAACAAGTTCAAGATTCAGCCTTTCGAGAAGACATTGCCAAGCTGAAAATTGACAAAACCTCCACTGTATCAAACTCACTTTGCCGCCTCTCTCCGTATCTTGATGATGACGGTCTCCTGCGAGTTGGAGGACGTCTCAAGCATTGTCATATACCTCAAGATGTTCAACATCCTATCATCCTTCCAAAGCAACATCATGTGGTCAACCTCATGATTGACTCCTACCACCGACAATATTTGCATTCTGGAGCTCAACTAACACAATCTCTTCTTTCACAACATGTTTGGATACTCTCTGCACGTAGTATCATCCGCTCTCGAATTTTTAAGTGCAATGTTTGCTTTCGACACAAACCTCGCCACAACATTCCACCCATGGGGCATCTACCTCAGGCTCGTGTGACACCTTCTCAGCCCTTTCCTCAATACTGGGATTGATTATGCTGGCCCATTCAATATCAAGGTGCACAACCTCAGATCCACATCACTCACAAAGGCCTATATATGTGCTTTCGTATGCATGGTCACCAAAGCAATCCACATTGAAGTGGTAACAGACTTGTCTTCTGAGGCCTTCATTGCTGCCTTGAAAAGATTTGTTTCTCGCCGTGGTCTCTGCAAAAACCTCTACTCTGACTGTGGGACTAATTTTGTTGGTGCTAACAATACCTTCCAAGCACTTTCCAAGTCAAAGCAACTCCTACTCTCTGAATTTGCTGCTACACAAGGCATTACTTTCCACTTCAACCCACCTGCAGCTCCACATCAGGGTGGCCTTTGGGAAGCAGCAATCAAGAGCATCAAGCACCATCTCCGACGTGTCATTGGAGAACACACATTAACACTTGTTGAATTCACGACACTGGTCACTCAAATAGAGGCAATATTGAATTCAAGACCTTTCACACCTCTATCAAACGATCCTAATGATGTCTCAGCACTTACACCAGGTCACTTCTTGATTGGATCTCCTTTGGTGGCAGTTCCTGAAGAAGACATACAAAATGTCAACCTCAATCGCCTCAAACATTGGAAATTGATTGAAGCATTCCACCAGCACATTTGGAAGAGATGGCATTTGGAATATATCCATACCCTTCAACAGAAAGCCAAATGGAATAAGGCTGTTGATAATCTCCACATTGGTGACCTTGTCTTGGTCCATCAACCAACTCCACCACTTACCTGGCCATTAGCACGCATTACTGGTGTCTCTCCAGGACAAGATGGAATTGTCCGTGTGGTGCATTTGAAGACTCACCACGGAACCTTGACACGTCCATCCCATAAGGTGTTTCCGCTACCCGCAAACTCCAAATAATTTATAGCCAAGCTTGGCACTCTTGTAATTAGTGTTATGAACTTTATTCACTAGTTGTGAACTTTATTATTTTTTTTATCATTCTTGTTGAATCCAGGTGGATTCAAGGCCCCCGCTATGTTTCGTATTTAGTGTAGTCTAAGTTAGTTTATGTTTTATCTCTGCTCAACATGTGTAGCTGTTACTTGACTTTCTATAGTGTTGCCATGGCAACCAGTTTTATTGGCCACTGCGCATGCTAGAGTTGTAATGGCAGTTTGAATGGTAACTCCCAATTGCATTCTTGTTGAAACCGCATCGCTATAAACAAATCGTCGTTCTAACCTCAATTAATAGTGTTCGTTACAACGCAATAATTACTTATTAATTTATTATTTTGTAAAACCTCAATATTCGGTTTATTGAAGCCTCATTTGCTTATAACCGCAACTACCACTTTATTTTTCTTGTTCTTTAATTCAAAACCTCCAGTATTTTATATCGGCCGTGAAATTAGTTCCATCCTATTTATTCTAAAATAATTCTTCATTCATCCTCACCGACCTCACTCCTCAGTGCATAACAATACCTCGAGTGCTACGCATTATCATCAGTGACTCATCTCATCAACGTGTGCACACGCATCGGCGTCTACAGAAACGACTTCTCATATGGTGATAGGAACATTAACAAGGTATTACTCAACTATTCCTTTTTATTTTATTACAACCTCATTTCCTACCCCTCTTACCGCAGGTCCTCCATTTATATCCTATGTTTTACAGCCTCATTTGAAAATTCTATATTCTACACCTCATTGCTCAATCCCCAACAGCTAGGTTGGCTCCGAACTACCAGGTGAGTGATAATAAAGCAAAAAGTCATACCAGCTTAGTCATGACTGACCACCACGATCACAAGGCATACCGCGAGACCGATCACAACCATAATGCTCGCAATGTACCACCGTTTCTAGAGAAGTATACTGTTGCAAGATTCATGTGATCAATAAATTAGCACTAGAACGAGGCGGTTATTCTGACTGCACATGAAGTTTAAGTAATGATTCCAAGTGAACAGATGATTCAAACTTTTTTCAAATTTCGTAACTTTTTTATTTTTAAAAAATTTATCGACTTATCAACTCAAAAACTCTACATTTCATAATAAGTCATCCATAATAAGACATTTGTCATATTTATAATTATTATATTGCTCATTTTGTATTTTCGAAGATTGTTTGTAAAAGTTTTGTTTCTGGCAATAAACAATTTCAATTCAATTCAATTTCACTTAGAACGCCAGCTAGCGGTCAAAAAGACTGCCATCACTATTGTGATGTGAGGAAAGATAAAAATAAAAATGAATGTATTGCTTCTGTGGTTATTTATCGAATTGCATCGACTCACAACACATAAAATTGCATCGACTCACAACACATGCTATAAAATAAGATGTTTTGTTATTGTTTTCCAATAAAAATACCAAACACTTAGGAACTCAATGTGGTGTGGATGTTCTCGACCAAATGAGCCGCTTATTCATAATGCGATCTGCTTCAATAAGATAGCCTATTTATATTTATCTATAACGTTTTGGACTTAGCAGCTATAAACGTATAGATTTTATTTCGTGGATACAATGAATCAAACATTTCTCGGCGGAACTTCATTCTAAATTTTGTGATTGAATTCATATCTCCGCTTTTAGCAACAAAAAATATACCATGAAGACTTGCCTTCCACAGAGGAATAAATAAATAAGAAGAGACGTCGTCAATGTTAAAAAAAAATCAGATTTATGCTCGTTATACATCAAGCCTACCTCTGGAAAATGCCAAGAACGGTGTCTAAAAACGTTTATTGCAAATTATTTGTTGTAGGAGCAAAAGAAGTGCACATTTTTTATTTGAAATTTATTAGTGATTGAATCAGTGTAAGTAATATGAACATTCAATCTTTTAAAACAATACAGAATTCATATTTTACTTTGAATAAATATGTTAAAATATTAGAAAAAGTATCATCTGAGTGAAAACAAAGTAGTATTTTCATTGCGGTCAAAATGATTGCCGTCCGTCGTTCTAGTGTTAGCAAATATTGATGTATCAATCGATAATCGGTGATCGGTATTATCGATGAGCCTAATAGCGTGCTTGATCATTATTTTTTATTCAGTTGACGCCAGAGAAGAGTGATTACATGATTTTAGGATGAGGATAGGAGGAAAAGAGTTGGCCAGTGCAACATCTGGCTGGGTTGACGTGCCGACTACAATAAATACATTGCTCTGAGTGCCGATTAATAGACGCTTTGACTTATGGTGGCGTCCGTGCTGTGTCAAATATGTAGGCCAACATCCAACGATCTTCTTCACTGTTTCTGTATTCATTTTTATCCCCGAAAATCAAATGGTAGTTTGCGAGCCCAGTTGGTGTTGAGCCTAATCTGGTAGAACCAAATAGTTGAGCTTTCAGTGTTGGCGGATTCGTTGCAATGGCGTAACTAAATAGATATATTGCGCCTTGAAGCAGTTTTTTTTACAACTCTGTTTTTGCCGTGCTACTCAGTCAGTTAGTCAAATAACAACAAAATACGACGTACTGAACAATACATATTCAATTTTGAAAACAACATTACTTGTTCATAAAAATGTTCGAAATTTTTTTTGTTGAAAGAAATGGAACTGCGCTCTTGCTTTCAAAAACAAAAAATATTAAACTTCATAAACTATATTTTTCAAACCAGTAGTTCTGTATAATTAATAATAGTAAATATTTTAGAGAGAATTCAAATTAAAAATAACTTAAGTTCCACCACTCTGCTTCACAAAATAAAATTTATTCTCAGAAATTTTGTTTTTTATTTACTTTTTGCTGTGTATCCCTTTTTCCCCCACGCCCTAAAGCAACTGCTCCACCACCATCCAGACCATCCAAAGAACTTATTCATTCATAATATCCCATTCACACATTTTGTTTTTAGATTTTGTGCAAATTGAGGCGCAGGGCTAATGATGTGACGCATGATGATTTTTTGTTGGACGCGGAGCCCGTATTTAGGCCAAGGCAGCAGGGGCTCTGCCACCCCCTTGGTCGAGAGCCCCCCTAACGGTCAAAATTTGCAAGAAAAATTCCACACACTTTAAAAAAGAGTTCATTTTGTACTGTTTTCTAGGGTGGCCCTATAATTATACTTACTTCCCCGGGCCCCCAGTGAGCTAGTTACATCCCTGTGGAAATAAATGCACTTCTCAACTGGAAGCGAAGGAAAGGACTCTCTACTAAGAAAGTGGAGCAAACCAAAAGAATAAATGGAAAATAGAATCTATTTCGATAGCTTCTACTTTCATTGTATTGCATTTGTATAATGTTTCGCATCGAAAGGAGAGGATAATTATCTGCATTGAGATGTGTTTTGACTTTGAAGAAAAACTTTGTTGTAAAAAGTTGTGAAAATTATAAATAGATCGGATTGGTCAGATTTTCCTCTTCTTTTAATGTTGCACATTTATTTAGTTATTTGGATGCTTAATTCCATTGTGAGTAGGTTGAACCATATTGGAATACCACTCTAGAAAGAACCACTTAATTATTCTCAAGATTACTATGAGTAGAGTTCACCCTATTATATTGTATTGTTTTTCTGTACACATTTATTTTCCTCAGTACCTGATAAATTGGTGTCTGCTGTATTTTCAGTGCTGGGTGTATCGAAGAAACTTGAGAGTATTTTGTCTTGAATCATGATTTCAAAATCAATTGAATACCACAAATTTGGCTTAAATAGTTTGGATAATAAGAAACCATTTAGTCGTACTTTTTTCTCTCGAGTTTATTTATTTCTTCACAACTGGAATGAGCTTCAAAATTCAGGGGCAAGGCTAGAGTCAGGTCAACTCTATTCTTTTCTAGAACAAAACTCATCAATTTAAAATCTCTTATTTGTTTGATCAAACTTACAAGAAAAATTTTTGGCCTTCACTACAGACTGACCTATCGACCTAAAGGCTCTATCAACTCTTCCGTTGAAGATCAAATTTCTTGAAAGTGAGAAAAAAGTTGACACAGACGTGATTTGAACCTTCTGATCTGTAGTCAGATGCACCACAAGGTATACCTCATTACGATGACATTATCTTGCTTTGTTACAGCGATGTTCATAAAGTTTCATCTGAATTATAATATTAGTTATTGATTATTGAATTATCATTATTATTATTATTATCATTCGATTACAAACCATCAAATAGTGAGATATGTCTTTATACAGCATATGTTTTCCTCACTGAAAATGGTCTGACCTGTTGATGAAAATATAATTATGTTGTATTAGAGCTTAATCTTGGAAAAAATTAAAACAACTAATGTAATCAACTAAACTCTGTCACCATTTACCATGAATGTAGGCGGTTATGATGGCTAATAATGGTTATAATGAGTTACATCCCACTGTATATTTGAATTATATTGTCAAGAACGTATTCCGCACGAGCCTCGAGGAACTCTTTGGGAACTCACAAATTACTGTAAGGCCTTAACCTACTAACCTAATTAATCAATACTTGAGAATATCATATCTTTGGGGAGTACCCATCAAAGCAGTCCCATATTCCAATAAAATACCCTTGAACACTATTAATTTGAAGGAAAAATATTTCAATCAACACATTATAAAACATAATAATAATAATGATAATGATTTATAAAAATAATAATGGCTTGAATTGGTGGGAAGACCCTTACTTTTAGTTTCACCTCACCGTTTGAGCCTGTTATGGGAAACATGGTGAACCTACACCTACTATTTTAGGTGGATTCTGAACTCAATGAATTCAAAATATAATATTCTGAAATTTACCTATAGACAGTGATACAAACCCTATAAAACATTGGTTCCCAACCAGTGGTCTGCGGACCAGAGGTAGTCCGTGAGAGCGTGGGAGGAGGTCCGCGAGAGAGTTTAGCAATAACTACTGAAAAGTCCTTTTTCTCATGACATAATTAAAATTGATATTTTCATTGAAAATGATTAAGTTTGTACAATAAAATGCACTTGATGCATACTGTTTTGAAAAACACTTTTCAAAATATTTCTAATAAATATTTGTAGTGTTTGTAATATTTGGTAAATTAGAAACTGAAATCTTAGCAGCGATGTAAAGACTACGCAAACCAAGCCGAGAAGCGATAGTAATATGGATAGTGAATAGGGAAGAGACTCTCAACCTTTCACAAGTTTAAAGTTTCTTGCTGATAAGGACTATCCTGCTGTCACAGACCAGATGCAGCAAAATGTGCCCAGTCACTTACGTACTATTGAATCTACTCTTTACTCCCCAGAACCCCAGAATTACTATGACAACAACTACCTCAAGCCTAATCCTTGTAAAACACAAGTATGTGCTTTTCACCTACGAAATCGTGATGCAGGGACTGAACTGAACATAACATGGAGAGGTAATAGGCTTGAGCACTGCAATACACCTAAGTATCTGGGAGTGGCTCTCGATAGGACGCTTTCATTTAAACAACACTGCCTGACCACAAAGGCCAAAGTGAGTACCAGAAATAATATCATCCGCAAACTCACAAATTACTCATGGGGTGCACACCCAACAACACTGCGAACATCAGCCATGGCTCTGTGCATCTCTGCTGCAGAATATGCGTCTCCAGTCTGGAGCTCCTCCTCACATGCAAGGCAGGTCGATGTAGCGGTGAATGACTCTGTTAGGATAGTGACAGGATGCCTGAAGCCCACTCCTGTTGAGAAACTCTACCCTATTGCAGGGATAGCCCCACCTAATGTGAGAAGAAAAATATCAGCAGATGCTGAGAGAACTAAGCAAGAGAAGGATCCTCGCCATCCACTATATGATTATGTTCAGCAGGACCGACGGCTCAAGTCTAGACATAGTTTTATGGCTAGGACAACGGCACTTACATTATCAAAAGAAGAAAGCCGTTTAAATAGATGGAAAAATGATCTGGTTGGATACCAACTTGTGCCATGTGAAAAAATAAGTGCTGGACATAACCTGAATATAGCGTGTGGAGGACTCTAAACAGATTGAGAACTGGAGTGTCCAGATGTAAGTCCAACATGCTGAAATGGGGCATACTTCCTGATAGGGACACCCTATGCGAATGTGGAGAAAGGCAGGATCCGGAGCATCTGTTGGTTTGTAGGATGCTTCAAGAAACGTGCACTCTTGATGATTTAATATCAGCCAATGACAAAGCCATAATGGTAGCTACCCACTGGAAATCCAGTATATAGCTTACTAATGCAGATATGTATTTTAATTTTGTGATTTTTCTTCCTTATCAGTCAGACCTAGACACGGAAGTAAGTAAGTACTCCCCAGAATATGGGAGGCAATTGAACAAACTAAAAAGAGGCTTATCCGAAATTCTTCCAATGTGAATCCTGCAGATCTCCTTGTCAACAGTCAAGGAGAGACTGTTGAGCGCTAAAACTCACTTATTTCACTTCATGAACTCGTTTGAATTAGGTGTGAAGCTAGAAGAGTAGTGGTGAAAATAGCCCTAGTCTACCCTAACATTCGACAAACAGTTTTGCGGGCTCTCAATCTTTTTACAGCCATTTTTTGTGTGAACTGCTCTTTCATATAGTTGATCAAAAACGAACAAAGAAGTCAGCTGCTTAGAGTTACCAACGATTTGAGAAAAGCTCTTTGCAAAAAATTGAGCAACAGAATCGTACATCTTGTCTAACTCAAGCGCATAAATCACATTTAAATAAGATAACCTAGGTCTGATGTCCAATGTAGATCCTTACGCTAGTAAATATGATTTGATAACAAGTCTATGAATGTAGCAATGAAAATACTCGTATATTAAACTCATTCATCAATATTTTTTTGAAGGTTGGCTCTCAGTAAGTTCTAAAAATAACAATAGGCTGAGTTTGTAATTTTTCTTAAAAAATAATGGGTTTATAATGAATAACAAGAATGGGGAAAACAGTAGTTTATTATTATTAACCTATGTATTTGTGTAGAATTAATAAAATCCTGATGAAGATCAAGTATGATATATGGGATCTAAACCTCAGGTTCCAGTGGTCTGCTTGTTGAGAACCACTGCTATAAAACCTTGGCCTCATGAAGAATAATTCTATTCGAAACTATTTGTATTCATAAATCTACACATAGCCTTGGCTCTCCATCTTCAAATCCCTATCTGACGCAGATCTTACTTTACGTCATTCAAACACTTCAATTTTGGTCTTCCTTCTCGTCTGTACCCGTCTGGCCCATCCCTCAATTTTTGTGCACCCTGTTTTCTGGCATCCTCTGAACATACTCCAAGCCTTCGTAGTCTTCCTTTCTTCATCTGGGTTAAAAATATCACAATAAATCAACTACCCATAGTCAGGGGCAAACCCATAAATGTTTTTCGGGGAGAGGATAATTGTTTTAACAAAATTTGAAGGGATATCAACTAAGGAACAGCTTTTCACTCCTCTTAAGTGATTTGAAGCACACCGATTTTTAGTATTGTATAGTAATTTTGCGGAAATTTTCTCAATCTTCCCTCTCAGTTGACTCTTGCTCTCCACAAATTAACACAAAATATACTAAACAGTATTCATAATTGGACAGTTTTTTATGTTTTTTGATCATTCATTAGCTCATCACCTTTCTTTATCCAATCATGCAGTTCATGCAATAAAAATTGGAATGGAAAAATACTCTTCACAAATCAACACTTTATGTTATTTGTTGCGAATGAGTCAAGCGTGGTAAATGACGACGACATGTTTGAAAATTATTGTTGGGGACCTGGTTGGCGTCACGCTGAGCCCGCAGCGTGAGCAACAGAGACAACGCCGGTCGCAAATTGCTGTTCTGTACACGAGTCACCGGGCCAAACTGTCCCCGATCACGCCCCGCACCCCCCACGAGATTTATGAAGGTGCCGTTGCTATCATTGGGTAGAGAAGTCGCCTTCCTCCTGAAGAGACAACTACAGCTGAAGCCAAATTATTGTGCCCCCAACCAACCAACCCCTGACAAATTAACTGTGGTGCTCCATCTGAATTCGTTAGTGTGTCTAATGGGAAAGATTGTTTAAAGCAATATCAATTTCATGTTTGTATGTCATTGAAATGTCTTTCGAGAGGGTTGCTGATTCACTCATTATTCTCAGTTACCATTTTATCTTGAAAACATCAAACAAAAATGTCATGACTGAGAAAACATTAACCAATGAAAGTCCTCATTCACCAAATTCGATCGTTGATTGGCACCCACGGGTTTTCTCATGAAGGACAGGAAAAGATTGCATGATTGAGAACTTTTTTTATAAAATTGTAATTTGTGTAATTTGGTAAAATTGTCGAGTATTGTGTATCTGAATGAGCGAAATTGAAGGACAACTCGTGACTTACATCTCCTTGCAATCAGCTAGCCCAAATGTTGGAATTTTTTTTATATTAATTGTGTAATTTCTCGTGACTACTTTTCAGTGAAAGCAAATGTTAATAGTGAGGCTGTATTAATGGAGTAGTAGTAGTGATATATGGTGAGGATAATAGTAATAGTAATGAGGTTAGAGTAATAAGTGATGAGGCTATGTTGTGGTAATAGGCTATGACGCTATGACTATTTGACTGAGAGGCTATGACTATATATGATTGAATAGGAGAATAAAGGATGGTTATCGTTTTAATTTAGTAAAGTAGTTCTTAATTGTATAGTAGTTCTTAACTTGTGATAGAGATTAGTAAATATAGGTATTCTTATTTAGCAGCAGCTGGTGATTTTAATATAAACATTCTGAATTTGTAAAATGACACTCTTTTTAACCAACTTCCAAAAAGAGTAAGGTTCTATATTTGACCTGTTTTTTTTATGTTTGTACATCAATCATTCGAACACTATTGAACCGATTTCGATGAATTTTTTTTAAATGAAAGAGCATCGCTAAGCGGTGGTCCCATCCAAGTTTCGCAAGGATGGGCCCAATACTTACCCCAATATTAAACAAAAAGGAACATACTTCGATGTCTTCATTTCAATCAAGTTTGAATAGGATAGTTCCACACATAACCGCCAGTCGGATAACCAGTGTCGTTTACCAGGCTGATCATTGTATCATATGGAGCGCTTCACATATAGACGATCTTCGAAATCATATGATGCAATGCAACTATGCCGGGTAAACGACATCGGTTACCCAAAGCTGGTTCAGTGTGAAACAGGCCTGTAATGTCCCGTTTTGACCAATCATGTGAACTTAATTTGAATTGAGAATAAGAAGAACATAATATTTCTGTTCATATGAAAATTTTTAATAATTTAATTCATGTTATGGAGTCATAGGAATTATTTTAGTTATTTAGTTTAGTCACGGAATTATTTAGTTTCAATCATGAGTTAAAGTGAAAAATGTTTTTGAAATCGTTCATTTCAAAAAAATAATTGAACAATATTCTTCAAAGTTATTAATTTTTCGTAATAATCACCAATTCACAGAGAATTTCGAAAAACAGCTGATCTTGGAAGTATTTTTAGTTGCACAGATGTGATTGATTTTGAGGTTATGTTTGATGATGCTTGTTGTACTAGCTCAAAGTTTATGTTTTTTATATTTTAGACTAAGAAAGTATCACGAAACATATCGTACTCAACTCGTCCGGGAAGATGTTTACCATACTCGTATGATAATAGTGCACTCGACTTCGTCTCGTGCGTTAACTTATCATACAGTAAACACAATTTTCCGCACTTGTAACGTAATATATAGGCCTACTATTTCAGTGTAGGTGCCGTATATTCTGAAAGGAACCACATCAAAATGAATCAAAAGCCATTTCATTTTTAAGAAGCATTTCGCTAATAAAATTTTCCTAAATATAATATTTCACGTTAAATAAAGCGTTGTAGAATTTTCCTTAGTTTATTTATCCTTATAGGTGGATTTTTAGTTACTGTACTTGAGTTTGGATGTTATATTGGCTTGCTAATTTGATAAATATTTCATAATGTAGGCTTTAAGAAATATCTCATGTTTTTAAAATTTGAAAATTCAACTAAAAAGCTTAAAATAAAACTAATTAAAAAAAAAGAAACCGACTTCAATGAAATGATACTCAAACATTAAATAATACCCACGTACTAAAAAGGTTAAATAAAGTATTTACTTTAAACTGAGAAAATTTTAAATTCCATACAAGTAATCTTTTGAAGTCGGCGCCAAATATTTTATGAAGTTGATTCTATGAAGAAATTCTATTTAATATCAAAACTAACACTGTATTTTTTTTTTTTTTTTTTTTTTTGAGGATGAAGCCCACATAGGTCTGAGACCTTTGCGTGGGTAATGAATTGGATGATGGTGATTGATGAGTTGGACCTACAGTTTTAGGTGGGTTCCGAACCACCGAATTTACACTCACTTTTACTGAAATACAGTGTCAGTTTTGATATTAGATTGTTCAAGTATTTTGTCATGGAAAACGTCTCAGAGTAATTATGTTATATTTTAGAAGTTTATAGGAAACTTGGCGCCGACTTCAAAATATTACTTGTATGAAATTTAAAAAATTTCTCAGTTTAAAGTATATACTTTATTTTAACCTTTTTAGTACGTGAGTATTATTTAATGCTTGAGTATCATTTCATTGAAGTCGGTTTCTTTTTTGTTTTATTTAGATAAAATATGCTGAGATCGTTTGACTTGTATCCTATCAATAGCTGGCCAACAAGAAATTCATCATGCCTTGATAATGCATTGATTTTCTTATTAAAAGACGAAATGAATATATTAATGAAGACTATTGAGAAACTAGTTTCGGTTATTATACCATTATCAATCGCAATCAAACTAACTAAAACTTTTATTTAAATTCTGTCTTATTATTCATTATGGATACCTTCCACAATATCACCTTCGCTACTTCAAAGAAAGTATTTTCTAATGTTAGGAAGGATTCTGTTCATTCATTCCTTACTGATGAAGCTATTATTTCTGATCATGCTAGTGTTTGGGCAGTCTTTTCAGGATGAGAGTTGACTCTAAACCAAAGCAAAATAATTACACCAACGAAAGCTCAACAAATATATTAAAAAGCCTAATATCTAATAATAAGCTTTGTAATTTAGTGGATTGTTTGAGTAATGATGTTGATTGGTCAAATATCTATAATAATGTGAATGTTAATATGGAGTAGGCCTACAAAGATTTTTGAATATTTTAACATATCTTTAGAATTCTCACTGCCTGAAAATATATGTGGAGAATACAAGTAAAACTGATAGAAGATTGGATAAATTGTTTACTCCTCAGATAGATAAGATGAGGGCAGTCTTATTAAGTATTATATGACAAATAGGAGAAGTCGTTTGAGCTTAGTGGATAAGATAAATAATAACAAGAATTATATAGGAAAGTGTATCTCCAGGCAATATCGGACTCTAAAATAGAGACTAATATGCTTTTATTGTTAATTATTCTCTAAGTAAATACAAAGCAGCTTGGAAAATAGTCAAGAAGAAATCAGGCTTTGCTCAATCGAAAAGTATAGAAATATTCCGCTATCCTCCAACACTTTTAATGATCATTTTGTAAATGTGCTAGTAAATTTAGGACTTAGTGAGCCAGCTAATGAGGATTCTGAACTATATTAAAATATGTTGGAAAAGTTTGCACTTCCTAGTTCACTTAACAGTAAATTTCAATGGAAATTAGTTGTTGCTGGTTATATAAAAAGTATTGGCTGTGATTTTAGTTCATCAAAAAGTAAAGTAATATTTATGGCTTATCAAATTATGTTATTAAAAATTTTATTGATGCACTAGCATCATATAGCACACCTCATCAATTTTATGATGCTTGTTGGTAGTTCTCCTTACTGATCCTGATAACTTTAGACCTATCACAATTGTACCTGTATTAAGCAAGATTATTGAAGCAGTATTAACAAAGCAGCTCTTTGAATATATCATGATGAACAATTTGCTTTACCAGATTTGGATCCTGACCTAAACATTCCACTACAATGGCAATTGAAAAAAATCTTGACTATATCTTGAAGGGTTATGAAGAAAAGCTTGCGGTGGGCTCATGCCCCATTGATCTCAGTAAAGCATTTGATGTTGTGACTCATAATATTTTATGTAGACAACTACTATGGAATCACTGATATTGAATTACAATTTTTAGAAAGTTATTTGTCAAACAGGTTACAAAAAATCGTTAGCATTAATGATTCAACCTCTGAGTACAGAATAGTTGTAACTGGAGTCCCATAAGGGCCTGTCTTGGGACCTTTCTCATTTTTAGTCTTCACCAATGGCTTTAGTTTTAATGTCCCTAATTTGTCTGTTTTATGTCCTGATGACACAACTTTGCTTTGCTCAGATGATGACCACTTCTCTGAAGATCTTATTTGTTGCATTCACTTGAACAAGCCAACGCCTGGTATGCAACTGAATCTCTGGTTATTAATGAAAATAAAACTGAAAATATAAAATTCACACTCCAACCTGGACTTGATACAGATAAGGAGGTTCTTTTCAAACCTGTAAAGCTTCTAGATATATATTTTGACAATAAATTATGTTGGGACACAAATATTGATAACCTCTCTGAAACATTCCATGGTAACCTTCATTTTAAGAAAATTATGATACTTTGTGAATAATTTATTAATCACTACATATCTTGGTCTTTTCCATGTTCATGCATGTTATGTCTGTGGGGTAACTCCAGTGCTGCAAAATTTGCTGTCATTTGACAAAAACGAGCCATCAGAATACTTAGCAACATAAATAATGATGTATCATGTATAACTTATTTTCCCAAACTAAAAATAATACATTGGCATGTCTCTTTATGTATCAGAACTTAGCCTACGTGAAAGGTAATGTAAGTAAATTCTAAACCAATGACATTGTACATACATTTAATACTAAGCGTCATATGACTTTGTATCACCTCATGTTAGACTAAGTAGAACTTAGAAGTCACAGTTATCTACAGTTCAAACTATTTAACAAGTTGCCTTCATCCATTAGACTTTTACCAACTAAAACCTAAAAAAAAAACTGTTGCTAAATGGCTGAAGATTAGAGGGTTTCACTCAACATATGAGTATTCAAAAACAGTGATTTTAGGGGTCTGATGAATCGACGATGCCTATTGTAAACATGCTTTATTTAGTGGCAAATAAGGCTCTTATCTTGTATTGTATTGGTCTGTTCAAAAAATATTGTTCTGTTTATGTTTAAGATTATTGTAGGTATTTTATATTATAGATATAGACGAAGCATAGTACAAATTGAACAGGAATAATAATTTACTTGAGTGTAAGTTGTTAATTAAGCATTTAGTGAGAAAATTGTATTGTCGTTGAAATTTATCGCTGTAGGTACTAATTATTAAACTTTCATGTTCGTTCATAAACACATTCATTAGTTGTTGCAAAAGGTGAAGAATATGATGAAAGTTTCACCGAGAATCTCAACAAAACACTATTGGCCTTCCGCAGCTGTTAGCAACATGAAACAAACACGTTGGGTTTGAAAGATGTATGAGCGTCTTCTCTTCACTTCTCTCCTCCTCAAGGAAAGTTCTCAACTGAAGCGGCAAGTGCTTTGTTAATCTAATCTATTAAGAAGCACTACTCTATTGTTATTTAGAGGATGCCTGTAGCTCCTAACTCCCAGCTTTGGAAAAGATGCTCTAAGAATACTTTCTATGGCCAAATACTACTATTCTCGACTTTTAACTCTGTCTTTAAAATTGTTTTGGGTGTACTGCACAACCTCATTTGAAGATTTTAGAGTACAATATTGTTAAAAATGCAAAACAAGCAGTTGTTTACGCACTCGTTCTAAGTACACAGTTTCTATTCAAAGACGAACGTGCCTTGTAATCTGAATCCTCATCCTCTCGCTTTTCACATGTCTTCCTCACTCTTATTTTTCAAATCTGCAACTCTCCCATACAATTGAGAGCCTTCGAACCTTCTCCTTGGTTCTACAGACTTCCTGATTATTCTACTTTATTCAATGACCTTCCATGGCCTTCTAAAAATGCCTTCCATGGCCTTCCATGCCTTCATGGCATCTGGTGGCTTCCAGTACTTTGATTACCTTGAACGAAAACTATATAAAGAAGTCCACGTACCAGAGAGTTTAGTCTTACAAGCTCGCATGATCTCGTGATCAAGCTTGCATGAGCTGTTGCAGATCTCGTGTGAGAGACAATCCAGTGCCATTGGGGTAAACAGCGCTCGATCTCAGTGTAACGTGCAAAGACAAGTGTTCACTATTTGTGCAGCTTACTAACAAACAGTTTAAGACGTTGTGTCAAGTGATATTATTTGGGACTGTCAAATAGCGTATTGGACTGTGTTTTGTAAGTGTTTAGTTGTTCTTTTATCATTTCTTTCTACATCATTGTACAGTTTATTGTACTCTTGTTTCTTTTATTATTGATCAGCCTATAACTAATTATTTATTAATTCATGTAAATAATTACTGAAAATAAGTATTAGCTTGTCAATTGTTGATCTGTTTTTCTTTATTAATTGAACTTGCAATTAGTGTGTGTAAATAGAATAATTTGTGTAAAAATAAAATGCAAGTGTGAATTTTAGTGTTGCCAGCCTTATTTTAGGATTAGAACCCGTAACAATATTATGGAAAGATTGATGTTCTTAGGACTACAAGAGATCGCTTATTGGCTGAACAATCAAAAGGCTATCACAGAAATCAAGGTTTTCGTAGGATCCCTCAATTCCTCAAAATTTTTCTCTACTATTGACTTCCAATGGGGGACTCAAGCCCTGCATGGATACTGTCGCCTCCATTTATTTTCAACTCCAGTTAAACAACAATATTTTTAGAGCTTCAGATTATCATTTCTAAGAGCCTTATTAGAGCCACACTAGTAGCTAATGCACGTCAAAATTGAGGCTAAACTAAACCAGCCGAGTAAATTTGATTGAAAAATCAGTTGAGGGCTCTAAACAAGTGTATGCCTTAGTGTCTTTTAACATTGTTAAGCTTCGTAACTCGCTCAGCTGGTGTAATTTAGTCTTAATTGTGGAGCGCGTTCGTCAGTAACGTGACTGTTCCAATATACTTCACGTTTATTGAATAAAGTATCATTTAGAGTGGAAACAAAGTGGTATTTTCATTTGCGGTAAAAATGACCGCCGTCCGTCGTACTAGGAAGTTCAAAATAGCCGTCGTTCTAGTGTTGAAATTGAACATTAATTGTCCCCTAATTGGGAAGTGATAGCCGAGTGCCGTAGCTTTCTGTTCAATAGGAGATGAGCTATGAAACTCCTGGGCGCTCTTTGTAAGGGTGACCGATTGGATTGGCCAGAAAAAAGACTCTGTTCTCTATAGTAAAATTACTTCCTGGTGGTTCGGAACCCACCTGAAACTTTAGGTCCAGCTCATCAATCACCATCATCTAATTCATTACCCACGCACAGGTCTCAAACCTATGTGGGCTTCATCCTCCGAAAAAAATAATAAAATAAATTGATCTTCGATATAATCAGGAATAAATCATATTAAATTCACTTTGCCTCAATTTTTGAAGCAATAGGCTTAAATTTAGGCCTATATGAATATGTTTCAATTCGTTATTCTCATAAGAAAAGCAACATTTACTATTTTGTCTTGATCACCAACATTGTGGAAATACTTGGCATTTTCAAACAAAAATGTTTGATTAAGGGTCGATGGGATTTTTTCATAAATTATGACAAACAATAATATAATATCTATATTGTTACGGGTTCTATGTCTAAAATAACGCTGGCAACACTTAAATTTACACTCGCACTTTATTTACACAAATAAACACAACACTCACGTTTCAGTAATGTCTTACAGAAAAATAAGCAATTAAAAACAGATAACACGATATTGTTCAACTGATAATGAGTTTTCAATAAACTGTACAAAAATCAATCACTAAAAGTTAAAAGGCCGATCTAATATTAATTAATAACTGTACAATAAACTGTCCAATAATATTCAAAAATAAACGTCGAAAAAGAACACTTAACTTATGTATCACTAGTCCGTAATACAACAAAAACTATTTAGCAGCTCACTGGTATGAGTTAAACAGGAAAAATAATTATCTCTATAGTCACTGAGAAAGAATTATCACTATATATAGACACAATATAGAACTGACACAATTTGTTTATCACGACGAATTTTCAAAGACAACTGAACTAATTTACAAATGCGTTCGCCATAAATAGGTTTTTCAACAATCGAGCAATTTCTACATTTTTCTATCATCTTCTGAATAAATAAATCAAGGAAACTGGAACTTTCTACAATATTCGATAAGACTCCATTAATCTCTAATCAAACAACTAGAACATTCTACTAATTACCAAGTAAACACCATAAAAGTGTGAAAAGCAGAATAATAAATTGCTTAAAAGTAAACATTTACATAGCAGATAACACCGAGAACCACTGTTTCCTCTTTCTCTCCATTCGCTGCAATTTCATATTCGCTACACTATTATTTCACTTCTATTCATGATTATATTGCCTAGTTATTAGAAAATGTATTTTTTAGATTAATCTATCGAGTAGGCCGTGTCACATTTATAAACGGTCACCTTCAAAAGCTGTTCCCGAACAAAGCAGTTCCAATTTCGGGTCTGCTGTTTGAATCGCAGTCTGAATCAACGTCATCCTCGTAATAATCATTGAAATCACAGTCAGAATCAAGTTAACAATTAAAACTGGGATTGACCAGTGGCACGCTTTGTGGTGGAGAAAGCGTTCCTCTATTGGAAAAATTATAATGAAAATACATTGCCGGCTATTCGTTGTGGTTTGCATATTACGACTGGCCTGTCTGCGGTCAGGTTGGTGCTACTGTATGGCACTAGAGATTGCAGTCAATTTCAATCTTTCTTACAATGAATACAATCTTTTCTTGACAAGACTTTGTTCAAAGATTTTTTCTAAACTGGCAAGATTTCAAATTTAGTTGTTGTTTGAGCAGAAATGAAGTCGATAAAAGGTTCTGAGGGTAGTTTGACGTATGAATCCATTTTTAGAGAATTCAAAATTATAATTGCAGCGAAGAATACATATATTTCTTATGGATATCACTATTTCAGTGAGAAAAACCCTTGGAAAATTTCATCACTTCCCATAGAAGAGAAAAATAGATATTTTTCAGTATTCTTTGTAAATGTCGGGATGAATTACTTTATTACATTATTCTCCCCTCGGTTTGCGCCTGGATAAAGCAGATGCCAAAAAAAATATTTCAATTCAAGGAATAAACTAAAAATTATTAAGGGATTTCCTTGAACTATTTTCGATGGTTGAGTCAAGAAATAAGAAATAGGAGATTGTTGAATTGATTGATAAAATAATTTTCACTTATCCATGACTCCTTTGTTCAGAGTGAGAACAAGCTTTTCCTCACTTTATAGTACTACAATGGCTTGCCACTATAAATGTATTATAATCTATACTGTCAAATAGCCATAGCTAAAAAATTTACAAAAATTAAAAAAAAAATTTACATGACAAATTTTCAAATTTATTTCAATAATCCAGTTTTTTATTTATTTCTGTTATGATTTAGATAATTTTCATTATTCATTTACTATAAAATAATCAATTTTGAGATTCGTTTTTATTTTTCAAACAATTATTCACTTTTATTTTTAAACGATGTCACGCCATTCACATTCTGCATATTTTACAAAAACATCGTTCATTGAAATGTAGAGCAAGTTATTTTGAGTGGGAAAATAAGATGGAAGTGGTAGACATATCATGGGATGCGGTATACAGTGGACCACAGACTGACAAGCGGTGAGCTGTAACGTTATCTTTCAATGAAAGAGGGGAACAAACAAAACAACTCTCTCAACTGCGTGACATCGTGACCAACTCCCTGAACGTGTCCACCTAACGACAATCACAATGAGCCTGTAACAACAATAAACGTGATGTACCAACAATGAACAGATGACATAATATTTATGTTCACTATAATATCGCATCATCCGAAATATGGAATCAGTTCTATTTTGTGTGACTAACGTTTCTAGAAAATTTTCGATATACAACCACATCAATTCTTTACAATTAATTATTGCTGACAATTCGAACTATTACATTGAACCCAAGTGAGAAACCATTCCTCAAATGAATGAAATTTGACAAATTTCTCCTTAACAACGAGGAAATCGCTGAATGTAATAATTCTTATCAAAAGTTGAATATTATTTTCAGCTTTGAGCAGTGAAATACAGAAAAAGAATTCACATGTAACTATGCCAGCACTGCAGAAATATTTAGATAGTCTTTAAAAGAAGATTATATTGCAAAACAAATCTGAATCAGATCTTGAACGAAGAATTCAAAGTAGCCTATATTCACAATATTAATTATTGAAGTTCTTGTGCAGCTTTTCTGCCATAGTTGAGAGGCATGGAGCTCGAAAGGGTTGAACTGCTCAGTTTCCTAGAATTAATTAAAGTTCTTTCAAACCCTTTGCCATTCCATTCTTGCCTCTCAGACATGAGCTCATCTAGCTTTTCTTGCATTCGCCATGAAGGCATTCTTTTGTACGCTCTCGAAAAAGTTTCAAGTTTCGTGTGAAAGCTGCAAGAAAGAAGAAGATGATAATCTGGGAAAAATTCCTATGAATAGGGAGCTTTATCATAACTCGAATATCAAATATTCCTTTTTGGGGGGCGAATTTTTTCAGAAGGCAAGCCAGTGAGTCGGAAAAGATAAGGGTGGTTGGGTTACTTGTTGTTGGCTGAGGGAGCGGCGGGTAGGGTTAACTTGTGACCGGCCGTCCTCTTTACAAAAGTTTCAAAGTTAAATCTAAGTTTTATTGTGTTGCCGGGCATCTGCCGCTGTCCCACAAAAACACAGCTTGTTATTTGAAACTGTTCGATATTCTCTCTGCTGCCGAAGAGAAGGGTTTCTCCCATTCATTCACTCTCTGCTCTCTCACTCTTTCTGCGTAAAACACACGAAGACTGAAATAGAAACGATTTTGGGCTGGATTCGCTTCTGTTGAAGGAAACAAGCGAGAGGATTCAAAGCAAAGCAGAGAAACAGTGCATCATTTTGGAAATGCGTGCTGGGAGGATAGCGGATTGAGTTAGTGTTGAGGGTGGATGGCACGTTCGTGTACGATAGACCTTTCAAGAGAATTCCAGCGGAATTTTGGAGAAAAGTATATTTTTCTATCAAAGAACAGCCTACAAAATAACTTGATTATGATTAATGTTGAGTTGCTTCAAAATTCTCATAACTAATAGATAATAAGAGTGAGGTCAATTTTTTTTATTGATGATGATGCCCACATGAGTCCGAGACTTGAGCGTGGGTAATGAGGTGAATGATAACACATATAGATAGATGCCAGACGGATGAGCGGGATTCGAACCCACGACCGCTGAATCGACAGCAAGTTGAAGCTGTGACGCCCCAATCAACTGCGCTAAGCGGTCTTCCTGGACAGATTGATTTCTGATTTGAGCAGAGCTACAGAAGATTTTGCGAACTGGTGTAAGGCTTTGTAAAAAAAATTCTGTAATAAAATGCCTGTGAATTTTTGCGGTTGAACTAACTTTACATGTTGTTAGAGAATGTTGGGTGTTCGGAGGTTCATCTCGATAGTGATTAGAGAGAACACAGCATGAGAGTCTGTGACTTTTATGCACAGTTTATACTTTTTTTGTACCTAGTATTCATGAGCTTGCACTTCGTATTTCACCACTCGCAGTGTGAGTCTGTCACATTTTTATATCCAATTGTTCCATGGTATTGATACCATAATGAAGTGGATCTTTATTTATGCGAACTATATTTACATAATGCGATGAGTAAGGACATCATTCCACTATGTATCCGGAACTCTAAGAGTTCAGGAACTCCGGTTCAGGTAAACTAAGATAGAAGCTGGTAGAATAAGTCCCTTATTTTGCAGAGCCACTGAGGCCGCGGTCGCGAGCCACAATTTAGGCTAAATTACATCAGCTGAGCGTCTGACCAAGCCCAAAAATGTCAAAGTGCATAAATCATCAACGCATGTTTAGAGCCAACAGCTGTTTTTTTTTTAAATTTACCCGGCAGGGGCCTATTGCATGAGCAAATACAAGCTTGTAATACCAGTAATCAGCTGGAAATTTATGAAAATCTGTTGCATGAACACACAATTCAGTGAACTAGTATTACTAGTGGCTTTTACCAAACACTATTGCATTTTTAGAAAAATTAATTGCAAAATAATAATTAATTTGTATTATATATTATTCATAAATCCGTCATTGCACCATTTGATCTGATAATACTGCAACATTTTAACCTAGAATTATATTACTTTTCATGTCGAATGCGTGAATCGACTAGTAAAACTGGGGCCGTTTTCATGAATCGACTAGTAAAGGTGGTCTATTATTACTATTTTTAGCATTTTGTGTTGCATCAAGAAACTACTGTCACTACTATTACTAGAGGTTTTATTTCAGAAAAATTTTGCAAATTACAGGTCTTCTGATCAACATTTAGGTTGACAAGGTCACTTTTTGTGCTATTTGCATGCCACACGAAAAAATGGTTGAGCATCGTATTCAATAGGAGCCGGTCTATGGATTTGAATAGACCAATCAGACGCTGTATATAGTTTCTAGTGCACCGGTAAGAAATGCGGCTCCCATAAACGCCAATGAATGTGTGTCAATGTTCCTGGACCTATGCAATATGAAATGTTCCCTTAATTTTTCTTAATTCCAATAAGAGGAATGAGTTCTTTGAGTTTTGGAGATTCCTCCTAAAACACTTGTATAGTGGGAGCCATCACTTGAAAAATATGAATTAATTTTCAAATTTAGAAAATTTTTATTAAAATTTGTATTAAAATTGTTTGAATTAAATAATAGCTTAAATTC
The DNA here is from genome assembly GCA_948455865.1 of Conomelus anceps. NCBI lineage: Eukaryota > Metazoa > Arthropoda > Insecta > Hemiptera > Delphacidae > Conomelus > Conomelus anceps. Next base: position 77,300,075 of record OX418216.1, on the reverse strand, counting down.
ATGGTTTGATTTAAATAATAGTTTAATTTTTTAATTTGAATGTGATGTCTAAATATTTTGAAAAACCATTTATTTATCCATCTTTACCTTCATTGGAAGTATTGAAAAGTATTGTAAAGATATAAATTAAAAGTAATTAAAGTAAGTAGTATTAAAATAAATCATTGTACTGAACTAAACTGAAAACTGAAGTGGATGAAAAATTAAGATATTCCGCGAATAAAACACAATTTAATGGACTTTTTTTACTATTAGGTTATTCCAGATCACAATAAAAAAAGTGGAATGAATTCGGTAAATTTAAAGGGAGCGCTCTCACTGACCTGACAATGGGCCGTATTTATGAACGTTACTTGAGGGTTACTTTCCGAAAGTGACACTTGAAAAGCCACACTTGAGTGAAATCCGTATTTATGAATCACACTTGATCGAAAGTGACACTTTCGAGCAAAGTGTCACTTTCAATTCTTACGCGAAAACCATAATTAGTCAAGTGAGGGAGATAGCTTACTTGAATCCTCACTCAACGGACCGGTACAGTTTATAGTTTAACAATAGCTATCACATTATATAGAACACTGAGAAAACATAAGGGCAAAAATAATTTATTGAAATAAATTTCAAAATAAAATAAATTTATTAATAAGGAATACGGAATTATTTATAAAAAATGACTTCAATTGTTTTTGTATAATTTGTAATTCAAGCTCCCATTTTCTCTCTTTGTGGGCAATTTAAACAAGGAAAGCTTTTTCTGACTGTTCCATCTCCAACTCATCTCTAAAAATATCGGTTTGCTTTCTTTTTTTTGTGCACTGTGTTGACTGCTATACCTCTTCTGAAATCAAATAATGAAAGGTATCAATAATAAATGTAAATTATTGTTACTGTAATTCAAACATTTTTTAAAATAATCATAAAATATACATAATTTCTGGAAAACGGCGTGTGAACTTTTTTAAGTTTTGGATATCCCATGATTAATAAAATAAAGTCTGTTGACACTATGCACATACTATATTGAGACTTGATTTAAATAATTTCATAATAAAAAATTGAAATATTGTATGTAATAGTAATGTATGAATGTATGGAAGAGTATTTATTTTTTTTTTGCAATCATACTACATTTTAGAATTAATGTCAAGTAGAACTAGAATTGTTTCAAGTTCTCATCTGAATGAACTGGACAGGACAGTTGACTGGCACCAGTGGACTTGCTTCAGCTATTGGCAACGTGTAAACGCGGCATCAAATTAGGACAGTAGTGTTTGAATGAGCATTTGAATTCGAATCAATTTTCAAGGTATTCAGAAATATTAGATGTTTATTAGGCTATATATGTGTAACAATTTCAACGCTTCCTATCTCCTAGTTTACTAGCAATCAGGCTAATTAGCTTTCTAAGTCATAAGTATTGTAACTAATCAGTTCAATAAAATTTATTCTAATGGAAATTTCTCAATTATACGGTAATTATATAGAAAAACTGAAGAACTTATTTAGAACATCAAACTAGAATGGTACCTACTGAATTGGTTTCAACTGGGAATTATTCCAATAATGGATTCTTGCAATTTGTATAATCTTCAACTTTTGTAACATTCATTTCTAGTCAGTCACCTATTTAAAAAATATACGAAAAATGAAAGACAAATTCAAATGATCCTGTTATTCTGTTCTGCTGCTGTAGATTTATGTGCTCAATTCGTAAGGCCGGCCATTCACGTTCCAACTTGCAGTACCACTTGCAGTACTGCTATAAATAGTCGATTACATTGGGATAGTTACTCACTAAGCGAGTAGCGAGTAGGACGTTACTAACCGACCGTGCTACAGCAGCTCAGCATACCAAGCCAAATTATATTAAAAATTTAATTTCCAGAATCGCCCTCATACTATGGAATTTCAAAGACAATAAACAATTTAGTTTGAAGTGACTGACAATTGAATAAACTGACAAATATACGTAAACAGAATTTTATTAATTTCGAATTCCTTTAATTGCTATTACTTTACACTGAAGACTTCTGCAATGGCGGATATTGACAATATCCGCCATTGCGGAAGTCTTCAGTATAAAGTAATAGCAATTAAAGGAATTCGAAATTAATAAATTCTGTATATGTATATTTGTCAGTTTATTCAATTGTCAGTCACTTCAAACTAAATTGTTTATTGTCTTTGAAATTCCATAGTATGAGGGCGATTCTGGAAATTAAATTTTTAATATAATTTGGCTTGGTATGCTGAGCTGCTGTAGCACGGTCGGTTAGTAACGTCCTACTCGCTACTCGCTTAGCGAGTAACTATCCCAATGTAATCGACTATTTATAGCAGTACTGCAAGTGGTACTGCAAGTTGGAACGTGAATGCCCAGCTTAAAGGTCATTGTCTAAGTTGAATGTATGTTTCACATTCATTATCATCATTGAAATACGCAATGCAGAGCCGCATCTGAGAAAGTAAGTTACAGCCTTAAAACTAACCTAACGCTTAATCCTGTTTTGTTTGGATATACCCACATTTTACAATGCGACTGTATCGCTATCAATGGTTTTATGATATCGCTTCTTGATAATAACATACTAGTAAACCTTTCGAATTAATAATTATGAATTAATGTAACCTTAGAAATATGTAAGAATAACAAAGCTTACCTGGCTATGATCGCCAAAACTGTTGTTCAATTCGCGTCCATATTTCATTCTTTTTTTGTTATTAGATCCATCTGTCCTTTTGCTTACAATAACGTCGAAATATTGCAGGACCAATTGCTTGAGAAATTTCTTCTCTTTCGATGAGAAGAGTCTGCGTTTTTCAATAATTTAGCCCATTGCCGATAACAATCACAAAAGAGATAACCCGGAATCTGTTTTGAATTTGTTGTTTACATTGAACGAAATGCTAATAACGCGTTCCTATTGGCTGCTGCGCGTGACGTCCTAATTGTTGGTGACGTCATTTTAAGTGACACTTTCGGAATCGCTCTTCAGTAAGAAACAGCTGACAAAAGTTAAGTAACGTTTATAAATACGGATTTTTCTCAAGTGACACTTTCAGTATAATAAACATTTATGTAAGTAACTCTTTCATTCAAGCTAAGTGTGGGTTTAAGTAACGTTCATAAATACGGCCCAATATGTTTTAAAAACATTTGAAGGAAGATCGATTTTATTCTGTAGGGAAACAGCTGATACAGATCAATTCACTAGAACTAAGAGAAGGCATGTCTCAAAGCGTGCCTCAAAGCAGCGCCCCAAAAAACTGTTATCTTCTATCAGCTGTTCCTTTAACGATATATTCTTCCTTTTTTGTCCTTCAGCGAGGACCGACGATCTCAATTTTAATTTATTTTTTGTTCTTATTAGGTGCCTAATACCTCCTGAAAATTTGGTGCTTCTACTCCCTATAGATTTTGCTCTGAAGTTTTATGCGTACAGCCAGGCGGGCGGACAGAGCATCCGCATAATGCTCTCCCCCTGTGTACTTTGTACAGTGAGAGCTAAAATGAAAAATTTCTTAATACGATTAAAGATCCATAGTAGAACTTATTGAATGTGACAGTGAATAGTGCAGTAGATCGTAGATACTCCATAAACTAACCACGAATATTGGAAGAGAACTGAGAATGTAGAGCAGTAAATACACCAATGAAAATAAATGGTAGTAGATTTACGTGGGAATACCCATTATGGGATCAAGTTATTAGTTAATGACATTCCAAGAATGCTCGGTAGAGATAGTCTAGCGAAAATTCTAATGACATTTCAGGTAAAGGATCGAGGGTTGGGCGCAAAAGGGCCACTTTTTGGGATTTACGCAAAGTTAGCTAGGTGCATCGTTCCTACATTCCGTTCACTATAGGAGAATTCCGGTTTTAATTTATTGATGTATTTATTTATTTATACGTAATAGTGGTTTATATGGAATATGAGTTCCTTCTGTGAACAGTTTATAAGTTACACGTGTTTAAACGCGTATGTGTTTCTATTTCACGAAATGTACTGACTGCAAAGAAAACTTCCACCCCGCTTGCACACACCTCGGTACAGTTAAAAACTTCACGAAAGCCAAGAAAAGTATGTGGAAATGCGATTCTTGTAAAAATGAAACTGCATCGACTGTGAGCTGTGACGAAATCTCAGAGGATAGACCAATTATTTTAGCAGCAATTATTTAATTGATTAACTGTATAGATATCAAAATAGGTAATGTACGGTGCGCTATAGACTCTATGACCGAAGAGTTTAAGACTTTGAACAATAAATATGTAGTTTTGGAAAAAAGTGCGGTGCAACGTGCTGGAGGGTGTCACAGAAAGTTCCAAGTCTGAGGTGCGCGAACTAAAACAGTGAGCTCTTGATTTGGAGCAACACTCAAGATGCCACAACATTGAAATACAGGGATTACCCTCCAACCCAAAACAGGACATTTACTTTCTTATCATGAAAATAGCTGAGAAACTTGGCTTACCCTGCCCAAGAAATAACATTTCTTTAGCTCACCGATTGCGACTCTATTCAAATAAACATTCGCATCCACCTACAATAGTTCAGTTTGTCTCGCGATCTGTTAGGGAGCAATGGTTGACTGCCGCCAGGAAAAGGAAAGGTCTGAACGCATCGGAGGTGTCAATGTACATGCCCAGCGGCCCAGTGTACATAAACGAACACCTGACGGCCAACAACAAGGCGTTGCTGGGCCACGCCAGGCGATTGCTGATGCGCGAGAAAAAAATTCACTTGCCTACAACAACGGCAAGATTCTTGTCAAGGGCGATGACACTCAAAGGGTGCTATTCAAAGAGGACCTGGACAAATAAGACTCCTGATAAGTAGAAATAAATATATATATCGGCGCAAATGCTATAACATTAATTAACTTATTAATAAATTAACACAAAACGTTCAGACAGAAAATGACTATTATATTGAATTATTATATCATTAACTTATATTATATATTGAATTTTATAAAAGAAAATCTAATGAAAAATACTGGTTCATGAATAATTTGATAAATAAACGAAAACAGTTTACTAATAATTTAATTCACATTATTTAGCTTGAGTGATATCACCTACTACTCTAGCATTAATAGAGAAAATAATATTGATAGGAGTAATAAAGATTTAATAACGTTTTTACAGATAATTCTATACAGAGATTAAATTCCTTCAGTCAGATAAGATGTCGGTACTAATAATTAATCACTACTGTCAATAACGATCAAAGTTCATAAATAATTTCTTATTGTTCAATTACAGTAAATTAATCGAAAATTTTAGCAATAATAACTATAATGCAACACTATGCTAACCTTGACTATCATTAAAATAATATTTTTAATGCTGTATCAGCCAAATAAAATTTCACGTTTCATGTTATGAACTTTATTAATTAATTCTTCATAATACAATAATTCCTAATTCATTTATTCAAGTTATTTCCATTTTCTCATGAGCAAGACATGACTAATATTTTATGATGATTAGAATATGAATTTTAGGAATGAAATTATTGTTACGAGAGCAAACAAGCAAATCACGCACTTGTTCTATTTATGTCATTCTATTGTTTTCATGGTTGGACGTGACTTTGACATCCAATCTGCGTTCTCTTGCTCTTCACATGTCTTTGTCACTCCTATTCTTCAAGTCTGCAACTCTCTCACTCAATTGATCTTCTCGTCAATTCTACATTCTTCTAGAACAATCGAGGTCTAGTCCAAGCCTTCTTGAGGATTCTCGAAGTGTCTGGTGAGCTCCAATTCTTGGAATTATGACAACTATCTCCTATATAAAGGAGTCCACAGAACCAGACAGTCAGTTTACAAAAGCTCGCGTGTCAGATTGTATTACAGATCTCGCGAAAGAGACAATCCAGTGCCAGTGGAGTAAACAGTGCTTTATTCAGTCTTTAGACAGTGTCAAGTGCAGAGACAAGTGTTTACTGTTTATGCAGCTTACTAATAGTTTAAAGACGTTGTGTTAAGTGATATTATTTGGGACTGTCAAATAACGAATTGGACTGTGTTTTTGTAAGTGAATAGTTGCTCTTTTTATAATTTATTTCTACATTATTGTAAAGTTTATTGGACAATTGTTTATTTTATTATTGATCAGCCTGTAATTAATTATTCATTAAATCTTGTAAATAATTACTGAAAATAAGTATTAGCTTGCCATTTGTTGATCTCTTTTTCTTTATTTATTTAACTTACGATTAATTGTTGCCAGCCTTATTTTAGCAATTAGAACCCGTAACATTATATTATGACAATCAGAAAATGGTAAACTATGTTGATAACTAGCATGGAGTATTAATAAATAACAAGCAAAAACTAATAATAGATGATCTGTATTGTCAGTTATAAATAGTGGATAATATGGATATTGTAAGTTTTGAACATTAGTAAGAGAATGAATGGATGGAAAAAAAGGAATTCAAGCTGATGAAATTTTTATTGGACAATTGTGACTTAATTTGTGAAAGAAATACTTGAATATTGCAATACTTCTATTATATCTTGTAACATATGGTTGTTTTATTTTTTAGAAAGCCCTTACGTTGAGTGCCATTATGTAACACCTGCTTTTCTTTGAATGTTACTTATTTTATTTGAAGGGATTTGCGTTGGGTGCCTTTAAATAATACAATATTTTTTTACATTGATTATTCATTTTTATTTAAATATATATCAGAGCGGGTCGTGGGTTCATGGCTTGGCCCAAATGTAACATGCCTCATATACTATATTTAATCGCTTAACTCTATGAGCTCAGATTCTGCACTCTAAATATTCTATTTGTATTGGTCGTAGCGATTATTTCAGATCTTTCGCGCACCAGTGGATCCACTATTAGTAAATTTATAACACTCACGCGAATTTTTATCCCTCTGCTGGCGTGGAGTGGCGGAGTGGTGATGCCCTCTAAGGATCGAAACCTTGGCCCCTCAATCCTGGTGTCGTGGTGGAAAATCTGCTCAGAATCCTTTGGGATCTGTAGTCTGGCTCAGCAATCTGTGGTTCGTTCCGTTCCTCACAAGTGTCTCGACTTTGTATTTAATTTAAATTTTGAAATGATAGAGACAAAAATTCGGTGATAGAACTACTTCGGTCGGAAGTCCAGGAGAGAGTTTTTTTTCTTGATTCAGGGAAGCACCTCAGATTCTGTGTAATTTTATATTGTGGCTTCCTCTGATTGGCTCTTTTTTTGAACTAATTAACATAATATGCTAATGAGGTATGGGCCTACGTGACTAATTAATGCCCCTAATAAAATATAAATAATTTAATTTGACTAACACCAATCACATAAATAATATAAATAAAATATGACAAACATAATAATAAATTCTGCTGGCTGGATAATACTGCTTTTGAGTGGATGATCATGGTGAGTAACATTTCATTTTATGCAAGATTCTATTAATATAAGTATGACTAGCTATTTGGTAATATTTTATTGCGTTTTTTCTTATTCACAATATTTAAGGCAATATACTTTTTATATTTGACAAATTCTCGCTACTATGAATATCTGGCTGAGTAGACAGGAAAAAGCCGGCACATCAGGAGGTTATGTTCCTCATAGCAACAACGTAAACATTGCGATCCTAAGTATATATTATTGATTTAAATCTGTCTAGTGGCTTATTCATAATTTAGAAATTTCGTATCGTTACATAAGCCCCCATTAAAGTCAGGTAAATGTGAGTATTAAGGCTTATACAATTAGCCTAGAATATGAAGATTTGGATGACTTTAATTAACAAAGAAGACGAGCTAAATTTCTCTAAGTTACAAGTATATGACACAAACGTGACTCTAAGGTCAGGTAAATACAGACTGACTCATGGGATATACCTTCAGACTTAGCCTTCAGCAATGGATAATCTACATATACTTACTCCTAAGATTTACAGAAATGGAAATATCAAAAACATGGCAGTGGATTTACAAAGAAAAGGTAACATCATAAAGCGGCATAGAAATTCAAAAATGGGCGGCTGTTACAGAAATGGTGGTGAGCGTAGTCTACCAACAGTAACGCACAAAAAGTCCCTAGAATTGACGCCGATGCACAGAAGTCATAACAATTTGATCTTAGCAGCTCTTACAAAAAATTTCTGACATTTAAACATATGGAACTTACGATTAGACTTACGATATATTATAGCACACTCAATAATAATTTGACAGATAGGTATCACAGACGTTACGAGATTTGACTAGATTTGATCACAGAATAATACTGAAAATGGCCGCTTGCTTTTAATAATATTTGCCGAGAAATGTTGGTCATACTGAATAATCTTTGGTTTATGTTACTATCCACTCTGATGCCATTTAATATTTTTACAAAGATGACTAAATAACATTTATAATAAATAATGGTATATAATATAATAATAATAAGGATATCTCCTACAATAAATAATACTGTGTCGATAGATGGATCGATCATGATCTGTGACGGCTGTATGGTCATGTAATTCATAAGGCCTTGGCGTCTACAAATTTTCTGTTTATAACAGCTGTTTCATCGTATATCGATGTTTTATTTTTGTATTTTCTAACCGTATGCATATGAGGTTATATGTGATTTATGTGTTCATAACCAAAATCTAATATTTACATATAATATTAACAAATATATCATCTAAGATGATTAAACATGCAATACTAACAAGTCGTGGGTTCGTAATGGGTAACTATATTTAATTTCATGTTGGTAATAAAGTACCGTTAGAATGTATTTTTAGACTAGTCTGACTTTCAACTAATCAGTTCATACTTAATAACCATCTTAATGGGTTATAAATTTCTATCATTTAGATAATAGGCTAACTTAGCAAAGTTTAAACTGCGTGTGAAATGTAATTCATGTGTGTAGGGTGATAGGCGCATATAGACTCTACTGGTCCAGCAAATAGGTCACTCCATGAATCGTTTCACTCAGTTTTTTGACTCTGAATCTCAGAAGCACATGTTCGTAAATTGATTTCCAAATCAATTATTCTCGAAGATATGGCTTTATATTCGAAATATTCTCACAAGCATGGTGGTGGAGGTTTGTAGGCGATTTGTACCTCACATGTTTGGGTTGAAAGTATGAATTACGGTATATTTTCTGATTGATTCTATGCAACTGTTTCTTTATTTTGCTCTGAGTGAGTGGCACTTGAACTGTCAGAGTCTTATAAGTTACATTTTCTCCTAGTCATGCTCGATTGCTATCATTTGAGTTTTTTCCTGACTGATTATTTCTGTTTTCATTTGTTTTGTTTGGGGTGCTATTAGAAGGTGGCGGGCTATTACTTCTGTTTGTATTAGATGATGTATTCGGTGACGGTGATTGATTATTATTACTTCTAGAATTACTTGTGTTATTATCTCTGTTATAATTCATTTGATCACGGCCATCATAGTATCTGCCTTGATCAGGGTATCTACGGTCTTTATTTCTGTAATAATTATTGTTTTGATTCCTTCTGAATCCATTTTTATTACGGTGGTGGTTGTTTGGTGGAGGTGTTTCTGTTTCGATTGTTTGCATGCCATCATTTTGATTATTATTAGTAGTGTTGGAATTGTCCGTTAGCTGATTTGGTGGCGGGTTATCTCTATTGTAATTATTTTCATGTCTCTGTTTTTCTTGGTTGTGATTTGTGGTGACGGCTTGTACGCAATGTAAATGATTTTCAAGGTCTTTGAAACTCTTGATTGCTGTGGTCGACAACACAAGTTGAATTCGGTACGGTAGTTGTTTCATAGCGATGTGAGCTAATGTGAGATCAGGTATGGGATTATCTAACTGAGAGTTGAAAAATCGCAGTCGAGAAACGAATGCGGTGCAGGTTTGTCCACTCTTTTCGTTGTATGTACTCGATATTATTCTCGAAAGTAGGCTCTGCTGCTGATCCAGACTCCAATATTGGTCGAGAAAGGCTTTCAGGAATTCTTCCAATGAATTGAATTCGTGCATTCTACCATGCAAAAAGAGTAACGGTTCTCCCATCAACAGTGTAGATAGTCGAAATCTCCATACAGGCCAACTTGCGTGTACTAACTCCTGAATTACTCTCAGCTGATCGGCAAACGGTTTTGGTGCCATGTAGTTGTTAGTATTGTCGAATTTCCCCAAGCTGTTCATCAAGTGAGATACATTCTGTACTTCAGGCAAAATGATTGTCTCATTTCCGCTCCTCACTCTATTTGCATCCGTTTCGATTTGTGATATTTTTATTTGTGTTTGTTTTATTTTATTATTTAAGTCATTTTTCGTAGATTGTAGGTCTGTATCTAGGTTTGTAATGGTTATCTGGTGTTGGCTGACTTCTTGTTCTACTTCTGTAACTTTATTTTGTATTTGAGATTGTACCACTATTAGATCATTGACTTGACTCTGTGTAGTGTTCTGGGTGGTGGTATTCTTCTCTATTTGTACAGTTATTGTTTCTATTGATTTTTCTAGTGGTTGGGTGGAACTTTTTATTTGCTGTTCTAATTTATTGTGGGTGGTGGTGCATTCTACTCTCTGTTTTTCTATTGCCTGTTGTATATTAGTGTTGGTTTGTTTTTCTAACGTTTCAAATTTTTTGTTCAATTCTTTGTCTTGTTCATCTGTTTTTCTTTGAATGTTTTTCTCCAGTTCAGACGCATGTTTTCTCCATTCCTCGCCTAGCTCCTTCCTCAAATCTGTCCGCAAGCTGTCTATCCGCTTGTCTACACCATCCATTCTCATATTTAGGTTCGCAGCATTATCATCTAGTTGTTTCCTCACTGTGGCTATCTCATGCTTAAGTTCCTCCTTGGTAATCCTTGCATCTTCCTTCATTTCTTCTTTAAAGTGGCTAACGACTTTCTCCATGCTAACTTCGAATCTTTTACTCATCTTTTCCTGGGATTCACTATTCATCTTCTCCGTCCTTTCCTGGAATTCAATATTCATCTTCTCCGTCTTTTCCATACGGTATTGAGTGTTTTTATCCATTGTTTCTATACCTTCCAATAATATTTTCTTGAAATCCTCGCTCATCCGCATCATGAGGGTAGATCCGTCAGTCGGACTGTCGTTCATCAGTCTGGACGTAAGTGGACTTAACTCGTCAGGTGATGTTAGTGGAGCAGCGTTGGAGGCTGTTGGCGGTGATGTATATGGCGGTACCTCGATCAGGTCGACTTCTTCTTCTCTCCTTGTAGATGAGAGTTGGTAAAGGCTTTCAGGGTTGAAGTTGACGCTGGTGGTACTGCCTGATTCTCGCTCCCTGGGTGTAGTCTCGTCTGGTGCGTCTATGACCTCTGGATTGAGTGTGGTTGCGTTTTGGATCGTATCATCATTTCCGAAATCCATATAAGACACAGATGAGTTTAGGGAGGCGTTTTCCATGATGGTCTCCCAGTAGTAGGTCAGCTGGGCTAGTATGAGTCTCGCGTATAGTTCCGCGGTGTGAAGGGCAGGCGTGTAGCGGTAGGATGTGCGTGCGCGGTGAAGAAAACGTCGCGGCGCGGGTGTGAACAGTCGAGGAAGTGAAGTGAAGACCTTGCTAAATGGAATAAGTGATGTGCGAAGTGATTTAGTGCTCTAAAGTTACAACTCGCCCAGGACTTGTTAATGTAACATGCAAAATTACACATATAAATAGCCCAATCAATTAATATACAATAATCACTAATAATGATATACTTAATAATTTCTAATAATACTATTTTTGAGAATCTTTAATAATAATATGAATTGATTCTTAGGCCATCGCCAAATAAACGAATAAACGATTAATACTCTAATTGTCTTGCCTATGAGATCGCTTCTTAGGGATGTTGCTTAAAATAATTGACAAATTACTTATCTTAACAAGCCCCCAGACCTTAATGCTCTTTTTTAAAAAATTCAATAATTATAGTACCTCTAAAGCTCTAATTTTTAAACTAGGTCACAAAATAATTATTTAAACGATCACCAGAATGTGATTCAGAGCATTAAGTGCATATATCTCTTTAAATCGTTGGCGTATTTTAATAGAGTACACTCTCTCCTGTTGTATGAATTTCATACAATATAGTACATGAAAGGAATGTCACATTCCTCAAGCCGCTGCGTTGGTCGCCATTTTGTAACATATGGTTGTTTTATTTTTTAGAAAGCCCTTACGTTGAGTGCCATTATGTAACACCTGCTTTTCTTTGAATGTTACTTATTTTATTTGAAGGGATTTGCGTTGGGTGCCTTTAAATAATACAATATTTTTTTACATTGATTATTCATTTTTATTTAAATATATATCAGAGCGGGTCGTGGGTTCATGGCTTGGCCCAAATGTAACATGCCTCATATACTATATTTAATCGCTTAACTCTATGAGCTCAGATTCTGCACTCTAAATATTCTATTTGTATTGGTCGTAGCGATTATTTCAGATCTTTCGCGCACCAGTGGATCCACTATTAGTAAATTTATAACACTCACGCGAATTTTTATCCCTCTGCTGGCGTGGAGTGGCGGAGTGGTGATGCCCTCTAAGGATCGAAACCTTGGCCCCTCAATCCTGGTGTCGTGGTGGAAAATCTGCTCAGAATCCTTTGGGATCTGTAGTCTGGCTCAGCAATCTGTGGTTCGTTCCGTTCCTCACAAGTGTCTCGACTTTGTATTTAATTTAAATTTTGAAATGATAGAGACAAAAATTCGGTGATAGAACTACTTCGGTCGGAAGTCCAGGAGAGAGTTTTTTTTCTTGATTCAGGGAAGCACCTCAGATTCTGTGTAATTTTATATTGTGGCTTCCTCTGATTGGCTCTTTTTTTGAACTAATTAACATAATATGCTAATGAGGTATGGGCCTACGTGACTAATTAATGCCCCTAATAAAATATAAATAATTTAATTTGACTAACACCAATCACATAAATAATATAAATAAAATATGACAAACATAATAATAAATTCTGCTGGCTGGATAATACTGCTTTTGAGTGGATGATCATGGTGAGTAACATTTCATTTTATGCAAGATTCTATTAATATAAGTATGACTAGCTATTTGGTAATATTTTATTGCGTTTTTTCTTATTCACAATATTTAAGGCAATATACTTTTTATATTTGACAAATTCTCGCTACTATGAATATCTGGCTGAGTAGACAGGAAAAAGCCGGCACATCAGGAGGTTATGTTCCTCATAGCAACAACGTAAACATTGCGATCCTAAGTATATATTATTGATTTAAATCTGTCTAGTGGCTTATTCATAATTTAGAAATTTCGTATCGTTACAATCTGTATTAAAATATGATGAACTTTTATCAAGGCATACCGGCACTGTTTATAATATCATAATTATTACTCTTATGGAGTATCGGACACTAGCAGCAAATTGGTCATTAATGAATCCATATTATATTATACCAATTTCGCATTGTTTTTTACATTTCTTTATCAACATCGATAATAATTATTGGGAATTTAGAGTTCTATTCAATTACGGTTATTAATTTATTTTCATGAAATTCACATTTATTATTTAAATATTTATATTAAGATGATTCTCATATCATATTAATCGACATTCTTAGGAGGAATTTTTGTTTTATTTATTTAATTTTTCTCTATATGGTAGATACTACTGCACAACGTTCGAATTTTTTCTGATTGAATCTTAACACCGTTAATGGATAATTAATTTCATTCTACTCCGCCTGAATTTCATTATTAATTTACACGTCGTGAATAATTTTTATTTTTTATTTTTATCTCCTGTTTTACACTCTCCAATAGAATATCAATGTTAGATGCGGTAGGCCTAATAATATATCAGTTTCAGTAGAACATCTCTACATTGCTCATGATAGAGTACTTATTATTAATAGTTTCATTTTGATTTTTTTATCACTGAGTTTGTGAAGGTGTGCTTATTATTGTTAAGCGTTTTTACAATACATTAGAGCTTATAATCTTATTTTATTTATGTTTTGTGATTTTCTGTTTCATGATGGTAGGCTTATTATTATTATTTCATTACGATATTTAGCTTTGCTAGGCAAGTTGGTTTTTGTGAGCTATGGATCCATTAGAGCAGGACGTTGACAATGCTATTACTGTTGTGAATTCATGTTTAATATTTCCAACTTTTTCACAATATTTAATTTTTATGTTGATAACGGTGGGGGAATGAGAGGTTGAAAATATTGCATTGTAACATGAGAAGTTTTTCAAAGAATATTGACGAACTACTTGTCTATTTAAATGAATTGAACTTAACATTGGACATAATAGTTTTGACTTGGTGATGGTGAGGAGGGGATGAATATTGACGGCTTCAACGTTTACATGACTGACAAACAACGCAACAAAAATGACGGAATTGTGGTATATGCTAACAAACGACTGACTTCTACTGCGACAACGATAACACTGGGTGACGTTTATGGCATTAGTTTGGACTTTACTTACAATAACGAAAAATTTAACCTCTTAGCAATTTATAGAACATTTGATAGCGACATTGACAATTTTATAGAAGAACTAGGCAATTATTATTATAATGGAATTTATAGGAACAAAAACTGTATTTTGATAGTGGATATTAACATTGATCTACTTAAACTGAATGCGACAACTGACAGATACTTGAATTGTTTACTTGGGGCGGGACTTATAATGTGTATTGACAAACCTACAAGAGAAACAGGGAACATTGTTAAGCACAATGATATGAATAGAGTGAGAAGCGCTGTGATCCAGACAAGCCTGACCGACCATTACTTTACTGCTTTGACAATTATAGCGGCTGGGATAACGAATACTACTACTTCGACTGATACTGACACTTACATAGACCGCAATTTGCTTGCCACAAGTCTTGCTCAATCCGACTGGGGGGTGGTTCTTAGTTCTCAGCAGGTCGATGTCTGTTCCAGCCTTTTCAATGAAATAGTTGCACACTCTTTGAATAATTCATCAAAACTAAAAAGACCCACTTCTGGCAAATGCAGGAAACTGAAACCTTGGAAATCTGCTGGTTTAATAAATTCGATTCAAGAACGAGACAGACTCAGTAAAAAATTAAAAAAACAAACCTTCAATTCAATTTTAAGAAACCAATTTCATAGTGATAGACAAGTTCTAGGAAATTCCTTAAAGCAAGCTAAAAAAGATTATTACCGCTCGAAAATTGTAGAGACTAAAAAGGATCCAAAAATGTTTTGGGGAGTAATAGATAAATTGGCGGGAAGGATCAAATCTAAAGATTTATTTCCATTGGATAAGTTTCTTCCAGATGAGACAAACATTAACAGTGATGTAATAAAGAATGTGGCTGATGATTTCAATAACTTTTTTGCTTCGGTTGGGCAGAACTTGGCAGGTGCAATAGACTCGGGGGACAATCCATTAGTTGATGACAGTGACTATGCTCAAGACGCAACATTTACTATTCATACAGTAACCGAACGCAGTGTTATACTTTGACTAGTCTTTGGGGGGGTTCCGCCCCAGGCCATGATGGCTTCACAGCCAGCCCAGTTTCCCAAAGAAAACTTGAATATACTCCTAAGTCCACTGGTGCATCTCTTAAACTTAAGTATAGCACAGGGTGTCTTCCCCGGCCATTTCAAATTGGCCAAAGTCTTTCCTCTCAATAAATCAAATGCTTACACTGACAAGAATAATTTTCGTCCTATATCTCACTTGAGTGTATTTTCCAAGATTCTAGAAAGAATAGTCAAAGAGCAACTTTTTAAATTCCTGACAGACAATAGGATCCTTACAGAGTCACAGTACGGTTTCAGAGAGGATCGAAATATTTGTGATGCACTTTTTGACATAAATAGAGAACTAATAATATTTCTAGATCTGAAGAAAGCTTTTGATCCAGTTGATAGGAGCAAGCTGTTGAAAAAGTTAGAACACACAGGAGTCAGAGGCTCTGCCCTTGCTTGGTTCAAGAGCTATTTAGAGAATAGGCGACAGAGTGTATCAATACACAACACCATAAGTGGCATTAGTAATGTGGAATGTGGGTGTGATCCAAAGTACTCTTGGCCCAAATTTGTTCTTGATTTATATCAACAACATTTCAAAATTGAAACTGAAAAGACAATTGAAATTATTTGCTGTTGACACGCTTGTTTTTTTGAATGGTAACTCTTGGGATGATGTAAGGAAGATGCTCTGCACGATCTAATGGTATTGAAGAAGTGGTTTGATCAAAATGTTCTTTCCTTAAAAATTGATAAAAAAATGTTTATGCCAATCTCTTTAAATCCACATTCATATTTCAATCTTCCTGATCTGGTAATTCACAGTTGTGAAAACGACTTCAATAGCATGTGTGCATGTGAGGCGATCGAAAAAGTTAGTTCCTATAAGTACCTTGGTGTGATATTCGATTCTCGCTTGAAATGGTCAGACGATATTGAATACTTTAAAGGCAAAGTGCGTAAATATATATTTGCTTTTAAAAATCTAGGTGAAATTCTGAATGAAAGAGAATTGATAATTGCTTATTTTGCTTATGTTTGTCACTCCTTTCATTTGGAATCTTAGCTTGGGGATGCGCCTTTAAAAGTATTATAGAACCTTCATTTATAATTCAGAAATCAATTTTAAAGGCTGCCTTCAAAAAGATTAGAAGATATCCAACATCCATTCTATTTCAAGAAACCAAAATACTTTCTATACGTCAATAATTATTCACTAAGTTTCTACTATTGCACATGTTTAAGCATTTCGATGATATTTTCAATAGAATTCAGCATAATTATTTTACACGTTATTCTAAAAATACAGAAATTACTTCACTTCAACTATATAAAACATTTTCTACTACAAATTCCTACTATTTAGCCCACCAACTTTAAATAAATATTAGTAAGCAGTATCCACAAAATAGCTTTTTCTCAACAACATCTGTCAGTTGTTTTAAAAAAAGAGTTGACCAGTGGCTGTCTTCGTTGTCCTTAGAGAGCTCTGAGACGCTCCTGTCAACTGGCTATAGGCGGACCCTGTTGACCTGAATTTTACTTCTATCTATTTTTTAATTTTTTTCACTGATCTTTGACTTCCTGTCCCATCTCAGGCCGGCGTATGGTTTCGAACACCAAAGCTTCAAATTATATGTCTGGAATTCTCTTAAATTAGTTATTATTTTTGTCTGTGTGAGGTTTTTGCAATGCATTTTTTTCATGCTTCCATTTTACAATAATTTTCTTTTTTTATAATACGCTTTACTAAATTCGGTAGAGAAAAGTCAGATGAATCTTGATATGAGTCCATAGCTCTGGTAATTAATTTCAACTCTAGCTTGCGCACAGGCCATGGCCTATGCAAGCTAATTTCCAAACTATATTTTTTTTATGACATTTGTGTTTAGTCTTATTCTTCAATTTCATTTGAATTGCTACTGTGTAGTAACTATTTGTGCATACTGTAACAAAAAAATTGCTGTTGTTTTATTTTAGCTACAATGTTATAATTTATTTGGAAATAAAATTCATACAATAATCGTAGAACTCGAAACATGTTACTATGGTACAGACAAGTTGGACTTCTTCCCCCGGTGATGCCCACATGAGTCTTGAGACTTGTGCGTGGGTAATGATGAATAATGACAAGGTGAATACATTCAAGCTTGAACAAAACTCGAGATTATCAAAATCAAATCAAGTACTTGATGGTTGGTCTATGGTCTAACTTAATAAATTCAGAATATGTTATATCAATAATCCACCTTTAGAAATCCTACTATAAAAACGCTATATTATTATATATTTTAGAATAATTTTCAAGAATGAAGTAAGATGTGTGAGTGCTTATTATATAATTAAACAAAAGTAGGTTGTAAAAGTGAGAAAAAAATACTTAACCACCTAGAGTCATAGAAAATAGAATACTACTTAATAACTAATTATTATTAATATTAAAATATCATATTAATACAGAAAATTATAAATGCAAACAAAAAATATAATGATTAATTTATTTAAGCTCTTACTAAGTTTTCAAATTACATTACTTCCTGATCTATCATCCAATTTATTGGAATACGACTAGATAAACAATCATCCTGATGTGTTGATTGTAATAATGAACAAAAAATGAATAAGAAAATCACAGTATGACATATAATTCAGATGTACAAGTTTGGTTAGATATCTACATTACTTTAGCAATTATCGAATACTGAGACATTCTATGTATACGCTACCTCCAATTGATGATCGATTCGGATCGGAATTGTACAATGCTGATTGCAATTATTCCAAGCTGTTCGAATTCCATATTAAGCTTCCTCCAAATATTCTGCGGCGAATTTGGCACTCAACTCACGTTCCAGCATCCTCAACCAGCAGTAACTGAGAATTTATGTAGCAGTGCATCGCAAACAATGCCATAGTCATTATTATGCGAGTAGTTTCTAATCCGAACGGCCAATAGCTATGATGCGTCGTCAATCTGGCGCAGTATTATTCATCGGAGAAGCACCCCGATATAAAAAAATGTGTGGACGTGAGCGGAAGCTGCTGTTTTTGTTGTGTAATATTAGAAGAGAATGAGCCAGAATTGGGTGAATTGGAGTGCATAGCAGAGTATTGTTTGCACGCGAACCTTGAAAGCCGATCGACGACATCGAATGAAATCACCTGCCGATTTTAATGAACTTGGGGCGCGCGATTATTATTAATCGGCGTCTGGATGATAATAATTAATGGCCGACAATTACGCTGGTGCATTGCTGGTTGCGTGTGCGCCCCTGCCTTCCGACCACGGCATCCATAAATGGCCAGCGCAGTTTCGAAGCGTATTTCCCCTCGATGATGTACAACGTCGGCTGACAAGCCTTTATCAATATCTATAATTATATCCTGTACGTTATCGCGTACGTATGTGTGCGTGCGTGCTTGCAGCTGATAATTGAATCGCCTAACAGATCGAGGCTGGCTGTCACCCGATTCCCGTCCTCTGATCGGTAGGGGTTAAGCCGTTTGTAATTATACAGATTTTCGCCTCACCGACGTACTGGCTTTATCCACTGGTGACAGCTAACCAACTAGCTAGTCTACCACTCGTATACGCTCCAATTGTCTTAATTGTCTTTATGTCATTCTCCTAAGTGCTTACTCTCTTTAAAAAAATAAAAAACAGTTTACTTACTTTTTTTCTCAAAAATGAATGGAGCACAAGCATTTTCCGGATCAGTCTCTCTCAAACTCCTTAGCGCACGCTTCACACTTATTATTATGTTACGTTTCATACTACGTTTGCCCTTCAAGTGTTTTAATTCATTTTCCTAATAGTTTTCCTTTTCATTTTTCCAATAACGCAAGTGTTCACTCACTCTTATCGGAAAACACACTTTCCTAGCCAACAACACTTGTTTTGAATACCACAGCGCAGGTACCTGTCAAATTCCAGAGAGTATACTATATTTGGAGGACTGACCTTGCTCTTACCTGTACTATCCTGTAACTCCTGTACTATAATCATTATATACGACGTATCGTCCACATTGATAACAATATCAAAGCTATTGTTAGCTTTATCTAAGGGTATCAATAACGATTATATAGTCATCATTTTGACCAAGCAATAGTAGAATAACATGCTTATAGCACAGACATCATTTTGATCAAGCAATAGTAGAATATCATGCTTATAGCACAGAGGAAGTGCTTCGAATGTTATAAATGAAAGTGCTTACAAAGTCCTTTGCTTATAGGTTCTCATATATTGTGTGACAATAAGCGCTCCCTTATTACTTTATCCAATTGTGTTCAAGTTCTGCAACTATACTTTTCTCTATACTACACAATTGTCTGATATTTTTGTGTTTCCGATCCAAGAAACTGAAATCACTTCAATTAGAAAACGTGTAATACCAAATCACTACTATCCGAGAATCCAATTTTTACAGAAAATGGAAACTATTGTATAATTAAATACATGAAAGAAGTGAGTCATTTAACATACCCTAAACATATAAACGTGTATTAAGGTTATTTATTAACGGTTATAATAACGATGGTTCCATTGTTTATGAAACTATTAGCTTCGTGCGCTAGTGTTCATGCAATAGGCCCTTATAGTATTACCTGATTAGATTCAAAACAGGCAGACTCGAATTAATACTCACAGTATATTATAGCACGGAATTCAAATTTCATTGTAATGACTGATTTTCAACTGCATGATGTATAACAACACTACATTGTTCAAAGAGAATTAACAATGTACATCTCATCATAAATAATATGCAATAATATGATTATAGAATACTTGACATCATATTACCATAGCTAGTGTATCTTCATTCTCAGCCATTGTGCACTTGACTTGGCTGATATGGAGAATTCGTCGTGAGATTGCGATGTGGAAATATTAATGAAATTGAGAAACAAATTTATTGATATGAAGAGAATAAGAGAGGGTTGGTGATGAGAAGAACGATAAGGAACAACATGAAGAGAGAAAGAGAATGGCGATTGCTGTGGAGAAGTGATAATACAAACTAGGACCGATTTCAGTCGATTCAGAACAGTATCACTCAGAAATAGAAGTCTCTCAACGATGAAACTCCATTGATTACCTCAGCACCTAGCTGATGATATGCCTCCATGTGGAGTATTCCATAATTTCTGAAGAGTGACAGAGAGAGATTGAGTAAGGTACTGACTTGTTGTTTGTTGATTTGATGTGGCTTACTAAGCTGTGATGCAGAAGAGAGGCACAGACTCAACACGACTAGAAGTTAATTAATCCGACTAACGCATGAAGCCCAGACGACTATGCGAATTGAAGTGTTCTAGGGAGCAACGTTATCAACAAACTATTGTCAACAATGTTCAAGGATAGCTTAGAAAAGGTTGAACAATATCGAATCTATTTTATGTGAATAAAATACACTTGAAATAATAAATAAATGAATATATTGATATATTGTAACAATTTTCACCGTGGGTTCAGGGATTCATTTGAAATAAAAACGACTATTACAAAATGAGACTGAAATTTATTGAATAATACCAATAAATCACAACTGAACTGAATCTGATAATCACTATGGCAAAAACTTACAGATTAGAAATGTAATTTAACACTGCTAATTGAATCAAGATTAATTATAATCAATTAATCAACAAACTCAAATAATCTACAATGAATACTTCTTCAACAATCTACTTGAAATTACTACAATCCTAATATTAATTAAAGATCGCTCAACACTGCTACTAATAAAATCTCACAGTTAACAGTTCCCTCATCAGAATAGCTTTATGAAATGAACTATAATCGATTTACCTTTCACCCTAGTGAGAGTTCACCTGCTTCACCACAGAAACAGAACTTCACTCAGCAATGATTGGGTCACTTCGAATTACAATTCACTTATAAGCTTACAGTTCCCTTAATTCACGAGAATAAACACTACACTGGAACAAAACACCACTGTCTCTATCTGAGACAGACGATGTACACTCACAGATTTCACACACGGAACTCTCAGTGTAAGTATATTCTGAAAGGATCACTTAAAAATGACGATTTAAAGACCATTCGCTATTATATTTTTTCTAAAAGCAATATTATGCGTTAAATAAATAGAGTTGTAAAATTCTAATTAGTTTATTAACTTTTCTTATAGGTAGAGCTTCAGTTACTTCATGTTATATATATATTTATTTTTTTCTGATCATATTGATTTGCTAGTTTGATAAATATTTCATAATGAAGGCTATAAGAAATTTCTTATGTTTTCTTAGTTTGAAAATTCAACTAAAAAGAGAATAAAAAATTTTTTTAAACAAAAAAGAAATCGACTTCAATGAAATGATACTCAAAAATTAAATACTCACTTACTAAATCGTTTAAAATGAAGAATTTACTTTAAACTGAGAAAATGTTTAATTCAATACAAGTTGAAGCTAGTTTGAAGTGACTGACAATTGAATAAACTGACAAATATACATAAACAGAATTTATTAATTTCGAACTAACTTGTGAGATACGAGCCGATATGGCCAAGTTAGAAATGAATGCTGCTGTGCAGAAAGGTCTCCATGGTCTAGTGGTCAAGGCGCCCGACCGGCAATTGGGAGGTCCGTGGTTCGATTCCCGGTGGTGACTGATATTTTTGTACAGTAGCATTCATCGATTTCTATCAGCTTTTCAATGCTGTTGTCAATATCCGCCATTGCGGAAGTCTTCAGTATAAACTAATGGCAATTAAAGGAATTCGAAATTAATAAATTCTGTTTAGGTGGATTTGTCAGTTTGTTCAATTGTCAGTAACTTCGAACTAACTTGTAAAAAAAGTGTCAAGAATAAATAAAATAAGGAATAAGTTGATTCGAATATTATCAGCTGGATTTTATAATTATTGACATTTTAATGTCAAACATTATCAAGTTTTCTTTGTAAAAGGCACTTCTTGAATGAGGCTCTAGTTTTTGTAAAGCTGAAAAAAGTAAGTTTCATTTCAAAGTTATAACAGAATTTTGTTTGAAATCAAAAGTGGCCTCAACATCAATTTAACAAAATTTTGATCATATTTCTCGGAGAACGCATTTTTCGCATTACTTTCCCCCAGATTGCAGAACGGAAGAATACTGTGCGTTATTTATACGGACCGCAAATCAGATAAAATGAAGCTCGAAGCTTATTTTTTCGGGAATATTAAATAGCCAAAATATATCGTTCGTTTGGAGAGCGTATATTTGTTGGTCGGCGTCCAAACCTTTATAGGAAAGTGAACGAATCTGGAAGATATCGTTTTGGGGAAAAGGCTGAAAGGTAGGAGAACGTATGTAATGGAATGTCCGAAGGATCTGGCTTGAGGGCGGGGTCAAAATGGTGTCTGGGGCTGCACAGTGCAACAGGGGATACAAGTGGCGATAATTCTTGCAGTTGGCCTGCTTGTGACGCTGGTTGGGGACTCCCTCGTTCACCCTGCCCCGCCACACAACTTCCCTTAGTGCCCCATCCTAGTGACAATCATTCGAAACCCGTTCACTGCAGTACAGTAGTCCACAGTGCCATCTAATGTTATGGTGAAAAAGTCCTCTACGACTCTCTTTCTGCATGGAAGATCCTCATTCATTGAAGCGTCGCCTTATGATGATGATATAGATTACTGTTATCTCTTCTGGAATGCTCCGCTCTATTGTCATAACTACATCCGACTTGGCCTTTTACACCGACAAATGGTTTTATTCTTTCCTGTTCTCTGCAAATTTCGAAAGACCGACCTGACTCTAATCGCCTGTTACTGCTCTTTCCCGTGGGAACGAGGAGAGGAAATGTGATCGGTCTTTTGCTTTGGTAAAGATGAAACAAGATTTTTAGAATTTTCACTTGAACCCATTTTTAAAATAGGTTTATTCCCTCATGGGCCATCTTCTATGAGTTGATTATTGAGTAAATTGATTACTATGAGTAAATTAAGATTGAATTCTCAGAAAAACTCAGCTATTTCCTAAGCTCAATAGAGTGCAAACCATGCTAGTCAACAATTTGTCCAACAAGATGATGTGGAAAGAAGGAACATTACTTAACACAGGCGTATCAAGTATTTAGTTCAACCAACTCTCGATTTACCGCGATAATGATGGGGAGTGTGATCGCCGATACAGCAAAATAGCGGTTAAGCCGAAAAAAGCCAAAAATCGCCTGCTGGATTACCACACTGTACTTCAAAAACTAATACTAGTACTGTACAGTGTTACAGTAGGCGTACATCTTTTTGTAAACTATTATAAGGCAGACTACTGTAACTTATTCAATAATCATACTTGTAAATTATCACCTTGTAATTATTACATTGTACTGGATTGATCATTGTTTCACTGTGTATCCTTTATGCAACTTATCAATTATAGGTCATTTTTGTTCGGTAGACAACACAACACGTTTTCTTTTCTCACTCATTTCTACCACTATAAAAACCAAACCACTATACGAGAACTAAAACACTAGAATGAAAACAAGCAAACCGACTCGAAAAACGAAACTAGAAACCGTTTTGTTTGCAGTGTCTCATTTCCGTAGTAAACATATGGGAGAGGGGAATATGCACACTGCAGAGGACAAACGAACGTATGTAGCGAATAAGATAAGATACAGTACAGTAAATGTTTTCTCTTTCCCATTTCCGTCGAACAGATAACGAAAAAATAAGCACCTACAAACAAATGAATTTGCTTGCCCCATGTTGCTTTCAATTCCGTACTTTTTCCTCCTCCAGAAGGCAAAGCGGTTAAATCGAGAGTTGGCTGTATTTGAGTCACTAGATTTATTTTAATTCGTCAATAACATGTTGAAGTTAAGTGTAACAATCTCTTTGAGTTTTTTCTATTTTTATGACAATATGTAAATTGTAATATATTTCTTTGCTTCTGAAGTTTTAATCCGGTTTTATTTCTCTTATTTTCTAATTTTTTATTTTACATCTTTCTTTTTTATCTGGTTGTTTCTTATTGTTATTTCCCAACCAAATTGATTAAAAAAAAATTGAAATTATTAAAATATTATTGTGTTATTGTATTGTTGAGTAGAGGAAATGAAATTTGAATTTATATACCTTGGCTTCTTCTGAACTTGGCATGGATAATATAATTGAGCTGGGATACCGTTCTATTTCTTATTGACATTGGTGAAGAAATTTTTTAGAAGAGGATCATTATTTGATAAGATGACTTATTTTTGTGAACTTACTGTTGTTTATTATGTTGAAGACTGCTATATTCGAGAGCAGTATCCCCACTCCGCTCTTCCTCTTTACTACCACCAATCTGTTGGAGAATGGCCTGCTCAATGGTCAGAGTTGTCTTCTCACCGCATATTTATATCTACTCGTAAAAACAGCAAATTTAATCTCTCCTCGGTCCTCCTGCATGAATAGATAGGTTTTGGACCTTCATAGAACATAAACCTTCTGCCCATTGAAAGATATTTTGTGCTTGATGGCAATTATATTTTGAACTTGATAAAAATTATATTAATTTTATATACTATAAATATTTTTTATTGTATAAAAACGTTGTAAGATTATATTATCAGATTATATTTCATCATAAAAGTTCCATCAAATTATTACTCAATGTGATCTACTTCAACAATATGATAATGCTTACGTTCATTGCAAAAATTCTCAACAATTAGTCTAATCAATAATCAATAACAAGAATAATAATGATGATGGTGCTTCCAAGAAAAATAAGAATACAATACGTCATGCCACCAACAATATCATTCAATTCACGTTAATTCAATGTTATTGGGTTATCTGATAGAGAATCATATTTATGAAACTAAGAATTTCAGTTATGGTTGCAAGAATATTGAGTTCTCTCTAGCAGAGAATTCTATCAGAGCAGAACAATATCGGGATGGTAAAGAAAAGTTCAAAACGGGGTTGAACGATGGAAAACTAAAATGTTTGTCTGGACAATCACCGTGTGTGTGATTGAGAAAAGAGTGGAAAGATGATAAGGGGAGGGGGTAATTGTGAAGAAGGGGGTGGAAGAGTAATAATTCAGGGGAGTAACCGGCAGCCTGCAGGGAATGAACAATAAAAGCACTTGGCCACAAACAGCCATCATTGTAGCTCTGCTGCAGTTGACGATAACGGCTCTTTGTGTGATTTACATCGAGCCACGATTAGGGGGCCAACCTGTTTGTAGCCGACTGATTTTATACTTTTGGTCGGTCGTCAGCCGACGCACGAATGACTGCGATCGGACCGCGCGTCTCCCGTTCACCCGTCTGTCACACAGCACCACCCCCCTCCCTGCAATCACAATCGCAGGCGCGCTCGAAATGACTGTACAAGCTACGTTGTTGAAAGCTCGTACAACTCGTTCGTCGGGGAGCATTCGTCTTCCATGCCGGATGTCCGGCTGCGCCACAACTCACTCACTCTCTTTCTCTCAGTTGCAACGCACTCATTTCATCTTCGTCACAACGCAAAATACGTTCTACCTGATGACGGCGGTAGTCGTCACCATTAATTACAAATCGTGACGCCTGCACTCACCTGGCGCACTTGCCTTTCAAGGAGAGGGGCGCTAGAGACTGCCGAGAGGGGGGCGTTGAGCGGCTCATGTCAACTGCACACCAATCCTACCTTCTTTCCCCCATCACACGGATTCAATTTTCGATTATAAAATGCTACTGGCCCTGATTTATCTACTGCTAGAGGTTATACCGATCAGTAGAACAACTTTAAAATATAAATAAAACGCGAGATGGTGTTTGACACTGCGACTAGATGGGTTACCAAGCAACTATCTCAACATAATATGTTTTATTGTCACTCACTCTGTAGTTCGGAATCCACCCAAAAATCTAGGTCAAAAATGGATCATGCTAGGGTGAGAAATTATACCCGACAATGAGCCTGCACTTATTACCTCACCTTTACCACCGGAAATTTTATGTATTGCAGCCTATTACGAGGCTGCATATATTTCACTTCATCATCAGCTATGTTACTACTACAGACGATCCCAATCTCCTTATTTTGACCCATCATCAAACTGAGGATAATTTCATAAATTTAGATGTATTGAAGTTTCAGTGAAATTTCTCCTTTTCCGACATAACTTACACTTCCGACATAACGATCAGTTTTTTAACGCCTAGATTGAAAATAACAGTACTGAGTTATTTCACTTAGAAACCATTAGCAATTTCACCTTGTTTGAATAATTTTATTCCAATAAGAAATACCACAGTGATATCAAAGAAGACACTTTCAAGCTCGATCAGATTTTTCCTGCGAAAAATAACAACATCAATTGGTTAATACAACAGGTTACAGATCTATTACTTGCTCTTGACCTACTAATGTAAAAATACCACTTGCCTAATCATGAAAGCATTCAATCACATTACCAATCCTATCTTGTACTACGGCAATCTGAATCTCAGTCAATAAACCAAATCCTTCGTTGTAGAAATAGCTGAGATCTTATTTTGAGTGAATTTGCAATTTTTATGCAGTCAGCAAATTGTATTGGAAATGGAAGATTATGAATAATGATGACTATCATTTTTCTTTGAAGAGAAAAAGACAGCAACTTGGCTGTAAAAATCAACAACATACCAGTTGATAGGGAAGATCGCGATTATGCCAGAGATTTTAATGAGGAATCGTAATCGTACCAAATGTAGTAACAGTAAAAAGGAGAAAGGAGAATGGGAAGGGACTTTCTTATTGTGTGGTAAGCTTGCAAAAAGCAATGCAAAAAGGGAACCGCTTTGTTCGGCCTCAAAGCATTTTCTTGCCTCACCCCTCGCCGGCAACACGCTACCCACTCATCCAGCTCACAATCAACATATCAACATGGCCGGACGTGGCGGTGGTGGCATACTTGAATCGGCAATCACGAAAGGTGCGGCAAGTTCAGCTTGCGCTCTGAAGAGGGCAGCACCCTCACGGTCAGCACTGATTTCACGCCGGCCTGTTGAATATGAATGCGTCTCGCCGGTAAAGCCTCCACAAGAAGAACTCAGCTGATCGATCTATGTTATCCCATTCTGAAGGCAGTTTGCAAGGATAATCACAGCATCCCGATTGTTTGTTTATTCTGGCGCTGGCCGCTTAGTAGATTAATTAAAGTGCAGAATGGCGATCAATAACATGAGCATCAGTCGACTCCTTTGCTTTGCTCTGCTAACCTCCGCTTAGCTGTGGCGAACCACCACCTGTTTAGTGCAAACTATTTGACACTGAGCCAGTAATAAACTATGCTGAATTTGAGTCGTTGCCAAACTCATATCGTGGGAACACTGCCCGATTATTCTAATTACCTGAAAATGGTCCATAACTAATGGAAACTGGTCGAGCTAGAGGGGTTCGCCGAGAGAAACTAATTGCCCTTCTACTAAATAGTTCGCTCCAATAATTGAACTATTCTATAGGAATACATAAATTATTGTGTCTCTAAAATGTTCCTCCCTGAAAATAATTCTACACTCGTGAATAGTAGTTGCACTCATTCGATTGTACTCATTCTACATTCGATTGTAGATCTTATCATTTGGGAGAATTGAATGGGTTTCAACAATCTTGAAGTGGATGGTGATAAAATTTGATTACCACGTTGATATTGTTGATTCGTAATCATATTAAAAGACGCGTAGAAATGATTTATTTCAGAGAGGGTGAGAACTAATTTTTAAGGTTATAACCATGTATGAAGCTAATTTGACTGAATTTTTTCTCATTAGCTTTTAGAATTTCGAGAAGACGAGTCTCTGTCTTGTCTCACATTTGATGCAATTGTCTCTCACAGCTTATTATATTACATTTCATCACCTCTAATGGAAATATCACGGTGTGCAACAGAAATTCTCCAAAGGATTTTCCCCATCTACAAAGCATTAATGTGCTAAGTTAAGCACATAATGAATGAAACTCCTGGAGAGAGGAAAACCACCTGAAATTAATGTGCTGATATAAATTTACGTGATACAGTGGTAGAAGGGTCAATGATAAATCGAGTATAACGTTATATAAAATCTCAGCCAAGGTTTAAAATCTGAAATAAATTCCCACCTCTCTTTTAATTACCCACAGGCTTTCTAAAATATTTTTTTCGGAGACTACTCTTTTGAACGCATTTTCCCTTTATTCTCTGGGAGCTGATGTTTGAGACCGATTTGTGTCCGCAGAATGAGCAGGTGAGTATAGGGGTGACAGGTGTGGGAGGGCTGAACCCCCTAGGGGGCTGAACTCCTCACAGGTAGATGGAGGGGGGCAACCACCGAAAGAGGACACAAAGTTCCCGTCTGTCACCCGCCGTCAGGCACCCGCATACCTTAGACCTTGCGAAGGAATTCAGCAATTGAAATACTGCATTCCTTGTGCTGCTCTCTACTGGCTACACTCTTTACTAAACTCTACTCTACCCCATCCCGTCACCTTAAATGTGACATAAACTTAATTCAGTCACTCTTTTTTCGCTTTCTTTTTCATTACTCTCCTTGCTGGCAGCTTCAACTCAACAAAAAAAACAAGCCAACCTTTGTGTCATAAAGATTCGAGTGCAAAGTATGTAAAAATGTGTAGAAAACGTCTACTTCACTTGGATTTATTTTTTGAATGACATGAAGATTTGTATGCGAAAGTTCAGTCTTTTCAAACTCACTGTCCTCCCATTTACTTCTGTGAAAGAAATGCTCATGAAATGTTGATGAAATTCTTGATGCCAATGACCAAGACTTCACTTTCACAAGCTAGATAAATGGCAAATATTATTTGATAGAATTGAAATTTTTTCTAAAAAATAGTAACAAATGACAAAATATGTATGGCTCGCCTGTCTACCAGGTTTGAATTATGGCTGATCTTTTTTTTTCAAAAATTAAGTAGATGAGTTTCATGGATAGTGATAATTCATTTGCAAAATCAAGCAGGAGAAATAAATGTTCACTAGAATAAGCTATTCCAATTTCTTCTTGGATGACTATCATGTACGGAAATTGTGAAGGAAAATGATAGACTATTATTTGATGACAAAACCCAAGTGAATAGGATATGATGCAATATATTGATAATCTCAATGAGCTCCGAGATATTCTTTGAGGACTATACATGCAAATAGCTAATTCTTTACTAAGTGGAACCCCAGCAGAATTGTATCTCATGTAATACATGAGACTCATATTGGAAACATAAATTAAATAGTGATATGACTCAAAGGTATCCTTGCTGCATAGGCCAGTGCCCTATATGTAGCTGGGATATTAGTCATTTATAGGAATCAATCACTTACTTTATAAAAATATTGTGTCAGTTTTTATAGGAGATTGTTCAAAAACTACGTTTTATCAAGAAAATCTATGCTCGAAAATTCTGAATTCAAACTTTTTATTTTTACAGGAATGATTCTTAGATGTGAAGTGTAGAAGAATGTTCCAATTATCACTTTCACTATAGGTAAGTTGAATACTTTCGAATATGTCCACTCCACCTTATCAGTAGGCTACACATGCCAAAAATATGTGCTTCAAGTTCGTGCACTTTGAATATTGTAGAGCACTCATCAAATGAAGATTATATGATTTGCAGCAGATGATAAAAATGCCGTAGTAATAATTAAAAATTCCTGGAAGATTGAAATTCATTACTTATTATCGATGCCGTATCTTGAATGTGATAGACTTTTTTCAGTTTGTTATGTTGTTTATATTGCGTGTTATATATTGTTATTGTACACTGACAGTCTTGTTTTTATATGAATGAGTCAACAACAGGGATACGCAATGGGGTTTGCATTTCAAAAAAATGAGCTCTATAATTTGATAACACATTAATTCCATTCTCTTTTATGTTATCAATTGCATTCCGTTGTTGATTTCATGAAATCAGAATATCAATAAAACTGGAATTATTACTTCTGGATCCAATTTGGTCCCTGGCCACCAAGACAAAAGTGATTGTGATATTGGATTGAGATAAGGGTTGAACCTCCTAGATTCATCTTCTAGTTTCATAGGAAGAGTTCAACTCAGCTTGGTTATTACCTTAAATATAAGTGTTTACAATGACAAGGGCCTTCAAACTGAAAAACTGTCACTTTTTCATTTAATATACTAATCTATTAAGGATATACAGCAGAGTAAAATAGGATAACGCTCATTGTCAGTCCCTGATGAGCTTTAATTTTTTCTCAAGTTCATTCTTACAACTATTCAGATCATACGGTGATTTAGTCCAGGGATGAAACTTTTTCTATTTACAGTTTTAGATAGTTACCAAACTGCTCTACACCGTTTGAACTTGTCCAATTTGTATCCGGGTCTGCATAGTCTCTCGTCCAAATTAGGAATGTTCTGTTGAGGAACTTGAAGTATTGTCGAGTCAACTTTGACGTCTGAATTAGCCTTGTCATCGTTGATTTGCGAGTTGTGAACCATTGAAACCTTCTCTGGTGACTGGTAGCCGACCACGCGATAACTAACACCACTTGTTTCGTCCAGAAGAACTGTTGTGATTAGCAGCAAGGCATAATAGTTGAAATGGCACAGCATATCTGAAAAATGAAGGTACTCATGGAAATGATTGATAACCAAATTTCAGAAAAAGCTAGTTATGGGTTATCAACTCCTTGATGGTTGAATGGGTTATCTTCGCTAACTATTCGTATTTGGAACGCTTCAATTTTCATCCATGTCTTCATATAAAGAATTCGTTTTAAAAGAAAATGTAGAGGGAGTTTTGTCCATCTTTCCATACTCATATATCCCTAGTTATGTTAAGAATCTTTCAAGATGTAACTATAGAATGTATGTACTGTCGTTGAATGATTGAAAAGCCATGAATAATTGGATAGAATTGATAAAATATTTGTTTATTGCAAGAATATAATATGACTATGTTTTTGAAGCATTGATCATTCAGCATTGTGAAATTTTCAATTCATTTAATCCAAGCAAATCTGTTCACATTTTCTTCGTGGAGCACAAGTTATTCTACCTCTATAGTATCCAGTAACTAATAGACCTATATCCTTTTACTGAAAAGATTTTGTATTTAAACATACTATTTGATGGCTATTTTCAATTATTTCCTATATGAAAAAATGTTTTAATTAATAGTAATATTTTCAAGGCATGCTTTAATAAGTAAATACAGTTCTTGAAAGTCATACTTTTTCACTTCATACCCTTCACTTTTTAAGCAATCTCCTGATGATTTATTTAGTTCGGTTTTCAAGATGAGGAACTTCACTTTATTTGGAAATGGTTTGAAAATTCAAACTAAAATACGATTTTAGGTGGAATATACAACTATCATTGCCATTACCTCTTGGAAAGCTACTATTTAGATATCAAGATTGAAAGCTTCTGAAGATAATGAGGCTTTGTAGATTACTGAAACATTATTGTGTACCTATTGCTTCAGTAGATTTATTTACATAGATTGCATTGCATTTACTTGCAATTTACATAGAAAAATTGACCTTTGATTAATTTGAACAGGCTACTTCTTGATTTGCATATGAAGATTTGGCTGAATTTTAACAAGTCAATAATACACTGAGTTATGCTCTTCACAATGCGATTCGGGCCACTGTGATATTTTTAAGAAAGTCTAGGCCTACTCATGATGCTGCGGCAGGACTACATGACAATGTTAAGCATTTTAACCGCTTCATTCAGTTGCAAAATTATTATACTCGCCAAACAGCGTAAAAATTTGACATACAACAAAGTAAATATTTAACAATAGATGCTTATTTCGTGTGTAAGCGTACATTTTCTATATTCTCATTTGATACTGTACCTTTTCCAGACACCATTCCACACTGTTGGGTCAATCATCCACTGAAATGGATTAATAAGACACAGCATATAATCACTTAATCACTGCATGTATTACTCGTATAAATGGCATTGATAATCGAAGATTGAATCACATACTGAACATCTAATCAATCTCAATAGATGTGTTCCAGACCGAATGTTTTTATCAACTACCGTTACGGCTAAAAAGTCAGAAAGTAATGATAGATAACAGAACTCAAGTGGGTGTATTACGCTTTTATCAATAACAGTGGCTTATTCAAAGCTGGTTCAATACTTTTCTTTGTTGCGTTTCGATATTGATGACTGATATGTATACTATAAACTATTACGTCGTTTCATGAAAGTTACTGATTACTACGTCATTCAATCTATTTTAAAATCATATACACCTCATTGAAAAGTTCAATTATTGCTATATGCACACTAGCTGTTCAACATGAATTGGTAGCTAGAAGCTTGCTTCATATTGAGCTTTATCTCATTAAGATAGACTTCGATGTATGTTTTTGCTTTTTGTGTATTGTATTATTATCTCTTAAGTTTATTGAAAATTAGAAAGATATTTAATTTTGTAAAATTGTTGAAAAATGAGAATAAATTGAATTGAATTGAGAAAGTGGCACGTGAGGCATACCCACATTCAATTTTTTCAGATGCTTCACGACGCAAAAGCTGCAAGAGGCAATTTGAAAAATACGAGGAACTTAGTTAAAATATCGGCCTATTCACAGTTATCTTCAGCTTAATAGCCGTGGCAGCTATTAAGAATCAATCTAATTCATCTTAGTTGGCCTATTCTAGGTTCTGGGGACAAAACTAGTTATATTGAATAACTCTGTACATATTTGAGGATAAGAAGATTTTCTTAAAAAATATCATTTCCACCTTTTTACTCGAATTACTCTCTATGTACATAGATAAAACAGATTTAGAATATCAAATCATTTTTACTCGAATTACTCTCTATGTACATAGATAAAACTGATTTAGAATATCAAAATCAAATATTTAGAATATTAAAAGAACATTATCTAAATCACAGAAACAAACAAAACATGAATGCTTTTTTTCTGGGAAAACGCGATTTATTCAACTTATCTGCATTTTCTGATTTCTGGAGTGTTATGTAATACCAACGAATTCACATAGATTATTTATTAATTCACATAGATTTTTAAAATGCTTCCACTCAATTCACTTGATATGGATAATGCGAACCCAAAAATATTAAATTATATTCTATTGAAGCATTACACAGAAAAATTACATAAATAATGCTGTTCCGAAAAAATGTTTATCACCTAATTGGATATTCCATTCATTGGCGGGGCATTCAAGCTAATTGGCGACAGATAGAAAACGCCGATCGATAGAGCATTGACATGCCTCATTAGCTGCTCTAGATTCGCCCTCTAATCGTCAGTCTCTAATCACCTGCCCAAAACACATTTCTGCCCCCACTAAGTGTTGATAGCTACCTTCAAAGTGATGTGCGAATTCTGTTTCCTTCTCAAGCTTACATAATTCTTTTCAAGTAGACAAAGTTGTTTTCAACGTATTTTTTGTTTTTCATGTACAAGTTTATCAAGCTTTATTTGGCTACATAGTACATGAATGATGCAAACATCAGTATCCATTCTACTGCCTCTTATTTGGAGCTATTTTACTAGTTATCCTCGAAGCTTTTGTAAGATTGTTCTCAGACCACATACACATCAATAGTCTTCAACATCAAGTTGATGGAAAATTTTTGTTAGATTCCACTTATAACAATAACAATTTTCCAATAGAGTTCATGATGGAACTTATACGATTAATTGAAAATGGGTTCATATCATGCTTACACCAGAACTATTATTATTTATAGAAAAGATGTATGGTGATTTTGGTAAAAGAAAAATCTAGAACAATAGTACAATTATTAATATAACTTATTATTCAGACTGAGCACATCTGATTTAACGTTACAGGGGTCCATCCATATTCATTTTAATCCACCTAAAACTGTAGACTAATTTTGCTATGATGGGAATAAACAGAATAGTGGAGCTACTCTTCTTAACAGTTTCTTTTATCCAGCCAATTAGAAACCAACGATTTCTCCATGTCTTCTCATTAACTCAGATCCGTTTCCAATACACTTTGAATCACAAGAATGAACGTTCAGAATTTGGGTCTCATTCCTCTCAATTCGCTTGTGCGAACTCTCTTAAATTTCTGAAGCCTTGGAATTTTCGTTGGATATTTCCCAAAAACATTGTTTTCTCCATTTGTAGATCTCAGTCACTTCACTCTGCTCATCAGCGCTCGTTTCTTTTTGCCGGATCGACAGCCTACAAAAATTCTCGAACTCAATAATGCTCGAAAGAAGGGGGCTTAAGTCGCTCCATATAAATTGCCGACGCTTCTTGCTAATAAGGCGAGTTGTTTCTGGCCCTCTACCCGTCTTTTCGTTCCCTATTTCTTTGTTTCTCTTCCAACACTGTCATACATTTGAATGGTTCCTTTTCCATCTCCTTTTTATCATGTCTATTCCCTTTTTACTCGCGGATCACACACATACACATCTCTGTTTTGCCTTTGCCCTTTATTTTTTTAAGTAATCCTATCATTGCTGTTTGTGTATAATAGTACACGATCACACCTCCAGATTGAGTCTTTTTCGTCCGTATTGCATCTTAATATATTTTTTCTACGTGTTTCCGACATTGGATCTGGAGAGACTCTGATATTTCTCCTTCGATTCTATTTGTACCAGATCGTTACAGATTACCTTTTATCAGTTGCAGTCAATGGCAGCAGTTGATCCTAGCTGATGATTTACGTTGGTACTCAATAATTTATTCCACATTATCACTCCTGCTTCGTACTTATAACTTTGGTATAATACAACCCGTATCTTTCCTTCTACAACGACAATGGAATGAGTTTAAGTTTACCTCTCTCTAACCTATTTCAGAATAAGGTGAGTGATCTACATACAGTCCAATTCTGTTATCTTGTGTACGTCTTTCAAATTTCTTTTGTCAAATTTCAGGGGTAAAATGTGATACATTATTTAATAGAAAAATTATTTCAATCCAATCACGATAACTCGCTAACTGGTCTATGAAACTGATTATGATGTATCAAACTCCTGGTCTCGAACTTCTGTTAAATAAGGGAGTTGAAACAATAAGAATCATTCCAAATATTCCAGTTGGTATTGTTTATTGTTGATTATGTTTATTACTACTTAAATTCTCATTTACTCTCTTGCTGCGATTTCTGGCTCGCTGCATTCAATTTTCATGAATAATTTCTTAGCTGTGTTATACTTATGAAATAAGAAAGTGAAATTAGTCTCTCTCCCAATAA
The DNA here is from genome assembly GCA_948455865.1 of Conomelus anceps. Taxonomy (NCBI): domain Eukaryota; kingdom Metazoa; phylum Arthropoda; class Insecta; order Hemiptera; family Delphacidae; genus Conomelus; species Conomelus anceps. The sequence continues at coordinate 77,264,403 of OX418216.1, read as the reverse complement.
TTTATTCAATGATGAAAAAAAATTATCCTTATTTCAAAAACAATCTTCTAGTTGTGATATTACTTATCAGATAGAAATGAGATCAACATTAGTACACTTATTTCTCCAATAATTTACTTCTTTCTAACCTATTTCAGAATAGGGTTAGTGATCTACATACAGTTGCTACATATAGTCCAATTCTGTTATACTAAACTCTGTGACTAAATAAAGAAAAAGAACTTTCACAAGAATATGTCAATTTCTTCTTGTCTCTCTTAGATCCTGTCTTGTAATAAATCCCAGTATGTCTACTTCCATGAGTGTGACGAGCTCTACTGGATATCATGATGTTATCCATCTGTTTGACACAAAAATAATGAAGAGCTAGTAGGATTGCTTTCATGAATCTCTTTCAAAAATAAAATCATATAATTTGATTATGATTCACTGTCTCAAGAGACAGATTCCACCTCTCGCATTTCTCCATCGATTCTTGAGTGCTCGATTGACTCGATTCTATTCTAGGCCACAAATGCCATATTATCTCCATATTGAAGTCAAGCCTTCTCACTGACTCATCTTATCACTAATTTTCTTCGATTCACACACAAGGAAATTATGTCAATCCAAATCTTGTCACGATTATGCTTGTTGAGAATTGACTTTGTAGATCTTTGAAGATTCCACATAAATTCAAATGTTGTGCTCATGAAGTAAGAGAATGAAAAAAGATAGCAGACTCAATAGGAATAATATAATAATTTATAGAAATGGAACAATTTCTCTCACGAAAATAACGAAAGGTTGTCTTAGTTATTCGTTATCAGTTTGTAGTCTCATAACTTTGAATCAGACAAGGAAAGTTAACATGTTGCTTTTATATTCTAATTTTCCTAAAAGCACAATTTGGTTATCAAGAGTAACAATTCATCGATTTTTTTCTCTCGATATCCATTATTCGATTACTAACTCAAGTAAGTTTATTAGAATACTTGCTTGCTTTAAGCATTCATAAATAAGATAATTACAGGAGTATAATATTTTTTTTAAATATCTCGCTCAAACCCAAATTTTTAAATCAACGGTTTATGTCTTTTCATTGCAGTCATTTGAGAGCAATTGAAATTTGATCGCAAATTATGAGGCGTGAGAGTGTTTAGGACGCATCACTCGATGTAGCTCTTATTTAGTGTTATAAATACTACAAAAGGCCGCATAGACCTATTGAAAATAGATATATATTCCAAACACTAATTGGACAAGCAGTAGAACGAGAAGGGTATGAATTGATTCGATCCAAAAAGGGACTTACAATAATATTTAGCTCTTTGAAGATTTTATCGGCCTTTAATGAGTATAATTAGTTGTCGTTTGACTGCTAGGGGAGTCTGATTCACATTCAGTTGCTCTCCAAAGTAATAAAAGCTTTGGTGGTTGGCGAAGGGTGGCTAAAGAAGACTAAAGGAGAATTCGCGGTTATCTGAGAAGGACAGTGTGGGAGAGGGATAAACAAAAGATCAACATCGTCGCTGTAGTAGTCATCATAAGCAACTACAAACCTAACCTCCCGACCTGAGTCTTCTCAAACCATTTCCCGACGCCCAACGCGAGCCTTGCTTTTGGTCTTGTCTCTTGCATTTCCCGAGAATATTAATCTGCTTACAACTCGGTTGAATTATTCAAACACTTTTTGGGGTCTGCAGCAGCCGGGCGACATTGTTGTAACGCATGCATGGAAACAAATATATGCGATGTAATTGTTGTTATCTATGGCTGTGTTCGCCGGGTAAAATGTATGGCTAGGATGCTCACAGTATTCGACCATATATTATCTTCGAGAATATCTGTGAATAACTGCTTAGTGTCATTGAAGTATTCTCATTAACTTTGCGTACGTAGGCTTCATCTCCACTCCAACCTTTCTGCTGAACTAAATATCATTAGGGCTGCTCGTAAACAATGAAATTATATATCTAAGAATCCATAGTAAATAATGATAAATACCGATTTCTTTAGAATAAAACATTTTTTTAATTCTTTGTACAATAATGAAGGCTACTCCCAGTAAATGAAGAAATAATGATCTATTAAATGATTTGTTATACCTACCTGACACAATTTTTCACTATTCCTTAGAATTCAATTAAAGATGAATCGTCTAGCATAGATAACTGTGAATATCATTGAGAGAACAGTCTTGATGTCTATGCTGTCTAATGTACACTGAGAAAAATATTAGTCTAGTAGAAATGACCTTTTTTTATAATCAAAATCTTATTTTGAAAATGATAGTCACTGAATAAATGTTTTAATCCAAATTTTAAAAATCAGTCTTGTACTTTTGCAATGGTGAAAAAACAAAAATAATGAAAAATAATTAGCGACTAATTTGTTTTGATTAATTTACAATCCTGTACAGTAAAAATTACTTCAAAGCTACCTTGCTTTGACACTTCCAATGTCATTTCCAAAATCACCTCTTATAAAGTGTATTAATAATATTGAATCCCTTTTTCCACCAATTGTGAAGTAATAAAGTTTTCAATGGATAATCATCTTCATGACATATTAATTTCTAAAAATGGGAAAAAATACTTTCAACTCTTGTTAATGTTTTCAAATCTCGGAAATGATTGTTCACATCCATGTGTCATAAGTGAAAATTTAATTTATATTTCTATTCAATATTTTTACTATAGATTCAATTTTCTATTGAACTAAGGGAAGTGATAGCCGCGAGCCGTAGCAGGTATCTGTTCAATCAGATAGAGATAAGCTGCGTTCTCGTTGGTCCTGTTTGTAACGGTGACCGATTATATTGGCCAGCAAAAAAAAGTTCTCTGCTGTAAAATCACTTCCCGGTGGTTCGGAACCCACCTAAGACTATAGGTCAAAATCATCTATTACCACCATCCAACTCATTACCCACGCACAAGTCTCACGACCTATGTAGGCTTCATCTTAAAAAAAAACTGATGAAAAAAAATCGGTGATCGCTAAATTATCCCTTCAAAAATTTAAAGGATTGGGTCTCATGGAAAATGAACTAAGAAAATCAAAGCATGAATGTCTCTCATTGCAATTCATTGAGAGGCTATACTTAGGTCTGGAAAGAGGGCGGCTAAATGTATTTCCAAAATTGTATGTATGTATTGTGCCAATATTAAGTAATTTTGGCCCAACTCACCTTCTGTGTAGGTGAGTTTAAAGGGGGGAATGTTTTTTTCTGGATGGAGTTAAGGAGCTAAAATAAAAGACTAATGCAAGGTTAGGCAGTCTATCTAGTTTTTAGTACAATTATTTCAGTTATTTCTTTCAAGAGGTGGCCACCAACTTGTAGTAATTCTATACCTCTTATGGGGAAACTTTTCTGTGATATTTTGTTAGATTGATATTATTTTTTTGATTTAAGATTAGTTAATTTATTATCAATGATGAACTATTGTGAAATTTTATTTTTTGAGATTTATTTGTATTATATCGAGAGAATTTGAAACTATATTGTTTTTCATTGGCTTTCAACTCAACTTTACCTTAGATGAGAGTGGTTAATTATGGGTTCCTCAATTACTAAGATGTGGATTTTTTTCTGGCTGATGAACCACTCTAAATTCTATCTTTAATTTGGACCAAAAACCTGGTGCCACTATAAAAAAATTTCAGGTATGGTTACAGTATTTAACAAATGCATTTAAATGTTGAGTTCTAATGCAGTTAAATGTTAGAAGTTCCAATGTTTGACGGAATGGATTCAGTTCATTCTAATTACTGACAACCTATATTCTATTTTGCATATCCATTGATATTTCTGGATAAAATTGTTTATAATCCAAACTGTGCATTGGTATATCAAATTGAACAGTCTCTTTATTGGATGATGAAAGTATCTGATTACCATATTCCAGACAGGAGATCCTTTCTGATGAAAACATTTTTGGGCAGAAATGTTTTTTCCATTCATTTGTCATTTTGCATGTAGGAGGCAACATATGACGCAGAAATAGATTCTGTAAGTCTATACAGAATAATGGTCAGTCATATCTCAACTTTTTAAATAACATTAAAGATTCAGCATAATTACACACAAGAATAATAGCAACGTGATTACAGCATTGCTGTAACTGAAACTGGGGAAAGGTCATGGATAACGGTGCCTTACCTTGGCCCAGTTTCTGATAAATTAGGAAATCAACTGAAAAAGAACGGTTTTGATGTAGCTTTTCAAACCAAACCAATTTTAAACAGCTTATTTGGGTGTAGTAAAGGCAAAATTGATATCTGGGATAAAAGTGGGGTTTATAAATTGATTTGCGGTGATTGTAATGCTTGTTATGTGGATCAGACTGGTAGAAGTTTCAAATGTAGAGTAAATTAACATATCAGGGATTGGAAAACTCAGAAAGGAGATTCAAATTTTGCAGAACATCTCATCAATAATGGACACAAGTTCAAGGCTGAAGAAAATGTTGAATTTCTGCATTTGATTGGCAAAGGCAGACAATTGAACATTTTAGAAGCTTTGGAGATAACTATGTTGGTAAAAAACGATTCCATTACTAATTTAAATGACCAAATTTATTTTAACCAATTCAATACAACTAACTTGGTTTCATTATAATTCCAGCCTATTTTTAAAAAGCAGTTCTCGTGTGTATTTCTCAGTTGACCTGGATTGAATTTCAGTGAGCTTCTAATTTGTTAATTTTTTAAATTTCAATTTGATTAAATTCTAGCCTTATTCAATTTTCCGTTGCTTGCTTGATGTTCACAGTGTTTAGTTATTGATTTGACTCGTATTTTTGCTTGTTACTCCTCCCACCAGGGGGCGTGAGTTGACAGCCAATCACAACGTCCGATTAAGGTCAGCCTCTTTCCCTCTTAACCAATAGTATCATTCCATGTACAGTATATATAAGGCTTCTCTGTACTTTAGTTTTTCAGTTTGATTGAGATTGATAATGGTGTAACAACCGAAACTAGTTTCTCGAAGATTTAATAAATGTGGTTGTGACAATTTCGTCTTATTTTTCATTATAGATACCTTCCACAATTTCACCTTCGCCATTACTAAGAAACTTTCAAAAATAGTTTTTTTTAGATTTTCAAAACCAAATTCAATAATTAGTCCTCTAGAAACTCAATAATTTAATGACGAAATTTGACTGGGGTAGAGGCACAGGACCCTCCAGGCCCCCAAAAAGTATCCTCCCCATTTCTTGGGGTGCTTTCAGGCCCCATAATGCTTTTCTAACCTCCTCTGTGAGTATCAGGCCTCCCTTTGAATTTGTCCTGACAAGTGCATTTTTCTGGAACCGCTCCTGATGCTATGTAAAACAGTCGCAAACAAATGACCAATATCATTTAAGTTTGTCTTATTTTTTTCCATATCTTCAACATCCATACTCAATTAGCAATTTAATCGGATTGAAACATTCATAGGATAATATTGTACTGCCGAAAGTAGTACTACAATGGTAGTTTATTAGATGATTATAATAGAAACTCACTGTTTTCATTCAGAAGAATGCGAGATTGTCTTACCCAGTGTCTTCTACAACGAGCAATCAGTTTAAAAGTATACCACTGTGTTCTAAAGCGTTTTTGTTGTGAAACGAAGCAGAATGGAAATGGGCAGGGGTGTAATGGTTGGAACGAAATGGGTAAGAACGCGTTTAATTACCGTATTTCTAGTGAATGTTTTCAAAATGTCAAGCTTTATCTCCGAAAGACGCAGAATGTCGATCGTCGAATGAGAAAGGCATGTTCAGATGATATTTGTGGCCACAAGAACAGATTTTAATCCCTAAATTTGACCAGGCGAACGTGCATAAAAACAAAATAAATTATTATAGTCGAGCGTTGGTGGGTAAAACAAATAAGGAACTCTTTTTTCGTCAACGGCAAGCCAAGGGAGAAAAGAGTGCATAAAACGAACCTAGTGGAAAGGGGATAGAACAAGTCGAGCACTGTACCGCCCATTTAAATTATTCTAAACGAAATCGCAAAAAAAGCAGTCAGATGTTTGCTGTCACTGCTCGAAAAGATTTCTCTTCTTTTTAATTACAGTAGTTATACTGCAACAATGCTTTGAACAATATTGAAAGAGACGGCTGCCTTCATATTATTAAATCTGTAGGCAGCGCTTTAAATTGTTCACAGAATTGCATTCAACGAGCAAATAAATTTCAGTTTCAAATGCTCTGGGCCTGTTTATTAAAACTTGATTACAAAATGAGTTGTGAGCTGGAAGCTTCAAATTTTACTTTGGTTGAAAGGTTTAGAAGCTAAAGATCAGCTGATGTTGATAATTTGTATTATTTGTTAGTAAACAATATTCCGATCAGATCTGGTCAAGTTGGCTATATCTATAGGAAAAGAGATCTAGAGGAAATCTGATTGATTCCTACGTGTGCCTTTCAACTCACTAAGATCTAATTATCACTTACTCCATGATATCGGTTTGGGATTGCTTTAAAAACTGTTTAATGGTGGTTCATTCTCCGAAACATCTCTGGAAGTTTATTTTCCAACCCAACATCATTTTCATAACTAGTTGAAGTTAAATAAACTAGACCGTATGACAAATGAATTTTCGAGAATAAATAATACCACATTAAGTTATTTCAGTATCTAGAACTGAGAATCTTGAGAAAAATTCCAATAATAGAGGGTTTCCTTCCCATTAGCACAAACTCAGTAAATGAATAGTTGATTTTGATAAAAATAATATACTTTTCACATTCAAATTCCAATCCTAAATCGTTATGAAGCCCCTAGTTGCCACACCAAATATATGAAACTTTTCAGACTAATAATAAACTATTTGCAATTTGAGCAGAAGTTAAGTTAAATATTTTTTTGCAAACACCAACATAAGCTGCAAACTACGCTTCAATTCCAAATTATTGATTGAACTTGTACATTTCCCCTTCCAAATAGCAGTTGATTGGCGAGGAACCCAGTGAGTCACGTTCAAGCAACCATGTCACTGTAAATGTCTAACACTACATTGCAGTCACATTGGAGGCTTCCATCGTCAAAATATTATTGTTAGCAAATTCAACATTGTGTTTGAAATATCGACTCACTTCTCTGCTGCTCTACATCGACTTAGGAACCGACCTGAAAAGTATTGGGCAATCATCATCGATTTAGAACTGTTACATGAAGTTTGAGTAGGTTTCATTGAAACACTTAGACGGGGAAAGCTCGTCTAAGTACTATTCACTGATATGAAACAACAACATATCTCATGAAACTGATTGATTTGGAATATTAGTGAAACAGGCTTAAGTACTACGTTTCATGGAAGACAATCTCATTTAGTCAATTGTAAGCCGTTCTAGTGTAGTGACTGGAGAGCCTGTTTGCCACTCTAACGGTAACGGGTCTGATTCCCGTTCCATCATGCTACACCAATATTCATTTTCAAAATACAAACTGCAACATGAATAATTAATCACCTTTAACAACCTCTCACAACTACTTAATTGTATTCAATTGCTATAAGCAAATTCAAGTCATCAAGTGCCATTTAAATAATGTGAATCATGAAAAAATTTATCTGTGAATGTTTTTATTTGTTTTATCTATTTAATTGATTACACTGACTTTCAAAGTACAACAATCCTTTACACAAGAATTGTAGGATGCAATAATAATGAATTAATAAATGAATAATTTTTAATAGTCAAAAGTACAAAACATTTCTTACATAATTAAAATCTCTTATAAAGAATAAACAGGCTTGCGAACGAATAAACAGGCTTGCATAAACAATTCAAAATTTCGGATACTCTCATTGAAAAATTCATTGTGAGATTAATTAGCCTATGAACAGATTTTTTTCAATCCTCCAGAAGATCTGAATAGAATGTCAAACACGCCCAACAACTATTTTCCCTGAGATAGCTTACTAGACTACAACCTTGTATTAAATTAATTGCAATCATCCATCCACTGTACTAAGAAACAAGAAGTTTCCTAAAATCAGTCTCCCGGCTTTTCTGGTCTACCCAGATTCTGCAGAAGTTTATGCTCGAAATCATATCTGAAAAAACTTGATGCCAAGCGAGTTTTTAGAGTTTTTCTCAAGTTTAGGACCTGAATTCAAAATTTTTGAGATCGATAAAAGCGGCCGGACGCCGGACGCAAACAGCAGTCGAATGGTTGGCCTTTACAGGTCCAGTTTCGCACTAAAAGAAGCGCAAAGGGGACAGCTGCGAGTGTTGGCCGTGTTATTAATGGTGTTGGGGGACTGGTGGAACGGAGGGAGGGAAAGCAGCCGATTGTTGTGTAGTGGAATGCTGAATACGCGCGTACAGGCCAGACCTCTGAACTGGCAAACCTAACCTATCCATCTAGCTCTATCGGAGTCTTTCCCATCCAGAAATCCTGTTCCTCCAACACTGAAAACCCCTTCCACTCGGCGTTTCTCTGTCGTTTATTTCGCACGAATAATTGGGCATTTCAGATTGATGTCCAGATTCCCGATTCAGCCCATAAAATGGGCGATCTTCGCCCAAAAGAGCTCTCCTCCTCCTACTCCTCCTCCTTCTCCTTCTCCTCCCACTCCTCCTGCTTCTCATCCTCCTCCTCCACCCTGCTCATGGATCGTCGTCTTTTTATTAAAGAAATATTATTTTTTTGATTGATAGTTGTAATCAGTTCAAATCAGCCGTAAATATAGTCAACCCCAGTTGAAAACATATTTATACTAGATATAACTATATATCTGATTGGAAAGATCTTTCCTTGCACGATTCCTTCCATAATAATACGAGGATTATCAGTTCTCTGTTATCCTTTTATCTCTTCATAAGGATTATAACCCTCCCATTATAAAAATAATGATCAAACAGAAGACCTAGGCAAGGAACAAAGTCTCCAAGAGTCGAAATTATTTTGAATTATGATGTAGTTTTGTTCTATGTGAAATTTTTCCTGAGAGTTATTCCTTAAGAGAATCTTCTCCAGAAGATTTCAAATTCTCAAAAAAAGATTCTAAGCTTTTCATCGATCTTCTAAGCTTTTCATCGTTGTTGATAGCGGATTTCCTTATATAGTCCATTACTACTGCATTATGGTTTGACATTAATTTTATGCAAAATGTCTGTTATCTTTGCCAGTAAAAACTACCAAATGCAGTCAATATCCATATCACTTTCAGCATGACCATAAGAACATAATTCATTTTCGTTTAAATCCACTAAAAATTCAATACAATAATGATGACATTATCTGGAAGCGCTGTGATTATTTTTGGAATCGTATGCAAATTTGAAAATTGCCATTTGTATAAAGATGCACTTGTTCAAAAATAATAATAATGTCGTATGGGTGAACTTGGTAACCTTATAGTGCTTGGATATTGGAAGAATTTCATGTCGATCCTTATATACTGGCAACTAGCACAACAATTTGGCGGAGGCGTATTATATTAAAAGGCCAGTGATTATGGTTGATTGTAGTTAGCGGGATTACAAGGGTCTCAGCTAGGACGACACACATCGTTTTGACATCATTATGAATTGATGTAAGAGGTTAATGAAGGTCCAGGGGATTTGTAGAGATGAGCATAGCGTGGGTGGTTGGAGAAGGGGTTATGGTTTGGGTTGCGGAATTCCATTGCTGCGGGTACTGAATGTTGGGTTTGGAAGGGAATCGAGTGGCAGGGGGTGGATGGAAAAGGGTCAGGAACCCCGCATAATTCTGAAGCGCCTGTTTAAACATATATTAAACACAAAAATGTCCAATACGTCCGCCGGCGAGACTGGAAGAGTCTCATGACCATAAGAAATTGTGGGGAGGGACTGAACGGCCAAACTTGGAAAGAGAAAGAGCGATAAAATTGTGACCTCGTTCCAAGATCATTCCCTGCCTCCTTCCAGACCACGATGTGTGTTGGCGGGAAGGAGGGGGTGTTCGAGAGAAATTCTTCTTGAGACAACCATGACAAGTATTCGCAATTCGTCCACAATGGCCTAACCAAGAACGTTTAGTATATCGAAATATTTTGCAAGTCGGCCGCTTACGAGACGTTAGCGTCTCATGAGCTGCATTCTGGGATAGTTCTTGAATTTCAACATGCATGGTAACTTTAGTTTTGTTTACTTTGGTACTATCTTAGAAATTCGAAATTATAAATTGGCTTCGAGATGCCTAGAATGGTTTAGCATGGAAACAGTCTACATTTATTAACACAATTTATTTGAGATATTAGCTATAAGAGATAGACCTGTTTCCAAAATTAAAGATTGATAAGCTGTGACACAACCTTTCCGATTCAATTGCGTTCTTAAACTAAATTAAATATGCTACTCTGTTCATTGCATACTAATTGAGATTAATTAACTGTACCGTAACTAATTGAAATTGTATCAAACTGAATTTTTCATAACTTGAAACCAAAAATCACAAAGTGCAGAAGTCTTTGGGATATTGGACTTTGGACCAGTATTGAAAAGTCATTCAGTACAAGTCCAAGCGAAAACTGCAAGTAGAAATTAGCAAAGCACATTGATTGAGAACTTTCCATTTTCCAATTACTATTTCTCAGTAGTGCTCTGAAAAATATTCCGCATAACTTACTCTTGCAGCCCACCTCCCAACAGAATACAACGGATAGTTTTATCTACTTGATACTTTCTGAGATATAGTTTCCCTGAACGAATGCAAACACTGTGTTCACTAATCTCACAATTATTGCTCATGAGTGCATGTGTGTGTGAGGTGCCTGACCACTCCAGAATCCGATGATGAGAGAGGAGATAACTTACTCTGGAGTGAGTTGCGGTTGCAAACAAGTTTCAACTTTCAAACTTTAACACTTGCAACTTCGCCGGAAGCACAAAGTTATCAAGAAGCTGCTTCCATCCAGCTCAAAAACGAAGAAAACAGCCACACATTCTTGATATATTACGAGCTAAGAGCCCAAAGCAAACAGCTGTGTGCTGAGTACACGATTTCCACCCGCTACTCAGTTATTTCATTCAACTTGTTTCACGAAGTATTAAGCTCTGAATATATTATTCAGTGTCGATGATGACCATTTTTAGGATCAAAAAACTAAGTCTTAGCAACAACGGTACTTTTTCAAAGCATTTTTTGATGTGAAATTGATGCAAAAAAGTGTGCTCAGATGGGGATCAACTTCAGACATGAAGAAATTCATGGAATTGAGCAGTTTTCAAAGAAAATCTCTTAAATAATACTGTTCGTTATTTCAGTTCACGTTGAGCTTTTGAAGCCTAACTTGCACTTGAGGTGTATGGTAGTATGTTCTCTCCTATTATGACTGTATAATAATTATTATCTCTCATATTCCCTGTATTGGTGAGGAAAACAAATATACGCATATTCTCAAATGCAAATTGTTAATTTTCTTGCAGAATATTTTGTGAATCAATTTTGTGAGTTCAGTTTGACTCTGATGAAATACCATCTCACCAATCTCACCATCCCATTACCCCATTATCCCATTATCCCATACCCATTACTCAATCTCACCATCAATTCTGTGAATCACATAATTACATTTCACATTTTCAATTGCTATTTTTCTGAAAAAATGGCCAACAAGAAGAATAAATAGAAAGCTCAACTCAGATGCAATGGTGGATGGTGAAAAACCATTTGTTGAATTTAAACTACATCGAAGAATTATCTTCCAATCCCCCCCCCCCCAACCATGGAACAGGAATTGAATAGCAGTCTATAATATATATTATATTGAATTATTTTGAGGCGATACGTTCAGTACATTAATACCTACTAGTAATACCTACTACTTGCGTATGATGTTCAGCTATGCATTTCGATTTTGACTTTCATTCCAGCTCTTAAGTTTTGTTCCCATTTTAACTTCGATTTTGATTCTCATTCCAATTTTAATTTTTATAAATGCAACAGAATATTTAATTCAACCTCTCGTTTGAATAAATATTGTTGTAATGTATTATTATAAAAACTATCGATTCATGTTGTTTATATTCCACCATGTTGCCAGAGAAAACCCGAAATACATTTCAATTTCACCAAATTTGATGCAAACAAGAAACAACAATCGATATCATTGAATGCCGTCAAAATCGGCCACAGCCTCTTGGCTGGCGCGCTACAGTTGCCTGTCACAGTGAGAGAACAATTTTCGATTGTGTGCTCTACTCAACCCAACCTAACCTAACCGAGGTTTGTGTTGGTTCGTTTGATGGCACGCCCAAGTGTTTCTGTCTCTGTGAGCCTCGAGTCCAACCAGCCGAAAAATTGCTTCCTAGACCCCCGTTCGTTCTCTTTAAATCTGCCACTACCCCTGCAGCTGCATTGTCTGTCTCTCTTCTACTTCTTATTCTTCTTCTTCTAGTCCTAATCCGGAAAGGCAAGCGCTTTAGGGCATCTTCCGACCCCTGAAACTCCCCCCTCACCCTTAACATCCAGTGAGGAGAACTCAACGCGGCGACTGTCTTTCGAGGCTTTCAGATTTCATTTTCCGCGATAGCCAACCAACATTGAACAGAGCTCTTAAGGAATTAGCTTCATTTTAAACACAGACACATCTCCGCACTTTTCCCTTCCCCTTTGACCAAATCTCGCTCCCTTATCTCTCTCAACCTTACATCACTCACTCTCATATTCTTATTCCACTTATTCATTCTCTCCCACACTTCATCAACCTCTCTCATTCTCTCTAGTTCCCTTTTTCGCCTCAATAAGATTCTAAACATTTGTACATTACATTCTCCTGTTGTACATCTGTTTTACAATTCAGCTTCTGTTTCCTTTATTCCAATCTCCCAGTCCTCTTTTCTTAATTTTCAGCCCTTTCATCTTTTACACTTCAAACTTTTTAGTTCTGAATTATTTTCTGATTTTTCCAAATGTGTTAGTGACAGAACCGTGGGTAGAACCCGGGGACCCCATTTTTCAAATAAATAACCTTTTTTCGGTTACCCCAGTCTATCTAAAAGCATTTGTCTAGTAGGTAGGTGATATTCTTGAATGTACTTCCATTCTTCCTCTTTCTTCCATTACACACTTTCTCCTTTGACAACAATTAAATTTCGCCTATTTTCTGTCTTTTCTTAAAGTTCATTCTTTTCTCACTCTGCCCTACTATTTTCACATCATTGACCATTCATCTCTTTTTTCCCTGATTTGAGGATTTTTTCTATTCACTCTACCTTTTAATTTAATTTCCATTTCATCCCGTCCACGTTCCCTTCTTGAATCTTGTTCTATTGTATTCTCAACCTTTTCCTTTCTATTCGAAAGAATAAACATACCCATCCCTTTTTTCCAAATTTCATCTCACACAAGCATGCAGAACATAGCAGAGGATATAATGATTGTGATGAGTTGCCCCCCCCCCCCTTAACACTGCCACACTGACTTCCACATGTATTCGACGAACCTTTCACTAACAAATATATTTAATAACATTTAATAACTTCTTGAATACCTACTGAAGTGGAGCTCTAATCCACTCCTTCGAAATCTCTCTCAATGAGTACAACGTGCTAATAAAATATACACTGGAATGCACGAATCTCAGCTCTGCTAAGCACAGTTTCTATGGAGAGCCATGAAATTCTTCTTCAAAGCTCTCAATCAGTGTAAGAGCCAGTTGCGAGTAGAATATTTTTTCTTTCGAGAGAAATATTGTACACGAGAGTAAGCTTACAGATTTTCTCTAAATTATTACTTTCTCACAAAATAACCTTGAATAAATTCGTGTTAGTCTAATGGTTTTTCATGAGAAAAATGATAAAATTCACATTCCACTGACCTTCAGACATCTTAATAAAGAATTACTGAATACTCCGCAATGGTTGCAACTCTATACAGTCAATAATTCAAATCGAATTCCATTGATTGCATTACAGATTAACAAGTGCATTTCTGTATTAGTAACTGAAATACCATTTTTTTTTTCAATTTACCTTTTACTTAGTGCGTGAGTCAACGATCAGCATGATATATCAATTTCATTTAGTCTTACTCACTGAATTAATCATGCTATTATTTTTGCAATACGATTGCTATCAAAAGCGTCATGCACAATAAATTGTGAAGTTATCATTCTAATAAAATGCGCGTTCCAAATACTCTAACTTACTCTTTTGATTCAAACAAGCTTTTTTCAACATTATCATTGTGCCTATTTTCATGAGAAATTTGTGAATGTTGTTCAGTAAGATTGCCTAAGGCTCTTAATATAATATTTTTTTCAAGTACATTATTCTGACTCAGCTCATTACTACATATGAAAAATCGCTATTCTGGAAAATGAACAATATTTTCCACCTCACAAATCTTTTCTGGAGAACATAATGACAACATAGCTTCCTGGAGCTTGGTGAGAGCTAGAATTATTGTTGTAGATATTTCCTGGATATTGTGAAAACTTCAGTCATTTTCAATGAAACATATGAAAGAGACTGAGTTTTCCTAATCAGAGACAATGAGACGAGTTTCTGGAATATACCTGGAGTGATGATTTAGCCTGGGACAATTGAAGACTGATTACTGGCGTGTGCGTGTGTTTTCCTAGTTAAAGAAAAGTTTGGTGTCGCCTACTGGGTTGGAATAAGCGGGACGTAAGCGTCAGTAGTCCGAAATCACTCGGCAGAGTCCTGAGGGGAAACGTGTTTCCCGGACTTAACGAACAGTCCATTGTCGCATCGAGGCGTGGGCATCTTCTTCATTTTCTATTTCTTTTTTTAAAATAATAATAGAGGATACTAAAGCAAAGCGTTGAAGCCGACGGGAAGCTCATTAGCGAGCGGTGTCCTGTCACTTCGACGCAGCTACATCCGGCTAGACAGGACGGGACGGGACTGGTGGGTTGGGATGGGCGCTGCTGTCTACGGCCATCAATCCCAACGCTACCTCTTCATTCATTCTCTTCATTGCTACGAAATCGATACCATTCATTATGAACTCATTCTTCAGTTTTCTTTTGTCGAGTGCGAAGTAACAGAGCTGCAAAGACTGTTCGGAAGTTCGAGCGAAAAGCTTTCGTCACCTTTTGTCATTTCAAGCAACAAAATTATTTTCTTCTGGTTTCACGACTGTGGAAAACGCTTTCAATAGCTATTCTTTCACGAGGGTTTGGTTTCTTTTTTAGTTGCTGGAATAGCTTATAAACGAATTTGTTCGTGGGCGATGAGGATGAATGTTGTAGTTCAAGGTAAATATGTACTAGAAAATCTGCCACTTTTCGTTTAATCATATAACACAATGATGGGAGACAAAAAATTGGGAGAGAAAATGTGTAGGTAAATTTTTGAGCGATGAAGGTATAAAACAAGGAAAATAATTTTTGCTAGTAGCTTCACGTTTGATGGGAGAAATCTAGTCATCTATTTATCCACCGTAAAATTAAGAATCATAACGTTTCAGCCTGCATTAATAAAAATATTTCAACATTTTTGTTAATGAAATTATTGATTTCTTTGCAAAATATAATAAGTTATTGCAAAGAATGATTATCAAGGCCGGGTTCAGGCCGGGTTCGCACGAGCTACAATCACGCGATTAGTAGCCAAAGCAATCATCGAGAGTTGCGCGATTCTAGTAGAGCACAGGATCAGATTGTGCAGTTCCCACAAGCTACACTTCGCTGCGATGTAGCCGGCCTGTAGCCGATTCTACTAGAACTCAGCTCACTGTCTTAAATACGTGTAAAAAACTTTAAATTTTTTCTAGCATGAATAATAACATTTTTATAGAATATTTGTTTGAACTGCATAAGTTACCGTTATAACAAGTGAACCATGAAGATCGATCCATTTTATAGCATAATGTTAACTTTAGTTATTTTAGGAGAAAAATTAAAGTTGGTTTGAATTAAAGAGGCTGATTACAGTAAAATGGGACTTCAAAAATTTAGTGATCTGAAATTTCTATGTTTTTTCTTATTTGTATTAAGAAAAAAGACGGCGACAGCTCTGCGATTCATAATTGCTTTGGCGAGGCTGTTGCCCGTAAAAATAATTGCTCTGGCTACAATTGCGCGATTCTAGTAGAACATAGGATCCGATTTTGCAGTTCTCACAAGCTACACTTCCCTGCGATGTAGCCGGCCTGTAGCGGATTCTACTAGAATCGCGCGTTTGTAGCCAAGGCCATTTCCGTTTTTAACTCAGCTAGCAACAAAAAAAAACAAATAATATTGGATTTTTTAATTTTTAAAATCCTAGCATACTCTGCTTATTGTCGTGAATACGTAGGAACTCGAGATTTGTTCATTTACATTATGAATATTAAGATTTTTATAGAATATTTGTTTGAAGTACACTAAGTCTATTTGATAGCATAAAAATGTTAATATTAGTGATAGGAGAAAAATTCAAGCTGGTTTTGATTAAGGAGGCTGAGCAGCATGGGACTTTTTGAAATTTTCATGCTTTTTGTATTTGTAGTAGGAAAAAAGTCGGCGACAACTCTGTGATTCATAATTGCTTTGGTGAGGCTGTCGTCCGTCATAATAATTGCTCTGGCTAAATCGCGCGATTGTAGCCAGAGCAATTATTGTGACGGTCAGCAGCTCTTCACACGAGCGACAGGCTAGCAACAACCCTCGCCAAAGCAATTATTAATCGCAGAGTTGTTTTCGACATTTTTCCGAATACAAATACAAAAAAAATCAGATATTACATTTTTTAAAGTCCCATGCTAATGTACTCAGTCTCCTTAATCCAAACAAACTCGAATTTTTCTCATATCACTAAGATTAACATTTTTAGGCTATGAAATAGATTTCTTGCATGCCTTCAATACTACCATAGTTTTTCAGTTTTTAATCTCGAACGAATCAAGAACTTTCGTTAAAATTGATTATTTTTGCAAATTATTTCTCCAATGATCTTCTAAAATGAGAGCAGTATAATTTCTAACTTCCATTTACCTTGAAACGGCAACCCATAAAAATTACTCTTTTTTGACATGACACTGCCGCTGATGTAATAGTGGGAGTTTTAAAATGGCTTAAAAATAACTTGAGCATAGGGAAAATAACTGGAAAGAGAAAGAGATAGAAAGAATGGTGTTGGAAAAATATGAATGGAACTGGAGGAACAATCGCCCAAACAGGACACGTTGCATGCGTGTATGGGGAAAGGCATTCCTTGCCCTACCCGGGTTGAGCTATCGTATGTGTTTTCAAGGAATACAGTACAGAGGGGAGTGGTGAGTTTTCGGAAAGGGCGAATGCAATTTTCTAACGTCATTTCTCATGGGTCTCTCTCTCTCACTCTCTCTCTCTCTCTCTCTCTCTCTCTCTCTCTCTCTCTCTGTAAGATGTGAAGTTGTCAATGTCTTGCTTGGGCCGGCATTTAATTGAAGCCCAGCTGAAATCCAATAGAGTGTGCCCCATGTATCTTAGTCTGTCGACTGGGGCATTCAAACAGCTGCCCCCAGGCAGACATGATGGACGGTCCGGCTCCCCTTTTAAAGCCTCCCCCCACTCCTTCCAATTCCTTCTCGTCCCACTCGTCGGCTCCTTTTCCACCCACCACCCACCTTTAACCATCCTCACAATCAATTGACTCTTCAACTCCTTTCATCCGCCTTCCTCTTACTCTACTGCCCGGTCTATTAATTCAAACAGAATTAATCGATTAATCTTTCTTTGCAATGTTCTACTCAATTATCAACGCTCGTGCATTATCGTTCGTCTTCATCATTCCTCCGTACAACACTATTGGCCAGTAGGGGAGTTTACAGCTTCTAATCTGCAGCTCACATTATATTATTGTTTCTTAATCATTTAACTAGTCCCTAATTGGTATTGAACAAGAAGTATCATTAGATTGCAGAGAGAGTGAGAGATAGTGATAAATAAACGTTTTGGACAATAATTATTGTCACTAAACATCCAGATCAATTTAGCATCATTCTTTCACTCAGCTTTCACTCAATTTTTCATCATTCTTTCTTATACACTCCACAAGTGATCATGTCTTGTGGATCTAAGTTTATGAAAGTCATAGAGATTCTGTCCTAATCAAGTGAAAAATGATCGTTCCAAATTAGCGTTGTGAAATTTGCCTGTAAGCAGAATCATGCCGAAATAGAAATGAATGATTAAACTTTTGATCTCATAATAAGAAGAGTGAAAGTAATGTGATTTTAATCGTAATCTAAAATGACTAAAAGGCAGTAAACAGGATTATACAGTATAATATTTTCCGAAAGATATAAATCAGAAATATTCAGCCCTTGTACTACTAGTTAGTACATAGCAGTAGAACATCTTCAATGATCCTGATTATTTATTTGATTTTCATAAAGGAATAAACGTTTTATAGTAATAGCAGGTAGTGCCTGCCAGGAGTTTGATTACAACATAAAAAATTAATTTGATAACGGGGACTCAGAACTGAAACTACGAACAACTCAAAAATATTTCCAATCAGACACTCCAGCCCAATATCCTTGAACAAAAAGTCTTAAAAAACTTTTTTACTTGGGTACAGTTTTGAGAATGTTTGTTTCTTTTGATCTTGAAAGGACTAAAATAGATTATGTTGGAGGAGTTTAATACACGATATATTTTAGGACATTCTCTGAAGATTTTGAGGTGTTGGCCTGTTATGAGAACCATGCTGGAAGGCATCAACAGGCCCTTTTCTTCCCAAACTTTATTATGTTTGGGATTTGAGGAATGCAGCAAGCAAAGGTGGTTCGCTTATGACGATGTAATTTGCCTGGCCGCCATACAAAACCGACGGGTTGAGGAAGATTGGAGCCATGCTTGGATAAGTATGCGGGTCAAGTGCGACCCAAAGGTTTATCACAAATCTTACATTGCGCGAATATGTGCTCCATCTTTCTTCAATGCACGCTTCATCTCTCTCTTTCTCCAACATATTCTCCATACTCTCCTCCATCTTTCTTCTTCGAAACAACCCAGATCAGGCTGCTTTCTCGTCTCAATAATAACGAAATTTCATGGCATATGGCTTTAAAACTGTTCCGTGCTTTGTTTCTCGAGGAAATCTCGTCTGAAGGTTATATTGTGTACGTGTATTTTCTAGGCAGCTCGTATCCATGGCAACCAGTGCACCATATACATAGAGACTGCAAGCTCTTGGTCATCAATAAGCGTTTACCGCTTCATATATTCCTATTGCACTTCGGAATTTCTAATAGTTTCGGGATCGATTGCACCGTATTGCACAAGTTCACAATTACAGTCTCCACAATCATCACAATACTCACAATTAAAAACTGACTCAATGGCTGAAAAGTAGTCGAATAATCAAGAGTTGATTGTATATATTGTCTTCCAGGGCTTTTTTTTGACTAGCCTCATAAACAAGCTATAGCTATAGCTATCTAAACACAGTGGCGCACCCAGGGGGGCTAATGGGGCTTCAGCCCCCAAAACCAAAAAAAAAATGGGTGCGCCCCTGTCTAACCGATTTCTGTCTTCGCGTATAGAAATCATTAACTTTATAATTTCGCTAAAAGAGTGTTTCTAAATGTACATTGATAACAAATAGAGTCAAATATACAGTGAATTGAAATTCAATGGTAGAAAGTAATGGAAAATTGGATTTTGTCCTTTTTTCACTTTCTTAGTAATGGCGAAGATGATATTGTGGAAGGTATCCATAATGAATAATAATACGAAATTGTCACAACCACATTTATTAAAACATCGAGAAACTAGTTTCGGTTGTTACACCATTATCAATCTCAATCAAACTCCTTTTTTCCTTTAAGATTAAGATTAAAAATTAAATAGATTTTAATGAACCGATGCTGTCACAATATAATAAAAGATAACATGACTTTAAAAAATGGGTTTTAAAAATGGTAAAGGTTTTGTACTCTGTTAAAACAATCAGTGAAAAACTATTTGGTAAATATACAAGAAACTAGAAGAAGTCAGGCTTTGCTCTGAAGTTGATTGAGGAAGTAATTGATGATAATAATAATAATAATAATAACAATAATAAAATAATAATAATAATCTAGAAAATAAAATTTCTGAAAAAATAGTATTGGATACATGCGCAATAACAAGAAAATTTTTAAGCATATAAAAAATAATAGATAGTGATGATAGTAGACTAGAAAAAAATTAGTGTATATGGTATAGTAATGATAAAGTGAGATAAGTGAGAAAAAAGTGAGATAAAAAACACTAACTGTAATCACAGAAAACACAAAAATGTAACTGTATAGTAATTGTGTGACTAAATGTATAAAAGCACCTTAGCAGCTTAAGAAACAATATCAGGAAACTACTTTTACAATATTTAGTGGGTACATACTTGATCAATGAACCGTATGTACTCTTAATACCAGCCATTAGGCAGTGAAGTCGGCAATAATAATAATAATCTTTATAATAATATTTCTTTCTATCTAGAATCCCCATACAAAAGCAATTTTGGGTGTAATTTTTTCTTGATTGCGCATTCGTATTTATAAATGGGTCAGACAAATTTATTGAAATTAAATTACTTGTATATCAAACGCGATATTGATGACATGTAATTTTATTGAAGGTTATATATATTCATAATTTTTTCTCTCTTTCTACTTTAAAAATTATTAGCAATTTTCACCTTCATTCAATAAACTTATTTATTTCTTCATTTGAAAGAAATATTATTATTATTTATTGAAAAATAAATGAATAGTAAACTGGAATTTCTAGTTATCTGTAATCAGTAAATTGATTAATAATTACTCCAGATCATCAGAATCCCTATTCAAGTCCAAACTCTTGCAAAATGAGCTAAATTTTAAATAACATTATTAGATTCTTCAAATATTTTTATTTAAGTGCATTTTATTTTTAATACAATCAACTAATTGTATTAGTTAATAATAATTGAAAAATAATTTTCTTAATAATTTCCATTTCAAATATTCATTAATGATGAAAAAGCTCTATTTGAATTAAATTAATTTCATAATCAACTAAGTTTCATTTATTCTGTAACCGGCCGACTTTTCTACCTATTCACACCTGACCACCCTTCATGTAACCGTGAAGTGCCTTCCTTCACCCACACATATGACACCATTCTTGTAACTGGGTATTTTATCTCTTTACTAAACTTTATAATTTCGAGAGGCTGAACACTCACTGATTCTATAGACATTCTTACAGTCTATACCCCAGCTGGCCACCAGTTATGTAACCGGTGGTTTACCAATGTCAATGTCAATTAAAAGTATTTGAAATTTTCCTCATCAACCATTTGAAATTGGCACTGAATGGAAACTTACTCGGTTATTTAAAACATGCTTTCAATAATTCCAAACCTATCGTTGGGAGCTTTAGGTTGGTTAACTCAAACGCAAAGATCATTTTATATATTCCTGTCTAACACTTGGTATAGCTACTGAATTAGCTAGAGCAAGGAAATGATTTTTTTTAATAAAAGAGTTGGTGCTACTTAACCCATATTTATTACATATCCTAAAATTATTTTCAACATAAAGAATTCAGCAAATATTCATGTTCAGATAGAATTTTCATTTAAATTTCTTCATTAATTTCCTACAAGATTTTGCTAACTTATATCTTTTGCTAATATGTAATTTAATAAATTGAGGGCCTCGGTCAATCTATAGGGTCTTAATTTGAGCTTTATACTAAAGTTTAGCCACTCAACCGTGTTTTTTATCCATCATGTTTTACGAATTTCATTTCGAACGCCCGCCATAACATCACGTACTAAAAACTTTTTTTTTTAACTGAACCCGCGATTTTGACTTAATACTTTATAAAAATTTTCACCTTATAAATTCACAACTAATTTCACCGACTTGACCGCTCGCACCACCCCTAAATGGGCCGCAGCCACACTTAGAAGGCCCGAGGCTCCTTCAACAATTTTTCCTGCTCTTCTCGCGGCCACGTCTCGATTCGAACTGCGCTTTTCCACTTCAATTATGTCCCCCTCCAGGCGAAAAACTGGCCGCACCACGTGGAGCACCGAATATAATTTCAGTGGAGTCGCCAAAATTTAAGGGAGGTCATTGCGCGCTTCAAGCTTCCCAAATACAATTTCATCACGAATGAAAATTCAGTACACTGGAAATGCTTGAACCTGCAATAATTTTGACTATTTAGATGCAAGTTAGCGAAACCTTACACTAAGAAATAGGTAATTGTGAGAGCCATTTCTTTTACAAAATTAACTCTCTCACAATTACGATTACAATTACATATATTGTGTTTACTCCCCCTGTTCAACCCTCGCCTTGCAATCCATCCAGAGAGTTCTACATGTGTACATTAGAATTACATAGAGTAAACTTGAGAAGGCAATTAATTCTCGTTCTTTCTGGAATTTCATAAAAACGTATATAAAACGGATGCTCATGTAAACACCAGTTCCATTCATTGCTTGAATTTTGTTGACATAACAAGTGGCAGTTCTGTTCATATACGAACTTTAACGTGAAAGTGATAACCACAGTATATTGTGACTGTAATAGTGAGACTTCCTTTACATTTTGTAGAAGTGTACACATACTCATTGCTATTATTGTAAGTTATTGCTGTTATTGTATTATTATAATGACTGCATGCTCAATTCATTTGAAGTTTAGATCAGGTAGTTATTTAGATGATATCACTACACTGTTTTACTTATTTTATCAATTGTGAAACAGAAAAACAATCGGCTTACACAATAAGAGATTAGTTTATGCTAACACATTCACAAACCCCAAACCCCGAGGTTTGAGGTTCTCCTTGTGAACATTGCTTAACTTATAGTTTCTTTACAATGAATATTCTTACGTTTTTTGTTCAAGCTTTTCCAGTGAAATATTTACTGAAAAACTAGTTTACACTCATTGTATGGAAGAACAATATCCATCTTTGACTTCATTGAGAGATTCCCAAACAGACTTTGACAGTTAGCCTGGAGACAAAGACAAAGATTATTTTGGAAGCTTAAAGATAGAAAGAAATGGTGAGTTTTGGATGGGAAAGTTGTAGTGGAAAAGAGCAATGCTGCTGTCAATCTTATTTTACAGCGCCGTTGTTCTAATGTTGTCGAGATTTGTACCCTAATAACAGCAGCCACTCTATCTTACTTGGCAGAGACAAATCTTCGCAGATGGATATTTGTTTTGCATCCTATATTAGGGCCGGCACTCCCCAAGTAACAAATATACGCGCATAGAATCTCATTGTTTATTTCACTGTTTCCTACTGTGAGCCTATTTGTAGAAGCTAGCTGGCTAAGTTACGCAAAAAATTTGCAAGGCATTTTGCAAAGCATTCCCTTGACACAGAGAGGCTGTACTCATTGATGAATATGCTAGCAAGAAAAAACTAGCCAGAGAGCAGAATGCTCATTTTTTAAACAATTCCTATTATATTCCAGGAAGCGGCGTAGTCACACATTGTTATCGTCATCAGAGAAGTTTGCTTTGTTGTAGTCATGTTTAAAACATATTTTATATCAGAATCATAATCATTGTTGGTAGCAAAAGTAACAGTTAACAAGATTCATCATTAATTGGATCTTGAACTTTGTAAAAAACACCAAAAGCTATATTAACCAGCGTGAAGGTATTTATAATGTTATGATATACTGACACAGCTTACTTATTCCACTGATCCGTATATGATCAGTGATCATATATACTGACATACTGAGTTCTGTTCAGTTTCAAGCCAACACTATTAATGTCTTTCGTAGAATATTCATAAGGTGATAATTCCTCAATTAAATAGTTACTTGATATTAACCTTTCCGATACCTCTGGTTCAATGTAGAAAAGTAATAGCAGTATTATGTCAGAAATATTCCACTAGAAGTGACTGTCAGGGGGAATGTCACTCTGAAGATACGATGAAATTTATATTTATAATTGTGTCATTGAATGACTCATTCCAAGTATATCGAAGGAAAATAATCAGCCTTTGTGGTCTTTTGATCATGTTTTTTTTTCTTCAACTACCTCTATGAATCAGTTATCTCTATTCTTGGTTAATTTATAATTTCTGTTTATTCATAAGGTTATTGGAATGAATTAGTGAAGTCGAAAGCATAGCCTTTTACCATAAACACCCTGTGCAATAGGATATTGTCATGATGCAGTACTCTGTGAATGTATGGAAAGATGCATTAAAGATGGGAGTAGGAACTCATGAAAGGGTTGCCCAATTTATTCATTTATTAGAGCTCCAACTTTTTCAATCCTACATATGCAAAGATTCACTTTTTGGAAGTGTTACAAAGACAGTATACAGCTTCAAAAATTTTTCAACGCTTTCTAGCGAATGGTTGAAATATGTTGGAAGAAACGGAAAGTTTTGTTACATTGAACAATTGAAGAAGGCCCGAAGTATTGTCTAAAGAAGTTATAAATCTTTAAAAAAACTTGAATCGCTTTTGTAAATGAGCCACTTTGAGTTGCATAAAACCATTCATCACATCTTATTCATAGCTATTTGTTTGTCCTCATAGACTGTAAATCATCCTTTTTAGTATCCTTCTTCATCTGATAAGTTTCATGCAAAAACTCTATTGTTGCTTCTCATAATGACTCTCAATGTTTTATGATCACAGAAGAATGTGAAATGGATGGGATTTATAACATTTATAGCCGTAGCTAAATGCTATGACAGTTATTGAGGGACAGTTATTCTAAAAATATTAGACTGAAATTAATGTTTCCCCCATTTGATTCAGTATCAGAGCATTTTGTAGAAAATATCCAAGAATCAAGAAGTAGACATGTAAGGATTCCTATATTAGGTAAATGAAGTATTGAGCATTAAATAATCGATCCTGTATGATGAGTATTGTTGAGTCTGTTGACCTTTTACTTCTTAGAAAAATCCCCAGTTTCCATTTTTAGAGCATATCTGCAACTGAGCTTATAAGAATTTTATTTATTCCTTTAATGAGATCAGCATCTAGTATAACTCATAATTGGACATTTCTTAGTGGTTTCTTCTTCTCCTCCGTATTCTTATCTCCCTTTATCTCTTTCAGCCTCCTTTTACCTCTACATGACTTTCTCCTTTGACTATTTTTCCAGTCAATGTATTCGACAGTTATCAAATAATATAACAGAATTTTATTAGCGAAATTCTCAATATAGCCTATATATTCTCAGATTTTAAATTTCTCAACAATTCATTGTTTATTTATTGTAAACTGAGTCAGAAGCTGTTGTGAGTGAATGACAATGATTCGAAGTTAATGCTATGTGTGGAAGAGGGAAACAGATGCTTGGCATTCTAAGCAAGTGCTTCAGAAGCTGGAATGTCATCTCATTTTCTTCACTGTCACTCCCATATTTCATTTCTCCTAATACGATTGCCTCTTCTGAAAATAACTCTCCCTTATTTTTCGCCGAATACTGGTGGAAAGCGTCATGAAGATAAAGACGAAGTTTGAAAAGCTTCGCGGCAAGAGTTTCACCCTTTCGAAAGTTGTTGAACTTTGTTTGATGTTATGCTTTCCGCTTGTTCTATCACGGCTATTATCACCAACTTTGAGACGCCGCTTTTAAAATTACTGATGACTTCCAACTTTGCTCTCGCGGTCTCATGTTGAAATTATTATTATTGCATTTAATTACACCGACTCATTCACGGTTGACTGCCGGACGCGCCAGTTTTAAAACGAATCTTAGCATTTCGGTAGTTCTAGGGTCTCTTTAAAAGGTGTTTTAGGCTTATGGATCGTTGTGACTCTACATTGTGCACGGAGACATTCTGTCAGAAATTCGATAAAAATCAATAATATCCAGAAATTTAAAAAACTGTATTCATAGGGTGCATTGTGCATGCATGTGTATAACTTTAGCATGCAGTATGAAAACCTTTGATGTAAAAACTGAAGTATGAGAAGTTACTGATTGGAGTATTTGAATAATTGAAATAGGCTGCAAAATCATCAGATAAGAGTGCAATGCGTTAGTACTATTCTTTGGAATGTACTTTTAAATTTATATCTTGAATTGAGAAGAATTGGTCATTGTACTTCAAAGTGGAATTCCTTGTGAAAAATTTACATAACCGAACATTTATGGAAAATCAGATTCTCCAATGTTGAAAATTTGTGAAGAAAGCAATATTGTGGGCGATAGCCTGTTGCATCTTTGCTTGATTGTATTTTGATCATCTATTTAATATTATAAAAGTCAAATATCAGTCAATCACTCAATTATCATCGTATCAAATACTATGTCAAAAAAGTTGAAATTAGGTACACCTGTTCAGTCGAGACCATAAATATGTCCAAAATTGACGTTTTTTCTAGCATTTCAAAACCTACTCGACAAAAAAGTTGAGATTTGATATGAATGTTGATTTTTTAATGTAGAAGCGTACTAAGAAAGATTCTTGAAATTTACCAAAAATACGCCCAAGTTTAACGTTTTCTCAGTGTTTTTCGACGTTCTCAAAAACTACGAGTCAAAAAAAGTTGAAACTTGGTACACTTGTTCAGTCAATACCCTAGAGGCGTGTAGTAAGAAATGGTTTATAAACTCACCAGAAATATTCCCAAAATTATTGACGCTCTTGTAGCGGTTTTTGGCGTTCTCAAGAACCCTAATTGACCAAAACTTCCAAAACAATTGAAATTTTGTATAGATATTCAGTTTTGGATCTAGATGCGTAATAAGAATAGTTTGACGTTTTCCTAGCATTTCTATGTATTACGTGGTCAAAACAGTTGGCA
Organism: Conomelus anceps; assembly: GCA_948455865.1. Classification (NCBI taxonomy): domain Eukaryota; kingdom Metazoa; phylum Arthropoda; class Insecta; order Hemiptera; family Delphacidae; genus Conomelus; species Conomelus anceps. The sequence continues at coordinate 77,237,737 of OX418216.1, read as the reverse complement.
AATTGTACTGTTTGCTGCTTTTGTAAAAATTCCCTCCTCCACCACCACGGGAATCCAGAAGGCGGAGCCCCCTGACTAGAATGGTCAAGGCGAGTGAAACGAGCCTATTGGCTAGTATTGAATAAATGACAATGAAAAGGACAAGAATAGTTGAAATAGTTAGAAATATCTAAGACGAATTCAATAGATAATATTGAGAAAGGAGTAGGTGAAAAGGAAATAAGACTAGCCTTTTATCAAAATATTTGTCTCCAGACTGCAGAGCCTATTAAAACAGCATAATTTATTTTATGTAACAAATTGAGTAAATTACTTTACAACACAGTTTGCTGTGATAGAAATAAAAAAGAAATACAGTTTATGAAAATAACAGAAAATAGGACGCGAGAAACCTTAAAAGCTGATAAATGAAGAAGAACAAGGGACAAGGGAACAAGATAGGCCTTCTGATGGAGTTATTGGTGTGAAATGATAGAATTTTCATAAATTGAAAACAAATACGGTTGAAAGTAAAAATCAGATAAAATTTTGTTTTAGGTTGGAGATAACTTAGAGAGCAAGAGTCTATTAGTCTTGAACTTAGAAATTCATGAGTGTGAGTGTGATTCACTCAAATGTGAGTGAATGCAGTTTCAAGAATATGATCACATTAGAGCATACCTTATTTCAAAAAGAGAGAGCATTGCAGTATTTATCGTTCCAGTAATTTGTTTTTAATTGTTTTTTATCTTAAATTCGACATAAAAGTTGAATTTTAGTAAATGAAGTAAAGTGGTAGCTTTCCTGATAAAAGATACAAAATTCAACTTATACATAACCACAATAGAAAACTATTAGCACAAGCCCACAAGTGTTCTAAACTAGCTAAGTGTATATGTGTAGCGCGCTGTTAGGAATGAGCACACATGATTTGTAGCTGTTTGCTAACAAAACAAGAGGCTCGAAGAGATGAGGTCCAACAAAGTCACTGCCTTGTGAACTCATGGCGCTCTCATAACCCACACCACAGCCCTGTGTACCCTGCACACCTCCACTACCCCGCATTGTGAGGTTTTGTTGCGGGGGAGGGGGTTGTCACTCTACTCTCACCTTCGCTAGTGGCCTAAATTTTGTTCCTGGGACTATAAACACCCCTCCTCCGACCAGCTACTATAATAGGACAACTCTCATGTACCCAAACAATAATCAATGACCTATGCCTTCGTGTTTATCGCTATCAGGATCCGATTACATTCGAATGTCTCCTGAAGCTATATATAGCTACTCTCAATATTGGGCTTCAATTTATACATCCATTTTCCATATACTCAGCCTTTGATTAAGCTACAGAAGGCAGTCACCCGAGTTAGTTGAAATGAAAGTAGACTTGCCCATTCTTAAGCGAAATCTATTTTGTCATTGCATTATTTGTTTGTATTTAAAGTTCTGGCATTATTTTACAGACAGAGCGGCAATCGTGGCTCTGGTGCAGCTTGCAACACAAGAAATGGTGAATTGTACTGCCTCGTTCTTACTGCACCCTTTTTCAAAAATGCTTTATTTCATTGGGCCAAGAATTTCTTAACAGTCTTCCAATTGAGATTGAAAACAGCAGGTTTTGATTCATTCAAAAGAGAATTGAGGGTTTTGTTGCTGGATTGATAGCCAGATGAGGTCGAAGATTTATTTATTTAGGATTTGAAGTTTAAATAAATTCACTGTTCAATAGTTTACACATTTTTATTGATAGTATTAAACCTCTTTTAAATTAAGATTTGGCATTCTTGCTACTCTACGGTGAGTGTGTGTGTATGTGTTTGGTCTTGTGCAGTGTCCCCATAATAAGTAGAGCATGAATCAGCTGACATCTTTAAAAATAAACTTACAACAGCTTTATTGAAAGAAATAAATAGATGAGTGAAGACGAATATATTCTTTAAAATTAATAGTTTTATTAAATAAGAAAAAATTATATAGTTCTTTATATAAAAAAATTATATAAACCACAGAAGGCTTTACGGGTTTGTACTCCTCTTTAATGGTTATCTACAGTTTTAGTCTGATGAAAATCCTCTTCCTTTTTTTTCTTTCTCTGTCTCTCTTAAATCTTATTTTCCTTTGTCGTTTTGGTCTCAAAATCAACCTTCACAGATTTTGAAAGAAAAGTATTCTTTTTTTTCAATGTCACATGGTCATCAGAAGTTTTAAATATTTGATATCCTGTACAAATAATTGAATTAAAATATATGACTCACTGCTAGCTCACAAGCTTATGCTTATGCTAGCATTATCTCATTATGATAGACTTAGATTTATGTTTTTGCTTTTTTGTATATTGTATTATTATCTCTTAAGTTTATTGAAAATTATAAAGATATTTAATTTGAAATTTGTACAATTGCTGAAAAATGAGAATAAATTGATTTGAATTGACTGGTAATTTGCAAAATTCGACTGAAATAAATCTGTAAAAATGTAAGTTGGTAAGCCCAACGGGCTGGAGAACTCGCTTGCAAACAACTAATTTTGGAAAGAGAAGTTCATTTAGGAAACTTATCGTAGGGGAAGGTGGTAACGAAAAACGGCTATTTTGAAGATACTGATAAAATTAAAATTAGAATATTAAAATATTAGATAAAATTCACAAGACATCTATCACTTGATGTTCAAGTTCATCGTTGCTCTGATATACAGATTTATTTTCCACAAAAAAGACCTACCGTACTCATTTACCATTGTAAATGATACTTTGTATCAGGGCAATGAAATGAGTGTTTCTATACAGTAGACATTATAATATTAGTTTCGTCATACTTGTAGGTTATGGACAGTTTACCAGCCACGGAATAAATGTGGTAAACAGTGGTTTACAGAAATCAAAAACAGCCGATGTCATTTGATGATTATTACCGCACACTTTGTGATAAAGAGCATCAAATGATTATTACTGCACGCTTATGGGTGGCTACTGGCTATCATTTCACTGAAAAACCATTTGGCCAAAAGCCAGAACAGCTGATCTAGGATCATTATTGCCCATTTCACCTTGACTTGCCGTGATTTGGTGTGTTGAGGTTTTGTTTGTATAACAATGATTTATAGTTCCTTATTTCAACTTATCTGCTCTTTTAGACTTGTATGACAAAAAATATCGTACGTAACTCATCCGGGAAGATGTTTACTATACTTGTACTTGACTTCATACATACTTGACTTCGTCGCGTGCGTTAACTTATCATACTCGTATGGAAACAGTATATTACGTTTCTAGGCTAGAAAGTAACGTTTTGCCGGTCGAGTATATGATAGTTCATGCATGAGGTGAAAGCTGAGTGCAGAAACATTAATATGCGAGAACCGGCTAAAGTTTACAGCCGTGTAATGTACGATATTTTTTGTTATACTTGATAGAAAGGCATGATACAATCAGCTGGATAATATGAGGTACATTCAAAAGTATTCAAGACAATTGAATCAGCTGCTTTATTTAGATTCCGAATTTGATGGGCGAATTCCCATATATATTAACCAAAATAAAGATAGCCTAGTGCAATCAGCTGGATAATATTCGAGACAGGTATTGAGTAATGTAATGAGTTGACTATATTTATACACATAATATATATATGTGAGTCAACAGAAAAAATTTTTCCGCACGCCATCTGTTTTTTCCTATCTTGTACAGCTATAAGGCCCTATTTGTCAGCTGATTTTTCTGATCTAGTACAATTATAAAGGCACTTTGCATTCGTGACAAATCTATGGAAAGTAGCTACTTTCTATCAAGTGTAACAAAATAGTTATTTATCTACGACCATGTCATAATGTATACATTACAGTTTCACAATTGATGCCAAATTGATGTCTTTTCGAAATGCTTTTTGAAACCCGTTGCATAATGAGCTCATTATAGTACAGGTTCTACATTATAACACGGGTTCTGGACCAATCAGAAGCATTTTTGATGGAATCAATATCGTAATTCAATATTGTGAAACTATCAGCTGATTTGATCAAACTGCTACACCAGCTGCTTTAACCTAACAATCTACTATAACTTCTCGTATTTGAGATGAGAGGTTAGGTATCTCTGACAGTCACAGGTAAAATGAAATTGTTTTAATTAAATGTATACTAGTGGTCGTAGATAAAATAGTGTATGCAACGATTTTATTTGGCCATTAAAGCACTCGTGAGATATTTATAACACTCGCATTCACTCGTGTTATAACTTACATCTAACTCCTGCCTTAATAAGGGTGAAAATAAAATCGTTGCATAAACTACTATTATGTATTAAGAGCGCGAAGCGCGACTTTATTGCTTGAGCCAAAACATTTACTGCGCGACGCATAGCGGAGCGCAGTAATTTAGCGAGAGCAATAAAGAAGCTTCACGCGCGAATTACATACAATATTTTTCCTACAACTGAAGTTCTGGATTCCAACACAATAAAAGCTTATAGTTTGTAACATCACAGACCGTGCGCGGATTTGGTTAGCGTACGCCATTGTTGAGGTTATGAAAATTTCATGGATTCCGTGATCCACCAATGAGAAGATATCAAAATCAAAACAGAAGCGTAAAGAAAACAGCTGGCGAGCGTAAAGTACTTTACCGCTTGCAGAGCAGTAAAAAGGCATTTTACAATTAGTTTTCAGTACGTAAAGAACTACGTATTTTATTTTCTTTATTTTTTAATATTTCAATAGCAGGATTCATTACTGTAAAAACCTAATCAATAATTATCAGTTAATAAATGTCTAATATCTGTTCAAAAAAACTCAATAAACAATGCACTTTCCAACTTCAGTTCAAATGAAGCTCTCTTATCAATAACATTCTTATGACAATTACTGTCGCAGTAATTCTCACACTAAAACGTTTGAATAGGCTTGTATTTATCGAGAAAGGTATCCAGGGCCTTCGATTTTCTAGTCTGTTATTGTAACGATTGAGAGTTTACCAAAATCGTCTAGAAGCATGTCTAATGCATTAGAGTGAGAAAGAACGAGCAAACAAAGAGAGAAACAACAAGCATCGATCTATCTACTTATCAGTACAAAAAATAGCAATGCTGTGCCTGATCAAACAACTCATCAACTTCTGCTCAGATCGTTTCACTCTGTAATGTTAACCAAAATTAATCAGCTAATTTGATGTGATGAAATTTGAGGACTTGATGTTTAGCTATTATTGACCTATCCAAAGAGACTAGAAAATCTGGAATACATTAATCAAATAATATGCCTTACCTTGATTCTGGATCATTATTCTCATTCAAATACAATAAATTATACCCCTGTCAAAAATCTGGCTCTCTGAACTTTCCCTCTGGATGAAATTATTCGCTTGTAATTTTAAAGATCACTTCATCATCACATTAACATGTACCGTTGGAATTCTCCATCATTGCCTTTGACAATGACAATTTCAGACATAGAATACTTGGTTGAGTATCTTGGGAAGTAGGGTGGAAAGGAATTTGAGAGCTGTCCATTAGTTGACTTTATCAATCTACTCTCCTTCATACTAGGAAAACCCATAAACTGGAAACTGGTGTTCATTCTGGAATAATCGCTGCAATCCTGTATATAGGCTTTGGCTTTCCATTGGCACAGTTGGTGTGAGAGCGAGCCGAGCGGAGTTACAGAACAAGTCTCAGCTGTTCCAAGCAAGTTAACTTCGGGTTCGGCCAAGTCGAGTTGGTAACCACCTAAAGAATAACTTTGATAATAAAGTGGATTTATGGTAGGTTACTTATCCGGCGATTGCTCCACTGTACCCAACCACTTCACTAACACTATTTTCCAACGCTTTTTCTCCATCTCAACTGTTATACATCCAGTTTCTCTCTCATGCACTAGTGTTACCCTTCCACAGAGAAAGATAAATTGTGAGAGTTCAAGGCTTTAGATCCAAAGCTTGCTTTCATATTGACTATGAACGTGGTCTATCAATAGCTGTTTATGCAAAGAATGTATTATGACTGCCTTTAAGCCACAAGTGAGATTTGTCAGGTTATTCGATGCACTCAAAACATATTACAAGTGACTTATGGGCACAATACAATCGTTGCATGCAATATTTTATTTATGATTACCAATACAATCACGTTCAATTTAACTTTCCAACCAATCACATAACTTACCCAGACTAACATAACCTAAAATTTGTGTTTGTTGATAATCGATTCTGGATTGAAATTCAAATTTGATTTCGAAATGTTTAAATCAGCTGATGTGACTATTACTTAAAATTAATTTTGACACTATGATGAAGAAACCTTGAGTACTGATTGGCCAATGTCAAAAAATCAAAGTAGTGTCAAAATAGCTTTATTATAAAACTGTTTTGATCAGAAGTGGATGAAACCAGCTGTTTTGAAATTAATTCCTAACCTCTGATATCTACTTTATAACGTAGAAGATGAAAACATATTGTTTTTTCAAAAATTAATAATGAAACCTATTATGTGGTTGTTTTTTAAAATTGATATAAGCTAAATTTCTTGCAGTACATTGATCTAGTCTAGAGCTGTGTACAGCCATATTATCACCAGAAGTCTTATATGACTTATCAAAAGGAGCTGAATCATGAAGAAGTCTTATAAGAAATCCAACATCCAACACTATCCAACAAGAGATAGGACTGTATCAGAATCTTGGTCTTTGTCAAAAATGGAAATTTGATGTTGAAAAACATTAATAATTTATTGTAATAGTTGTTCCTCGTTTATTATTTTTTCAAATAAAACTAATCCAAAACAACATTTTTCAATGAAATTTATAATCTATATCTATATAAATAAAATTAGAGTTTTGTCTGTACATTTATCAGAATTGTATATTTTTTGGTTATTTTTACGTTTTATACATTAAATAAGCCGAAAATAGTCTTATCTCACTTTCTGTCTGTCTGTCTGTCTGTCTGTCTGTCTGTCTGTCTGTCTGTCTGTCTGTCTGTCTGTCTGTCTGTCACGGCCGCAAAGGTATTTTTCGCGGCCTTCTCCTCAAAAACGAGAGCATCGATCGGGATTTTAGTTATTGAACAGTATTGAAAACATTATTGACAATGTCTTTAGCTATAAAAAACTAAAATAACTTTTTATTTAACAGAGTAATAAACGTTTAAAAACCAAGTACTGTGCGATTTTGGATACATTTTACGCGGCCTTCTCCTCAAAAACGAGAGCATCGATCGGGATTTTAGTTATTGAACAGTATTGAAAACATTATTGACAATGTCTTTAGCTATAAAAAACTAAATTAACTTTTTTTTCAACAGAATAATAAACGTTTAAAAACCAAGTATTGTGCGATTTTGGATACATTTCTTCCAAGTTTTATTACCACATAAGAATAAGAACAAATCACGTAATTTATCATGATATATCAATCAGCTGTTCTCGAATATAAATGGTGGGCCCTTCGCGGCGTTATTTACGCTGTCTGCAGACTTGCGTAGTCGGAGCATTGCAGTCTTTTATGAAACATATGACTGGTGAATCAAAGCTCATGTTATGTTTCATCAATTATTTCTTTGTTGAAAAAAAAAATTTCAAATTTCAATTTATCAAAAGAAAAATTAACATTTTAGGAAGGTGCGGTTTGTACCAGGCTCTTGGGAATTCGCCAGGTAGCACTATTATTACCACATAAGAAAAAATCACGTAATTTATCATGATATATCAATCAGCTGTTCTCAAAAAATATTCTCTCAGATACCTGTCACTGAATTGTTTACTTTCTAAGTTGTTTACTAAGGTCCCGGCCATGGTCCCGGCCCGTTCACACGATACAGTTTTTGTGCGGTACAGTAAATTTGCTGTATCAGTTATTTTGCAGTGCTTTCGTTTGCATGTACATTTCATATTGTATGTTCACACAATACTGTTTCGACTGGATCCAGTAAAAAAGCTGTTCTAGCCGATTTCTACATTCGGTTTTGTCTTCGAAAACTGTATCGCTAAAATCAGCTGTACCGCAAAATAACTATCCGTATCCGGTGGCACATGTATTGTACCAGTAATGGACATGGTGGAATGATACATTGATACATGTATCATTCCACCATGAGTAATGGATATGTTAAAACGATACGCTTATTATGCTGGGAGCAGTCTTCAGATCGTCAGCATTGATCTCCTTCATTGATATTCTTTAGCATTGATCTTCTTATTAGTGAATTCCAGTGTCCAGAAGTGGAAGATATTAATTGTGAAAATTTAATTTCTCTAATATATGAGAGACTCGCCTTGTGGGACAAGACTTAAGATTAATATAAAAATAAAGAGAAAAAAATGTGTGGAATATTGAAACCAGAATTTGCGTACTTTGATCAAAATTTAAGAGAAACCTTCAGTAAGAAACTTATTTGAAAAAATCTTACACAAATAAAAAAAATCCTGGACTGGAATAAATAAATCTGAACTGGAAGCTCAATGGAAGAAGGAGGAGAGCACAGCAATAAGCAGCAAAGCCGGACCGTGTGAACATCACAGTACAGTTGACGCCGTACAGTAAAAAAACCGTACCGCAAAAAAACTATCGTCTGAACGGGGGGGCCTAAGTTGCTAACAACTTCATGATCGTTGCTACCAAAAAAGCCGAAACATATTTAGTCTTATTTCTAAACATAATCCGTACGAAGGACGGGCACAATAGCTAGTAATAAATAAAAATGAATGTATGTATGTAAATGTATGTATGTAAGTAAGTATGTTCCTTATAGACTTCAAAACTACTTGACAGATCGGCATGAAACTTTCGGAATATGTTGTGTGAATATTGGGGATGGTTTCTGACCATAAATTTTAATAGGGGAGCTAATAATTATTATTAATTAATCCATTTTATAGACCTAACCTACTGAACTTGCCGACCAAGCAGCTTAAAGGGACAGCTTATAGAAGTCAACAGTTTTTAATCATATGGCAGGTCTCTTAGCGGCGTTATTTACGCTGTCTTTAAACAGCAAAAGACTTTGCACTTTGCATGTAGGCTACCGTACAGTCGGAGCCTTGCAATAAGTAGGAAACATGTGACTGGGTATGATGAAATGTAATTATGCCAGGTTGATGACATCTGTTAACCAACGCAGCTAGAAATTTGAAATGCAGCCTCAGAGGGAGGTGGCGAATAATAAAATAAAAACCTAGCTTCTACCCTTATAGTCGTAGGAGGTTTTAATTTGAAATGTTTCTTCATTCAGAGGTGGTGATCATGAAAACAACGAAGCCTCTATGATCAGCTGGAAGAGCCCTAGGACTAACTTCTTTCCTAATTTGAAATGTAACCTCAGCGGGAGGTGGCGAATAATAAAATCAAGGTGAATTTTTATGAGAACGCAGCAACGCGCGTCGGGCCAGCTAGTAGCTTTATAATTGCCGATGTTGAAGTTCCTTCTATTTATTTATTTTCTTATAGCCTCCATTGACCTCCCATAAAAGGAGTATTTGGAATTGTCAAATGTAAAGTTTTCGTAATATGAGACCTAACTTATTGATCTGTTGTTTTGCAACTCACAATGTGCCCTAAATTCTTTACTCGAATATGCTCAAACATGCAGGAGCTTTTCCTTAAGCTGAGCTCTGAATTGTTCGCCCCTCATTTCCTTGAGCCGTGATGAAGATGAGGCTTGACAACAAACACTTGGAACAGTCATACAGATTTTAGCTAAACAAAGGAGTCCAGGGACCAAATGAATCACTGCAGGAGTTTGAAGCTGCCATTGCTCGACTTTTGAGGAATGCATTTCCATCTGTTCATCATGAAAGTCTAGCAGTAAAAAAGCTCCTGAGAGGATTGAAGACACCGGAGACCCAGTGGTTGATGAAATTAACTTGATCAAATACCCTGAGAGATGCTATGGCACAAGCATAGAATTTTTGCAGTCAGTGCAGGCTAGGGATAAGCTTAGGGATATGGGAGCTGAAATGATTGGAGCAAGCACCATTCAGAAGATTGTGGAATTAGTCCTGGAATAGTTGGGAGTTGCCAAGAAGGTACAATGCTGTACTTATGGGAAGAAAGAGCACACCAGGAGAAAACAGAGAGCTGAAGCAGTAAAGACAGTTCATCAAGAAGGTATCAGTTGAAGAGATGTGAATACTCTCTCAAGGAAGTCCTGTAAAAAAATGCAAGAAGGGCATGCTGAGAAGGACTATGTCGGTTGCTGATATGGAGGAGGGAGACCAGGTTCAAAGGGACCGGAAGGGCCAGAAACATGCAATGTCTCAGAAACATTTGAAGCAAGGAAGACCAACCTGGCAAAATACCAACAAAAAACCTTCCCTCCCCCCTCAACTAAATAGTTGGGACCGCTCCTGAAAGAGGATCTGTGAATTCTCTCAGAAACTTCAAAACCAATGTGAGGGGCCATAAAATGAGTTTGTTACATGTTCAATGAGGTTGATCAACAATGTTCTCTACAGGAAGCCTCCAAGAGGGAAGAAAAGAGTGGTTCATTTAAATCACCTGACTCTATTTTGTGGAAGTAACAAGGCAGAGGAAGGAGAAGTGGCTCAATTATTGTGCACTACGTCCACATAATTTTGTAAAGCACATAAAGAAGTGTGTGAATCCACTGTACAATGTAGTACCTACATTGTATAATATTGTTATTAATTGGATGTAGTTATGAATGCAGGAGTTTATCTATCTTGATACCTACTATACTCAATAACTGGTTATAGATTCTCATTGTTAGAGTTTTTGACCAGTGAATCTATAGAAACAAACATACGCCAGGTCAAAGAGAGGATATCCATTCTATTGTTTGAAGAGCTCGCATTTCGGTTTGAGGATGAAAAAATGCAGCAGCAAAAGTTTGGGGAAATGAATTGGCAAACGTTCGATGGAAAAAGGAATGGAATAGTGACAGAGGTGGGGATTGATGAAGACTATGATGAGGAGTAGAAGAGGAGGTGGAGAATTATATGAGGAGGAGAGTACAAAAGTGGAGAATGTTGGAAAAGAGTAGAAAGAGGACTAAGAGAGAGACGGGTGGATGCATGTATGGATGGCAGTTCACAAAGAGATAATCGGGCCGTAGTTCGCCCTGTTTGAACAATGATTGATGCTTACATAGAGAAGCCGCATTTTTCGGCCCTGAGCTGGTTCAGTTTTGCTGCTTCGATGGGTGTATTTGAAATTTCAATGAGTTATTACTCTGTCATACAGCACACTGCACACATTACCTAAATAATATCCTTTAGTTAAAAAGTTTCTCAGATGAAAGATCTTTTCCTACATGGTAGCTAGGAAAACCTAATACCAATCATTTTGTCCGGTTTCACTTGAGCAGCTGAGATAACAAGATTTAGAGATGGTATCACAGATAACAAGATATAAATTTTCCATAATATCACCAAACACTTCATAATATTCTCAAATATTCCTTAGACTGTAATAAGACTTATCTCCAGATTAAGATTTATTTAATCGAAGAACTGTTCACTGTTCATGTTTGCTTGCTTGACAAATCGTTCATTCGATGGGCTTATAATCTCTGTGATCAAACTAAATACTTCCAGCGTTCCACATATTCGAAACATTTCAAGTACGTAACAGTATCTAAAATATGTAAGTAAAGTATTTTATCAAATGAGAAGTATGTAGTTCGACATTTATTTCTACTCTTTATTTATTTATTGAAACTGCAAAGAATAGGCTATATATGAAGTTACAATGTGTAACCTACGGATGGAAATGGAGGATATTCGTTTCATTCATAAATATGCAGCAAGTCTCGTTCAAATGCCAATAAAGCCACGTGTCTAATCTCCGTTGCTCAACAAGAGTCTTGGGGAAAAGTCTCAGACAAAACGTCAATAGCGATCTGCAGTCGGTTTCATAATCTTGTTGAAGCTTCGAAGTCTCTTTAAGATCAAGAATATTATCTCCATCTGGAGTCAGTCATTTTATCGACGTTGCTTTTAAAAACGCGGCGAGCGTTTCTCATTCGGTTATGACGCAATAAAAACACTTCCGCTCGCCTAAATTTGATAAAAGTGTCTATTCGCCGGTCCGCTTCATTGCGTACTGTTTCGGAATTCTCTTTGTTGCCCATCGTAAGCTGCTTACATTATACGTGGCGAGTTCGAGTTCTGAGCTTGAGCTACAGTCTACAGTTGGAGTCGACGTTCTTCCAGCTAGCTTATTGCCTCACCATAACGTTTACATGCGATCGCACTCTGCGCTGTTTCTATTATAACTAAAAAACCCTTTTCATGTCCAAGTGAGTGTGAGGTGTGACGTACGCCACCCCACTTCCCTCTTAGCAACCCCCAACCAACAACAACCTTCATTCCACCATTTTGGCAATCAGCAATGTGAACTGACAATTCTAAACGGGCGTCAAATGGCTGAGCATCATTCTCTTTATAAATGTCAGACATGATTCACTTCATTACTTTTTTCGAGGTCACAGTCTGCTTTCCTACTATCGGCATGATGATTAATTCATTTCCAAAAGATTTAGAGGGGAGCAGGGCAAGTTGATACAATTTTCCTCGTGTTTTTCTTCCTATTTACATTATGACATTTTACATTATGATATTATACTTCAATGTGTTGCGCATTTCTCCAAAATACTAAATTTCTGATTGAATTTATACTTTTTTTTAAATTGACATTCCACAACAAGTGCATAAATGTTTCCCACATGGCGACAAGTTATAACAAGCTGGGGCAAATTGAGACAAGTGTATTAATAATAAGCAAATCGAGATTGAGGTAGCAAATGTTCATTCTATGAGAAACTTTTCAATCTATTTTGCAAAAATATTTAGAAAAGTAGAAATTAACGAAGAAAAAGTTATTTCACAGAATTTAATTAGAAAAATGTTTAAATAAGTCAGAATCGAATTTTTCTATTGGGATTCTCCCTCAATCAGCCTCTCTAATATAAAAAATAAGATAGAAGAAGAAATAATTCCATAATGCTGGGCTATGTTGATAAGCTGTATTAATGTGCCCAAGCGAAGTGTATCAACTTGCCTCCAATGAATACTTGTTACTTGAATTCAACTACCTCCAAATTAAAAAAGGCTCGATAATTGAAGCTATCACTAAGAAATTAACCATAAAATTCACTATGAGCTTTGCTAACACTCGTAAGAATATTATCTTGTATGCATTTAGACTCAAACACAATTTTTAAAATTTACTTTGCACATAAAAACAAATTTTTAATGATGGAAAATTTTAGAGTGACCTGTTTACAGTAGGGCACTGCTCCATGCTAGAAGCTAGGTTCCACTTACTCACCACCTATATAAGCTAAGGCTCACAACTCTTCCTGTATCAACTTACTCCCATGTCAACTAGCCCCGCTCTCCCCTACAATTTATTATTACTCTCTAATGCTGAAAATTTCTATACGAGCTTGAGAGTTTTTGTTTGTTATTTTATTTATTTTATTTTTGTTCTCGACTAGGGGCGATTGTTGCTTTTATCAATAAAAATCATTTCCTAAGAGGAAGAAGAAAGCATAGCAAATAAAGTAGGAAAGAGAAAAGAATATGGGGAAGAAATATGAAAAATTAAAATTCAAACTTGGATTCATCACACGCATAGAACTCTAAGAAAATATTAAAGTAGAATCAAGATTTAAAACTGATTTTTTTCATAACATGAAATTGAAAAACCTTGAGAAGTAAATGGAAACTGAAGTATTAGCAAATCTGTATTTGTTTGGAATGTATCAAATAACAAACTGTTTTTGACAATTTAATAATTATTATGAGTGCAAATCAGCATTTATTTCTGATCACGTGAGGATAGGGCATGAAAAGTCACACTGGAACATTCATCACCCATGCATGAGTAGCAGAACTTTCATATTCTCTAATTATTGAAAAATATAGATAATATTACCTCTAGGTTAGATATCAATTCAACAGGAATGGTCACTGCTTTCGAACTAAACTGGAACTTGAAGTCTTAACAATATCGATTACTTGTTTGTTTGAATATGCGCTCTATCTATTACATTTCTTGATGACGTTTGAACGTCTGAATAGCAATTCAACTCTGAAGACAATCTGTTATAAATAGGACATCATTCAATGCATTTGATGGACATTATTGAAGCACATTTTCAAATCGCCAACTCAAGGGGAATACAATTCCGGAACAAACACTGATTGAACGGCATCTAAAACTTATCCAAGTTTGGTTAACTCGATCTAGACCTACAAGTTCCGTGCTTTGTCCGTAAACTTCCATTCCCGATAGCGAGAAGAAAGGCTATGCACCAAGATGCAATCTAAGTTCAATGGTTTCCAAACTTGAGATTGATTTGTTCTCGGACTGTATAATTTGATAATTCATTCACCGGAGAAATCTTGTTGAGTTCTTTTCTCACCTAAGCATCAAGATTTTATGATTTTTTCCCGATGATTGCCACATGATCCCAGGACTTGTTTGTGACTAATGAATGAGGTGACATGCTTCGTTCCAGGGCTGGATTTAGGATCTGTGGGCCCCTAGGCTCAGCTTGTGGGGGTCTGGGGGGTATGGAATAATTTATTAATTTTGTAAAAATTAACTTCAAAATTGCGTTTTAAAGGCCTTTTTTTTAGGCCCATTAAATGAGAAAATCCCTATTTTTTGAGCATAAAATATTGATAAAACCAATCCGGTACTAAGTTGAAGATTTAAAAACAAATACAAATCGCAAATCCAAGAAAGTATTAAAAATATTTATAATGATTTATTGAAGACACGTTCACTTTGAGATTGGGAAAATATACAAAATTATACAACTCATTTTTTTAAAGTTACAATATTTACTTGAAAAATAAGTTAAATAATTTGAAATAGAGTAACACACATACGTACTACTACTGCTACTTGATCTAGTCTAAATATTTTGCATATTTTCAGTCAATACATATTTTATTTGCCAAAAATCAAAAATTATTTACGATCAACTGCCACTCTCAAACAAAGTATACAAAATGTAGTACGTTAAATTATTATTGTAACAACGGTAAAATAATAATAGTAATGATAATAATAATAATATGAATGGACATAACCAAATATTATTTACAAATACTGTAGTATTGAAAAACATACAGTAGTAATCTAGATAATATTTTCATAAATTTCATATATTTTTTTGGTAAATGATTTTTCTTAAGAAAGTAGGAACCGTACAGACATATCATTATCTATTAAAATGATATTTTGTTATCAGAAATCAATTAGTACTCACAGAAAAACCATGTGTACAGTAATAAGATTGGTATAATTATTTGGTATATCAATTGGTGATTTGGTATATGATTGGTATATATTATTTTATAAAATAATAAAAGATCATACCACAAAAGATTAGTATATTATCATGGAAATTGATTACACATAGAATACATGTACAAATTACAATTGAATCAATTTAATAAATTAACAAGATAGAGTCGTTATTTGAAAACTTCCAATCCAAGATAAAAAATTGTGTGTGTTATATTGTACAATAAAAAATCAAATTTTCTACTAATAGATCAAGTAGGCTACTTGATTTTATGAAAAATAGATAAGTCTTGGAAAAATATGAAAATCACATCATTTGATAAAAAATAGATGAAGAGATACTTTTCAAAATTTACTAGATGACAAAGTTTAAGTCTATTTTAAATCGTTTTTATTTCATTTTTTATATATTTGGAACAACAATATATTTGCAACAACATAGCAATATATTTGAATCGACGAAAACATAATTAAATATCAACTCACAAAAATATGGTTTGTATTGGACATTCGTGAGCAGTAAATTGAATTAAATACTTGCATTTGAATGTTTCAACAACTCATATAAACTTGGAAAACAACTTGGTTGATCGCATCATTTAAGATAGATTCTACGATACCCTTGTTACTTTTTCAATAGATTTTCAAATAATTTACATTTTAATATTTTCGTTATTCAAGTAGAATGCCTAAATTCTTCAATAAATCTAGTAGCAGCAATATTTTTTGGAATTCTTATTTATAGCTTAGAAATCTAGGCAACCGTAAAGGTAGTAAAGTTTAATACTGTACTTTTCTAAGGTCCTATAAATAAGATTTGCTACAAAGGTAACAAAACTATATTATTGCTATAGTAGCTACTGTACTTAGAAATACTTAAATTACTTAGCTACTACTGATTGGTTTTCTTCTAAATTTTAAATCAATAAAGGTACTAATTACGTCATCATAATTAACCTGCTTCAAGATATCATTTTCGATACTTAGCAAAGATAGAAAGTTTAGTCGATCTTCTGTCATACATGTTCTGAGTCTGTTCTTTATTAATTTTAGTTTGGAGAACGATCTTTCTGCTGAACAATTTGTTACCATCAAAGACAGGTACAACCTTAATGTGACATCTACATTGGGCAGGCAATCCTTGAGATTATTATCTAGCAACATTTTATACAACCATCCCTCCTTACTCAAGACTTTTTCTTTTTTTTTTTATTCATCACGATACTGCTCAGAAAAAGTCTTGAACTGCGCCAGTTCTTTTGCATGATCATCTTCAAGATCGTTGTTATATATGTCCACTAAAATATGTCCACACTTTAGATTCTTACTTGCTACCTGCACTTCTTCCCCAGAAAGTTCATGCAATTTACTGAGAAACCCAAAACGTGCTTCAACTTGTTGGTATGCTTGCAGGGGACCGCGACAAACCTTCCCAACGACAAACCATCCCAACGACAAACTATCCCAACGATAAAGCCTCCCAACGACAACCTGGTCCTGATTTTCAGGACCAGGTTGTCGTGTGCACGCAGCGTCAACCTGTACCACTCTGGAAAGTGGACCAGTTTTTTAGCCCGGTAGATGTTTTAGCCCAGCTGCATACGATTTTGCCGCCATTGGTTTAAACCAAGTAGTGTTAACGCTTTTCGCTGCTCCTTATGCACATCATTCAGTAAGCGAGGCATCTACCTCGCACAAACCTTTGACAGCTGAAGCTCTTCATAATGCTGTACACAGATGTACGGCTTAATTCAATGTTTGGTGGCAATTGATGCATGATTTCGAATGTGATGCGCTTGTCGGAACCAACAATGGCTTGCACAGCAGCAATGCAGTAGGTCGCCGGGTCGGCCACTTCGCTCATCGTGCACATTTTACCTTCCTTCCAAAAACATTACTCGCCAAAGATCAACCATTTGTACAGACAACCAGACATGACATTTTCACCATACACATCACCAATCTGACTAAATTGCAGAGGCAGTCAAATTTCTTGCAGTCAAAAAACTCATAAAAGCCAAAACATTCTCAAACATCATAGAATTTTTTTGTAAATCAAAACTACTCATGTATGCTCGCTCAAAGACCGCTATTACACAATCACTTATAAGATCAGAGATTTAGGATCATAGATAGGTCTAATCTTTTATTTATTTACTTTTTAGCTAGCAATATCTTATGAAGCATTTCTATTTTATTCAATAATAGTGAACAAAAAAATTAGCTACCTACTAACAGAACACAGTGATTTAACACAAGCAATATTTCATCTCAACACATACTATGCGGCAGCAAGGAGCTTCCGCACATAATTATGAAATTGGTTATTATAGGAACTATAGCAAGTTGTTTATTGAAAAATAGCTTATTTTAGACTCTACTGTAATATAATTGTCCAGTTAGGCCTAGTGTTCTTATGTACGATGTGAACTGAATAATGAGAGTATCCTATGGCCGGTATTCCACTATAAAATATCTTATAAAGATTCTTTTAGATCTTTGACAGTGTAAAATGCCATATTTTCAAAAGCTTTTTTTTAGGATGAAGCCCACATAGGTCTGAGACCTGTGCGTGGGTAATGAGTTGGATGATTGTGATTGATGAGCTGTACCTACGGTTTTAGGTGGGTTCCAAGCTTAATAGTTGCCAACACAAAAACGATGGAAAAAATATAATATGACCAAAACCTTGATGGTCTGGATCAATCCCCTCCCCATTGTTGATGACTTGAGAAAGTTTCTAATGGACTATTTACAGAACTTCATGGGAAACCCCCAGGCACCCTCTTTTTATAGGAGACTTTGCATCCTGTATCTCGTAATGTTAATTTATCATAGCTTAATTCGTGACCCGTTTTCTTAGCTCCTTTTACACTTACAAATTTCCAATTTTATGCGCATCTATTATTAGTATTATATTTACATGACATTTAAATTAATTGTAAAGTAATTTTAAGGAAAAATTAAAAATTTCGCACATAAAAGAGCAAAGGGTGAAGTCTAGTGTTAGCTGTTTAGGAATTGGAGCGACTGTAATAGCCAAGGATGGCTAATAACAATAACTGACATCTCAGGCTTGAGGTACACTGACGACCCAATCGCTCAGCGACCGAATCTCAACAATGGGTTCCATTGATGAAAATTTATAAATTCATAAAAATTTATATTTAAATAAATTTAAAAATAATAATAGCGTCTAGTTAGGAATAAAATACAGTGTCATGCGTAATCGAAAACGTTGTTTATGCAGATTAGCATAGTTAGATTTCTTAATTAATCTGTGACCATAGCAACGAGATGCTATTTTTAGGCTCAAAAGTTTTTATAAAAAATTAGTATTATGAACTATTTTAACACTTGTTAGTGTTTCGTTTCAAGTGAACTTTTAAATTAATAGTGGTTAAGTGAAAAAGAATCATTTTGTTATTTTTTTAGCAAATCTAAATATTTAGAGTTTGTGTTAACGTCAATGTTTTGAACAATGTAACATATTATTCAAAATTTGTCAAGGGAGCAGTTTTGGACTTGATTCTGTTGCACCTTCACATTCGTTGTAAATTTTTAACTTTGTTTTTTAAATAAATAAATGACTCCGCATCGTCCGTGTACCTCGAGCCTAGTAACTACTCTAATTGAAAAATCCTCTTGAAAAAATCTTGGATACCCTAGCACCCCTGGCATATGTCCTCTACATAAATAATAGCTGATGACGCCCATGGATATGAATAATGTTTTTTAATCGCATTACATGGCAATACACTAAACTAATGTAATTAATATTGACAAATCTCATACAAAGATAAAATATGTGATTTAGTATGTGAATTTAACGACTTGCAGTCAAATATTCATTGAGAATAAGTAAAATTTACTTACTCTGTACTGTAGGCCGAGCGCTTTCGAATCTTTGATATCCTCTGAAAACGGATCTCAAAGATTCGAAAGCGCTCGGCCTACAGAGTAAGTAAATTTTACATATTCTCAATGAATATTTGACTGCAAGTCGTTAAATTCACATAATAAGTTAATATTAACAACGCAGTTCGTCATGGAACAAGAAATCCAGGAATAAAATATAATATATTAGATAACAGATAATGCATCACATAAACATAATTATTTATATTCTACACTTATAGCAATCTGCATAAAAATGTTACATAAATAAGACATGCAACATAGGTATGTTATATCAAATTGGAGTTGGCTAAAAGGTTACTATTACCATGGAGTACAATGCCATACTCAACTATGCTATGGAAATAAAGCAAAATATATAGCGACTTAAATAAATCATTCAGGGACAACATTTTTTAACTGTCCACGATTAGACCCTTGACAACCTGCCTGTATATTGTATGTCGCTTTCTTATAATGATTCAACAATAGAGGATGCACAAACAGGCCTGAAAGTGTTTTTTTTTTGTATTCTTTTTGGTCAAGGCAAAAATAATATGATTTGAACCTTGCTTGAAAATGACGACTTGTTACGAAATTAAAAAATATCGATATAATTAAATATGGTCGATATATCGGAATGTCGACCTTGGATGATGGAATATCGATGTATTGGAACGCAACTTGCAACAATCGATATTTAGGATCGATGATCCAGCTTGCCACTGCACATGAATGACGAACTGAACAACTCCGGAATGTGGACTTGTTTGTCGTTGGGACAGGTTGTCGTTCCTTGACCAAAACTCATTTGGACCAGTTTGTCGTTTGCATGCAGCGCCAAACTGAACCACTCATATGGAATGTAGACTTGTTTGTCGTTGGGAAAGTTTGTCGTTCGTTGACCAAAACTCATCAGGACCAGTTTGTCATTTGCATGCAGCGTCAAACTGTACCACTCAGATGGAATGTGGACCAGCTTGTCGGTGGGACAGTTGGTCGTTGGGACACTTTGTCGGCAGTGTGTAAATTGAAATGGACAAGTATATCGGTGGGACAGTTTGTTATCGTCCCGCTTGCAGCTGCAGCCTCTTGTGTAATGCTCGTTCTAGTTCGTCAATGAAAGGAATAGAACTTCCTGTTCTAAACCTATTTGAAGGTGTCAAATCTAATCTAGAGGCTTGGGCACTGTCCAGGGTGGCTAAACGTACATTTGTTTTGTACTTACGCTTTTCCTCATATTTTTCACCATCAACTTCACATTCGTATTCCTCATAACTATCTCGCTTACTTTACTATCTCGCAACCTGGCGTCTAGCCTATGTTGTCTGTCTCTGTCAACGCAGCAGTGTCCATGCAATTATGATCTGATTACATTTCACAATGTAGACAGAATAAATTTAAATAATTTTAAATTAGAATAAATTGAAAAATAAACACAGTTTGTGTGACCATTTGACTTTAGTATGCTAGTATGCAGGTTCTTTAAAATTTAAATATTTTTTTTGGTGCGGGCCCCCATGTGGTGTGAGCCCCTGGGCGCGCGCCTAATTTACCTGTCCTTAAATCCGGCTCTGCTGCGTTCACATCCGTCCAAATCAAAATGTTATATAACATTTTATAAGACACTGTTTTTACTCATATCAACATTTTTAATTTTCATAGCAATGTTACATTACAACTTAGTTATAAGACATTTCTCATCAAATTTTGTCGCATAACTTTGTTACATAGTGTAAAGGCAGCAGATTAATGATACTAAAATTCCAGGAATTTATTATCGGGAATCAAACCTGTGACTACCGAGGTAGCTGTGAGGATTCATGAACACTCGGTACACGAACCTGACATTTTGGTTCCAATGTGTTGAAGACAAATTCAAATTTATGTAGGATTGTGTATATTCATGCATCCTATTTAAAATCGTATCAGCGAAAATTGCATGCATTGCATTGTATCCAAAATTTCAGGTTCATGTACTTTTCCTTTAGAATCTAAAGCCTCGGTTTCGAACTATTAGGAGTCGACTACAGAGCAGAAATACACTTCAACAATTGATGCATCGCTTTCTCTATGCAGTAGACTCCCTCTAGTTCGGTCACCTCGGGACCGGACCACCAGCCGGACTGCGAAATGGCCGGATTTACCGCAGTTTTTATCAAAATTGAAAATAACCCTATTAAATGCATTATTAACGTCTCAAAATCAACAAAAATCGTTGTTTAAACATTCTTACAACATTATGAACTTCCCAAAGATAAACTTTTGCCATCTCTTTGTTAAATTGTCATTTTGCGAGATACGTTTTTGTAACATATAATAGTGTTGTGAACAGGGCAAAGGAGAAAGAAAGAACAGTGATTTTCGTTGTTGACTGCTCTGTCAATATTGATTTTCGGGAGCAATTAATTACTCTCCTCTTCGCCTTGTAGTTTATTTTTTGACACTTTTATGATATTTACTTAGAACGTTGCAGAAAATTCTAGGTGTTTAATTGGAATTTAATGGAATCTTATCGAATATTGTGGAAACTGCGAGAGACCTTATCTGTTTATTTAGAATTCGATAGAGAAATCTCCGTCTTTCTAGTTCAAATAAAAACCTATTTAAAGCGAGCGCTTGAGAAAACGTTTAGTTCAGTCTTCTTTGAAATTTGTCGAGATAAACAGGTAGTGACAGTTCTGTAGTGATAATTAATTACCGTATATTGTGCCTTCAGTGAGAGTTCTTTTTAAATTTATACCAGTGGATTATACTCATAGGTATTATTGTATTACGGACTTGTGCTATGTAAGTTAACTGTTCTTTTTTGACGTTCTTCTTGAATTATTGGACAGTCTATTAGACAGTCACTATTTAATATTAGATCGGCCTTTTGACATTTAGTGATTGATTTTTGTACAGTAATTTTGCAAACTCTCTATTAGTTGAACAATATCGATTTATCTATTTTTGATTGCTTATTTTTGTGTAAGACATTACTGATCACTGCTTGTTTTAGATTATTTGTGTAGATAAAGTGCGAGTAATGAATTTAAGTGTTGCCAGCGTTTTTTTAGACATAGAACCCGTAACAATATTATGAAGTCAATATCAATACTAAGCTGATTAAACTGAACAGAAAAACAAATTACTGTATGTACTGTACAGAACAAACTGAATATTTATTGTAGGATTGCACAAATTACAGTACTTGAAAACTAATGAAAATTAAAAGAAATCCGTTATTATATTTTCCTTTTTGTGATGAAGAGTCTCCTCCCAAGGCCGGCCGGACCATCCGGTAACCGATCCAACCGGAGCCGAACTAGAAGGAGTCAACTGTATCTAATGAATCAATCGCAGTGTATACCAGCCCTGTCTGCTGTACATCTGTCCAAATCCGTGTAGTTGGGACCCAAGGCTTCAGTTGACATTCATTCTCTTTTGCCGTAAACTGCTCAACCAATTAAATAGTATGGAAATAGGTTGATCAATGGAAAGTTCATCTTTATCATAAGAGAAAGTAGTGGTGCATTCGTGTGTATGTTTGTTTTTATTTTTTGTCCCACGCATTTCACAAAAAACAGCAACGATTTGTAACACTAAGTTTTGCACATAGCTTCCTCTAAACTTGATTCAGTGCACCACAAAAACAAATTTTTGTTTTTTTTCAGAATTTTCAAAATTTATGTTTTATTTTCAAAATTACACATGTTGTTATTGGATCGTATGATAGTCATGGATTGTCTTAATTATCGTCGTTCATAGGTCCAACAAAGCTTTTAGACCGGTAGGTAGGATTTCCAATTTCATTCGCCAGGTCCGAACCGTGCAAGCATGCTTGCTTCTCGCGCGAAGGTCCCGGTTTCAATTTCTCTGTAGGGCGAAAATATTTTGTTCACAAATAATGTGGTTGAAATTATTCAATTTGCATCATTTCCTTCTCATAGTTTGATCTGAATTCTAATATTCTTATAAGAGAAACGTCTATACTATCAAACTATTATACTAAGGAAAAACAATTATTTCCATTCTAACCAGCATAATGAATAAATTTGAAGCTTAACGTAATAAATATTAATACAACTCAATTCATATCGTTCAGGTTTGAACGGGAATCTTATGAAATTATTTTTCCCTGTTGAAAAACATGAAACTAAGTTACTTGAATTTAAATTTTTTGGAATAATAAAATTGTATGATCCAAAGTTAAATTAGATTGAATTATTAAAAAAAAGCCGATTCCTACTTTCTTTTTACATTTTTCAAAATTAATGTTTTAATCTCAGCATTGTTGTAAAATAAGAAGTAAGCAAGAGACTCACAAATCAGCTGATACAACATGATAATTATGTCGCTACGATGTTGCAGCTGCTAATTCCTTTGTAGAACTGAATTGCCATTTCAATTATTCTCGATTACATCTCAACTCAAATACAAATATTACTAAAGGTTTTTTAAAAGCGAGAGTTCATTTCCATATTTTTTAGAATAAATAAAGGTTATACAATCTAAAATCAACCTATTCATTGTATTTCTTTTGAAAATTTCCTTTTCATTTGTTAAAGAGAAACTCTAAACTGGATTCCAGGGCAAGACCGGGTGAAATGCTAGTATCAACTATACGCTGTTCAGGGAAAAGAGAAACAACGATGCGCGTGCGAGAGTGTATCTTCGAACAATAAGACCAATTCACAGTAGTGTAATAAGTGAACCGGTAACGAATCGCATTAGGAGCCCTCAGTGTGACACTGCGACTGTGATACCCTAAGTGTAAACTGGTAGAAATTAATCGTTCTGTCTTTAGTTGGTATGAGTCATCACTTTTTCACTCACACAAACGCAAACGTCTGCTCTTTGCAATGAAGAAGCTTTCCATCAGACGATTTTCAATCTATTATCATACTATTCATCTCTTGATGTATGGTACTAGATTAATTTTCTGTTCTAGTTTAAAAAAAATAAGATTATTCATATGCACCCGTTTATAGGGTGCATAGTAGTGACAACACTGCGAAGAGAGTCTACAACAGATTGTTAAAGTAATATGTGCACAGAGAAATAAAGAGGAAGCCAAGCAGCAACATATGTGCGCTCGAATATAGGCTTTCAGATTGGGAGAAGTTGAGACGGCCAGCTTGCTGATATTGCGGCGCGGATAGCTCTGCTGACTCAAGTGGTGACCGTTCCTGGTGGGTTATCGGGGGGGGGGGGCTGTTAGTGAGGTGGATTGGGGCGGAAGGAGGTTGGGGATTGTCTAGTTCGACACTGAGTGGCGTCTTTGGCGGGCTGACGCCTCGGTTAGGGGTCGTGCGATGCCAGGTGCTGTCTGACATCCCTCGCCAGTCTAAATCAGCCCCCAAACAGTTTCCACTACTTCCTGTAACGGCCTCTTTCAACAGGTACTCATGAATTCGTTATAGAAGACGCTACACACATGCACACTCTCACTAGCCCTTCCCTTCCACTCACTGCATACTTTTGTTGTGAGCTTTCCTCGTCATAGTGCAGTACTTTAATTCTGATGCCGGAGAAGTAAGTAAACCATACCAGTTACCACAGCTGATGAGTGTGGGCAGAATAAAAACTCATCGCTCAGGTACTTGTAGATAAAGTAATTTTGAAATAAAGAAAATTTAATTGAAAAAATAACAATGATTTGAGCTTTGGGGAAGTAATGTGCCGGGTATGTCCAACGAGATGAGATAAGATACGAGCACTTGGATTCTTCCTGTAAGGGTGACCGCTTCGGTACGGCTGAATAAACTCTTCTTTGCTGTAAAATCAGTTTCTATCAGTTCGGAACTCACCTAAAACTGTTCGTTCAACTCATCAATCAACATCATCCAACCCATTACCCACGGTCGGGTTTCAAACCTAAATGAGCTTCATCCTCTGAAAAAATTTAACTGTATTGAAGTTTCTTCGTCAATAAATCCAATGTGTACACTCTGCCATTTAACCACGTAGAGTAAAAAAATCAAGAGTTTAATTGCAGAGGTGAATCATGAACCATACTAAGAATCAATGGATATAGATCGCTACAATTATTGGAGCTACAATTAATAAAAGTAGAAAAAATAAGTTTTGAGGTCGACCTGGCGCAGTTGTATAGAAAGAGTACTAGATGCCTACTAACTTGATGGACCGAAGTTAACTGTGTATTGATGTTGCCTATATAGCCCCTTGAATACAAGAACATTCCGTTAACGTCTGTATCCCAATAGATAACGTTATCCCAACGTCTGGGCATCTCCACTGTTCATTATGTTGTTGAGAAAAATTATACACATAAAGGTGTATATATCTTCAGCCGATACGAACCGTGGTTAAGTCTTCAGACCTCAAGATAATTTTCTGGTCCAAAGAATTTTCTGGATCACATGTAATTTTTCTTAAAGTTCCAATATGGAGTGAAATGTGTAAAAAATCAAAGGTTTTCTGCCTATCTTTTCTTATTATAGTTTCTCACGATCTAGTTTCCCGAAATGTAGAATCATTTTGACCTGAATAATAAATAAGCGTGACATTTTTCTATGAGATTTTGATTACGTGAACAGTAATATATTCTTGTTTATTGTGCTTGACCATTGTGGTTGGAGTACCATTGAAGTAGCAAGTGATGGAAACACCTGTAAACAGATAAAACAATACTTTGTCAACCGTAGGGTCAAAGAATACATTCAGCTCAAAAGGATACCACTAACTACAGGATATCCTGGCACTAAATATTTTAGAGGTATAATGCAACTGAGCTCTCGTAAGGAAACGTTCCCCGAACGTTTAAGGCATGTTTCGAAAACATTTTTGTTCTGAAGGCATTAAAATTGAATCCATTTTTTAGGTGAGAAACCTTTTAGCTGGATATTGATATCCAATCAGCCCGTTCTTAATTAACATTCAGCTATTAATCTCGCTGGTCATTTTGCTCTTCGTCTGAAAATGAAGTGTCTAACAACGGCGTATGCTTCAACAAAGAATCACGCGCACTTGGGGGGGGGAGCATCAAAGTTTTGAACTGAAAACCTGTTAACAGCTCTGGAAACTGTTTAAATTAACTGGGCACTGCAGCTGTGATGGTGAGGGTGGTGAAGGAGTGCTCTGGGCAGCGTAGAGGTGTTGATTAATGGTCATAGAACCTACAGCCGAACCCCCTTCCCCACACAGCACGACACACCGTCCAATCAGATCTCTCGGGGAGAGAGAACTACGCCCACTCCCCTCACCTATCGTCAGCACCTGGCTCCGAAACATCGTAGCCAATATTTAGAACAGACTTTTGCTCTGGTACTTGCTTCTCACACTGTAATCCGATACACATTAGTTAGATTGTTACCTAGTTTCGAGCTAACACACTCTCACACAAACACAGATTCCCTTGAAAACTCAATCTAGAACATGAGCTTCATCGATGATCGATGTCTTTTCCACGAACGACTCATGTTATCTAACAGGAATTCCTAATTACATCATGGACAGTCATTATAGTTGACCTCGCTCGATTTGACTGGAAGTGAGAGGCATTTGGGGATGAACGAGAGTGAGTTATCAAACAACGTCCACTCTTGACGTTTAAAACTGTATGGAAGCGTCGATTTTAATAGTCCAGGTGAGCCGTCAATAACAGAGGTCTGATAATTCTTCAATATCATGAAATGTTGGAAAATATTTGGGCTCGAATATCTTCCATGGATTCCGAAAATGTTACTTTGAACTCGTTCAATAGAACGAGACTAGAAAATATTAGGTCTAGAAAAGATTCATAAATTCTAGAATTTACTTATTTACTTATAAGAAAGTGCAATGCTGTTTGTAAGAACGTAAAATATTGTGTGACAAAAAAGTAATTATCTTTTTTTGGGGGAGAATGGTATTTGAGAAGAATATATTGTAGTTTATTTTTGTCGTGTAAACTGCAAAGAGGAATTAGTTTATAACGAGCAATTGAAATGTTATTGGCAGTTGACAAGCACTACATTTTGCTCATTCCAAAAACGATGTACTCTAGAACGGCAATTTGATTATCTAAATTGATAATCAACGACAATGTGGGATGAATGACAAACTGGAATTGAAAACCTCTAAATCTTATTTTCTAATATCAAATATCGTTTGTGATCAAAAGGCTCTCTAAACAGTTGGAAAACTTGAGCCTAACAGAAAAAAATCATCCCTTCCATCTTGTACCGAATTCCCACATTTTATTTGCACTTTAACTTTCTCTCATGCGTAAATTTCCCAATGTGTATCATTTCAGCAAAGAGAATTTCGGGAATTAAGACTAGAACAAATAGAAAGGATCAGTAGAAAGAAACGTTTTTGTCTCTAATTATAGCGTTTGCTTGTGGAAGCCGCCATGTGATGAGATAGAATGAGGAAAGACTTTGAGAGAGTGAGGCATTGAAAAAGAAAAATACGGTATCGTAGAATGACGAAAGAAAAAGAGAGAGAGAGAGAGAGAGTGTGTGTGTGTTTGAGTGAGGGGAAAGAGTAAGCTTGAAAGAGTGGGAGTGGATGACAGAGGGAATGAGAGAAGTGAGTGAGCGCGAAAAAAGGATCGGGCTGTTTCAATAATAGTGTTCGAAGAAGAGGCTTAACGTGTATTTCACTCTCGACAAAGCAGTATTACTGTAGCTCTTTCTCATAAGCCTTTTCTGGTCCACAAGACTTGGTCCTCGATGATTGTTTCACATTTGTCACTCCTTCTAGAAATAGGAAAGGAATAGATTGCAAATAAGAAAGATCAACTATAATTGAATGAGATGTGGGGAATGTTTTAGGAAACAATAAATTAGACTCCAACTACTTTGCTATATCCTATCAAAGGTTAGATATTGGGATAAGATAGGGATTTGATTGCTTGAAATAGTGATTATAAAACATCGCGAGTCCGTAACTGATATTCTGCACATGTGTATATGAATAAAACGCATTGCATGCATGAAGGTAACATCCATATTTTGTTTGAAGTCTACGTTGAGATATCGATTAGATAAAAGAATAAAGAACCATTATCAACCAAATATTGAATAGAGAATTTTGAAAGATTACAGTAAATTGCATAGATGAATTTAACATGAGTCAGAAAAATTTTGTACAGAGTCATATCTGTCAATATGTTAATATTCAATATATGAAAATATGTCAATGCTATTATTATTTGTCTGTACTGTTGAAAGTCTGTTCATTTGTGGAAGTTGGTGAAATAATCAATTTGTTTATTTAATTTTATATTTTATAATTGTGAAACATTATTAAGTGGTCAATTTCAGTTATACTGTATGATAGAGTAATGGAAATGAAACTGACATCAAATTTCTCGAATAATCGCACCATCCACAAAAATAAATAAATCTATTAATAATGACTATATTTTTGAGTAATTATGTGGATGATAATAGAATCTATTGAAATGTATGATTTATGTTTCTTTTTATTCATATTTCTCACTTATACCGATTTATACCGAAAACAATTGATAATGTATGAATAATCCTTGAAGTGACGACTATCCAATGCGATTTTCTCCAAAATGATTTGCCTCCACTCCTTCAACATTTGCATGTCGTATTGTTCGTTTCTCCTATTGCAATTTACTCCAACGCCATTCCTTTAGGACTGAAAATTAGTCCCATTTCAGTAATTAGCTATAGCTACGAATAATGCAGAGAAAATGGTTCCTAGCAGCCTCATACCTGCAGTCATTTCTGAAGAAGCTGCAATTTAATGATGATGGGCAAATGTAGGTGAAAGTTAAGGGAGTGAATGCATCTAGCGTTGCATTAATGAAAATGGTCATCACTTAGGATGCTATTTTCCGCACATAACTCTCTGTTATTAGTATAATTTGAATTTCTTGCTTTTTTTCTTGATGATGTCAACATAATTCTAAAAGTTATGCGTGGGTAATAAGATGAATGATGATGAGGATGATGATGATGATGATGATGATGATGATGATAATGAAGTCATCGATAGGTTCCAAACCAACGGGTAAGTAATAATAAGGCAAATAAATTTATGCTATTGCTGTCGTTAACTTTTTCAAGCGCAGTCATAAACCCTCGAGACATCTCGATCGCTCACATCCTGCGCCCCTTTGCGAGCGGTCAATCATTATTTTTGTTCTTAATCATTTCAATAATGACTAATTCCCGGAAACAAATGTTTTGAAGCTCTGAACTAATAATGTATGTATCTCACACTATGTTCATAATGGAACAATGACATGGTAGTGACAGTAGTGATTTGAACTTTCACACCAACTCTTAGCTGTGACATCTTTGGGGGTTCAGCATTTAATCCAAATTATCAAAAAGTCGAGGAAAATTCCAAATCTTTTTAAATGGTCATAAAAACATGCTGAATAACTTACCTTTCCCAAGAATCCAAGGTGTATTTTGACCGCCATCTTGGAAAACTGCAAACTTTTTAAAATTATTTTCGTTTTCTTCAGATTTGAGACCTAATCAAGGAAAAAAGTCATTTTTACCTTTTTGTCAATAAAACAAAATTTGCAAGTATTTGAAACTAGATACAGTTCTAAATAAGTACCTTAAAAAAATCTTATTTAGGAACTTATTCGAAACACCTAAATTTTCTGGAAAATTATAATTTTGAAATGTGTATAATTATCTAATACGGCAGTATCTCACTAATAGGAAGGCCAGGATTTGTTTTTCAAAATTCCTCTGAGGAAAATGAAATTTTCACACTTGAAACCAATTTCATCTCCAGTAGTTTTTTAACTGCGACTTTTCGACAAATTTCATATACCCCAGAAAACCCTAAAAATCCGTTTGAGTGCTTAACTATCATGCTTCACTAATTGATGCATGACTATTTTATGTGATGAAGAATATAAAAATTCAACAAAATTATCCAATTTTACAAATTTTTATACCAAAACTTAGTAACAAAATTGATGAAAACCTTTTTTCTATGTAATGCGATTACTTGAATTGTGACTCTTACTTCGATATCCTCTACCCCTCATCCTTCATGAGTTAGAGCTCTTTGTAATGACAAAAAATAAAAAGAAGGTAAATCTGGCTTTGTTATCAGGCTTGTCCGGACTCTTGTCATCAGAATTTCGATGAGTAGCATACAACTCATAATAGCAATTGAAGAGCATGATGTTTCAGATATTTTAAGATCAATTCCACATTTCCATGTTGGACATTTTCAAGTTAGAGCCATTTGAATGTTAAAAATGGCAATTTTCAAGGGATGCAGATCACTGAGCACCCCTGAGAACAAGAAATTCAGTGATGGGTCACATTCAACATAATGATATATGTATTTGAACCGCATCAACGAGCTAAGACGAATGAGCCGTAGTTTGATCGCATACAATAGTTATAGGGAACCGAATTTCGGAGCACCTTCTGTCCTCTCCTCGACAATCTCATCGCTGTTCTGCGCGACCCAGATGGCGTTCTGGTAGTGTGGAGTTTCAGTAACAAAATATCAGAGATAAACACCGATCGAAAATTTTTGAAAGATTTATTTGAGCTCTCAACGAACTTTTATGGTTCCTGGGGTGCACGAAATTATACGAATAGATGCAGTTCAAAAACTACTAAAGATACAAAAGTAAAATTTTTTCAAATTGCAGAAAATTTCATTTTCCGCAGATAAATTTTGAAATACATATTCAGGTACTGCTGAGTGGGATACAGTAGTGAGATACAGCCATTTCAATTTTGCAAAATTGAGAACTATTAATTTTCTAGAAAATTTAGCAAAGTTTTGGAGAATTCTAACCTTAGACTTATTGAATACCCTAACAAGATACACTTGCAAATAATGTTTTCTTGAAAAAAAAAGCAGGAATACCTTTTTCATCCAAAGCTTCAGTTCAGTCAAAACATTTTACAGTTATTCGAAGATGACGGCCGAAGCACAGCTTTGGGAATTTTAATATGTTATTCAGCGTGCTTTTCTGGTTATTTCCTGATTTTCAGCCATGTTGAAATTCTTTCCTTTCTCACCCGAAATTCACACCAATTTGATCAGTCTAATTGGAGCAAAGGTGGGCTTCAACCGTCCAACCTTATGTACTCGAGCTAACTTTGATTGCTATATTGTCGTAATTGTGAGAGAGTTAATTCTTTGTTAAGAATTATATTATAATTATAAGGTGCAAGGCTAACTTGCTTCTAGATAGTAGAAATTATTTCAGGTTTCAAACATTCTCACTGTACTGAATTGAACGACAATATTGCAACCAAATTTCAGTGGAAATCGTGATGAAATTGCATTGTATTTGGAATGTTTGAAACGAGCAATGACCTCACTTGGAATTTTGACGACTCCACTAAAATTATGTTTGGTGCTCCACGTGGTGCGGCCATCTTGTCACCTGGAGGGGGACATAATTGCAGTGGAAAAGAAGTGGAATAAGAGTTCGAATCTAGACGTGGCCACGAAAAGAGCAGAAAAAATTGTTGAAGAAGCCTCGGGCCTTCTAAGTGTAGCTGCGGCCTATTCAAAGTGGGGCGAGCGGTCAAGTTTGTAAAATTTGTTGTGAATTTATTTGCTGAAAATTTTGAATAAGTATTTAGTCAAATCGCGGGTTCAGTTTAGAGTTAATCCGGAAGTTTGTTGTACGTGAAGTTATAGCGTGCGTTCGAAATGATAAAGTGACCAAATTCATAAAATATATATGGATAAAACACACTGGTGAGTGCCTAAGCTTTATTATAAAGCTCAAATCAAGACTATATAGATTGACCGTGGCCTTGAATTTATCAAATTACATATAGTCGATATAAGTTAGCAAAATTTGTAAGAATTTAATGAAGAAATTGAAATTAAAGTTAAATTTGAACATGATCAATTGCTGAACTCTTTATGTTGGAATTAAATTGAGAATATGTAATAAAATGGGTTAAATAGCACCAACTCTTTAATTTCCGTAAAATTCAGATCCTTGCTCTTTAGTTAGTTCCGTTGCTAAACCAGATGTTAGACAGGAAATATATTAAATGATCTTTGCGTTTGAGTAGACGAACCTAAAGCTCCCAACCATAGATTTGGAAGTATTGAAAGCATGTTTAAACAACCGAGTGAGTTTCCACTCAGTTCCAATTGCAAGTGGTTGATGGGGAAAATTCCAAGTATTTTTAATTGACATTGACGTTGGTGAACCACCGGTTACATAACTGTTGGACAGCGATTGGATAGACTGCAAGAATGTCTATAGAATCAGTGAGTGTTCAGCCTCTCGAAGCTAGACAATTTAGTAAAGAGATGAAATACCCCGTTACAAAAATGGTGTCATGTGGGGGGGAAGAAAGATACTTCACTGTTATATAAATGGTGGTCAGATGAGGGTAGAAAATTTCTAAATGGTGAAATTCTATTATTAATGTGAAAGTTCGTTTTAATTTTCAAATTTCGGGGCCTCTTCTGTCCACTCCTTGACAATCCCATCGCTGTTCAGCTATTCGCTACTCGCTACTCGCTACTCGGAATGAAGCTGTCAGAATTGGCGGCTCTGGTAGCGCAGTTGATTGGAGCGCTTGTCTGTAATAAGATAAGGCTCTGGCTGGCTTCTTTACCTGCAGCCTTGGGCTCGAATCTCATTCAGCCATAGATGTTTCTAATCATTCAGCTATTCACTTCATTACCCACGCACAAGTCTCCAGACTTATGTAGGCATCATCCGCAATAGAAAAAATCATTTCCAATCAAAACTAATCTTGTCTAAATTGCCCACGTTTGAGTTTATCTATTTTTTCAGAAAAGTGATCGGCGAGATGTAGTGCAGTGGTTGAGGGCGCCGGCTGCTACAACAAGCGCACATCAGCACTGGCATGGGGACAACTGCCTTCAGACACTTCTTCATTCTTTTTTCGGCCGTCTTCGTTGTCCTCTCAGCCACCACTTCCCACGTATACGGTGAGTGGAACTCAATGATAAATAATGGACTGAAAGGGAATGTGAAATATTCATAATAGCCGGTTCAAGCTTTGTAAAATCTAAGGTCCCAGCTCGCTACTCGGAATAAAGCTGTCAGAATTGCCTCAACATAAATTAATTAAGATGTTGAAGACCCATCTTGTTTCCTCAAATATATAATAAAAACTTAAAAAACACTTTTAAGTGGAAATTAACTGACGTTTTGGCGTAACGGTCGTTTCACTCTGTTGTCAAGAGCATCGTCATTCGTGAGTTGAGTTAATTTCCACTTAAAAGTGTTTTTTAAGTTTTTATCATAAATTAATTCATTTCCGATGCAGATGAATTTGAAATTCGCAGAAATGCACCAGAAAAGCGCCAGTTGATTCGTTGCACACTTATATAATCAACACTGAATTGCTCTATATAAGCTCCTAAAATTGACAAATCTGTGAGTTTGATGATTTTAATTACTTAAATTGACAAATCTGTGAGTTTGATGATTTTAATTACTTAAATTTTAGAGAATAACCCCTTATTATATTCTAAGTTTACAAGCAGTTCTCTCCGAAATAATTTAGCAGTCTGCATAGTTAATATTATATTTCCAGTAATTTCAGATCAGAATTTCTTCGTACCGAAACGCATGCATCCACTTCTATAGAAGTTTCTAGGATGGAGAGGGCGAAGGGGAATTAGTATCGAGTGGTTACAACTTATCAAGTGCCTCGAGGATAATGGAGAGAATGGAGGCAGAGCAAAGAGGAACAAGGAACGAGCAAAGACCAAGTATTAAAGTGGGAAGGGGAAAGGGACTGGTGCTGTATGATACTGATGGGGCATACTAAATTTGGGAGTGGGAGGAGTAACTGGGGACAGATATTGATGTTGAAGTCTACTCGTGGCTTATGCATGTCTATGAGACATTACTAGCTCAAATATACTGTACTGTCGTGACAATAAGAATCATTTGATCGGCGGTGTCATCTAGCCAAACAATCCCCCTTTCACTCCCAAGCCATGTTCTTCTTCAAAGTCCATCGAGATAGTTTTGGCTAAGCCCAACCGTTCCAGAATATCTTTCTTCTCTTTAAAAAGACGTCTCTCCAACATTTTCACCGATTACTGGCTTGCAAAACAGGAACGCGAGTTCACCAAGTTCTAATTCAATGCTTTCGTGCAAAATAAGAAGCTTGACTCTTCTATCACCAGTTTGGTTCTACTATTTTTATTTGAACCTGTGATACATCGTTTTTGTATTACTCCAAACACTCTCTTGGTAATCAGTGTTCATAAGAGCTGAAATGCAAGTATATGTTATATTTATACATTAGTAAAATATACTATTGAGTAATATATATTGACCAAATACTCAATTATATCTGATGACCAATTTGGCTTTCGGGTGGGTAAATCAACTTGTGATGCAATTAATTCCATGCTCATGACAGTTAGTCTGGGTTTGGATAGGAGGGAGGTGACATGTGGAGTGTTCTGTGATTTGAGTCGTGCCTTTGACACTGTGGATCACAATCAGTTGTTAAAGAAGCTTGAGGTGTATGGGGTTAGAGGACTGCCAGCTCAGTGGTTCAGATCATACTTGAGTGGTCGCCACCAGTGTGTTCAAATAAGTCATCCAAGGGGCGAGGCTTTTTCTGATGAAAGGATTGTTGTAGCGGGGGTTCCACAGGGCTCCATTCTGGGACCACTGTTGTTTCTGCTTTATGTGAATGAACTTAGCTCAGTTGAGAGTGAGAAAGTTATAAAGTATGCAGATGACACAAGTGTTGTAGTTCGTGGTGGTTCCAGGGAGGATGTTGAGGAAAGGGTTGTGGTGGCTCTGGACAGATTGACTGGATGGTTCTCATCGAATGGGCTCTCCTTGAATGTTGATAAAACTAAGGCGGTTCGTTTCAACAGACAGACTGACACATCTCATGAAGTATTAAAGTATTATAATGACAATATACTGTTATCTTCAACATTTAAGTTTTTGGGTGTCCACATTGACTCTAACCTCAGATGGACAAGCCAAGTAGATCATGTCTGTTGCAGTCTTAACAAATCTCTGCACTGTCTGAGGCAACTGTCACTTTTTCTACCCAAGCAGACACTGAAGACAGTGTATTATGGCATGGTTCATCCTTGCCTCAACTATGGCCTCATGTTTTGGGGCACATGTGCTCAGTATTCTTTTGAGAGAGTTTTTAAACTCCAAAAGAAAAGTATAAGAGTCATATTAGGTCTGGGCTACAGAGAAAGTTGTCGGGATCACTTTCGACAAGAGTAAATTTTAACTCTCCCATCCCTCTTCATTTTGGCAATTTAAATTTTTGTTTTTAAAAATCAACAACTGTTTACCTCCCATAATCTTAGCCATATGTACAGTACACGAAATAAAAGCCTCATAGTCATTCCTCCACACAGAACAGCGCTCTTTCAAACTTCAGTTGGTTATCTTGGGCCGAAAATCTTTAACAATCACCCAGAAACCGTTAGAAATGCTTCCTCACTAAATATTTTTAAGTCAAGACTTCGATCCTTCCTCGTTCATTGGTCATTTTACAGATTGAGTGATTTTTATGCCAGGTGAATAGCATAGTTTCTTAATTTCATTGTTTTTTATTATTTTGATTTAATGACTGTACTGTATATGATATAGAAGTAATGTATATACAAAAATATTAATTTGTAGCTGCGTGCTTATTATGACAATGTTCTATGCATTCAATGTCTTGAACAATAAAACATTATTATTGTTATTATTATTATTATTATACACCACAAACAACTGTATAATCACTACAACAGAACATAGTACATTCAATAAATTATATAAGCAATGCTGGAAGACACGTATTTCTTCAATAAGGATGATCGAAACATGCTGAACGATAGTATAATGCTATAGCGATAATAATAATTATTACTTCTATTGTGAGTGGACAATGCAGGCCACTCACCACATGGCGACTGCTGAAACCTGGCTAAATGTTGCTGCTGTTTCTGAAATGAATGAATTTAAATGCACATATTGGCTAGCTTCATGTCCCAATACTTTCATGACATTATATTTATGTTGTTCTGTGCCTATCGGTTGCATCCACCTAGACCCAACAGCAATTATTTATCACATACAGAAATTATAGACATCTTGATATGAACTCTCTTCTTCTGGATGCTGCTTTAATTCCATGACATGAATTTATCTCAACTGATAGTTTTGATGTCATGATTGAGACATTCAATTCCTTCATATTGCATATTGCTTGATAAGCATGCCCCTACTGTTAGTTAGAGAGTTAATAAAAACCTGCACCTTGGTTTGACCAAGAAATTCGTCAATTTTAGAAACTAAGGGCTTCTGCATTCCATAACGCTAAGCATACTAAATCTATGGTTGTCTGTTTGAATATAAACGGCTTAGGAACAAAACTCAGCAACAGATTAGAAATGCTAAGATTAGCTTCTATCATCACTCACTATCTGGCAAGCAACCTACAAGAGCTATATGGTCCAAGCTGAAACATCATTGTATTAATAGATCGCACATAAATAATCCTATTCCATTCAACTTGGATGATATGAATAAACATTCTACCAATATTCCTGTGGAATTGCCTGAGGCCCATGTGCACTTCAATAGACTCAGGACTGCTCCTGGTCATCAGTTCTTTTTTGCTCCTGTGACCGAGTCAGATGTGCTGGGGGTAATCATGGGGTTCAAGTTGGAATTGTATCCAAATTAAATATCTCAAAGACACTCTGCCTCTTATTTTGCCAGTTTTAATGGGTATTTTCAATAAATCTCTCTCTTCTTCTACTTTTCCACAGATCTGTAAGTTGGCTATGGTTCCTCCTTTTTAAAAATGTTCTCCTATCCTAAATGCCCTATCTGATTTGAGGCCAATAAGCATTATTCATGCGTTGTCAAAATGTCTTGAAAAACTTGTGCATCATCAATTTTCTGCTTTTTGGAACGTTTTAATCTATTATCAATATTTCAATCTGATTTTCAAACATGCCATAGTACAAGAACTGCATTGCTCAAAGTTGCTGCGGATCATCTAAGGATAAGGGTCAGGCAACAACCTTGACATTGCTTGATTTTCCCAAAGCATTTGATTGTGTGTATCACCTCCTCCTTCTTAAATTGAGGAAGCTTGGCTTTATGGACAATAGTGTCAGGTGGGTAACGTCCTACCTGTCTGACCGCCAACAGTATGTAAGAACAAGTAATAATAATGTTTCTTCTTAGAAATCTGTAACCTGTGAAGTTCCTGTTGTGCTGGAGTACTGTGAAAAAGTTAAGAACCATGGCCTCATTATCAACCAACCAATTTTTTGGTCAGATCAGTTCGTTCAGGTTTGTAACAGGATGTTTGCCTGCATGCACAGCCTGAAGAGATTTGCCCTATTTCTGCCTTTCAATTCAAAATAATGCTAGTGAAGACCTTGTAATGCCACACTTTAATTACTGCAACACTGTGATGAATGGCATCACCATGGAGCTCTCAGACAGACTACAACGTTCATTTTTCCAAGTTCATTTTGAGATAAATAGACTATAGAATGCTTTTTAAAAAAGCACTCGCCATCTCGTTGGTCACAGTCTTTATTTAGATTTTATATTTATTGGCCAAACCTATCGCACAAAGTTGAGTTTTTCTTGGGCGCGAGGTCTACTGTTCACAGAACTACTAGTTATGTTCTGTACTGACTTTCAACTATTTATATGCATTTTTACTTGTACATTTTGTATCTCATATATTAGTTCATTGATATGGTTATAGTACCAT
The DNA here is from genome assembly GCA_948455865.1 of Conomelus anceps. NCBI lineage: Eukaryota > Metazoa > Arthropoda > Insecta > Hemiptera > Delphacidae > Conomelus > Conomelus anceps. Next base: position 77,199,912 of record OX418216.1, on the reverse strand, counting down.
GTCGATTTTTTATTATTTAAATTTGGCTAAGGTTGAGGGGTAGAGAAGAATATAGTCTTAACTCCGCCTGATAAAGATTTTTTATTTCATTTCATTATCATTGCTTTATTTTATTCTCATTTTTTATTGTATGTTGCAATCACTCATGGATCCAAGTGTTGTGATCATTATGATTTCTGTAATCCGTCATTTTCATTGTAAAATTGGATTCGCACGAATGCAGTCTTCTTACTCTTTTGATTCTTATTACTATAATTTATGAAGATAAATAATGCGGATATGAACACAATATGGAAAATAATTCAGATTCAAGCTCAATTAGATTCCAAGCGTACAGTAAGTTGATCAAAGTGTTGACTACTGGGAGATCTCACATCCCCTCCAGGAAGGGAAACATTTCTGTCGTCTTGTAGAGTGCGAGATTTCTTCTGAAAATAGCTGTTCTGCAGCTATAGGAACTTCCAATCGTAATAACAGAGACTGAACGAGTAGATCTAATCTGTTTCGAGACAGAATGAGAAGGCTCTCGAACACCTGACACACCCTATCACTTCCATGTATTAGAACTATATGCTTCTCTCCATTCAATTGTGCTGCATCTCCCACCTCTCAAATTCCACAAAAGCAACCTTCCTACAATATAATTTTCAGAGCTCAAAAGTTATTATATTTCTAAGCGACAGATTGATAATTACGTCATAAGTAGCAAACTTTCATTTCGAAATGTTCGCTTATTTTTCGATGAAGGAAAATGTTACAATGGAATCGAACTTTCAATTTGTACATGAACATTGAGCTCAAAATATTAGTATCGTCTTGTTTGGGGGAGAATAATTGAATAATTGAAGTCTGAATGAGCAGTGGAAACAAATTAATCAATGAAAGAATGAATCTAGGATCTCAACGCAGACTCATGAGATTCATGTTAGAATAAATAAATTAAAATGTTGGTGTGAAGCTAGACCGCCCTCTGGGAGCACCCTGGCTGTCCTTGCATCTGAAGATACTATATAAAGTCAACTTTGAATGTGACTTGCTGCCATAAGATAAATTATAGTAATTTTAAAAGTTAATTTATGAAAGAACAATCTCCAAGTGCAATGTATAAATGACATTACCATGGTCATCAACTCAAAATATTTGAAAATAAAATTCTCTTTCTATTGATTTTGTAATGATTACAACATTTATATCTCTAGTACATTTGTGTATATATTCGACTCTCAAGGTTACAAAAAAGCAAATACTCTTGTATTCCCAACTTACTTGAAGCTCGTTTCGAAATGCTTCGTTTTATTCGAGCTATGACGTTTTAATTTCCTTGGAATCAAAATTAACTGGTCGTGTGTTTTCAAGTGAAAATTATTAGTAGAAAAGTGAAACACTTCAAATGTAGGCTATTAGTAGATTAGTGAACTCAGCTTGTAGAGATTCAAAGGTTAGGAATGTGAAGATTAAAGACGAATTATTCCGATGGGCAAATAAATTTTGTTAGGTATTCAGGGACAGGCTGAAAAGCTTAACCCATTAGATGGGTTACCCATTTTTACGTTAGTATAAGTAACCCGCTGATCAAACCAGAAATGTGGTTTTTTGTGGTCTTGGAAAGAATAGTAAGGCAAAAATACCAATTTTTTTTGGATCGATAATAATCAATTACTACATAATCAATTACATATTTTACAAGAATTATTTAAAATTACCTTTTTCCTAAAAAATAAAAAATAAATAAAATAACAGTGATAGGGAAGAAAGAAGTTTCACTCCTTTGGATGCTATTTACAATAATCTTACTCCTTATTCCCTATTGCACAAATACTGAATAGTGCAAGGAAAGAGATCGATAGGACGACGAGAAACTGCAAGAGTAGACATGCGTGGGGAATGAATAAAAGCGATTACTGCCACCTTGCCGGTGAGACGCGAACAATGGATCCCCAGCAGCCCTCACCGGACTCCTTTTGAAAAATTTCGAAGTCCTGGAAAATAATAATTAGGAGGGAGTGAAAATGAGCATCTGAAAGCATGGAGTTTCCAATGACTTTTGTAGAAGTGAAATATCATCTTTTTTCTTCTCTCACGTATCACCTTCTTTTTTCTCCCTTTTTGAAATCCTGTGTAAAAACATCCAGCGCAAGGATGAAAGAACTCTCACTAGAGACCTTCTCATCATGTCATAGACATAACAGTTCTAGTCCGGTTTTTTTTCTATGGGAATATCAATATTTATTTCAGATATTGTTGTTCCCAAACCTACGAAATATTTAGTCAAAATATAGGTTAATAGGAAACTTTGTTTCTCCTGTCTGGGATTACTTTATTGCCAGTGAAATATTTTTCCTCTTTCTTCATATGTTTTTTTCTTTCTTCCTCTGTTCTTTCATTATGCAAAGATATTGTGTTTCGAAATGTCTGATAACCGCACAAATTTCTTCTCTTAGCTTAATTAAATCCATGATTCATTTCATGAGTACCTTTCGGTTTTTTTATATTGTATTAATACTAATAAATTTATGGCAATATTTTTTCAATTTAATTCGTAAAGGTAACGTGAAAGGCTCTAAATGATCATTTAGATTTTCAAGAATAAGACTGTTTTTAATGATTATTATCAAAAATAGCTTATATTTTGCTCCCAAACAATGAAAATTATAAGTAAAATAGACTTTGATAACGTTCTCATCTTTTTGAGTTGGAGAATTAATTTAGAATTCACGAAAAAGTTCTGTTTGCAATCCAATCACGTAAAACTACCTGAACTGGAAGAAGCAAAAAACTTCCCCACGGGGCTTTATCGGATACATTTGCGTTTTTATCTCCCCGGTAATTGAATATGCTCACCAACATTTTAAAATAAGCCACGAGAGTTCTTTCTGTTACGTCCCGCCCCGCACTCAAGAAAGTTGTATGAAATATCAGATCTGGTGCTTGTATTCTGCAGAAAAAGAATCTTATTCATTCCCAGTCCTGGAAACTTTTCTACTAAAAATGAACCTTGTAACAACATTGAGGTAAGCAGCGGTTTATTAGAAAATATTACGCTCTCATTTCTCAAAATGGAATTCTCTGCAACAATCATTCTCTATAAGTCATTCTTGAATTTGATGGCCTATTTAAATTTGTCAACATGAGATTTAAATACAATTTTGTGTGCTTTAGTTGATGTCAGTTCATTTAGCGAGTTTATGGACAAAATATACAGTATTAAACGCAACCCATTAAACTTAGTCTCATATTTGAGTATTATATTATAAATGAATAAAATTCAAAAGTGAATAATGGGAATGGATGTTTTTTGTTATTCATTACAAACAATAATAAGCGTATGGCTTTGATTGGTGGGGAGACCCTTACGGGTAATTCCACATCGTCGTTTGAGCCTACACAATTTACAATTTAAACTTCTAAGTATAATGTAAGAGGTGACAACCATTTTCTTCAGAATTATGAGTCATGGTTTGATATTTGTTGATGTGAATTTTGGTCTTAGGATAGACTTAAAGAAAAAAACCGCGGCAGTCAAATCTGAAGATCTTGGAGGCCACGCAAAGAAACCATCTTTTGTCCAGTAACATTAGTGTATACAAGTGTAATAAATTGAACTTTTGATTGCATTGCTTCCTGTGATGCACATCGGAGCTATGTCGGATGTTGGAAGAGTCTACTGTCCACATAAAGTAACGAGTCGGGGAGTAAGGTTTTCTTTTGAAATTTTATAGATGACTGATTTATATCCTGCGTTTCATGTGCGTTGCATTTCTATGTCTTTGCTGATCGCAATCAACCATTTAAATATTCATCAAGTTCAGCCACGAACTGTGACTGTGCTTTAATGGGTGATCGCGGTGGTTATGAACCACTGGGTTAATCAATGATATTTAAACATCGTTAGACATCTTATCTTTACGCTTATGATCATTTACAAATAATAATAATAATAATAATAATAAAAAAATTGATTATTTACAAATTGATTACAATTACTGGATTCTCCAGATAAAGATAACACACACAAGTATAGAGAGATTGTAGGTTTTTATAGTATTTTATGTAACTCAATACTAATTATCAGTAATGTCGAACTATTCCGCGAGCGTAGTCAGAATAAGACCATCTATACAAATGCAGATAAATCCTACACTAGTCATTCCTCGTCATTCGCTTGTCATTCGCTTCTCTGTATCATTATCTGGAGAATTCAATCATTGTAATCAATTCGCATCAGCCAATCACAGATTGACTGGCGATCAGTTGAACGAAACACTTGAGCGCACTGAATACAGTCGAAAGCTTCGTTTTTTGCCATAGACTTAGCGCGGAATAGAACAGAGTGGAGCAGGATTTGCCCGGTCCAATCCGCTGGCTGTAAAAGGGGATGGCTCTTTGTTTTGTTCAGTCAATTTGTGACAACACGAGCATTTTAATTTCCGCAGCCGAATAATGCCACTCTGGCATCCAATCCTCTAACTTTGTGAGCGTAATCAGACAGAAACTTTGGCCTTAGGAGGCACAATACGAAAAGAGTTTTCTTTCGAGTCGTGCCGACGTTTCTAAACTGAAACATACTTTTTGCTTAGCATGTTTCCGTTCGAATCTTGATGAAGTGAGTTTCTTATATCTTCGTAGAATTTGAAAAATAATTAATAATAATTCCTCTTCCTCTTATACTTCTGCCAGATGGGAAGTAAATTAAATTGAACATTAAAATTGTATGTATTTTTTAATTTTTTAGTGAGACATCAAAATGAACCGAAGACGTGCAAAGGTCGACTGCCTGAACCAATATTCATCAGTTGATAACTTTATTTATTTCCTTCATGAAAACAGTAACAAAAGTACAATATAGTAAATTCAGAAGAAAGTCCCCCAGATGGGAATCAGAACACATGAAGAACGAGTTTTATCCTATCATGTAAAAAAGCATATTACAATCTTATTCTCAATGTATAGTTACAAAATCTGACAAAAGTTTTATATCACTATAAAAAAGCAATCAATTTCAGAATTAGATCTAAAAAATATTTGAAGAACCTACTATGACAGTACAATGAAGCAATACTGACATGTCAAAAAATGCTAAAGCAATTAAAATAGAAATATAAAATCATGTTCTTCTCGGTTCAGCAGAATTACAAAAAGTAGACACACGTCCCACACACAGACACACACACACACACACACACACACACACACACACACACACACACACACACACACACACACACACAAGCGCGCCGCAGCAGCATGCATCAGTTTTCAGTTTTCTTAATTTATTTTTGAGATAAACCAATTCAGTGTATTTTCAATGAAGATACCTAAATACAGTATTTATATTCATCAACTGATTCAATTTTCTGGCAGTCACAACCATCATTCCATACATGTTTTTTTTTTTAGTACGAGGTTGTCTGGAGGGACGTGGTTTGCATGAAGGAATAAACTTGTAACTTCAATTGATTGGTCTTTTAGTTTGAAAATACTCTCATTCACTGTATTAAAAGATTCGACAAATTTATTCGGCTTCGGATAACTGTTGCCTTTTCCCTTTATACCCATTTTACCGTTCACCCATTTTACCTTTACCGTCTACCCATTGTAAGCCGACTGCCGGGTATTTATTTGTGAAACAAGTCTATTTTGTGTTAGGGATAGTGCTATGGAGACGTCTTTTCGAATTAGTGTCCGGCTGGCTGGAGTCCGGAGTCTGCACCCTGTGAACGGTGGTGCTGTGAGCTGTGCACAGATTCTTAATTAGCGCTCTCTATACTGGCACCATCACGTCGTCCTAGTCCATTGCACAACGCACTGCGGCAGTAAATGGCGATAGATGCCATATTGCTTCTAATCACTTCCTTGCTGCTTTCACGCCGGTCAAAACTCAGTGTGAAACGCACCCTCAAACTTGAAAAATAAACCAAATATATATGATTTATGTGAGGTTGAAATCTAAGGAAAATGAGACTATTGCAATTGCTTTGAAATTCAACTATGATTAAACGGAATCAGAGTTATTTTTTCTGATAAGAAAATACACTGACCATACTTTTATTGTAACTGCAGTATAAGTCATAATGCAACACATCTTAACATCAAAACCTAGTCCTGTTTAGAGCAATCAGATCAAGAACCCAAGTTTATGAATACAAACAGAAAGGTGTTGAGGCAATGAAGCTCAACAGTTTATAACCCATACAGATACAAGATATAAAATAATCGTGCTTTATTCACATTTGTATTGTAAAGATACAAAACAATTTAAATAGATCATACTTCTACAACTTTATCATTGACTGTCAGCCGGAAATTGCGAGAAAAAATAAATTACAAGATCAGGTATAAGCTTACAACCTGTAAGGAGAAAGAGGTTTAAGAAGAACAGAACGAGGGAAAATGAAGATTAAATGTCCAAACGTATAACGAGAAAAAAATAATGAGAAACAGAATAATTTGCATGATTTGAGAGTTGCAATTATTGGCAGATGACTACTACTTCAAAATTGGAGAATAGTCAGAATTCGCCTCTTAGGTGTGTAGCATTGCTACATTGTTCTAGTTAAATGTGCAGTTGGTCACACCAATTCATTCAGTGAGCCTTCGGTTTCACCCACTTGAACATTAATTTTATTATTTCTAGCTATAATATTTTATTTTCTACTTAGGTATTTTTCATACTATTTTACTTTACCTAAATTCCCTTTAACGTTTCTAGTCAATCTTTTAATTTAAACTGTAACTGTCCTTTGTTGGTTATGTTACCAGACTGCCTAGGTTTTGCTTTGTGCATAAACTAACCTGTTGCATCTTGTTTTTTGCAGCTTTGCACTGGCTCCTAAAATATGATTCGGATTGTTTTGCCGTTTCTTTGATTTCTAAATAATATGTTATAATTAACACCTTGATGCCATAATTATCAATTTTAAATAAGAATATGAATTTGTTTACAGCTATGATGTGTTAGTAATCTGTCTTCTTCTTTTATTTAAATATCTCTCGTCGTCAAATCCAGGTACAGTAATTCAAGTTTATTAACTACAATTATTTGATGTATTTTGTTACTACTGTCATTATTATTGTGAAATTGTTATTTCCCAATTTATCCTTTTTGTATTTTTGTATCAACAGGTTTTCCTGGTTCAAGTGTAGATTGACATTGACAAAATATTAATGTAACCTCAACACCTTGGTGAGAGAATTTGGAAAATATAAAATAATTATTATGGACTGGACTTGAAACCAAAACTGCTATCCAAGTGACATACTTCCTTTTTATACTACTTTTCCGTGGAGTCAAGATTTCAAGATCCGGGTCTGTCCTCAACAGATCTTTATAATTTTAATTTAGTATGCTTAGGCATATCTTCAATCGTTTCAAGTTGAGAGTTTTATATCCTGGCCAGTGATCTTTTTAACTCAAGTTTTCAACTGCACAAAAATCAGTAACTAAAAATGCTATTTACTTTTGTAAGGAAGACGACGAGAGATTATTCTATTGGCTGTTAATTTTTTATCTGTGATATTTTGAATTTAACCTTTTTTTTAAATTATAGACGCTATTTTCTTTTATTCTGGACCTTCTTTGACTTGAAACCCTTCATCATGTGTGTCTGTTAATTGTTTTAAAGCCTTGGCCTTACCGACCACAGCCTATTTTGTTTTTTTTACTTGTGAGTTCAGTACAATTCCTATCTGAAACAACCAACCTTAATTTGCCAAGGTAGGTTGGTTGGTTCAGGTGGAGAAAACGATAAGTATATTATTGCCTTTGAATCATCGAAAAGCCTCGATGATCACACCAAGCCAGTGGCCTAGGCTATAATAAAAGAGTGAGCCAAAAGTCTAGATGAATAAACTGAGAATCATCAAGCCCTTTCGTAACTTTCTCTGTAGTCCAGTAGAGCTATGGTAGGTAGCAAAATTAAGAGTTAATTTAACATAATAAATAATAAAATACAAACTTTTATTATGTAATTTTCATATTTTCATTCAATATTTAGTCATTAAACTTGAGTAATATAAGTTGTATATCACCACAATTCAATTGCACATCCGTTATTGCAAATTGATTTGTCATTTTGAGATAGAGCAACTGACCAGCTCTATCACAATATTGTTCCTTGCAATGAAGTCAAGTACAGTCTAAACAAGACGTGGTGGAGAACAAGAAGACGTTGTACAGTCAATAGCAAAAAAGTGTTCAATATTAATCAGTTATAAAAGTCTCGAAGCGTCGCTTTCCTTCTCACAGCGTTGCTTTCTTGATCAAGCTGTTAGAAGCTTATGTTAATTTTCTAAAGAAGATTAGTTTCCAAGAATGTTCGCTAGTATAGGGAGGTCGCTGCCAGACTCCCTACTTACATTTCAGCTTTTCCCCATCTGTTAAGTCGCTGGCAAACGAATTATTCTATTCTTCTTTCTCTGTCTTCTCTTTCAAAATAAACCGCTCAATTCTCACACGGATATTTAAGAGAAATATTATCTTCTAATTTCTATTTCACGGCTTCCGACTTAAGAAGATTACATTAAAGGAAGGTGAAAAATTCAACACTTCGATTGTAGAGATTGAGAGCAAAAGTTTTTTAAAGCTGAAATTAATATGTCTGTGGATACTCTGTCATTATGGTTATGGTTATGGTTTGAAGACGAGGCTAATACATGTGATTGTGATTGATTACTTTTTCCATGTTGCAAGGTTAGGACTTAACAGAAATCAAATGTTGAATTGAGAATGGATTTATAGCAGAGAATCATTGGAATTTGAAGTTGAAGGCAAGTGGAAACTTACAGAAAGGTACATTAAGAACAAAACTGGAAAAAAATCAGGGAGGAATGAAGGACCTGCTAATACTCCGCTCTGCTAAAATCATTTAACAAATGATTCACTCGGGTTTTTTAATACAAATGAATTATTATGCATTGATAAGTTGAAGGCAGTGTCAAAAAAACATTCCATTTATGTTATGTCATTACAGTATATATCATCGCTTTTGATCTGTGAAGAGGGTTACTTGTGCAACTGTAATGAGTTGTAATGGAAAAGAGAAAAGAAAAAAGGAGGGGAAGAAGAAAAAAGAAGAAGAGGAGGAGAAAAATAGAAGGATGGGAAATAAGCGTGTGTTCGGCTGCCTTGAGAAGATTATTCATGGAGCGGTAAGATGTGAGTGTTGTTGGCGAAGACAAGGGATAATAACTCATAACGTTCAAGTGACTTCTGGAGTTTTCCAGCTTTTGCAGCTATTAGCAGTAGGTGCACGTAGAAGGAAAACTCCAGTCGCAGCTACAGAAAAAGAGATCGCCTTTTCCTTCCTGCTCATTCGTCTCTGAAAAAACCTATTCAGCGTTGTGAAGAAAATTGCGCGAGTAGTTGATCGCTTTTGAAGATAACGAGACTGGTAAAAGCCGATAAAGAGAACACAATTATTGAAATGAACTCGAATTGTTGTTTGAAATTTGCTGAGATTTATAATTTCCAAAAAGGTATTCAAAGGTTTCATACTAGATTTCTTGCAATAACGAAAGTAATAGATGGTATTTGACAATAAACTATTATCGTTCAAAGTTATTTCTCAGCGAAACATTCTCTTTCCTATTTTTTTTATCAATCAGAGCACTGATTGCAGCTCCTATACGCTTACATAGTGAGCGTTATTAGTCTCTCATAGTGAATATCAAGATTTTCCAACTGTTGATAAGTTCATCTACTCTCCAAGTTTGAACTAGCACACACGTATCGATCATTAACCTGAGAATGATTCATTTTATTCGATTTCGACAAAGTTAATTATGAATGGAGCCCACATTTCATTTTTCCACTGTTAAAAACAGTCATTGCACTTATTTCTCGAATATGAAGATAGTTTAGATTACTTGAAAGCTTAAATATTTCAACCGGATGTCCTAATCCATATTTTTAAGCCTCTATTTACTTGCTAGCATATTTCCAGATTCAATTAACCTATTTACAAAATCAATTTGACAGACTTCTCCACTTATTCTTCCTCTTCTTTTTCTTATTCTCAAGGACTTAATTCAGGACTAAAAATAACTAATAACCAATTTAAGCTTAAAGTGAATTGCAGATACATAATTTAGAAATTATTCTTCAATTTCCATGAATACACATAGCTCATTATTTTCTCACAAAGCATTTAGTTCGATGAACGATCGTTCAACCTGTTGACATCTTGACGCATGCATGCCGGAAAATGCTCATGAATAAAAGATTAAAAACGGAAGATTGCACCGCAACAAAAAGTTAGCGTCAAGTAAGTGGGCAAGTGAAGTGAGTTAGAGGGTAAGCAAGCGAGTCAATGCCTTAGTGGGCCACAAGCAAAGGCCGAGGATAATAATTTATAATGTCTAATACTGCTCTAGAGTCCCTCTGCCCTATTAGCAGCTCGCTCACGTAGGGAAAGACCATAAGGAACACAAGAAGTGTGTTTTCTCTCTCTCCCCACGGATTTTCCTCCACTCACAGACAAAGACAAAAATATCACACTCTGCGAATGTCTTATCTCGCACATTGTATCATGTGGCTGAGAAATTACTCACAAAATCAGTTTGGAAGACATAAATTGAGTATTGGAGTTTATTATCGTTGGAGAGAAATAGGAAATCAGTGCCTGTTAGGAAATATAGTAAATCGCAGGTAGTATGAGAGTACTTCGTAGATATTACTCGTACTTACTAAATTAGATTTAGAAATTACAGTCTGAGAGGCTTAAAGATTCTGTGTTAGTTTAAGTTTAATCGAGAACAATTATTGAACCAACATTAAAGAATTAATTTTCATGTTCTAGTTATTGAGGATGATCAGATCATCAATTCAAGAAAGCTATCTAGCAGACAACAAATTAATTCAAAGAAAAAATAGGACTGATGGGAATGGGGGGAAATGAACCCAAGAAAATTATGAGCTACATCTGACAATACGTATTTATGGATTCCGATAAGCACTTTCATGAAGCTAACCTGATTTCATCATCCGGCTACGTTGCCGAGTTAACGCTGCAACTGGTAGAAACAGTGAAACTGGTAGTGGTGCAACTCTTGAGTCGTGCACTGCAGTGTACTGCACTGAGAATTGTTCCCATACAGCACTTCCACATCTGATGAATGAGATAAACTTTGGCCAGTAGGCTACACCTTCCTGACAGTAAATACTCCACCTAACTTATACCTCACAGCATCATACTATAGTTGAAACGAACGGTGTAACAGTGTCACTGCTAGTGTCACAACTCTTGTTCACAGTAAGAGATCGTTACACTGTTACCGAGCTCGGTTGGACCACTTCATGTCACATTCATGAGCATCAAATAATTTCGTCTAATTTGCATCTTAATTTATGTAACGTGTGAGAGTTGTGAACAGCTACAACGCCCAGTTGTTGTAGAAACTAGAGAGTTGTGACGTCACAAATTAATAAGGCACAACACACTTATCATGTACAAGAACAATTGGTGAATGAATAATGATTATACAGTCAAACATTAAGTGTGAATTGTGAACTGAAATTCCTGCGGTTGATATTACAATTATATTAAATCATTGTAAGAGGTTTAAGAATTGTAGCCGGCTGTTAAGACTTCATATCCATTATGTGAACTTTTGAAAGGCAGACATCATTATGTTTAGAGTTAATAGGCGAAATATCAATGGCAGTTCATGTACATTGATGATTCGTGGTTTCGTCAGTGTGGAAATAATTAGAATTTATCAGATCAGGGTGCCGCTGAAGAGACTGTGGATAGCAAATAAGATTTACTAGAAAAAGTAGATGATTTAAATTTAAATTGAGATTACAATGAAAATGTGTAGCAAATAATTATATTTTCTATTAAGATTGGAATTGGAAAATTGTAGCTAATTCAATATTATTAGATTCGTATTATTCTCGATAATATTTTTTTTAATGGGTATTATTAATGAACAGCATTTTAATAATATGGTATCACGATAATATACCGAATTGGAATGTAAAATAAAAGAATATTGAGAATGCATGAGTCGCATGAGCTTGAAATGGAAATTATTTGGAAATGGAAGACTGTGATAGTGAAATGAAGGACACGTGTTTCATTTGAGCTTCCTTATCTCCTGAAGTCAAATGATAAAATAACATTTTCAAGACCCATTCATTGCTACTAAGCTTCGAAATTGAAAAAATATCATGTGAAGCAAGTTAGTTGCAAGCTAATTGAGGACAGCTCGGACCGTTTCGCAACTTGCTCTGACTAGAGGAAGACTTTTTAGCTGTAGACGATTTTTCAACCTGCTTGGGCTATAGGGAGAACTCAGCTCGGGCGGTTTTTCAACTTGCTCGAACATGTTTTCAGAATTCGAAACGGACTAATTCCACTGACAGGATATATATTCTACCATGGAGTTATATTTCTAATTTCTGATTATTCCTGAATTGGAATCGATATTTAGGACGTTTCATATTTCTTTTTCTGAATTACTCGTAAACTCTTGATATTAATGAAATTGATAACTGATAATATTTTTCAAATTTGCTCTGGCCCATTGCATTTTCTTATTTGCAAAATTGAAGTCAGGCAAATTCAAAACCGGATATCATTCCTCATGTTCATTAAATGTTGGCTGTTTCCGAATCCCATTGAATCTATTATTTAATATTACAACCCATCTCATGAGCAGCAATCCCCAACTGCATCCCATTATTCTATCCCTTAATATCCAGGTTCGGCTGCCCATGATGAACATGTTATCATCACTCATGTACATTACTAAATTATGTACGTCATTTCATCAGTAATTCCGATCATGATCTCGAAATGACACAACGCTACGTAGCAGGATTCCAGAAACTAACCGGGCCTAACAGGAATGTTAAATTGAACAGCATTGAAACGGCGTGAATTTAATCATATCGGATTATCAATTTACACATGATCAAAAGTTAATTATCGCTCGATTTTAACAACGTTACGAAATTAGTCGTCCATCCGTTAAAATTATGAGCATTATGATAAAATGTTTCGTGATACTGCTTGATTATCGAATATCGAGCCCAGAAATAGAATAGTAATTTATATCATACAGACACGAAGCTCATAAAATGAGCGGTCGTCATCTAAAATACAAATAATAGCAAGCTCATCATCTGTTGTTGGTGGGAGCTTCCCAAGTATTCTGTTTTGGACGTCTTTTGTAGTGCTTATTAAACCGTAAACTATTGGATTTGCTCCAATCGTTAACTGAATTATTATCTGATCAGCCCACTGCCAGTAACTGTTATGATTCCCATAAATTTTGTGATATCTTTAAAAGTACTTTTACCCAGTGAAATTACACAGGGCTACACACTGAAATTACATTGAAATTATTATTGAGAGTGCCGATTTGGAATTCCTTTGTGGAATAAATCGGGTTTTCAAATGTCAAATAATTTTTAATTGCTTTTCAATCTCGAATATGGATTTTTTGTCTATCTTATGGCTTTTTATCCCATTTTATCTTACTAAGAACTTTGGTATGAATAATACAACGTTATGAAATTAGTCATCCATCCGTTAAAATTATGAGCATTATGATAAAATGTTTCGAAAGAATCTTTGTCAATTATACAGTTCAGTTTTAGGGTCAGAATTAAAACTGTGCCCAATCAACGTATGATTTTTCTAATCGAAGCTATGAAAATAATTTTTCCTAAATAGCCTATACTGTTATAATAATTTGCTCCCAAAAATGCTTCAACTCCTTCCAGACCTTTGAAAGTGAGTACTTAACCTTTTCATAATCCGGGGGCAAGTGCTACAAAATATAACTTCCGTGGGCCGTTTGAGGATACAAGTAATAGTATAAGGGAGTGGCGCCAATCTCCTCTCCGTTATGACTAACTGAATAAGAAGTTCAACTCGTGCTCATTTGCCTAAAAAACAAGATGGCGGCCAAAATTTTCAGAGTCTCACTATATCGACTGTAATTCGGTCATCGTTCAAGATATAAAATTGTTTTTCACGCTAAAATGTTTTTTACAACCTTCGTTTCAAACAACTTTTTCCAAAACGCATATTTCATAAGATAAAATTTCAAAAAAAAAAAATTATTTTGCTTAAAATTTGTTTTTTCTTCATAACTTTTTTTCTGGGAGATACACGGGAATGGTGAATGTAAATGTTTTATATCTTTTATTGAGTTTTAAATTAATGTGATTGGTAAAACTGTAGGTTCATTAATATAGGCTGGAGCGTCACCAGAAGAAGAGCTTGCGTGGGTCGCAGCATTCCTTTTACCGCCGCAGACCTAAAATGAGTTTTCTTGTTCCTTCGTGATACAGACATAACAATAACATCAATCTCTTCGTTATAACTAACAGAATAAGAATATGTATGATGATAAGCCCAAATCTTTGTTACCATCAATAAGACAAGATGGCGGCCGCAATTTGCTAAATTTCACGGTATCAATTGCAATATGGTAATTGTAGCAGTTATTAATTTGTTTTTCTCTACTAAAATTTCCCTTATGCTCATTTCCCAGAATGAATATTTTATGAGTTATAAAATTTCGAATAGGCTACAGAAAAACTGTATTTCTGAAGCATGGGAATTTTGTTTGTTCTCTCTATAATTTTAGTATGGATAGTTCACGAAGAGCATAGATCTAAATGTTCTAGTACTTTTCTCAAGCTTTAAACTTATGTGCCTTGTGAGACTGTGGGTCAATTAATGTGAGCTACAAAGTCACCAGAAGAAGGAATCAGTGGAGCGCAGCGAAAAATAAATTATTGAAATCACTATAATGTACTTGAGCGATATAAACGCAAGTAGTGTCAAAATACAATGAATCTAGTACATAGAACAACGAAAATATGTTTATATGTTTATCAGGTGTCATTAAAGAAATCAGGAGAGACTTGAAATCAATATGACTGCCAAAATATAATAGAAATAAAAATCCTTAAGCTTTAGCGGATTTAGTGTCGAAATGCAAGGAACCAAGTTCCTAAGATGAAGTGTCGAAATGCAAGGAACCAAGTTCCTAAGGTGATGAGAATATATTCGAAAATTATCATAAATGACCATAAAGGAATAAAACAAATATGGCAACCAAAATTTTGAAATTCTTCAAACGTGGATCGCTTATGTAGGCTAATTAATACATTGAATTGTAATAAATCAAGGCAGATTTATTTTCATCATTCAAAATGTATTCATTTATCGTCAACATTCTAAAATAATTACTAATCCACTTGTCAATATAACAAAAGATCTTTCATCATTTGTATTTTCACTTTACAGGACAATTTAGCATACCGGTAATTCATTGATAAAAACTTGATATCAAACAAGGAAAATCTCGAGCATGAGTAGGAACTAGTAAAAGTTTGGTAAATATTGAATATTTGTTTGTGCATTGCTTTTTTTCAATCGACTCTTATTATTACTCTATTAGATAAATATTTCCAGCTTCATACAGTATTAGAAAGTCCAATATCATTAGATTTGCTTTCCACGGAGAAGTGCATACAGCCTGGAAACGTTCAGTTTTTTGACTGCTATGTCCATCAGAAAGTTTCCAGTTGTTGGGCGAGCACAAAATTAAAACTGTAAGGCTGGAAAACAGTACGCAAAGCTCCAAACAATATTCGATTTTATTCCGCTCAGTTAAACGCACAGCGAGACAAAGTTCAATTGAAGCATTGTTCGCAACTCCCGTTCAACTGTCCGGGCCTCTAAAGTTGAAAGTTTTAAAAAGTTTACTTCCCAGCAGCATTTTGTAAGATTAACCGAGTAGTTCCGGAGTTTACGCGCAATTGTTTCATTGCCAATTGTGGAATTGCAACTCCGTTCCAACTCAAAAACTTTCGTGGACTACTGATAATTGCATGACATTAATGAATCGCTTTCTAGGTGATAGATGATTTATTAGATAAAGAAATTTGTTGTTATTATTACATTGAGGGCTGTAAAAGTTTCGAAATCGACTTATAATGATATAGAGGTAATGATTCAATTAATTTCATTTCACTTGGTTCAGTTCCATTTCATACAGTATGCATTAAAAAAGGAATATCATCTAATTTTCAATGAGGATGTGCTACTAATGTATTTTTGGATGACTGATATAATTCTGGGGCTCCAATAATGTGATTGATTCATTGCCAATTAGAGTTGCATTGTCAATACAAGAATAGTCGAATACGAAAAATAAGGGCTAGTAGTCAATATTATCTTGGAAGCATTTATCACGTTCATCAGAAAAGTGCTGTTATTTCAAATTTGTTTGAGAAACTCTTTCAGAAACGATTACTGCCAATAATAGAAGATAGAAACCTAATACCAACACACCAATCTGGCTTCAGAAGAAAACGTTGCTCAATCCTTTGACAAAGTTTGGCTTGGAGGTCTTATCCAAAAATTAAACTCGTTTTTGCAAAAAAATGCGTGAAGTTGATCACTTTTTGTATACCGGACAGGACATTAAGAGTAGAGCAGAATGATGACTATTTCAGCCTGAGAGGAACTAAAACAGGTGTTCCTCAAGGTATCATTCTCCATCTTTTGTACACATGCGATATTCCATAATCTGATGCCATCACAGTTGCAACATTTGCCAATTGCACTGCTCTACTCACTACAGGGGCCAGTATCCAAGAAACGTCTAACACTCTCCATGAAGCTGGTAAACAATTATGCCAATTGACAAAGAATGGAGGATAAAGCTGAATGAATCTAAATCTCTGTTGATAAATTCCACAAATAGATAGATTACAGAACGAATTAGCATCAGTCTAAAAGGGAATAAAATGCCCTGTGAAAATACTGCAAAAGATCTGGGGATGACATTGGATGTTAAATTGAAATAGAAGGAACACATCAAAATCAAAAGAAAACAACTCGACATCAAATACAAACAAATGTATTGGCTGCTAGGCCGCTCATCAGATCTCTCTTTGAAAAATAAGAACATAATGTACAACCAGATTATATAACCAAATTGAATGTACATTATCCAGCTCTGGGGATGTGCCTGTAAAAGAGATATTGATGTGATACAGAAATTTCAAAATGGTTGATGCACATTGGTACATCAGAAAACGTGACCTGCACAGGGATCTACTCCTTCCATATGTATCTAGTGAGCTAAGTCGATTTGCTGCCTGCCATGAATCCAGACTTCACCACCATGGCAACCCTGAGGCAACTCAGTTCAAATATTTAAAGTTCAAGGCTGGGAGTAATATGAATTGGCACCAATTACCTCAATACAAAATCATAAATTTATTTCATTGTCAAAAAGTTTTTTAACTCCCATAAACGTCTGAAAACTTAAAATCGGTATGCCTACTACTTATATGCGCAGTTTCATTTAATTGTGAATGAAATCATTAGGGATAAGGCATCTATGTCATCCTAAATGAGTGAATCAGTGGAAAGAGGATACTCCCTCATCTCAGAACAGAAATCACATCTCTGTTTTCCCACCGACACAATTCTGTCAATTGCAAGTGAAGATGCTAACTGAGTTCACAACAGATCAGCTTCCAGGAGATATGCTTGCTAAGTTATTAATAGTTCTATCAAGCTGGACAATGAGAGTGGTCTCTAGTTCTAATCCCTGGTCATGATCTCGGCGGTCGACGATTGCCAGGTGCACCTGCAGTAGACGTTGAGCCTTCATCACTTTTGTCTAAATAAAACATTTGGAGAGGATCGCTTGCCTCCTACTACTACCACAACCTCGAGTCAACAACGAGGGAGTTTTGTTGGTTGAGGTCTGCTGAGTGAAAGGTGGGGTGGAAGGGTGGTTGTAAAAGGTGACGGAAATAAATCAGAGCTGGAGGAGGAGATGGAAAGGGGGGGTCGCAGGTTCGCCGGATGTTTGATGAATCGCCGCGCGGCCTGTGAACCGCGTTAAGTAATGGCCCCGGCTGATAAGAACAGTTCAAACAATGCGAGAGGAGACTGCATTGTGCTCCAGACGTGCGGATGAAGCTTAATTCAACCTGTTATCTGCCTCATGACAGTTAAATTTAATGTCTCTCGACGGATGGAAAATGAAGGCGAAGGCGAAGGAGAGGAGAAACAGAAGAACGAACAGCACCTCCGCCTCCCGAGATTCTGCACCTCCTTACCTCGGCGACAGCAATAGCTTAATGACTCATAATCCTCGGGGTCCTTAAGCTCCACCCCAAAGGCAATCGGCAGACAAACATCGTAGCTCTCCATTGTAAATACTGTGAGCCACACTGCTCAAATTGGATTTCTCCTGTCGTCTTTTCTATAATATGATGAGTGTAGACTGCATATGCTACCAGGCGCGGATTGTAATTGACTTCGACATGACGGCATTGTTTCGTTGAGTGGAACAGAAACCTGGTTAAGAATTTAGTGGTTTGGTGTACCATAATGCTTAAATCGAGTATCACACCGGTTATATTTTGAAAGTGATGTATTCTGTAATGTTTTTCACCACAAGAATATGTAAGTCTCAAGAACAAGCTTAGTGGCAAGTGAGTGATGTCGCGAGCGCTTTAGACTGCTCTTGGAAGAGTGACCGGTTGAAAATTGCAAGGCGTTATCTGCATTACTATAATTTACTCATTACCCACACGCAAGTCTGAGACGCATGTGAGGATCGTTAATAAAAGAAACGTTTTCCTCATGAGTTTGATAAGTTCTTGAGAACTGACGAAATTAGGTGTTTCTTGATAATAGAGATCTCTTCTTAATTATTTTCTATACAAAGATGTCAGGTAGAAATGAGCACAAGCCTGTAACCGCAGGAGTAACAGTCAGTGATAGATTAATACATTTGATTCGCGATCCAATAGATTACCATTCAACCTCGAGTTATTTAAGGAGATTTTACAATTTTTGTTCCATTGCTAAATTTAATGTTAGCAAGATAATCAATTTCGAAATGCCTCTAACGCTACCCAAATTATGCTGAAAACATCCGCTACTGCGGATTAACAACTTAATTAGCCGCTACCTATTGTCACGGTGCAAATTCACCAACCCCAAATCAACATTAATATCATAACTAATCTGAGAAAACAAGGTATAATTTTGTAACATTAATACTCACTCAGAATTATCAATTATATTATTTAATTTTACATGAACTTAGTTGCACAATCATTTGCCTAATTTGTTAAAACAGCATCCTACAATGGGCTGGAATACGAAAAGTTGTTTAATTTATGTGAAAGGTTAGCTTGTCAATTGTCTTGATAAAACCGGCTTATCAAACAGCTGTTACCGGTTAATAATGTCACTTTCCTTTTCGCTAAAATATTCGTATTGTTATTTATTTCTTGTATTTATGTTATTTAATCAACTTGGGAAATCTGCTTATGCTTGTCCTGCTAATTATTAATTTCTTTAAATTAATTATTATTTCCTCCAATTTTCAATTTGTTTAATTTTCTTGCGTATGGTACACCGTACTTAAAATCGGGTGTAGGCTCCTCATTGGAGGAAATTAAATTCTTGCGCTGTTATTGGCGGATTTACCGCATGATGCAGCCCCTTCTTCGAGTACTGAATCAGAGCTTGAAGAAGGAGACACTTCACGAAAATCTAGGCTGGCTAAGGGAGAGGTCCCGTTTTAAACCTCCCCTACTCAATAATTTTTATTTTAAAAAGTAACTTAATCTAGTCAAATTTTAATGTCATTATAAATGTTTAAAATCCCGCCGTTTGATCGCAACCTAAAGATTGCCGAATTTAAGTAGTTGAACCTGTAAAAATATCAAAACTATTCGCGATCGACCACGAGGATCAATCAAAGATGTCTGAGGGTGACGCCAACTTGTGACGAGCCAAAGAAGAAAATAATACTTCAACAAGTGCGCGTATAATTGGGCCCAAATATCTGGTATGTGCGAAATAAATTATTTATAAAAGGTTTATACAATTAATCGGCATATCTAGTTGTAAATTGCCATCAAACAACTCTCTTGGAACTGAGATATCCTTAGGCTAAAGACCTAAACGCTCACATTTACAATTTATTTATTGTATCATTATTTAACTTCAATATATTAGTGATAGGATTTGAAAGCGAGAGTTGCGTCTCCGCATATAAATTGCTATCTTTCATTTTTTAAATTCAATAATTTCAATTTACGCTTATTAAAAATCCATATTAATTTTAAAACCTTAGTTCTGATTTATAATCCTTGCTCGACCCTGGCTGCAGATTATAGTTATACATTATTTCAGCAGATCATCAAGCGGTACAGCCGAGAGGAATATATTATCTCAGTAACATTCTGGTTTGCCCTTGTTGAAGGACACAGGGTATTGATTCTTTCAATTATTTATTGGAAGGCTATTTGTATCAGGAGTATTTCTCATAGCTTTTCCACCTCGCTAGCGTGAATTGCGGGGAGGGTGCAACAAGCAAGAATTGCATATTCCGCACCCAATCTTCGCTCGCGAGTGGGACTTAGCTGATTTATTCCTGATTTTAAATATATCTTTCTTTGTTGGATTGTAGTTGCGTGGGTGTAAACAACAGCTATTCTGTGTATCACCCCGCAACTGTATTCCGCAGGGACGGATATTTTCTCGTATGAAGTTTGAGTTGGAGTGGTGTATCCTGACGATTCTTCGGGAATTTGCCCGACTGCAGCTTCCGGCCATCAAAATTTATCTTAAGCGCATATGAGGTACACACCCCCCAAGTCGAACCTTATATAAGTGGTTCGCCCAAACAGGGACGGATTACGACCTTTGTACGCAGTAGCGGAGGACTTCGGTATAGTTTATAGCGTTGGAGGAATTTCAGAATTGATTGTTTTTTTAATCTATATTTCTAGTTCTATTTGAATTTTTTCCAATTTTAATTCAAATTCAGAATTGGTGTCACCGACGTTTCAAACAGCATACAAATTGTAAAGCTCACATGACTTTCATGCGATGAGGATTCCTAGTTTGTGTGTTGTGTAAGCAAAATTATCACTACATCTGCCACAATTTGACAGAAAAAAAATTTCTAAAAGCTGTCAAAGGATAGAAAAATAAAATAAAATTGTAGGAACTGTGAAAAATCGACAGTCTAATGAAGAGGGCGGTTCGGATAAATAAATAAACAAAAATTTATTTTCATTTAAAACTAAAACAAAATCTGAACAAATGACAGATCAGACGACATGATAAAACTAACAGAGATTAAATTTTTATTAACATTTTTTGCGTGGAAATTAACCTACTCTACAATGACATGCCCAGTTCTAGAGTAGGTTTGCAATTACTAGGTTTACTGACATATTGTTTTAAATTATGGTTTCTTTGGTTTGTCTTCCTGTGTTTATTGTCCAGTGATGTACTTTGATTTTAAATTTCTTACTGTGTGGTATTTCCTGTATATTCTTTGGAAGTAGATTGTAAAGTTTTGTTGTTAAGTGATAATTAAATTGTAGTGTCTCTAGTATAAAGCCTTCTTAGCCAAATTTGCAATACGAAGATGCCCGTTTTTTGTGCTGAGACTGTGGCTCCTATGTTGAAAATGAGCTGTCTTTTTGTGTTCTCTGTAGATTATTTCTTTAGAATATAAACCCATCACACCGAATTCGCTGAAAAGTTGATCCGATGGATATGGCAGTGGTTTTTAATTATGACTTTGATTATTAGTTTCTGCACTTTTATAAGCGGGTCAATGTGTGTGTGTGTAACTTTTAGAAGGCGTTGCCAACGCACTCCAAGTCACTGATTTCACAATCAATGAGATAAGCGTTGCTCACAGATTACCGCCTACGAACAACAATGAAACCACTCCATTGATTGTTGCCAGATTTGTAAAAAGAAACATGAGAGACAAGTGGATGACAACTTTCCGTAACAGAAGCAAATAAGATTGGACCAGCCCCGGGATTGATATTAAAAAATTAACAAGACCTTCCAGACGGACGCTTTAGGGTTATCAATCAATTGACACTCAAATGTTTTCAAGAACTAAACGTTGCTCGCGATTTGACACAGAATAATAGCTGAAAATTTGTCATGATTTCGCGGAATGCGGAAAAAGAAGGTGATCAGAATTAGTGGATTGGATCACCTGATAAGAGTTGTCTGTGGAAGAGAATAATTGCACAATTTACATATTATGCAATTATGCCATACCCTAATAGGGTTGATAGCACATCTTCTCGACGAAGTATCATTATATATACGTGATAAATTGTTTAATTCTGTGCCCAGAGACTGAATCAATCATAAACCTAAGAAAAATCAATTGCATTTATGGATTAGGGGTACATTTTTTTATTCATTTAATATTTTGATTTCATCCTATTAGTTTGTCATTTGATAAATAATATGATAAGTATAAAAAATACTAGCAAATGTTTCCTTCATCTTTATCTGTACTGACCTTTGTTATTACCTTAGTATGTAAGCTATTAGACTACGTCAGCGTAAAAGTTTCACTTTTGCCGCTGTGCAATAATAACTTTTGCCAGCAAAAAGTTGTAAAAATTCTAGTTTTATCTAATGTATGAATGTATATGATATATTATTGTACGTATTTTTATGCAATAAAGTATTTTATTTGAATATCCAGAGAGGACCGTTTTAAAAAAGTGCTTATTTGAAGAGAAATGGATGAAGCCCAGGTTGAGATTCCTAACTTAATAATTTCCAGTGCGACAGTAAGTGTCATACTGTTGAGCGGCGTCCTTACAACATGACTTCTTGTTAAGTGAATAAGAAGGGGGTTGAGTGTCACGAAATCTTGTCACGAAAGCGAGCCGCTTGTTGTGACGTTCTCTCGGAGTAATGAACTATTCTCACAGTAATTAGTCTCGGTTTCGTCTCGATCCACGTGTCTTCAGATGCTCTGCAACATCTTCAGCTTTCGAATTGTGAGAGATTTATTCGAGATCGAATTCCGACGCTTCTATACAATGGTAAATGATTGTCAACAGAATCCATGATAAGAGCAACCTAATGATGTCAGGATGAACAATGCGTAATGTCCAGCGCAAAGCATGTAGGTTGAGATAAGGTGAAGAAATTATTTTCTTCCAATGAAAATAATTAATCATTATATCTAGAAATAAACTTCCTATTTCAAATTATGTATTAATTGTTTCTTTAAAATCAATCTGTACGATAATAGATTTCTGTGATGTTTTCCATGACGAAATACTTAATGAACAATCTAATATTAAAACTGACACTGTATTTCACTTTTATATAATGTTTTACTCACATATATTGGAGATGCTTGAGGGATGCATTTCACTTCTGACGAAGTGACGAAGCTGACAAAGCTTCTTTTCAGAAGTGGAATGCATCCCTCAAGCATCTCCAATATATGTGAGTAAAACATTATATAAAAGTGAAATACATTGTCAGTTTTATTATTAGATTGATGGAATGTATAGAAAGTGGGAAAATTGCAAATAGATTGTGGATTATGTCGTATTATAATTCATACCATGAATATATATCATATACATATAATATTATTATATATCAACCATGATATATATATGAATATTATCTACAATCATATGATGAAAAAATAATAAATCATATTGCTATCATAGTTTTTATAATTTACTAGCAGGCAGCTCGATTCGCTTGCCTTAACCGTCTAGCTAGAGGACTCCACCCACCGCCCTGGACCCCTAGGTGGAATACATTTATACAAAACCAGCAAACTTGCTTCGCACGCCTGTCAGAAAGACGGAAAAATGTTCACTTTTTGGCCACGCAATACATGAAAACGTTATAAAGGCTAGGAAAACTTTAATTTAGTTGTAGTGAGCACTGCAACTGTCTAGACAGGAATAAGCCGTTTGGGTTACTGTGTATTTGCACAATCTGGCAGCAAAGGCGAACACTCCGATTGGATAATTCACCAAGCCAGTCCGAGCTCATCAGCCGTGAAAACGGTAATAAGAAAAAATTTGTTATATCGATTCAAAAATATATTTCATTTTTGTACGCCGATCACGAGTTTCGGGAAGGAAAACCGCTCAATTTAAACTCATCATGAATTTAAGTGCTGTTGTAGAGACCAAGCTTTCAAATATAGTAAAAAGTAAAAATGCATTTCAATGAAAACCGGTTCATGTTATCCAACAATTTCCAAAAACTGGATAATCTAATGAAAAATACATACTTTATAAAGTGACGAACATTTGAAGACACTGTGAAAAACACAATTCTCATAACTCATATAATCAACTCCTCGTTATCTTATCCACATCGAATTGTCCATGAAGTGGATCAATTGAAACTCTGCAATATTTGTACAAAATTCAATTCGAAAGGAGTAACATAAAGAAAACGGACAGCAATAATTACTTTTAGGAGGTGCTTCAGAAGCGGCCTTTCATCAGAAATGACAGTTGAGCAGATCGATTATATTTTTGGCCTAACGAATGAACCGATCAATCAAAATAATCACCGGCTGTGAAGAACATATTATTTTTCGAAACCCGGTTCTCTGTCTGAATATTTGTTTTGAAAGTCGATACTTACACGGCGTTCAAATCCTCGATTGTGGCTCACTCTATTCTTGTCATATCACGTTCACAATTTGACGTTGCTAGTGGGTCGCAAAATACAAGCAAACTCATTGAAAATGGTTGAAGCAGTAACGACTCAGAAATGATCCTCTTTCTTGATAACAGAAGCTACTAATGCTATAAATAATGTCAAAGCTTGAGGCCACCAATGAAAGGTTCAAAGCTAGATTCTCATGAAATTCCAGTGCACAGTAAATCACACAGTAAAGCCTCCTGGGTAATATTATATTATGATAGGGTACTGCATTATTCAAGATTTTATTAAGAATATAGTATTACTGAGTGTATAGAAACATAAAATAACAGGCTTATTTCAAGTAGCAAAGCATGATGACAGTAGGCATCACCGGTGAGCTCTCAGCAATAGGAGCTCTCCGTATGCAACCACAATGATAAGCATCTACAATCCTAATCTTCAAAAATGTTAGCTTACCTTATTGGCTTGCAGTTCCGCAATTTGATAATTCTTTCAAGCTGGACATTTTATAAAAAAAGTTGCATATAGGCGATGATAATGATACCATAGACATCAGACTGGCAATCAATTATTGATACCAGTTGAACCAAGACTCAATTGTAGGCTGCCTGCTAAGAGGACAGACATCATTGTATGAGTCTTTTGAATTCCATGATCTTTCATCAAGGCCTGCCTTAATGAATTTGTTAGTTTTCCTCAACGCTGAGCATGTTCGGCCGCTGAACGATTATTTGATATAATATCGCAGGCCTACAGTAATAATGTGCAGTCTTGTTTAAAATGTTAATAATCTTGCATCTCTGAGCTCGGCGCATTTATGTAGTGGAAGACGAGTTAGCGGCAGGCGAAAGTTCAAAGAGATAATGGCGGGAATGATGGAGAAGTAGGGTTGCGAAGATTCAACTTGAACTTGGTGGCCCGCTGTGTTTAATCTGCATGAATTGATATCAAAAGGGGAGTGAGAAATGACGACGAAGAAGAAGAAGAAAAAGGAGGTGTGTAGGAGGAGATGGCGAAGAAGATGGAGAAGAAACAGCAGGAGTTGGAAGAGGAAATTGTTTTAAGTTAATAATCTGCTAGCTTATCAAGACACCAGTGGATGACATTTGTTGTGTGTACGTTTGAAGGTTCACAAACTCACACACACGCACATGTGCCTAAGTTTTGGCGGGAAAAGTCACAATCCGTACAACAGCGCTGTCTACTGAGCCACAAAACAACTACTGCAATAATACCGTGATGCAGCGCTTTCTACAGAAAATATCTGTGCGCATCTTGTTTTACACCCCTCTTCCCTACCTTCTCAAACCAATTTCAACCGAAAAACTCATTAAACTTTTCTACTCATCAAATTTTATACTAGTACATAAGAATGCACCCTCTTTTTTCGCTTTATTTATATCGCCCGCATTCTCTTCATCGTGAATATAAATGTGCAGAATGAAAGAAAACGAGATTCTCCGGAAGAATTCTGAAACGAGAATGAGAGAATACACAACTTGTCTGTTATTGTCTCCTTCACAATTCCTCACTTATTCCCTCTCACTCGCACCAGTCGTCACTTCTCCAGCCAACACTCACCAGAAAACACACTTCCTTCAAACCATCCACATCTGCAGTACCGCAACTAGAGGAACCTTCAACAGATGTACAGTCAACATTCACTTTTTGTTACGAGCAAAGACCCCCCTCCCCTCAACTAACCCCCACCCACCTATCAACTAACTTCCGTTTTTCTTTCTAAAGTTTATTCATTTCCTCGAATTCCACTCACAAAATAAATTTAATTCTCACCACCGCATCCGCATAGCAAAGAGTAATGTGATTTTTTTATTTCTCTTCATGGGTCTACTCATCTCCTCTTCCATTATCACGTTAAATACACCTAATCACTGCTGATACATTGTTTATTCTTTGCAGGAAGTACAATATCCATATTTTACGGAAATGTTTCTCATCTAAAATTCTTTGAATTCTGTTTGTAACTAAGTTGATTATAGTGAGCTTGTGGTACATATACAATCAAGTAATTGTTAATATTTTTATATAAGAAGAGTGTTGAAGTCATTATAATGGAATTATTGAGTTGAGGAATAATTTTCAGATTGCGTCGCCATGATATGCCTTTACAGTGAAGAACATCGAATAGGATCTCACTTTACTTCCCACTAGAGGAATTTATATCACTACATTTAAAAAAAAACGCTGCATTCCATGGATATCTTTCTAATTTTCATGTATCTCTAAATAGAATTATCTCAAGCTTTCAGAGATTGATTTCTTACATTTCACATTCGAATTCTCTCAATGATTGATATCATGGATCAAACTTCATGGTCTTAAAGTATCTGTCAGTTCTTTGAAGGAAAATATGAAGGAATATTTCAGTTTTAACTCAGTTTTTCAATAACCAATAAACGTGTTAATGCGTCTTATTACTAACTTCTCTACACTTCATTCAAACATTAATATCCTTTCGCCACTTCTGTTCATATTATTGAAATGTTTTCAATTTGCAAGCATTCAGGGGTCGAAACCTTTTATTTTCCAGATCTCGATGTGGGGAAATTTGAATCCATTCAATTTAGTCTAATATTGAGAAAAATGTAATCAATCCACTGAAATATTTTATAACACTTTTTAGGTTGCTACAAACAAGAGAAGAGTTTAAAACTTTTCTTTAGTGAACGTTCACCTTCAAATCGAAATCAAGCATACGATTCATCTTTTATAGTGGACATTTTGAAGCCTAGATTAGAGAGCAAAGTTGTCTGTGCTTTCTTTCAAAAAAATGATGATATTTTTTCTGTAATATATTGAAAGTTGTAGAATTGAAGGCAGATAGAGATATATATTCTCGGGCGTCATCTGCGTTATTCTCTTAAGCCGTGTCTGCTTTGCTCTGGGCGTATTCGATATGAGTGGAATGCTTCAATCCGAAATGGCCATTATGAAGATCTCCCTTCTTCTGAAACACTCTGCCACTACTTTTCCACCCTCTCTTCTTCATCACTATACCATCTACCCTCTTACTCACTCCTATATTCCTTCTCTCTTTTACACCCACTCAATTCGACGATCAGATCCCTGACCTTTCCAGAGGTCGGCTTTTGAAAAGAGTCTAAGCTACTTATTGTAACAGCTCTGCGCAGTAACGTATTTTAAACCATTCCAACTGTGTGCTCTGTAAAGAGCAAAAGCTTCCTTTCTTCATGCTCTCCATAATATACACAAACATTGCCTTACTCTCATTCCTACCACTTGAAAATTAATATGAGACCAGTCATCATGAATTTGCAAGTACGATACATTGCCTCTCATTCAAATAATTCTTCCTACTCCCTATTTCAGTTTGTAAACCTGAAAATCGTCTGCTGTGCCAGCTTTAAAACAATATAAATTATGAGTGGCTTCCAGAGATCTTTCGAGCATGTTCATAATGTAAATATCTGTCAGGAGTAACATAATAATCTATACCAAGGTAATAAGGAAACAAGCATTGAAATCTTTTCAAGTATCTCCACTTAGGCTATATCATTCTGGCTCATAGTCTCACACATTATGCCAGCCTCGAAAACTCTCCAATACAGAGAGGTTTATTCTGTTTGAGAGAATGGAATAATTAATCAGACTCAGGCTATTCATTATTTAGGATACTATAAAAATTAATAAGTACCTCAAATTATCATTTCCTGACATATCTATACCAAATAAACATGAAAAGATTCTTAGGGAATACTCTCAGCGGATGATTTAAGCTGAATCTTCATAAGCCACACATTTAAAAGTAGGAAAGTAGCATTATTTAATCATTTGAATTGCATGAACGCTAAGTCAAGTGTATCTCTAGAAAATACTTAAGAAAGACGGATTTCTATAGATCTACATTAAGTTGACATTCTATTCTTCTTCCATTTTCCACTTTTCCACCAAATCGTGAAAAAAGAATCTTCTTATCATTCAACTTCTTTCAAGTTCTTTGTTACGCATTCAATTAGTGTACGAGATCAGATTAGTGTTGGAAAAGTTGTATGAGTTGGATTGACTGGGATTACTGTCTGGAATGAAGATACGCGTAGCTGATTGTAGGCTGTGGTGGCATGTCGCCTAATCACTGGCCGCCACGACACTAACATGTTAAATGATGCAGAGGGATAATCAAGTCGGCAGTGCATGAGAGAGAAAGTGGTTGAGAGAGAGGACTGCGTTTGAATTAGCTCTCACAGTTAAATTCCGCGTGAAGTTAGAGCTTCACTTTAGTATTGACTTGACTATTCGGGGCATTAAATGTTAGTGTGGACGACAACTCGTAAAAGTTACTTGTACGGGATTTAATCCTCGATCTGAAGCTGGTTGGATTGGAGAGGCAGGAAAAGCGGGGGAAAGAGTGAGAGAGAATGAGTGAGTAAAAGAGGTATAAGATAAGAAAGAGGTAAGAGATATAGTTCTCAGGGAGAGGACAGGACAGGCAGGAGGAAAGATAAAGACACAGTGAGAGAGATAAAAAACAAGAAGGAGGTGAATGAGAAGGAGCGGAAGAAAGAGCAGTCGAGAAAGAGGTGAGGAAAATAAGAAAACAAAGATGGAAAAAAGATATGGATGGATTAATCTCCTATTGACATTGGATTACAATATAAAAGGATTTGAAAAGATTTAATTGTTCAAAACCAGATGCCAATTACCAGTATGTTATGATGAAGACTTGAGGTCGATTGGTCATTTCCGATACAAAAAAGGCTACATAAATATTGTGTTGCTTCCCAAAATGTCTCTCTCGAATGACGCAGAAAGTAGCTCAGAAGTGTGCTGGAAAGTATGCACACTCAGCTGTGCAATCAATCCAAGTATAGTGTTGGTAGTGGAATGGCGTACTGATATAATTATGTTAGCTCATTGAGAAACACAATCGCAGCCTACCTCACTCCTTGTCTGCGTAGCACGCTCTCTGGACCAGATCATTACTTTTGAGGTCTGACGAGACAACCACAGTCGGGATAGTCTGAAGGGACTATACATACACTAATGAATATAGAGGTAAACTGAGGAAATTTAAAGTGTACAGTTGAAGTGTAGTGTGAGAGGAAGTACTAAAATTTATGGTCAGTAGTATAGTAGTACATTGGAAGAGGGTTTAGTGCATTTTGGGAGAGAGTAAGAGAGAAAGATAGAGAATCACTGAAAAGGATATTGGATGTGTGACTGGCAAGGAGGAAGGTAAGGAAAATTAGACTGATCAACAAGGTTGAGGATAGCGAATAATAAAAGGATGAAGAAAAAGTGTATAAGATTATAGAAAGGTGGAATTAGAGATTGAGAAAGAGATTGATTGATTGATTGATTAAATGCCTTTATTAGGGCGGAGTTAGGACTCCTGGTCCTCTCTTCCACTCAACCCTAGAGACATTTAGTGAAAAGCAATAGTGAGGAGAGAAAGAGAGCAAAGGAATACAGAGAATGACTCTTAAGAAATAGGAAGCCTTGTCTAATTTCGGTTCCTCTGCTTCACGAAGAAAGGACACAACCTTGATGAACGCTTAATACAGATGGAATGAGCTTTCTCCAGCAACTGGAAAAGCCGAACGACAACAAACTGCTGGAAAAACATTATGTGCAACTAATCAAACGTCTCCGCTGTTAGCTAGAATGGAAGAGAGATACATAGGGGGTGGAATGCCAGCGTACTAATCGTAAATCTTTATCTTTTCTTACGCGAATTACGGCTCTTACATCCAGATGGCGCGCCCAATCTACAAATGAACGTTGATCGTCAACAGAGCTGTAGCACTTACGCTGCTTGATATTTTTGATTAAACGAGATAATTGCACCATCAAATTGGAATATTCAAGAATATATTGGTATGATTGGAAGGGAGAAAAGTTATTTTTGAACCAGACCGTTAAACGGAATGGAATTTTGTAAAATTTACAAAAATTGATAAGCTATGAGCGAAAAACTTTGGTAAGTGAATTCTTACCATAATTGACTTTTTAATTAACTATAACTAGTTCGAAGGAGGTCATACAAAATTTCATTGAATAAGTTGAAAAGTATAACATGAAAATGCATACGTTAAACAGAAAAAAACAAGTTACTCGAAAATATGTTCAATACCTATTCTGGAAAATTCATGATGTTCTTGATTGATCTACTGTATATTTCTTCTTTGATTCTATTTATATGAAAATGATAACTTTTTATTCCTCATTGGTGCTACATTAAAAATTATTTTTCCTACAACTGCTCGTAAAGTAGTTCTTTACGTACTGAAAACTAATTGTAAAATACCTCTTTACTGCTCAGCAAGCGGTAAAGTACTTTACGCTCGCCAGCTGTTTTCTTTACGCTTCTGTTTTGATTTTGATGCCTTCTCATTGGTGGATCACGGAATCCGTGAAATTCACATAACCTCAAAAATGGCATACGCTAACCAAATCCGCTCATGGTCTGTGATGTTACAAACTACAAGCTTTTATTGTGTTGGAATCCAGAACTGCAGTTTTAGGAAAAATATTGTATGCAATTCGCGCGTGAAGCTTCTTTATCGCTCTCGCAAAATTACTGCGCTCCGCTACGCGTCGCGCAGTAAATGTTTTGGCTCGAGCGATAAAGTCGCGCTTCACGCTCTTAATACATAAATAACTATTAAACTTCTAACATAAATAATTCTAGAGATCCAGAAATATTCTCATAGCGGTTCAATTTTTTTTTCTCGAATCGCATTCCTTCTTGTGAAGTTGAATTCGACTTCTGTAATCTGTTCAATGGGCGATTCTTCAAAGTTTCTCTGCCTGAGGTTTTTCTCAGTTCAAGTCATTATCATGCTTGTTTTCTTTTACTTTTTTATCAAGTGTTATTTTAAAAACTCGTTTAATGATTGATTACGCCTTGATCATGATTACAAAAGTTTTAATCAATTTCACAATGAACATTATAACCTGAAATGTGTGGAAGGATGAATTGGTAAGAGAGATAAATACAGATGAGATGAAGAAGGGATGCATCAGGTGTTACGATTCCCTGCTGACTCAGTTACGAGTGAAGAGATCCATTGTGCACGGACAATATCTAGAATTCTGAATTATCAGCTCCATTGAATTCATCCAATCACATATTATTATCATTATCACTTTCCACCTGTTTTGGTTCATTATGAAGGGAGATTGATGAACCCAAGTAACAAATTAATGTTAAAAAATGAATAAAGCTCCACATATTGATAGTCCTCTGTCGCTGTAAACAAATGTATGCTGTCGCTGTAGAAAATGAGTTTTTTCTCTACTATGCTGGTTATTCAAGAGAAACCTTCGATTTAGTGAAGAGGCAATACTTTGATAAACAATGGACAGTGGAAAGAAAAGATAGTCAAGCAAAATGAATAAATTTTGTGTGACTAAGGAATCGAATATTTAGATCTAAAATCTAAGCAAATTTCCCTTTTTCCAAGGATTGAAAGAGTAACGATGATAGCGAAGGGGGTAGAAGTAAGAAAAGGAAGCAAATAAAAGCTAGATAGGACGCGATGACAAGGAGAAATAGGGGAGATGTAAGGACGGAAAGATGATAACAAATTCGAAAGGAGTCCATTCGATGATGGAAACTGAGGATGATAGAAAGACTGGCGACACTAAGTAATATTGAGTGATCCCTTCCAAAGAACTACTTCTCCATGAAAGGAAAGTGCAGTCACTGAATTTTTCGTGTTCTTCACAACCTGCCATCACTTATTCACCAATAAAGGAAGTAGAACACCGTTTTTTAGCATTTAAAAATCAATTCTTCGCTCATTCTGGCAATAAAACGTGAATTATGTGACAATCGATTGCGATGATCGGCGATCCAACAATGATAAATCCTAGCCATGATTCAAACTACCTATTCGAATTCAAAGGAACATAAATATTATTGGGGTCTACTTCCTATTTCAGAAGTGAACTGAATATGAAATTTGATCAAGAATAATGCGATGTATTAGTGTGATTAGTTTTAGGTTGAAGTTTATTAGATTACATCAATAGAAGTTTGGGGATGAGGTAAGAAGTAGCTTATGTTGGAGAACTATCAACAACTATTACTGAGAATAAATTAGTGTAGCGCTTCTTGCTTCCATTCACTACTATTCCACAGCTTGTATATTCATGTCTCTTCCCTATGGAAAGTCCAAAAGTACAGTGAAAATTTAGTAAAATGTCTGATGTCAGTTCAACATTATTGATATTTTGCTATACTATTTAGTTCCATAATATTGAATTACAAATGCAAAACAGAATACAACGAAACTATTAGTAAAATTTGTTGAGATTTTTCTTTAACAATTTTTACATTGATGATGAACATACCAACAATGTGCGAACCGAGGGGGGTGAATGAGATGTATCCCCCTCGAAACTCTCAACCAACTCTAAGAAAACCTTTTTTAGGTAATATTTCCCACATCCCTAGAAATATTTCCTTTAGTGATATCTCACTCCGTGGAACATTTATGAGTTCACCCCTGGTACCAACTCTGCTATTTTTCTGTTCCCAGCAATAATAAATTGATACGTTCGTTCTTATTGGAAATCAATAGGTTAGAATTGACGTAATATGAACAATATTAATCAATGATGGTTATTGTGGATAGAAATAGTGGCATTCATTTGCACTATGAAATTAGTACTGAGAGACATTTCCTCCACTGGTCGTACCCGCCGATAAAAGTTTTGGAAAATAGAATTTGTTTTCATTCTTTTTCTTTTTTCTCACTAGATGACTGTGGAAATTAATGGTATTATTGAGAATTATATATTACTGTATAGCAGCGAACACATAAGACCATTGGTCTTATGGGTTCGTTGCTGTATAGACAAGTTCCCTCTAGCATTTTCAATAGGTTATTGTCAATGTCTCTAATAGGCAATGTCTGCGAATTATATGTTTGAAACTAGAAAAAACGTAAAACTATCCTGAAATTTAAAAATAGAAAACTCTATTGATTTCCTTCAGCGTAATCCAATGACGTAACTAGATATCACTCCCATGTACAGAGTGGGATGTTTTATGTAGTATTGAAGAAGGATTTTCATGTTCAAAATTCACTGTGTAAATTTGAAATCGAATAGATGAACAAATAATTAGATAACTCAATGGAAACTGATGATTTGCAGAATCTGTATAAGTAATTCTTTCTGTATTCAATCGATCCCTTCTGGTACATTTTTAGAGTTGGATTCTTTATTGACGCGCTATTTTCTCATGTAATACTAAACTCATGCATGCATACTGCGTGATCAGTATGATTAAGCATCTACTTTCAGGTGCGAATCGGGAGGTGTTATGAAGGATATATAACAAGCCCCCCACCACAACGAAATTCTTAAACAACAAAAAATTCCCGGTTTGTATCTTTTAAGAGGGTCAGAACCTTTTTTTCAAGAGCTATACCAAAATATTTTCTTAGTTAATATCTTCCTGAAAAATCTGGATGATTCCTGTTTACTTTCTAGTATCTTCTGGTATCATTGGTGACAATTACATTGAATGTTGTGATGAAAAAATGCAATTTAGAATCAAATTGCTAATCATGATGAATGATGAACTCGTACGGAATATTTCAAAAGAATAAAATCAAAGAAGCAATAGATTTGTGTTTCCAGTTTCGTAATTCGCCTATTTCCGTACACGCATATTCATTTAACGCTATGATATTTTATACAATCAAGTTCCAGTCGATTTGAGTATGATTTGAAATCTAAACTCTCTGATTAACGATTATTAATAATCATCAATGATGTTTATCGACTATGCTGCTGCTTTCGTAAAAAATTCCGATAAACTGGCTGAAGCTATCAAATAATCCAGCTATTGACCGTATAAATTCAGTCCAAACCACCTGTTATATCAGATAGAATTTATCTGCAAGAATAAAAGCAATTTAAAGCTTTTTCATGCAAAAACTGTCACAGAAACAGATAGACAGCTTGATCCCCCTGTTTCGGCTTGTTGTCAGTTACTGTGAGAGGTAAATGACGCAAAAGCGACTTAAAAACAAAAGAAAATAATTCGATGCCACCTCTCAGTTTGAAGTCCTGGATATATTGTTTTATTCGTTCAATCCCATTGGTTTTGTTCGATTCATGAGACTAGGTGTATGTAGATATTTTTATTTTCTTATCAGGATACTGTCTTTTGTCAATCGTATTGACCTAGGCTACTGTAATCTATTAGAAAGAATAATATATTATAGTAAATATACTACAGATCCGTGTGTGAGGAAAGAATAATTCTTATCTATTAGTGTTAGAGATAGATTTAGGTTTAGAGGCTTAGAGAAAGTAGGTTTATGTGATTGAAGATTGGAGTAGAGAAGAAAGGGAACTTTGATTTTAATGGCCAATGAATATAGAGGAAAGTCAAATAATAATCATATTCAAAATTTGTGAAGGGAGCAGTTTTGGACTTGAGTCTGTTGCACCTTCACATTCGTTGTACATTTGTCACAATAAATAAATAAATAATTGAATTTGTCACAAATGATAGATAATGAACTGGAACAAGAGATATCTGTAAATGGTTGACTTAATCTAGTGATCATTGTATAAGTTAACTTTAGTAATACCTGTTTTCACACAACAGTAATTTATCAAATTTTATCACAATTGATATCTTTGAACAATGAACTGTTTTCTTGGTCCCTCCTCAATTATTAGTACCTATCGTCAACTATTCTTAATCATACATTTTTGTTTATTAATTCCTATATACTCATATTCTTCTTTGATTCCAAATCCTTTATTTCTGAAATGATGTTTCCTGCTCTCCATAAATTGTTTACTAATTTTCATATAGGCTAATCATTTTTCTGCACTCAATAAATCTGGAAAGAATAATTACTCAATCCTTGAACAAAAGTGATAGGATTTATGTACTTGAAAAATTTTCATTTTTCGTGATTGGCTTTTGCTTTTTTCAGATATTTTAGGAGTTCTGTGTCTAGGAGTTGTGTCTATTAGAGCTATAAAATACTTATTTTTGTCTTATAAAAGTTACAATAAAATATATTTGACTTCAACAACTAAAAAATATTTTGTTGGAAAAATCACATTATTTGCTTTTCTCAATTTATAGCTTTTAAGAAAACAATCGGTATTATTTTAAATAGGCTCTGAAAAATTACTATAATTTTCCATGTTCCACGCTATGTTACCTGATTCAGCTCAATAGGAGAGTTTGTCGGATCGACAGAAGAAGATTTGAATAAGGGAGAGAGAAAAAGAGTTAAACGATGGGCTGAAGTTAGAGATTGAAGATTATATTTGAAGTGGAAAAGAGAGAAAACGGTTGAGAGATCGGGTTGAGATGGGGGAAATTAGTGAATGATGATAAGGAGAGTAGGAAGAACGCAAAAGGGTCGACACCAAGAGCTCGACACCTCACACCAGCAAATATTTTTACAAGCTGCTAGAAAATGGCTTATTGGAGGGAGAAATCAAGGCAGGTACTTAAATCATTGTTCCCAACCTTTGTCATCTCACCCCTCGATTAGGTCCCTTTTTTAATTAAAAAGCGATTCTTCATCAGACTCAAAAAGTCTCAAACCTAAGATTCCAGAGAACCCGTGTTCAAATCTACATTACTTGTCGACTTTTGTTTGTGTTTGTTTCTCAATCGGGATTATCTCAATCGAGGTAATGGATTGTTCGTGTTGAAGGTAGTCAGCAAGTTCGAAAATTTCTATTCAAGATCTGGGAATTGAAACACATGAGCCAGAAATAAGCTAAAACATGAGGAATAATAAAAATAAATAACCTGTTCCAAAGCTCTTGGACCCATCGGTATTGATTTATTAATTGAACTGACGTATCACAATAGATAACAATCGAAATATATTTCATCATCAAAGATATTTCATGAAGTTGAAAACAAGATAATTTCATTCAGGCTCTTAAAATTTCATATGCACTCATGGCAAATAAATAAATATTATAATTAACTAATCTCTAGATATTTTGAGTTGTTTTTCTAGAGTTCGAGTGTTACTTTTTAGTGTTGCCAGCCTTATTTTAGTGATAGAACCCATAAAAATATAATAAACTGGATATAATTATTTTTTTGTCAAGCCCCATAACTCATATTTCACGTTTATTGTTGCTCGTGCAAGTACAGTATTAATATTAATAGATAGGATTCAAAGAATTGTCACTTGTTGGTTTGGAAGAATCCGTTCTTTCAAAATCCAATTATAATAAATATTACATACTAAATAATAGAAAGCAATATAAACAGGTTTATATTGGGATCAGAACTAATAAGAAGGATTTCTTATCATTAAGATTGCTGATTGCTTAGAGTCTAAGCCAAAGACTATGTAACTTTGAGGTACTAAAGAACTAAAGAAATAAGTTATTTCAGTATTATTAAACGAACTTGTCTTCTATCTTCAATATTGAACCAGTGAATGGAGTAGCCTACTGAATGTCTTATTCCACACACTCCTAGTTGTTTATGGAGGTGTTTTCAAGTGGCCTACTCGGTACGGTAAGGAATGTCAGGTTGAAGCTGAGGTGCAAAATCTAATCCGGAAAGGAATTTGGGTCAATTTCTCTTTGTCACTCTGTCATGTGACAACACAATTGTAGCACTCAAGGAAAAACAATCAGGTAGTTACTACTTGCAGCCATTACTCCCATCTTATCTCCTGCTTGGTCAATGTGTTATTCTTCCTTTAACCATCTTAATTGTTTACTGTTGCCTTGCAAAGGGCAAAGTTGACTAAATGAAGTGTACATTTGTTTTAAATACGGCATCAATGTAAAATAGATAGAATCAAAGAAAATTAAGATCAATGAGACAAATTTGTCCAAATAGATTTTTAATTTGTAGAGCAGAAAATTCTAGGAAGATCCTTCTGTTCTTGGTTTTATTTAAAAAGTCTGATACCTGACACAATTTCATGGATATTTCAGGAATTCCTCCAGATAATTGCTAAGATATGCTGCGAACCTTCAAGCAACCGGGCGTAGTGAGAAAAGGTTCAACAAGCTCTTATTGGTCATAATCTTTCTTCTACCATCAATAATTATACGCTTTACAAATAACTTCCTCCATCAATTCTTAAATATATTAATTATTTTTATAATTTACATTTTTTGACCAATATTACCTTGGTTTGACCGACGTAGCCCCTTCTACTCCAGCGCGTCTCTATTATTATAGTCTACTCTCATGAAAAGTCCTGTCATTGTTATGGTCCACTCGCTCTTAGTTCAAATACCCTACTGGAATTGAATATTCTATCCACTTTTAATTATTATGGGACCACCACGTTTCGCATAATATTGGAACTACCCAAGAGGGTAACTCCACCAATATTATTACGCTCATTTCATTTTCACTGCAATGATCTGTTCAGAAGGAATCTGTTCTATTCCTTCAATCTCATCGCCCTCCAGAATACCTGAATTCTGATCAGATATGGGGCTGGGCTACTCAGTTGGAATTCAATCGATTTCAAGAATCCCATCTACTAAAATACAGTCTTGGATAGATGTTATTCTTTCAACCAAACTAATTCAAACAAAGAGCAAAATCCAGCAAAGAATCAAAATTATGTTGAAATATTCATATGAATAGGGAATATACAGCAATCCTATTCTATTATTCATGTAGAGGTTGGGGGTATCATTCATGAGCCAATGAATTTGATGAGAAGAATAGATAAGTTAGACTAGCCTATAACACCATCAGACAATGAATGTTTAATTTATTAGCATCCTCGATAATCAAGAGAATAAATCAAGAGAATAAAATAGCCTGTAACATACAGGTCAGATAAAGGAAAGGGGGAGATATGGAAATAACCCAATTATAAGACTCATACATTAATCCAGACGAGATAAGAAAAGAGTTGAACCCATTACAGCTCGGTCTGATGCATAGTAAAATTTTTCCGGAATTATACATATAAAAGACAAAAACTCAAGTTTTGAGATTTTTTTAACTTGCTGTATTCTTCAAGAATGTTCACATGTTTTAAAATATATTAGAACTGAGAAGACAATTAGAGATTTAATGACATTTCATAGCCCTCTCATCAAACTTCATCTGGATTTTAAAGAGAATGCCTATTCCATGTATGACGTTTATTGGTGGAATTTTTTAGTAGTCTCACACCGCCGATTAAGTCACGAGTATTGAGTAGCTTATACTTAAAACGAATGTCGACTTAGATGTATTATGAACCACTAGGCAAGTAATAAGTAATGGAGTTCAAATAAGGGTTTAGGCTGATATATTATCTACTATTACTTCCCATATTATTTCCGATTGCGGTCATCAGAGATTTATTGGAGCACTATTCAATATAAACTCGAATCAGTAGCTTCGTTCTGAATTTAAATTAAAACACATAAAACTCCCTTATCAAACTATTTTTTAACAGAATCATTTCCTAGATTATTTATTAGCAGGTTGCCCAACTCAATAAAATCTAGAACGTGACATAAACTATTTACAAATTCAATTGTCTCTTTTTTTTCTTTACCCTCTTCTATTTCATTTCCCTTTCTGCTTATTCTTCTTTCATTTCTACATTTTTTCTCCTTCTTATCTTTCTCCTTTTCATTCTTCTTCTCCTTCT
Organism: Conomelus anceps; assembly: GCA_948455865.1. Taxonomy (NCBI): domain Eukaryota; kingdom Metazoa; phylum Arthropoda; class Insecta; order Hemiptera; family Delphacidae; genus Conomelus; species Conomelus anceps. The sequence goes on along the minus strand of OX418216.1, from coordinate 77,160,803 downwards.
TATTCTTTTCCTTCTTCTCCTCCTTCAGTCTCTTATTATCCAGCAATCACAGACATCACAATTGTCTATTAATATTCTGAAATTTATTCAAAATTCTTGAAACTGAAGCTCAGAATAGAACCTTAGTTTTAAATTTGAATAAAACTACACGAAACTCCCTTGGATTTTTTGCACAGTGGAGCATTCAATTCTCAAGAATAATCACCACCGCATGGGCATACACCATGTTGAAAGGTGTATGACAGTTAGGAGCATCGTGAATAACATCATTTCTTAGCATGTATTTGATTTTTCGATGGTTTATGTTCTCAAGTAGACCTGTTGAAAGTTTCAATCAATGAAACGCAAGCACCCTCATCAAAATAATTACAAGGTCCACTTCTCATATAATTTTCGAGTGTAGCCAATAACAAGCATTAATTAAGTTTCTTATTTATTTTAACTCTGCTGTTGAAACTTAAATCAGTTGGTTCGTTTCAAACTCGTATTTAACTACTTGGAATTCCCTTATCAAACTAATTGTCCACAAAGAAAGCAAAAATAATTATTGCAATCCGACAAGGCTAATTGAGCAAGAAAAATTGGCAGGTGTTAATTGTTGGGCGTAGCTTTCCCGCTTCACAGATTCACGACAAAAGGTCGAGCAATCGATGATGGGATGATAATAAGAAGTTGGCGGCTTGGTCAGGTGGTTTGGTCGACAAGGGGTGGAACTCTGCAAGTGCTAACGAGTTTAATGACGCGACATAATGTATCTGCTGGCTTCTGTCTTTGATTCTGGTACAAGCAACGACTGACAAATGAATGGAATGAACAAGACTGCCTTTAGTTAGAGGAGAAGGCACCATGTTAGAAGAGTGTTAGAGTGACTATTCAATTCGAGGCTGAACGTATCATGGCCAGTGGAGCGAGAAATACAAAATAGTCGTCCGACTGTTCCGGGCAACCGTTCCTCCCTCATTCTGTCTGATAAGACTGCTCTTCAGCCTCCTTCGCTTTCTTCCTCCTTCAGCTATCTGTCCGACCCGATTGACTTGACGGCTTTCCTTCAAGATAGAACACCCTTACTTCTCTTCCTTGTCAATCCAGACAGTTTTCCAGCTTCTTGAAACAAACTTGCTTTTCGTTTTTATGCATTCGCTCTGATTTACTGGGCTCCAGCTGGAAGCCACAAAAGCATTCACTTTCATATAGATACAGTATTTGGAAATAGAAGTGAGTGGGCTGCTCCGGATCAATATACATTTATTAGATAGTTATTAGCGAAATAACGCTGACGTTGACGCTAATCCTAACCTGACCACTCTATGCCTTCGCTTGCTCTTAATGCAAAATGCTGCAGAGCAACCTGAGACATAAAATGGTCAGGTTTGAATCAACGTCATCGTTAGCGTAGTTTTTCTCAAACCTATATTAGCTATACTGATGTGAGTACCCTCATTTGCAGACCCTTCTCTTTGGAAGCCCCAGGAAAGAAAATAAATTTGGGGGCCCTTTTTTCAAAAGTACGACGCTTTTCTTGCATGTTCGAGCCCTTTGACGAACGTCATAGATTGGGAGCCGCGGCTGCTCCAATCTAGCCTGCTCATTTGGATAAACACTATCTAGAATATTAAAATTTATAAATAATTAATGTTGTTGGCTGATTTGATAAGTTACGTATTTGAGATAACTCTTGAAAATAGAAAAAAAGCCTCAACGGGCTTGCAGTGTTCATCAGTGGCGGGGAAAGTGATACATGCATGCTGCATACATGAGATTCAACAGTTTGAGAAGTTTAGAGCTCTGTTCAAAATTATTGAGGTTCAAGTGCATTGGAAAACGGTTAGAGGATTAGCAATCAATTTTCTAGACTTCAGTCATTAAAAACAATAAACAGGGAGAAATTCGAGGAAGAAGATAGTAGGGCAGATGGAAAGCTGGAATGTAAGAAAATGAAGAGAACAGAAAGCAATGGCTTGAAGAAGAATCAGATGAAATTAGGAGACCTTTCACTACCGACACATATCACAATATTTGGTTCACAAAATCTATATTGATTGATTGATTGATCCATACATCCATAGACTATGAATTGATGAATCTTGATTTTGGATCGTAGGGATTCCATCAATCCATCGATTTTCCACCTTGTATAATTATAAATTTCATGATCCAAACATTGCGATAACTTTTCATATTATAGGGTACCTTGATGAGAAGATTCTAGTTTCTTACACGGAAACAAGCTAGCTGTGGATTTATAAGATCGAGGAACTTTAGAAAATACAGTACAAGTAATGAAATAATATTATCAAAGCCATGTATACACGCTATTTTCCTCAGGGAACACGAATTAGCACTTCAGGCTCAGTTTTTTAAATAGCGTTTAGAGAGATATTTTTCATGCTTATACTTCTCTAAAGTTACAATCATTCAGGTTGAGATTTAAAGCTGGGGCATCATAGTGGCATAATTCAAGTGAATGAACGTCAGAATTAATATCGAGGCGAAGAAGCTTTTCATTAATGTAGCTGAAGAGACTGGGCTCAAATTTAATTTCAATTCATTAATCCCAATATTTTATTATTCACTGACCGCATTGACTGGAAGAAGTGGTTCGAGGACAATCCATTTTATTTCCAGGACTTTTCTGCTATGAATTTTGTTGTGTTTTTATTTTACTGAACCGTTTGTACGGTATTTTTTTATTTATTTGACAAGTAAAATAAATTAATTATTCACGTATTTACTACTGAACCTCGCACTGTTGTCTATCAAAATAAATTTAACATCTAAGATGGTGGTACACAAACATAAGACATAAATCTTTTACTTTAAATTGATGCGTTACTTGAAAAATAACATTAGATTATACAACAAAATTCTGTATACTCAGATTCTCTTTCTATTATGTTCTGTATCATGTTTCAGGACAACAAGCCTCCACTGAACCACATCCCGAATTCCTTGCAGCTCTTGAAAACCACACTGTAACCCAAGGGAGAGACGTCTCTTTCACCTGTGTTGTCAACCACCTAGGCGCCTACAAGGTGAGAGAGCTTGCATATTCAACGAGCATTTTTCCCAGTTTATTTTTCATTACAGAAATCCATCCTTGGATCCTAATCCCATCAATTCTTATTTCTCAGCCTGTGAAATTTTGAACTCGAAAGATTATCACGACATTACCCTAAGGTTTGTAGTAATGAAAATCCCTTCTCCTTATCAATGAAAAACTCCTTATAAAATTTTTAATCTTAGTCTTACCACGAATAAACTAGTATAGCGATCTGTGAGTGATTGATTCTCATTTTTCTCGAACTCTTTGTCGTGAACTTTTTTAAGAAGCATTGTTTTTCTCGCAATGAGAATGGAAATACTGAGCTTGGATGGGTGACCGTGCTTCAATTACTTAATGTTGTGAGCTTTATCATCATTAACCCAGTGATACGGAACCCACATAAATAGTAGATCTACCAAGTTCCCCATAACATTACTCAAACAGTGAGGTTGAACTAATCTCAGTGTTAGAGTAAGGGTCACCCCACCAATAAAATCCATACGCTTATTATTTTATTTAGAATGGATGTTTCAATATAATACTGAAATCATTACTTCAGCCAGTGAGATGTTTCTGCAGTTCTCCAAAACATCTCTGTTGTTCAATCATTGTAGTTTATCATCACTTGGCTGTAGGCTTTTAACTTTATCGATATCCACTTCACAATAGCCGATTTAAATTACAGACTTCAAACTGGCTTTCACACAATATTCAAAAGTCGAATTCACGCAAAGAAAAGAAAGCGAAAAATTTGAAGCCGGCTCGTTGGTGCGATTTATCATCCCGCTTTCTCGAGATTATCGCCTATTTATATTTAGCTGCCGCGACGCCCAAGTCTCGAGCCGCCGCCGCCGCAAGTGGCTTAATAAAATGGCGGCAAGGAAGGAAATATTCGGCAGATATTACACGGACAACGATAATGTATTCGTTGGGTGAGCGATAGCGGGGAAAAAGAGGAAAAAGAAGAGGAAGAAGTCGGTCTAAAAGCCTGAACGGGCCTCATAAAATATTCACAGAAGGCAACTCTGCTTATCGCCTGCCGTACGTTGCCGTGTATGCGGCGTGTTGCTATCATTGTCTGCTGCTCTGGTTGCCATATATATAAGTAGTCTATGCATAGACATATATAGGTCATATATCTATATACATTGTACACATGCACTCGCCAAATCCTTCATACGAATCCAAGTCGACGGTGGTATCACCAGCTAAAGGAGCTCTTATATACTATATACAGTAGTAGACAGCCTGCTTCGATTTTTTATTTACTTCGCGACCTGGGATTTCACACTAAGATTTTGGTTCTAACGAGAGAGCATTTTTTTGACAAAGTTTGAATTGACATCTTGGGGAGTTAAAAATGTTGTGACCAAGAGCCAATAGGTCTATGATTAATGAGGCAAATCAAATACTGTACATAAGGGCTGGCCCAGAGTCATGACCCCCCATCACCCACCCATAATCGAAACCTTATTGGAGAAGGGGATACAAAGAAGGGGAAATTTTGCAAAATCCAATTTTTAGCCTCCAAACTTTCCAGGTGGAATTGTTCGACTGTACATTATTTACTTTCATTGAAAATTATTCACAAAATATATGAAAATCGTATCATCAATGTGTAGGCAGCGTCATTTGAAGGCACACTTTAAGTCAGTCAACATTGACCTTACAACAGAAACCGCACAATTTCTTATATGAGTGAACCCTTCCAATTTAAGTACTTCCTACTGAGGAGAAACTATTTCTCACAAAGAAGCCATGAAAAGCTCTATGATTATTGCTGAATTTTGCTTTTATATTTTATGTTCTTAAATAGAGGCATACTGCCTGAGGAAGTGAGAATGAAATTGGCACCCAGCTAAAATAGTCCTTATCATATTTTAGGCTTCATTGCCTTTATAAGGCTCTTGCACCATTGATACAATAAATGGAACCCACTGTTTTTTTGTTTTTTTTTTGTAATTTCCTTTCAACTGATTGTAGTTTGCAATTTTCAAATCTTAATTTCCTCTGTATGAGCCTTTACCAGCTCATTTTCGAAACTCATTCAATAATTGAGTGATTTTTTTTCAAGTTCCTATCCTCCTAAATGCGATAATAAGATTGATAATAATTGTGTGGTTGTGAACAAATAAAAAAATTAATTAATATCATTGTGAACAAATGAATTTGTCGAAGTGATGACTGATTGATGGTGGAAAGGTGGAGTGTCCGTTATCGCATGTCGAAGTGCACTCTCGTAGTCCGTCAGATGTCGGATCATTGTAGAGAGAGCATTGTGTCGTTTGTTCTTGACGTAAGCACTAATTGGAATAATAAATCACCGACTGTGACATATGTAGCTCTAGCCTCAGCAACAACAACAACTCTACTCTGTGCTCAACGTGTCTAGCTGGCCACGGCATAGCACCTTTACTTCGCCAGGCAACGGAATTTGTGCAGCATACGTTGTAGCACTACGCACATTGGTGAATTCAGTAAAGGATTAGACTAGATTTTTAGATTATCTTTCTCTATTCATGTAAATTTACAATTTTGCGTATGAGAGCATGAGTGTTTAAAAACAAAATTATCAACATCACATGGTAAAGTTACTTGCAAACTCATGAAAGTGACTCATAAAGTCATTTGTAAACTTAGATGATGCTATCTTTATTGTGCTAGACATTATTCACAATGATCTTATTTGTATGATCTCAATGATATTAACTCTGGTAATGACAATCTAATTCGCCATGAAATGGTGAAGTTTGGACAAATATTCGTCCATTCTTGACACTTAACCGGTACAGTTTAAAAGAGGGTTATTCTATTTGCTTTTAGTTGTAGTTATTTGTGTTTCAGTATGAAAGGAGTTTTTATAAAAGTAGCAGGTGAGTAACTAAAATGGAAACAGAGCATATGAATTATGAATTGTACAAAATTAATAATGATAATGATAATGGTGATATATGATGAAAAGTGGAAATGAGGTGATAATTCAATATAGCTGATTTTGTACAAGTTTTCTTATACGGATTGTGGTGATTGATGAAACATTTTTTCAATAGGCTATACAATATTGATGAAATTCTTGGACTTCGTGTTCCACTTTTTGGCCAAACATTTTCGAGTTATAGAGACCCATCTCAAAGGCCTTTGAAGATGAGTCTCCAGCATGACTCGAAAACGTTTGGCCAAGAAGTGAGTAGATATTATTTAAATTCACAATTAAAATTGACTGCATGACGTTGAATTTACCTTGAAAGGCCTTTAAAGATGAGTCTCCATGACTCGAAAATATTTGGCGAAAAAGTGAGTAGAAATATCATTTATTCACAATAAAAATTGACCGCAAGTCGTTGAATTTACTATTAAAAGTTTATTTTGAAATATTAATTACAAAGTAAGAGAATGTTTTCGTGGTTTCATGCAGTTGCTCTAGAGTTGGACAGACAGCCATTTTCTCCATGAAGTATTTCCTTAATGATGGGATAAAGCCCGCTTGACTCTTAATGCATCTGATGGAATTTGGAAGTACATTCCAAGCATTTTTGTATAGATGGTACGATGGTTACTTGGGTTTACTAGAGGGCTGTAAGTGGTATCATTTTGCAGCATTTTTGTGCTCTTTACGATGTACTTAGGGTATTATCCCCAGGAGATATATGATGGATTGCTACTCCTGCTTTGGATCAGGAAAAATTTATCAATATGGCCAAGAAATATGAAAATGAGAAATAAGGAAATCTGAAAAGAAACTGAAAAAATTTAGCATACAGCAATAAAGAAGAAAAATAAGGAATTATCTTTTTATAATACAGAATGCATGGTTCAAAGTCGCACTGCAAGACTAATAGAATAATAGTCCAGAAAAATTGGGCCTAGTGAACAAATGTATAATATTTTCCGCATGAAAAACCGGTGCCGCTGAAGGTCGTTAGTGGGGGCAGAAAAGGTTCACTGTTTCAGCTTTCTACTTATAACTCGAAGTTTTTCAAATAAACGACGTTAGATTTGGTGGAATCTATATTCAAAAAGGGTGATATAAACTCATGCGACAACTGCAGAGGTATAAGTTTGCTTAACACAGCTTATAAGATATATAGCATTATGATATAAGTTAGAATGCAGACTATTTCTGAAGTATTGCTACTGGAAGAGGTTTCCGAAAAGGCGATAATGTGTTCACCTTCTTTCATTTCAAATTATTGAAAAAAAGAAGCGAATTCAACCTTGAGACTAATATAGCTTTTGAGGATTTTCAAAATGCATTCGATACAGTTGATAGGGAAAAATTATGGGATGTTTTGCAGGAGTGTGATTATCCCTCCCATCTCATAAAGCAGTTAAAAGCTCATACGAAGACACAAAGGTGATAGATAGGGGGCATTCCAAATCTGACAAGATAGTGACTTAGTGAGTGATCAATAAAGGAGTGAGACAAGGGTGTGGGTTGTCACCCACATTGTTTAATACGTGATCAAGAAATGGAAGTCTCGAATACACACTGGAATAACTATAACATAAAACACTGCTGTAAGTTGTTTGCTTTTTGCTGACGACCTGATAATTCTGCAAAAGAGTGAGAGTGACTTGCAGAGAGCTATTCAATCTGCATCGGGATAAGTTGACAGTTTCAACAAAGAAGACAAGGGTGGTAGCATTCAAATGGAAGGAACCAAAAAGGATCAGAATAGTCTTGGATAATTGTATTTTAGAGCAGGTATCACACTTGAATTACTTAGGTTGTGACATATCTTACATGAAAGATAAGATATGTGCAATAAGATAAACCGTGTTTAAAGCATAGGTGGAACCATCCATAGAACTCTCCAAAATAATACCAGCCAGAGCACCAGACTGAAATTTTTTAAAAACCTAAACAGTGCCAGCTCTTCTTTATGGATGTGAATCTTGGATGTTATCCAAACAAGATGAAAGTAGATTACAGGTATCTGAGATGAGATTTCTCTGGAAGACCTATGGTTGTAGTGGAAGAGATCGTTTCAGAAATACAGAAATAAGAAGATAACTAATCATCTTCTCCATAAATGAAAGGGTATCTGAAAGCAGACTGAAATGGTATGAACTTATAAATAAAATGAAAGAAGACCGAATACCAAAGCAAGTGGTGAGCTACAACCCAGAGCGAAAAAAAGACCAGGGACGTCCAAGAAAAGATGGAGGAATATGAGGTTTGGAACAGGCAGGAATGCCTAGACCCTGAAAGGCAGAAGAAGAAGAAGATTAAATATTCCAGTATTTATGTTTGCCATCACAATCGTACACCGATAAAATAAATCGTACAAAAGATAAAACCGGGCCAAAATCGAGATTTAAGTGATTATTTTGAGGTTTTGTGAAATCATATTACATTGTATTTAAGGTTCAAAATTTAGGATCTTTCTATTTCTGGTTACAGCATTAGAAAATCGACCTAAATCTGTATTTTCTTTGTATCTGACCAGCAATGCCTTTCCAATTTGTTCTATTACAAAAAGTTTCTGCACTGAAGTAGTTAACATTCCATGTAATCATTCTCTGCCCAATGTATGCTCTCAAGAGCCCGCATGCCTTGTTAGACAAGTTTTAGCAAAAAAGTAATGCGCGTGCAGATATCTATCTAAATATAGACCCGGCCTTTTACGTACACTGTGCTTGCGGTGTAGAAATCGCATGCCGTGGTATACTAGTATTTTATTCTCATTGCATGCGTCATCACTCTGGTGAAGGCGGTTGGTGCTGTACACTATCAATGAGAAATATGGCTTGATTCTAATGTTCTTTAGAAACCTTCTTGAGAACTCTTTTGATTGAAATAACGAAACTGTAATAAAAACTCAAGGTTTTCTCTCTTTGCTAGAAAGAAGTCAGACTCGTTTTTTGATTAGTGTATTTTCTGAAATATTCTCACTCACATCCGTTCTCTACAGCATTCTTCAGACAAAATATTTATAAATAGCATACTGTGCTAAAAATGTGGCTACAGTAACCGAGAGACTAGAAGAAATAAGAGCACGCAGTTTCATAGAACATTTTGAGGTATTCAAAGAAAATGAAGATAATAGTGAAAGTTATGTGCCACTTAGAAAACCCAGGATGAAGTTGAATATTTTTATTGCGGATGATGCGAATGAAGTCTGGAGACTTGTGTGTGGGTAATGAGGTGAATGGGTGAATGATGAGAAACATCCATGGCTGAATGAGACTCGAACCCAAGGCTGCAGGAAACGAAGCCAGCTAGAGCCTTATCAAATACAAGCGCTCCAAGCAACTGTGCTACAGGAGCAGTAACTTACAGAGAATGAATCGAGAACAAAGGTCTGTTCGCTGAGATTTTAGACAACTTTTTCATTCAATTGAGGAACAGATTCTAGTCCATGAGAAAACTTTATTTTTTCTGCTTATTGAACAGCATGACGAGTATATCAGAATTTCCAGAAAACGCCATGAAGCACTAGAGATACAATATGGTTCATTTATTGACATAATCAGTTTGAAAAAGTTGTCTGTTCTGTATTCGTCATATATAGGCTATAGAGAATCCCAATAAGTTTGCAAGCATATTTTGTAATATTATTTTACACATATTTATTAATTAATAGTTTTAGTAACATTTCAAATAAAATGTAATAAATACATTGTCAGCGCATGCCCAAAGGTGTTAGTCAGCATTCGTACTGGTACTTACCAGTTGAATGAAAATCCTTTCACGAATATAATATTGAGTGTGAAGTTCGTATTATGTGAAGAATTTATTATTTTATTACTACAGCTTATGAGACTTTCGTCAGTTGAGCATATTTTCACCTAGTTGTAGAGGCTGTGAAAGTGGGAGTGAATTAGCCCAAAACTTGCTTATTTGATGCGTTCTAGATTCGAAACCGCTGGGTAACCACTCATTTTATAGGAAATTTTATTTTTTTAAATATTGTATAAAATATATTTTCTCAAAAATCCAATCTCAATAGAAATAATAGCTAAAAACTGGAAATAACCCGAAAATATTAAAATGTTATGTATCTTTCGTATTTTGGTGGTGAAGCGGTACTCCCACGACTTGAAAAAATCGAAATTCGAACTTCACGCTCTGAAATACACATAGAATGTTGAGAAAACAACTTTTATAATTTTGTTTTGAAAAAGCTACCTTTAAACTGGACAAATACAGGTTTATTAGAAATATAAATAATTTTCTTAACCATGAACCCATTCTCATCCAATTTTAAAATTTTGATATATGTTTAACAAAACTACAAAGTATTTTAGAAAAATTGATTGAAAATTTTCAAATACGAGTTTTATGAGAAAATCAAAAAATTGATATATTTTTGGGGTTTGCTTATAATGTTTCAACCACTGCACACATTGTGTTTAAAATCACTGAAAAGAGCAAGAAAACTGAAGCAAAATTATACTACTTGCAGCCTTCTAGCGTGATTTCACCAGCTATACTAGAGCAATTTAGACAATGTCGAATTTCCAAATTCTTGAAATTTCGAATGGCTGTAACTCGTAAATACATCAAAATCCAATTTTTTGGTATTTTTGTTAGTCTCATCATTCACTATGATTTTACCAAATTCCATGAAAATTTGAGATAGTGAACGGAAAGGTGTTGATTTGATGTGGAATGATGCTTGAACCTACTAAATTTACTGCATTTTTGTTTTCCTGAGCAATTTTTAAAACTCGCAAGGTTTCCAAATTATAAGCTCTTCAAAATGGATAGTTTCCTAAAACTTATCATTACATGAATTATGGATTTATCTTGAATAAATCAAAAGTTGATGTTTTATATAGCATGTGTAAAAATATGGTTTTACGAGTCAATCCAAGCAAAATATTGGTGAGGACATAATAATCAGGTCCCTGGGACCTTGGAACTGACTAAATCTTCGAGCAGAATAACACAAGAAAAAAATCGAGTTTATATGGAACAAGGAGAGCCAGTGGAATATGATAGTATTCTAAAAAAATCGCATATCAAAAATTTCAAGTTTTTCACTTTTGTACTGGAGAAAAAGATGAAAACGCTCAGCGCTGTACATTATTAAGTCAAGTCCCCAGACAGACCTCCGTCCATGGCATACCTACCTAGAATGCGTCATCATAAGCATGAACTTACATAGAACGCGCATGCGTTCAGAAGTGTTTGCAAACATGTTGACAACATTGTGCTGTTTCCTTTCCAAAAAATAAATGTTGCATCAAATTTGGCAGAAAAGTTGTGCCAAGAATCGGTTGCCAACATTGTTGGCAGCATTATTGGCAACATGTTTTGCGTTTCAACATTGTCGGCAGCACTGTTGACAGCAAATTTTGATAGAATGGAAACAGGGCTTCAGAATAACTCCTGTCGAAAATATATTCAAATAACCATTATTAGTTTATTTTACTTTAATTATTAGTTCAGTAACGTTGGATGATAAATGATTGATGGTCTGGCCAGTTAAATGTAATGCTGCACAGAACTGCAGTCTATGAAGCCAACCACATCTAGTTATAGTTTAAGGCGAATATTGAAATAGCTTTGTTTGAGCTGTGAGGAACAAACCACGTCTCATAGCGTCGTCACCAGCACCGACAAGTTTTGGTGGAAGTGCCAGTGCGTAATTGTGTGTCGGTGTGAACGGATACAATTGTTTTCGAGCAATTGTGCACGTCAAAATTGCTGGCTTGTAACAATTGTCTGGAGGTACACAACGGGCATTGTAGTTCCATAGCCATGCAGAAACCATGGGAAAGGTGTTTCACCAGTAAGCTGCTATAATATCATATTGTCACTATTCTGGTCAGTATGCAGACAACTTTCTGCATCTCTCCAACAATGGAATAAACTCTTGTTTCGCGACAAATCTTATATTCAACAACCAGTAGGCCTACTATCTACTATCAACCAACTGGTGGCTAACTACCTCTAAAATAATTCAGTTTTGTATTTGATCCTTAAATATGGAAGATAATAATATAAGTAATGCCTTATAGACTTGAAGAATAGGAGATCACTATTCAATCACAGCTTTTCAAATTTTAAAATCCTGTATTTTATAAACGTTCTATTTCCTCCCACTGCCATAATATCACATATTATTACTTTTCAGTGGCGTTTCGACGGGGGGGTTTCCGGATTACAACACCCCCCTTGGACCTGTAAAAGAGGCCCCAAAATCGAGTAGAAAGGCATCAATAGTAATACGATAATATCGGTTAATGGAGGTAAAAAAGGATACATACGTGAAGTGTTACAGCTAGAAAAAATACTATAGTTTAATATTTTAAATACTTTAATTAATTAAAAATAATAAATTCATTGAGGTTACAGAGAGTATGGGGCGAACAAGGCAAGTTTTTTGGACCTCAACGTCAAGGGGTCACATTATTTTACAAAAAATGAAAGCAAGTGACAAAACAAAAGTAAAATAAGGGGCCCCAAATTGTCCAACTAGGGCCCCCCAGGACCCTTTTTTCTCCAGTTTAGACCTCTAGAGGCCCCTTAGAAGCCTAAGAGACCTTGTTAGTTATGTGTAGTCAGTTGTATCAGTATAGTCATGTGTAGTAGAGATTCAAATAGGCTGCATCTAGAATATTTCAAATTTCAGCATGTATAAACAAGGGTCCCCTAATTTTCTCGGCTGTGGGCCTTCAAAGGCCCCACGATGCTGGAGGAACCCAGTATTTTTGGAGCCCCAAACATGGGTTTGAAGGTCCCCCAGACCTCTTGTTTGAAGTCAAGACCTCTTGAATGTAGGCTTGAAAGGAGAAAAGGTATCTTTAATATTTTTGCAGACGGGCTTCAAATGCTAATTTCTGTTAATGTTCAGATCTGATACCCCATAGAGTTTATTGTGATCGAGAAATTTGTCAGGCCATGAATCAATCAACAAAAATAATATGAGGGAAGAGTTGATAACCACAAAAAAAAGCTTGAAATTGCCCTTTCAAGACCTGGAAACAATTTTTTCTCTGGTAGAGAACCCTCAGAATCCCCAATGTTTTGGGGCTCCGTCACTTTACATGTAAATGCAAAATTACTATAAGTTAAAGTTTGGAATTGGATGTGGTGTTCATTCTCTCTTTGTAAGTTGAATCAAGTTCCTTTCAAAGTCATAGTTTTTATATTTTTACACATTTTACATATTCCAGTATTAGTCTGATGCGAATTCAAGAGATTACACAAAAATAGAAGAGAAGTTTATTGCTCTCTTTGGTGCCACTCATTGCCCTTTTCCCTAGCTTCCAAAACTTTCTCGAGGAACGGTTTTCAGTTGGCCTACATTCAAATTTTATCTTTAAATTAAAAAAACAATTCAATTCAGTTATACAGATTCTTTTAAGTACAGTAGGCAACTAGGCATAGCTGGAATACATAATCAATGCTAGTTGGGAAATCGAGTCATTAATAATTAAATTATTCAATTAGTATAAAATTATTTAATAATTTTCAATTATTGAAAATTGGTGTTTTGGGTGAAGGTGTAAGGGAGCCTCCAGCCACAACTCTGCGCTGGGACACTAAAATGTATCTGGGTGGCCCTGATTGTAATAATAATTTGAAACCACTATAAATTGTTAAATTGGCTTTATTGGCTTTATAAAAGTAGTATTTTTTGGATTTTATACATTAAAATTTGTTCACAACTAATTAATGTACCAACAATATACGAAAAGTGGGTTCAAGCCCTGAGGCGAACAATTCATAAAAACAATGATTTATTGAAATTTAACCTTTAATTTTACTCAATTTATAAACTTCATTTAAAAAATACTTGTATAAAATTACTGTTTTTAAGCTGCAAATCAAGCTCACAATATCGAAAATTCAAAAATTTCCCCATAATGTGGAATAAAATGAATGGATTTAAGCTTTTCTAGACATGGGTCTAGAATCACTTGGAATACGATTTTAGGGGGACTATTCATCAGCATTTTCCCGGGGGAGGGCCCCCAGACCCCCAAGGGCCCCCAAATCTTCAATAATTCCCCCCCCCCTTTCATGAAAAGATGAAAAGATTTTCGCTACGCTACTGTTACTTTTCATGTACAAAAACACAGACATCATGCAATTCAATAGTTTGGTGCAGAATTTTGATCAAAGAATTGACTGTATTTCCACCTTGGTCAACCATCATCAATCATAATGCATAATGAGACTTGAAGTTCTCACAACCACATTTTTATTGAAAGCCGTGAGATACTAGAGAGTTTGTTTGAGATTGATGATGGTGTAACACCCAAAACTAGTATCTTACGGTTTTCAATAAATGTGGTTGTGACATCTTCATGTCTTATTATTCATTATGGATACCTTCCAAAATATCACCTTCGCTACAACTACAAAGAAAATCATCTCTCAATATGTCTGAACCTTGTAATGATTTGCTGTTCATCACATAGATAAAAAAAAATTATATACTTTTCTTTTATCGATAATTTTTGGGTTCGAGATAGGTGAATCGCCTTTTTCAGGGGGGGTTAGACTGCCGATTTTGGAGTTGTCTCTTCTATGCACAGGCTTAAGGAATTTAATAAATTTTGTGAAATACCTTTTTTTAAGTTGCGTTGACTTCCGAGTTCACACCCAGCACACCATCAGCACCTCCTGGTCCACGTTTCCACACGAACAGGATTTCAGTGGTTAGTCGATGCCGCAGGTACGCGCACTTAGGCCTAAGTGTAGATTCGCATTCAAAATATTTACGAATTTTTATTTTCGCACACTATTCACTATTATTTGTTGACGACGCCACTAATTCACAATTTTACGACTTCCATCGCTCTAAACCAATTTGTACATTTATCGGAAGTAGTGATACACAGAGAACACGAAAACATTCAACACGCAGTGTGCTCGGGCTGCAAGAATTTGACTGAGAATGAGACGTTTGCTACGTCTCATTTTATAGGCATGGCTACTACATTGTTCAACTGAATTATTTCAAAGTTGTAAAAACTGCTTAAAAAATCGGATTTCACTCTCAAAAGTCCTAAAATATTATGAAATTCTCACTACCGAATTTTCAATGGACATAGGAATTTATTTCCAAAGTAGGAAGTATTGAGTTACACTTTTTACATGTTGTGTTTGGCATTTGGACAAAGTTTTACAAACACACTTTTTTGGCGATTTGACCAGTGAAATTTGAAACTTAAGTTAATGAGGAATTGCCCTTTCATGAGTGCTACTTTGTTTTTGTTATAATTGTCTAATTTCCATGAAAATAGACTTGGGAAATTAGAGGTAGCACTTGCTATGCTTCACAGTTCAAGTGCTCAAATTTGATGTAAAGTGGTTTAAATTTCACAAATTCATTATTCATTGATTCCAGTGATGAGAACTACTTAATCTGGATTGATAATTTTTTACAGAAAATTCATAATAGGTGAGTTGATGATTTTGCTTCTAAATTCTAGGTTAGGACTGTTTATCTGGTGGTCTATATTTTCACAGTAAATAGTTTCAAATATTACTCTATTTGAATTGATTTTGCCTGTTTTAATCTCATTTCATAGCCCAGGCGTTACAACCTCTTTTGTGACAAAGTTATTCTCGTGGTGACAGGCACATTAAACATTCACTTCATGATAGTTTTCCCGCAGCGACTTCTATATATTTTATCAAATAGCTGACTACTGGAAATTTTTTGACAATATAGTGATATCGAAAAAGTTCTCCGTTTTTCTATCATGTTTAACGTCATATTTCACTGAACAATGACTTGGAAATTTAAATTTTCAAGATAAATAATGCTGGGGAAGTGATAGTCGTAAGCCGTAGTAGGTATCTGTTTAATAAGCTGCATTCTCCTGGTAAGGATTTCACTCTTTGTAAGGGTGGCCGATTAGATTGGCCAGCAAAAAGGACACTGTTCTCTGTAAAATCACTTCCCGGTGGTTTGGAGCCCACCTAAAACTGTAGGTCCAGCTCATCAATCACCATCATCAAACTCATTACCCACGTACAGGTCTCAGACCTACAGGTTTCATCCTCATTGAAAGTTTCAATTTGACAATAATTTAAACAAAATAAATATTTGAAATTGCTGAACATCGTCTTTGTGTAGACTTCTTAGACGTTCAGACATGGATAAATTTATGTATTATGTTGAGATAAGTAGATTCCAGAATAGATGGCTGTATGTTTCGTCTAACGTCCTATATGATTCAATTTTTGAATACGAAGATATTATGAATTGAAGATATCAAAATAATTGAACTGAGAACCTATTTAACAGTCGCAGCTGTGAATGCAGGTTGCAGGAGCTGCAGCGAGGACTTTTTTGGTACGGTATCACATTTCTCGACTCATGGATATCAGCCAGGGTCACGGATATATTATTTATTTACATTTCCTGTTTCATTCGTTTAAGGACACCAATTGCATCGAGATGAATTAAGTAACGATGAACAATGAATAATGTGAACGTTATTAGCAGAACAAAATCTTATTGAGCAGCTGTGAATGCAGGTTGCAGGAGCTGCAGGGAGGACTTTGTTTTTTAGCCATGTTTGCTTAGCTCTTCCTCTTCCAGCCGAGTTGTTGCCAGTGATGGATGGTAACTCAGGTTGAGCCGCGTAACGAGCTTTTCGATGGGGCATGATGCCAATAACGCTTCTTATCTTCACCAGCAACCTTCCAGTCCCATCTTCAAAAAACACACATTGCGTCTTCGCACACAGCAGCTCGCGTTAATTTGCGCCGTTCGCCGCCAACAGATTTCTAATGGACGTTCAGTAGTGATTCTATTTTGAACTTACTGGCGTTGAAGTCAGGGAACGGTCGAAGGGAAGGATGAGGAATGAGTAGGAGGAGGGGGAAGAGAATAAGAATAAGAAAAAGAAGAAGAGGAAAAAAATTAAGAAGAAGAAAGAAAAAATATGAAGTTTATCTTCCAATTGGATTTTCCTATAGCAGGAATGAGCACTCTTTTTTGTCGTAAATAGCTACGGTATCAATCATTCCAACATAGTTGAAATAGTAGCAGTAGCAGTTCTCGATTACTACTTGAGAGCAAAATATTAATGATGGATACTCTTATTGCTGAATAAAGCTTTCACAATTATTGAATTTGTGAAGATTGGCTAGATAAATAAAAACTTGTCTCTCAGGCCTTTTCTCTTGTTATTAGAGTATGGGGGGGAATTGTTTTAAACTCAGAGAACTCGGTTTTACGATAGCTTATCATTTATAATCTTATGCAACAATAATTCATGTAAGAATTGTATCATGACTGCCTTTAAAAAGGCTCAATAGTTTTATTTACAATTACCATTAACTCACTTCTACTTCTAAGTACCAATCACTTGGTTAACCTACTCAAACAAACATAGCCTAGAATTCCTTATTGCTGTCAATCGATTGTGGATTTGAAATCAGATTCAAACTCAATTCGATTTCGGAATGTTTCAATCGGCTGATGTGACTATTGCATATTATTCATTTCGATACTGAATTGTACAAATTCTGAGCTCGATTGGTCTAGCTCTAGAGCCTGTATCGGAATGTGAAAGCAGTGTTATAATAGCTACATTATGAAACTGGTTTGATCAGGCATGAATACTTTTGTATTACACCTATTGTTGGTAATACGTTAGTAAATAGTTAAATAAATTAATAGATCAGCTGATATGATATTACTTCTAACTTCTAATAACTACCGTATTCTATAACGTAGTTGTATATAGAAACATTTTTAATATTGTTACGGGTTCTATCTTAACGCTCGCAACACTTGAATTTATCACTCGCTCTTTATTAACATAAATTATCCACAACTCACATTGTTCAGTTATTTATTATACAAAATAATGTAATCGGAAGCAGATGAATCGATAATGTTCAGCTAATAAAGATTTTGCTATACAACTGTACAAAAATCAATCACTAAATGTCAGAAGGCCGATCTTGAATGAATAATAAGACGAAATTGTCACAATCACATTTATTTATGTTGTTAAAATAAATGTGGTTGTGACAAGTTCGTCTTATTATTCATTATGGATACCTTCCACAATAGCACCTTCGCCACTACAAAGAAAGTTAAAGGCCGATCTAATATTAAATAATAACTGTTCAATAATTCAAGGAGAAGCGTCTAATACATAACAGTTGAAACTCTACAAGCACTTGCGAGTCACTGTATAAACTGTTAAGTAAGCCTGAATAATAATCTGTCACAATATACGATTCACACAACAGAACGAAAGTTCATTAACACAGTTTGTAATAGCGCCAACGGAATTGCACTGTCCGTATTAACGGAAACGGGAACTGTCACATTACTTGTTATCTCGACAAATTTCAAACAAGACTGACGAACTTATACCTATGTGCTCGCTTTAAATAGGTTTTATTTGATCTAGAAATATGGAGATTTTTCCAAAATGTTCGATGGAATTCTAAACAGAGATAAGACGTTCTAAAATATTCGATAAATTTCCATGAGGTTCTAATTAAATTATATTCAACAAAGTTCTAAGTAAATATCATAGAAGTGTCAAAAATAAACTTCAAGGCGAAGAGAGTACAGAAGAAGAGTAATTAATTGCTTCCGGAAATCAATATTGACACAGGCAGATAACGTTGAAAACTGTTCCTTCTTTTTCGTGTCACAATAATATTAATATAAACTTTGGGTTGTTACAGTGCTTATATCAACATTATTATATATGTAGTATGTTATTATTACAATCATTATTATATAATGTTTTAATCAATTAACAGAACATTGCTGTTTTTTAGTTGTTGTTAAACGCAGATAGAAGAACGATAAAGATGATTTGGTAGGATGAGAGCGTGATTTGAGGGTGTAAGAACAATGATTAGGTTCATTGGTTGTGCATGCAAGGCGCACGAAGCTCCACCGCCACTGTGCCACTATCGCTCCATTCCAATTATTATGGAGCTGCCGCTTTTGGAAGTGGAGCTGTGGCGGCAGCCAGTGCAAGCTTTTGTCTTCAATTAAACGGATATCTCCAATTAGACGACTCGTCGGACAAGTCAATCCATATTCATCCCTTTCAAATGCAACCTGACTTCGTATCACAACTCCCTCTCCTCATCATTCTTCATCACTACTGTCTCATTCTCTCTCCTTCTTCCATCTCACTTCCACCCCACATTTTCCACACGCTCTCTCCTTTGAAATCTTCAAATAAGGAGACTGATGCTTGAATCATTGTGAGTCTAGCTAGAGTAAGGCTAGACGGCATGTCCCAAATTCAAATTTTCTTGGAAAAATATTTGTGTTTTATACTGCAGTGCAACGCTTTCTATTCTATATCCTCACTGGAATCAATACAACAGTACCTTTTGGAACTTGCAATGTTCTTTGAAACTTCAAAGACGGTCAACATAATAATACCTACCAATTTTTTTGAAAAGTCAAATAAATTAATTCATTCCTCAAAATTGACATGGAAGCAACACGCATCACATTTTTGAACGAAAAACTTGTAGGCTATAGGATTCTGTCAAATATAAACGAAAATCAATAAGTGAGTAAAGTTAGGCTTGTGCAAATAATTAATTGAATGACTGAAATAGGATTAGAATCATTATAAGTATTGATATTTCGTATTTATTTGCTGAGAATGAGCCTGCAAATTGAAAAATATCAAGATCAATGGCACGTAGGTACGTAGATACATGCTTATAGTGGGAAGACACCATTTGTACGACTGTCGTTTTGACCGACCTAGTCACATCTAGCCAGGTTAGGTTAGGAAAGCTTATGCGTATCACACAGAATTGTGGACTGCAGGCTGCGCTAGCAGTAGGTCTATCAAATTGTTAGGTCGTCCTAAAGGGTACACGCTTTTAGTATTGTATTGTATGTTATAGTATTTGCAAAAGTGAGTAAAACTATCAGGATTTCAATGGATTTAATAATGCTTTACTTTGCCCAGCCAAAAACACTGTTTGCAGTTCCAGAACGGGACATCGAAGCAAATTATTAAACAAGGGAAATTAATGTCCATCGTTATCGGGAATAAGTTAATAATTATTATCAAGTTAAATCAGGGGTTTTTGGAGATCAAAGAAAAAGCGCCTTTTTGTCAGTTCCGCTGATTCATTAAAAAAAATTCCTAATTTGTCATTCAAGAGTTCTAGAACAGGTAAGTGCGAATTTCGAAGGTGCTTCAATCAACAGGAAAATGTGCTCCTCTTCTCCAATTGAATTATGAGCACGTCCAAGTAACAAAAATAGCAAGTAAAGCCGCGTTGTCCTAGCTGCGGAGTGCAAAATGCGGAGAGCGAAATACGCAGACCATCGATTACCATAGACCAACCTTGATTATCCCTATTCTATGGTACTACGCACTCTTCCGGCGGAGCGGAACGGAGCCACTGGTCGAGGACCAGTCATCTCCGTAGTCGGTTGCGGAGCGGTTGATATTTTTAGCAAATTATGGCTTCTCGCGTTCTGTTTTCCCCTTGTTGACATGATCGCGGGATATCGTTTATTGTGGGACATCTCAGATGATTCCTTCAAGAAAACCTTGAAAAAGAACTAATATGGAAGGAGATCGCAGTGCTATTGAACAAACCAGGCAATTATTAAAATTTAACCTGTTTGTATATTTTTAACTTTAATGAATTAATTTTTATAATTTACAAACAATATGCAACTGGAAATTAAAAAAATGATGGAGCTCATTTCATAGACAAGATAAAAATGATAATTTTTCATGAGCATAATTTTTCCAAAAGCGACATCACCAAAAAAGCATGAATAAAATGGAAAATATTTTCTCCTGTATCCTACAATTGATCTTAATGAAAAAAAAAAAGGGTGAACGCACACCGGATGAAACAAAAAACAAAAACAAGCCGGAATGAACGGTTCTGTTTTAATTTGTTTCATCCAATATCCGTTTTAAGGCCAAAATGAACATAAAATTTTTTAATTTCATTGTGTGTTGTAAATTTATTTATAAATTGATGATAATTATTTCTTCAATGCGTTGAATTATTATTGTAATTTTATTAATGCTATAGACCTATCATTATAATTACCCATTAAATATTATTGGATGATAATTTAACATGGAAATAATATTGAAATATTAGAGGCTTTCACACTACTTAAAAAATTTATTCAACTAACATTGTTATAAGAATAAACGAAAAAACTTTAGTTTTTTGTGCTCTTTTTGAAAGTAATTGGAATGTTGTTGAAGACATTCGACATTGAAAAGAATATAATAATTTATTTCAAGTAGCCTAAATAAATATTGTTACGGGTTCACTTTCAATAAATATAGGCGATTTTAATTTTCAGAGTTATCGATTTATTTACACTATTAAAATAATAAAAATGATCAAGAAATAATAATTAACGATATTTTTTATAAAATAAACACACTGGCACGTTGCGCTGTTGAAAGCTCAATAGCAACTGCTTTCGCAAAAGCGCACATCGCAGTACTTTCTTTCAATGTCATTACTCCGCGCCGGAAATCAAGTCCTAGCTCCGCAGCTTGAACAAAGATGCTCCGTCGTCAGCTGCGGAGCGAGCTCCGCAGCCCACTCTCCACATTTCGCAGTGTAGAACATTCCGCAGCTAGGTCAACACGCCATTGCAGCCATTGAAACCGTATCACCAGACATGCTGCTGTGAGTGTGGGAAGCATTAAAGTACCACATACCACATACAAATATTGTTTGGGCTTCTAGTAGCGATCTCATTGAATATTTATGGAAATTTTCTATCATTTATTGAACTTCGAATTTGCTTTTCCATACCGATGCTCAAAAAGTCTTGTAGGCCCAAGTATCTGCGTTTTGTAATAATTATTGTAGCCCTTCCAAATTGAGACATTTTTTTGCAGTTACCCAGGATATTTTTGTAAAATTCTCTGACATTCCATGCTTCAAAATCACAACAGTCTCTTCATCAATGAAGTACATTTAAATTGTAGAATAAAGCTCTTTTTTTCAAATTTCGCGTTTAATCTTTTAAAATGAAATTTTGATAGACTTTTACAATAGATGCAAGAATCATGAACACTAGCACAGTTACCTTACAAAAACTTGGACAAAAGAACTTAGTTGCCGAACTTTTTGGCCCGATAAAAATCACTGCCACACTTCACTTTGGCTTTCTTCAGCTTAGTTTGCGAAGGGCCAACACACAGACTTGAGATGGTTACAGCATCCATCAGTTCTTTTCTTCATTTCCTTCTACTTTTATGCGCTGTTTCGCTTTCGGTTTCTGTTCTGAGCGCTGATGCTGCCACTCAACAAACTTCATCTGCTTCCTATGATTCTTTCTCCTCCCTCCCTCACCGACCAAACAAACTTATTCACTCTCGCAAACCTTCTCTTGATTTTTTTCTCCCTCTGTCTTTTCCACTCTTTCTCTTTCGATCATCTCCTCTTTCTGCTCGACCTTCTGGCCTGCGTTTTGAACGCCATTCATCTTTTCTTCCGCTGTCACAAAGTTTAATCATATCGAGCGTAATCGACTCTGCTTCCAATAAATCATTTCCGAAAGTAAGCGCCAACTTATTTTCTCGCCTCCATTTTAGCCCCTTCGCCCCACAGTTCACAGAGACACCTTCGCCAACGCGCAGATTGTTAGTCTATTTTGAAAATTCCTTATGTACTCTTCTATTCATATCTGTGGTGGAATATCGTTCCTTCCTTTTGAATAATTGAGCCAGGAGATAAAAGTCTCAACGAAGTGTTTAATGATTTAAACAAGGACTGTTAATAGTATTTAGAGAATTATTTCCATGATAAAGAAACAATGGAAGTGAGACACAAGAAATTGAACGTGTTTAAAAGTTGTTTAGAATGGGGGTTGACAAGGATGTTCAAACAGGGTGCACATTGTAAGTGGAGCCTACATGCTTATAGCCAAGGCATAATGTGAACTACTCCTGATCAAGTCTGAAATGGGATACAAAGGTTCAACCCTAAGTTATTGGGAGAATCGGGTAATTTAAAGCCTTGGTGCGGTTGCTATTTTGTGCATATTGACATGTTAAAAACCTGGAATTCACAGGAATATCTGAATTCATGCATATGTATTCATACAGTAGTATTTAAAACTTCGAATTTCGGGGGATACCACCTGAAAAATTCCCCCACCCATGAAAGGCAGGTGACGCTTTTTTAGTATGGTAAATTGGTTTACACCCTATCACTTGTACAGTCAGTTGGAGTGAGCTGTCAAGCATAGAGCTTCATAATTAGTTTCGCTGGGCTTGGCATGGATACTAGTCTGTAAGCTCAGTGAGGACAGCAATCGCAACCTACCTCACTCCTCTTTGCGTAGTACGCTCTTTGGACTAAAACATAATGTTGAGGTTTGAAGAGTCTCCTTCAGTAGCTATTAATAATCTAGTCTAATAATCAAAACTTATAAAAAACTATTCCTAACTAATAATCGGAATTTTTTAATTTTAAACTATCTATAGCTTATAATATAATGTCTCATAGAATCAGGACATAGGAGTATTAATTGCTTACGACTTATGTATATAATATTTCAAGTGGAATATTCTGATCATTCTTAAAATCAAATGAACAGTGAATTTATTATAATGAAAAAATGATGGAAGTTAAGCATGAATGAATCAAGTAGAAACTTTTCAAATGAAAAAAGGTTCTATAAAAATTGAGCTTTGAGTAAAAAGCGAATTTTTTTCAAAACATTATTCGATTCAAAATATTTATACTGAAAGATCAATCAGTTGAGTTCATAATGCACAAATTATAACATCCACAGCCTCAGCTTATAGAGCCTTATAGAACCTGAATATCAGACTTACAACCAGCTAGCCCCCAAATATCGTTACAGTTCCGCATTTTGAATAATCAATTGCATCCTTGTGGGAAGGAACAGGTTGATTGACTCCAACGTGCAATCCAATCATAGATAACAGAGATCACTCTCTATCAGCGATGGAAGAGAGGTATGCGCAAAGGTTAAAACACCGGTGCCTGAAGGTACAATAAAAGCTTGAGAGAGAGTGTGAGGAAGAGAGAGAGAGAGACTGAGTGAGCAGACAACATCAAACGGGAACAATCTAGTGTGCATCAAAGGGAACAATCTTACATCGAGTAGAAGTGTGTGCATCACGCACGAGTCAAAAGGGGTTTCACAGGTTGGATTGGTTGTGAAGGATGGAGGTTATATATTTGAACCGCAGCTGAATGGGGATGGAGTGATAATATAGTTGTGTGGGAGCGGGTGGTTGAGAGGGGGGTTGGAAAAGATGCTGAGTTGGTTGATGGAAAGGGAGAAGGCTTTATCCAGCAGGTCTCTTTTCCAGGAGACACGTATCCCTGCGACAACGCCAGATCACACGCTCCAGTTTTGAGGAGGAATTCTGGAGAAAGCCGACGTATTCTGAGCAGCGCGCTCTATTCAGTAATGTAACTAAATCACTGTGGCCGTGTTGTAAGACGCGTGCAGCTGGATGCGGTGTGTGTGTAAGTGTGTTTGTGTCACGTGATGTAAACTCAATAAAGAAACGAATATAGAGAGCGTGCTAGCTGCTAGGCGTCTGATTGGAGCCTTTTGTGCGGTGGATGGTGGCTCACCAAGTGCTCCCGCATAGTTTTCGGTGTCTTCTCTCACATTTTATGGCCTTTTCTTATTTCTGATAGTAGCATCTTTCTCACCTCAGTGGGAATACAATACACGGTTGAATAGTAGATCTGAGTAGCTAGATAGAAAAGAGGCGTGATCTTATTGTGAAATCATAAGGTTAATAGGAATAAGGCGTAAACTTATAGTGGAATCATATAGCTAAATAGGAAAACTGCATAATAATATTATTGTGTTATCGTAACCTTATCAATAATTTACATAAGACTTATGAACTGTTCAATTGTAATAGAAGATGAAAAATAATTAATATTTTCTTCAATCATTCATTTGAAAGTTGAATTCAATTTTCGTCACTGTCCCAAATAAGACTTTCAATCAAAATATTAGTAAAATTCTCCTAGTAAATCACTTCGATAATTATTTAGGCTAAAATTTAGTCTCAGTACTAAATATTGAATTAAAAATGGTTGCAAAGAAGTTAGACAACATAAAGAAGTTGACAATAAACTGGAGGCAACTTAAGGCGACTCTTATTGAAATAAGCTTAAAAAATTATCAAAATGTGATTGATGTTATTTCGTTCTCCAAATAATCTGCTATTCATCCTTGAATAGTTGAGACAGTATGATTGAGAAAAAAAAATTAATGAATTGGTTGTAGTTAGCTCTTATTTTCCTGCGGTTCCATCCACGGTGTAACTTGGTTTCAATTAAATTGAAACTGTTTTATACTTTTAGAGAAATAGCGAGGAAATAAGGAAGTCATAAACTTAAACTTCTTGCAGAAAAGGAAATCGACGATAATCATTCACAAACAAAAACTTTCAAATAGTCTTGTTTCTTTTGTAACAAAACCTGACATATGCACGAACGGTCGATTGGAAAGTTTGTAGCCGAGCCCTGCAATCTGTGAGCCTAAAAAAGTATAACTAAAAGCTTGACCTTTAGTACTATTCCAAGTTCAGAGCAATAATCTTCTGAACAAACGTCCACCCCTATCCCCTCACCATCACTAACCTCATGTTTCACCGGTATTTGATAGATACATGTACCTGCGCTTCTTTGTGGCCAGATGTTCAGTTTAATTGTTGTATTTCGATGTTGCTTGCTATCTAAAAACTGAAACAAAGGAAAACCCCATGAGTGGATGATGGAGTTGAAGCTTGAAGGTTCGATAATGTATATAAATAATAAAAGAGCTATAGGGAGCCGGAGATCCCTTCATGGAAAAAAATTAACAAGAAAACTATTAATAGTGAACATTATTGACCATGTATACTTATTTCTTAGCTGTGCAGTATTTCTAAACCTAGTTTTTAAGTTTGCAAGAAATAATATACTTCAATCACACACGGTACTTTAAAATTGGCAGTTCTGCTCCTGCAATAGTTTGATAGCCTTTTAACTAATGTATGTTGCACAAATTGTAATCTCACAAAATGTTCATGAACAAAATTAAACAATTTTGTTATTTTAGCCTAACAAGTTGTCAAGTAACAAAAGCCCCAACGATAGGGGCTTTAGGTCTCTATTTTCAAAAGAATTTTAGGAAATGATTATTTTGTATTGATTAGAATAAAATGCTACACGCAGGTTGCCCCATTCAATTGAATTTGGAATTTCTGGAACAGCCATATTATGGTAATCTAATTACAAATTTAATTAAATAGTTTTTTCATATCACTCTTCCTCTTCTTCTTCTTCTTCTTCTTCTTCTTCTTCTTCTTATTCTTTTTCTTCCTCTAATTCTTCTTGCTCTTATCTTTCTTGTTCTTCCTCTTCATCGCTCTTTTCAACCATAGAGCACATGCATAACAACCTTCATCTTTCATTTTGTAAATAATATCCCATCTGTATTGTTTAGAAAATATTTTAAAAAGCACAATTTCAATTATGTTCAATCTCTTCTAACTTTATTAATTTGTATAGAAATTTTAGTCTATCATTACTAATTATATAGTCTCGCAGTTCGAAGTTATCAAGGTTAAGTTTGAATAGACGAATTTTTTTCCAGACTCGCCCTTATTACGTAAATGCTTCACATAAAATCTCATTGTTAATATCCAAGCTTTTTCTCATATGTTATTAATAATATGCTTTTTAATCAGTCACAATTATATTTTGTAAATTCACTTAAATAAAGTAATTTTATCTTATCTCTTTCTGTTACTTCTTCCTTCCCTTCTCCAATTCCTTCTTCATCACCTAGTTCTTTTGTCACATGGAGCGCTGAAGTCTTGTCGACGGAGGACAGCGTCAAGACGTTTATAATATAGATATATTAGCTTATGTAATAGCTTAATATAATTTTATTTTGATTTGATGAATTTCATTTGATTTTTCTTGTTGATCAAATAATAATATTTATTCTGTTACATTATGTTTCCTGTTTGTATGTTTATAGGTGGCGTGGATCAAATCGGACTCGAAAGCGATATTGGCTATTCACACGCATCTAGTGGCACATAACAACCGACTGTCAGTGACTCATAATGGCCATAACACGTGGAAACTGCATGTATCCAATGTACAAAAGAACGACTCGGGAACGTATATGTGTCAAATCAACACTGATCCAATGCGTAGCCAGGTATCTTCTTTTTCAATCCATAAAGCCCATTTAGAGGTTCATTTTCTCCTAGTACTTTTCATTTCAATCAATTAAAGAGAAAGTCAATTACTTGCACCAACCAACATGCGGCGGAATATGTAAAATTTTCTGTCATTAGAAGTACCGGTATTCGAATTCAACTAACCAGTGAAAATTCCAACTTTTATCGCGAAACTAAAAGTTAAAATAAGATTTATAGTCTGGATATTAATACTGACGAATGTCAGCCAAAAATTATACTTTGATTGATTCGAGTCTTTCTTATCACTGTGCTCTTCTTGTCTGGTTGAATGCAGATCTTAACTTTCCTAAACAATTTCCTAAATTGAAATATTCAGTACTTGACCAGTTTCATATAATATTCTTTGGGAAAATATTGGGGACAGGCAGAATGTGTTCACTGAATGATTACTGAGGGGGGCAGAAAGTGCCTTGCCCTCCTCCCCCCCCCCCACAAAGTCGGCACCACTGAACCAGCTGTATTCTCTCTGGATGTTGTGCGGCACCCCTATTGGTCTAGAGGTAGGGGTCTCATGCTGGCTTATCCTGCTCATATATTGTGTTTATTTTGGAGAAGGAGCGACATTATATGACTATAAGAATTTTCAGTGTTCTACCAGTGGATCTGAAGAAAAGCACTGAAAGGGGACAAAAGCCCGACCCCTATATTTCTATGATCAATATAATTTTCAATAAATGGCTTAAGAGAAACTCCAAGAAGACAAAATGTTTGTGAACGATAAAGATTTGTTTTGTTTAGATGGGCAACCTGGAAGTGCTGATCCCTCCCGATATTCTGAATGAGGATCTGACAGATGCATTGGCGGCGCCTGAAGGCGGATCAGTGAAGCTGAGGTGTCGTGCGACTGGCATTCCAGAGCCGACAGTCGTCTGGAAACGAGAGGACAGCGCCAGCATCGTACTTAGACAGGAAACCGCTAGGGAGAAGCAAGGTGAGCTCCATAAAGCATAAATCATAAAAATTATCTTCTAGGGTATAATTTCAACTCATCTATTGAACCTTGTCATCACTGTTTCTGATGATCTCTAATATAAACCACATTACTTGTTCTGCTCAATCAAACTAAAATAAATTAGGACATCGCTGCCGATCACTGGTCTGAAGTCCGAAGAGTTGTGATTTTTGACTAACCATCAAGATTACCAGTGCTATCCACTTGTAATCCAGTACTATCCAGTGGTATACACGAGATTACCATAGTGGTTACAAAATGTGATTGTGATTTGATTCTGTCAAAAAGTTGAGATAATATTTTGTGACCCCATCAATACAAAATGGTAAAGAGAGTAGCAGAGCACACAATACAGCTTGAAAAAGAGGAGACTTGTGCTATCAGCCGAAGATCTTAAGAAGCAATGCATCTGTATAGATGTCAATATCAAAGTTCATTTTTGTATGACTGTACAAAGAAGAGGTTCGGTTTTCCTTATCCAAGTGGAAAATGAATAGATATTTGATATAATTCAAAAATTGAATTAGCAATTCCCAAAAGTTGTAATTTCAAAGAGAAACATTATAAACAATTAAAATTTAATTAGAACATTAGCTTTTGCAATCACTGATTCTGATCAGCATTTATAAAATTGTTGATCAATTTTGCAAATTAAAATCAAAAAACATGATTGCCCTCAAAAGTTTTCTTAGATAAGTTGTGTTTTTTCAACTATTGTTGAACATGCTATCCACCTATAGATATAACATGACAGGTATCATTGTATCTCTTAAATGATTGTTACACTGTTATCAAACGTTTTTATCGTGCACACCCAATCAAAAGTGCAAACTGCTCGCAGAATAGGATTAAGCGTAGGCTACCTCTGCATTTACAGCAAGCCAGTCAGTGCTTTTTGGCCGAGATCCAGTCGGCAGTAGTTAAGCCCTTGTAGGATTATTAGGCATCAAAGTTATTTTCTATTGTGAGCACGGCAGACGATTTATTGCCCAGTTGTGACCTGAGCCGGCTATCAGCTGAGATTTTCCGTGTGAGCGCGCTCTGACAATGGAACGAATCTGCTCGCTCGGACTTGCACAATAGACACTCGCGCGCGCATATGCATGCATATGTTGTACAAACGTAATAAATGCCTGTCTGTTGAAAAATTATTCGAGAGTTCAATTCCGATCTTCTTGATTAATGTAATATAGAGTAGTATTTTGTACAAATAGTACAAGCTTGTGCATGAAATTTGTTGTTTTTTCATCGTTGTAGTGGAGCTTTTTAAACTGGATGAAAAATTCATTTAGTATCTGTACAAGCTGCCTTGCTGACAATTCAGCAAGCTGGGAAACCATGGTTCTAAATTGAGCTTGTGGAAAAGCATATTTTTCCATTCACACTCGTATACTTCAGTAAGTTGTAACGTTGTAACTTGGAACTAAATAATGAGTTGTATATTATTTGAGGCGAGGCATCGTGAATGATTATCTGAATCTGATACCAAACTAAATATTATGACTATGGATTGTTATAAATATTATTTTCTGATTCGGAAAGGACTCTGACTGACTGTTTCTCCTGCGTTCATTTTTTTCGAATTTATTCTCCTCATTCCACACAAGTCTCACATTCGTTATCAGCAAAAAAATTACATTTTACATCAGAAAGTAATGTTTGAAAAAAATAATGACTTGAAAACTCACATCTTAAAACGTTTGCAGCTTAATAAGTAGCCTACATGAGATTGTACTAACACTAAATATCTAAGTGAATAAGCCCTTTACTGTAGCAAGCATGGTTATCCTCAATACATTATAATGAACCATTCTGGGCAATTATGAAAGCGATTTTATCCCAAGTTCCTCTGCATTCATAAGGCCAGTTTTTCTGGATTCATTCTGTATAACATTAAATCTAAGCGAATAAGCCCTTTACCATAGCATGGTCATCATGGTTATCCTCAATACGTTTTAATGAGCCATTCTGGGAAATTATGAAAGCGATTTTGTCCCAAGTTCCTTTGCATTCATAGGGCCAGTTTTTCTAGATTTTGGATTTGGAGGGAGAAATCATACAATATTATAAATATTGCTTTTCTTCTCTCCTTTTCCTGCATTCTGTACTAGTTCTTAGAAAAATGGGTGGAAGTCAACCATTTTCTTCCTCTCTACTTTTCTTTATTTACAAAAACCGTTACTGGTGTTTTCATAACACGGAAGTAGACCTAGCTCTGATTTGAGCCAATTCGTATCATTCTTTCCTACGTTCACTGTAAATAGTAACTAAAGTACACTTTAAATGAGGATCATTTTTTCATATTTGTGGTAAATGAATTGGGCCCACCGCTTTTTTTTATAGAACAAGCTGATGTAAAAGGATATCGAATGGTGAGCATCGTTTTGACAATGGTGTTGTGTAACTGGGGCCTCTGGCAAGCGGTTGAATATTTCTAATCCTGTTTCTTTATGCGCGGCGCGGACGCGGCAGACCGGCTCGTGTGGCAGCGGTCTCTCGAATTTGCACAAGCACAGTTCGGTCTGCATCACGCTTCAAGTGATTTGCGGTATTTACATACGGCTGGCATTTAATCCCTAGCTATTGCGTATAAATACCAACACCTGATTCATTCTCTTTCACAATCCCTCACCCGCGCACACCATCTTTCTCATTCTCTTTCATTCTCTCTCAATCACTCTCTTGACTCTCTCACTCTCTCTCTCCCTCATTCCCTCTTTTTCATTCTCTCTCACTCTCTCTTCTGCTTGCTTTGGTGGCGACAACATGCACCTCTCCCTTAGCCAACAGCTCCCATAACCTTTGTCAGGGCACCCACCCATTCCAGCCTTTTCAATTTATTTGTCCGCACATTCTCTAGTATTTCACCATAATATGTATACCAGATTTTTTATCAGTACCTTTTGAAAATACCAATGACATTGGAAACAGCTGTTACTATCATTTACATTTTTCTTTTTTTGCTCGCTGATATTCGCATGAAGGCTAAATAATATTATGATGACATCAACTGCATCTATTGTTGAGGGTACTCCCATGGCGAATAAAAACAGTTTTTATTGATTTTTCACCTCTTCAGTAAGACAATGAAAGTAAATACAGTATTAACCACCAGTGCTTAAGGCCGTATTTATAAACGTTCCTTGTAACGGCCGTATTTATGAACGCAACTTACAGCGTTTTTATTTAAGAACGACTTAGAAAACGAACCGTTAATCTCCAATTGGTAGGGAATAAACGCATGCGCATAAAGGGAACTGTTTGCATAAAACAACATAAAACTAAGCTTACTAACCTTTTTTATACTTAATATACTTTCTATACTTAATACAGTATCCCTCATAAGTGAAGGTTAGTTGGATGGGTTTTTGGAAAGGCTCTATTGCATTGAACGTGGTCACAAGCTGACCTTACCTCGAAACGTAATTTGTCATAGATGAAAAGGTAAAGATAATGTACCGTATGTAAATTCACAGTTACTGTTATGTAATTATTACTATTCCAATATCCTTTATATTACTATTCCCTTTGATTTTTGCATGATGAAAGATTGATGTAGCGTAGTGAGCGCTATCTAATTGCAAACCAATGAACTTAAAGAACTTCATTTTTTCTCCAGTCTAAAATGTAAAGGTTAGAATTCGATTAAGATTAAGAAAATAAAAATAGTTTTAATAAACTAATAAACAAATATACAGTGAGTGAGTAACATTGCAATGATGCAAAAATTGACTGTCGTCCAGTCACATCAGCTGCAGCCCCTGTGGCTGATAAATCCGATACTTGTCATTGGAGCAATAGTAGGTCACAGTTGGGTTATCAAGATTTTGGTACCAAGATTTGGATATCTGGTTATCACTGGTTCTGCTTCAGATTTCATGGGATGCTTGATATTGCATCATTCCACAAGAGCTTTGACAGTTGTTTTAAGATGTTAGGTGTCACGCACTTCCTACTAATATGGAATGCTACTAATATGAATGCACTTCTATTACCTGGAATGCTACCCAGTCTACAGAACCAACTTGCTGGGGTCCCCAGGGTCGCCACACCCGATCACTTATTCCAAAGAGGTGCCCCTGAGGTTTTCTTATTATTATTATTATTGTTGTTTTTGTTTTTGTTGTTGTTGTTGTTGTTGAATCTCCTCTCATCTTTCACCTTCATATTTCCATTCAAATTTTTATAATTTATCTGGATTCTTAATGTGTCGCCATTGTTCAATATTAGTGAAAAATCAATAATTTCTACATTATTTCAAGATTGGTACTGTATCCAGTATAGTCAGCTCGTTTTTTATGATACATCCATTAATTCAAATCAATTTTTTTCTCTAATGGAATATAATTAATCATACTAAGCACCCAATTTCCTTTTTAGACCATTGAAGTGACGTCTACCGATTGCACTCGAATTTACACGCTTGTGTTGACCGATAAAGGATAGTGAATGTGGGGAGAAGTAGAAGGAGGAGAAGGATTGTTGAAGGCCCGGAGTCTAATTAAGTAGTCCGGTTCTTTTCCGGGTTTGCAATCTCTCACATACACACTCTCACTCTTTCTCTCTTTTCTCTTTCTCACTCTCTCTCCCTCCCACTCTCTCACTTTCTCTCCTTCTTCATTCTTCTCCCACTGTTAAACCTCTCACTTGACAATGGCTGCAAGTTTATAGGTAGAAGAAAGGAATAGAATGAGGAAAAAAAGAAGTACCAAGAGCCACCTTTTCAATTTCCTTTTCTACTATTTTCTCTAATGAAAATCTGTTGTATGTCCATTAATATTCAAGAGTTTTGCGCTTTTCCCATACACCACCTGCTCCTGCTTCTTCCACCATCACTTCCCATTCCATTCAATTCCCAATCGGCTTTTCTTTCTCTCTTCCTATATCACATTTATTCCTCTTCCTCTTCTGGCTTCACTTTTCAATCGGTCTCTTTATGCAAGTCCCCTTCTCGTCCTGTACCTTCTTCGACATGCCTGCCTTTATCACCCGCACCCTCACTCACACACACACACCCTCACTCTATTATTCTCTCTCACTCTCACACACACCCTTACTCTATTTCTCACTCCCACTCTCTTTCTTTTATTCCTTTCTTTCTTATGAATTGTATTTGAATATTTTTATCTTCATCTTTAGGGTTAAGTGTAAGAGAGGACCTGCGAGTCCTAACTCCGCCTCAATAAAGACAAGTTATCTATCTATCTATCTATCTATCTCTCTATCTCTCTCTCGCACTCACTCATCTCTATCTCTCTTCCACTCTCTCTCGTTCACACACACACACACACATATATATGAATTATATACATATAATATAAATTAAATATATATATATATATAATTTTTTTGTCAACTCTTTCTCCCACTTTCTTCTTCTTCTTCTTCTTCTTCTTCTTCTTCTTCTTCTTCTTCTTCTTCTTCTTCTTCTTCTTCTTCTTCTTCTTCTTCTTCTTCTTCTTCTTCTTCTTCTTCTTCTTCTTCTTCTTCTTCTTCTTCTTCTTCTTCTTGCTAATCACCCCAAGCGTTTCGCCCCAATTTGTAGATTTCTCAAATTGTACAACTTGGCGCGTTTGGTTTTAAGTGGCATTCAAAGCTAAACTCGGCATCAGCTCGTTGTCAAAACTCTGCAACTCTTTACTACTGCTGAGGAAAGTTGTTGGCATTATTATTTTGTAGCATGCGGAGACTGCATGTCCATAGTCAGACCGGCTTCTAGTTAATCGAAAACGCCATATCGAATCCCCTTCTCAGAATCATTCTGCGCTGTTGAAGTCTGCCATTCAAAGTTTCTCTATGAGCTCAATCTGCTTCAACTCTCAGCCAGTAAATAGCAATTCACTCAGTTTTATTGCTAACTCCTTCTGATGATATTCATGTATGAGGCAATATTGAAGCAATTATTTCACACTTCAAGAAGGCTCAATAGCTCTATTAATTTCAAACAAGTAAACTTATTGAATACTGAACTCCTCAACAACCAGTAGCCTATTCACCAGGGAGGAAGCAAAGATACTTAAGTCATTATGTAATACTGTGCATTCATAAAATACTTCATTGTTGTTTATTACGGAGAAATAGAGAAACGTGGAAGCTGGGATTCGTTTGTCATTGTGTTGTGTTGAAGATACTCTCCAAAAAAGCATTTGTTTAGAATAGATCAGTGCTATAGATCTGTGAAGGTACGCACCGGTACGCTGAGCTGGAACCTCTGATTGACAAAAAAGTCGAAAAAAGAACTTAGAAATTTTTGGCTAACATGTATATATTTTCAATCCAAAAATGTATTTCATACGCGTTAAGAATAGAATTCGGATAAAGTTTTTTCAAAATTGATATTATTTGAAAACTTCATTCCTCCTCACTATTTTTTCTCTTATTTACAAATCAAACACTTGAATAATATTGTCATCCAAGCAACTGAAAAATAATTAAAACTGGCCATGCTTGATCTAACCAGCACTTCCACCCGATTTCGGAGTGCAGAAACACCAGTCAGGCTTGATTTATGATCATATTGTAAGCATTTTATTTAAATCTATTTCTACGCGTTAATTTCATCTCAAGAATGGAGAAGCATTATGATTATATATTTCCCCATGAATATTCTTTAAACACTTTCTTAATTTTTAATAATTATTATTGAATTCAATTAACTTATCTATTTATTTTATCTAATTTAATTATTTAATTTTATATTCATGTTATAATTTTGCTTTTACTGAAACTACATTATAATATTTTGACATTGGCAGCACTGTTAGTAACAGCTACAACGGTTGTAGTATACGTATAACATTAGCATAATATCACATCGTGATCAGCAATAAACATCTTCAACAATTAAAACCAAGTATCTTTCAGTTGCAACATTATACTCGAACAGGACGCTTTTTCAAATGTTAAGCTTTGGAGATCAGTATCTGTAACATAATGGAAATGGATGAGTTTAGAATTCAGCAAGAATTAAGCTATGTGCATTTTCTGATTGAAGACAATTACGAGGTAGTAAATAGCAGTGTACCCCACCCCATGTTGTATTCACCACCAATAATCTTTCTCCTTCAGAAAGGACACAGAATGCAAGCCCACGGCCACAGAATAGATAGACTAGCCCTTCAAGTGATGGGTGTGTGCATAGAGTGCACAGGCGAATTTCTTTTTGCTGCCGATTGCTTCATTAGTCCCCCTCCCCACCAATTACCCTCCTTTCATACCCTCCTGAAGGACACTCAATGGGTGGGAGAACTCCAGTTGACCGTTTGCTCTCGGCAGAAGTAGATTGTTTTTGTCATGTCCTGTTTTGTGCATTCAGTGCACAGCCCATCACAACATGTCACAAAATAATCCAGGGAAGGAAATCGTCGATCCCATCATTTATGGGCAAGTCTTGGATGAATTATCAGATGTGGAAGAGAAAAATGAAGAGTGATTGGACAAAGACCAATCTGACTGTGAAGAAGT
Organism: Conomelus anceps; assembly: GCA_948455865.1. Classification (NCBI taxonomy): domain Eukaryota; kingdom Metazoa; phylum Arthropoda; class Insecta; order Hemiptera; family Delphacidae; genus Conomelus; species Conomelus anceps. The sequence continues at coordinate 77,125,164 of OX418216.1, read as the reverse complement.
TATTTATTCTAAACAAAACATCCAATGTCACCACCTCTTTGATGAAACCCCATCTACAAAGAAGAAGGAGCTTGACCTCAAACCCCCTTCAATCTGAACACATCATCAAGGGACTATTACCTCTACTATTACCAAACCAAGATGATAACGAACTACAGACGAAGAGGCCCAGAGGATATGGTCGCTGCCACATGTGTGAAGGAGCTAAAAGATGCAATACAACAATAACTTGTGATCAGTGTATGAAAATCACATGCTAGAATCATATTGCTATGCAAATATGCATCAAGTGCTCTTTCAGGAATGAAGATTTTGAAGAAGATGGATGCTACTCCAACAAATAGTAATTTCACAATAATTTTCAAAATGATTTACAATTATATTATAAGGCCTACTACTTTTAGATGATTCTGTTGATATTTCATTTATTTTCAAATTTTCCGATCTATATCAATTTTTGTGATGGGCTCTATGGCATCTAATCAAATCTCAAATAGCTTCTTGACAATGTTCTAATCAATCCTAATTGAAATATTAGAAAACAAAAAATAGAAGATAGAAAAAACCCGTTGTGTACTGTATGCACAGGCCATCACTTGCTGAGATAAGGAACCACCTATCACTTGAAGGGCTAGGTAGACTAGAAAATATATCAAACCTATATCATCTATATCATGCCCATGACCGATCAACTGTATTTGATTCAAATAATAATTGTGCTGGAGGAATGACGAAACTGGTAAGAGCAATAATTTTGCAGCGTCAGATGGTGCGGCATTAAAATCATAATATTTATATTCAGCGCCGCTCCTCCTATTATTATTATTATTATTGGTGACTTTACTGCTCAAGATGGCAGATGGCTTTCCACGTCACACACCGGCATGCGATGTACAACAAGCGAGTTGCTCTAACCATCCAGCACACTTTGGATTAGTCTACTTATCTTAGTGATAAAATCAAGATTCACCACTCTCTTGAGCAGTTCCTGCCTCAAACATTTCTCTCACATACTCTCATTACATTACTTACTTATTCAATTTTTGTCGTTCTGTCTTTAGACGATTATTAATCAATACAAGAACATCATCGATTTGCAATAATAGGAGGAGATTACGATCTGAATATGAAACTAACGTTAGTACACCTACAATGAATAGGTCTACTGATTGTTGAAGGCGCTATTGACTAGGCCTACAGGCGAGCAGGATCGGAATAAGCACGTGCATCGATACCCATATCGACAGGGGGTCATTATTTCAGTTTTATCCATTTATTGATTCATGATGTAACTTGAAAAGGCTATGCTTTGCATTACGCTGTGAGTATTAAATTCAAGGCTTTACTTTTCCATGTTGATTTGGGAGACAACTGGCTAAGCGAAGCGATCCTGCTCGCCTCACTTAGCCAGTTGTCTAGCCAGTCAACATGGAAAAGTAAAGCCTTGAATTTAATACTTACAGCGTAGTGCAAAACATCTTTTCACGGTAATTCATGAATAAATAAATGGATAAAACTGAAATAATGACCGCTTGTCCATATAGATTTTTTTTATCTATTATTATTAGATGCTTATTCCGCATCAGCAACAATAATTATTATTGCCGTACCTAATAGAAATGATATCTGTATACTAATAGGTTCAAATTTTTCTAATAATTTCTATTAGTTCGGGAAAAATCGTGGTTATCAATGCGCATAAAGAGTAAAATAATGAACTACAGCAGCACTTAATTATATGAAATTGAGAAATTAGACATAATAAAATAATAAGTTCACTGATAATCTCAAGTAGTAATCAAAAATAATATTCTGAAAAAGTTTCAGAATAATTATAATTTTTGTTTTGATTAAAAAACAAAATTATTCAAAGAGATCCAGAAGCTGCTTTTCTGCATTCCGAAAAAATTGTAAAGATTCAGGTTGAGCTTCGTGAGTTGATAGAATGAGGAAGACGTTTTTTTTTCTGTTTCAACCTTCAGATTCTCATTGTTTATTCCTTTTTACTATTATTATTATTATTATTATTATTATTTATGGCGTTAAGTTGCACACCTGAGCGGAGCCCAAACAACATGCCACACGTCAAATACATCCATATCAATTATTATAACAATATAAACAAAATTTTACCGGTTTAGTCAATTATAAAATCTTATATTATGTTGCACGTGCTCCCTGGCACCCCGGAGCAAGTGCAACTTCGTCCAGACCAATCTAAAGGCTGATTGACAACCCATTTACAATCACATGAGCCATCAACCAGCCCATTTACATTCTATCTCTTCGTTGATTGGCGTTGAAAATATACCGTCTCATATTTTACATAACGAGAACAATAATATCCTACTCATAGCGTACTATTCCACAAATGACGTGTACAGCTGGCTTCATATTTCAAATCTGATTTCCATCGACATTATTGGTAGTAATATGATTCCTGGTTGCGATGCAGATGTAAGAAAGCAACGTAGTCTACATTGGTAACAGGATGAAGATGCGCCAGTGACAGATTAGAAGGAATATAGTTGAGTAGCTATTTGTAAGTGTAACAGACACTCGTTACACATGTGTAACAAAATATGATTGTGTAAGTAGTGGAACAGACCCGGACACAAACCTGATACAGCTTATAACAAACTATCAGAACTTCCTGCTCGATAGGAGAGGTGTGATTTTTCACGCCCCACTCTGCTTTGGCTTTCCTCCTTTAAATAACAACACTGTACGGAAGGGGAGGTTTTCAGCTAACCACTCCCCACCCCTCCCGCCGATCACGTTTGTTATCGACAGGGGAAACAATTTTTTCCTTGCAAATGGCAGACTTAAACATTTGTCTTTATTCTTTACGTGCGACTAGCTCCTCTATTATCGACCCTCTTCTTTCATTGCATGCTCCACTGACTGATCCTGTTCCTAACAACTCAGTCCTGTCGGATGCAGGGATCTACCCCCCTCAACCCTTCACCAATCGGTTAACCTTCTTGTTTTACCTACGGTTCCGATTTTTACTGCTCGTCGCCAAAATCAATCTTGGCACTTCAATCAGGCAGAATCACTGTACGATTGTGCTCGTTTCATTGGATGATAGCGATTTGTTTACAGTTCAGCGTCTCCAACTACCGTATCAACTAATGGTATCGATATTCTAGCTGAGAGAAGTTGGATTATAGCTTCGTTATATCCTAGAATTATCTAAATAGTATATTGAAATATTTTCGTGAAAACCAACAGAGTTGTGATTTAAAAAGCTACAAAAGTGACTCTAAAAACTCGGTAAAGACCTAGGAGAAGAGCAGTTTACAATGGTCTCTTTACATCATTACTGTATTTTTATTTTGTGGCTGACGTTTTTTGTAGACTATTCTATCTCCTTCAATAACAAAAATGCAGTGTCAGAGTCACTTTTCATGTCAAAGCCTTAACAACAATGACTACAGCTCTAATAACTTGCAACAATATTAAGCTTGACGCTTGTTCCTGTATATATATTCATGATATACTGTTATACAATATTATTAATTATAATAATGGGTCTCATATGTGATAAGATCATATTTAAAGTGTGTATTATGTCACAGTATTTTAATAATAGTAGTATCGTATATCTTGCTGTTAAAGATAAATATTAGTGTTATATCTATTGTGCATTTTAAATTTAGTTTTGTTAACTTGTATTCTACAATGTATAATTTTTATGTAGTGTTATTGTGTATTTGTATTTCGTCAGTTGTCAGGTCGTACGACGGCGAAACGCTGCTTCTAAGCAACATACAGCGCACTGACATGGGCCCTTACCTGTGCATCGCCTCTAACGGCGTTCCTCCAACCGTCAGCAAACGCTTCAACGTCCAAGTCCATTGTAAGTGATCGAAATTCTCTTTTCATTCGAATTTCATAATCGAAAAAACCGTCAATGGCAATGTTGATTATTATTATAGAGTTGAGATCTCAATCATCAAAAACAATTTTCATTGCTCAGAAGCAGACTCAGATGCAATGAAAGTGCTGAATCACTATCAAAGTTTTATTTTTATTCCAACTCTTGTATTATTTTTTCTCCGTCTCTTATTTTTTTGAGATTTTTGTAACATTTTTAATCAAAATATCTCAAAAAAGACACTAGTTATGTGAATAATTTATATTGCTATTTTTGTTTTCCCAACAAACAGAAAGATCGAGGATAGTTTTTTTTTTCATTTTTATTCCTGCTGATAAAGCCCACATGACTCATAAAAAGGTCCTCACCTCTCACGGAAGACAAAAATTATATAAACCTGCCAATTATTGGTCGGACAAGTCTGTCTTCTTGTTCCAACATTTATATTTCAAATCTGTCCAAAATACTAAGGCTATTAAAGTGAATTTAAAAGTTTTCCTAACTTATTCTCACCATTTGCAATGAAAAAACCTTCGGTAATTTATATTAAATCTTATTTTTTACCTCATGTTCATAATGATGAACCTTTATAATATCGGCCACTTAATATCCTAGTAACTGGCAATCGCTCAAAAAACAGAATCCCTCAGAAAACGACAAATTTACACACCGGGAGATCACAGCCTACTAAATCTGTAATTTCTCATTGATTTTTAAACTTCATTCTATGTTAAACACAAAAAAGAATTATCAATCACCAGGTGTAGATCAGTTGTTGAAAATTTGAAGAAGAGACGCTTATTTTTCGGGTTAAAAGTGTTAGTGGTCGATATTTGGTAGGTGGCCCGTTTGGTAGATTTACTTTATAGCTTTTTTGTTGTTTTTTAGAAGTTATTGAGGGGATACATCCTCTTCATTGCCCCCCCCCCCCCCTCAGAATTCGCGTCTGGTAGTAGGATCTCAGTATTAGAAGCAAAATTTATCAAGCACAATAATTTCTTCCTTTTTCAATTTTATTTTTCATCTTATTCTCTCATACCTTTCAAAAAGAATTTTCTTGATTGCAGGATATTAATTCTCCAATTTCTATTGTGTATTGTTATCAGTGGCGTAGCCAGGTTTATAGAGCTACAATAGAGGTTGTTTCTACCCAACAATTTCAAAGCAGATAATCATTTCCAACCCTAATGAAATTAAATTATAAGGTGAGCAAATATATATCACGAAGTTTTATTAGAGCAGCGTTGCTATAATTTTGAACCTTGGAAATTATTTTAAAAAATACATTCCCAGAACTGTTTTATTTTATTTTTATCTTTTTTAATTTTGAAGCAAAATAAGTTGGCCAAATGGCATTTTACGACATTAAAACTCGGGAAATCTTCCGAGAAAGGCCTCCTTGACTCCTTTGGGGGGTATTCCACACTCTCAGATGCCCTGGTTGGGCGCTCTTCCTAACCCCCTCACCAAATCAGATCCTTGCTACGCCACTAACTGTGCTGAATACAATACTGAACTTTAAGCTTTACAAGGCATTCGACTAAAAAAAATTATTTCATTTGTTGTTATGATGGTGGTGACTGCAGTTCATCCGGTGATGAAGGTGTCCAATCAGCTGGTGGCAGCGCCGATCGGTAGCGACGTTGTCATCCAGTGCTTTGTGGAGACCTCGCCCAAAGCCATGCACTCCTGGTTCAAAGACTCAGGTGCGTTGCCAATGCCAACTACTGCACAACATTCTACGCTTCTAATTGGCAAGTCAACTTAGAAAACATCTCATTATCAATATTCATAATCCACAACGCCATAATAATAATGGTTATTTTGCCAAAGTCAGTCTCCTGAATCACAATTCAAACATTCCTTTTCTATTATGATAATGGTTCTGTTCTACATTTTAGTGTTTTCACCCTCTTCTCCCTTCTTATCTCATCCTTTTCCCTCTCATTTTTCTTCTTTTGTTTTTTTTTCTCTTCTTCGCCTTCTTCTTCCTTCTCCTCGTCTTCTTCCTTCTTCAACATTAATCTGCCATTCTGATTATTATGTTGTGTGAGATTCTCTTTTTGTTCATCCTCTTCTTTCCTTTCTCTTTTTTTCTTCCTCTTCACTTTCTTCTTCTTCCCCTCTCTCATCTTTTTCCCTCTTCTTTTTTTCTTCTTCGCCTTCTTATTCTCCTTCTCGTCTTCTTCCTTTTTCAAGATGAATCTGACATTCTGAATATCATATTGTGAATCAATAATTATTTTTCTTTTTCTTACTTCTCATCTTTTCCCTTCTTGTCCTTTTTCTCCTTTAACTTCTTTCTCCTCATTCTCCCCATCGCTTTTCTTCTTCTTCTTTCCATAATTATTCGTATTCTTCTATGCTTATTTCTTTTCTTCTTTCTCCTTTTTCTACCTTCTTCTCATCTTTCTTCTCCTTCTCACAGCTTCATCTTCTTCACCTTCTTCTTCCTCCATCTCCACCCCTCACCTTCTACATTTTTTTCTTCCTCTTCTTCTTTCTTGGTCCTACAGTTCAATATTCTAGTCTTTGCCACTTGTCTCAATGTTTCAATAAGTACACAGACTTCACACCCCTCATAAAATTCAGTTTTTTATTTCAACATCATTGAATGATTCATCTTTCTTTGTATTCCATGTTGAAAGAAATTCATAACGTAAAAGTGAGATTTTCCAAAATCACTTCGTAATTAGTTAATAACCACCCATGCACAAATCTCATAGCATGAAAATCATCAACAAAATAAATTGTATCAATAAACAATAAAACTTCATACTGAAGCAGGACCCGTCATCTGGCCGCACACTAATCGCCCCCCACTTAAGAAAAGCCCTCAACTTGGAAGTTCAATTTATTTAGCGGGAAAACGCTTCACTGCTTGCAGCAAGCATTAACAATTCGATCTACGATCCCAGTGTACAGGCAAACTGTCACCGTAAAGGAAAAGCAATACACATTTTATTGATTTGTTTTGAACGGCGATAAGGTTTGGTGCAGTCAAGTGGCAGAACAGACTGAGTAGAGCATGGAAAAGAGTTTAGAGAGGTAGCTAAGACTGAGAAGGCTGAGACCTCCGATTAAACTTTCTGGTGGCCGTATCAATGACAAATGCTTTACAACCGGGGAGGTTTATCGCTTTCCCGACGTTAACTTTTTGAATGGAGCCAGTGCTGCTGTTCGCCCAGTTAGCTCCACCGGTCGTTCGTAATCAACCTGGCATTTATTTCATGACTGTGTCACCAACAACTACACACTGCTCTTTCTCACACATCCTCTCCCACACTCTCGCTATCTTTTTTCTAGCTATTTTCTTCGGCTTTGTAGGCATCAGAGATCAAACGGATAGTAGAGGCGTCTATCTAGAATAAAATAATTTCTTTAGGAACAGTTTCAACACAAAATTGAGTCTATTAACACAAAAGGAAGTTACCAAATAACTTTACCAAAAGAGAAAATAGAAACTTCTAAAAATAATAAGTTATCTGTAAGTCAGTTCTCAACTATCAGGTGAAATTGATATGGTATTATACAGTTTGCATTTGCTCTGTAATTGATTTTCTTACAAAACAGAAAAAGTAAGAACTACTGTCAGTAGTAGTGAATCTTTTGGTTTTTTCAGCCGTTATCCAGGTTTTGTTTTGATGAGTTCCCCACATAATGAAATAGCTTGGGCCTACCTGATAAATTTTGAATGATGAGACCATGGTAAGCTGTGATAAGCAGATTTTTATAATTAAACCCAGCAAGCTGTCGCAGGATGAATACCGCAAATGATATTGATGTTTTATAACATACTTTATCAATATAAAGATCCCAAGTCAATCGTCTATCGATCTGTATGTATCTATTTAACCAATAAAACACCTGAAAAATACTATAAGAGGCTACATTAGTCTACTACCAAAACCATATCTTTAAAACTACAGCCTTATTTATATTTGCATTTGGTTTCTAAAAGTAATATTGTAGGTTTTGACATTTCTTACCGTTTAGCCTATTGTTAGTTTCAATTCATTGAATGATTCAAAAATTTGACAGTGGACTGTATATTTTGTATATTTTTCAAACCGATCTCCAATTGTGATTTACAGGTGAGAAGCTGATGCCAGGAAGTAAATATGATATGCAGGAAGTTCTACTGAATGCATATTCTCTAATGCTCAATCTCACAATAAGAGACCTCGAACGAAGAGACTTCGGAGGCTATGTCTGTTCATCTGTCAACGCCTTGGGCAAAGCTGAAGGAGTTATCCGTCTCCAAGGTAGACACTCAACGAAAACTTAATATAATTTTATCAATAATAATTGTTTTAATTTATTGATATATTTCCATTTTATTCACAACAGTGTAGGCAATTACTAATCTGAAGTTTAAAACTGAACACATAGGCTACATTGAAACTAAATATACTCCCTCTTAGGCACCGTATAACACAAAAAATGAAATTTATATTCCTTTCTAAGAGCTAATTAGGTAGTCAAACTCCAGCTTAAAATTATTTCAAATATGTTATCATTAAAATAGTCATTCACTATTATAGTGATTCTGATGTTGAAGATCCATCTTGTTTCCACTAATATATAATAGAAACTTGAAAAACACTTTTAAGTGGAAATTATAACTCACGTTATGGCGTGCAGGCCGTTTCTCTCTGTTGTCAAGATCATCGTCAGACGACCCACAGTACACTCTTATATAACACTGGAGTGTACTGTGGGTCGTCTGACGATGCTCTTGACAACAGAGTGAAACGGCCGTCACGCCATAACGTAAGTTATAATTTCCACTTGAAAGTGTTTTTCAAGTTTTTATTATATTCATTATTAAGTGTTATTCATTATCAATTCATTATTGACATACTCTAGGAAAAGATCGGTAATATAAGAATAAAAATATACGGTAAAAAACAGAAAGAATTATGTAATTACCATACAATCAGAAATATAAATACTATTCTACAATGTTTATTATTGTTGAAAGATTAATTATTATAATTTTTTTACTACCAGTACTTCATAAGGATTTCAAGTTATAATACCCACCGATACATTATACATTCCAATGTAATCTGAAAATGATATTTAGTTGTTGCCCTGAACCTCAACACTATCAAAAAGATTCTTCACTTTTTAATAAGGTTGATGTAGGCTAAAATCTAGAGCCTAATGTAACAAGAACGTTTGCTAAAAATGAGAGTATGACTGAAAACACGTTGATGTCCACAGCAAAAACACATAATAAAAGGTCACAAATGATTCTTAATATAAGACCTACTTCATTTTAGGTCTTTACAAATTTAAACGCCCTTTTTTCCAATCATTCTAATTGAAATGTTTTACTGTGAAAAAATACGGCCGCTACGCGTAAGCATTATCAAGTTACCAAGGCACCAAGGGTGGTGCATCAATCTTGCTGGCGTACTTGTTTCTTCTTTCTGAAGAAATGTTGAATATTGGAGATTAAATATTCAGTTAAACACTGGGGAGAAAGAAAATTAACGGATTAGTTTATGTTCTTATTAAATTATAAAGTAAAGGAAAAGGAGGTAGTCATTAACTGATTATTTTGATTTAATTAGACACAGTGAAAAAAGGAAACGGGCATTAACTGATTGTTCTATTTATTTTGAAATAAGTATACACTGAATGTGGAAAAAGGAGATATGAGGGGTCTAAAAGCAAAAATCGACAAATAACATTTTTTTAAATTTCAAGATATTTACATCATTTTTTCAGCTCAATCAGCCGCATATAATGGAAAAATCAGTTAGAGGCAAAACTAGACTTTTCGTATACTTTTTCAATGTTAAAATGTAACCTTAAAGCATAAACCAACAAAAGTATCAAGCTGTGAGAAACCACGGGTAATAGAAGAGTACAGACAAATGCAACGGGCCAATCAGAAGAGAGAAATTGGTCATGTGACCGCTTGCAGCTGTCATCAGTTTTCTGCTTGAACAAAAAAAACAAAATAAGGTGTTGTTTATGTAACAAATTGTTTAGTAACAAAGTGCTGTTACTAAAGTAAAATGTTAATATTTGTGCCTTAATAAATTCATAATTTGGTAAAATTAATGTTTTGTTCGTTTGAGACTAGCGATTAGAAGCAAAAGCCGACTTGTGAAATAACAGTTTCGAGCAGAAACCGACAATTACAGCAGTTGGTAGCATATACTGACATTAACTGATCATTTTATTACTTTGATAATTATTCAATGTGGATAAAGAGGTATAGCTACCTACACATCAGCTGATTAGCCTATTTAATTATTTTGATATTCATAGCCTCAACTTAGAGTTTTATAGTGGGGGTTTATATCTAGAGAACTAGCAGCTACCCGTCCTTCGTACGGATTATGTTTAGAAATACGACTAAATATGTTTCGGCTTTTTTGATAGCAACGATCATGAAGTTGTTAGCAGCTTAGTTAACAACTTAGGACGTAAACAATTCAGTGACAGTTATCAGAGAGAATATTTGAGAACAGCTGATTGATATATCATCATAAATTACGTGATTTGTTGTTGTTCTTATGTGGTAATAATAGTGCTACCTGGCGAATTCCCAAGAGCCTAGCACAAACCGCACCTTCCTAAAATGTTAATTTTTGTTTTGATAAATTGAAATTAGAAATTTTTTTTTCAACAAAGAAATAATTGATAAAACATAAGATGAGCTTTGATTCACCAGACATATGTTTCCTAAAAGACTGCAATGCTCCGACTACACAAGTCTGCAGACAGCGTAAATAACGCCGCGAAGGGCCCACCATTTATATTTGAGAACAGCTGATTGATATATCATGATAAATTACGTGATTTGTTCTTATTCTTATGTTGTAATAAAACTTGGAAGAAATGTATCCAAAATCGCACAATACTTGGTTTTTAAACGTTTATTATTCTGTTAAAAAAAAAGTTAATTTAGTTTTTTATAGCTAAAGACATTGTCAATAATGTTTTCAATACTGTTCAATAACTAAAATCCCGATCGATGCTCTCGTTTTTGAGGAGGAGGCCGCGTAAAATGCCTTTGGGGCCGTGAAAGACAGACAGACAGACAGAAAGTGAGATAAGACTATTTTCGGCTTATTTAATATATAAAACGTAAAAATAACCAAATATATACAATTCTGATAAATGTACAGACAAAACTCTAATTTTATTTATATAGATTATCGTCGATAACAAAAATATTCTGTATTATTTCATAAATATATTTGTGATTACATTTTGATTTGATTTGCTCTAGAGCTGAGCATACCGACAAAGGCGACAGTGGTACCCAGTCCTACGTACAACGACTACAACAAGGTGCGCAAGAAACAGCACTCGTCGCACAGCAAGGGGGGCAAGCCAGGCAGAAGAGGGGGACAGGCAGGGGCCCCGAAACGTAGCGAAGAGGGCGCTCTGCACGAGGAGACCGAGCCGCTAGCGTCCGATGACATCACAACTGTGGCCACCGGGCCTCCAACAACGCCCGCCTCTACTCGCCAGTCGCCCGTATTCACACTTCATGGTGACAGGGCGCTCGCTGCCCCCTCGTTCACATCCACTTCCATACTGCAGCTCACCATCACTTTGCTGCTCGCCGGTTGGCTTTTCTAATGTGAATAACTATCAATTAATTATTAGAGAGTTGAATAAAACTTCTTTAATGATGCCGCTAATGCTAACCTTAACACTCTATTGTTCTGCCTGCTCTAAGTTCAAGATGCGATAGATGAGGCAGATCCATATAGTATTCATGATAGCATTAGAATTATCATTCAGGTAGTTTAATAACGCTAATGCTAACCCGAACAATCTATGCATCGGCCTGCTCTGAAAACAAGATTATATAGAGCAAGATGATGCATTGAGGTTTCAGGTTAGTGTTATCATTCACATCTATGCATCGGCCTGCTCTGAAAACAAGATGATATAGAGCAAGATGATGCATTGAGGTTTCAGGTTAGTGTTATCATTCACATAGTTTTGCCCAAACTCTCCATTATCGGATAAAATTTATCAAATTTTTTCAAGTTCTAGCAAAACTTGTGCTATTTTTCACGCTCGTCATTTGTTCGATCAGATCAGTTCCGCGCATAAACGGCTTAGATCTGCTGAGCAAGCGGAGCTATGCAGTGGTTGATACTGATAGAGAATAACGAGTGGAAGGAATAGCAGAACGCTATGCTGAAACTCACTAATTTCTCTTACTGGTCAACTGAATTATTGTACTGAAAATTGTATTGTTAGGGCTACTGAGCATTGAATTGGTATGATTTATTTCTAGCACAAACGATCATGATTTTTTTATTTAAGCCACATTCTCATTGGTTGCTATGGCAATGAGAGAATGCGCAGCACAATATAATTCTGACGACTTGCAGTTCATGCTACTTCCAATATCTTGCAATGAATTTCAAGTGTTTAGGTGTCATGATATCTAGTCCACACAGTGGACATGTGGGACTATTTGCTATTCCTATTCTGTATAGCCTAGATGTCCTGATTACCTGTATAGCAGGTAATCATGTCCTGTTATCATCCTGAACAGTGCCACAGCTCTTTTTCTTGGAAGTGTAGCCAGCACTACTTCTTGCAGCCTTCTCTTTCAGTGTATCCTGCCGCTTCTTGTTTATGTGTGCTTTTATAATCTTCTTTGCACTAATATATCAGGTTACATCATCTGTGATCCCAACTTGGCCTACCTATCAGCTTTCTCATTCCTCCACAGACCACAATGAGAAGGCACCAACAGCAGACTCACAATGCTCCCCTGGGCTAGCAGGCGCTCAATCATTTCTTTGCATTCCCTCACATCCATAGTGGAGCTACTTGCTGGGTTAGTTACTGCTGCAATTGCTGCCGTAATAAAGAGAACAATGTGGGTGTCTGTCCTATCAATAAGAATTTCCAAAGCACACTATAGCAAGAACCTCTCTATCAAAATTTGTCCTGCAGCTATAATGACCTCTGAAAACCCTTGGAAAACACCCCTGCCCTAACATTTTCCAGTGCTTCCTCGGCAGAATCAAGAGTCCACTTGGGAGAAGGATACCTTGTGTGGATTGTCTCCAAAGCACAACATGTTCTCAGCTGTAATGGTGACATACTTGGCTTACCACTGGATTTATCAGCTGGAAATTGGCTTCTGCTACTCTTGAGGGGATCCAGTCAGGTATCTATGTGAGCGCTCACCCATGAGCCAGGGACTCTGTGGAGTCCAAACAGCTCAGTTCATCAGCTCTGGACCAGAATGTAACCTATGTTTTCATTAACTTTTCAAGTGAATTAAACGACTTGCAGTCAAATTTTATTTAAAATAAGTAGTATTTCACTCACTTTGTAGGCCAAACGTTTTCGGGTTGTTGAAACCCATCTTCAAGGCATCCTAGATATCGATGTTGGTTTTTTGGTTAGAAGAGCTGTAGTTTCTGTATAATGTGGTCAAAAAGTTTGTGTGATTTAAAATTTAACTGTTCGTTGAGGATGTTTTGTTTATTGTGTGTGGTGTGTTTGTAAATTTCAAATTATTCCAAGGTGTTGAGTTCGTGTCCTTTAGATTTTATATATAGAATGTGTAAGTTGGTAGTGATGTCAGTAAAAGTGTGTCCATTTTGAATGATGTGGTCTGCAAAAGTCGATTCTGTTTTTGTATGTAAAGCTTGTAAATGTTCCTTGTAACGTTGTTTGAATGCACGGCCTGTTTGTCCTATGTAAAATTTGTTACAGTCAGAGCAGTTCAGTTTGTAGATCCCTGGGAGATCGTATTTGTTCATGTTCATTGTGGTTCTTGGTGCAAGTGCATTTTTTATTTTGTTTTTTGTTCTGAATGCGATGGTGTGGCCAGCCTTTTTGAAGATTTTGGCAAGTCTGTTTGATTGTGGATTAATGTATGTCATTGTGATGTATTTTTTGTTGGTGTTTTGTTTTTTGTTTGTTATTTTATGGTTGAGTTTGTCAATTAGGTCGTGTTTGTAGCCGTTTTCTTGTGCTAGGTATTTTATTGTGTTTAGTTCAGTGTTGTAATTTTCAGTGGATAGTGGTGTGTTGTTCAGTCTGTGTAGCATAGATCTGAATGCTGAGTGTTTGTGTTGTGTTGGATGATTGGAGGTGCTGTGTATTAGGGTATCTGTCATTGTCGGTTTTCTGTAAATGTTGAAGCTGTGTTTTTGGTTTTTGTTCTTTGTAATTGAGAGGTCTAGGAAATTTATTGATTTGTTGTGTTCATATTCTGCTGTGTATTGAATGTTTTTGTGTATTTTGTTTATGTGTGATCGGAGCTGTTCACATTGTCTTTTGTTCCCTCTGTATAGTAGTAGAATGTCATCTACATATCTGTGCCAGTATATTATGTTCTGTGAGAACCTGTTGTTAAAGAGTATGTGGGTGTTTTCGCAGTGTTGGAGATAGATCTCAGCAAATATGCTGGATATTGGTGAGCCCATTGGCAATCCATCAGGTTGTGAGTAAAATTTGTTGTTGAATGTGAAGTAATTTTGTTGAGTGATGATTTGTAGGATGTCTATTATTTCATTTATATGTTCAGTAGATTTTAATGATAGAAAACATCCTCAACGAACAGTTAAATTTTAAATCACACAAACTTTTTGACCACATTATACAGAAACCACAGCTCTTCTAACCAAAAAACCAACATCGATATCTAGGATGCCTTGAAGATGGGTTTCAACAACCCGAAAACGTTCGGCCTACAAAGTAAGTGAAATACTACTTATTTTAAATAAAATTTGACTGCAAGTCGTTTAATTCACTTGAAAAGTTAATATTAACAACGCAGTTCGTCATGGAACAAGAAATCCAGAAACTATGTTTTCAGTCTGGAATTTGGAAGTTTTCTACTCATCCATGTAGAACAAATTTTTCTCTTCAATCTCTCATGCATATTAAAAGCTGCAGCCCCATGTCACATGTGAATTGGCTCCAACCCCGTCTCCAACAACATTGCCTCAATGGGAGTGGATTGTGGGGCGATCATGATTGTATTATCTAATCCAAGTAATGTTTTATATAAACATCATGATTTCCCCCCAATTGTTTAAGAGAAGGAAATTGTATTTTCTGTTTGAGAATGTATCTGCTGAGCATCAAAAATACATTATTTTTTTAAATACCGTACTAAGTAGAGTCTGTACAGTAATACTTTATTATTGTACAAGTCTTGTAAACGTTTTCAAGATGATAGGGAAGTGATTAGCCACAACCGTGCTAAGTATCTGTTCAGTCAAATAAGACACGAGCGTTCAGGCTACACTTGTAATGGTGACTGCTTTGATTGTGCCAGAAAAAAGTCTCTTATCTGCAATACAATCACTTCCCGGGGGTTCGAAACCCAGCTAAAACTGTAGGTCCACTCATCAATCACTATTATCCACCTCTTTACCACCACAGATTTCAAACCAATGTGAGCTTCATCCTCCAAAAAATATCGAAATTATGAGCATAAGAAGAAACCCATTTCAAAGTTGAACAAAGCAAAATAAAATTATTACGCCGGAATAAATTATCACTAATGAAAAATCAGACAATGCAATTCAATTCTTCTTTTTGTTGTTCCTTCACTCAACAAATTCACTGAAGAATTTCGGTATACGAATATTGTTTTGTAGATCACGTCTTGAATACTCCAGTTAAGGAGTATAAGACGAGTCAGATCAACAATAAATTATAGGTACAATCTTATACACTACCTACTTATCATAATTACTATATGGTAATTACTATTAGTAGCGATGAGGCTTAATTTTGATGTGAATTGCCGTTTTAAAAATATAGAAATATTTTTTCAATATTTCTTTTTTTTCAAAACTTTAAAAACTGCAATGTTTACAAACTGAATATTTAGGAACAGTAACATTTTCTTGCGATTTTTTTTATTTTTTAGAATTTTTTCAATTTTATAAATATTTGTTACTGTTATTAATATTTGCATACCGAAAGTCTTCAGTGCTTTTGATAACGTTAAATTGAGAATTTTAAATTCATTACAATCACCAACGATTGTTAAAAATATTGTAATATGAATGGGTGATGATGGTTATAATTTATACAGTTACCGTACCGTTCTTTTTCCATAATATTATGAAAGAAGAGATTCAATCAGTTGACTAAGTATTTTTGTTAATCTAACTAAAAAAAAGTAAAACTTTCTTCACAACTCTTGCTCCAGGTTCTCTTGAAAACGATTGAATCGCATCAATAATTCAATTGTTTACATCACTTCAGGAAATATTTATGTGAAATAATAATTCATTTCAATTATTGTATGAGTGATATCAACATACAGTGGCGCACCCAGGGGGGCTTAGGGGACTTAAGCCCCCCCCCCCCCCCCCCCAAGAACCCGAGCTCCTTGAAAAATTGTTGATATTTTTTTTTAATTACTATAGAGACGAGTATGTGCTGCAGGCTGATTAGTGTTGGTACATGTCATGTATTCACACTTTCTAAGTAGAATAATGTTCATAACTAGTGGCTTGACATGGGAGGCTTTGGGGCTCAAGCCCTTTCCCTCAGGTCCTGAAATCCTTAACAAAATGATGATAATTTTCAAGCGAATTGACTGTGTAATATGAACCTCCTATATAAAAAGGCTGTACATTTAAAACTTGTTTAAATAGGATGGTGTTTATAACAATTAACAATATCATTATACTATTAAGAGGAATATTATGAGTGACTATCATAGGTGGAAATAGAGTCTGTAGCCTGGAAGAATTAAATTCGACCAGGTGGCTGGGTAAAGATAATAAAAATAATTCGTTTCACTTCTAAAATCTGTCAATCTTTCAACCAATAAGTACAGGACCTCTAGCCTCTAGAACTTTCTAAACCTGTAATACATTTAACGTTACAGTAATAATGTAATTTTATCGGAAGGTGAAGCCCAGATAGTTCTGAGGCCTGTGCGTGGGTAATGTGTTGATGAGTTGGACCCACATTTTTAGGCGAGTTCCGAATCATCGGCAAGTGATTTCACAACTGATAACCCTCTTTTTTGGTGGCCGATCCAATCGGTAACCCTTACCCTAGGAATTTGCAGCTTATCTTATCTGACTGAACAGGTACTTGTTACGGTTCGCAGCTAACAATTTCCTAAAACGGTTTTACGTTTTTTTGCGAAAAAATTTCAATAAGAGTGTAAAAGCTTATTCCTTCGAAAACGCTTCAATACAGGAATAAATATAGCAGAAGAGTGAAGCTATTTTTTCAATAAGAGATCAATAAATTAGCACTCATTCAGAAAACTTTAAGCTTCTAAAGCCCTCATTTAGGTAATGAATTGAATGCACTCTTAGTGAAATGAACACTGTAAAATCACATAAAACATCAACTACTGAGATTATTGAGTTATTATATTTTGGAAATTGAGATTGAAGGGTTTTTTGATTGAAGGGTATGAACTTGGTTATTGATTGAGAATAAAGCACCCAGAGTTTACAAAACCAGAATTTAAATTGGGTCAAAAAACAGAAGAATAGCAAGTTGAATTTTTGCATCTGTGCAAAATCAGTATGCTTTGATTCAATAAAACTCGTCTTTATAAAATTTGGGACCGTTCTTGACTATTGAGTACATTCATATTTCATTTCAAAAAATGATTTAACAAGTTTTAAAGGATAAATAGAAAAAATTTTTTGGTTCATTGGCAATTGAATTGGTTAACCACTAGGCCGGCAATAAACAAACATCAGGATATGATAATTTTGTGAATTTTTGTCAAATATCCCACCAATTTAAAAGATTTGATAATCCCGATTCGCGTTCAGACTGGCTTTTTTCGTTCACTTAATTACTCACGCAAAAGTCTCATGTGGGCATCAAAAAATGTATAATAGTGAATCTTGTAGCACGTTTCAGATAATTTTACATTGATTCAATTCAATTCACACCATCTATATGAAGACCTTGTCATTTCTGAATGGATGATGGAGTAACTGTAATCTTTTGCCCTCTTTATTTCTGTAACAAAGCAGTCCGGACCTACATTCATTCTAATTGTTATATCTTCATGAGAAGTTGCTTATTCAGTCTGGCAGAATCATTTTGAACTCTTGAAACACTCTGTACAAAAAATACTCATGATGGACACATTTTGTTTCCCCATAGCTTATTAACTAATACTCTTAATAAGTCAAGTAATGAATCCCTACCCGCTCAATAATCTTTATCGGGCAACAATCTAGTAAAAAGAACTGAAAAATTCCAATTATACCCCCCCCCCCCCCCACCAATCACAAATTTTACCTGATAGGACGGGTAAGACCCCCCCCCCCCAACCAAAAGTCTGGTTGCGCCCCTGTCAACATACAACAATAATTACAAGAGAACCCCAAAGACCAAACATTCATAAAATGAATTCAAGTTTTGCAAGAATTTACAAGTTTCGTTCAAAGCAAATTAATAATGCATTGAGTATTTTTTTTTTTTTTTAAGAAGTGAATAATAAATCTAAGCTACGGTTCTAATTATGTCCTAGCAAGAGTTGTGGAATCATGAATAAAAAACATGAATCATAATTGCATGTACAGTAAACCAATCATATTCAAAACAATACTCATATTAATAGCTATTTTCTGAAATTTTGAGATTAATGTTAAACTTACCCAATATTTAAATAAAATTGATCAATATTTCGTATCATTTTACTACAAGGCTGATGAAGGAAGTCTCATAAGTTATGTGGGGGTATTCAAGAGATTGAAGCTATTGTTAGTTCACAGTCTGTTTTAAGGACATGTTTGCGATTTATTATTATTTTACAAGTTATGATTGTTTGTCATTTCATATTTCTCATATTTAAACATTTTAAACAACTTAGTTCAAAAACAGAACATTAACCAATCATCTCCTAGATGTTGTGAAAGACGGTATTTACACTAGCGAATAATAACAAGACAAAATGTATAGTGTTCAACTGTATAGTAATACAGTAGTATAACTGTAAACTGTATAGTGAGAAACTGTAAATTGTACAGAACACCTAAATCAGCTATAACACAGAAATGTGAGTTGAATGCAACATAAAACATGTCACTAGATGTTTCAGCCATAATAAACAAGACAAAAACACCGTCTAAAATCCTGTACAATATCCAAAAATAATGAATACCAAGGTTTAATTCGAGTTAGGAATAACCCTATAGAAAATTTTGGAGTAAATTATTTTTTGTGATATATATTTTATGCAATTATAATTTTTTGATTGCTTGTGCTGCTTTGAGACACTTGTGTCTCCTGTGTTGTGATGCTTTTGAGACTTGACCTTCGTCTAGGAAGTCTATAAAATAAAATCATTGAAAACTCAAGCTACAAAGACTTGAATAATGTAAATTTTTGATAAACCATTCTATGCTAGCAGTATTTCTCATTATTTGGTAATTTTGTTGTCAATTTAATGTGAATGTATTATAAAATTTTACGTATAAGTACTTAATTTTTGTATAGATACCTTTTCAAGACAAATTTTCGTTCATATTTTTCACTTGTTCTATATACTGTATAAATTATATTTCTTCCCTTACTTACCGTATTGCATAAATAATAGGAATTGATTTCATACACCTTGCATTGAGGATGACAATATTTATACAAGGAATCAAATATATTTGTTACATTGTGATTTGAGGTTGTAAAATTAGTTTGTTCACAATAATGTAATTACAGAATTGAAAAATTGTGCAACTGATTGGTTCTAGAGGAAAGATGTTACACTGTATAAAACTGTATTTCATTGTCTAAAATGCATATTTAAAAGCATAATAGATTTTAAAGCTTTTGCAAAGGGAACCATGAGATGTAGTGATAGTTACAACCTTACGAAAGTTTAAAAACAAAATCTTTTGTGAGTATTGCTAGGAGCGCCAAAAACGAAATAAATATTGATATCAAGTTACTCTTCATCAAAGTATTTGACAATTCTATTTGGTTAAATTCTGAAAAATAATCATTAATAATGGTTCTCTTGAAATCTGATATTTTTAATTTCTTATAGTAAACACCTGACCTGATTAATTACATGAAATAAATGTTCCATCCATGAATTCGAAAATGAAAAAATATACGAAAGCAGTGTAATTTCTTTTCGAAATAAAAATGTTAATTAGACAAAACCAGAATAATCATTTCTTTCTCAAACATATAATGTATATTTTTGTACTTGTGCAATAATTTTGAACCCTCAGTTATTATCAATAGACTACATAAATATAATGTAGATATTGTGAAAATAATGTTTTACGTTAGCTTAACTTTTTATTGTAAATAAAGTTATAAGTGAATGTCACATGTAAAGCTAGGTATTGGATTGTACATAATATATTATAGCAAATGTTGATATGTTGTACTGTTTATCACGATGTTATTTGCACAGCAATGTAAAACGGTACATTGCTTTCTGTTGGTTGGAAAAATTATAATCAATAAAAAATAATTTAATTAATGGTAGGAAGCATTAACAATTGAAAATGTTTTACAAGAGTATATTTGTATTTTTTGTAGCAGTTCCTATGAAAGTAATGACAATACTATTATTGTTTGTAAAGAGTTTTCAAACCGAATATTGTTTTCATAAAACATGTTTTTTTAATAATTGATGACAGAAAATGTGAAGACAAATAAAAAAATATGAATAATTTTAATGGGAGTTTTTTAAAGATTCCCTTTGTTGCAACATTTAATCAAGAATACTTCAACTACGTATGGAAAACAAGAAAATACGCTACACAGTACGCCAAAAAATAAGATAAAGATACTATAAAGGACGATCAAACCTTGACATCTTTGGCTTGAATGTTTTAGGGTTTCGCAATCATCAAAATATACCTCAAGATTTGGGGCGCCCGGCCACCAAAAGCTGTGCTGTGCTGGGACATTTGTTCAAACCGAATAAATGGGTTTCAATGAATGGCCGGCCACAGATTGCAATGATGAGCTAGGCGGCGTAAAATGAATTGCTTTATTAAAACCAATGATTCGGCTGACTCAGCACAACATAGCATTCGGGGTCGGCAGTAGCTAGGATGTTTTTCAAAATCGACAGTAGAGAATCTGTCAAGTTATGAACGAACTAGTTTCAAACTAAAAAGAGTACAGTATCACTGGCATTTGTGTGAGTAAGGCTTGTCTTTGTGTGCGTGTGAGAAGTGAGAGCGCTGAGAGAAGAGACAAAGAGCGAAGAGCCATCCACCACCCCAGGAAGACAAGGTTACTGCACTCATCTGTTGCATCTTGCCACATGCCACTGTTGACATTCTTGCTTCCTCTATTCATCATTTTATTGCTTTACGAATAGATATTGTTTGAGACCCTTCAATCCATAGAAACTTTTATTTGCAAGAACATTAATTTCTTGAAAATTTATAATATTGCACAAAAATCATCTAAGCATTAGGATATACTTTATAACAGATACGGTATAACGTCAATAATATGAAACATCAAAGGTCCGAACAGCATACTAAACTTTGTTTTAAAAAATGCATCTATCACAAAATAATAATATACACTAGGCTATGAATAAATATCGCAACATAAATTTAATATTCCAACAGCAAGAAGATGGCAAAAATATAAATGCAGATCAATCAGCCATTAAAAATAACAAATAACTATACCCGAATTCAAATATCTATCAAAATATCCAACAGTTAATTCTGCGAGAAAAAAAATAGTAGGCCTACAAAATATATGAACATATCAATGAATAACATAGACTAACTCTAATATTTGAAAATGAAATTTTTCATCTAAAAATACAGTAATAAACTTCATAAACATATTATTATTGCTAATTACGATCGAATAATTAGTTACATTGAGCAGCGAAAATGGGCAAAGCTATTCCAAAGCATAGACTAAATGAAACTATTTACTAGACTAATAAACTATTTATGATTATCCAAAGCATATACTAAATAAACCTATTTACTAGACTAATAAACTATTTATGATTATCACATACGATTGCGAGGCTAACTGCACATAGAATATTTAAAAAGAATTAATTCCAAAAAAACAAAGTAGTGTGTATTTTAATACTGTCCACTACTGTAAAATTGAATACTTCACAGAATGAACAATAATTTGATAAAATTATTGATATATGTCTATTGTTTTAGTTTTTTGAAATTGCTGCAAGAATATGGCGTGGTTCTCTGATTGGCATATTACGTCTATGCCTGGGATCTATTAATTCAGGCAATAGACATTTGTAGTAAAATTTACTTAGTTTGGGCAACATAATTTCCTCCCAAAATTTGTCATCTTTGTAAATTTTCTCAATTTTTAAACCATGGGGTGTCCATATGGTGAAAAGACAATATTTTCGTTTGGTTATGTGCAGTTGCCCTTGCACTTGTATGTGATAATCATGCATTTTCCTAACAACGATGCAATTCTTGTCATTTTTATCCACATTTTACCAACAACTCCCATCTTTTTTATTGATCAATTCATCCGGAGTTATGTCAGCTCCGGTTGCCGGACACTTAATTTCAACTATTCCTTCACCATCATCAACTAAACCGTCCGGAGATGCTGCGAGGAATGGAAAGTCAGAGTCAATGAATAAACCGCATTTCGTTATAACTGAGTCCAATTTCCTCTGTAACTCCATTAGCGCTGTTTTTTCATTTTCCCTCCCATACTTACATGATAATGAAGTGAAACTACTGGAATATAACATTTTCTTTGGGTGTAAGTGTCTTTCGAAGTTCAATGTTATTTACACTAGATTCATTCATAATTCTCCACTCTCTTAACCTTTCACCACCCCGATTTTTTAGTTTATGGACCTTCAAACGTTTTTTATTCCCCATAACTAGAAAAGTTTTGCTCCTAAAACTTCTAAAATCAATTCAGCACGACCGGATACATGTCCCTTGACGCTACAACGATCTACAACTGACTGATGGAAGAAAAGAGAACAAATAAGAAGAAGAGATCAATAAGATAAGATAACGTAGATTCTCTGTACTGGAAGGGAGACAGCTATTTGCGAACAAGCTTCAAGGCCACTCACTGCCGGTTCAGTTACTATTGTGTGTGTTTGTGCGTACTGGCGCTCCCTGTCAACGGTACTGCTTATAGGCAAGTCTATTTTGAGTGGACCGAACAGCAGCTATTTTGTTGAACATACCTCCACAAAAAACCATTTAAAAACTTGACAAATGAAGCAATACTTGAGAAAAAATTCCTTGTCATGAAAAACATTATAACGGAGAGGACTTGTTTTGTCATTTTTTGATATCTATATCACAAACGTCAGAAAAAAATCATAAATTCATGACTCATAAATGCTTATTTAGAACAAACAGTGGAAGAAGTATGAATTTTTCAGAAAGCAAAGTCGCTTGAGCATAATCAGACCTTCAAAATAAGACATTGACAGTAATTTTCTGATTATAAATAGGTGAGTTATATGGTTTCGAAATTAGCATTGCTCTTATGGAGATACAACTCCGCTGAAGTCTGAAAATACTCGATACCAGGATACCAACAGGAAAATAGGGTTGAAACGATATGGTGCAGCGATACACTTTTAATACCTCAAATCAAAATTTGATTATATCTAAGGACCACATATACACACACCTGCATCAAATGAGATAGTTTCCGGTGTTTACGCCGTTCATATCAACAATACTTCTAGCGCCCTTCATCTTTCAAAGTTTTGAAGAACTCCCTGCGTGCCGAAAATGTGTTGGCGTTGGGTCCCGTCTAAATAGAAACGCAGATTTTGATGATGCGACGTACAGTAAATTTAATGAAACACAGAAATGAGATGTCTAATTCTAATTTTATTTTAAAAAAACGTTGCGTCATCAAGCCTGCATTTCCTTTTGCATCGATCCTCCATCAATAAACTCAGTGAATGAACACACAGCAACGGATTTCCAGAGTTGATCTATCCGCTGTTTAGTGGAGAGCAACAGAGGCAGAATAAGTTCACAACATAAGTCTCAATTTCGCGCGCTCTTTCTAAAGCGTGTGTACACTTGTGACATAAGTGTTGGAAAGTATTCAGATGCTTCAAATAATAAGTGTACGACAGCATAAACGGTGAAATAAATGACATCGTATCCTATTGAAGGTTATTGTGCATGCACAGATAGAGTGTGGCGTGCAATTTGAAAAGGTTGTAGCCAATGCATTAACTCACCTAAGCAGAGGCGTCGCTGAAGCCTCGAGTTATTTAGGAAGATGTCACATTTTTTATTATATCGCTAAACGTTAACAAAATATTTCAAAATTCCTTTCAATGCTATAAATGTTGTCAACCAATGTCCGTAGTAGCGGAAATCTTCGGCATAGTTTGTAGCTTTAAAAGTAATTTTAAAATAAATCATCTTTTCAACATAATGAAACTTCAGGGCCCTGTCATAAGATGGGAGATCAACAGAAACAACGGCAGAGCAAGTTATCATTCGAATACTGTCACAAGTGTACACGCCGGTTACAGTGAATAAGAGAAATTGAAAAATAAGATTGTAATACTAGTAATAACATTGAATGTGCTTATGCAATACTGATTTTAATGGAAACATTAGAAAGGTTTTACATTGTATTTACAATTCAAATGAGTCATCTGATAACATTTACTATCAAATAGCATGTTTTATTTCGAGGAAGATAATAGTCATTTATCTTGAGAATTTGCCTTGGACTTCTTGAAAGAAATTATAGAAGTAAACCATACAACAAACACACAGCACAATACTTCGAATATAATTCTCTGATTGGAGCAATTAAAATAATAAATATAACCATGAATTTTTTAAAATATATTTAAAATATATTACATACAAGGAAACTATCGTTATTAATTCGTTATTATTAATAATATATCACTTCTAGAAGAATAAATTGTTACCATAATTAGGATTTCAAGCAAATTATGACGTTTATATTGAAATCGTAATAGCTTTAACTTATCTCTGAGCTATCAAGCCGTGCCACTATTGGTGAAACAATGGAATCAGATGAGCGGTCGACACTTATTTCAGATCTCGAACATCGAATGAACGAGAAAGTACCACAATTTTGATAAATGCTCATCTTAGGCCACTGTATAAAAGTTTAGATAGCGAATATAAAAATTGCAATAGAGTAACACGGCAGTAGGTGTATCTTATGAAGCCCACTGTTCCAATTCTTTCAAGTCGTTGTCTTCTTCTTTGGGTTTGGAACGACCTAGAAAATGCACGAAATTTTAAATAATAGTTAAAAGATAAATTAGTTTAATAAAATTCGGATTTACATGTTCAATTCCGACAAACGGTTCAATTTTGAAAAAATAGTACTTTTTCTACTTTTATAGTCCACTTGAATGATCGATCATTCTCTTCTACAGATACCTATTAGGCAATATTCTTTGCCTATTCATTATCATTAACATAATTCCACTTTTGTTAATGATACAAGAAATTCGAAAAAACATCTGGACAGACATCCTGGAAAATAGGAACTCAGGAAGATGAGAAAATGTAATGAAAAATGGTGACGATAGTAATGGGATTCTTGTGAGGAGATCAACATTAGGAGTAAAGCTAAATGTAGATGCAGTAAACAGCCTTGTAGATCCCTATATGCAGTCGATTGTCCTTGCATTTCGTTAAAATTACGTTCATCTTAATTTTATTGATTTTTTATGATTCTCACAAGAGTGATGAGTCTGACACTTTAGTGTGGATAATGAGGTGAATGATTATTTACAAAATATCCTAGGGTTAATGGGAATCAGATTCGTGCCGAAATATTAATATTAAATTCAATTATTTATGATAAATATTGATAACTTGCCTGATGCTTCTTTGGCTCTCGATGGTAAATCGGTAACAGGAACAGATGGCAAGTCGACAGGTGTTCCTGTATCCAACAATTCTCTGTCCAATTCTTGCTGCTCCAATTCTTCAAGCTCTCTCTCCAACTCATCCTAGAAACGAAAATTATACAATTGTTTTGGCATCAATGAGTTTTATTCACAACTTAGAATGACTCGCTCAGTGAATGTGAACATTGCCAGATAATTTAAAAGAACTATCAAAGTAGTTATTGTTGAGATGATAGAGCTAAGACGAAATTGATACAGATTGCAAATGCATCTTTCAAATTGTAGCACCTTAATTAAGGGCTGCTTTATAAAATGTATACCTCCAATTGACATTTTTCAACACAGACTGAAATAAACTCAAAAGATTCGCATGCAGGAATCGGGAAAGATCAGTAGCACGTCGGCTCGGTCA
This sequence comes from Conomelus anceps, assembly GCA_948455865.1. Classification (NCBI taxonomy): domain Eukaryota; kingdom Metazoa; phylum Arthropoda; class Insecta; order Hemiptera; family Delphacidae; genus Conomelus; species Conomelus anceps. Next base: position 77,099,028 of record OX418216.1, on the reverse strand, counting down.
GGCTGTGATTTCTAGTTTAAGTCACTAGAAAGTGATTGATATTCTGTAAATAGAGCATTTTCGTACTCACAACTACTTCATTAAATGTTATGAATTATTACCTAAACTGTGGCATTCTTATATGCACCCGGAGCTAAAACCTCATGTAGAAAACTAGTACTTGTCGTCCCGGGGCCTAACAATAATCGAAAGATAATATTATTGATATAATTACTGTTGGAATACTGTTTTTCAATAGTTTTTCCAAAACTGTTTTTCAACCCAACTTCCAAAAAGAACAAGGTTCTATATTCGAACTGTTTTTTTTTTTATGTTTGTACATCAATCATTCGAACAATATTGAACCGATTTCGATGAATTTTTTTTAAATGAAAGAGCATCGTTCAAAGGTGGTCCCATCCAAGTTTCGCAAGGATCGGCCCAATACTTAGCCCAATATTAAACAAAAAGGAGCATTCTTTGATGACTTCATTTCAATCTTGCTTGAATAGGATAGTTCCACACATATCCGCCAATCGGATAACGAGTGTCGTTTACCAGGCTGATCATTGTATCATATGGAGCGCTTCACATCTAGACGATTTTCGAAATCATATGATGCAATGCAATTATGCCGGGTAAACGACATCGGTTACCCAGAGCTGGTTAAGTGTGAAACAAGCCTGTAATGTCCCGTTTTGGCCAATCACGTGAACTTAATTTGAATCGTGAATAAGAATAATAATATTTCTGTTCATATGTTCATATGAACATTGTAAATAATTTAGTTGATGTTATGGAGTCGTAGGAATAAGGTTATTTAGTTTCAATCATGAGTTAAAGTGAAAAATGTTTTTGAAATCGTTAATTTTCAAAAAAAATTATTGAACAATATTCTTCAAAGTTATTAATTTTTCGTCAAACTCACCACTACCAAGAATTTGGAAAACCAGCTGATCTCAGAAGTATTTTTAGTTTCACTGCTGTTCGCCATTTATTTATTCGCCATTAAATACATGTTCGTACAATAGGCTATTTTGAGGTTATGTTTGATGATGCTTGTTGTACTAGCTTAAAGTTTAAGTTTTTTATATTAAAAAAAGATATATGACTAATATCACGAAAAATATCGTACGTAACTCGTCCGGGAAGATGTTTACCATACTCGTATGATAATATTGCACTCGACTTTGTCTCGTGCGTTAACTTATCATACTCAGTAAACACCATTTTCCGCACTTGTAACGTAATACAGGCCTACTATTTCAGTTTAGGTATATTCTGAAAGGGACCACATCAAAATGAATCAGAAACCATTTCACTTTTAAGAAGCATTTCGCTATTATAATTTTCCTAAATACAATATTCCACATTAAACAAAGCGTTGTAGAATTTTTCTTAGTTTATCTTTTCTTAGTCTATAGGTGGATTTTTAGTTACTTAAGTTTGGATGTTATAAGTTAATTATTGGCTTGCTAATTTGATAAATATTTCATAATGTAGGCTTCAAGAAATTTCTCATGTTTTCAAAGTTTGAAAATTCAACTAAAATGCTTAAAATGAAACAACTTTTAAAACAAAAAAAGTTAACCGACTTCAATGAAATGATACTCAAACATTAAATACTCACATACTAAAAAGTTTGAAATAATGTATTTACTTTAAACTGAGAAAATTTTAAATTCCATACAAGTAATCTTTTGAAGTCGGCGCCAAATTTCCCATAAACTTCTAAAATATAACAGAATTACTCTGTGATGTTTTCCATGATGAAATATTTGAACAATCTAATATCAAAACTGACACTGTATTTCAGTAAAGTGAGTGTAAATCACATATTTAATTGAAATACAGTGTTAGTTTTGATATTAGATAGAATTTCTTATCAATTTCATAAAATATTTGGCATCGACTTCAAAAGATTACTTGTATGAAATTTAAAATTTTCTCAAGTAAATACATTATTTTAAACTTTTTAGTACGTGAGTATTTAATGTTTGAGTATCATTTCATTGAAGTCGGGTTTTTTTTTGTTTTTAAAGTTGTTTTATTATATCATAAAAACTATTACATCTAGTTTTTGAAGTGAACCATTATTTAAAACATTTATTTCTTATGATGGATTGAGGAGCAATAATACTGTTTCATACAATTAGCCTGATGAGAGTTGTAATGTGCATTATTACAATATCATTTTTAGCAGTAAGAAAATTGAGAACTATCACAAATTATCTAAAAGCTTTACTTCCGTTTGTTGAGAACAAAAAGCTAACTGAACATAGTTTTTTATAGTGTTAATACGGAATATCAATATCTAAAACAAGATACAGAGAAATTATACCAATACCAGAGTAGTATAACAATTTGATATCATTTTCAATAAGAAATAATAGTGGCATAAAAAATTAAAGAGACTTTTACCTCATCAATGTCATTTGCAAAGGAGACTGGATTGGAAATAGCTTCAGATATTTCTTTAGCAACATCTTGCTGTTCAGCTATATCATCCATCATATCATGCACTTGATCCACATCCCTGAAACACATTTATATAATTACAGATTTGATACTGGTTTTGTACAGTTTTATTTATCAAAAAACAAAAGCAGATACATTATATAGAATAGCATTAATTATTAATGAGTTAAGACAGCTCCCCAAGAAGTTATATGATATATAAATACTTTACGATCTCTTTTAAAGGAAAAGAAAATACTTGTAAGCTCGCTGTTCTGATTATGATGAGGCTTTTGATATTGAGGATACAATGAACCTTACAAATATAAAACCTTTACTTGCACTCAGTGCCGTCCTTAGGGCGGTGCGACAGGTGCGGCCACACAGGACATCGCGCCTGAGGAATTATTTACATTGAGCATAGAGGCAAACTGAAAAAGTAGTTTTCAACAAAAATGCATTTAAAAATGTGGATGTCAGGTGTCGGGAGCGAATTGCAAACTATACTAGTATTATTAAGAGTTGACCGCTGGCTTCTCACGGTTAGAATGAGTGGAGTTTGAGATGAAGCAACATGATTGGCTGGCAGAGTATATAGTTAACTCTGCCGGCCAATTTCAAACATCACCATTTCATTTTCATCAGCTTCATTTCAAACTTTATTCATCCTAAGGGGTTTTGTCATCCTATATGAGCGGAAAGTGATCTATCAAATCTCGACTGAAAGTTAATAGAAAAATTATTACTAGACTGTACCACGCGTATTTTTTCCGTCTTTAAATCTGCGCGCGAATGGATGACAAATAGGCATAAATCAGAAGTTGCTGTTGAATTTGTATGTTTCGGGACGTAGTTGCACCAGAATGCGCGTGGTGCACTACTGTCCGCTTCACACCAAAAATCTAACAAAATTCATTTTTGTTTACGTGTCTATTAGATACCAGATTTCCGCTCGTACTTCGTAATCTTATAGTTTGAGCAATAAGGTGACACGGAAATTCTGTCAGGTTTTTTCCGCTTGTATAGTCTGACCATAATAATACTAGTATATAGTTGCTAACCTGAAAAAGAACTTCAACAGTATACCAGTAGCCTCAAACTGACTGTCAGAGTGGACTCATGTCGTTTGATTGTGATTACTGTAGTGATTTTTTGAGATTATTTTATTGAACTTTTTATAAATCAACTTAATTTTTGTGATTCAGTGTTCAGTATTAACTTAGACTTAGACCAATCATGTCGCAAATGTTTTACTGAACAAGAGCAAATGTCTGTAGTGATACGGTTGGTGAGGATACAAAATGACTGAGATTGACCAACGAGTAAGAATTGAAGAACACTTCATTGACTTCATAGGCATTAAGTCCACAAAAGGGGAGAACTTAACGAAAGTATTATTGGAAAAGTTGAATAAATTGTGATTAAATATTAAGATTGCAGGGGACATGGCTATGACAATGACTCTAAAATGAAAGGGATTCATTCTGGCGTTCAAGCACGAATTAAAAAAATAAATTTAATAGCTTTTTATAATTATGCCCTGTGCAAGCCATAGAGTTAGTCTTTTGATCTGCAATGCTGTCAAATGTTTCCCAAAGGCTATGTCATTTTTTGGTGTAATCCAAATAGTTTATGTTTTATTTTCAGCGTCACCAAAGATATGGGACATTTTCAAATGAAATTTACCTAGTCTTATTGTAAAAAGGTCTTGTGATACTAGATGCAAACTTGAAAGTGTAAAGGCACTCCGATATCAGATAAAGAAACTATATGATGCCTTATTGGAAGTGGTAGATACCACTGAGGATTCCAAGGAAAAGAGTGAATAAAGCTGCATCGCTCAGTCATGGTATAAGCAGTTATGAATTCTTGTTAGCCATAGCTATTTGGTATGACACCTTCTTTTTCTCAATAATAATAATATCGTGTGACCTGGCTGGCTTAGGTCTGGTGTCAGAGTTATCAGGTCGCACCTGAATAAGTTCAAGGCCTCTGACGTGACTTAACGACTGTTTTTAGACGGCCGGGACCGACAGCTTAACGTGTCCTCCGAAACACGGGAGTGGCCCGAGGTAAAATCTTTCGGTCAGAACTGGGATCGAACCCGGGACCTTTGGGCTAGCAAGCCAGCACTTAACCCACTCGGCTACGGCCAATTTTTCTCAATGAAAACCGATTATTTTTTAATCAAATCAAAAATTTCCTTGACAATTTTGGGCGGCACAAGCATACACTGAACACTAAATGAATAGAATCCGGAATAGGAAATTAATGTTGACTACTGACATGTGTTGATGAGCTGCTTTGAGAGCATCTGCAGCGTTCTTCATAGTTTGTAGTACTGCAGTATTTGTATTAGCACCTTCCAGTGCTTCTCTCTGCATCTCAATCGTTGATAACGTTCCATCGATTTGCTGCAATTGCTTCTCGTACCGCTTCTTTCTTTTAAGTGCCTGTATCGCGGCTGTAACACAATTGGAGAATTCATTTCAATAGTACACACACATTTTCAAATGAAAATTTTTTACTATCTTTTATAACAGATTGTATACTGCATCAAATGAAGATGATGTGAGCAATAATTAAACAAAGCAGTCAAGGATTTTAAAAAAAATTCTTTGTTTGGGAACAATTTTTTTTGGAGAATTATTAGAGGCATACAAAGCTACTCCATCATAAGGGATATATGCAATGTTATGGCGATTATTATACTGGCTACAGCTGGTGCTAGGGAGTGCGTCAGTCATGTCAGCTTGCTACTCCAGTCGACTTCCCTTGTTTCTAGTGACAATCCTGTGGCAACTGTGGCGATGGCAGCCGACCTTTTTTTGCTATGACGGTCACCATACTGCTCACCACTGCTCAAAGCAACCCCTACACTGAAAAATCACTTCCTGTGGTTCGGTGCCCACCTAATACTATGAACAACTCATTACCCACGCAGAGGTATAAGACCTACTCTACTAAGTTTATTCACCACAAACTTCAAAAATCGTGTTTTCGGCTATTTTTGCATATTTTGTTGTATATCTGAACAATTCTAATAAAATAAAACTAGGTTAGTTTTATTCGATTTCTTAGCTTATTTCACATAAACCCAGACCAATATTCACAAGTATAAAGTGGACAGCTGTATTATGTAGGATAGCTGCTAAATTTCACCATTTTCAATTCTTTTTTTTGTAGATTACGTCTTGGAGACTCCAGAAGGAGTATAAGACAGAGTGCAGTTTCTGAGACGAAGCATGTCGGATCCATGTTTATATTAGCCTAACTTTTTTCATTATTCTAGTGAGTGCAATAAGGCCGAGTATTGGTAACTCTATGCACAACACCCTGCAGATTGGGGCCTTTTGCGTTCAATACCCGCCAGTCACGGAAAGGTTTCTAGACTATGATCTTTTCGTGGTTTGTAATTAAAAAAATATTGAAGCTACAACGTAATATTTATATTAGAATAAAAAATGTATAATTTAAAAGAATGCAATGAAACCATAAATCACCTTCACCTCGCAGGTTCTGTTCTACAAACTTAGTAGGTTAGGTTATCAATTATGATTGAGAGATAGAATATCTGCGAGTCATATTAATCCCAATTCGCATCATATATTGCTTTGAAGTGCTAATTGTTTTAAAGTTAAACCAGTCATTAGATTAAGTTGATATCATTTAAACCCCTTCCCGTGACTGGCACGGATTACACGCCAAAGGTCCATAGATTTGTTGTGTTACAAACCCGCTGTGGCAAAAATTGATCCTCAGTGGATTACTACGATTCTGAATTATCTTGAATTATGTAGAAGATTTTATTAGTTATATAATTATCAGTTATATTTATTGCAATATCATAAGAGGAAACTTCTTGTTATAGAAAATAGACTATATAATCCACCTTTTGAGTGTCTTCCTAATGAAAATGGATGTTCTTTCAACGTCGCCGTTCCTTCACCGTTTCTTTCATCTCAACAAAAGAAGACACAACATTTCATCTTCTTCACTTTCTTGAATTCTGCGCATTTGCTGTAGCTTGGACACGCTAAAGCTGCGACTGTTGTGGCCAGCCTGAGCATCTGCCTGTGGTGCGTTTTCGCCATAATAAGTCTCTAACTCATAATTTGAGTCGCCTAAAGAAAACTCCAGACTTGTTCAACAATGTATTATTCAAATAGTAGAATCGACGGTATACCAACTGACCTGACAATTGACATGTATAGAATGCAGATTTTAGAATGGTAGTCTAGATTTATACAATGTTTAAACCGGAATGCTCCACGCTTTGATATTTTGTAACCTATGTATAAAATATATGCAAATAATGTATGCAATCTTACAATAATTTGACACTTCAATAGAAATCCATCAAATTCTAGTGTTGATTGTCTCATACAATATGAGTCATCAATTGCTGTTTCAGGTAAATTAACTTAGTTCTGTATCACCTGTAGAGAGAGTAACCTAGTTTCATTTTAACGCATTACAAACAAAGCTTTACAAAACATTACACTGCTAAGATGACTTGGTTTAAAAAACAATTTGTTATTCAGCATTCGATAAGAAACAACAAACAGGTCAATCTTGAACCGAGAACTAGAAAGTGCAGTACATTGCACGTACTTTTGTAACAGGAAGAAGTTTATGAACTATAAAAATTATAAACGAAAAGATCGAAAATAATTGATGAGTTAAATCAAGCATATTACCTCTTTTATTCTTAGTTCCATTTTTCCTAGCGACTCCAATTTCAACTTCGATTTTCTTCTCCAAAAAGTCTTGTTTCTTTATCAGCATTTCCTCAGTTTCGCGTAGTTTCTGAATAGCTTCACCAGTCGTCGGCCCCTTTTCATCTTTTTTCCCACCAAATACTTTACTTAGAAAACTCATTCTTTTCAAATAATACACACAATCACAGTTCACCTAATGAAAAATACTAATTTTAACAAATTACAACAAAGTAAACTTGCAAGTTCAACACTGCAATACGTCCTAAAATTCCTAACCAATCAAATAAAAACATCAAGGACATGGAACATAGCAGGTGATTCAGACATCATGATTCAATACATCTGATTCAATATCACTTTGTAAATAAATATTTAAAGATAAGGACGAAATCTGATATATTTCAAATATGCAAAATTTTAAAAACGATTTCATTTTATGGTAATCGAGATATAATAATGATCCCATTGTTTATACAGTACTATTTTCAACTTTAAATTTCAATTTTCAATCACAGCTGTTATGCTAGCTGTTTGGTTGGCTAAGCTGCTATATACAATGAATATGTCATCTGCTATTTAAAAATTTGAAAATGTAACCTCAACTCTTTAACGTTCTCATTCTTATAAATGAATAATTTTAATGTTTAAAAAGATTAACTCTAGAATTCAAAAAAACTCTATGAGAGTAGGGTAGCTAATCAATAATACTTATATTACTGATGAGTATTTTGCACACTTCGACATTTTACGTTGCGTTAATTATTTGTAAATAATAACCGAACTCCGGACTGTGAGAATGATGCATTGAATTAATAATCCAGGTAATTTCATTCTGATGTCATAATTTCTGGTACTTACTCCAAGAATAAGATGGGATATTATGAAACTATTATTATTCATTGGATGGGATATCGAACTGCTACCGACTACAGTCGTTCATGAAGTTACCCTTGACCATTAACCTATTATTATACAATTTACTATGAGAAGTTATACTGTTCTGGCTAACCTATATTAATCAGAATTGCAATTATAGATATTTATTACTATTAGATGAAATAGCATGAAAACTTTTTTTGAAGAACAAGACATTAAACATTCCTGGATTTCTTGTTCCATGACGAACTGCGTTGTTAATATTAACTTGTTATGTGAATTTAACGACTTGCAGTCAAATATTCATTAAGAATAAGTAAAATTTACTTACTCTGTAAATCAGAGGCCTCTGAAAACGGATCTTAAAGATTCGAAAGTGCTCGGCCTACAGAGTAAGTAAATTTTACTTATTCTTAATGAATAAGTAATAGCACAAGATGAGGATCCCCAGATGGCTATCTACAGGTCAAACCAATTAAATGAAGAGGCTGGCTTGTGGTTCAGCTCTAACAAACTATGCATGAACGAGGGGAAGACCCAGAACCTGCTGTGCACCTTGAGACGCAATCCGCCATCCTTTGGTGGAGCAAAAGTCAAACTTCTTGGATTTGTGGTGTACTCTTCTTTATCATGGGAACAGCATGTGAGCATGGTCTACAGTCGACTTTCAAAGGTGACCTATTTGATGCGGAAGCTGAGGAATCACGTACCAACCAAGTACCTAATAACAGCTTATCATGGCCTCTTCCACAGCCATATCAACTATGGTATTGTAATCTGGGGCCATGTGAGAGGATTCTCCTGCTGCAGAAAAAAGTTCTCCGCATCATCACTGGAGCACATCGCCTTGAACACTGTAGGCCAATCTTCAAACAACTACAAATACTGACTGTTTACAGCCAGTATATCTATAGCTCGCTGCTTCGCCTGAGGGGGGAACTCCACAGATTCCAGGAGAGAGGTCAATTCCACCACCATAACACCAGGAGGCGCACAGATATCGACCTGCCTTACTCCAGACTCTCCAGATGGCACAACAGTTATCCGATTCATGCACTAAAAATCTTCAACAGACTGCCTCAGTATGTGCGCAACCTACAAATGGGAGGATTTAAAAAAACACTGCGTGACAAACTTATTAGTGTGCCACTCTATTCTTTGAGTGATGACGAGATGAACGTGTTCCTTGCAATGTTTTGAGACCACATCTTGTAGTGCCATATCGATAAGTGTTTTAATGTTTGAATGTATTACGGTTTTACTACATGACGAAATCTATCCAGCATGACGGCTGGTCAAGGATTGACGAATTGAATTGAATATTTGACTCCAAGTCGTTAAATTCACATAACAAGTTAATATTCCTGGATCTCTTGTTTCACAACGATCTGCGTTGTCAATATTAACTTTTTATGGTAAATTCAACGACTTGCAGTCAATTTTAATTGAGAATAAATAATATTTTGACACACTTTTAGGAGATTCGACTTCAAAGTCGTCCTTGATTGTCAATGTCGGTTTTTGGTTAGAAGAATTATTTTGGTTTTTGTAGAATGTTTAAAGATTTTTGCTACGGAAGTCTGTTTGATTGTGGATTAATGTATGTCATTGTGATGTATTTTTTGTCGGTGGTATTGGTGTTTTGTTTTTCAGTTGTTATTTTTTATGATTGAGTTTGTCAGTTAGGTCGTGTTTGTAGCCGTTTTCTTGTGCTAGGTATTTTATTGTATTTAGTTCAGTGTTGTAGTTGTTGGAGGTCTATTCTTTTATTTTATCTCTTGGGTTCGATCCGAGCAATATTTCATCATTCTTATATTGTACAGAAATGACTGATTCAACTACCAATTGCTGTTTGGAGAATCCTGCAGGAGAAATATACAAGCAAGCGTTTCGCATAGATACATCACGTGGAGATGGGTGAGTGTTATATAATATTCATATAGCTAAAAATAGAGCTCAATTGTGATCAGTGGCGGTTCTACTGCTATGGTTAAGTACAATTTAGTTTCATAGTCTGGAAAGAACGATCATTCTTCCACCAATACTGACAGAGCTTGAGCTATGTCCTCCCTAAAAATGACTTTCATAATTATATCCGCCCCAGATTGTGCTACTTCTTGGTAGGTACTTCCTGTTTGCATTGTTGACTTAACGATCGAGTCGTTTGTGAAGTAAAAGGTGTGTGTGCTAATTTCATGCGCTGGAGAATAAGAAGTTGAAGGAGGAGAGGAAGGAGAATGAGGGGAAAAATGAAGAGGAAGAAGAAGAATATTTCAAATTTAAACAAGATCCATGGAAAAAATGTCACATAGCAAGTTAGCTACAGCATATTGGCTGCATAGCAAGTTATTCTTACTCTGTTTTTTACTATTTGTGAACAACTTATCCATGATCGTCTATCAAAACAAACGAAAAACAAATTAAAACAACGTTTCGCCACGACTGCTGGCTGATTTAACTGAATTTATTTCAATAAGCTTCCATGATGTTTGCGCTAGTCTTATTAATTTAAATGAAGTTTTATGAAACATTTAATAATTCCACTTGTTTATATTGCTTTTAACAGTTGATAACCAATAAATAGTAATGAAAATAATGAAATTAAACCATTATTAATCAAGTTTCAGTTTGATAAAAAAAAATATTAAGTATTGGAAGCTGTGTTCCAAACACATTAATGTTGAATTGCTCTCATCTTGTTACTATTGTAAAATATTTGTCAATTTTTGTTATGTAGGTAATTTGTGATATTTCTTTACTCAATAGGTTACTGTTGCAAATACACCACACAATCACTGCACGAAATAAGAAGAGTAGAACATTCAAATTCAATGAGGCTACTTTCGACGACACTGGTGAACAGCTAGCAGCTTATGACCATGTCGGAAACATTGTTGTTGTTGATTTTTCTTGTCTCAGGTAATTTTTTCTAATAATTTTGTCTCAGATAGTACTCCAGCTGTCGCCAGCACGTAGACCTTAGAACTGATTGTAATGTGCTCAATGTAAAACTGTGATTTTCAGTAAAAATTTGAGCCTACTTGTTACCTATGGATTATGACCAGGGCTAGAAGTGAATGGAAACGTAGAGACTCGGGGTCGAATCACGGAGACTCGGTTTACCGTAGAGACAACTCTGCGTAACCACCCACTTTTAGCCCTGGTCAATACTATACATATAATATTCACTTCATGATATACTTGATGTACACTACATGATATACTTGTATTGCATGAGAAATCAACAATATCAATTATTGTTATTGTTTATTTCTCATGCGTCAGATAAATTATTCATAAATGTTATTATCAATTGCTAATCTCAAAAAAACATCCAAATAAAGCTTTCAGCCAGTATAGGTGATTGAAACTTTTTGATTTTTCAACTATTATTATCTTGATGTCAAGTGCCATTTCCAAAACAACGTGTACTTCCCAAGTGTGCTGCAATTGATGTACAGAACTGAAGCAGAAATATGCCAAGCCCACTGAAACAATGCTGAAGCACTGCACTTGACAATCTTCTTCATAACAGAATATGAAGAATTATATTCTTTATTTCTATTAATAAATGAATAGGTAATTAAATTTGAGCATACTTTAGTTTAAACACAAAATTTATTCGACTAGTTCTCTCGAGAAATAATGTGTTTTGTTCCAGATTCTGGATGCTATCATCTTCTCAAAAGTGTTCAGTTATAAAGTTTTCTACGTACAGGAAAAATGAGCTTGTAGTTGGTAGACTTGATGGCAGCATTGCACTAGTTGATACAGGTAATATCTGTTTCAATAAATTGATAGCCTGTGCTAACAGTTCCCTATTTTGGATCCAAACTCTGGGGTTTTTTCCTTCTTCTTCTTTCTCCAACCCTTTGTGCCTTACAGCGTCGGGTGTAGCTCGGCCCATCTCCTCCACTCTCTCCTACTTTCTCCTGCTGTTTTCCATGTTTGTGTTGCAATGAGTGGTTGGAAGATTTGTAGATTAGGGTGTCAGTCAAAGTTGGTTTTCTGTAAATGTCAAATTCATGTTTGTGATCATTATTTTTCGTTATAGGCAAGTCAAGGTAATCGATTTTTCTGTTCTGTTCATATTGGACTGTAAACTGTATGTTGGTTTCTAGTTTATTCAAGTAGGCACAAAATTGGTCACATTGTCGATTGTTTCCTTTGGATAAAAGTAGGATATCGTCAACTTACCTGTGCCAGTAAATTAATTTTTCCGAGAATTTTCATTGTTTAATATTTTATTTTTTCTGTGTTGGAGATAAATTTCGGCCATTATGCTAGAAATGGTTGATACCATAGGGAGGCCGGCAGGTTGGCAGTAGTATTTGTCATTGAATTGGAAGTCCGCGACAATTGTCGTTTGCAATCCTTTTCCATGCCCTTATCATTATCACTTGTAGATACTGTTCCACATCTTCCAACCATCTTCTTTCTCTTTGGTCTCCCTCTTTTTCTTGTTCCCTCAATTGTGGCTTGTGATAGTCTGTCTCTACTCATCCTCTCAACGTGCCCAAGCCAGCGTATGCGTTGCGATTTTACGAAGCATGCAATATCTTCCCTCCGGAGTATGACATCTATCTCTTCATTACTCCGAATGGTCCATTCGTCTGGTGTTCCTATGGCATCCTATATCCTTTGGACTATTCTTCTTTCGAAAACTCGAAGAGCTTTTATGTCACTCATAATTAGATTTCAAGCTTCGCATTCATAAGTAGCGATTGGTAAGAGTTCTATAAAGTCTCATTATAATCTTTCAGGAGACCAGCATTGAGGAGGAAATGTGTATTTAATGAAAAGATGCCTTGATTGCTTTCATTGTTGCATTGGCAGTGTCTTCACTCAGATTGTTTTTATTATTAATTGCTGAACCCTTATATTTTAACTCAGATAGTAGCCTCCTCAATGAAAACTTTGAGAATTTCTTCGCCCTTCATTAACTGATACTTTCAGATATTTTTAGGACTGATTAATTTTTAAGCCTATTTTTTCAGTTTCTTTACCCAAATACAAAAAAGACTCCTTAATATCGCTGATTTCTTGCCATCATTACCAAGTCATAAGCATATAGGCTCCTATCTGCTTCATTCTATAATTTATGTTATCTTGAGGTTATATATTTTTATTGCGTAGTGCATTGTCAAATTGAACAGGATCGCTGAGAGTGTGTCACTCTGCTTTACTCTAGAATAGTCTACAATAGGGACAAGTGCAATAACACTGCTTTGAATGTGTATCTTCCTCAATTTTTTTTTGGGGGGTGAAGCCCACACGTCTTAGACCTGTGCGTGGGTTATGAATTGGATGATGGTGATTGCTGAGTTGGACCTACAGTTTTAGGTGCGTTCCGAACCACCGGAAAGTGAGAGTCTTTTTTGCTGGCCAATCCAATCGGTCACCCTTACAAAGAGCACACAGGAGTTTCGTAGCTTATCTCTGATTGAACAGACACCTGCTACAGCAATCGGCCGTTACAATTACTATTGTTTATTCGCTGTAAAAGCCGGTTGTATTCTTAGTTATTTAATCAATATATTGTATCCATACTTTCAGTTTTCCCTACATTAAATATTTATTTTCTTGTGTCTATTTCGTTTTGTTCCCATTCATTCCAGGTTCAGGTGCTGTCAATGGTAGCCTGATTGGTCATAAAGAGACAGTCTCATACATAACATTTGCAACAGGGGAACCGTTTTGTTTGACAGTCTCAAAAACTGAGGCTATAATATGGAATCTACCATCAAACAGCAAACTTCATAAGCTTACACTTCATTCAGACGTGAGCTACCGACAGGTTTGTAGCTGAAAATTGAATTTTCAATATCTTTTGAACCTAAACGTTAGTCAAAGGTGGAATGAACACCTCCCATTCAATCATGGGTTTGTATCGTTGATATAAATTCTAGTTTTATGCAACTGATAATAAGGCAGATGTCATGTTATTTATTGCCGGTCTCCCTTCCAAGCGCAGTCCCGAGCGCTCGTGACTGTACATCACGCTCTCACCGAACATCCTTTCACCGCTCTCAGCAGGCGAACAATCACTCCTTAAGGTTTTAAGCTCTATAAGTCTATATCAATGTTACCTTGAGTTTAATTTATTGGTATAAAAAATTGGATTCTACAGTATAGTTTAATCTGCACCCTTCAACCTTTGATTTCTTGTGACGACATTATTCTAGAGTAATGACGACAATTCTACTTGAAGGTTTTATTTCTATAAACAAAATAGTGGATTTAGCTAGAAAATTCCACAACTAAACTCGACTATCTAAATAAATACAACTCTAATAACGCCTCAAGGTAAGTTATTATTAACGTATCTGTGCTGTAACTCAATATGATAGTATGCAAAAAATAATGAAAAAATATTTCAGATTTTGTTCATTCCGGTTTCAAACGATATTTTTGCCTGCTTTGATGACAATACTGTTCACGTTTGGAAATTCAAAACTTTTGAGTGTGTTAAATACACTCTGCCGTATAAGTGGAGCAATAAAACTGTTTCTTCGTTTTCAGTGACAAGGTAATTATTTATGTTTTGTTCTATTCTGCATCCATATTCTATTAGCATTTTATAGCAAACGCTTGTAACTTTCATCCTCTACATGAATGGTTTTTGTAATAAAAATATGTAAAATAATACCGTACATTATCAAGTTCAAGGGTCAGCTTCAATTTTAGAGCTGATTCTTCTCAGCCTTGGCTTGAAAAATAAAAGGAAGAGAATAAAAAAATATCGGAATTCGAATTCGAGTTATTGACCTGTGAATATGGTGGAGAATTGTAGGACAGTGGGTTAATGTTCTATAGTTTTTTGTTACTGTTTCCCAATGCTAATAAGCCCCTATCTGACTTTATGCTTTTTGACCCTCGGGCGACTATCTCCCTCGGCTAATAGCCTCCACGCTCAAAATAAACTCCTGAAATAACTGATTTACAAAATTACTTCACATACAATAATAAATTCTATTCACAACCTCATGGCCTTCCTATGGGTTCCCCAATTTCTTGCATCCTAGCTGAAATCTTTGTCCACAATATAGAACAAAAACATATCCTACATAATACAGGCAAAATCATTAGCTGGCACCGATATGTTGATGACATTCTAATTCTATACAAAGGCAATAAAAGACAAACTGAAATATTCCACACCAATCTCAACAAAATCCATCCCAATTTAAATTCACCTTAGAACTTGAACACAATAATAGCATCAACTTCTTGGACATCACTATAACAAAGCAGGAACATGCATTCAAAACATTTAGAATTTACAGGAAACCCACAACAACTGATACAGTAATACATAACACATCAAATCACCCAACCCAACATAAACATGCCGCTTTCAATCACATGCTCCACCGACTAACAAACATTCCTATGTCACAAGAAGATTACAATATAGAATTGAATACTATAAAATACATAGCACAACAGAATGGTTACAAACACACACTAATAGACAAACTACTGCACAGAATATCAACAAAACCAATCACTCACACCAGCAACAAACAGAATGACAACCCCCATACATTCATCACACTTACCTACCTCAACAACAAAACTCATAAAATAGCAGCTTCATTCAGGAAACTCAAATATAAAATAGCTTACAGAACAACTAATTCACTCAAAAAACACCTGCATTCTCAGACAACATCTCAAAACAAGTACAACAGATCTGGAATTTACAAATTGAAATGTGATCACTGCAACAAGTTCTATATAGGACAAACTGGCAGGACATTCACCACTAGATTCAAAGAACACACAAGAGCCATCTCACACCCAAACACACATTCCACTTTTGCTGAACACATCATTTCAACAGGCCACAGTTATACAGACATTGACACTAATTTAGACACACTACACTTCACTCACAAAAGCCAGAAACTCAATGTTTTAGAACAATATGAGATTTACAAACATGCAAAGCAGGAACCTGACAACATTTTAAATGATCAACTTAACTTCTTCTCACATACTCTATTTGACAAAATAATCCCAATTTCAAACCTCCCGCCTACTCATCCCCCCACCCCATCATCATTCCAACATACATAGCCCTCAAACTCATACCTTAAGTCAGTGTACTGTGGGTCGTCTGACGATGCTCTAGACAACAGAGCGAAACGGCCGTCACGCCATAACGTGAGTTAATTTCCATTTAAAAGTAGTTTTTTTTTTAGTTTATATCACATATTAGTGGAAACAAGGTGGATCTTTAACATCATACATCTTATTTATTTTTTATTCAGGAATGGACAAACAATTGCTCTTGGAGGATCTTCTTCGATGGTTATGCTTATGTGTCTTAAAACGTGTAAATTGAGAAAAATGTTGCAATTACCAAAATATATCACTTCTATAACGCACCTAGAGTTTGTATCTCAGCCATTTGACGGTGGCTCAAATAAGGTAATTAAATCTGGTTTCACATTCACAAAAAATCAGATTCTCATATTCTGCAAAAAAGCATATATATTTTTCTCCAACTTCGTTAGTTCTAAGTACGGAAGATGGTAGGATGGTAGACACCTATAAAATAATTATTCATTCCCTCTCCGTGAACATCAATTAAGAATATTCAATTGTGTTTACCGAATTACAAATTGACAAACTTTGATAATTAATATGTACAATTCCCAATTAAATAGATTTCATGTGACTGGCATGGTTTGTTTTTAGAGTCTTTAGGTCACACTTGTGTAATTCCAACCCCTGCCAGATGTTCATCATTTGCTTTAGCTTCCATTTTAAGAACCTTAATTCTCAAGTTGAAAACTTGCAGAAGATTTATGATATTGTAGCAATATTACTGGGAATCTCATACTGTATATGTAATCTCTTACTGTAATCTGTGAGAATCAGATTGCAGATGAAGAAGTAATCGTGAATTTCTTTCGGTATTGAAGTGAACTTTGTACTTAGTGTACCAAGCTGAGCAACATTCAGCTTTGGCACCAAAAGTTGATGAAATTGATTGTCAATGTATCAAAAATAATTCTGTAAATCAGTTTGAGATATGATATTAGTTTTAAAATAGATATATTTCTACGTTGGCTGCTTCAACTGGTCTTGTTGAAATGTATAAAATAATTAGAAACTCATTTCAAGGCATGCCTGTTTCATACCAGAGAACAAACTATTATTATCAGCACTTTTATTTGTATATTTTTTTATGTACTACCAAATATGGCAATTTTTACTCATAGTCTGTTGTAATTTATGGTTGATATAAAACAGGTCACTGGTCAACGCTGAGTCGGCCTATCAAGTTACAGCCAGGAGCCCAATTTGCTATAAAAATTAATTTTTAATCCTTCAATTTATCATACAAGAAACAATTTGAGTTTAATTTATCAATAACAATATGTAATCTGTGTATACAAGAATTTATGTATACAACTTCATTGCTCTACTTTGCATTTCTAAAGTAAAGAAGCTAATTTGATTTCTAATTCTGAAAATAGTGCTGAACAAATATTTAAATATTGACCTGACGTTTTTCTATTACAGATTATTGCTGTGTTGTCGCATTCTGGCGATAATGTTTCACTGTTTGATACAGACACATCAAATCTTATTGCATCTGTAGATAAAATGTCAAAAAGATTCATTTGTAAGTATTTTCTTCATTTGTAAATGCTGTAGAAACTAGCTCTGTTCATTAATACTGCAGTAGGAGCACAAAAATAAGAGTATCATTACATGAATTATAAAACATACAATTACCAAAGAATGGCAATTTCCCTTCATTCTGAATTTACATATTGTATCAACAACGTATTTTCCCTTCTTAATGTACAGTACACCCCAGGTTTATTATTTTTGTTTCTGCAGGTATGGCAGGTATTTGTTCAGTTTTATCCTTTATATTCAAGTATTTTAGTCCAATTTTATGGTCAGTTAATTGAAAAGCCATCTGAATGGAATGTTCCATCATCGTGGAATGGATGGTAGAGACAGAAGTAAATGTTGTGAACAATGTTGTTATTCTTTTTAATAACAATGTTATCAAACTTCATTACAAATATCGTTTTGTGGATGATTTCCACACAATTTTTTTGGGGCTATTATCTACTATAACTATTGCAAGCAAAACTATCTTCTAGTAATATGTCAAAATCAGGAATGCTTCAGCTTCAATGAGTTCATTTGACATTTTGAGTGAATACTCGTAGAATTAAGTAAATACTCGTAGAAGTATCTTTTTTGCTATAAAAACTAAATTCTTTTCCTTGCTTTTTTCAGATAAATTCACTTGCAGTGTAAATGGAAAGTATTTAGTCACATTATCAAATACAGGAGAACTAAATGTATACAATTCTTTTGCCTTAAAAGCCAGTGCCAGTATTCGTTCTGATTCTTTGGCAAGTGAAAAAGAAAAGGATAAAAGTGTGCATAGAAAGCACTTCACAGAAAATTCAAAAAGAAAACAACTGAAAGTAGCAGAAACTCATAATCGGGAATCACGGCTACTTAAACTCAACTTGAAAGTAATAAGATTGCTCCATTCGTTCCATTATTCTATTTGCTGGTCAAATATTCCTTTATCTATATTATTATTCAACGTTTACAATTAACATCCATATTTTAAATAAGTATCATAATCATAATCCATTAACTAATACATTGATGATAATTTTAGGATTTACTGTTTTGTAGTTGAATGATTGTTTCTTCTTTTTCTAATTTATTAAATGATAATCTTGTTATTTATTCATATATTGGAGTCCAGTGTTATTGAATTAAAATATGAATATTACATATTTATTCATACTTGTCTTCTAATGCTTTCCTTGCCCTATTTAAGATATCTAATAAATTATATTTCATCTCGCACTATGAAATATTCTCAACTCTTTTTTACCTTTGAGAGTTCTTCACTTCCTGTATATGTTCCACAAAAATAACTTCTGATTAATTTCCCCTTTCAATTTTATTCACAAGTAAAATATCTCGAATTCCTTAAAGTACAGCAGTTTCCTTATTCATTATTTGTTTGCCACGCTCGGTTTTTCTGAAAAACATTTTTCAAAGTACTTAGTTCACATTATTTGTCTTTAGATGCCTATTGTGTACAAGCCGATTTTCACGTAGAAACACTTATTGCCACTGAGCAAAAGTCTAGAGCAGATAGTGCATTCGAAAATTTCTTTGGAGGAGTGGGTTTAGTTGATCCCCAGCTCCCCCTCCCCTTCCAAGACATGCTCTACTCATGGATCTACATACTTTTCATGGGCTTCTTCATGAAGAAAGGTAATTGGTAAATTATCCTAAAAGGACAACCACTGATTAAGTTCATTTAATTTTCCAAAAATCTCAATCCGATAAAAAATTTACATTAAAATAAAAGGTGATAAAAACGTGTAATAATATAAACTCGTTCAGGTGTTGGTCAGGTAACCATATATTTTTCTACTCTAAGTATTCAAAAAGTCACTATTGAAACATATTGATTTGGTAGGGCTACCTTGACGGCTCGCTCTAATTACACAGCATTTTGGTGATATTACGTTGATAATGAGCTGATGGTGGTGAACTTGATTGGCTCCCTGGATGGGCTAGAGGATGCTTAGCTGCTCATGTTGTTGCTTCAATCACTGGTTGTTGCAGGCTGGTCTCCTTGGTTTTGGAATTGCTCGGAGTCTTCTCTCATTTGTTAGGCATTCCGCCATTTTGTTTCTTGGCCTTCTCCAACCTTCAATCGCTTCTTGAAAGGAGAGGTCGGTTTTGGAGGGTGTGTTGTCTTACAATAGATACTTTAAGATACTGCGAGTTTCATAGGGTTAGAACCTATTTTGAAATATGAGAGCACTAATCTATGGCAATAAATGCCTTTATGGAGACCAGCCTCAAGGAATATGAAGGAATTGGATACTAGATACCTCTATGATATTAAGTATACTAACCAATTAATGAAAATGTTAAATGAAAAGTTTGTTTTTCCACAGATGGAAGCTATATTAGACATCAACCGTCTGAAGCAAATTTTGGATGAATATTTGGAATACCCTGAAAGTTATAGACCTTTAATTTGGAAGACTATCTTGAGATTGCCTCAGAATCAATTAGCATATAACGCTCTTCAGAAAAAAGGCCTACATCTGGTTTGCAGGCAATACAACGAGAATATTCTATCAACAAAGTCTTCATACTTTACCAACTCTTTAAAAAGGTATTATGAATGGCTAATAATAATGAATTGTGAAACTGTAACGTAGTTGCAGAATTACTTGTATAAATAAGAAGAGACAGCAGATATTCAACTGTCCAAATATATCTTTAGAATAATGTTAGGCTCAAAAATCCATGAATTGAGGGTGACAGATGTTGAACAATATTACCGATTCTGCTAGTTTATTTGATCGGAAAGGGCGAGGTTTAATAAAGTTATATCCTTACTCAGAGAGGAATGATAGATAAGCTTCTATATATCTGTTCGTGCTGCTGCCCAGTTCTTTCTTGTGTATTCACTTTTAGGACCTAAAATTGTTTTTTTTTCTAGAAGATTAATAGCATCCTAAAACGTATCAAGTTCTCTGCTTCGTATATTGTTTTAAAGTGTTTAAAATTTTTCTTTTCAGATTAATTTCATGTTTATCGTATTGGTCTCCCTTATTCAGCCAACTGACTTACCTCCCAAATTTGGTGTCTCCTTTCTTGAAAGTTTTCAAAAGCAATAATTTCGTTTGTTTCGAGTTTGTTGCAACGTTCATTGGTGAGTAACTGTTCAATTTCAATGTTCAATAACTAACCTATGCTAAAATTTGTAATAATTATTTCTTGTCTAAGTTCAACAATCAAGTTTATATGTTAGTGTTTTTTTTCTACTTAGATTCCACATCTTTGATCTATACCCTACAGGTTCTCTTCTAGTTTCCCCACGAAACCGCTTATACCTAGGTACTTTCCTTTTCTCGGCATTTCCCTAGACATGCGAAACCCTATCTCGCTGGTTCAGTGACTTCATAATATCTACACATTGTGTATGCGCAGATCGTTTGTAGCATACAACTTGAAGACGTTATGACGTCATTTGATAGCGCAAAAGGGGTTTCGCGTTGCTAGAAACACGTACCTTATCGTCCAAGACAAGACTTCCAGCTTATTTATTTATTTTTTCTTTTCCCCTCTTCTCTTTTTCAACCCTCTCCTTCACTTTCAATCCATTTCTCAGCACTTCCTTCTTGACCATCCCATTACTACATCTTTCTCTTTCTATTTAACATCAAGTGATTACTCATTGAGCAGGTATCTATCTACAAGTACCTCAAAACCCCATGACAATTTTAATTTTGTTCAATTTATGTTTTGATCAGAAGTAGTTTTTATGGTAACACATCACCAATTTTTGTAATCTACAGCTGGATCAACGATTCATTCTTAATGGTGAAAAACTTTATTTAATAATGAAAGTAGTATGTTATCAAACAACTAATTGTGTTACAGGTCACAGTTTCGTTTAGTAAAATTTTGTACATAGTCGGCCATACGGAACTTCCGTCTAGTTGAGAAAGAGATGTGAAAGGTTTCATATAGTATGTATAGTGCACTATAATTGTGCGATATAGTACCGGTATACTGTAGTAATTATACAATCTCATGGTCCTGTAACTCGATTAGTTGTTTAGTGGATTTCGGCGGTTTAGTGCATTATTCATTAACCTGCAAGCCTGTTAGGAGGAATGGCTCTTTTGCATTTACAACAGAAAAAAAGAGACAACAAAAAATAAAATTGAAACCAACTAAAATTACAGCTGTCATTAAATATTGAAAGTTATTGAAAATAAAAATGAGCAGGTTTCCTGTCCCTAGTAATTACAAGAATTTATAAATCTAGTTAGTGTCTATTCTCTCCTATGTATCTTTTTTATATGATCCTTGCTTATTTGTTTGATTTATTACTTTATTAATTTGTCTATTATTTTTTATAGTTGAAATGTTTTTAGTATTGACTTTTTGCTTGTTATTTTAATTTTAAAACTTACGTGTTTCTTGTCGGCGGGGACCTTGGACTACCAGCCGACTGTACTAATGATTTTTTAAATAAATAATAGATAAGTAAGCAGAAGTAATACAAAATTAAATTCAAATATTGGTGTCAATACCAATTCTACTCAATTATTATTTAGCTAATAATTTCAACAATTTCATCAATTTCATTGACATTTTTCCATTAATTTTCATTTATTTATTTTTCTTAGTCAATTGGTGTCAACGGTGGTTCGAGTTTTTCCCATTTCCACCCGTGAACATAATGTCAATGATTGAGAACATACTTGTTGAGTGGGACGAGGAACTTTTCAACTGGTTTGTGGAGCAGCAAGTGACATCCCACCAGTATGGCTGGACAATATTGCAGAGTTTATTCTCCCAAGTACTCAGCCAAAAAGAGTGGATGCAACTATTCGATCACATACTGTCAAATGAGCCATCCTTTATTATTTTTGCAGTTGTTGCTTATCTGATTGTGTGCCGTTCCACGCTCCTTAGAATCACAAATACGAAGGATTTCGAATTTTTCTTCCATAATCAGACGGCAATCGATATGCGACAGTTTGTCAAAAAAATCTACCATCTTTATTATAAAACTAAAGATGATGATTCGCATCCGAAGAGTTTCTTACAGTCTTTCAGGCCATTGCAGCAAGGAGAAACTTATCAAATCTTCAACGAATATCCAAAGTTCATTGTTGATAAACAGGTTAGTGCAGTACAAAGTTGGTAGAATATAAGGTCAGTCATTTTCCTTTTCATACGCGTATCATTTACTTTTTTAAACTGCGGGTAGACTGTCGTAGCGTCAGTTAATGAGAAGTAGGAATGTCGGGAATAAGTCGTCAGTAACTGAACTTGGTATCAGATAAAGTATTTGGTTTATTGGCCAAAGTGCACACCAATGATTAAAAAAAACTCTTCCCATCTTATGTGCAGAATCATACTTGTAAGGTATGGCATCAATATATCATGATTGATCGTCCATATTCATGTATTACAGTATTTTCGAATTGTTTTCCTTTGAAATCGTTAGATCAAGCATGATGTTCAGTGTGATTGCAGTGTATTTTTTATGAAACCGATATATTTCCATTCTTCTACATATTCTACCGTTGCTTATAAAGAATAATAACTCCATCCTCCTTTATATCCTTTTGGTAATGAGAGCTATAATTTTAGCAGCCAATCTAATTGAATCTATCATATTATACTAGCAATGAAGGAGCATTATAGGAGAACTTCAGCAGCAACTTCAACGTTTTCTGCAGTATTTTTGTAGAATATTGATTGTATCATTTCATTCATCAAATAATGAATACATCAATCCAAGTTTTAGTCCATGGTATTTTTCTGCAAAAATCTATTTGTACATGTTAAGTATACTAAATAGAATTATTACTTCTTTCAATTAATTTCGATGAAAATACGCCCAGTTTAGAGTTTGGGTGTTTTCAAAATGGAACTGAATATCAAGTCTTATCCTTGAATTGAATAAAAAAAAAATAAAGAAATGGTAAAAAACTTTCTTTTATATCTTCCTAATTTTCCAAACTATTAAAAAGTTTTAAATTTATTTCATCCTTATAATGGAAATAGGGAATTGCAGCAGTAATGGTGGTACGATTTTATTTCTAATTTTTTCTTTGCATTTTTAGGCAAATCATATAAATAATATGAGAGAGGAACTGACTGAATTACTGAAGGAGCAGAGCAGGTTGGCAAGAGCTCGAGCTGAACAGGAAAAGAAGCATGCTTTAGAAATCAATAGACAAGCTCAAAAAATGCAGCTATTGAGTAAGATTATTATTATTAAATAAAGAATTAATTCTATTAGTAATTATCCTATTATCATAAAATTCGATTATTTTACTATTATTCTTAATAATCAAACTTAGTCGATTATCCGTCTAGATAAAATGAAACAAATTTACTGTGAATAACCATTAGCATAGTCAATTTCAAATGATACCAATTTACAATCAATTTGAAACACAGTTTTCAGGTTATTATGAACTTACCAAATCGTTCTAGAACAGCTCAGATACTGTCATTGGAGATTAGAAATTGAGGTTAAGAAACATATTTCGATCACATTTGTCATATTTCTTGACATTTTCTCAGTGTCGAATTTTCTAAGGGTGGTATTTAAATAACGAGACGTTCAGCCTTGTTCTGAGATGTGAAGTCAACGAGCAGCATGGCAGTACCAGTTTGTGATCAAACATCAAACACAGCGTCATTGCAGTTTCAGTAATAGTGACAATAATTCGTCTTTGTGAGTATGATTGCATTTAATCTACAACTTGTGAGTTACTAAGGTTTGTGTAAATAGTGAGTGCTGACAACTTTGAGAGTAAGTTGACTGTTATTATTCTCTTATTTTAGTTGTACATATCAGAATATTTGACAGTTATTACCATTATTGATAAATTATTAGATTGACATGTATCTGATATTAGACATTTATTTTAGGAGTATTAATTATTCTTTAGTGATTGAATGTTTTCATTGGCTAAATCTGTTCATATTTGTGTTACTTCTTGTGTGATAAATCTGTGAAGTGTGTTATTGTGTAAATAAAGTTCTAGTGTTATTCTTACAATGTAATGCAACGTTTTTGCCAGCATTTTTTTTAGTGATAGAACCCATAACAATATGATGAATTGAAAATAGCGGTAAAGTGTAACTGGAATTACTTGAAGTTTAGTTTACATCTTTACTCTTCTTACACTTCCAACACCAAGGAGTGTTTCAAATAATGTTTCAGCCCAGTCTAAGATACATCCAACACAATTATTAAGAAGTTTTTTGATGCCCAACAATATTAATTTTGATGGTTTTGGCGTTTCATTTATCTGCAATGCTCAGTGCAATGTTTAGTTTAAAGTGTGATTTACAAGCGCAGAACATCAATAGCATTTGCAATGCTAATGCTCAGTGTAAAATGAGATTTGCGTGAACATAATTAGCGCCATTTTAGGATAAAGTGAAGATATACAGAACTTATTATAAATAAATTTGTTAAACTGCAGCTATCGAGCTGCAAGAGTAAAAACTCTTATCAATGAGTTCATTCTGTACCTTTTCAGATCTTGAAAAGCAGTACCAAGAGGTATTGAAAGAAGATGAGAATAGAATATCGCAACAAATGAAAAGGGTAAATTTATTGAAAAGAGACTTGAAACAAAGAGAAGTGCTAATGGCAGAAGAGGCAAGGAATCGAACCCAGGACTTGATCACTCGGCAAAGAACAGCAGCACTTCAAGCTTTAATTCATGAAATTGATAGCAAGGTAATTTATTCGAATATCATTCAACTTTGGAATAAAGAATAAGTTTTGATATTGTCATCACAAAAAGGCATTAATGGCGTCCCGAGCTTTAAGTTTCTGAAACTACCGCCTCTGGTCTTCTTCCACATATTTCTTACATCTTTCCTTCCAGCAGCTTTCAGATCATTTTTGTGAACCGAAAGGCTATTACTGATTTTCCATCCGTTATCTTCATTTTCCTTATACAATTTGAAACACCATGCTCACCATTTATTCAACAAACACTTGACACAATAAATTATTGAAGTTAGCACTCTACTACAAATTTGTTTATAGATTTAAACATGTCTTTAAATTTGTAAGGAAACATATTAGATTCGACATATTAAAGAAGTGTCATGTTTACGAGGCCTTCAGACAAAAATACTTGGAGAGCCATTCTCTTTAAGACTTCAAGGATATACCGTACTCATTTCGAGCAGCGAAAGGAAATTGATGTATAGTTATTCTTATCCAGCAGCCTGAGATGGATATCATTCGTTTTATTTGAATAGTTTGATAAAGTTCCAAATTCACGCTGTGGTTTAGTGAAGTTTATTGGTAATTTGTCATTTTTATTCAATTTGTATCCTAGAATATTTATGACCTTGCAAATTTGCACTCATGGGTGTTTCGTTGTTGAGATGAATGGTAATTGAAAAGTCTTTATTTTGAAGTTTGATCCAGATACATTCCATTTGGATCCTTAAACATATTTTTTCTATTACTGTTGTACTTTCCAAGTGTTGTCTACCTTCACACTTCCCTGTCACCTGTCATGATACTTGATGTATTCAGCACAATGCAGATAAATAAATAAAAGAATCAGAGTACTTTTCTTCTTTTTAAATGCTTTGAAATTACTCTCGAATTACAGTAGTTAACTTTACATTGTATCCTTTGTTTAGAGGGCTGAAGAAGAGATAAAATTGAAAGAATTAGAAGAAGAAACCCTTGAACGTCACCAACAATTACTACTCGAAAAGCAACTGCTTGACCAACAACTTTCTCTTCTAGCTGAAGCGCCGACTCCTGTTGTATCCAAACACGATGAACTAGGAGCTCAGATGGCCGAACTAACTGAACAGCTTATGAAGGTACCCATATTATGTTTATCTCCTCTTCTTAGTAAGTTAACTTGAAAAAAATAATTATTCATCTTTTCTCCTCCAGAACCGTTCAATTATAGGCACTTACAATTGTAAGGGATAAAGTATAGAAATCTCACTTGGACCGAGTGAGAGCTGAGCATCACGTTTCAAGAGTTTCAAGAGTAAAACTTCTTTTAAAAAGCTATTGCATGGGCGGACGGACAAAAGCACGATTTCAAAAAGACCGTGTATTTTTATAATGAAATGAAAAATCAAACAAGAATATTTATTTTTATTAGTACTCTCTCAGTGTCAGTGGCAGATCCACGGGGGGGGATTACCCCCCCCCCCCACCAAGGCAAAAGAAGAGGAAGAAAAAGAAGGAGAAGAAGAAGAAGGGAAAAAGAACACAAGAACTAGTAAAATTTACTTTGACTCATTGCATGGGTTGAAGTGTTATGTTAGAAGAATTAATGCCTAGAATCACTTGAAATGTGGTTTAGAGAGGTGATTTTTTTAAATCTTTCGCGGGTGTACTCCGAACCCCCGTTTTGGAATAAAAAGCCATGTATATTGCTTCAATTTATCGTTAGAGGTCTACCACTCCAAATTACAAATTACTATTGTAATTATTATACCGAGAGTCTAACCCTCCCAGCAAAATCATTGGTCTCCCCCCCTCCCCCTAGACTGACCCTGTAGCTATGACACTGCTTTGTGTGATGTAACGATACACATTAAAAGGTTATTAAAATATGTGTTTCATTATTTTATACTTTCTAGAAACAAGTACCTCATATCTCATAATGTGATTATTTTTCTAATAAATCTCTATTGTTTATTGAACAAAAGTTTTATAGCAGACAGTAGACAGTCAAGAGTCCAAATTTTGGACTGAGAATTTAGGGTGATCAATGATTGTGATATCTGGGTGAATGTAAAGCAGTGCTAAAAGCGAACAATGGTTGTCCCTGGAAACAAGATCTCTGTCCAAAGATAAGTTTTAAAAGATTCCCAGGAT
Source organism: Conomelus anceps (assembly GCA_948455865.1). Lineage (NCBI taxonomy): Eukaryota > Metazoa > Arthropoda > Insecta > Hemiptera > Delphacidae > Conomelus > Conomelus anceps. The sequence goes on along the minus strand of OX418216.1, from coordinate 77,071,551 downwards.
TCATATTATCTGTTTAAAAAATATATTTTAATTTAATTGATAGCTGCTGTCTTAACCAATAACATATTTTTTGTAGTTAAGTTCATATTATGAACAATATCGGGAGACCGAGCTCCGCTCGGGGGGGAGGGGGTTAAATGTTTGGGGGCAATTATGTGTATCTTGAAGATCGAAGATGATGCTGTGGGAAGGGCATTAACGACGCGTTATGCTGTGAAGCGGTCCCACCTCATCTCTACATTTTCCATCATAAGCTAGTGCACAAGTAAATCAACAATAATGTTAATTCCAATTGGTAAAAATGTTCTTTTAGACACTACATATATGTATTTTGAGTAACAATCTGAATTTCGAGTTTACCAGCTCGTAGAACTGTAATTTTTCAAGATAGGTGGTAGTTTGGTTGATGGGATACCACTTTGTAACCCCTCACTCAAGAACGGCTTCTCACACTTTGTCTAATGGTTCATTGAAACGACCCAAATTCATACTTGTAACATTTAGCTTAATTTGTAATTCTTCTTGGAAGTGTAATGTAGGCTTTCTACTGTACTTGGAAAATGTCGATTTTTTAAGAACTTGGTAACTACTCAGAATAAAAATGCAAAGTTGGTCTCAAATTGTAGGTAATATTGTAGGCTCTTCCACATCATTGACATTGAAATCTAAAAAAAAAAAACATTTTTCAAATTGAGCTATTATAATTAGCCAAATTTTCATGAGTTTTATAGTATTTCCGGCTTTCCGATCTTCCTAGCTTGCCTGGACCCAGAGTTATTGTACTGTAATACAAAATATCCAAAAAATATGAAAAAATTACAAATAATGTTATTTTTTGTATGGTTAAATCAGCGAACACATAAGACCAATAGAAGGGGCTTCTTGTTGCTGAGGTGAAGCCACTTGTTACACGCTCGTCCACTACAAAGATGGTGGCGCAGGTATGACTCACCCAAGTGGCGGGCGCTTGAGAAGCCAGTTTTTGCTATTTATTCTAAATTTACATATGTATTTTTACAATTTAAATAAAATAAATGTTAGCACTGAAATCCAAGAACGCTAATCAGATCATCAACTATCAGTTTCATATTATTCTATTTTGATTTTATTGTCCAAATAGCCTATATTGGAATAAATTATTTTAAGATATCATCCTATGCTTTTTTTAAAGTAGGCTACTATGTTTTCATATAATTTTAGTCTTATTAACATTAAACTATTAACAAAAGATGCAAATTTAATTTCAAATTTGATTGAATTGGGACTTACTCTTTGATTCAATACTAATTGAGAGAATCAACTATCGCATCATTAGTTAGGGCAATAATTTGTTGAATCAAGCTGGTTTTCTTTGAATCAACTTGCAATTTTTTAAACTGCTAAATTTCAAACATCATAATTAGTAAATACTAATTGTGTCTATCTGATCATTTATTCCAATGTAGGCTATTTGGACAATAAAATCATAATAGAATAATATGAAATTGAAAGTTGATGATTTGATTAGCCTACTTGAATTTCAGTGTTACCATTTTATTTGTTAAATATTAGATAGAATCACGATTCAGATAGTTTAAGGATCGTAGGATATTATGCAGTTATGTTTATAGATTGGTGATCATTTTAGTTATTTTAGTATATTTACTCAATCTTCTTGTAATGCAATGTCTCTAAGTTTTAAATTGAAATGTAGGTCCACAAATTGAATACACTGTTCCAGTAATCATGTTTTATGTAAAACCTATCATTTTAATTCAGGATCCTGATTGAACTCATTGTATATTGCGTTGCACTTAAACCTAACATTGCATCCAAAGTATAAGTCGTACATTAAAATAAAAATCATGAAAAAATCATTCCGTTATTTCTGTACAACTTTCTCTACCCAAAAGATGAAAATTTTGGTAGCCGACTTACTTTTTCATGTCATGGTTTGAAACTTGGACAAAAATATAACTTTAAACAACTAATTAAAATATATAGAGGTAACCATTAACTTTTATAATGCCACTGTTATCGTTAGAAACTAATTGTCTATACTCATGCCAAGTTTGAAAGTTATATCTTAATCCTAAGTGTGTTAAACTGCAGTTTATTTGGAGAGCGCGCATTGAAATTTTCTGCTCTTGAAAACACGATTTCGTCTTTCTATCCACTACATGGCGGACTTGGCTTCACCTCCTATAATACTACGCTAGTGCATACGCCCCTTCTATTGGTCTTATGGGTTCGTTGGGTTAAATTGTAATTAGGAAAGTTTTTTTTCACCAAAGAAATTATGGCGTCATAAGCTGAGCTCTGACTTTCCAGTCATATGTTTCCTACATGACTGCAAGGCTCAGACTACGACTACACGGTACGCGCGGAAGTTTTTGCGTTCCAGACAGCGTTAAATAACGCCGTTAATGGGCCTCACATATGATTACTATAGTTTTCATATAACTTGGCAGCAGTATGTTGGGTTCAGATGTAGGATGTCCCATCTGCTACACGCTGCCAAGTTATATGAATACTACAGTAAAAACTGTTTCTCTTTTATCAGCTGTTCCTCTAAGGATAGATTTCTCCTTTTTGTGTCCTTCAGCGAGTTTTTACAGGAATGAGACCTAGCGCAATCGTATTTTTGCACCAAAAAGCTCCTATATTCGTAATTTCATCAAAATCGTTAGAGTCGTTTTTGAGATAGTGACTGGAAATACGTACATACATACATACATACATACAATTCCTTGCTCGTTTAATAGAATAAGATTTCAATATAATATTCCCACTTAATGTTTATGTGAGATACAAACATTTAATAATTATGTGTTGAACTTCAATTTTTTGCTACATTAATTATTATTCTATTTACATCCATCAGTTGTAGTTCCTGGTTGCTTGGCAGTATAGGACGTGAATGTTTGGCATTTCATCATGAATCATTACAGGCAAATAGGTGAACAATTAAATTTGGAAATGTGGAAAGTTGGTTTCATTTCAATTGAAAATAACTTAAAATTGCTTCAAATTCACGATTTTTGGCCTTTTGAACACCCCGGGTCACCCTCCCCCCCTACACTGGTGATACCCATGCCCACCCTCCACCCACTAAATCTGCTGCTAGATCCGCCCCTGCGTTATGTTATGTTATGTTATGAAGGGACGGATTCAATGATCCAAAGATTCAAAGATCCTCACACGTCAACCGAAGCTTATTGTGTGTCCCTAGTACGTTAGTTGGGTAAATCAATACCTGTGCCCTTTACAAGATCCAGGAGTTTTTCCCTATGCTAACGTCCCATTCATCACCTGGTTGTTTGCATCCAAACAGAGCCTTTCTCCTTGCCCCGAGTCCCTCGCAATCCAGTATGATATGCTTGGCAGTCTCTTCAGACTGATTGCAAAGCCTACACATCTGACTTTCATTTCTGAGTCCAATTGTGTGGAGATGTTTCCTGAAGTGGCCATGTCCAGTTATCAGAGCAATCAACTGCTTGACCTGACCTCTACCCAGCCTCACCAGCCAGTTGGTGAAGTAGGAGCTTGTGTCTGCTAGCAGCCTTTTGCCAAGTGCTTGACCTGAGTGACCTTGCCATTTTTTTTTTTTTTTTTTTTTTTTTTTTGTAGATTACGTCTTGGAGACTCCAGTTAAGGAGTATAAGACAAATCAGATCAACAATATTATACACTAGATACCATAATTACTTCAATTAGTTGAGGTGAGGCTTAATTTTGATGTGAAAGGAACTCTTGTACACTATAAAAAGCTTTATCAACTAAATATTTCTTCAATTGTTTTTTAAATATTTCTATATTTTCAAGACTCTTCAAAAACTGCGGTAGCTTGTTGTAGAATTTCCTACCAATATAACTAGGTTTTTGTTTGAATAAGCTACTATTGTGACTCACCAAGTGATAATCTCCTCGGCTTCTTGTATTATAATCATGTACATCAAGATTTTGGTTAATATCATTCGTTTTTACATATAAAGTAGCTTCATACACATATAAGCAGGGTACAGTTAGGAGACCAAGTCTCTTGAACAACGGCCTACATGAATCTAATCTATTTACTCTTTCTATACACCTAACCGCTTTCTTTTGGATCTTAAACACCCTATCAAGATTTTGTTTTGATGAATTACCCCATACTAAGATAGCATACCTAATATGTGACAGTAAGAGCCCATGGTAAGCTGTAAAAAGTAACTTTTTGTCATTCAATCTAGCGAGCTGTCACAGGACAAATACCCCAGATGAAATTTTACTACATATTTTCTCAATTTATGGAGTCCAGGTCAATCGTCTATCCAACATAACTCCTAGAAATGCAATTTTTTCTTCCTGGTCTAATTGATTATCGTTTACAAACACGTTTATAGCCCTATCTTCATTTAAATTATGTTTGTTTTTGAATTGAAGGTATTGGCATTTTTGACTATTTATAGTTAATTTCAACTGATTTAAAAATTGGACAATGGACTGCACACCTATATGGGCACTTATTTCTAAATTATCTAGAATGGAATTGCTGAAAATGAGTGATGTATCATCAGCAAATAAGAGGGCTCTACCACTAATTAATTCTTTAGGTAAACAGTTGACATATAACAAAAAAGCAATGGACCTAGTATTGACCCCTGAGGCACTCCAGCTTGCACCTCTAATTTATTAGATTTATTCTTTACTATCCTATTACCAACTACTGTAGTTAGTTCTACACATTGTTTTCTCCCAATAAGATATGATTCAAACCATTTCAGTTCAACCCCATTTACACCTACATTTTGCAGTATTTCCAATAAAGTTCTATGATTAACACAATCAAATGCCTTTGACAAATCTAAGAAGATTGCAGTAGCTTTATCACCTGAATCTATTATATCTATTAGTTTTTCAACTAGGGAAACTATGGCTGTTTTTGTTGATCTCCCTTTCTGGAAGCCATGCTGTTCATCACAGATAAAGTTTGCTTCTTGAAGGTGCAGAAGTAACCTATTTAGAACTACTCTTTCAAAAATTTTACTTATTACATTTAAAATACTAATGGGCCTATAGTTTTCTACCTTTTCTTTATCACCACTTTTGAAGATTGGCAAGATCTTCCCCTCTTTTAAGTTATCTGGAAAAACACCTTGTTCTAATGAATGATTGAGCAGATGAATCAAAGGGTCTAACAATTGATCTTTACATTCTTTCAGAATTTTACTGGATATCCATTCCCACAGTTTTTTTATTATTTAAACTATCAATGATATTTGACAACTCGTCTTGGCATACTGGGTGGAATTTTAATTCGTTCTGAATCCCCTCAGTATTCCTCATGTTTGCATCACTAATACCTGTATTAAGAGATTTTTGAAGATCCTTAGCAACCAGTTGATAATATCTGTTAAAGTAATTACAAATGTCTACACTATCATCAATATATTTGTTATTTTCGTTAATTATTCTGGGGACACTAGTATAAGCATCTACATGAGCTACTTGCCTATTTTTGTTTATTACATCCCACACTGCTGTGTTAAAGTACACACTATTATTCAAAATTTCAGCTGTTTTCTTACATTTCGCTCTTTTCACTTCTTTCATATAGTTTTTCTTTAGAGCTTTGTAATTATCTTCACTTAACATATTTCTAGATAGTTTGAATTCATCATATGCATCTTTAACCCTATTTCTTTCTGCAAGGATATCATCAGTTATCCACTCTTCAATCTTGTCTAATTTGTTCTTTACAGGGACTTTTTTAACTGGACAACTCATAGTAATATGAAACCTTAAAATATTAATGAAACTATCATATTTGTTATTTAAACTATTGCTATTGTAAACCCTACTCCAGTTTTCTTGTAGCAGATTCTGCTTCAAACAATCGATATTCCCCTGTTCACATTGTTGAATTTCTTTCATTACTCTACTCTTTTTAATTGATTTATGACCTTGCAACCCCACCTCTAAGATTTGATAGTCATGATCAGATAGTTCCGAGCCGCCTAATCTTGTTTTAGAGTAATCTATATTAGTAAGGATGTTATCAATTATTGTTTGTGATGTTCTTGTGACTCTGGTATATTCATGAACTTTTATTTCCAAGTTATTCATGTTTATAATATCCTTTAAATCTTCTGTCATTTTATTCTGTGTTGCAAAGTCTGTATTGAAATCTCCCGCTACAATAACGTTTGTAAAACGAGTAGTAGTAATCTCTAAAAGCCTATTGAATAGTTCACAAAAATTGTTCCATTCCCCATTTGGTGACCTGTAAATACCTAACACCGCTACTTCGAAATTATTGTCGATTTTTACTCTCAAATCAGTAACTTCTAAATCCATTTCCACAGCAAATTTCTCTACATATTCTAAATTAAATGTTTGCATATTCTTAGCATTTTTAGTGAAGATAGCTACTCCCCCACTTCGATGCGATGTCCTGCAATACGAAGTTTTCAATGAATAGTTTGGAATATTAAGTTGTGACAATTCATCTTCTTTTAAACCATGCTCTGTGAAAATAGCTATATCAGGAGCCTCTTCTTTAAAAAATACTTCGATTCTATCTATTTTGTTACGAATGTATTGAATATTCTGATGGAACACAGTGAGTACCGGTACTTCCCTATCATCCCTTATTACTTTATCGTTGCTTTTGCATATTGAAGTAGATTTACTTAATCTCTTAATCACCATTGTTGGTGATGTAAGTCCCTGGACCATTTGTTTATTGTGTGAAAGGCAGTTGTTTTGCTTATGCCACAGCTTGGCTCTGGACCAAAGAATGACATACTGGAACCCCGCTTAGCAAGCCCATCTGCACACTCATTGCCACCTATGCCTACATGGCCAGGTACCCAACCAAGATGCACAGAGTTGCGTGTTGCGAGCTCGCTGAGTGTTTTGTGACACTACCACACCAATTTTGACTTGATTTCATTAGAGTCAAGAGCCTTGAGGGCTGCCTGACAATCTGACAAGATTACTATATGCTTGTCACAATAGCGTCTGGCAATGCCTATATTGGCACAAGCCATGATGCCCCAAATTTCTGCTTGAAAGATAGTACAGTATTGTCCCAGACTTGCACAGATTTCTGTTCTGGGTGATTCACTGTACACCCCGTAGCCAGATTTTCCTTCAATGAGAGAGCTGCCTCTCCTGATATAGGGCCCTTCCTCAGACCTCCACTCTTCTCTAGAGCACAATTTAACAGAAAAAGGTTTAGTGAAAACCATCTCCGTACTCATGACATCTGAAGTCATTTCAAGCACAGGGCTGTGAGCAACAGCTTTGGTGATTGTGCAATGGCCTGTTCCAGACAGGCCTTCCCTCCATTGGCCTGCGACTTTCAATCGATAGGCTGATTTTCGTGCTTCTGCCTTGATAAAAATACCCAAGGGCAGTAAGCCAAGAGCAACTTCAAGAGTTGCTGATGGGCTGCTCCTGAAAGCTCCAGTGACTAGGAGTGTGCCCATCCTTCCCCTGCGTTAGTCTTCATGAAAATAATCATCTCAATACTTGCATAGAATTTTTCTCACTTTTGTCTTGGCGGAGTCTCCACTTTTCATGTGTAAACATCACTTCAGTTGAGACTGTTTCTCTTAAACATTAATTCAAGTTTTTCAAAAACGTACTCACTTTGAAGAATAACTCTTCGTGAGACTCTTCTGCTATTTTTATGTTCTTTGATCAAAAGTATTCAATTATGTAAATAATAAATGCATTTTTGTACTCTGTATTTAGCTTTATATATTCTTACTCTATAGTCTCCCTAAGTTAAAACATTCCCAGCTTTGTTTTTCTCCTATTTCAATACCGGTATATTCAACAGATTCGAGGCGAAAATTCTGAAATAAGCCGGAAGAGGAATTTGAAGAAATCAAGAAAATTATCCACTGCTGATTGCCTTCTCCAGAAGGCTGAATTTGAGCTGGCCCAAGAAGTAGCAGAACGAGAAAAGGCAATGCGTAGTAGCCAACATAACATCCAGGTATGTTTTCTCGCTGTGTTACTTTTATGGTTTTGAATTATTTGTTTTATTTTATTCGCGACATTTTCCTCGCTACATTCTGTGCATAACACATGAAATAAGCCCAGCAGTCTAGACCTAGACTAGGAGAGGCACAAGTCGAAACTGAGCACATGGGTTTTGATCGGATGGATCGGAATGGCGAAGATAGATGATGGCAACCTCAATGCTGTGAAATAGAATTGGGATAGAAAAAAAGGATAGAAGGTTTTGAAATTGTTTTCAATATTTTGGGTTTTCTATATTATACCATACTTCCCCGTACAGTATTTTTCATAAAGTTTTCACAAAAAAGTAATAAATTCCATTTACAAAAATAATTATTACACATAAGGTTTCCTACCGTAACCAATAGAAAACAAAGTTTCCGTTTGCTGCGGTCCTACTAGATGCGCAGGTTTTATAGCAGGTGCAACAGTATATATTAGCAGGTGCTAATTCAAACAACTGACTATAATTATTATTGTAAAGCTTGTTTTTCATGCAAAAAATGTTCTCAATATTTGTTACAGGCAATGAAGCTAGAAACAGAAACAAAGGAATTGCAGAATGATGTTGATGAAATACAGAACAGTTTAGTCCAAAAGAAGTTGCAGGAATCGTGGGATTTGATAAAAGCCGCTAGAGAAAGCAAAGATGAACGCATGATACTTCAAAAACAGCTGGCTGGATTGACGGATGCCTTACAAACCGCTTCAAAAGACGATTCAAGTTCTGGTATAATATTAATGAATTGTTTATTATTATTTCAAAACATTTTCAATGCTCACTTTTGTTAATTTGTTAAAGAATCTTTTGTTGATTTTCTACTTTTTTCATTATTCGCATTTTGCCAACAATTCTCACTTTTATCTCGCAATTATTTTGGTGTTGGCTCTACAAACTCGTAACCACCCGAGAGAGAAGTGTCATCAGCTGCCACATAGCCAATCTATTACTTGAGTGCCGGAATGCTTCTATATGGCAATGCAGCAATCGCACCAACAAATGAATAGCTCCTACAGCTATATATCATCTGTAGTTATTGCTGTTCACATGATAAACCTGATGAATAACCATGCTGCTAAATTTTATGGCCCTCAAGTTCATGCGTGGCTGTCAGCATACTTGACCAATAGGGTCGTAATTTTTTCCATTGAGGTTTATTCTCAAAAGGCTTGTGCGAGAGCACTTAGGCAAGATGATGATTTTGAAAAATTATCAGACTAAACTGAAATCAAACCTGGGTCAATCAGAACAGTCAAGCTACTCGGTATTGCCCTTGCTATTGAATCCAATTTGGAGTTTTTTTCCTGGTAGATAACTTATGGTAGTTGCCACAAAATTTCAAAACTGGGAAGGATGAGTGAAATACCATACAGTTTGAAATTAATTCATCTGTTTGAAAAGAGAAGTTCATAAAAAAAAACTTTTTTGTTGTACTGATGATGTGAATTTTTAGTGTTTATTTTTTTATAGGTAAACTACTTTTTTAGCAACTTTGTAGCTCTACCCACCTGCATAGTTTTGTGTTTAGTTCTTTAGAATAATGTATTACAGGAAAATCTCAATAAATACAATAAGTAAGCTCGCATGACACTGGGTAATTAGCAGCTTGAATATTGATTGATACAGAGCTAATCTGTTGCTTTGGCTTAAGACATATCGGCGTATCACCTATCACCTATATTCCACCATAGTGACAAATCATGTTATCAGCTGTTCTAGCTGTTCAGCTGAGCTTCCTACATCCAAACACATTTTTAAACGGTAATTGTGTCTATAAGTGAAATTTGAACATTAATTTTGAAAATTCTGAAAGGAAAATCAAAAATCTGGCTTCGAGGTGCTCTGAATCGAGTTTAGAGGAAGCTATAAGCCAAATTTAATGTTCCAAATTGATGGCGTTTTTGTGAAATGTGTAAGACAAAAAACACAAACACACTCCTACTCTCTTATTATATAGAAGATAATATCTTCTATAGATGTCAAGAGATGTCGCAGTGCACCAGTCGTACATTTGATTCAGCAGACGACTGTTCAAATGTATTTCATGTGGACACGCACCTTGAGCGCGAACCTCGTCTGTACAATAAAACAATACTTATACTCACTTTTATTGTGTACTAGCTGGCCCAACGCGCGTTGCTGCATTCTCATAAAAATTCTCCTTGATTTTATTATTCGCCACCTCCCGCTGAGGTTACATTTAAAATTAAACGCCACTAAGGGGCCTGCCATATGATTAAAAACTGTTGACTTATATCAGCTGTTCCTTTAAGCTGTTTGGCTGGCAAGTTCAGTAGGTTAGGTCTATAAAATGGTTTAATTAATAATAATTATTAGTTCCCCTATTGAAATTTATGGTCAGAAACCATCCCCAATATTCACACAACATATTCCCAAAGTTTCATGCCGATCTGTCAAGTAGTTTTGGAGTCTATAGGAACACACATACATACATACATACAGACAGACATTCATTTTTATATATAGAGATTTTATGAGTTATATCTTAAGGATTTGAAAATTTTGTGGCAATACTTTTGAATTTCAACTTCAACTTATTCCATGTAGATACTACACTTCAAATCTGCACCTACATAAATAATCAATATTGTTCTTCAGAGCAGCAGTTGAACTGTTAAATAGAATTGAAATAGTCCATTTACACTGTTCCCAGATATCCAAATGAACATATTAATAGAATGGTAATTACTTTTCAGATGTTTCCTCTACATCATCATGGAAAAATGAGAAGTATTACCCACCTAGCTCTTCATTCAACACTTACGGATTTGGTAAGCTATTCTTTTAAAAGGTATTTGAATATATGTGCTTTAGCTTTTCCCCCTTCAACGTTTTTCTTATTAGTGCTGTACTCTATTTTAATTAAGTTCCATATCGTATTTATTTTTAAAATCAAATCTCATTTCATTATTGCGCTAGACGTTGTAGAGGAAAGACGTATTTAGAGTTCGTTTAAAAGTAGTGAGTGAGCAGTTCGTTCACAGTTGTAAAGTGGAACAAGTTTTGCATTGCGTATCTCTGTCACCTGCGTCATTTATGCTGGCAAAGCGGTCTACTTTCGCTCTGCTGAGCTATTGCTAACGTTTGTGTTTCGCGTTTGTGAAAATACGAGGGCTATCCTAAAAGAGCTATGCTCAGGAATAATAAAAAGGCTGTAAGAAGACTTCAAAAGAAGGCTGTAAGAGTACTTGCAAATCTTAAGCAACGGGAGACATGTCGAGACGCTTTTCGATATCTGTGCATCATGACTGTGACCAACATGCACATCATGGAAGTGATTATTTATGCAAGCCAACTCTATCTGCAGAGAGGTACAGATGTGCATTCATATGTCACACGTCAGGCAGAAAACTTTGTACTTCCAAGGCACCGAACTGCGATCTTCAAGGAAACCCCGTCATACGCTGTAGGCTGTGGAACCATCTACCCAGGGCAATTAAAGAGCTGGATTGTGTGATATTAAAGGAAAAGACCAAGTGATTTTCTTAAAAGAAAGCCAATGTACAATATTCAGGAATTTTTTGAAACAAGAGACTTAGACTGGCAGGAGTGAAATGAAAATAATCAATTTAAAGACATACAAGACTCAAAAATAATATCGTAATATTAGCATATTTATAAATTGTGTACATATGCTTTAATAGTACTTTTTCTATGTTTCCATAATTTATTATTGTAAGAATGACAACTATTACTTTTCTTAAAGAATATGTAATAAAGATTATTGACTATTAAGTCATGTCAGGTCACGTTTGAAGCCGCCAGGATTTCTCATACCAGAGTTCGAAGAGGAAATGAACATAAACACCTCAAATTCATCAGAAATTCAGTGCTTACCTGGTAAATATATATAAAAGAAAATAAACTTCAAACATAAGCAGTCTCTTTTAATTGCCTGTAAGGAGTCGGATAAGAGAAGAAAGGAATTGGAGAAGAAACTTCGATGTGAAACTCCTGCAGAGGGTTGAAGACTTGGAAGCAATATTTCACAAACTAGAGAAGAAAACTCACAGCACAGTTGCGAGTATAAACCAGACGAGGAAGAACTTAGAGAAGAAACCGAATGGATCGTTAAGAAAAATAGAAGTCCCAAGAAAGGGAAAGCTAGTGATTCACCTACAGTTTCGCCAGCATCACCATCTAAAACTCCAGATAAATCTGCAGCTAAGGTAGGCTAAATCAATCTAAAGTTAACTCAGTTAAGAAGCATATACTACCTCCAATTATCCTAACCAATGTAAATGATTATAATGAGATAAAGGAGACAATATAGTTGGACAATATAAAATAATATAAAGCTAGTTGTATGAATAATAAGCAACTCAAAATAAATGTAGATAATGATGAGGAATATAGGGAATTAGCAAAAGTAATGAATACAAAAGATCTTATTGGCACATGTATGAAAACAAGCAAGCCAGATCTATATATTAGGGTGATGGCAAGAGATCTTCGTCCCTTGTGTGACCCAGAAGAAATTAACACTGGCCCTTTGAATGAGGGGCTTAAGATAATAAATAGATGGTGTTGATAAAATAAAATAGATACATGAAAGTTAGAATAGAGGCTCTCCATAGCAGCAATTTTAGGATGGATGTCAGCAATATGGGCACACACAAAAGCATTGCCAACATGAAGCCATCTGTATTGAATGCGCTGGTAAGCATTCGACCATCTCATGCAATAAGCCAAAGAGTTTTCCAAATGTTTCAATTGTGGTGAGGCTCACCCTGCAAACTATAGGGGTTGTTTATTTGCTAAGGAACTCCAAAACAAAATAAATAATCTAAATAAGAATAAAATTCAAAATTTACATACTAAAATAAACACATGCCGAAAAACTGAGAGTAATGTATCATATTCTCAAGCTATCAAGAGTAATAACTGTGATGATCAGACTCAAGGAACCAAAACAGAGAGTGGTATGAACCAACCAAACATTATGTCAATGTTGCAAGAAATAATGAATAGACTGAATAATTTTTCAAAAACTAGAGGCCAAGAATTCTGTAAGTCCAAAAAATAAGTAGATTAATGAGAGAATTTTGAATAGTAACATGGAATACGCAGACAAAAAACTTGAATTAGATTTTTTTTAAAACAACATAGACATATGCTTAGTTTCAGACACTCATTCAACCATTCAATCATATTTGAAATTGAAAGGATATAAAATTTATCAGACTATCCACCCCGACAACAAAGCTCAAGAAGGTAGTCCAGTTATAGTTAGATAAAATATAAATCATTACAAAGAATGCCATTTACAGATACCAGAAACACAAATAACAGTGATAGGAATAAAGTCAGATACACAAAATTTCAGAGTTGCAGCAGTCTACTGTCCACCCGGGTACAACCTCAAAAAAAAAACAGCATTATATAACAATTCTACAGCATATGTGGAGATTTCAATGCAAAGCATGTAGATTGGGGCTCACAATTATCTACCAAAAAGGGAAGAGAGTTAAGAGAAGCTGTGAGTGAATTAGGATGTACTTTCCATTCTTCAATGAATCCTACATATTGACCCTCAGACAGAAATAAAATTCCTGACCTTTTGGACTATTCTAGCCTGAGAGGAATCAAAGCAGGTGTTCCTCAAGATAGCGTTCTAGGACCCATTCTGGATCTTTTGTACACATGGGATATTCCACAATGTGGTGGCATAACAGTTGCAACATTTGCTGATGACACTACTCTGCTGACTACAGGGGCCAGTATTCAAGAAACATCTAACTCTCTTTAAGAGGCTGGTAATCAATTATGCCAATGGAGAATAAAGCTGAATGAATCTAAATCACTGTTCATCTATTTCACAAATAGGAAGATTACAGAACGAATCAACATCAATCTAATTGGGTATAAAATTCCTTGTGAAAAAACTGCAAAATATCAGGGGATGACATTAGATGTGGAATTGAAATGGGAGGAACTCATCAAAATCAAAAGAAAAAAAACTTGACATCAAATACAGACAAATGTATTGGTTGCTTGGTCGCTAATCCAATCTCTCCTTTAAAAATAAGGTCATCTTGTATGACCAGATTTTAAAACCAATGTATGGGATCCAGCTCTGGGGATGTGCCTGTAAAAGTAGCATTAATGTGATACAGATATTTCAAAATAAAGTATTAAGGAACATGGTTAATGCACCTTGGTATATTAGAAAAAGTGAGTGACCTGCACAGGGACCTACCCATTCCATATGTATCTAGCGAGATAAGTCGATTTGCTGCCCATCATGAATCCAGACTTCACCACCATGTCAACCCTGAGGCAACTCAGCTGCTTAATATTCAAGAAAGTACCAGAAAACTAAAGAGCACAAAGCCTGTTGAATTAGTGATTAGAGATTAGAAAATATAATGTGCAAAAAGATAGACCATAATATATATAGTGCTCTCTAGAACTACTTTAGTCGTCAATGAATGAACTGAAGCTAATTCAATAATTTTAATTTAAGAAGTAAATGAAAAGTTAATGGTTAGTCTTCAAGACTAGTTTCATTGACATTTATCAGAAAAACACATTTAGACTACCAATTTTTATCAGGCCTAACCCTGAAATTTACTGCTACCACCACCAAACATACTAAAGGAAGTTAAGACAATGAAAATTTAAAATTAATGATAATTCAGAATGAAAAAACAATAATATTCAAAAGTTATAAGTTCTTGAAATGTTAATGAATTTATTTATTGAAATGAAGACAGCGAGCACCCCTATTATGCTTCCAATACAAATACTGTACATTTCCTAGAAAAATGATTATGGCTTTCTTATATATCACTCTACAAAATAAATGATAACTATAATCTTTGTTTCTTTTTCAGAATTGTGTGGCCGAGGTACTGATTACTACAGAAAACAGCAGGATGCTATAAAATCAAGCCTTAATATCAGACAGCGTCTACTGTCTCAACAAAATCCATAATTGGAGAAAAAATCTCATATTGGAAGACCATTATCATTGTTTAAATGATAAAATCTCATATTGGATCTCTATTATCATTGCTTGAATGGTGCAAAATGTTTATGCCTGACCACACAATTATAAATTCAGTACGATGCATAGAAACTATGTTGGAAACATTATGTTGGAAAGAACTTACTACTCAATCTTTTCATTACTATTTGTAAATGACAATGTGCAGTATTTATAATAATTGTAATTGTTGTTTTAAAGGAGTTTCGCTCTTATTTCAAGATTAAATAAAGCACTGTTTTTTTTTTTTTTTTAATTAAAAGTCTTAATCTGAGTTTATTACTAAATTCAAATTAGTTGGTGAACAATGGAGCATTCCATTGATAATCACCATTTATTGCGATTATCATAGAGTATTGGATGCTCTACAGTTCAAGCACACTAAGGATATGACTCTTATTCCTCAATCACAGGAGGGAGATACAGTAATATTTTTGAAGGAGCATGTGTTTGATTTTGCGATGGTGATTGACATTGAGTATTGAATGCTCCACTGTGCAGGCACCCTAAGGATATCGTCCTTATTCCTAAATCACAGGAACGAGATACATTTGAACAGAGATCGAATGATCTCTTCATTAGAAGTTTATTAAACCTTAATCTTAGAAGAGGTATACATTTTCTGTGCCTTAATTATTGAATGATATCTCAATGGTTTATCAATTCGGTCCAAATCAATCAACAACTATATCCTATGTGAAGGCATATTATACAGAGCAGTGTCTTCCTGGCGTATCACTTCACAAGCCAAAAATATATTGTGAAAAAATATATTGCAATAGACTTACCAGTAAGATGCTTGAACAATCCCGATATAAGTTACAATATTTGTTTGTGGGTGTCACCACAGGTTGGGAACCGCTGATTCAGAGGGATCTTAAAAACATGTATCCACTTATAATTTATTATGAGTGAATATCGTCACACGTATAGATGCTTCTTCCTATTCCAATTCAATGTTTTGTAACAGAATTTTCAATTGATATTGGTAACACCGATGGATGCAATAGACTTATGGTAGCCATTGCCTATTTTGTAATTTTTAAGAATGCCTTACATCAACAATTATAAGTATTTGAGAACTCATTTCATTTCATTTTTGAAGTCTTCTCCAGACGGTCAGAAGACCAGGGTATTGTCTTCGGGATACGCTTAAGATCCCCCTCCTTCACTTAACCCACAGTATAAAAAACAACTTTATTTACAATGCAAAAAAAATACCAATTAACAAACATGCAATATAGTTTCCTTCTTATATAATGCTAATCCACCCCACAAGCGAAGTGAGCGACAGAAATTTGCAGCTAGTGGTTAACCATCAGGGATGTTTGTGCTCTGCAATTCATCCTGTCTGAGATGGTGATAAAATCAGGAGCATGTTGATTGAGTTCTACTAATAAATTAATCTAGTTTTCCTTGTATGCGTCTTGAGATATGTTATGTATTAGGTTCTCCTCAGCTATTGAAATGCAGTTTACCAAAGTTCGGTGTAGCAATCACAGTCTTGAGATTTTCCCGGACTTTGAGTTTACAGATAGGAAAACCTAAAAGTCATTATGTTTCTCTGTTTTTTTTTTCAGCCAGCCTACAAATGTTTCTCAGATACGGTCTTCTTTTGATTTTCTCTCTTCTTAACAGTCTTTTGCTTAGTTTGTGACTTTGGTGTGGGCTACGTCTTACTTGATAAGACCTGATATTTTTGTCTGTGCAGTAATGGTGTTTTTGGCATTGTATTTTCTGTTTCGAATTTGTTCTCATCTTTGATTTATATTAGCAGTTACAAATTAAACAAATTTTAGTATAAAATTAAGACTTTAGGTATGTTTTGGGCCTATTTGGTAGAATCGTATGACGTGAGTCGTGGCGTTAGGGTGTTTTGAGTATTTGTCTATAGTAAGTTCTCAGTCACTATTCTTAACTTTAGTCACATTAGGCTGAGCCTAAGTATATTAGATCTTTGCGTTTGAAACCATGTCAGTAAAGCTAGGTTTACACTATGTAGCAGAGCTACATGTAGCACAGCTGTATAGCTCTGCTACAAGTTTAAAAAGTGACACTGGAGATCTGCTATATAGCCCAGCTATATAGCAAATTTAAGCCATTTTCACAGCTATATAGCAGAAAACGAGCTATCCAAAAGTTTCGGTAAACATCAAAGGAAATCTGAGCTATATCTAGCTATGCTATACGTGCATTTTTGTTTTGTAGCAGAGCTAGATGTAGCTCCCCCCTCCCTAGAGGCCGCCGTGGTGCCTTCGATGTCGCATTTTTACTGTGATCTACTCATTTTGTAGTCAGAGTCCTTCTAATGCAGGCTGTTGTACTCGTGTATTTCTTTGTGCAACAATGGAGAATCTTTTAAGTGAATTCGACTGGAGTAAAGACAACATTATAAAGTTGATCCAACTTCCAAAAAGAACAAGGTTCTATATTCGACCTGTTTTTTTTTTTATGTTTGGACATCAATCATTTGAACCGATTTCGATGAAATTTTTTTTTAATGAAAGAGCAGCGTTCAGCGGTGGTCCCATACAAGTTTCGAAAGGATCGGCCCAATATTAAACAAGAGGAGCATTCATCGATGTCTTCATTTCAATCTTGTTTGAATAGGATAGTTCCACACACAACTGCCAGTCGGATAACTGGCGTCGTTTCCCAGGCTGATCATTGTGGAGCGCTTCACATCTAGACGATTTTCGAAATCATATGATGCAATGCGATTATGCCGGGTAAACGACATCGGTTACCCAAAGCTGGTTCAGTGTGAAACAAGCCTGTAATGTCCCGTTTTGACCAATCAGGTGAACTTGACTTGAATCGAGAATAAGCAGACTAATATTACCGTACTTTTCATAATATGAACATTGTAAATAATATTATTTTAAAGTTCATCTAGCTAGAAACTGAACACTCCGGTTCCTCCCAAGCTATATGTACGGTAGCTCTGCTACACGGAATGGCATAAAATTTTCTTATAGCAGAGCTATATGTAGCTGACAGAGCTATAATATAAAGCTCATTTTTCATGTTAGCTCTGCTATATAGTGTAAACCCAGCTTAAGAAAAAAGCAATTTTCTTGAGGCAGCTTGCAGGGCTGCCCGCGCCCACTTGTGTAACTCAAATTAACACGCCCGCCGGAAGTTAATATAAGTTTTTAGCCTTTTCCTACTCAGTAATATTTCAAGAATGCACAGCAGCAACAAAAATAAGTATTTTAAAACTTGGAAAAATGTTACTTATTAAGTAAAAATCTAATTATTGAAGTTTTCACACATCAAATTTAAGAAAATCTTTAGATATTCAAAGAAAGTCGATACTCATGAGCATCGATCTATCAATTAATTGATAGCTCGATACCTACAAGCTACAATCATCTCGAGAAACGCGTGGACGCGTGGTGTTTTGTGTTTAGGTTATGAGTTATGAGGTTAGAATTTATAGTGAATAATAAAAAGTGAATGTTGAAATGAACTGTGAAACTTCTTAGAGTACAGCTGATTTGCTGCTGGAATACCCAAGGTATGAGTTGGTTTGAAAAGGATTTTTATCATTTCTGGAAGAGAAAGCGCATTGCATTCCCAATGGTAACGGTATATTCCCTATCAGACTGAAAAATTGGCTTTAAAGATAGTTTCTAACGTTTTGGAGTCAGACATCTCTTTCCACGTACCTGCAGCAAGTTGCCCCATGTAATATTCAAATACATGTTTATCCTATTCGGATTAGTTACAAAAGGTTGGGATACACTGCATAAACGGTTACCATAGAGTTATAGCCTATTACTCATTGGTTTTTTAGTTTTATCACACATATAGTTTTTAGTTTCAGAACTGCAAGTAGAACGATGTGGAACAGCTGAAGCGTATTCAAGTTGGCCGTTTGAACTTGGATTATTTGAACTTAAAATTCATATTGAAATTGAATGCCTTCTCTTGGCATGTACAAATCAAATTTGGGCGTTAGGGTTTTTTGGACCAATAAACAAATTAATTGCAGAAACCACAAAAGAATTATTGAAAATAGCTGTTCTGTGTATTGGGATTTTTAACATAAATACCGGTATTATGATCCCCTCTTTTTGTAGCTCCTCATAAAATTGAATGATTCTGCAAGATATATTGGAGTAGGTATAATTTATGAATTTCGAATTCCTCAAAGTGCTATTTAATATACTGAAGACTTCCGCAATGGCGAAATTGTGTGCATTGAGCTTTTCCTGTTATACATTAATAGCACTTAAAGGAATTCAAAATTAAAAAATTATGTTTTATACATTTTTCAGTTTGATAAATTGTCAGTTCCGTCAAAACCAACTTGTGACTTAGGCCTATTGGAAATTTGAAATTTATTGTTCCCAAAACATAATTATACATTCATACAATTCAAAAATTATCCATCAATACTAAATTAATACAGTATACAATTAATTATTCACAGCTATTCAGTTCTCGTAGGTCCTGTTCGTAACGGTGACCGATTAGATTGGCCAGCAAAAAAGACATAGTTCTCTGCTGTAAAATCACTTCCCGGTGGTTCGGAACCCACCTAAAACTGTAGGTCCAACTCATCAATCACCATCATCCAACTCATTACCCACGCACAGGTCTCAGACCTATGTGGGCTTCATCCTCCAAAAAAAAAAAAATAGAAAAGTAACGCAAAATCACAAATTATGCAAAATAATTTCAGAAAAAAGTAATAATAATAATAATGGAAATAATTTGATGAGAATTGTAAGATAAATTATAAAACAAGTGAACAAAAAAAATACACTCACAAAAAGTGTCATACTTAGTGGGAAGGAGTCGGATACAACGTATACAACCTATGCGTACAATAATAATTATGGATAGAACTACAATATGAGATGAAAGTAGATGATGAAGATAAGATCAGTGAGAGAAGAACACACATACACACACACACACACTCACACACATGTAGACTTTTAAATAATTTCACCTTTCGCAAGAAAAAGAGATTATTATCAACCATTCTAGAGAACAATATAATATAAAAAATAAGGAATAATAATTATTAAAAAAAAGAACGATTTAAATTAAGACTATTATTGACAGCACCAAAACAAACGCGAGTTGCACAATCAAAAATTAAGGGCATTATTCGAAGCATTAGAAAGCGTGCACGTGTGCAACACAGATCGAGTTTAAAAAAATCAATTAGTTGCTTATATAAAAGGTTAATTTAATCAGTGAAAATCAATGATTTATTCAGGGTGTTAAATCAACGAATGTAATGCAGACCATCAACTCAATACCTTGAAGAAGCTTTCGACCTCAACTGGCGAATGAAGCCATATCCAAAGCTTCCTTTTACGCATAAAATGCTGATAGGTATTTATCCTTCTCAAATCAGAAGGGAACAAGTTATAAAATTTTGGAGCAAGAAAAAGGAAACATCTCTGGAAAGTAGTGCAATTTGATTTTGAAAGTCTAACAATCATTTGAGTAGCTTGCCGTGTTACTGTAGAAGTTTGATAGAAGTAGATGTTAAACACTGTAGCAAACCTGTTTCCACTTAATTGATAAAACAGATAGAACCTTCAACACTAGATAGAAACTTCTTAGGGAAGTGATAGCCGCGAGCCGTAGCAGGTATCTGTTCAATCAGATAGATAAGCTACGTTCTCGCAGGTCCTGTTTGTAACGGTGACCGATTAGATTGGCCAGCAAAAAAGACAATGTTCTCTGCTGAAAATCACTTCCCGGTGGTTCGGAACCCACCTAAAACTGTAGGTCCAACTCATCAATCACCATCATCCAACTCATTACCCACGCACAGGTCTCAGACCCATGTGGGCTTCATCCTCAAAAAAAAAAAAAAAAAAAAACACATAAGTATGTCTGAGTGGGAGAATATTCAGTGTTTTGAAAATAGGAAATTGATCTTCTATTTACTCCCTGTATGATTCTCATGACTGACTTCTGCAGCACTTCAAGCTTTTTATAATGTGAAACAAAAAGTATTGAATTGGAGTATTGAATTTGAATATTTTATAGAGTAAACAGCAAATTAAATACTATCGCCTTTGATCTACCTTCATGAGATTGATCGATATTAGATATTTAGAGACATCATATTTTAACTTGAAATGGATCGTGTATAGAGATAATGGAGTGATGCATTTCACTTCTAAAGGGATGAAGCTTCTCTTCAGAAGTGGAAAGCATCCCTCCAGTATTTCCAGTATAAATTGGTGAAAATCATATATTAAATAGAAATACAGTGTCAGTTTTGACATTATATTTTACTAGATTCTTGTTAGTTACTAGATGTATCAAAAAGGTATATGGTAAAAATTAGTGGCAACTAGCTAGAGCCTTGAGGAGAGAGAGAGAGTGAGAGTGAGTGAGCCGAGAGAGACAGCTAACATAAGCGGAACATGTTCCTATCACTGCCAATTAAGCGTTGACAGGCTGTACAGCCTCATACAATTGGTCAACAGCTTCATACAAGTGAATTACTTTCACATTACTAGCACTTATACGGTAAACAGAAGACTTAATTAGTCAATTTTATGTTGATGTATATGCTCAATGAATTGACAGCTCACCCTCTTATTCCTCCCTTACTACAGTAATCTATGTAATAAGAGAGAATAGGTGTGTGTGTGGGTGTTTGTCTTGACGGATTTCACAAAAACGGCAACGATTTGGAACACTAAATTTGGCACAAACTCGATCCAGTGCACCTCGAAGCCCCATTTTTTATTTTCCTTTCAGACTGAACAGATTTCACTTATGGGCACTTTTACTGTGTCAAAATATGTTTCGACGCAGGTAGCTCATAGAACTTCTGATAACGCGATACGTTACTATGGTGAAATATAGGTGTTACGCCGATATGTCTTAAGTCAAAGCAATAGATTAGCTCTCTATCAATATTCTAGCTGCTAATAACCCAGCGTCATGCGAGCTTACTTATTGAGTGTATTGAACTTTTCCTGTAATGCATTAATCTAAAGAATTAAACACAATACTATGCAGGTGGAGCTGCAAATTTGCTAATAATGTAGTTTAAGTTACTTATAAAGAACCTCTAAAAATTCACATTATCAGTGCAACAAATAAATGTTTTTTGTGAGCTTCTCTTTTCAAGCAGATGAACTGTATGGTATAAACACTGTATGGTATTTCACTCACCCTTCCCATTTTCTTAATGTTGTGACCTCTACCATAAGTTCTCTACCAGAAAAGAAAAACTCCAAACTGATTTGGACCGGGCAAGACAGGGTGAAATGCTAGTAACTTTATAGTGCACTATAACTTTCATAGTATTAACAAACTTACATGGCGAAGGTGATATTCCACCTACTGAAGTAATCATATGCCAAATCAATGAAATGAAGAAAATTATATAACCACAAATACTTTTACTAATTTTATCAGCAAATACATTATTCAATTGAAAAATTGTTCTACTTTGCTTCTTTGTTTTATTTCCTATTTGCTTCTACAAATCCTTTCTATGGAATTGATTGAATTATCATGCTTTACTACTATTTTTGGTCGTAGTTTAATAACAGATTATTGTATTTTTTATTTTTCAGATCTATTGGAATATAGCCTACAATGGGAAAGTACTACAACCGGCTAAAAACACCAACTAAAGTGAATATTCCTATGCTTAATGCACCATTAAAAAAAAAGAAAACAGTTAAAAATACAAAATTATCTCATGGCTATCATAAGATTCAATTATTGAAAAGGGCAAACAGTGTAGCCAAATCCAAGTGTATGTTGAATGATAGTCACCGAACAATGGAAAATGAAGTGTTAAGTAATCTTAAAGCAAACCAAAAGAAATCATTGAAAGGCTCATCATTTTCTGATGTAAGTGAACCGCAATACAGTAAGAGTGAATTAAGTTTGAATATTGTTGGTGATAAGAAGAAAAAATCTCAATACAACAATAAAATTATAGGAAATAGTGACGATTCTGTTCAAATTGCACGAAATATTGATTTTATTGTCGAGAAAATTGAGGATGTATCTGTTATTGACAAAGCCAATAGATTTAATCCGATGTGGGGTGATGACAGAACTCTAGAAGCAAAGATAAATGCTAAGAGGTTCCGTAAAAGATTGATGAAACACGAAAAACGAATAACTGAAAAAGAGAAGGTCAAAAAAGTAGATGGATTCGTTGATCTTCAGCATGTCAGTTTAAACTCTCAAATAGATTTGTGTGTCATTAACAGATCGCAGGTGCTCCTGATGATGTGCCACCCTTGCTCATTGTACTTTTTTGGCACACTAAACTTGAAGGTGATTTATGGTAAACTTGAGGTGCTTGGGTTCATACTTGACCATCAAACTGAAAACATGCCTGTTTACTCACCTGTTGGCACAAGCCGCCTAAGAATAGCAACCGTAGAAAATGGTGTTCCTGGAAAATTGACCAAAGAGACACTTCTCAATCTTGGTGTGTCAATGGAAAATATCAACGAAATTCTTGTCAAACTAAAAAATACAAATTTCGTAGTCGCCATCTTAGAGAAGAACCTCAGTGACCTTTGCTCTTCAGCTTGGCCGGAATTCGTTGAAAAATTTGCGAAGCAAAAGTTTCTTCCAGTGCTAAAAGAGAACTCCGAACTTTTTAGCATTGAGAATTCGCTTCAATGCAAGTTTAAAAGTGAAGATGATATCAAGGACAAAAACTTCTACATTGAGCATCCTGAATGGGAGAAAATAGTACAATTAATTTTTAAAGGTAAGTCAGCTAATATCAATTTTTATTTCAATAACTTATTGCCTTTTATTTATTTTATTAAAAAAAACAAGGAAAGGATCAATAAATTTTCCATTGATACTTGAATGTTAAATAACTGTCAATATCTAAAATCAATACAGTACATAACAATAAAATAGATAAATGAAAAAAAACACAGTAAAATGTATTTTGATATCATTGTATCATATGTATCATTGCAACAATAGTTGACTTTTTCTTATTGTTTCCATTTTGACGAATCATGAACAACTTATAAATATATCTAATCAATAATAATTATGATTCCTTGATATTCAAGTGTTAATTATCAAGATAGTATTCATTGTTCTTCTCCCATTAATAAATTCTTGTTCGTGATTGATAGTATTGGTATTATCTCTACCGCTTTAATTCATAATAATGACAGATGCTATATTTTCGACTGTAATACAATATTCTAACTGGAAGAACTGAGGGTTTGATTGAGATTAAAACTATAGTATCTCATTTATTATTAATAAAAGTGGTTTAGACAACATCATTATTCATTATGGATACCTATCACCCATCCTAAGAGAATTTATGTTCAAAACATTCAATTAAATTTTGTAGCCTACTGTATTAAAATGATGTTAATGTTGTCTCAACCACTTTACTTAGAAACAATGAAAGATACTAAAGTTTCGACTGTCCCGTAATACAGCATTCTAACTGAAGAAGAACTGAGGGTTTAATTGAGATTGAACCTGTAGTATCTCATGTTTTATTGATTAAAGTGGTTGAGACATCAGTATTAATAATTATGGATATCTACCATAATATCTCCATCACCATTTCCAAAAAAATCATGTTCATCAAAGTAAAATTAAATTTTCTAATAAAAGCCTCAATTTCAACTCATAATTCACATCTACTCTGTACTTTATTATTTTGATTTATTCTTATCACCTTGTGTGATGAATACATTTGAATAATCTGGTAAAATAATCCTTCCGTTTTATAATACCCTCAGGTGATAGTATTGAGTTCTCTAATCTTTCAAATTCAAATTGTTCTATATATTCGCATGTTTTGCATATTTTATTGCAGGTAGAATGCGCGTTGCATTATGTGGAGGCAAAGATAGTGGTAAATCAACACTGATGCGTTATTTGATCAATCGCAGTCTGTCGAGATTTGGCAGTGTGCTGGTGATTGACTGTGATCCCGGCCAATCAGAGTTCGTTCCTCCTGGATGCGTTTCGGCCGTTCGCGTCACCTCACCTCTGCTAGGGCCGCACTTCACTCATCTCATCCAACCAGAAAGGTAACTGAAACACAAAAACGCACATTCTACATCAAAGGAGAAAAAGTTCACTTATTTGTGTGTCTCCCATCAAACCTGATTTTCAATGTCATTTTTCCTTCATTCTTTAACAATTTAAAACATAATTTCCTCGTGTAATTTTGAGAAAATCGTAGGATTCTATTTCTTATTTTCCATAGTGATAAACCAATTCAACTAAGTATCAAAGGACCCGACATACCTTTTATTTATTTTTTATTTTATTGCTTTGCTTTTTCTGTTCTCTTTATAATTTTAATACTGCATCAATTTAAAAAAAACTACATTGATATTGTTCTTAGGTCAAATGAAATAAATTTTTTTCTGTAAATCTTTCTCTTCTCTTGTGCTCAGGTTTAATGGAATATCAAAGGACCCGACATAGGTAGCTTTTATTCAGAATTGATTAATAATGGAATTCTTGTTTTGGATTAATAAAATAATAAAATCGTAGGTGTAAATATCATTTAGAACAAAATAGGACTCGTCAACTTTTCGAGATGAAAAAAGTTGGATCGATTGGGACTCCAAATAATCAGTAGCTCATTTTATAGATACAGTTTCAACAATTTTATGGATACATCTCAAGTTAATGCAATGAACTAACGGATTGTGGATCGAATATTTGCTTGCATTTGAGATGTTTGATAAGCTCATAGAGAGAGAAGCTCTGAATATTGCTAATTCAATTGAGTTTTTCTGAATTCTGCCCCAATACTAATGAGTCTGCCTTAATTCTATAATGACGGTCCATTTTTATCGTATTTCTTTATTCAACCCCAAATCAATAATGATAGTATAAGAGGAAGCTATATTCCAAGTTTCAAGAATCTTTTCAAAAGACGTCGCCTGGACGGTCGGACGGACAATATCGCGATTTCAAAAACGCCCTGTTGGGTTCTTGATAAAAGAAAATTTGTGTATGAACCAGTAGCTTTATTCTCAAATTTACAATATTGCTTTGTAATACGTTTCACATGGCTTCAAAAATTATAAAATGTTCAATGCACCACAAAACCTAACTTTTATTTTGATTTTCAAGGCTTGATTGTATGAATCTGGTCCATCTAAATGAGCTGAAGCTATTAAATGATAAGCTATTACTCAATGGGATACGATGGACTGTTCAAAAGTGGAGTGTGTTCAAAATTGAATAAGTTAGTGGAAATGTTCAAGATCAATAATATTATTCTACTGTGTTCATAGTCTAAAAACACAACTTATTTTGTGTTCTTTGTTTCAAGGTCTGTTTTTGTAGGTGAAGTGGACATGAATCGGAATCCATACGTCTATATTAACAGTGTAGAAACTATAACCAATTACTGCAGAGATGAAGAAAAATATAAAAATGTTCCTTGGATCATTAATACCATGGGATACGCTAAAGGTTAGTTATTCCGACAGAAACAAAATAATATGTCATAAGTCAATGTTTGCAATTTCCAATGGTGATAACATATAAAGCACGTGTTTTTCAACTATTTTTCAGCTTAGTGCCACTCTCTAGGAGAGTAGAGACAAATTATTATGTTCCACAACTTGGAAGGAGCTGGCTGTACTCATCAATTCAGAACAACTATTTCTAGTCATACGTTTAAACATACCTACTTGTCACTAGTTCCTTCCTCAGTGTGGTACCATTTTTAGTGTATATTATAGCCTATAATAATTTAGAATACATGGAAAGTTGAGCCTTACATAGAAAAACTCTTCTACAAAAGTTTAGGATAAGGATAAGTGTGTATTGCTCTACAAGAGCACTCTATCGCAGAAGGTTTGGACAATCCTTGAATGTTCTGTTATTACTCTGTACTCTTCCCGATGAAGTGGTCATTTTTTTAATATTGTAAAACCCTGATTGGCAACTTCGGCTATGCCTAATAATTGAATAGAGATTTCAATATTTTCTAACAAGAAAATTAATTGTGTTCATTTTATATTTTTGTATATTAGAAATAATAAAATTCCCACCAATTCTATTATTGGAAAATCAGTTCGGAAGACGACGCTTAAGTAATCTTTGTTCGTCATTACTGAACTGAATAAATAAGTCTTCGTTTTCGTATTCTGTATTATGAATTTTTAACCACAGATTCGTTTTTAATCTACTTAAAGCATTTTAAGAAAACAAGACTTCGAATAAATATCTTCAAGAGCATTTCATAAATTCAAAACATTTCTCCCTTTTAGCAAGAAGGGTGAAAAACAAACAAAAATGCTCCCCTCCTCTCCAACAAACATCACAGCTGCCTTTGATGAATACAATTACTCCTATGTTCATTCACAAAATAAATTAAATTGGATTTCAATAGATGAAATATAAATAATAGGAGCATTTAAATAAATTGCCATTTCACCTTATAAATATTTTTATATTTCTTGCAGGGTTCGGAATCGTTCTAAACTCTTCAGTCTTGAAGCAGTTAGCTCCTTCCCTTGTTGTGCAAATAAATTGTAAGGATGCGAGAAGAAATTTCCCAACTAGCTTGACACCGACCTATATAGAGAGGAATCTTCTAAGTAGCATTGAGTATACTAGCCATCATGAGACACTCAGCTACAAGCTATGTGTGATTAGCTCCGTAGTTGATTTCAAGCCTGATAATTCACCAAAGAAGATCAGAGAATTGAAGTAAGTTGATCGTTTTGTATTTTTTCTATAAATTATTTTTTTAACCGACTTCCAAAAACAACAAGGTTACTATATTCGACCTGTTTTTTTTTTTATGTTTGTACATCAATCATTTGAACAATATCGAACCGATTTCGATGAATTTTTTTTTAAATGAATGAGCATCGCTCAGCGGTCGAATATAGTAGCCTTGTTGTTTTTGGAAGTCGGTTAAAAAGGAGCATTCTTCGATGTCTTCATTTCAATCAAGTTTGAATAGGATAGTTCCACACATAACCGCCAATCGGATAACCGGTGTCGTTTACCAGGCAAATCATTGTATCATATGGAGCGCTTTACATCTAGACGGTTTTCGAAATCATATGATGCAATGCAATTATGCCGGGTAAACGACATCGGTTACCCAAAGCTGGTTTAGTGTGAAACAAGCCTGTAATGTCCCGTTTTGACCAATCACGTGAACTTAATTTGAATCGAGAATAAGAAGAATATAATATTTCTGTCCATATGTTCATATGAAAATTGTAAATAATTTAGTTGATGTTATTGAGTCATAGGAATAAGGTTATTTAGTTTCAATCATAAGTTGGAGAATTTGGAAAAACAGCTGATCTCAGAAGTATTTTTAGTTTCCCTGCTGTGATATATTAAGAATATTTATTCGCCATTATCATACATGTGCGTACAGTTCCACACATAACCGCCAATCGGATAACCGGTGTCGTTTACCAGGCAAATCATTGTATCATATGGAGCGCTTTACATCTAGACGGTTTTCGAAATCATTTGATGCAATGCAATTATGCCGGGTAAACGACATCGGTTACCCAAAGCTGGTTTAGTGTGAAACAAGCCTGTAATGTCCCGTTTTGACCAATCACGTGAACTTAATTTGAATCGAGAATAAGAAGAATATAATATTTCTGTCCATATGTTCATATGAAAATTGTAAATAATTTAGTTGATGTTATTGAGTCATAGGAATAAGGTTATTTAGTTTCAATCATAAGTTGGAGAATTTGGAAAAACAGCTGATCTCAGAAGTATTTTTAGTTTCCCTGCTGTGATATATTAAGAATATTTATTCGCCATTATCATACATGTGCGTACAGTAGGCTATTTTGAGGTTATGTTTAATGATCCTTTTTTACTAGCTCAAAGTTTATGTTTTTTATATTAAAAAAATATATATGACTAATATCACAAAAAATATCGTACATAACTCATCCGGGAAGATGTTTACCATACTCGTATGATATACCGCACTCAAGTTCATCTCCTGCGTTTACTTATCATATTTTCAGTAAGCACAATATTTTCCACACTTGTAACGTAATATATGCCTACTATTTCAGTGTAGGTATATTCTGAAAGGGACCACATCAAAATGAATCAAAAGCAATTTCACTTTTAAGAAGCCTTTCGCTGTTATAATTTTCCTAAATACAATATTCCACATTAAATAAAACGTTGTAGAATTTTCCTTAGTTTATCTTTTCTTATAAGTGGATTTTTAGTTACTTAACTTTCGATGTTATAAATTAATTATTGGCTTCCTAATTCGATAAATATTTCATAATGTAGGCTTTAAGAAATTTCTCATGTTTTCAAAGTTTGAAAATTCAACTAAAAAGCTTAAAATAAAACATATTTTAAAACAAAAAAAGAAACCGACTTCAGTGAAATGATAAAATACTCACGTACTAAAAAGTTTAAAATAAAGTATTTACTTTAAACTGAGAAAATTTTTAATTTCATACAAGTAATCTTTTGAAGTCGGCGCCAAATTTCCCATAAACTTCTAAAATATAACAGAATTACTCTGTGATGTTTTCCATGACGAAATAATTGAACAATCTAATATCAAAACTGACACTGTATTTCAGTAAAAGTTAATGTAAATCACATTTAATTGAAATACTGTGTTAGTTTTGATATTAGATAGAATTTCTTATCAATTACTGTATTTCAGTAAAAGTGAGTGTAAATCACATATTTAATTGGAATACAGTGTTAGTTTTGATATTAGATAGAATCTCTTATCAATCACTTCCCGGTGGTTCGGAACCCACCTAAAACTGTAGGTCCAACTCAACAATCTCCATCATCCAATTCATTACCCACGCAAAGGTCTCAGACCTATGTGGGCTTCATCCTCCAAAAAAATACAGTGTTAGTTTTGATATTAGATAGAATTTCTTATCAACTTCATAAAATATTTGGCGCCGCCTTCAAAAGATTACTTGTATGAAATTTAAAATTTTCTTAGTTTAAAGTAAATACTTTATTTTAAACTTTTTAGTACGTGAGTATTTTATCATTTCACTGAAGTCGGTTTCTTTTTTTGTTTTAAAATATGTTTTATTTAAATAAAACATTCTTGTGATGGCTTACTTTTACAACGTGAATATAAATTTATATCGATATGCAATATATGCATATAGCTTAGCATTCACTTCACATTCAAAATAACTACAATCTGAAACTCATCCATCGTTTTAAATAATATATCTGGCACAGAAATCGCCAATACGACTTCTAATAGCTATATCTTCACCACTACGAACGCTGAAGCATAGACAATCATCTCCAACTAAGTACTGACAACTAATCGATTACTACAA
The DNA here is from genome assembly GCA_948455865.1 of Conomelus anceps. Taxonomy (NCBI): domain Eukaryota; kingdom Metazoa; phylum Arthropoda; class Insecta; order Hemiptera; family Delphacidae; genus Conomelus; species Conomelus anceps. The sequence continues at coordinate 77,041,232 of OX418216.1, read as the reverse complement.
ATGAACGAAGGGCTATCTCAATTGATAATTCCAATTTTTGCCTCTAGATCAAAGTAGCTGATGGCGTTAACAAATTCAAATTCAGTTTTTGAGCTATAAACAACACAACAGACTCAACATAAGAAATACAGTCAATTACTCAATATATTCCAAAGAAACTTGTAATGTTGAATGATTGAACCTTGAAGGTGCGTGCCTGTACTAAATTAATAACTACAAGGTAGTTGTTGCTCTCCATGATTTGTAATATGCAAAGTAAACTACTGACACAGACGCTTAAGGTTAGGTAGGTTAAAGGTTCTTATACACCAAAACCGAGTTGGGCTCGGTTTGCCCTCGGCTTTTCCTTCTTCTTTCTCTAACTTTTCTATTTAGGTATTTATAGGATACAAACACAAATAGCGTCTCTTATAAACGAAAGTTTAATTACGTTGCTTTAAAATAATGTCATAGACTTTGATTAAGATGAATCATAAAGTTAATTTGGCCATTTACTAACAATAATTGTCAAATTGTCATAGAAACAAAATTGCAGTATTCAACATATTTCAATAACATAATTCATTGAACTACTAAATTTTGGGTTTGAAACCCACCTAAAACTGTAGGTCCAACTCATTACCCATGCACAGATCCCAAACCTATGTGGGCTTAAAAAAATTATTTTGATACCGCTACCTTTCAATTTGTTGATTAATCTCAGTCACAGAATAAAATTTACTTTTTCTTTGCGGCACAACAATGCATTTGGAAACATCAAACTTACAAACTACATGTAAGTTACAATTCGAATAAAGTATGGTACATAGATTAAAAAATCAATTAACTACCAAGTCACAGGATTTAAAAGTAGATTCACAATAATTAAAATATTTAATCACAATTAGAAAGAACTACTGTAGTATTCATATAACTTGGCAGCGTGTAGAATATAGGAGGACTTGCTACACCTGAACCCAATTGCTGCCAAGTTATATGAAAACTACAGTACTCACTAATGATGGAGTAATTAGTTTTCTTATTCAACACTCATATTGATCTCAAGTTTGGTAGAATGTAATATATTTCTTGAATTTTTAAATTTTGCATCATATAAATAGTCAAGCTCAACCTACAGAATAGGTTCTCATAATATGTTACATTATAACTAATTTGAAAACGGTTTTGTTCTACGATTTCAGACCATTTCCGAATTTCTATGTTGTAAAAAGTTTATGTAAGTATATTTAGGCTTCAATTTAAAAAAAAAACTCAACAAAATCAGGGGGCCGCAGCCATGGTATGAAATTAGCATGGTGTCAAACGGTGCGAATGTTTCGGTACTATCATAGACTAAGAAAATCAAGATGGTTGGTCTATGGCATTATCAAGATGGGCGCTTGCCTTCCCTCCAGCCGATCAGTCAAACTTTTAATTTTCTTCTGTAGAGGACTTTTTAACAGTCTAACTTGGCTTCTTGCCGTATTATGATTTATGAAAAAGCAAACGTAACCTCAATGTCCATATTTTCAGAATTTAGTAATTTCGAACTCCTCAATTTTCGCTGAAATTACGGGAAATCAGGTTAGCCAACTCATCGTGCTTCTAAACAATAGTTTAATTCAAACTAAACGCTTGCTATGTTCCTGTTCAGGTTAGCCAACTCATTGTCAAGCTTCTAAACAGTCGTTCAAACTAAATGCTTGCTTCACTCCTTTTCAGCATACCGATTTGAGTTTAAGCTATCATTTAGTATAAACTTGCTTTAGATTAAACTGAGTTTGAACGCTCATGTGCATATTTTAATTAGTTGAAATTTATAAAATATAATTTAATAACATTAGTTTTTAATATTGAAACTTGGAAATGCAAGCATGTAGTACAGTGCTATTATCCAAGTTTGAAATTAACAACCTTTTCATTGATTCGTTTCAGGAATTATTCGCCAGCAGTTCTTCGAAAAATTATGGTCCTAACGTACTTTGGGAAACTACTTAATAAAAATGTGAAAACGATTTTTGAAGTGATTCCGTACATGTGAGTATTTGTAAATAGCATTCTAATTTAACGTAAAAGCTGTAAATTCTACTGTGCCCAATGCTCATCAACAGCAAGACGGTGCTCCAACTTATGGATCAGTGACAATTAGCTGTACAGTATTTCAAAGGGGAAGGCATACAAATAATATGGAAAATAATTTTCTTCACAAGAAAAATAGAATCTTACCATTTATTATGATTCTAAATAAATATAACTTAATTTTTTATTTTAGCTCATTTTTCTTTGAATTTCGCTCCCAAATTTTTAATCTCCAACTTATTTAATTTTAATTTCGCTCCAACTTATGTATTAATCACGTTAACTATGTTTCATTAGGGATAGGGAAATAATTGACAAAAATAATTTTATTTACAGGAAAAATCTTCTTTCTTTTTTTTGCTTTTCTGAAACCCCCTTTAAGATTTTTAGATGTCTAGTAAGTGTTACATACGTCTAGATGGTGAAATGGATGGTGAAGGATACTATCAACTCTGGTCTGAATTCAAAAAACAGTTAATTAAGTACTAAAATAGATTGTCATATAATGTACCAACTAACTATTCATTTTTATACTGTCTGTTTCCAGGATCGACTATACTAAAATTAATGTGGAAATTTTAAATGATTCTTCTCAACTGAATGACCAGGAATCCAAATTAGATGTTATCAATGGCAGTCTTGTTGCTTTATGTAGAAAAAGCCTTGGAGATGAAGACATTTCTAAATACGAATGTTTCGGATATGGTAAGTTATCCTTGTTAATTCACCAAAGTTATTGAAAGTGATACTATTTGCGTTAATTCTTATTCAATAATAAATTATTGGTTATATTTGCGTTAATTTATTGTAGTTTAATATAATTTCTTGAACTATCTACAGAACTTTCAAACAAAACTTTTTCTCTCTATTATACCAATAAAATGTACATTGATTTGTATTTCGAAATTTGAAGCCCGAAAAATGTTATTCAAAATGAGAGGTCATGAAGTTTTGTTTCCACCATATGTGCAATTAATTGATCAAACGAGCAATGAAATAGATGTTTTGTTAGCATCATCTCCGCCTCATCTCCTAAAAAAGGAGATCGCACCAGATAATATTTTAGTTGCTTTGTATTCCAGTTCAGCAATAGTAATAACTGACTTCAAGTCTCAATTCGAGTTAGCCAAAGATAAATTTTCCATGCTAAATATAATTTTTTTCAGGTATAGTTCGTGCAATCGACAGAGAAAATAAGCGTCTGTTTCTGACGACTCCAGTGGGAAAAAATATAAATCATATTGATACTCTAGTGAAAGGTTCAATATGTCTTCCTGAATCCGTGTACACTCAACCTCCAAGCACCGTTGAGGGGCACATTCCATACACATCTGTTCAAATTTCAAATCCATTGCATCAAGTTGTACGACGGGAATTCCGTCCAACTAAATTAAGCAAATCGTATGTGAATTCAACTTGAATAAACTTATTTACTCTTGTATCGATCTTTTTGAAATTCAATATTATTTTTTCAGCCTGAAACCAATTTATCGTTAATCATAAAGTAGCTAGATTAAATGACAAAAATTTACTTTTTACAGCTTACCATGGGCTCTTACTGTCACATATTAGGTATGCTATCTTAGTATGGGGTAATTCAACAAAACAAAACCTTGATCCAAAAGAAAGATGTTAGTTGTTTGGAAAGAGTAAATAGATAAGTTTCATGTAGGCCATTGTTCAAGAGACTTGGTCTCCTAACTGCACCCTGCTTATATGTGTATGAAGCTACTATATACGTAAAAAAGAGTACTATTAACCAAAATCTTGACGTACACGATTGTAATGCAAATAGCCGAGGAGATTATCACTTGGTGAGTCACAGTAGTAGCTTATTCAAACAAAAACCTCGCTGTATTGCTAGGAAACTACAACAAGCTACCGCTGATTTTAAAGGGTCTTGAAAATATAGAAATAATTTAAAAACAATTGAAAAAATATTCAGTTGATAAAGCTTTTTATAGTGTACAAGAGTTCCTTTCACATCAAAATTATTAAGCCTCACTTCAAGTAATTGACATAGTAATAACTATTTATTATGGTAACTAGAGATAAAAGATTGTATAATTTTTTATCTGACTTGTCTAATACTCCTTAACTGGACCTACGCTTTCATGTGGGCATCATCAGCAATAAAAAAATATAATATTATACTGTCAATACGACCTGACATGATAAAATGCCTCTACAACGTCCTATACTATCAAACAGAAACTTATGCTAATGGATACACATTCTGAGTGTAAATACAATAGTTAATGTAGAAAAAAACTTTAATTTAACCCATATGTTGGTATGGAAGGAACTGACAATTTATAGAACTGACAAATATTTATACAGTGCGTTCATTAAGTCGCGCACATCAAGAAGGTTGTGAAGTAATGTATTTTATTTGATATTATTTATTTATTATTGTTATAACTTTTATAAACATATATACTTATATACTAAAATATATACTTATTTCCAACATTTTATGTCTTATGATATTTGTTCAAAATGGCTGCCTTGTTCATTAATATACGCATGAATTCGTTTTACCACGTTTGTTGACACTGTGGAGCACGCCTACACTAATGTTGTTAATCTCCGTTGTAATGTTCATTTTCAGTTCATTCAGTGTATGAGGCCTATTTTTATAACTCCTTCCTTCAAGATAACCCCACAGGGAAAAATCTGAAGGTTTAAAATCTGGTAAAATACTGTTAAAGAAGGAACACTCGTTGCTCTTGGGAAAACGACATGTTAACCTTATTGTAATCTAAACAATATTGCAGATCTGTTGTAACCTTTACTCAAAATAATGGGCTTTACATCTGTTGTTTATATTATCAGTGGTGCTATCTTGCGGTAGCCACTAGAAATAATGTAAAAAAAATACAATTTCCAGACACGTTTATTTGGTTATGCGCGACTTAATGAACATAATTATTCATTTCGAATTACTCAAAGTGCTATTAATTATACTGAAGTCTTCTGAAATGGAGGATATTGACAACAGCATTGAATAGCTGATGGAAATTGATGAACGCTACTTCACAAAAATATCAGTCACCACTGGTAATCGAACCGCGGACCTCCCAATTGCTGTTCGGGCTCCTTAAGGCTGTGCAATAGGGTTTTGGTCATATTTTTTTTTCAAAGTCTCTTCGACTGGAGATTATTAGGCTACTGAAATATAGTCTTTTGCAATAAATAAAAAAAATTTCATCAATTATTTTCTGAGATATGAGCACTTAAAGTTAATTTTTGGGGGCAACCAGTATCATGAACGGTTGTGAATAGAAAAGTGTAATTCTCAGGACCAATGGAACAAAGTATTGTTTTTGTAATGAGGTATTTAATTTTTCAAAATATCCATTTTTTTGAAACCTTAATTGCAGAAAAACTAGATTTCCGATTAAAATACAAAATATGTCATTGAAATCTCTGATATCCCTTCTAGTAATAGAGAGATTATTGTAAATCCAAATTAAATCGTTGGGTAGCTAAGTTTCCCCAAAGTTTTCTTGGATTCTCTTCAGTTTTACAGAGTCAACTTCCTCATGCAAATGTGCAAGCACGTTCACTCACACATATGCAAGGACTTGCTATGTTGCCGGTTTGAACCATATTCGTTCTTCACTTACTCGCCCTTATCAATGCTCCCTCACGTGCAACACCAGCACTCGCTCTGTCTGCCGGATGTATTTTGTTTACAGTCTTGAATAATTATTATGCGATCGAAAATAATTGCTTTGAATGACATGTCTCCAGTAGCACTCTCACATTCCTTTCCGCTCTCTCACTCTCTTTCACCCTCATTCTTTTTCTCTCAAATAAATATGCCAAATTGTTTTGGAAGGAAGGAAACGAATTATTCTTTTTGCGATTGTTCCATATATTGTACCTTACTCTTTTGATTACATTATAGTTTATTGGATAATTTACATAGTGAATGGGATTATATTGTAGGATATATAAAGATATATTGATATATAAGATATATTGATAGATAATATATAAAGAGGCTTCCAATGAAAACTGTAGTAGAACTGTAATTGAAGAAGTTGCTCTACAAACAGAAATTTACTGCAAATTATGAGATGAAATACTAAAAAAATATGTATAAATATTACAATTGAGTATATTATTATACTCAATATTATAATTGTGTTATACCCTATTATTTAACACAAAAATTAGGCAATGAATAATTATTCAAAAATAAAAATTCAATAATTAGGATGAAGCCCACATAGGTCTGAGACCTGTGAGTGGGTAATGAATTGGATGATGGTGATTGATGAGTTGGACCTACAGTTTTAGGTGGGTTCCGAACAAACGGGAAATGATTTTTACAGCAGAGAACCAAGTCTTTTTGCTGGCCAATCCAATCGGTTACCCTTACATAGAGCGCCCAGGAATACCTGATTTTTGAAAATTGATTGTGAATGAACAATTGAACGGATATATTGATATACATCAATCGAAGTAGAATTCCGTATTCTTCAATTTCAACTTTTGCAAACTTAGAATACCTAGAGTGGATTAAAAAAACTTCCAGCTTTGTACAAATTTTTGTCCATCAAAAGAGTGAACAAAATTTGAGTGGGCTCTTGTGTCAAACAAAGGAAACAAATTTTTATTCATAGGAAATTCTTGCGATTGTTCCATATACTGCATCTTAATCATAAAATATGATTACATTATTGGAGAGCTTACATTGTGAATGGAATTATATTATAATACTTTTTTGACAGATAACAAAGATACTTTCAATAAAAACTGTCGTGGAACTGTAATTGAAAAAGGTGCTTTAAAAACAGAAATTTACTACAAATTATGAGATGAAAAACTTGAAAAAATAAAAATTATTTAAATATTACAATTAAGTTCATTATTTAACACAAAAATTAGGCAATAAATAAAAAAGCATTCAATGTTATCGTCTTTGCTAATACGCTGTGATTATCTTACAATTCATCAATCAACTTATCCTAGCATTACATATAATAAAAAAATAAATTATTTAAATATTACAATTAAGTTTATTATTTAACACAAAAATTAGGCAATAAATAAAAAAGCATTCAATGTTATCGTCTTTGCTAATACGCTGTGATTATCTTACAACTCATCAATCAACTTATCCTAGCATTACATACCTTTACAATTTTACTCTTAATATAAACACTTATTTTGGTTGGCTAAAAAATCATAAAAACCTAAGAAAAGCATGTATTCATTGAGTGTCGAAAGCTACAGAATAATAACGTTATACTTACAACACAATTAAATTTAATAGGCAAAAAATAATAAATTTTCAAAATAAATCGGTTAACAAAAAATTGGCTATATAGTCAGCTAATTTTAACTGATTAATGAGCGAATAGTTTTTTTTTGTATTAAGAGCATGAAGCGCGACTCTATCGCTCGAGCCAAAACATTGGCGAGAAACTATTGCGAGAGCGATAAAGAAGCTTCACGCGCGAATTGCATACAATATTTCTCCTAAAACTGCAGTTCTGGATTCCAACACAATAAAAGCTTGTAGTTTGTAACATCACAGACCATGCGCAGATTTGGTTAGCGTTCGCCATTGTTGAGGTTATGTGAATTTCATGGATTCCGTGATCCACCAGAAGGCATCAAAATCAAAATAGAAGCGTAAAGAAAACAGCTGGCGAGCATAAAGTACTTTACCGCTTGCGGAGCAGTAAAGAGGTATTTTACAATTAGTTTTCAGTACGTAAAGAACTACTTTAGTATGTCTGTCCATGAGGCCGATAGTTGTTCTACAGAAATATTTTATTCGCATTATCTCCTTTAAGGCAAGGTTGGAGCATTCAGCACCTCTTTTTAAAGAGTTGAACATCCTTCCATTGAAAAATTTATATGTTTATAAAGTACTCAGAAACTTCTTTGATAGAAGTGTTAATGGAAATGAGTACTTTAATTTCAAAAATAATAATCTGAGAAATCAATTTGAAGCTTGCATGCCTAAACCAAATAAAAGTCATTTCATGAAATTTTATTCTTATCTAGCACCAAAGTTCTTCAACCTGCTGCCCTTGGAGATAAGACAGTGTAAGGTGCGATCAAGGTTTTTGAGAGATGTCAAGAAATTCTTAATGGAAATCGAGAATATAGATAACTTTTTTAGAGTTCTCGTGTAATAAATCCTTACTTTATATTTTATTACATTTCAAGGCTACAATATTGATAAATCACCGATACAATTTTTTAAGTGTCATTCTATAAGCAATTGTCGGCCTCAGTAACCACTTTTCAGCGTTTTTCATATTTATATATATATATATATCTACTTTTAGTTATTTTTATCTATTCATTTATTTGATTTATTATTAAGTCACCATCTCACACAGGTCTAGTACCTCGAGATGCAAATACTCAATTGGCAATTCATTTTATTTTGTAATTTTATTTTTGTAATATTAAAAAATACTGTAGTTACTGTAGTTGTAGGAAAAATATTTTTAATGTTGCATTGTCCACATTAAATGTTGGGGGCTTTCAAGTAAGGAATAGTCCCCCCCCCCCCCCCCACCATAATCGAATAGTGGGTCAAGGGACCCGGGGAAATTATTATATTTCCACATGGAATGCTTCAAATTTTGACCCTACCTTCCCTCTTTGTTTTACAATGTTTGATCTATGTGAAAAATAATTTGGAAAACTTCACTATATAGGGGGTGATACATACTCACAACACAAGTAATAACTTGATTACTCACCGTTACAATTATTCAAACACACAAAAGACTTTTCTTTTAATAAGTGTAAAACTGTTCAATGCCATTCCAGAGAGCTTCAAAAATCTGCCATATCCAATTTTTAAGCATAGACTGAAACTTTTTTTTATGAATAATCCATTATTATATAGGTTTGAGGATTTTTATGAAAGGGCCAAGACTTTGTAGACAATTTATAGACAGCTTTAAATGACACACTGCTATAGATAGGTAGGCTAATATTAACTTTTCATGTGAAATTTAACGACTTGCAGTCAAATATTTCACAATATTTCGTTAAATTTCACATGAAAAGTTAATATTAACAACGCAATATTCACAAATATTTCGTTAAATTTCACATGAAAAGTTAATATTAACAACGCAGTTCGTCATGGAACAAGAAATCCAGGTAGGCTAATTTTGAATGTGATTTTGTGTTTTATCTGTTTTAACGTTCTAGCAATGTTGTATGAGACAAAATTATTTTGATGTGAAATATGACAATTTGCAATGCTTTTGACGAACTCAGGAGTTGCTGCAATAAAGGTTTATCAGAAACTATTTTTTATAATCATGAAATTATTAGGTGTATCTTTACTGAATTTTACTTTACTTTAAAAAATTGAGACATAAGTGAAAGACATACAAAAATTGAAAGATATATGTGATTCTTTGGAAATAAATGGAGAGTATAATTGCAAAAAAATAACTAAAATTGTTTCAACTTAAGAAGATAATTAAGGAAATTAGAAAGGAAATGATTGAATTAGGAGTAACCCTGGGTGAATTGAAAAATAAAAAACAAAATATTGAAAGTCATGACCCAACTATAATGCTTTGCTTTGCCAATTGGCTTTGAAAATTACAAAAAATATTATAGTATGTTTTGAATATGAGGTAATAAAGTGTTATTTGTAAAAAAGCCTTCTCCAAATTATAATAATCAATTTTATTCTTATATTTTATTAGATATTGTTCCAAATTTAATAAATTTCCCCAAAATCTAAGATATTTGCCTCGGGCGCCAAAACTCACGCTATGGCCCCCGTTTTTACTCAATCAGAAACTATTTTTTATAATCATGAAATTATTAGGTGAATCTTTACTGTATGTCTGTTCAAAAAATTGAAAGACATACAAAAATTGAAAGACATGTGATTCTTTGGAAATAAATGTATAGAATAACTAAAATTATTTCAACTTAAGAAGATAATTAAGGAAATTAGAGAGGATATGATTGGATTAGGAGTAACCCTGGGTGAATTAAAAAATAAAAAACAAAATATTGAAAGTCATCACCCAACTAATGCAAACTCTTTTCAGAAGTGAAATGAGTTTGACCCAACTCTTTTCAGAAGTGAAATGCATTCCTCAAGCATCTCCAATATATGTGTGTAAAACATTATTTAAAAGTGAAATACAGTGTCAGTTTTAATATTAGATTGTTCATTAAGTATTTCGTCATGGAAAACATCACAGATTCCAACTAATGCTTTGCTTTGCCATTATCAACACAAGAAAAAACTCCTTACATTAATGTCATAAAACAAAAATTAGTTTTATTATTGTAGAATTCTGTACAATATTAGGTTAAAAATAAAACACGGCACAAAACAATGTACAAACTACTCATGCCACCCGAAGTGAACAGAGGTCTCAAACTGACCAGGCTATCTAGCCGTCAGACATATCAGATTATTTTTGTGAATGAAAGCTCAGGTATTAGAATATCTGCGGCTCAGGCTTGGAAACTATATTATTTTGCTTTACTAGATTATGAGTAGTAGAACGACTCTGCCTCCCTCCCAAGAAGGCCTAGTCAGACCAGGCGAAGAGGGGAGTAGACGTGAGCCGAGAGATCTGGCAACGTTTTAGGGGTATTGAAAGCTAGTTACAAACTAATCCACCAGAGTGATTCAAAACCGGACCAAACTCGATTCGACTCGATTGTAGACTCGTTTGTTTGTTGCCTTGAGTTGGGACTTGAGACTTGATCAGAGTCATGGTAGCTGGCGCACAGCCTTAACCACTAGACTACAATGACGCTTCTGTAGAGCAGTGCTCATTTTGGACTTGGCCATCGGCTCATATATCACAAGTTGGCTTTGTATTAATTTCAAATTCCTCAAAGTGCTATTAATTAATGGTATTAACTCGAAATTAATAATTAATTGGTCAACAAATAACATCAATTCTATTCTAAAACTAAATGGGCATCGTCATACAATTATTACAGAAATCTCAGGAAATTTAAGAAATAGGTAACATTAATAGGCACCGACCATTGATTAAAGACAGCAGCTGTTGATAAAATAAAAATACAAGGTATAATTATATGACTATACTCTGTTCATGGAAACGAGAGACAAACCAAAACAAACGTTTGCATTTGTGAGTGAAAAAGTGATGACTCATATCAGCTGTAGACCGATCGATTAATTTCTACCAGTTCACACTGAGTTCAGTGTCACAGTCACCGGTTTACTTATATTACTGCACGTTAATTGTATTTCTGTAGTTGATTGTGAATCGGTCTTGTTGTTCAAAGATACACTCTCGCACGCGCATAGTTGTTTACACCATCTCCTTTCCGTGAACTGAGTATAGATGATATGAATCCTGTTATTTTTAAAAAAAATCGGTTTGTCTTCTTTTTAAACTTATCTTTGGGAAGAATTCTTGTTTCCCGGGACAATTTGCTGAACAAACAACTAAGTTACTGTGCGAGACTAAGCTCCGTGTCCCTGACGGCTGAAGAGGAGAGACGAAGAATAGTATAATGGGCAGCGCGGACGCACGCACAATTGCATTGACATAGTGACATAGTTCATTCCTCCAAGGGACACGGACTACGGAGCTCAGTCTCGCACTGTACTGTTCCCTTAACCGTACTTTACTTTCACCCAGATTGGGCTATCATGATCATCCTAGAAAAATGTTGCATTTTTACTGTGTCTGTCTGCTATGAAACTATTGTTTCACAAGCATTAGAAATTTCTTAGAAAACAATTGCATTGTGAGCTAATAGTTTCTAGGATGTAAAAAATAAAGAGGCACACATTTTAAAAACCTTTCAATTTTTTACTCATTTTTTGGCAAAAATGGGCACTACAATGATTGTATCGTTAAACAACACAAAGTAGTAGCATCGTTACAAGGTCAGTCTAGGGGCAGGGGATGACCAAAGATGTTGGGGGGGGGGGGGGTTAGACTCTCAGTACAATAATTATTACAATAGTAATTTGGAGTAGTATGACTACCAGCACCTCCAGCAGTGGATGGAGGATCAGTCCTTTAACGATAGCCTAAATTAAGGCAATATATAAAGAGGTTCGACCTATTTATTTAATAAAGGTGGTTCGGGGTACCGTACTCCCCGAGAATTGTTTTGAAAAATTACCTCTCTAAAACGACACATGTGTTACAAGTAATTTTTTATAGTTCTTGTGTTAATGCCTATGAGAGTTCTGGACCCTCATTAGGTCCTACTAGAAACTTTTACTCTGCTATAATGAAATTTACAAGAAAGGTTACCGTACATACATTATTCGCAATTGAAATACTATTCTGTAACCTCCTGAATTCTCTCAACAAATTTTTGAGGAAAAAGTCTCTAGGGTGATATCTGAGTGAATGTAGAGTGCTGCTAATAGCAAGAGTCTGCTTTTTCTGCCATGGTAATCCTCAGCCATGTAAGTTATTGATAAGCCGCAGAGTCGAGAAAATCGTTTTGGTACTGGTATTATTAACAGGCCAAGAAATTGAAGTACTGTACTGTACATAATTATTTATGTACAAAATATTTTCAATAGAAAATTAATTGCTGGTTTGTTATTGCTGTCATTTTTCTCGCTTGTCTGCAACTTTGAAAAATCGCCTCCTTCATTTTCCCCTCATTCTTCTTTTTATCCTTTTTTATTTTTATCTTTCTTCTACCCATTTCTCTCCTTTTACTTCTTGTCATCTCTTATAATTTGCCACTGTTATAAATTTATCCTTTCAATTTTTTTTCCTTCTTCTTTGGTTGGAAATTCAACCCCCCCCCCCCCCCCCCCCCTACAAACATGGATCCGCCATCACTGCAGCCTTGATATCATTAGACATTAGAGCGGAAGGATCAAGAATAGTGAATAGAATAGAATAATCATAATTATTATAATAATAAGAATATTCGGTTATGAAAAACAAACAAAAATACCGTATCGATAGTACAAAGCAGCCCAGAGGGTTGTAGTTCGATATCCCATCCAGTGAAATAGTCGATGTGAGTTACGATACCGGATGGAAGTATCGATAGATCGATACTGTCTTGCTTATCAACACACCGTTTCTGTATCATTCTAATGACAGAACAGAACAGCTGATAACGTGGTATCGATGGTATCTAGTATCGATATTAACAATTATCAAAACTCCGAGTATTTTACTGGTTGGGATATCGAACTGCAGCCCAGAGGGTCAGATTCCAGTTTTTAACTGTTTATAGGTTAAGTTTATTAACTCAGCTCATTTTCTGTTGGCTATGACATCCATTGAACTCACAATCATTTTATTGGAATGATCTGTAAATTATTCTGCATATTTTTTCATGACTGTTGAGTATCCACTTTACATCATGACAACTGAATATAATTTGGATCAGTTAAATGATATCGGTTCTGATGTAAACTTGTCTGAGGTAAGCATGTTTCAGAGCATTATTTGTTTATTTTGCTGTAGCTGGAAAGCAACTGTTTCAGAGAAGTTCTCAAATTCAGTTTTTTTTTAATATTATAGAATATAGACGGGTAAAGGACGACGTGTACTGAACATAGAAAATATCAAATCAGCAGAATCTGCAATCTTAATTACAGATTTATATGGAGTACCAGCACAATATAATTATTTCACATTCCGGTACGCAAAATCTGCTATCCATAGGGCCTACAGATTTCAATCTGGTAGCCTTCACTTTTTTTAGGAAATTATATAAAATCAGTATAATATATACGGTACAGTAGTTTGTATAGCCTAATCAATCTAGCTTATGAACAATAAGTGGCTTTTTCCATCACCATTATTTGTGGGCTGTAGAAGTGGCTCAACAGTTAATTCAATTCAATTTTTTTATTGCAAGAAAATAGTAAATAACAATTATAGCAATAAACGTTAGATTTCATTTTAAAAAACACATCACAATCGTCACCTTACAAATAAAATAACAGTACACTACATCAAAAATACATTGTCACAAACATTCATAATTATGAGCAAAAAGATATATGAATACTACTAAGTTACATCAGTTCATCAAAAAGCAATACCTTTCAGTAAACATTTTGAAATAATTTTGGAAAAATTTTGGTGGTATGATTATTGAAACGCATGTCTTTGCTCCTGTGGTCACGAATTCGATTCTCGTTAAGCCTTAGATACTTTGTGTAATCGTTCACCTCATTGCCTAAGTAAAAATACCACTCTTACACATTGTGAATGTGTCTATCGAACAGGCAGCCTTCCCGCAAAAACATGAAAATAGCTCAAATTCAAAGCAAGTTACCAAAATGATCCAAAAAATTTCAGACCCATAGCTAACCTACCAATAACATCAAATATAATAGAACGGGTAATATATGACCAAATAATATTTTATTTGGAGACGAACAAGATGCTATCAGGGCGCTAGCACGGATTTAGAAGAGGCCTCAGTACGCCACAGCAGTAGCTGAACTCTGTAATAAAATCACTAATATATGGGAGGAGCGGAAAATAGCTTCAGGATTATTTATTTACCTTCAGAAAGATTTCGACTCTTTGGATTGGAACATTCTAAAAAATAAATTGGAAAGACTGAAAATCCAGGAAAGAGCGCTGAAATGGATTGAGGATTGCCTCACTGACAGGAAACAATAATGTAGAGATAGATTACAATACACAAAGTACAATTGCCAGTTATAAATCCTCACTCAGATCAGTGGACAAAGGTGTGCCCCAAGGTTCAATACTGGGACCACTACTATTTCTAGTATATATTATATAGCCTAAATGTCTTCCCAAAGGAACTACAAGCTGGCAAAAGATGTATCCTGTTCGCCGACGACACCACCATCCTGACTTCAGCCGGAAAAAAAAAATATAAAAAAGGATGACATTGTGAATCCGACTCTGGAGGAAGCTACATTCATATGCAACAAATTAGAGTTGAAATAAATAAGAAGAAAACTGTCCATATAAAATTCGCACCAACAAATCACAATCATGAGGAAAGCATGACCGAGGGCAGCGTACCATCAGTGGTCCACACAAGTTTTCTGGGTGTCATTATAGACAAAAACCTGAGCTGGCAGCAACATACATACAGACTATCTCTATAAAAAACTATCATCAGCAGTGTATGCAATTCGAAGGATTCGAAATATAGCAGACAAAAAACGCCGCTTATTGCCTACCACTCGTTGTTTGCCTCACAACTGAGATACGGCATTGTAGCATGGGGGTCAACAGCAGTCAAATATGGAAAGGATACTACGAATTCAGAAAAGAGCAATACGAACTATATTAAAACAAAACATGCTCGAGCTCTGCAACCCCCTATTCATTCAAAATAAGATCCTAACTGTAATATCTCTATATATCCTTGATTCAATAATAATGGCAAAAACCAAAAATCAAACATTGAGATGTGACCAGCATACTTACTATACAATAAAAAACAGAGACATTGACCTCCCACAACATAAACTTGAAAAATTTTAAAACTCCAATCTACTCGGGGCATATTTATTCAACCTGTTGCCCAAGAAACTCAAATCAAATGAAAACCTGAAAACGTTTATAAGCGACTTAAAGCAGTATCTCGCTACCATGCCGTTTTATACCTTGGCTGAATACGGTTCGTGGAGGAACATACATATGGACATAAAGATAAGGTAAGGCAGACATGCTAATCGACGCGCAACCCCATCGAAGGGAAGAGAATTCCCTAGTCTTCTGACTGTCGGGGAAGACAACTTAAGTAAAAGTAAGCACAAGTCTCAAAACTCATGTGGGCATCATCCGACTAAAAAAAGGCAACAATCACTGTTATTTGAATGAAATTAGGCACTGAATGAAAATGGATTAGTAGTGACATGCGACACTAAGTTGAAAACTACTTATTTTCAGTTCGAATTTCTATGTTAAAACTAAGAAAATATTTTATTCATTGTTGATTTCTTTACAATTAGTGAGTGTTAATTGGCTTTATTAATGCAAGTTTTAGTTTGAAATAGTACATTACGTTACTAGGCTGGAAAGAAACGTTTTGCCAGTCGAGCATATGATAGTTCTTGCACGAGGCGACAGCTGAGTGAAGAAACGTGAATATGTGGGAACCATATTCTTAAATCCGGTTATTGGATTGGCTGAAGGCATTATCATGTTTTATATAATATGAAATAATGTATTAGAAGATATACACTAATACTAGTAGTTCTGTGAACAGTAGACCTCACATCCAAGAATAAGGGTGCTTGTAAAGTAATTTACTCTACAATGAAAATTAATTTCGCAATTTATTTGTTTATTCAATGTTTCCAGGGATTTATTCAAATGTTGTATGCTCTTATTCATGCTGTACTTTTTTTGTATCGGTAGTAAACCGGCCGCCATATTGAATTTGAGAAAAATATATATACATCGCTGGGCCTAGGAATAAGGATCATCCATATGAAAAATCATAGCAATTGGTTTAGGTAGCCTATATGCAAAGTGCAAAGTCTTTTGCTGTTCAAAGACAGCGTAAATAACGCCGCTATAAGGGGCCTGCCATATGATTAAAAACTGTTGACTTCTATCAGCTGTTCCTCTAAGCTGTTTGGCCGGCAAGTTCAGTAGGTTAGGTCTATAAAATGGATTAATTAATAATAATTATTAGCTCCCCTATTAAAATTTGAAAAAAAAATATATACATCGCTAGGCCTAGGAATAAGGAACATCCATTTGAAAAATCATAGCAATTGGTCTAGGCGTTCGTCTGTAATCGTGAGACAGACAGAGAGACAGAGGAAATGCCGATCGTCTTAAAGGGTAGACCTCACTATCGTTCGGTCAATAAATTTTTTTAAGAATAAGAATAATATTTATTTCCCAATTAAACAAAAATACATCAATTTAAATAAAGATATTAACTAAGATTCTAGACTATTTAGTTACCCATATTTCGACCCAGCAAAGCATAGCTTGAGCGCCAGACCGACCAAGGAAACATAAAATAGTAAAAATCACTACAGCTACAATATAAGAAATAATAAAATAAGCATAAGTAAAAAATAAGGACAGATAATAAATACAAATAACACATATAAGATCAAGAAACTAGATTAAATTTGCTATTTTAAAGAAGATATTCTCTTTGACCGATTCTACAATTTTAAAAATAGATGATTTTTTATTATTGAATGATAATAGTTCAGTTGGTAAGATATTGAATAGTTTACAGCAAATATGATGTTTTTGGTGCCTGCAAATACTTTTATTCCAGTTAGGTATAAGTATGTTATTTGTTAACGGTCTTATATTGTAAGTAAATTGTCTTATTTTGAATACATCTCTATTGCAATTTATAAACAATATCAATTTTTTATGTACAACTGCCTTAAAGTTAAGACTTGAAGTTCCCTGAAAATGAGCCTACTGGAGTAGAGTCTAGGTCTGCCCAAAGCAGCTCTTATAATATGTTTCTGAATGATGAACAGCTTTTTCATAAGAGATTTCATTGCACCTCCCCAAACCTCAATACAATATTGAAGCAATACTGAATTACTTTTTTGTCAGTATAGTCACTCTAGAAGTCCAAAGATTGTTTCTCTCAATACCTGACTCTCGTGAAGCAATCTAGACTGTTGCTATACGATAAGTCTACACGGATGTAGCTTAAATCTCTTCCTCAACAAGAGCGCTCTATTGGATAAGCTCAAACAGCTATATTTAGATGAGCTTTGAATTTCCATATTCAAGTAGGCTGCTTCCACTACTAAAATCCAGTCCTCAGGAGTGGCCTTTGATTTTTCAATTATATTTTTTCTGAAAATTGGCCTCTCATTTTCCTGTTTTCTTAATGATAATCGTATGACTTTATTGATGGTGAGACCCTAGCAAGTTATACCTCATGTTTCTAAAAACATGGTGGACTTACAATTTTGGTGGCTTCCAAACCACCAGGTTAGTGATAATAAAGCAGATAATTGATAGTTACAACTGCCGGTTACCCATCTAAGCGTAGTCTTGTATTCTGTCTCGTTTTTAGTCATTCTGTTACATTTTCAGGTACCTCCTATTAATCAAAAACGTATGCTAGCCTTCATAAATGAGTTCCTTATAAATACCATTTCTCTCTTGAATGATTTCTACCAGAATTGCGAATCCAGGTTACAAAAGTTTGATCTCAAGATGCAGAAACTGGAAGCTGAACTTTGCATTCTAGAATCCAAGGTAAGCTCGCTACATATTTATGTAAATCTACTTGGTTCTTGATGAAAGAAATATATGTGACTGCTGTGATACTACTTTCAATCTGCCCGTCCAGAAAAAGGTGCAATTGTTTTCCTTTTTCAAATGCACATCAGATGCCTCAGATGCCTTCAAGCGATGGAACATCAGAACATGGTTCAGCATGTTTTCAAATGCTATAACATGCCACTCAATGGAGAGCCGGCTTGAACAGCGGTTTGCCATCGTGTATTATTTGTGTGGATTGGGGTGAATGCTATTGGTAACCTTTCGTGGGGTGGAAACGATGGCAAACCGCTGGGCCAGTATCATTATATGCAAAAATAGGTTTCATTTTCGCAGAAGTAACAGAATTTGTTCAGGTAAATCTCTACTAGGCGTACCAGCTGTTTGGCAGTTTCATACTCAATTTTTAGAAATCTTTTCGGGAGTGAATAATCATCAAGTATGTTTATTAGATGTATTTTTTAAATCAGTATGCTAGTACAGTATTCGCATTCCAATACTGTTGAACATCTAATTTGATCAGGTACAATTTGTTCAACTTTCGTAATGGAACTAGTTGGCTATTTAACGATTAGTCAGGCTCCCAATCAATCAGGCAATGATATTTCTATTGAAAGTGAAATCAGTTTTCTAGTTTTAACTTCTGAAACTATTCTAATTAATGAATGTTACATTTTATGTTACAGTTGAAATCCATTCCTGGTCTAGATGTTGACATTCCTAAACCGGTTGTTGCAGCTGAAACTCCTCAACCACAAACGGAGATAGTCGCTCCTAACGTCAACTTGGAAATTAATGTTATGAGTGAACCTTCAAACGTGAGTATAATTATAATTAGAAATATTTTCTTGCAGTAAATGAAACTGCTATAAATTCAAAGAGCTCTCAACCTATTCTAGAGAAATTATTTGAAACCCCAAAGCGCGTCTCTCAATCAAAAAATTACTTAGATGAAGGAATGTCTATAATCATTTCATTTCCAACTACATACCTATTGAAGAATAGCAATAATAATTTTAATTCCGACATTTAACATCTATTATAATACAAATAAGTTATGGGTACTTATATTCTAAATAAATGTGTAGATCTGGTATTCAACTTCACTTGTATGCCGATGATGAGACCAGAAACGTTTCCATCGCACTAAAACTTGTAATGTATTTTAAGTGCAAGTTTATGCATGTCCAACTAATTGATATTTGAAATTTCACGGATCAATTATTAGTTGATTATATTTTGAAATTTAATTTTTGTTATATTCAATCATTCCATTATTAATCATTTTTTGCATGTATCAAATAATTTTATTAGTTTGTCATTATTATTCCATTTTCAACATTGAATTATTGTATTTCCAGGATGTGGGCGATGAATCCGATACACCCGTAGAACCTCAATCCAAGTCTGCAAACCCTGAATTGGAAAAATACTACAGAATGCTTCGTTTTGGTGTGCCTATGGAAGCCGTCAAAGTGGAGATGCAAATTGATGGCTGTGATCCAAAACTGCTCGATGGCACTTAGTGCTATTGCTTTCCGTTTTAGTGTTGTAAAACATAGCCATTCTCGGGTGAGACTGTAATTATTGTATATAACGATCATGGGATTAATTGACTGTTTGTATATCCAATATTTATGCATCGGTAGTATTGAATGTTTTGATGTCAGTGATAGTAATAGAATATTCTGATCGCCTTATCTTTTGTAAAGTCTGTGATTTAATTAATTATTCAGTGATACAACAAAAATTGATTATGTTGTTTTAGAATAAAATCGTATTTACTGTAATTTGACTTTAAATGGCCTACCATTTATAATTTTTTGTAAGTGATGTATAGTTTTTCAGTTTTTCTTTATTTTATTCAAATTGGAAGGTATGAAATTTGTAGCATGAATTCATTTCTAACAAAACAGATCAACTTAATGAAATAAAGCTAATAAATTTTTCATCGTCTTTTAAGGCTCTAAAATTAAATTTTAAACATTGCAAGGTATTAGTATGTCTAAGGAGAAACGGATAAGTAACGGATTCAGTAACTTAAACGTATAAAACTCTTTGTTTCAGAAATTGAGGGTTTATTCTTTAATTAACAAAGTTTAAACTTGAATGCACTTGTTTTGTTTGAAATTAATAATTATTGCTACAAATTCCATCTTCCTCTGGCCTCCTCAAAAATTTTTCTGGGGAAAAACTGACAACTACAGTATTTTATACCTATAAAATGAGGTTTTGTCAACTAGCACAAAAACCACTAGAAAGACCTTTAGTAGTGTTTCACTCAATTTTTCAGCTCATTTTACAAAACCAACAAGCCAATTTGCAACCTAACAATGCTCTACGCTTTCAGAGTAATTAATTTTTAGAAAAATCTGAAACCTGGAATTCTTATTTTTGTAATGAAACGTTTTGGAACCCATTTTTCTATAAATTTTTCCATTTAAAACTGTTTAATCGTTGGCTTATAATACGCTTCTCATGAAACCTCATACGATTCTCGTGAATGAGAATAATTGATTAGATAAATTTCATTGTAAATCTGGAAGACCAAATTTATCTTATTATTTATCTGGCTCATCTCAACATCAAATTTAAATTATAAATTTGATTGGATACATTTAATTGTAAATCGGCAGATCAGACTTTTTATTATCTTATTATTTATCTAAAATGGCTATCTCGCTCATTACACATTATTGATACCCATTATTGTTTGTCGGAATGTTTGGTCTACAAATTCAGCCAAACAATAATTGATAAAAATAATCTTTAGTGCGTGATAGTAAGTAATCATACAAACATAATGCCCTGGAGAGAATAGAAACCAACTCAGATGAACTAACAGCCGCTGTCAAAGCGAACGTAGACGTTTCTGCTTATCAACCATATATATCATTATTGATGATGTGCTCTGCTGGAAGACTGATAACATGGTATTGTGTTCCACAATTATTAAATGCTCCATACTTGATATTTTTCTCACTCCCCTTTCGCTCTTCCATTCCAGCTTATTTTCCCTTATTCCAGCTTATTTGTGAACTAACAGCAGCATGAAGTTTATCTGTCCCATACTCTTCAATCTACTGATGTGTAAGTAGATTTCTTTTGAAGTTTATTTTTCCTAGATAATTTATTGTTACACAGCCGTATATATCAACTCCTTTAAAAAAACTGTGTTAGAATTATTCAACTAAATGACTATTAACCTTTTACTGTATCAAACTTCTAACCAAAACTTACCGGACGTCCAATCTTTTTGTGATAGAGCTCTTTTTTATGACAATCTAGTTCTAGATTCAGCTTATCACACGAGTCCAGAACTAGCCGAGTTTATACCATGAGCCTAATATAAGCCTAGATTACTCTCTGAGAGCGCTCTATTGCAATAGCTGAAGTGCCTCAGGGTACAATACTTGGTCCATTGCTTTTTTTGTTATATGTCAACCGCTTACCTAAAGAATTAATCAGTGATTAGAGCCCTCTTATTTGCAGACGATACATCACCTATTTTAGCAATTCCATTCTATAAAATTAGAAATAAGTGCCCATATAGGTGTGCAGTCCATTGTCCAATTCTTAAATCAGTTGACATTAACAATAAATAGTAAAAAATACCAATACCTTCAATTCAAAAACAAACATAATTCAAATGAAGCTATTAAACGTGTTTTTAAACGATAATCAACTAGACCAGGAAGAAAACATCACAATTATATGAGTTTTGTTGGATAGACGATTGAACTGGGCTCCATACATTGAGAAAATATGTTGTAAAATTTCATCTGGGGTATTTGTCCTGCGACAGCTTGCTAGGTTGAATGACAAAAAGTTACTTTTTACATCTTATCATGGGCTCTTACTGTCACATATTAGATAGCATTCTTAGTATGGGGTAATTCATCAAAACAAAACCTTGATAGGGTGTTTAAGATCCAAAAGAAAGCTGTTAGGTGTATGGAAAGAGTAAATAGATTAGATTCATGTAGGCCGTTGTTCAAGAGACTTGGTCTCCTAACTGTACCTTGCTTACATGTGTATGAAGCTACTTTATACAGGGTGGGGGAAATGTTTGGAAACGGCTTAATATTTCATATACAAAGGTGATTTTGCGGTAGGTATGATTGAGGATCCTACTCAAATTGAAAATACTATTTTACTGTGACTTTAAAAATCTGGTCCGCCATCTTGGAACCGCCATTTTGAATGTAACTTTTTTTTTTAAATAGGAAGGGGGTCATGCGATACATGATTTCAATACGGAATTTTAAGACAAAATGAATGCCGAAAACCGCACATCGATATGTCAACCCGTTTCGGAGATATTTACATTATTAATCGATACCATGAAAAGCAGAAATGAAATAAATAAGTACATTAAAATCTTACCTATCAAATTTTTTGTTAATAGTGTTTGCTAATAAACATTAAAACCCAATTATTTTAATAAATGTTCAAACTGTTTTCCTTCAGCTGTTTGAGAATGTGCTAATCTTAAATAATAGCCATCAAGCACATTTTGAATCATTTCGCGTGATGAACATCTGACTCTGGATATCATAATATCAACAATAATCATGATATCAACCTAAAATCATCTGTAATAATCCAACTGATTTAATGAATTCTTTTTCAATCATGAAGTAGTGAGTGTGTTTAAAGTCGTTCGCAATGGCATTTTTAAATGAAACCGAGAGAATAACTTTGTTAATGATGCGCGGCTATGGAGATAGAGTACGGTCTTACCAAGAAGTTTCTGATTTATTCAACGAAACATTTCCCAACAGAAATCCAATTAGTAAAAGTGTTGTTTTTAAGACAGTAAAGCGGTTTCAAGAAACGGGCAAAGTGACTGATCGTGCTCGCACTGGAAGAACAAATACTGCCACCAACAATGAAAAATCTTTAGAGGTAATGCAATCATTTGTTGAAGATCCGCATACATCAACTAGAAGCGTTGCCAAGGAACATGGTATGTCTACTCGTTCTGTCAGAAAAGTTCTTAAGGAATCTCATTTCCATCCGTTTAAGCTTCATGTATTACAAGAACTGAATGAGGATGATTTCGACCGCCGGGTAGAGTTTTGTGACATAATGATGAACAAGTATGACAATGATCCAAACTTCTTTAATAATGTAGTATTTTCGGATGAAGCTACGTTCATGCTTAACGGCAATGTAAATAAGCAAAACTATCGTTTCTGGACCGATGTCAACCCATACTGGATGAAGGAGGGTCATACACAGTATCCTGAAAAATTAAACGTATGGGCTGGTATGGTAAATGGTCACATTGTAGGACCATTTATTATCGAGAATAATTTAACAGGTGCCATTTACGAGAACATGTTAATAAATTTGATCGTTCCAGCCATCCAGAACATCAACGGACAAGAGTTACATAACTTGTGGTTTCAACAAGATGGGGCGCCCCCTCATTATGCATTAGGAGTGCGGGATATATTGAACCAAACATTTCCCCAACGCTGGATAGGTCGTAGAGGTGCAATAGAGTGGCCCGCTAGGTCACCTGACCTCTCTCCACTTGATTATTTCTTTTGGGGCTACATGAAAGACAATGTGTACAAAAAGAAACCAGCAACAATTAATGAACTGAAAGAATGTATAACTGAAGTGGCTATATATATATATAAGCATATGGTGTCACAGTGGTTTCAAAGACAAAGAAAAGTCAATAATTTAATGTGCAAATGTGCACACATGCACCCAAATATATATCCTCATAGAGGATTTGTCAGAATAAGAATAAAAAGAAACATAAATCTAACACATAAAATAAAAAGGTGGAATACAGTTGACCCATGATTCAGCATCATATGTTATTCAACCCTTGCAGCCACAGCATGGCCTCCTCATCTGCCAGGTGCAATCTAGGCAACCCTCCAGGGAGCCGATACAATGGACATGCAGAAACAATGTGTTCCATTGATTGGATCTCTCCACATTCACAATTGGGAGAGTCTGCAAATCCCCATAGATGCATGCTTTTATTGCATCTGCCTTGGCCAGCTCTGAACCTGTTCAGGTGCACCCACTGCTGTCGGGGCAGGTCAAAGCCTGGGACTCTACTGCTTGGGTTGGTCACAAGATCTTTGTTTCTCACTGCCTGAGAGTCCCATAAGTCAGACCATTTCTGCATTGTGCTGTCAGAGAACTCTGTTTGGTATGGGTAGAGCCAGACTGGCTTTCTTGATTTTAAACGCAATGCAGCTGGAGAGTCTGGTGTTAGGTCTTGATGTATTGGAAGTGTTGGCATCTCACCAATCTTCCTCATTTCTCTGCCAGCAATTTCCTCTCTCTTCAGCTGTGGGGGTGGTATGTTGCTGAGAACTGGTAGCCAACTGGTTTCGGTCTGCATCAGACATCCAGTGACCACACGCATTGCACTATTTAATGCTGTATCCACCAGATGTGTATGGCAGCTTCTCATCCAGACAGGGGCACCATACTCTGCAGTACTGTAGACAAGCGCCAAAGCAGCAGTTCTGAGTGTACTGGCACTACTACCCCAGGATGATCCAGCTAGCTTCTGCAACAAGTTCACCCTGGATGATATTTTCATTCTCACTTTGCACAAGTGCTCACGAAAAGTGAGAGTTCTGTCCAGGGTGATTCCCAAATAGGTTGGATGGGGACTTGCATGGATGACTGTGCCACAGAAATTTACTGTGGGAGCTGCTCTAGACTGCTTGTTATTCAGGTGAAATGCAGTTATGCTTGTTTTACTTGGGTTTGGTTTCAAGCCCCAGTACTGCAGGTAATTTGTTAAGGTATTGATGTCTCTTTGAAGGACTTCACCTGTTTCTTCAATGGTGCTTGCCTGTGTAGCCAGTGCAATATCATCTGCATACATAAACTTGCGGCCTTGGGTAGTTGGGATGTCTGATGTGTATATGTTAAACAGTACTGGAGATAGAACAGAGCCCTGTGGAACCCCATTGTTCAGGACTTTCTTCTTACTTATTCCATCTCCAAGGTGAACTCTGAAAGTCCTATTTGAAAGGATACAGTCAAACAGTTTAACCAGTTTGGCACACCTAAACATTTTCCCCAGTTTCAGCAGTAGGCCCGATTTCCAAACTGTGTCAAAAGCAGCAGTTAGGTCGATGAGTACAGCTGATGTTTTCAGTTTCTTTTGATAGCCTCTCTCAATATATGTGGTCAGAGCTAGCACCTGATCAGTACAACTCCTTTTTGGTCGGAACCCTGCCTGCTCAACTGGAAGGCATTCTTCTACAGTGGGAGCAATACGTGTCAAGATAATTTTCTCAAATAATTTGAAAAGTGTACATAGCAGTGCTATCGGTCTGTAATTTTTGGCATTATCAGGCAGTTTTCCTGGCTTAAGCAATGCAATAATTCTTGACTCCTTCCACTCAGGGGGGAGTTTGCATTCTTTAATCACCCTTGTGTAGAACTGTGAAAGCCACTTTACAGCTTTTTTGCCAAGGTGCGTTATAAACTCAGGGAGTATGCCATCTATGCCTGGTGCTTTGTTAGTTTGTACTATTGTGATAGCAGCAGCAACTTCACTCTCATGTACAGCCATTACAACATTCGATGGTTCCTTGCTCTGAGCCAACAGCTCTCTCAGTTGTCTCTTGACTTCTTGCTTGGCCTGTCTGCTGATTTGGGGTTTGCTATTGTCCTTGAGGGTCTTTGCTATACTATTTGGAGTGACTTTTGGCTTGAGTGGGATCTTTTTAGCTGCTGCTCCCAGGCAACGGATGAGGGACCAGGCCTTTCTGCTGGAATGTTTAAAATCCAGGTTTGCTGTAACCTCCCTCCAGCGCTCCAGCCGGCCAGTGTTCAGCTCACTAATAAGTTCATTTGCAGCTGCTTGATCACCAGTTTCCTCAACCCTCTTCAACAGATCCCTACATTTTTCAGACCAGCATGGGATATAGTTTCTGGTGTATCCCTTAGGAATGGCCTTTCTTGCAGATGCCAGGATAAGACCCACAAAACGATGGTAGTTGGAGACCTCAGGTCTTATTCGATTTACTGAAGTGGCTAACAGAATTCCACGCGAAATGATTCAAAATGTGCTTGATGGCTATTATTTAAGATTAGCACATTGTCAAACAGCTGAAGGAAAACAGTTTGAACATTTTTTAAAATAATTGGGTTTTAATGTTTATTAGCAAACACTATTAACAAAAAATTTGATAGGTAAGATTTTAATGTACTTATTTATTTCATTTCTGCTTTTCATGGTATCGATTAATAATGTAAATATCTCCGAAACGGGTTGACATATCGATGTGCGGTTTTCGGCATTCATTTTGTCTTAAAATTCCGTATTGAAATCATGTATCGCATGACCCCCTTCCTATTTAAAAAAAAAGTTACATTCAAAATGGCGGTTCCAAGATGGCGGACCAGATTTTTAAAGTCACAGTAAAATAGTATTTTCAATTTGAGTAGGATCCTCAATCATACCTACCGCAAAATCACCTTTGTATATGAAATATTAAGCCGTTTCCAAACATTTCCCCCACCCTGTATGTAAAAACGAATGATATTAAAACGACATTACCTCATTAGGTCCTACTAGAAACTTTCACTCTGCTATAATGAAATTTACAAGAAAAGTTACATACATTAATCGCAATTGAAATACTATTCTGTAACCTCCTGAATTCTCTCAACAAATGTTTGAGGATCTAGGAACTAGGCTCTAGGGTGATATCTGAGTGATTGGAACTATGTGTATTGTTACAGGTTCTATGTCTAAAATAACGCTGGCAACACTCACTCGCACTTTATTTACACAAATAATCACAACACTCACTGATCAGTAATGTCTTACAGAAAAATAATCAATTAAAAACAGATAACACGATTTTGTTCAATTAATAAAGATATTTCAATAAACTGTACAAAAATCAATCACAAAAAGTTAAAAGGCCGATCTAATATTAAATAATAACTGTACAATAAACTGTTCTTTAATATTCAAAAAGAAACGTCGATAAATAACAATTAACTTACTTAGCACTAGTCCGTAATACAATAAAAACTATTTAGTAGTTCACTGGTATGAATTAAATAGGAAAAAGAATTATCACTATAGGCACAGTCTAAGGTAATTAATTATCAGAGAACTGTCACAACTTGTTTATCACGACGAATTTCAAACAAGACCGAACTACTTTACAAAAGTCTCCCTCTATTTATATAATTTTCCATAATCAAGATATCTTTCGATTTTTTCTATCAACTTCTTCCGAACTCTAAAATAAACATCAAGGACCCTCGCAACTTCCACAATATTCGATAAGACTCCATTAATTTCTAATCAAACAACTAGAACATTCTACAAAGATCCAAGTAAACACCATAAAAGTGTCAAAAGCAGAGTTATTAATTGCTTAGAAGTAAACATTTACATAGCAGATAACACCAAGAACCACTGTTCTCTCTATTCTCACTACAATATGTAAAAAAATAGCGATATTAACCAAAATCTTGACATACACGATTATAATACAAGAAGATTATCACTTGGTGAGTCACTATAGTAGCTTATTCATACAAAAACATAGTTATATTGGTAGAAAACTCTACAACAAGCTACCGCCGTTTTTAAAGAGTCTTGAAAATATAGAAATATTTTTTAAAAATGAAAAAATATTTAGTTGATAAAGCTTTTTATAGTGTACAAGAGTTCCTTTCATATCAAAATTAAGCCTCACCTCAACTAATTGATATAGTAATTGAGGTAACTAGTGTATACGATAGTATAATTGTTAATCTGACTTGTCTTCTACTCCTTAACTGGAGTCTCCAAGAGGTAATCTAAAAAAAAGATCACCTTCAAAACTTTAATAATTTGCTACACTTGAAAAGGAATTCAATTGATCAAAGAATCGAACATTGGATATTTCTTCTCAAAAAGTAGGTATTTCTGTAACTTATAATAATATTATACGTTCCTTTATATCATATACGATATTCGATTTCCAAGTTGCAAATTGCTTTTGTGTTGATTTAATCGGTTTTCATATATACTTACAAAAAATCATTATTCTGAACCTCTTAATATGAATCAGCCTACATTGGAGCTGTAACACTAATGGTGGAAAACCGTGGAATTGATAAAAGAAGACGATTTCTCTATGTATGTCTGGATTTTCATGAGCAATTCACTATTCATATGATAGAAAATGGACAAAAATGGAAGGTGTATTTATGCTTCCATGGTTTTAAAAAATGCTTTTTCTATTAATTTATTTTCGTTTTTCTATTTATATTTTTTTCTGTTGTGTTTCTCTCAAGTACTTTTGTATGCATCGCAAATAAAAGGAATCATCAACAAAGAAAAAGAGAGAATTCTCAGAGATTATGACAAATACCAGCCTCCACCTTCTTCAAACACATCTGGCAGTGCCGACTTGAAAGTAACTTTTCGTCTTCTCCAACTTTTTCTGTCCATGGTAAGATTGTGTTTTAATCGAGTTATTTTTCCATATATTTTCTAAAAGAAAAACAGAAAAGTATTTCATTCTCATTAAAATATATGTTAAATATAAATAAAGTTTTTTTAAACAAACTATACAGTGGAGCTATAATAGTATATAGTATAAACTATAATAGTGGAGCTGATTGAATTTCGCTATAACTCATGATAAATTGATTAAGTTTTTGAATAGAGAGGAGAGGATACACATTCTCTCATTTTGTATCCAAAGATGAAATAAACTCTGCCTACTAGAAAGCTTTAAGTCACATTTTTCTGCAGTGGAAACAAATGTTAGTTCAATATTTTTTTATGTTTTCTCAATAATTCAAGTAAAGTTTGGCTCTTCAACTAGGGAATCAATAGTTAATATTGTCTTACGTAAATCCTCATCCTTCATTCTAATTTGCAATAGAAATCTCGGAGCTATCACTCTGCTATTGCTAAACATTGGAGGCGGGAAATTATTGAATTTTCTATCAAGAAAACATGCAAATATCTTCTCTTTTTTCGGAGGATGAAACTCCCTTGGTTCTGAGACCTGTGCGTGGGTAATGAGTTGAATGATAGTGATTGATGAGTTTCATATGCAGTTCAAGGTGGGCTGCGAACCACCGGGAAGTGATTTTACAGCAGAGAACAGTCTTTTTTGCTGGCCAATCCAATCGATCACCCGTACAAAGAGGGCCCAGGACCTCATAGCTAATCTGACTAAACAGATATCTGCCACGGCTCGCGGCTATCACTTCCCCCTTAGAAAAGTAGTTGCAAACCTTTATTGATGGATTGATAAAAAATAAGAATAAAGCGGAAATAGATGCTAACTTCTGCGATATTCTTTTAGTAACTATTTTTAAATATTCAATGAAAGCCACAAAGTTCTTTACTATTTCACAGTATTTAATGCATACTCATGAACAAGTTCTAGTTTTGTTACAAATATGAAGATAATGCAAATATACCTTGTGTATTTAATATCGCATTGCTGAAGATGCTGATCACATGCCAAAGATGTGCTTCTGAGGATAGTTCGTAATAGTACAAGAAATTTCTCTAAGATCACTTCACGAGTACATGATGTTTTTAAAATTTCCAGTGAACACTTATCTCCAGTAATATTGTATTATTTATTACCTCCAGGATCCTGAAGAAAAAGCATTGACCGTCACAGGAGTTTTCCATTTCGTAAGTAGCTCACTACAATTTATTTACTCAATAATACTGCAAAGTTGATGATCATTATCTTTGTAGACTGTTGCAATAGCCTTGTCAACTCGAAAATAATAAACTGAAAAAGGACATTTTTGGATTCGAATTAGGACATTGTCAGGTCCACCCTTTTACAAAATATGGGCAATGAAAAAATTATCATTCATACTTGGCTTTTCGTTGGCTCATTTATTAGAAGCTGTGTGACACAATTTTCCTAGAAGGTAGCATTATATTGTTTTAATTCATGAATTATTTATAAGATACTACTCCATTTTATTACTTATAAGGAATATTATGATGATCTTTCATAAAAATATTGCTTGGTCATACTAAATATTGTTACAAATGCAAAACAAGCAGTTGTTCACGCACTCATTCTACGTACATCGTTTCCATTCATAGACAAACGTGATTTGTAATCTGAATCTTCATCCTCCCGCTTTTCACATGTCTTCCTCACTCTTTCAATTTGTAATATCTGCATCTCTTGCACTCTCATGCTCAATTGAGCTTCTCGATAGTTCTAAAAACTTCCAGATCATGTTGTTGGAATGTCGACTATATTTAATGACCTTCCATGGATTTCTCAAAGCATCGAGTTGCTTCCAGTACTTGGAATGATGACTATATAAAAGGACCCCACGTGAACCAGTGAGTTAGTTTTACAAACCCGCGTGACAGATTGTGTTACAGATCTCGTGTGAGAGACAATCCAGTACCGTTGGAGTAAACAGCGTTCGATTCCAGTGTAACGTGCAGAGACAAGTGTTTACTATTTGTGCAGCTTACTAACAGTTTAAAGACTTTGTGTCAAGTGATATTATTTGGGACTGTCAAATAACGTATTGGACTCTTGTTTCTTTTATTATTGATTGGCCTGTAATTAATTATTTATTAATTCTTGTAAATAATCACTGAAAATGAGTATTAGCTTGTCATTTGCTGTTCTGTTTTCTTTATTAATTGAACTTGCAATTAGTGTGTGTAAATAGACTAATTTGTGTAAATAAAGTGCAAGTGTGAACTTTAGTGTTGCCAGCCTTATTTTAGCTTTAGAACCCGTAACAATATCAATATTGATTAGAATCAATCGTAAATATTCTGTTCTTTTTTTCAATTTTAAAAATCTTTTCAGACGTGGACGGACAAGAGGCTCGCTACAACAAAGAATATGTACATTTTCTCTATTAGTCTTGATGAGATATGGTCTGGAGTACCAAGCATTGCTTATAAGGCTGGGTAAGCTCTTCAATATCTAATGATTGCTAGTTTTCAATTTTTTATGATCATTTATGTTGAAGCTTTAACTTCAAAAACTCAAAGCTCTGATGGTTGGTCCGATACCGTCTATATTTAACAAGGTGTCTTAATTCTTGTCATTAAGGTTGAATCCAAAATAGGAGACTGATAAAATATCCCTAATATGATGGATAGAACTCTGATCCATCGTCAATAAAAGTATTATTATTTATTAATGCTTAAGAATTATTATTTTCAGGTCTAAAATCTTAGATTTGGGGTCAGGAGAGGAGAGAAGTGACAACTCGGCCGTTGTACTGAGTAGCGGCATTGTGATTGGTAAAATTGTGCTCAGTTTTCGGTCGGTGAAAGCTTGTCGAAGTGATCTGACAAATTGGCCCTATGACACTAAAATCTGCAATGTTCACTTCATTAGTCCAACAATGAACGGTGCGAGAGTACTGTACGATCCTGTCAATCATATGGCTACGGTCAGTGAAATGCATATAACTTATATTTTAGCTACAAAATTAAAGGAATAGGCCATACAAAAACTTTTTTATATAGATATGAGCATAATTTATCGATTAATATGAAACTTGTATTTAACAAAATCATATTCCCTTATCTATTAATAAATCTAGTTCATTAATACTGAAATCATCTCGGATGCATTCAACTAATGCATATAATTTTTTCGATATTATTTCTCAATATTTTATTCAATTTTTCTTTTTGATTTATCATCAGTTATCAGAACCGCATTTATCTATCTGAAAAGCTAGTGGTTTAGAGTTAATAATGCTCTTTTTTCATTTTCAGTATGGAATTGAAAATTTTGTTGAATTCAAGGGCTGGAAAATTGAGAAATTGTACTTCTCCCCTGAGGAGAATGGATCTCAAATTGTATTGAGATTATATTTGAAAAGGAATGGTGCAAAGCTTGAAAATTATTTTCATTTACCAGCCATTGGTGAGTGTCCATTCTCGATTCATCAACATTAATTTATTATTAAATTTTGGTCTTGCTTCAAATGATTCATTTTCTTACATCTGTTTTAACTTCTTGCCAATGACAATACAAACCGTTTTTAATTGCTAGTTTAAGTGTTTTCAAAGTTTCACCTGGTTCAAACTGTTGTAGGCCTAAGCTTTGAAGTAAATGAGATGCAATCAAATCTCAATATTAACTGGACAAGGATCAGTTGAAAAACTGATCGTTCTGAAACTTTGCAGTCCATAAAATAATTCTCATTATGAAACTAAAAACTAGCAGAATGTATTGCTTATCACTTTTATCCAATTAAAAGCTCATGTATTTTTCTAGTATAAAATTCTGGTCATTTTCATCATTTTTTGAGATTTCCATACCTGTATCAATTAATTTTGCTTTCCGCTTTTCAGTCAACCTTTTGGTATCGTTATCTCTTTTCTTCCTCGAGCCACAGTCAAAAGAGAGACTTCTTCTTCTTCTACTGGTTATTTTCATTCAATTGTATTTTCTCAAGTCAATGTCTCTTTTGGTCCCTAATTTCTTCTACAGCCATCGACCAACAATAGGTCAGTTTTTTAGTTCATGTTCAATGTAGTGTATTGAATTGAATTGATGTTTCTTTAACGAGCTTCCCACAGAAGACGAACTTGGTTCTATAAACTATATATATATATTAAGTATATATTAAACGTATTGACTCATATTAAGTTTCCTTTGTGTAGCTGCTAGCCCATAAAAATCATGTAGCATTGGTTTCATAAAGACCCATTCAAACTGAAATTTGTTCATAACAAACCAGGTTCGACCAAGCAAGTTAGTCAATTCTATCGTGGTTTGCATGGCCTACTGCGGGCTAAGCATAGAGAACCCAACGCTAATAGATTATCTATATCTATTCTATATTAACCTAGCAGGGAACCGAAACCAGAGGAGTAGAACTCCCCTGTGTGCCAGCCATTCTTAAATAGCATGAAATTCATAAGCTACAAACTTAAAAGTGCTTGAAATCTGTGGAAAACGTATAAAACAAGCGAAGAAGAAAAAATATATTCACGTTTGCTAGAGAGAAAGAACTGGTGTTTGTCTATTCAATATCAGTTCTCCACTTCATTTCTCTATGAGAAGTATACCCATCTATTTAAAGGATAATTAAAAAATATTAACTTTAACAAAACAACAAAACTAATTAAAAAGCACAGACCCGTACAAGACTTTTTGTACATTCATATGGAGAAGGAAATTGAAAATTTTCTACGGCCATAAGTTTTAATGTGGCTGCAACCAGAAACCCAAACGAATGCAGTATTCGAAATCTTCCTCCTTTCATAGCAACATGTTTGGTGCTTCGGTTTCTATGGCTGCATTAACTTGTTATTTGGACTTGCTCTTTAATTAATTGTTTTTTGCCTTTAATTAGAAGAAGAAGAAGAAGAAGAAGAAGAGGATGAATACATTTTCCACCTTATTGGCAAGTGTTCGAGAATTCTCAGATCACAAATTCGGTACAGTTTCGATAAATTGATCGCAATGAAACATTACTGGCTATGATGCTCTTCTTCTTCTGTGGTCCTGCTCTATCACTATGCTTAGGAGATGAAGTGCTTATTCTACGGCTGACAGTTTATTCTACCACTAATGAACTCAGCGATGCTAACTGTAGCCTTCGAAACTGTAGAACGAGACATGTTGCTATGAGTGAGGGAAGAAATCGAATTCTGTTGGGCTTCTGGTTGCTGTCACATTATACATTTATGAAAATTTTTGAAAAATTATAAAAATTTTAAATTACTTCTTTCATATGAATAGTCCAAAAAGTGTTCTAAGTATGCTTTATTACTAGAGAGAAGTTTACAAGAAGTTTAATAAAGTATTTACGGTAACACAAAATACAGCCAGAGTAGTGTATTTCGCCACATTTTACTGTCATATATAGTTTATGGAATTGAGCTTTGGGGTGGAACATCAAAAGAAAATATCCAGAGAGTATTTATCCTCCAAAAAAAGCTATCAGATTTATTGAAAAACTCAAACACCACTACCCTAGCAGAGAGGCATTTAGAATGCTCTCCTTACTGACTGTACGCTCCATTTACATACTCAGGGTCATAATGCATTCAGTTCAAAATAGATGAGTGAACCTCAGATTTAGTGCCGATGTCCACTCATATAACACAAGACGAAGAGATCATTTTTCCATTCAGCCTCATAGGCGAAAACTGTTTGAAAGGAAGCCTATGCAGGATGCAAATTTTTTAATAAATTACCAGTCTCCTTGAAATTATCATTCACCAATAATAAAAAGACAACATTCAAATTTGAACATTTCAATTTTATTTGTAAATAAGGCATATTATTCTGATGATGAGTTCATGAGCAGCGACCAGCTATGAGTGGCCATTACCATTAGCTTGGTTCTATAAACTAAAAAATGTTGATGACTATTCCTAATATCAATTATTATTCATCTATAGAGGAGTCCGATCCCACTAGGCGTCAAATCTGCAAGAAAGTAGAAACCAATCTTATTTGATTATTTAAATTTTTTTTTTTTTTGACGAATACTATTGCTATCTAGTCTCAAGACTAATGAGCAAATTTGTTCTATCCTAACTTACTAGATCTAATTTAATACAGTGAAATTCTCATTAGAATTTCTAACTGCGTTTAAGAATAATTTATGTACACATGATAACTGCACTACAAGCTAGATTTCACTCAACATTGCTCTGCTTTTGAACTGAAACACTTGAAAAAAGCACTACACTAGTTCAAATGGTTTCCTCCTTTTGAGCCTCCGCACCAATCCTCCGTTGTCTAGCAGCTGGATTGCTTCGACGTTGTTGTGCTGGTGGAGCCGTGTTTCGTGGTTCTCTGCAAACCTCTGGATCTCTCTGGTTACCAGGTCGACTCCCAGGTCTCTGTGGAGGTCGTTATTCCTGACATACCAAGGTGCATTGACGATGTTTCTCAGCACCTTGTTCTGGAACCGCTGTATGATGTTGATGTTGGTTTGTTTGGTACACCCCCATAGTTGTATACCATACGTCCATACAGGTTTGAATATTTGCTTGTAAAGCAGAACTTTGTTGGGTATTGAAAGTGTAGAGTTCCTTCCAATTAGCCAGTAGTAAGTCTTATACTTCAAACCAAGTTCTTCTCTCTTCTTTTTAACATGCTCCTTCCAGCGAAGCTTAGCATCTAAAGTCATACCTAGATATTTTGCATTATTAGCATATGGTATGACTTTGTTATTTATATTTATTGGCAGGTAATCAATTCTCCTGTTAGTAAAATTTACGTGTACTGATTTAGCCTCATTGAGCTTCATCCGCCATTTTTTGGTCCAATCTTGAATTTTTGTGATAGATCTCTGTAATTTAGCGGTTGCTTCATGAGCATTGCTGTCTACTGCCAATATTGCCGTATCATCTGCAAATGTTGCTGTGGTGTTATCTTCAAGGCATGGAATATCACTAGTGAATAAAAGGTAGAGTACTGGCCCTAATACACTACCTTGAGGAACTCCTGCTTTAATCTCCTTCAGATCAGAATACGCATCTTCCTGTTTGACTCTAAAGTATCTTCCTGTCAAATAGGATTGCAATATATCTGTAAACTGGTGAGGAAGTTGTCTTTTCAATTTCTGAAGAAGCCCTTTATGCCATACTCTATCAAAAGCTTGCCCTATATCCAAAAAAGCAGCAGAGCAAACTTTTTTCTCTTCTAGACACTTCTCTATTATGTTGACTATTCTATGTACCTGGTCGATAGTAGAATGTTTTTCTCTAAAACCGAATTGATGATTTGGAATTAGGTGATTTCTTTCTATTATTGGCTTCAGTCTATTCAGTAATATCCTTTCGAACAGCTTAGACAACACAGGCAATAATGAGATTGGCCTATAGGATGATACTTCATGTGGCTGTTTCCCAGGCTTGAGTATCATTATTACTTCGGCTACTTTCCACATTCCTGGTACATACTTCAATCTGAAACAAGCATTCATAATGTGCGTCAGCTTGTTTAATGCATTTCTTGGCAAATGTTTCAAGACTAATCCTGTTATGAGATCAAATCCTGGAGTTTTTTTATTGTTGATATTTTTTATTTCCTTTTTAATTTCTTCCATCGTGACATGCCTGAGTTCTTGACTATACTGTATAATAATTTCTTCTACTTCTTCGTTTTCCTCTTCATCTTCATCGTGAGGCTGAAATACATTGACAAGATGGTCTGAAAATGTTTGTGCCTTTTCTCCATTATTTCGAGCCCATTGACCATTCTGTTTTCGGAGTGGAGCTGCTTGTTGAATAGGTTTCTTCATTTTCTTGGTTGCCTTCCAGAGGGAGTAGTCAGTGCTGCCTTCTCCTGTCAAGTTCCTTAAATAAGTACTGATTGATTCACTCTTGATAATCTGAATCTCTCTTCTGAGTTGCTGTGTGAGATTATTCAAAAGCGTTTTATCTTGAGGAGACCGTGATTGTTGCCATTTTCTCCTAGCCCTTCTTTTCTCTACTATCAGCTCTCTTATTTCTGTGGGGTAATTGTTTCCTACTGTTCTTCTTCTTATCTGAGGAGTATTCCACCAAGCTGCCTGCTGCACATCAATAACGAATTTCTCCAACTCCTCATCGACCTGCTCTTCGCTTCCTAGTGGCACATTCAACTCTATTTTTTCCTCCAGCATCTGCTTGAAGCCTTCCCAGTCTGTATGACTATTGACAAGTGTGAGGTACATACTTTGCTTTTGTAATACAGTATCACTCAACTTCAAAAGTATTGGTGAGTGGTCAGAGTTGAGATCAAAACTCTCTTCAATCTGAAGGTAGTTCACTGCTATATTTTTTATAAGGAAAAAATCTATGAGATCTGGAATCTTAGTTGTGTCAGTAGGCCAGTAAGTTGGCTTGCCAGTTGAAAGAACCTCGCATCTACTTTCATTTAATGCTTTATAGAGCTCTGTACCCTTGGGATTTGTCAAACGTGAACCCCAGTGCACATGCTTAGCATTAAAGTCTCCTCCAACAATAAATCTTGTTCCTAACATATTAAATAAATTCATAAATTCTTCTTTTCTTATGGAATACCTAGGTGGACAGTAGATAGCTGCAACTATGAACTGATAATTTATCGCTTGTACAGCTACACTTGTTAGTTGTATCCTTTCAGTTTCATATTTGACTTCTTCATGATGTTGTATATTATCTTTTATAATAATTGCACTTCCACCTCGTGCAACATTACTAGGGTGCATAGCGTGGTAAGTCTTATACCCTTTAAATCTTAAATAAGAATGTTTTGTGAAGTGTGTTTCAGAGATAAGGCAGATATCTATATTTTCTATGTTTAGAACTGCTTCCAACTCCTGTTGTCGCTGTAGCAGCCCATTTGCATTCCATTCTATTATATTCAAACTGTTCATTATTTAAGTTTCAACTGTCTGCTATTTTCTAGTTTCAAAAATCGTGTCTGAAGAGATGAAATGATTTTTTCTTGATTTTCCAGTTTTCTTAATATTAGCTGGAGAATTTCATTGATGCTTTCTTCTTCCTTTTCCTGCTGCCCTGAACTTGTGCTATTCTTATTAGAGACAACCTGTGCAAAAGATAATCTTTTAACTGGTTTCTCATTAATAACTGGTTTTTGAGAATATGTTGTGTTGTTTGATGACGTATTTCGGCTCAATACAGTTTTATTTGAGTTGGTTTTATTCTTTTGTGCTCCATTTCTTATTTTTTGCAATTCAATTGCGACTGTACACCCACGATAGCTTGCTGGATGTGCTTCTCCACAATGAATACATTTTGGCAAAGCATCACTAGGCTTTGCACAATCCTTTGTCGGATGTTTACCTGCACACTTCACACATCTCGGCTCCTTGTTGCAGTACTTCTGTGTGTGATTGTATGCCTGGCAGCGCTTACATTGGGGTATTAAGTTGGCCTTCTTTAATGCTTCAACTTCTACTTTGCACCCAAGTATACTTTTCATCTCATATACTTTTTTGATATCTTCTTCAGAGCTGAAAGACACCATGAACATGTCCAATGGCTCTTTGGTTTTCCACTTCAGCTTATTGACCACCTCAATGACCTTGTAGCCTCGCGTTTTTAAATCATCTAAGATGATTACTGGGCTACAAGAATGATGCAGCTTCTTAATCATCACTCTTATAGGCCTTGACTGTTTATTTTCATATGAATGCCAGTTGTAACCACCACTGACTAATTCTCTAGTAACGTCTCTATAGGTTTCTGGATCTATAGTGTTTAACTTGAACGTTTCTCGACTTAGAAGTTTTATTTTGAATTTTTCATCCGTTGACACTTTCTTCAATTGTTTTAGGAGAGAATCTAGATTTTTAATCCCATCTATGATAATTGGAGGTGGAGGCATTTCCTTAGTTTTCTTCTCAGTGTTGATTTCTTTTAGATTTCCCCTAGCTTGAATTCCGACTCCAGATTGTTTTTTAAGTTCAGGAGATGGAGAGTTAATAAGTTTTCTCTTCTTAGTAGAGCGTTTGTTTCGTACTCGGATCCATTCTGTTTCCTTCGCTAACTCCTCTTCATTAGTAGAGTAGGTTTCAGGAACTGGACTGTTGGTATTTTTTTCTAATACTTGAAATCTGGCTTCTAGATCTTCTATTTTCTTCAGAAGCTTAGCATTATTCTCTTCCAGCTTTTTACTTTTCTCATCTGACTCCTTCCAGGCGATGAACAGTTTATGCTCTGCTTGTGAGTTGAGTTTATTCGCCTTGATGTATCTGTCTGGCGAGCACTGAATTCCTGTATCCAATGGAGGGTTGGTGTCCATGGTCTCAGTTGATTCTTCCTCTTCCTCAAATTCCGGAACCAGGAATTTCGACGGTTTCAGAAGGTGTTGTTCCGACATTACAAAGTAATTTGGAACATACTGTTCTTTTTGGATAGCCCTCGTATTCACTCGCGCACGCGGAATCGCACACGCTAGCTATAGAACGGCCGACCGAAAGCAAGTAGCTTCGCTTGCATAAATACCGCGGTGACACCGGTTTACGCGTTGCAAAATTTGTTCTACTTAACTACTGTGAACAAACTGCTGACTCACTACTTCTACACTACACTAATCACTATACGTCTTTCCTCTACGAGTTCTGACACGATACTGATGATTATTTAAATGAATTGTTTTTTATTCTATAGTTGACTCGAACTCACCTGTCTTTGATATTAGTTATTTAGTGTATCATAAAAGATGGCTGGCTTAAATCTAGAATGTAATGGTCTCCATTTATGAAGTAGTCATAAGCATTTATAAGTAGTTATGAAGTAGTTCAATTTTCAGCCTACGCTTTGTTTATTATCATTGCGTAGTTTTTGATGTATTATAAATGACGATGTTCAACTGCACTGCATTTTATAAGTTTTGTGCTGTTTTGAATAAAAATATGATTGATTGATAGGTTTGTGATCAGAGCTCTTCGAATTTGGGGCATTCTTCTGTAATCACACGGTAGTATTTCTATTCAATTATATATATTTTTCC
Organism: Conomelus anceps; assembly: GCA_948455865.1. Lineage (NCBI taxonomy): Eukaryota > Metazoa > Arthropoda > Insecta > Hemiptera > Delphacidae > Conomelus > Conomelus anceps. The sequence continues at coordinate 77,001,514 of OX418216.1, read as the reverse complement.
AAAAATGTACAATTGGAAAGTTTTAATGTTTATGTTTTATGTACCATTTATATGTAGGCTACACATTTTGAACTTTAAGTCATTAGAAACTTATCTTCTCGATAGATCATGTTACCTATAGAACATGTTAGAATAGAATAGAATAGTTTATTTATTTTTCCTTGACGTGGCAAAGTTTAGACTGAAAAGTCTACTCTTCCACTTAACCACGTCCATGATTTACAATGAATGCATTTACAATGTTGTCACTGTTTTCCCCTACAATAGCCGTTTTTAACGTATGTTATATCTGCAATACGAAATATGAAAAGCATTTCTCCATTTCCATCAAGAGATTCAATAGATTTTTTTATTTCAGAGTATTTTATCGAAATGTCTACAATATTAATCTTAATTCAAATATTTCTGGTGATAATCTGTCGATCAATGGTAATAACCGAGTACAATCCATCGTTTCTATCAAAAATAGTCAGCATGGTTGTGATGAGTAGAGTTCTCCAAACCATATTTTTATTGGATGTTGAGCCAAAGGTAAGATAATTTCTTATAACTATTACTAATTTTTATTCGATATGTTCCAGAAGTCAAATTTATTTTATAATCGGCATTTACAATGTTGTCACTGTTTTCCCCTATAATAGCCGTTTTTTACGTATGTTAGCTTTTTGTGAGGCCCAAAGAGCACTTGTATTACTATATTTATGAGCACTTGAAATCAGGGGCAAATACAACCGGTGGGAGGGGGGGGGGAGGGATTTGGGGATGTATATCCCGCTCCCGAAATTCTCAACCGACACCACTAAAAAATTTGTGTCTGTTATGGGTATAAGGACGTTTTTAGGTGAACCAAATAATTGTGGTTTCACCCCTGCTTGAAATATAGATAAATAAAATATTTTTTCCATATACAAAAAGAGAATTGTTGAGGGGATTCTATTTTAGGTACAGGTCAGCCAGTCTTTCTCAGGACCCTAAGATGAGCAAAGCCCATGTCCAAATTACGCCTTATATTATTTATTTATGTTCGGCGTCAGATAATTATTTTGCATTTATCAGCCTCTAGCCTCTAACTTCAGCTTCAGCTGGACATTAGCTCCAGCCAATTCGTACAGGGCAAATTAATTGTATTTAATGCAATATTCCACTGTTAACCTAATGCCCAACACTCCCATAAAATGAATATGGTATTGATTTGTCTACTGCCCCTCAAATGCGAAGAGCCAAGAAAGGTTAGTGGCCATATTGGCTACTTCTTTTACAAAATACGAATTAATCGTGAACAGTTATTTAAAGTCTAATTTCTGTCTTGATCCTCGCTCAGGGGCATCAAAATTGTCAACATAAATAAAAAGTTATGTATCTCATATCTGTCATATTTTAAATAGAACCTTACAATCAAAAAGCCTAGTAAGCTGTTTCTCCACCACTCGGGTAGCAATCCTTTATTAGTGACTCACCTCAGTAAACATCTACTTTGTTTGAAATTCAATTGTAATTTGAATTGTTTGATTGTCACCGACCAACTATAACAACAAACAACTTACAAATTAGATTTTTAAGAGGTCTGATTACTTCAAACAAGCATCTGTTGAAGCGCATGAAAATATTTTTGTTCACAGGATGCTAATGAATTAATAGACGAGGAAGAGGAGGAGGATGAAAGTTGTCTAATTGCGACAAAACATACGACGAAAAAGCAGTGGAAATTAATATCCAGGGTTATTCATCAAGCCATATTTTATTTAACAGTTATATTTTCTGTGTATTTGGTTTGTATAGTAATTTGAAATAAATATTTTAAATCGATCCGTACCAGAAAAAGGTCTAGTAGGATGTTTCTCCACCACTCAGCTAGCAATCAGAACGTTTGATTTCTGCTTCAAATTTTATTCGATACAATTCAATTCGTGAATTTTTTTGCCATATTCGAAATGCTATCCACTAAACAATAGGCAAATTCGAATACATCGCCATAGTACATTACCATACTGTATCTCATCATTCATAAGTATATCTCTTTACTATTTTCTCTCACAAGAACAGTTAAGGTATTCGTGGTTGACAAAAATTAATGAGTAAGGCCGTTAATTGATGTTTTCTTTTTTTAATGTCGATAGGAACACTGCCATATTTTGTTATTAAAATATATCTATATAAAAAAATTAAATGACAGCCTACTGTAGTTCCTATTCCGATTTTAAGTTTACTTTCTTTCATATTTTACTATCTTCATTGGAAGATTTCTAAAAAAATACCGCAAAACACTCAAACCTCCAATTCCAGTATAAATTAAACTAGTGTGTCATTTCAATATCTGATTTTAATTTTGAGTAATTAAAAAAAAACATCAAAACTTTCTAGTAATTTATAGAGGAAGGTGATTCCCCTCTTCCCTCGTAAAACAGACGAGGCTTTCAACTGCAAGCACACCTATTTCTCAGATATTAATATGCGAATAACTTGATAATCTTGAAAATAAAAATTAAACCATTCACTGTAATAAACCATTCACTGAGAAACAGTGGAGTAGGCTCCAAGCAGGAGAAATAAGGTTCCTCAGGCCAATAAAGAGAAAGACCCAAAGAGACAGGATTAGGAATGATATAAGAAAAAATTAAATATGGTAAGCATGAGAGAAAAGGTTGATAGTATGAGACTGTGTTGGTTTGGTCACGTGAAGAGAATGGGAGAGGATCGACTACCAAGGAGAATGGAAGAGATGAGGATGGAAGCAAGAAGACTATGAGGAAGACGTAGGCGGAGATGGAGTGATGGAATTGTCGACATGGGGAGAGGAGGAGATTCAGATGGCAGCAGGTTGAAGAGGAGAGATAGTGGGAAGATCGAGGAAGATGGAGAGGAGTTGTTAACTCCCAGACCCGGCATTAGCTGGATTGGGACCAGGATATGTATGTATGTAATACGTTTTATTACATGGCTGTAAATAAATAGTATAATTCATAGCAATAGAAGAATCTACTTGCCTTGACTGTTTTGTTAATTCTGAGATTGCATTGTTTAAACAGTAATTTAAAAGGCTTGAATAAAATTTGTTAATGTAGTAGTACAATTAAATCATATTTATAAAGTTCAATGACCTACCGCTCATTAATTTTTGTAAGCTAATTATTCGATTATGAATTCTCTATATGAAATCTCTTGCTATAACTGAAGATAGACAGAACAACTTATTGAAGGGGGCTAACACAATTTGAATTATATATTATTCAATTCAATAGGTAACTCAATGTTTTTAAATAAAATCTTACATCATCAAAATAATTTATTGTTAATCGGAGCGACCAAATTCATTAGTTTGATCGTCAACACTCATTGGTTAGGGGTGTGCTTACTGCAAGAGATGTGCGTGTGCAATGTTAGCATCAAGTCAGCAAGCTAGGCTAGTCCAATTCATTGAAAAAGTAATGCACGTTATAGTAGGCAAACATTCAAGCACAATGCTTGAATACCCTGGAGATAATAGAAACCAAAAATCAAATGAACTTACAGCCTCTGTCAAAGCTAGTACATATGCTTTTACTTATCAATATTATGTCATTGCTGTGCTCTTCAGTACTGATAACAAGGTATTGGGTTCCACGATCATATAGGCTACTATTTTCTGTTTCACTCCCCTTTTGCTCCCATGTTCAAATTTATTATTTTTTCCAATTTCTACTTGATAGTGAGCTAACAGCAATATGAAGATTATCGGCTCCATACTCTTCCACCTACTACCAAGTAAGTACAAGTGGTTTTCTATTACAATTTCATCCTATCTTAATAATTTTCTAATAAATATCTATATGGAATAATTGCCCAAAATATAATAATTAATAAATTTCACTGAAGACATAATGATTAAGTTATTGGTGTATATGCATCTAAGCTACCATTTCCTTAGTATTTTAAAAATTGCCGTTTGAAGTAGGTGCACTAAACAACATTCATTATATTGCACAAGAAATTATGTTATAACATAAAGTCATTTTTAAAATGTTCTGTAAATGTTGTAGGTTTGAAAAATAAGAGGGTAGGCCTGTATTCCATATAGATAGCTTTTGGATTATAATGGATATTTTGGATTATTTTCACCATTCAATATCCAAAGTTCTAGGGAATGAATAAAAATATCAAACACGGGTTTTTATTGTTCTTCCAGTAAAAGATGTTACAATAACTAATTCAATAGAAAAACCAACATTAGCTATATCTCATCAGTTCATTCGACATTCTGGCTGTTTATTTATTTATTCACTCACATTACGAGCCACAATACAAATTAATTTCACAACTGTCAAAAATAAAATAAATCAATATTTTGAGAAATCAAAAATTTGAAAGAAGAGAAGAAATAATTGGAGAAATAGAAAAAAGCAGACAATATATAGATAACTTGATAGAAAGAAAACCCCTTAATTAGGTTAAAGTTAAACTTTGAAATAAAAGTTTTTGTCTACTTTGACAACTTTCATTTTCTCCCTGTATGAAATAATTATGTAATTATTTATGTCATTATTCTGAACCTTTAATGTCAGTCAGTCAATTTTATAGCTACACTCTAGTGGAAAATCTTAACTGCTTTAAAAAAATGCAGTTGTCGCTTATTTCACTTTCCTTAGTTTAGGGATGAACTTTCTATACTGTAGAAAATGAACAACAAAAATGGCGATTCTGTTGTGTTCATGTCTCTACATTTCAATACGATCCATATTTTTTGTTTCTCTGTTTATCTCTTATTCTGTTTCTCTTTTTCTATTTACCATTCCGCCATGCTGCTCTCAAGTTCTATGGTGTGCATCACAAGGAAGTGGATTCATTAAAAATGGAAAAGAATTTCTGCGAGATTATGACAAATACCAACCTCCACCTCCAACAAACTCATCTGGGAGCACAGCTGTTAAAGTGACGATTCGTCTTTTTCGTCTATCTCTGTCCTTGGTAAGATGAGTTTTTTGATTAAGCGAAATAATATTTCTAGTACAAATCTGTACAAATATTTAATCTACAAAATCATCAGTTATTATAGAGTCAGTAAAAGATTGATTTTTTTTTTTGATTTGAAGTAAACAATTTTGGCTAAGTTCGTTTTACTATATAGAATAAATATAACTAAGTTACTAATTATTATTTGTTACTACTAATTTTATATTATTAACTACTAATTGCTCTATTTACTAATAGAATAAATATTTATTCTTGAGAGAAGATAGGTAGTTTATTGCTGGAATAAGTTTAAAAAACCTAGTAAGATATTCCTTAAGAAGAAAAACAAATGTTTGTATAATTTACTTATAATATTCTCGATCACCATATACAATACCTTTACCGGCTAATCAATGATTGATAATGATTCTTTCTTTTTGATATTCTGAGCAAGTAATGAAAACACCAGTTGCCGAGTCTGTTATGGTTTTGTGACAAACTGAAATATACTCAAATCCCTTCCAAATAGGTCTATATTTTTTTAGAATTCAAACATGATGACTAAAATTCACATAGTGCTTACAAGTTAATATTATTGTCTATTCTAAAATATTTAGAATAAATATTTATTTAATTCATTCAGACTACCATATCTAGTTTCCCCAACTTTTTTCTTGATGTTTTTAATAACAGTAATAATATTATTACTGGAGAATATAAAAATTTTATGAGTTTGTTGTAACCTCGGTCGTATGTGTGAATGAGTTGAGGCCGGGCTCTAATAAACAGCAATTATTGAACTATGTAGTGCGCGTTTGGAGCTGGCGATTGAAAAAGATCGCTGTTCAAAAACCATTGCTCTTTGATAGTTGGTTCATCATCATTCTCACTGACACCTCGCCTATTATCACAATGAATTGGTCACATGTGCTACAATTAATTCAGATTTTGAGTGAACCGAATTGAGTTTCATTTCACTTTTATTGTTTCCAGGATTATAAATCACTGACCTTCTCTGGCGATTTTAATTTCGTAAGTAGTTTACTACTATATTTATCTATATTATCGCCTAATATTTACTGATTATTAGTTTTTAGAAATGTGTTAGCTATCCTACTCTATTGTTTTCCTTTGACTGTTTTACCTGTAGCCACTGTTTTTCTTGTTTTTTATAACTGTTCTGTTATAATCATTTGACAGAAGGTTCATGTAAGTTATTTAGCAACTTCATGAAGACAATCAGCTATTCTCATGGATTATTGTATAGTCAGCAATATCATAGTAGATCTTCTAATCTATTGTATTTTTCATTAGTTATGATCCAGCTAGCATTACGGCTGTTTCTCTCTTGAACACTCTTATTTCTGTTATAATGTATTAAATAAAAATAAATTCAATTTTTAAAATGTTACACTTCAACTTGTATTTATAAATATAATATAATTTGGAATATGCCGTGTTTGATATTAATATTGTCCATAATTTAAATTGGTTGACAGTTGTTCTAAACATATGGTCTTCAGGGACTTGTGAGGACCCGATTTGAAGTCGATTTAGGGCCCTGGACGCTTTCTTCGGGGAGGCTCCCGCATGTTTACTAATGTTACAGTAAACATTATTCGCTTAACTTTTTTTCCGACTTTGAAGTAATAGTATTTGTTATTATCTACAATTGAGGAGGTCTATGTAAAAAGGGCGTAAGCCGGTATACGCCCTTTTTGCAGAGATAATGTTTTCTGATTCCTTGTTTTTTTCTATATCTCTATGAAATTTCATGTTCGTATCTCTTTGTTTGACATAGTGATGTCACTTAAAATCAGCTGTTGTCTACCAGAAAAGATTATGCTAGTAGCTAAAAGATTGTGCTAGTACTGAGTAAGTTATAATATTATTGTGAGGTTATATTATTAATATTTTGGTGCCGTGCTGTTGGAAGGTGAGTGATTTGGATGAAGAACGTGTTAATGAGGAAAGATATTTCAAAACTTCCAAGAAAAAAAGGAAAAATCAATCTTCAAGTGATTGCGAAAATAATAAGAAAGGTTGCTATTCCGGTGAATTGTTCACTTCAACAAGAGGCAAGATGCCTAGTAAGAACTTTACTTTGGTATTGAACTGTTGTAAACAAACTTGTGGACTTAAAGTAAGTGTAAATGACCAAGAGAATTTGTTTAATACATTCTATAGTTGTAATAAAGAACAGCAAGACACACTATACTTGCTGGATGTCTTGCTGCTAAAAGTTCTTCAACTCACTGTGTAGGTGGGGAAAAACGCCGAGACATACAGTGGAAGTATTCAGTGAAGTGTAGTGGAACTCCTACTACTGTTTGTCAGAAATTTTTATGTGATATGTATCAAATATCTGAAAAACGCCTTCGTGTCATCCAAGGAAAGGTAATTTCTGGCAGTACTTTTAATGAAAAAAGAGGATCCCATTCCAATCGGGCAAACAAAATTGATGAGGAAGTGTGGGATTTAGCAAGAGAGCACCTCACCTTATTTCCCAGTCAACATTCACACTATGCTAGAGACAAAACATCAAAGCAATATTTTGAAAACCCCAACTTAAGCCCCAAAAAACTTTATGACTTGTTCTTAAAATTCTATAAGAATAGAAAAGGTAATAATTTAAAACTTAGTTATAAAACATATCATAAATTTTTCTTGCACAAAACCAATTATGCCTTCAGATTGCCTCGCACGGATATGTGTGATTATTGCTCCGAAAGCCAAGTAAAACTGAAAAGTGATCCTGCACATGAATGTAAAGTGAAATTAGAAGTTCATCAGAGGAAGTACAGAGCCTTCAAAGACGAACTTTTACAAAAATGTAAGGATGAAGACAGTCATATTATTGTATTGGAGTTTGATTATGCCCAAAACCTCCCCCTCCCAAAGACCAATGAGACAGCTCAGTTTTATAAACGTTTGATGTGAGTGTACTTGTTTAATGTGCATTGCCACAATGATGGAAGTAGTGCTCTATATTATTATCTTGAAACAGAATCAAGAAAAAATTCAGATACTGTATGTTCATTTGTTTATGATTTTCTTGTGTCAAAAATTGAAGCTGGTATGCAGTATAAGGAAATTTACCTAATTTCTGATAGCACGGGGAGCCAGAACAAGAATAAACTGGTAACAACTTTCTGTAGTTGGTTAGCAATGAAGCTTGGTTCGACTGTCACTCACTTATTCCCTGTAATAGGTCACAGTTTTGGTCAGTGTGACCGAAACTTTGGTGTGTGTGGTATGAAAATTAAGGTCCAAGAAAAAGTACATAACTTGGAAACATATCTCAACATTCTATCCACAGCAAGAAAATATCCCAGTCCATTCATTCTCAAGAATGGTTCACCTGTCATTCGAAAATGGTCAGAAGGCTTTAAAAGTTTAATGGAGAAAAAAATTACAGCTAAAAAGAATCCCTTTAAAATTCAGTCCTATTGTAGACTTCAATATCCCTCATCAGGAGGTGTTTTAGCTTCTAGATCATACCATGGAGCTTATGAACCATTCTTTTACTTATAAAAAAAGCAAGTGGAAACCAATCTCTATGAAACACTTCCTCAGGCTGACAAAGTTAACTTAAAGCAAGCAAAACAAGCAGATGTTAGGAGTTTATTCAGATTTTTGGATTCCGCTGATATTGATTGGTATGAAGAAGTTTTTAAAAACTGTAATTCAGCTGAACTTTTAACAGAGGAAGAGGAAAACCAAGCTTTACTCTGCTAATCAAGCCGTCAATCAATGAGAGAATAATAATTTTGTAATAGTTTATTCTATTGCTTTTTTCATTTTATAATAATAAAGTACCATTGGTATAACATTGTATTTCTTAATTTCTTTTTCCGTTCAATTATTACAACATACTACAAACCAAATATTACACAATACTGCATAAAATCATATCAGATGAAAAGTGTCTATGTGAAAAGGGCGTATGAAAAGCCATGTCTTTGTAAAAAGGGCATTTGAAAAAAATGGCGGCTAGCCATCTCTAGAAGAAGGGCGTATGTAAGGGTTTTTTCAATCAGATGTTATTAAATGTTTTCAAGATGGATAATCATTCATTTCAGGATCAAATATATCAGCATAAACTCAACTTCATTTCATTATATGGAAGTCAAAGTCATATCAGTTACGGGTTAAAAGTTGAATGTAGGTAAAGTTTTGCAAGCTCCATATCTCAATGAAAGGTTTATGGTTATCCGCCCTTTTTACATAGACCTCCTCAATTTTAGTTCATGACAAGTAATTTCTAGTAGTGGTAATGTCACGTCTTGCTACTTTGGTAATAATAATAATAATCGATTGAAACCACTCCATTTTTCAAATTCTGTAGATATTTTCAGGTGTGGTCGGACAAGAGACTTCTTTCAACAATGGATATTTTTTATTATAGTCGTGATGAGATATGGTCAGGAGTGCCAAGTATTGCTTACATGGCTGGGTAAGTTGTACAATACTCTTTTACAGTGTACTATAGTAAAGTTTATTTATTTCTATGTTTTTATTTTGCAATCGAGTAGACAAGTGGAGCAGACTAATTAATAGAACTATTATTTATACAACAGCTACTACGCATCTTTTTATTACTATCATGCAGCTTTTGTTAATAAATTAAGGGGGAGTATCAGCTTTGAGCACGGTATCCGGCCAATCTTGATGTTGAGTCACAAATGCTCAAGACTGCGCTTGAATGCGTGGCCCGCAGCTATGATTTGAAGTTATCTGCATCATTATCGCGCAATTAAACGGACTACACGTATAGTGTAGAATGATTCTACAAATTCCCAATTCATACAAAATTTATACTCATGAAAATACTGCGCTTTTTCAAAATTGATTTAATGATTAATTTTGTAGAAGAAAAATATTTTTTCAAGCTAGTTTGAAGTAACAGAATTCATTATACAGAAACAGAATTTATTAAGTTCGAATTCCTTTAAGTGCTATTAATTTATATTGAAGACTTCCACAATGGCGGATATTGACAACAGCTTTGAATAGCTGATGGAGATCGATGAATGCTACTGTACTAAAATATTAGTCACCACCGTGGATTGAACCACGAAACTCCCAATTGCCGGTCGGGTGCCTCAACCACTGCTGTACATAAGGGTCACTATAGTCTAATGATTAAGGTGCCCGACCGGCAATTGGGAGGTCCTTGGTTCGATCCACGGTGGTGACTGATATTTTTGTACAGTAGCATTCATCGATTTCCATCAGCTATTCAATGCTGTTGTCAATATCCGCCATTGCGGAAGACTTCAGTATAAATTAATAGCCCTTAAAGGAATTCGAACTTAGTAAATTCTGTTTCTGTATACTGTATTCTGTTTCAGTTACTTCAAACTAACTTAAAAAAATATTTTTCTCATACAAAATTAATCATTAAAACAATTTTGAAAAAGTCCAGAATTTTTAAAAGAATGACTTTTGTATGAATTGGGCATTTGTAGAATATCATACTACACTACACGTGTCGTCCATTTAAGTGCGCGATAATGAAGTAGATAACTTGAAGTCATAGCTATGGGCTACCCATTTAAGCGCAGTCTTGAGCATTTGTGACTCAACATCAAGATTGGCCGGATATTGGGGCTCAAAGCTGATAATCCCCCTTTTACATTATTAACAAAAGCTGCATAATAGTAATAAAAAGATGCGTAATATCTGTTGTATAAATAATAGTTCTTTTAATTAGTCTGCTCCAATTGGCTACTCGATTGCAATATCTCGTTATCAGTGACTATCATCCTGCCCGAAAACATGTTATCGCTCAAATAAGAAATATAAATTTCAATTTATTATTTTTTAACAGTTCTGCATGTCATACAATTGAATTTAACTACTATTCTACTCGCAGTTCGTCATGGATCGACAAAAACAAATACTGGAATCTGTGATGTTTTCCATGACGAAATACTTAATGAACAATTTAATCTGTGATGTTTTCCATGACGAAATACTTAATGAACAATCTAATATTAAAACTGACACTGTATTTCACTTTTAAATAATGTTTTACTCACATATATTGGAGATGCTTGAGGAATGCATTTCACTTCTGAAAAGAAGCTTCGTCAGCCTGCCGCCAGGGGTCATGCTCTGTTTGGGTTAGGATGAGCGGCCATTATGTATTTGAAAATTGCGTTTGATTTGAATTGTGTTTGGTCGTTGAGTAAGTTTGTTCTATCTTGTTTATGGTGTTTGAATATTTCATATTGTTCCAGTGTATTTAGTTTGTGGCTTTTTTGGAATGTGTGTAGAATTTCCAAGTCAGTTTGGATGTTATTGTGTGAGTGCCCAGTGTTGATTAAGTGATCTGCAAATGTTGAGTCAGAGTTGGAATGTAGTGCTTTGATGTGCTCTTTATATCTTATGTTGAATGATCTGCCTGTTTGTCCTATGTAGTACTTGGGGCATGTGTTGCATTTAAGCTTATATATGCCTGGTTTGTTGAATTTGTGAATTGTGCTGTTTGTTAGGTGAGCTGGTTTTTGTTGGATCTGGTGTTTCAGGTTGTTTGTTGTTCTGAATGCTGTGTTAAATCCGGATTTTTGGAAGATGTAAGCTATTTTGTGTGATTTTTTGTTGAGATATGTGAGTGTGACAAATCTGTTTTGGTTTGCAGGTTTTGGATTTTTATTTTTCATTTTATTCATGATTTTTTCTACTAGATTGGTGTTGTATCCGTTTTGTTGTGCTAAATATTTGATTGTATTGATTTCTTCTTTGTGGTCAGCTTGTGATAGTGGAACATTAAGGAGTCTATGGATCATGGAGTTGAAAGCAGCAAGTTTGTGTTGATTTGGGTGGTTGGATGAGTTGTGAATGAGTGTGTCTGTGAGAGTTGGTTTTCTGTAGATTTTGAATTTGTGCATGTTATTTAGTTTTTTGATAGTGAGATCTAAGAAGTTCAAGGTGTAGTCTGTTTCATATTCTGCTGTGAATTGTAAGTTTTTATGGGTTTTGTTCAATTGTGTTAGGAGTTGTTCACACTGTCTTTGGTTTCCATTGTAAAGTACAATAATGTCATCAACGTAGCGGTGCCAGTAAATAATTTTGTTTGAGTGTTTGGTGTCTTTTAGTATTTTAGTATTCTCTATGTGCTGTAAAAATATTTCTGCTAGGATGCTGGAGATTGGGGATCCCATTGGTAGTCCTTCTGGTTGGGTGTAATACTTGTTATTGTGGGTGAAGTAGTTTTGTGATGTGATGATTTTTAATGTCTCAATTAGTTCTTTTGTGTGTTCAGGTGGGTTGTTTTGTGCTTTGAGTATGTTCTCTATTATGGAAATGGTTTCAGTTACAGGAATGTTTGTATACAGGTTTTTTATGTCAAATGATGCTAGTGTGGAATTATGTGGGATGTGTGTATTTTTTATTTTGTTTATGAGGTCTGTGCTGTTCTTTATATGAGATGGATGATTGATATTGATGAGTCTGCGTAGTTGAGTATCTATCTGTTTGGCTAATTTGTATCCTGGTGCTTTTCTGTAATTTATGATGGGTCTGATTGGTGTGCTTACTTTGTGTATTTTAGGTAGGGCTTGAAGAGTTGGTGCAGAAGGGTGAATTTGCTTCATATATCGTTTGTCTGTTTCATTAAAGAGGTGTTTTGTTTTATTTATAATGTTTTTAATTGTGCTCTGGAATTTGGGTGTTGGGTCTCTTTGAATTTGTTGGATGTTGTTGTTTTGTATGAATTCATCTACTTTTCTGTTCAAATCATCAGTGTGGATTATGACTGTGCTATTGCCTTTGTCTGATTTGGTGTAAGTTAGGTTGTGTAGTTCTGCTTTTTGTTGTAGTGATTGAGCTGTCTTGATTTCAGAGGTGTAGTTTTGTTGTATGTATTTCGGTGTTTTGATGATACAATTCACTCCTACAGAAAAGAATCTCCTCAACAAAGGACTAAAATATAACCTACCTTCCACACAAAAATTCAACACCATGGTGAGACAAGCTATAGACTCTGAAACCAATATTCAACAAACAATAGCAGAAGAACAAGATAACCTAAGACATGATGTTTTAAAAATCATCAAAACACCGAAATACATACAACAAAACTACACCTCTGAAATCAAGACAGCTCAATCACTACAACAAAAAGCAGAACTACACAACCTAACTTACACCAAATCAGACAAAGGCAATAGCACAGTCATAATCCACACTGATGATTTGAACAGAAAAGTAGATGAATTCATACAAAACAACAACATCCAACAAATTCAAAGAGACCCAACACCCAAATTCCAGAGCACAATTAAAAACATTATAAATAAAACAAAACACCTCTTTAATGAAACAGACAAACGATATATGAAGCAAATTCACCCTTCTGCACCAACTCTTCAAGCCCTACCTAAAATACACAAAGTAAGCACACCAATCAGACCCATCATAAATTACAGAAAAGCACCAGGATACAAATTAGCCAAACAGATAGATACTCAACTACGCAGACTCATCAATATCAATCATCCATCTCATATAAAGAACAGCACAGACCTCATAAACAAAATAAAAAATACACACATCCCACATAATTCCACACTAGCATCATTTGACATAAAAAACCTGTATACAAACATTCCTGTAACTGAAACCATTTCCATAATAGAGAACATACTCAAAGCACAAAACAACCCACCTGAACACACAAAAGAACTAATTGAGACATTAAAAATCATCACATCACAAAACTACTTCACCCACAATAACAAGTATTACACCCAACCAGAAGGACTACCAATGGGATCCCCAATCTCCAGCATCCTAGCAGAAATATTTTTACAGCACATAGAGAATACTAAAAGACACCAAACACTCAAACAAAATTATTTACTGGCACCGCTACGTTGATGACATTATTGTACTTTACAATGGAAACCAAAGACAGTGTGAACAACTCCTAACACAATTGAACAAAACCCATAAAAACTTACAATTCACAGCAGAATATGAAACAGACTACACCTTGAACTTCTTAGATCTCACTATCAAAAAACTAAATAACATGCACAAATTCAAAATCTACAGAAAACCAACTCTCACAGACACACTCATTCACAACTCATCCAACCACCCAAATCAACACAAACTTGCTGCTTTCAACTCCATGATCCATAGACTCCTTAATGTTCCACTATCACAAGCTGACCACAAAGAAGAAATCAATACAATCAAATATTTAGCACAACAAAACGGATACAACACCAATCTAGTAGAAAAAATCATGAATAAAATGAAAAATAAAAATCCAAAACCTGCAAACCAAAACAGATTTGTCACACTCACATATCTCAACAAAAAATCACACAAAATAGCTTACATCTTCCAAAAATCCGGATTTAACACAGCATTCAGAACAACAAACAACCTGAAACACCAGATCCAACAAAAACCAGCTCACCTAACAAACAGCACAATTCACAAATTCAACAAACCAGGCATATATAAGCTTAAATGCAACACATGCCCCAAGTACTACATAGGACAAACAGGCAGATCATTCAACATAAGATATAAAGAGCACATCAAAGCACTACATTCCAACTCTGACTCAACATTTGCAGATCACTTAATCAACACTGGGCACTCACACAATAACATCCAAACTGACTTGGAAATTCTACACACATTCCAAAAAAGCCACAAACTAAATACACTGGAACAATATGAAATATTCAAACACCATAAACAAGATAGAACAAACTTACTCAACGACCAAACACAATTCAAATCAAACGCAATTTTCAAATACATAATGGCCGCTCATCCTAACCCAAACAGAGCATGACCCCTGGCGGCAGGCTGACGAAGCTTCTTTTCAGAAGTGAAATGCATTCCTCAAGCATCTCCAATATATGTGAGTAAAACATTATTTAAAAGTGAAATACAGTGTCAGTTTTAATATTAGATTGAACAATTTAATATTAAAACTGACACTGTATTCCACTGGGCAGGCTGACGAAGCTTCTTTTCTGAAGTGAAATGCATCCCTCAAGCATCTCCAATATAATTGAGTAAAACAATATATCAAAGTGAAATACAGTGTCGGTTTTAATATTAGATTGACAAATACTGAGTTGAAAAACATTGTGGGATCATACATTAAGAGAATACACGAATAGTTGTGAGATCATTTCAGAGGCATTTGTTAATAACTGTTTTTTTCTTTCTTTAGAATATTCACAAGTCAGTCTCTACAGATTTAAAAGTGTGATTGCGTTGATTTGTGTAATTATGGCCTAATACAAATATGATATTTAAGATTCAAATAGGCTTATATAGCCTATCCCCTGTATGTTAAGATTAAAGGTGATCATAATGAAAAAATATTTCATCAGAAATCTTTAGTTAGAGCATCTTGCTTCAACCCATTATGGCTAACAATGTGCGATAGTGAACTATTATAAGAGTTTAAATTCCAAAAACTGAAAAATGCATGTTGTCATGAAGCTTAAAAATCACAATTTTCGAATTGGGTATCAACTGAACATTTATGGCGCATACCACTTGTAGGCTATTCAATTTAATGTATGTTTCTAGAGGACTGCTTAATATGTTAATATTTGCAGTTATCGTTTCGGTTTTAATGTGAATTATTTTCAGATCTAAAATACTAGAACTTGGATCAGGAACACCAGGTAGTAATTACTTTATTCGTCATGGTAGCACTGTGTTTGGTGGAAGTACCCTCAGTTTCCAGTCGTTGAAAGCTTGTAGAAGTGATCTGACAAATTGGCCATATGACACTAAAATCTGCAATATTTATTTCATCAGCCCAGCAATTAATAGTGGAAGAGTAGGCCTAGTTTATGATCCTGCCAATTATATAGCTTCTAAGGTCAGTGTTACAGACGGTAACCTTTTTCTTACTTTTGCAAAGGGGTCCAAAAACTGTATAGCCTTCACTAGATGACTGAATATCTCCATTTCAAGCATGATTCTACATCTGCTGACTATCATTGACTGAATGTTAGGTGTTTGTTGACTAAAAATTGTACTAAAATAACAATTACATTTCTATAGCTGTAAATATGATTTTGTTCCGAGTAGTAAAACATGGCTGCTAACGAATGTATACGTGATACTGTTCATTTAATGATGCTATAATACTAATAATGCACATTTTTTAACCCGCATCTGTATATTCCAATATTTTAAACAATATAAAAAAAAATCCAACAAAATTGATTTATAAACTGAAGTAAATATCTATTGAAAAATCAAGTTACGGTATTAAATCGTTGAACTTCTTTGTCTAACATTTCAGTTGTTATTTTTCATTAGTATTCTAATTTCTAGCATAAGATGATATTGATGCATATAACTAATGTTTTTGCTGCTTCTTATTGTTTGAGTTATGTAGGCTACTTCTGATATGAATTTGAAAGTTCTCATTTTCATTAATAATTTTATAACTATAGAAATATAATAATTATAAGTGTTCTATAGTTTTTTTCAACCTTAAATTTGGATTTTCAATCAAGGATTATTGATCCGTTTATAAATTGAGTCAGATTACCAATCATTCAAACATATTGCTTGGTTGGAATTGGAATGAAATATTAGAATTTTAAAGTTAAACGTTGAAGAGTTTAGTAACGATTGGATCTAATCAAGTTAAAAACATTAAGGCCGCATATGTTTTTTTTTTAAACAAGTGTTTCTATAAGATTAATAGTTTTTCAATTTTTATTATTTCCAGGATGGTCATACAAATAAAAATTTAGTTAGATGTCATGGCTGGGACATTGAGAAACTCTTTTTTAACGCAGAGAAGAATGGATCTCAAATTGTACTAAGCATACATTTGAAAAGGAATGATGCAAAGCTTACAAATTATCTTTTTCAACAGATGGGTGAGTACCTAATATAGTATAGATTACCTGTATACATGATCAATTCATATAATTCTAATTCAATATCGTTTTGAATAGAATAATTTTATATTTTCATTCATGCAAGTACGAGAAATTTTTGCATAGAATGACAATAAAAACAAACTTTGTACAGAACAAAAAGATGTGGTACTTTCCATGAAGAAATACCAGTTTTTAGCTGGCAATGTATTTTTTGAAAGCAATGGACCTATAGAGAAGATTATTTTGGAAGTGAAAGGTGACTCAAAACACTAAGAGTTAGTTACAAAATGTCAACATATCAAATCTAAATTATTCACTCAAGAAATTTGTAGCTAATCAGTTGAAAAAATTAATTGTTTGAATTTTATCAGTCGATCATAAGTGCTATTAATTTTATAATATAATAAGTTCTTAACAGTTATTGATTTTCACCTATAAAAGTTGTTCACTACAATTACATTGTTTCATGCGTTGATATAAATTATGGATTATTTTAAGCTACCTTGAAACACCATCTAATAAAACACTTTTATATGACAATGGGGTGCAACTTTCCAGAAAGGACTGCAGTATTCCGAAATTAAAATGTTATATGCAACAAAGTGAACTTTATTGTTTCTTCCATTTTCTTGAAATCTTTAGTAACTTTGTTATAAATCATTATATGTCAAACATTGTTGGGTAAAATTTTTATGTAGTGTAAAAGCAGCTTGTAAACGGAACTTGTTATTACTCCTTTTAACTCAGCGGTTACATAGAAATTAGTTCCAGTCAGCTCTTGAAGGGTACGGTTAGCATTTGAGCTTTACATCATAGTTTGACTACTTGAATTATCCGTTTTTCAGTCATCCTATTGGTATCGTTGTCTTTTTTCTTCCTGGAGCCACAGTCAAAAGAACGATTCATTCTTCTTCTACTGGTAACTATCAGCCAAATCTATTGTACAATGACATTGACTTTGAATACTCCTCGTTACTACGGTTATCGTCCAACATTAGGTAAGTTTATTTTAAGCTTCAGTTGGATTATTTTTATTAGGAGAACTTGGTCTTTTCAATTCAATAGTAGCTCAATTCTTGGGCTACTAACCAAGTTCCCTTTGGCAACCTCTATTTATTTAATACATACATGAAAAAGCTCACAAACATAAACAGAAAGTCCATTAAGAGCCTTATTGACATTTTACTTTAGCACTATTCAAACAAAAGAAAAAGAATAAACAAAAATAAATGCATCACTTCATTAGATCAGAAAAACTAAAACAAAAAATAATAAGATTAGAAGAGACGATATATGAGGGAGGATGGAAGATTCATCAAGTAAGGTACAGTACGGTACTATAGAACTGAAAAATAAAAAAACAATGAAGAAAAATATGAAAAATGAGTTAGAAGAGCTCTACAAATCATGATCAATTGGTTCCATAGAGACTACGAATTAAACGTGTCCTTAACAAGCTTTGATGAAACAATATAGTTCGGTTTCTTATTTGTGTAGAATAAATTTAACTTAACTTGCCGAGCATGGTTTGTATACAGGAGAATTAGGTTCTCTCAAGCCATGCTAATTTCACTTACCTTCTGGAACAGTATTTTGAAATCACATAAGGAATGAAACTTAGTCTTCGTCTACAATCTGTTCATTGAAGCAATGAAATATGCATGTGCCTGAATTATTCAAAGTAAAAATTATTTATTTTTCTTAGAGTGATATTTGTTCTAATATTGAATTTTTTTCACTATTAATGCATTAAATATAAAAAATTTCCAGAATTTGTGTTTTTGTAGCCTACTCTTTATTTGTAGCATGTGGGTAACACCGCTGCGGAATTGAACTTCTTATGTAATTGCGTATTGCTTATGAATAGTAGAACTATCCATAGGGACTGAGTTGCTTATCACCACGATGATCTTCAATATAAAACATAACAGAGAATACAAATCTGCATGTGTCGAAATTATATTTAATAGATTTTTTTATTTCAGAATATTTTATCGAAATGTCCACAATCTTAATCTTAATTCAAATATTTCTGGTGATAATTTGTCGATCAATGTTTGTAACCGAGTACAATCCATCGTTTCTATCAAAAATGGTCAGCATGGTTGTGATGAGTAGAGTTCTCCAAACCTTATTTTTATTGGACGTTGAGCCAAAGGTAAGATAGCTTTTACAATTTCGGTAGAAAATGTCTAGTAGTCTGTAATATTATAGAGTGCTTAGTCTGCTTTCAGGATAAAATCTACGTTGAAATAGGTAGTCTATTTATAAAATGTATTTCTCTGTAATATAGTACAGCAGATACTTCACTTCAAACCGAAATTCAGTTACAATGTTGAACGCATTTGCATCTTTGAATAAAATCTTTTTCATACAACTGCTATTACCAATTATGGTAGTTTACGTGCTGAAAACTAATCATAAAACACCTTTTTATCTGTGATGTTTTCCATGACGAAATACTTAATGAACAATCTAATATTAAAACTGACACTATATTTCACTTTTATATAATATTTTACTCACATATATTAGAGATGTTTGAGGAATGCATTTCATCTCTGAAAAGAAGCTTCGTCAGCCTTAGTAACATGCAATAAAGTAGTTTACGCTTGCTTACATCATAGCTTTACTCTATGCTCGCCAATGTTGCCAACCTTTCAGTAAATATTTGTTTGTTTGTTTGTTTGTTTGAGGATGAAGCCCACATAGGTCTGAGACCTGTGCGTGGGTAATGAGTTGGATGATGGTGATTTATGAGTTGGACCTACAGTTTTAGGTGGGTTCCGAACCACCGGGAAGTGATTTTCAGCAGAGAACAGTGTCTTTTTTGCTGGCCAATCTTATTTGTAGATATTGTAGATTATTGAACCTGATGTCCAAAATTTATCAAATATATTACAATCATCCATGTTTTAATAAAAAAAAAGCTTTTTTTAATTAATTTAATAAAAAATTTTAATGAGATTTCTTTGAAATTATTATACAAAAGTACAGATCGTAGGTAGACAGGTCGTACATCATACAAGAACCAAATTATCATATAGTTGACAACACTGAAAGCTTTCCAGATGAATTTTTCATAACTTCATCGATGATGGTGCATTGTGTGTGGACATGATAATCATACAATATTATTGAATGGAAATCCAAAACTGTTGGATGTAGGAAAAAATGTAGGAAAAATGTTGAATGTAATTTGGATGTAAAGCTTCTTTATCACTCTTGCAAAATTACTACTCCGCTATGCGTCATGCGGAGCTGTTTAGCTTGAGTGATAAAGTGGCTCTTTACGCTCTTAATACATAAATAACTATTTTATCTTTCATTAAGTGTGCTATTACACCTTCATTTGATTCTTAACAGAAATTTGGGACTTTGGAAACTAATAATGCCAAAATATTTATAGTGTGTAGGCCTACTTGTAGAAAAAAAAACTCTTTGCTAGAACCCAATTTGAACTGTCCAATCATTTATACCTATCAAATACCAAAAATTTAAATTTCAAGATGTCAGAACTATTACAGAAAAAATCATATGGTGAAGCTAATTAAACCATTATTTTTCACAGGCTGCCAATGAATTGATAGAAGAGCAAGAGGAAGAGGGAAGTTTCCTGATCGCTAAAAAAAATCAAACTAGGAAACAGTGGCAATTGCTATCTAATCTTATTCATCGTGCTACATTCTATTTCACGATTGTATTTTCTTTGTATTTGATTTGCATAGTCATTTGAGATTTGACAGATTTGAGACAGTCTCTTTCAGCAGCATTCTATTTTGTTACTATCAGCTTTGTTGGGTGTAAGCACCTATACGACATAATAATTATGTACTCTCCTCTTGTGTTCAAATTTCATCCAAAACCATTCAATTATTGCATTCCATTTGTTAAAATAGAAAGGGATGGAGAATCTTCTAGCTTTAGTTCTGTAAATCTCATGAACCGGTACTAATTATTTCATTTCATATACAATGTATTAAAATACAGTGGTATGGAAAATCTTTAATTTTTTAAAGTTATATTTACTGAAAAATATACAAGTTAAGTACCGTAGTGTAATGTTCCAGTACGAAAATTTGAGAGGGGTTCTCACAAGCGGGTATGGAATGATCCTTGCTGTTGCTCATTGTTGTTTATTCATGTCGATATGAACTCTTGATTATCATATTGAAATTCATATCAGAGGTTAAATAGGATAGAACTTTGTTTACACCAATCAGAAATCACAACAGAAAACATCACAACATTTACATCTAATTTGGTGTCAAAATAGCATCTAGTAAAAGGGGCTCTAACGGCCTTTTATTAAATTTAAAAAAAAAACCGCTTGTGGAACTGCTAATTAATTTCTACTCAACCTAACTCCACTGAGAAATTTCATCGTATAGGTCTATGCTACTGGTAACTGCAAGTTAATCAAGACTAATAGTTGTGTTATCATGTTTGTAATTACTCTGTAAATAAAATATTGTTAATTTTTTGTAGAAGAAAAACATCCATTAGCCATTTATAAACATATATGCCCTAGTGGATTTAGAGGAAGCTAAGATTAAGAGGAGGACAAGCCCTCTTTTGTTATTTTTTCACATGACTAAAAGTAAATTAATTATTATACGATATCAATTCCAAAATCATGGATAATAAGACGATATTGTCACAGCCACATTTATTTAAAATATAGAGAAACTAGTTTCGGATGTTACTCCACTATCAACCTCAGACAAACTAAAACTAAAGTAAAGAGTAGCTTAGTCTACACGGAATGATACTATTGGCTGACCTTCATTGACGGTTTATGATTGGCTGAAGGCCATAACAGGTCACGCCCTCTGGTGGAAGGAGCAACAAGCAAAAATAAGAATCAAATCAAGAACTAAAAACCGTAAACATCTAGAAAGTAACAAAAAAGAACAGTACACAAGTAAATTAGGATAGAATTGAATCATTTTAACTTAGAAAAGTGAAGCTCACTGAAATACTGTCACGGTCAACCTAGAAAGACACGAAAATGCCATTATTAAAATGTAGGTCAGAATTATGATGAAACCAAGTTAGACTTATTGAATTGGTTAAAATAAATTTTATCATTTAAACTAGTATTGGAATCGCTTTTTACCAACCTGGTTATCTCCAAAGCGTCTAAAATGTTTAATTGTCTGCCTTTGCCAATCAAATCCAGAATTTCAACATTTTTTTCAGCCTTGAACTTGTGTCCATTATTAATGAGATGCTCTGCAAAATTTGAGTCTCCTTTTTGGGTTTTCCAATCCCTAATGTGTTCGTTTATTCTCTATTTGAAACTTCTACTGGTCTGATCCACATAACAGGAATTACAATTACTGCAATGAAATTTAGTTTTTTCGTCAGCTGTGAATGTAAGATGAAAATGTAAAACGATAAGCTATCCCTTCTCTTGTACCACCAGCTAATTTCCTTCTTTAACCAAAACTTTTGTGCTTTTTCAATACTTTTCCGTGCGATTATGGACTTGTTATTAGATTTAATTGAAACAAACTTCGGTACTAATCCCAATTTCAGGCACTGTCTATTGAAAAGTATGTTTCTGCTAAACCAAACTTTAGTTTAAGTTTAAAATATATGTTCACCTGTTCTGCTTGACTCCCTTCTTTAACTTTCTTTGTAGTGGTGAAGGTGATATTGTGGAAAATATCCATAATGAATAATAAGACGAAATTGTCACAACCACATTTATTAAAAATATGAAGACACTAGTTTCGGATGTTACTCCATTATCAATCTCCATAATTAATAACGGTATTTTCGTGTCTTTCTAGTTTGACCTAGACTGCATTTCAGTGAGCTTCAATTTTCTAAGTTAAAATGATTCAATTCTATTCTAATTTACTTGTGTATTGTTCTCTTTTTTGTTACTTTCTAGATGTTCACAGTTTTTAGTTTCTTGATTTGATTCTTATTTTTGTTTGTTGCTCCTCCCATCAGAGGGCGTGACCTCTGTTATAGCCTTCAGCCAATCACAAACCATCAATGAAGGTCAGCCCATCCCTTAGCTAATAGTATCATTCCGTGTATAGTATAGCTACTCTGTACTTTAGTTTTAGTTTGTCAAGATTGATAATGGAGTAACATCCGAAACTAGTGTCTCACTATTTTTAATACATGTTGTTTTGACAACTTCGTCTTATTATTCATTATGGATTTCTGCCACAATATTACTTTCACCACTACAAAGAAAATTCCAAAATCTTTGCAATCGACCAATATTCTTGTATCATATAACTAAAATATACAATATAGTAGTACTGTACTTAATTAATTATTATAGTTCGCCTATGAATATGAAGAGTGCTATATTTTAGGTGAATTGATAATATAAGAATGCTAACGGTATATTTTATGCTATCACAGACACTCTAGTACGCATATAGTGCAGGAATGGCTCGTGTTTTATCACGCTTATAGACCAGCGACATATTTTATAAAGGAGGTATATACTTTTATGCATCGAAAACCTCATATCTGATTTATTTCTGACAAAACGTTTTTTTAAACGCATTTAGTATACCGTAATTAATTACTCTATTCATTTTCGTTTTCAAAGTGGATTAATAAACAATTTCTTATGCCTACTAAGTTACTGTTATCAAAATGTACTTGATAACTCAAAAATAATTATCTGATGGAAGTTCTGAAGTTACCGTTAGAAAAGGCAAATTTTTCATTAGATTGGAGTACTTTAAATTGCATCTTCTAAGAACGTGTTATGAGTAGTCAAATAAAAAAAATTGTATTTTTCAAATTCCGATTCAAAGTTCAGTTTGATGATCACACTTGAGTTTTTGGGAGACTTGACTGGATACAACTTATTCTTTTTTGTCTAGATTCCAGGCGAGACTTAGCTCTTGCGTTATTATTTAGATTTTACGTTGAGAATCAGGATTAAATGAGGCAATTACCTATAAAATGAGCAGTACAACTCATAGGCCAACATTGGATAAGCTGCTGCAGGAAATGAAGATATTTCAATAGAAATTAGGGGGCTTCTTTTGTTCAAGTTTATATTAATATTTAATTTTTTATACTTTCATGCTTTTTAAGTTTTTTAAAATGGTATATCTATATATAGTCCCATTAGCCGATACCGACTGAAGGTGACTTCAGACCTCAACAATAGGTTTTGGTCCAAAGAGTGGACTATGCAAAGCGAGGAATGAGGTAGGTTGCGGTTTCTTTCCTCACTGAGCTAACTGAGTTGAATCAGTATGCCAAGCCCACTGAAATGGTGTACCGTAAGTTAATTGTAAAAAAATCATCACAGGATTTATTTCTCGTCGAAGCCTATATGGTAAATAGTTCAGCTGTTTTCATTTTATACCCCATTTTGATTTAAACTATTTTGAACCCTATACAAACCTTTTTAAGAATGAATGAATAAATAATCATTTTATTTTTTATCGAGCACGAACTCATACAAATGGAGTTGCTGCTGGTTACTTGATAAAAAAATTTTATTTAAGACTAATTAGAATGAGAGAATTAGACACAGAAAAATCATTAGCCTATATTAATGTACATCAGCTCAATATGACACAAATAAATACAATGAATTATATACAGTACGTGAATAAAAGTATGAACATAATAAGAGACAAACATAAGTATTGACTACCTGCTGCGGATACAGCCTCTGTAGCATACAGACCAAACCATTCCTGAATATTGTTATAGTCTTTGCCGCTTGTATTAGTTTCTAACATTTTCAGCGGTTAACCATATATCTTTGAATATTCTCATATATTATTAACTGTAGCATTCGAAAGGAGTACCATTGTTTCATCTTCATCTGACAGAAACGGACTTTGACCCAGTTGAAAATGTAGAAATCACTGTACATAGGATGGATGTTTGGAGGGAAATTGGTGCTGATAGAGTCATTAACATCGCCAGTGGTTTGAAAAACTCCAAAACCCAGGATATTCTAGGCTTATCTACTTTTGTGCTGAAAGAGACAATCAACCAAATAGCAGAGCCAATGGCTACAGCAGTCAATAATTGCTTGAAGGCAGGAATATTTCCTGACACACTCAAGTTAGCAAGAACACTGCCAATTCATAAAAAGGGTGATGTTGAACTTCCTTCCAACTTCAGGCCTATTTCAATTGTGCCCATTATGTCAAAAGTTATAGAAACCGAGATGAAGCTGCAGCTAACTGACTTTTTCGTGAAGAACAACCTTCTAGCTCAGTCCCAACATGGCTTCAGAAATGGTCATTCAACAGCTAGTGCTCTACTAGCCTTGACAAATAAAATACAGAGTGCATTTGAGCAAGGTGATTCTCTTGCGCTTACACTGTGTGACCTAAGCAAAGCGTTTGATTGTGTGCCTCATGATATATTGATTGGGAAACTCAGAAGGCATGGTGTCCAAGGTACGGTTCTAAGCACAATCAAGAGTTACTTGGAAAATAGGAGGCAAGTGGTCTCACTAGAGGGAGCTACCTCAGGTGTTAGAAATGTGGAGCATGGTGTACCACAGGATTCTGTGTTGGGTCCCCTGCTTTTCATCCTGCTCATGAATGACTTCCCAGACAGCCAGGGCTCCATTCTCTTTGCAGACGACACCACACTGACTGCAAGAGGAGAAACAGTGGATCAAGCATCAGAAAGGTCAGTTGAAGCACTGAACAATGCTAAGGCCTGATTCACAGCCAACAGGATGAAACTTAATGAAGAGAAAACTAACTTCCTGATCTGTAGCCTAAAGAGGGTGGCAGTGGAGACCGAGCCAGTTAAGTTGCTTGGCTTCTGGGTGGATGGCAGGTTGAGGTGGAACTACCATATATCAGAGGTTTGCAAGAGACTGTCCAGGGTGGTATACCTTCTCAGGAAGCTGAGATGCACTGTCTCTAGGGAATACCTTGTCACAGCATATTACTCTCTGTTCCATAGCCACATTATGTATGGGCTGCTGCTGTGGGGTCATGCACCTGCTTGCCATGATGTGCTGCTACTTCAGAAGAGGGCACAGGACCATCACTTTCTCAGGACAGAGAGATCACTGTAGGCCACTCTTCAGAGATCTGATGATACTCACCATACATGGTCAGTATATCCTGTCCTCTCTGATGTATGTCAAGGATAATCTGCAAACGCTTGTGAAAAGGAATGAGGTTCACACCTACAACACCCGTCATGCAACAGATTTGGAGGTACCACGCAGCAGGCTAACTGGTACGCAGAGAGGTTTCCCATTGGCTGCCATAAGATATTTCAACAGACTCCCAGTGGAAGTGAGGAATGCGCCACGCACAAGATTCTGCTCTCTCATCAGACAGAAATTAAAAAATAGACCCATCTATTCATTGACTGAGTTGGCTGATGAGCCACTATTTAAAAAAAAAAAAAAAAAATCTTCTGACACAGTCTGTCTGGTATCCCCAGTCTCAAGGACGACGACATCAAGTATTCAAGTATTCAAGTATCATTAACTATATTCAGCCAAAAATTGTCATCTTAATTCTGAATACATATTGGCCATCGTCCAAGAATATGAACATGTACGGTAGTTCGCGCATGTTACAAATCGGACAGTGCGCTGTGCAGTCAATAAATTATACAAACAAAATGTAACTCAATACATGCAGTTACAGAAAAAAGTCAAAAGTCTCTGTAAAATTCATCCACTGTGCTCTGAGGGATTTCAAAGAATTCATTAATAGTGTACAGAGGTTGGCTTATTAGGAGTTTGTGGGTGCACTCAACGAATTTCTTAGTTGGCAGAGTCCTTGCAGACAGAGGGAGCTTGTTGAACAGTCTCAAATTCAGGCTTGTAGACTTCTCTGTCTTGAATATTTAGAATATAAATTCTACTTTTCATGTACTCAATTTTTTGTCCGATACGTGCATTATAATCAGAATATGCTTGCAATAATTAGTCAACATCCCAAATTCGTAAGCAATTTCATGTTAAATTTCACGACTTGCAATCAATTTTAACTGAGAATAAATAATAGTGTCCATGACTCGAAAAAATTTGGCCAGAAGTGAGTATTATTTAAAATATTAATCTAAAATATTATTTATTAATAAAATTGACCGTAAGTCCTTATGAATTTACCATAACAAGCTGATAATTTTGTATAATCCCGCTTTTTGTTAAGAAACAGGTAAACCAACTCAAACATTTAAGTAAATGAATGAGTAGACATCGGCCGTTGAATCTTGAAGATTGTAGCGATGTTCAGGATCGGTCACGAAATGATACACAACTTTTATGAATTTCGTTTTTCAATAGGTTCGAAGATGCCTTGAAATAAAGGCGAAACGTCGGTATAAAGCTGTGTATCATTTCGTGACCGATCCACAACATCCCTACAATCTATTTGAGTAAATGTTTACTGACCTTTTTACTTTGATGTACTCACAGAATACATAATTATATTCTTAATATTTTTTCCAGTAATTTCTTATTTTATCATTGAATGATTCACCATGAGTGGATGTTTTTTTAATAAGTCTATTACGTTGCATCACTGATATCCTGCCATTTGCATTTTACTCTGTCGTCTGCTAGGCAGTCATATTATCGTGTTATCGTATTATCTGCTTGTACCTTGTAAATGTCGTTTGAAATTTCTCGTTTTCAGTGAATGTAATAATATGGATCACAAGTTTGAGTTGTTTATTTTGGTTTTAAACCCGAAATTTTAATTTGTTCCTTTTAATGTTTTACTTTTATCTGCTTGTGAAGTGTGCATAGCAGTGACGCAAACGAACGACTTTACCGAACGAAAATGGCTACAGAATTTGGGACTGCTAAAACAGTGTTCATATTAGCTATTGTAGTGGGTTGTTTTGCTGTCCTATGGCCGAAAATATTCTATCCTATGTTGCAAGGCTCGATTGCTCCAAAGCCTCCGGTCGCTGTGAATACCAATGGTGAGTTGAATAGATGTTTTTACTTCTACTTTTCTTCAGTAACGTAACCCTCTTGCACTATTTACATTTTGTTCAAGATAAAATTGAGGATTTTAGTTATTCGATTAAATGAATTTTGGTGATCTCTAGACAATTCTGTAATTAACTTATGTTCTTGTAAGAGTCAAAGCATTTTAATTTAATCCGTAACATTGATGAGAAAACCTCAAATCTAAATTTTTACATGTCCCGTAGCATAATCTGACTTGATGAGCAGCATTTTTAATCGACTTCCAAACAGGAGGAGGTTCTCAATTTGACCTGTTTTTTATGTTTGTACATCAATTATTCGAACACTATTGAACCGATTTCGATGATTTTTAAATGAAAGAACATAATTCAGATTGAAAATAATAATCTAGGTAGCAGCGATCGTGTATGACACTGACAGAACAGGTTCTGGAAATTTTGAAGAATTGAATATTAGTTCGAACGGATAAGTAGCATTTTTGTTTTTTATTACTAGTAATAGTAATAACTTAATCATTTCTAGTATTAATTTGTCGAGGATAATTTGAAGGATCCTAATAAAAAGTCTGAAGAACGGATAGGGTTGGTGAATCACATAAAATCTCTGGAGGTTATTGTAAAAATGCAGCAGTAAGACAATAAAATCAAAATTCTAAATCTCAAGAGTCAATGTCAAAGGAAATAGAAATATTAAAATAAAAAATAAACGAAGCTAATGTAAGATCTTAACCTCTGATTAATACGAAAAATTAGAACCTAAAACAAATGGGGAAAACATAGAAAATGGTCAAACTAAAAGTTGAAGTCACTGTTTGCAAACAGCAACCGAAGATAAAGTGAGCGGAAATAACGATAGGACAGGTAGAGTACTGCTTCTGACATCCAGTCATGGATGAGACTGCAGTGATTACTGGATAAAAGATTAAACAATAAATATGAAATGCAGAGTTTTTTCAAGCCATAAACGCAGTCGCAAAGTGAGCTAAGGAGCAAACAAAAGATTTTGGTAAGAACGATTTTCTAATCGTACAGAGTGGCTCAAACAATAGAAATGTACCTAGTCTTAAACATCTTCCTTGACTAAATTAAAAAATTAAAGTGATTGCGCCCAGTAGCGGCTGGTGCCCACACAGCACAAGGACATCCACAGGATATCCCTTGGATATCAGCAATGGGATATCTGGATATCCCAGGGTCATGCAAATCATGTCCCACGATATCGGTAGGATATCCTCAGGAGATCCTGATGTCCCCTCCACACGACATCCTAGGGATGTCCCACATGGATATCCTGGGGACATCCCTTGGACCACTGAGGGATTATGTAGTCTGCAGCCACAGGACCTCCCATGGATGTCCCACATGGATATCCTGGGGACATCCCTCGGAATGCAATGGGATTATGATTTTTGTAGCTACAGGACCTTCCTGAATGACCTTAATAATTTTACCTCTGAACTTCCCTCAGATAATTTTTAGAGGTCTTGTTTTCTAAAGCCCCATCAGGATGTTCCTATTTGGTGAATTCTATTTTTTCTGGAATTATTTTCAAATAAACCTCATGAGGATCTATAGATAACACTATGCACCTCCATCATATATAGTGCCTATCATCCCCTGAGAGGCCTCAACACATAAAAAATTGCTGACATGGTGTCAATTTGTACATGTTGAAGCCTCTCATAGGGGATGATAGCAATTTGTGCAGGTTTGATACTTTTAGGGCAGGTTTATGGGTCATTCGGCTTTATTTTAGTCTAGGACAAAGCAATAACTCAACCAATCAGATGTTTTAAATTTAGTTTTTTTTTTATTACAAAGAGCTGATAGGTTGGATTAAAATGAAGCCCTGACTCAGAAACCTGACCTGAGTGTTGTCAGTTTAGATAAGGAGTTCATGAGACAGTTTTTTTAAATTGTAAAAATAAACTAATCATAAAGAGCCAGTAATGTTTTAAATTTTGCCTGTCTACTATAACAGACAAGGTAATGTAATAGTAATAACAACATTGAGCATTATAGCAAGAGATAAATATTTGAATCTAATATTGAAATAAATTTAAAAAAATAATTTTATTAGTGTAAACAGATTATCAGTAGGTAATCAACACAATTTCACCAAAATTCATCACTCTCATCAATCATTGACATTCGCTTGTCAAGTAAGTGCATCAGGATCATAAAATCAAACAAAAAAATAGCTTTGAATTTCATAGCCTAACAAACTGTAAATTTAATAATTTAAATTTAAAGTAACGTATTTTAGCATGTTCATGAAGACAGTGTTAATACATATCTAAATACATATACAGTGCTAAATACTTTACTTTTAAATAACTTTTTCAAGCCAAATCGAAAACAAAATTAAGTATGACTTGAAATGTTAAATGTGCTTGAAAGAGATAATAAGGTGTTTCTTTTAATTTTTTTCAATTATAAACTAGCATCATAGCTTTAAGCAGGTCAAAAAATAAAACATTCCTAGGATCACTATTCTTTTTATTCTCAAGTCTCACATTTTTCACTTATTTCTTATACTAGTTTTAACTTATTAGTTGACTTCTAGGTCTTCTTCAGCAGCGTTTCTTTTCCTGAAACAATTTTTCAAATTAACAACTCTTTTAAAACCTGCTGATATAAGTACGATTGCCAACATTCTTATAGAGCAAAATTGCAGCTGCAATGAGCTTTCAAGTTAATCAAACAACAAATATCCCCATCACAGCAAACCTAAGTAATAGGCGAATTTCCAATAAATGAATTTATTTATTTGTATTTCAATAGCATAAAATATGCTAAATGTAATAATGTAAAAAAACATAATATCAGGGTGTCCAGTGTTTTTCCTGAACAAAATTCCTGTATATTTCCTGTTTTTTCCCCACACCATATAAGAAGAAATTCCCGCTCAATGCACTTGACAACACATTATATGCTGGCCATTATAATGCCCACAATTATCGCCCATTATCTTTACCGCAATTATCGCCCATTATCTTTACCGCAATTATCGCCCATTATAATCTTTGCTTCTGTTTGGTTGATATAAGACTGCGACTATAGAACGCTTACTATTTTCGTCCAACATTTTATTTCCATTAGAAACTGTCAGCATTACAAAAGTGAATCCTTTATGATTACTGATCTAAAAGAATATGATGTATACTTAATGAATAAGATGAATTGATTGATTTATTGATTAGCATAAACAGCCATTCAAAACTGCTCCCAATTAATGCATTAATGCCCGATATCTAATTCCCACAACTGGACGACCAATATGAAACAGCTGATTAATATCCCCCACAATTACCTAATGGACAATATTGATTTGCCAATATAAAACGACTACTATTTTCGCTCTTACCTAATTTCTGCTACCAAACGGCCAATATAGATATGAAAAGACCATTAAAAATGGCCACCGTATAAGCCTTTGATCATCGTCCGATGTCAAATGCCCACTACCAATTGGCCGATAAAACGACCCCTAAAGAACGTTGCGATTATCACTGATATCTAGTTCCTGATACCGGGTGGCTGATATAAAACTATGGCTATAACAAACATCGCGATTATCGCGCCCGTTAAACTACTCGTTATTTTTTTTAGTATTTTCAACTACTCACTCAGGCTTCAAATTGCACTAAATACTTGACAGATACTTGAAATTTCAAAAGCTCACCCGTTTGTAGTAAATCTAAATGTAAATAAAAACTTGTTGATTGTCATGAGTTTTGTTTATTTTTAAGAAACATAAATTATGCATAAGCATCACTTTTGATAGAAGAAGCATCTGAATAAAAAAATATGTGCTTACATTAAACGGTCTTTTCTCTCTTTGGCATGGCGTAGCCAATTTTTTATAACGATTATCCCTTCAGCATCTGTTGTTGAGGGATAGTGCAGCCGAACTATACCTATAACAGATAAAATATTTCATGGGTTAATTGTTTATAGAAACCTCTGTAAAACAGAAATGTCAACATGGAGATTAATGATGTTGAAGATCCATCTTGTTTCCACTAATATGTATTATAAACTAAAAAAACACTTTTAAATGGAAATTGACTCACGTTATGTGTACTGTGGGTCGTCTGATGATGCTCTAGACAAAAGAGCGAAACGGCCGTCACGCCATAACGTGAGTCTCTGTTATTCTTTGCCCAATCTTAATAAATAAGGTATCGTTGGCATTGTGATAAAATTTGCTAACTTTTTTGTCTCTTGTAAATTTTCTGTAAAGTGATCGGTTTTCGTGAAATTCGCCATCAAATATTTAAAATAGCCGCCATTTTGAAAATTTTCATCAAAATTTTTATTTTTTTATTTTTTAAAGTTGAGTCTTTATAACATAAATATTCATGCCAAATTTCAGATCAATACAACATTTCATTCTTGAGATAAAAATTCCCAAGTGAAAAAACAAAATGGCTGCTATAAGGATAACCGCTGAGTTTTGGAAACTTTAAATACAACATTTGTAGTCTCCTATCATCCAGGAACAATACCCTAAAATGTTCGACACTAATTCTGAAACACCCTGTATATATGTGTGTGTGTGTGTATGTACGAAATCCACAAGACAAGGATTAATACACTTACTTTCTTGGCTGCTTTAGGTTATCTTTTTGTTAACAACAGTTGTTTTTATTCAAGAATTTCTCAACTATCAATATTTTACACAAAAATAATGAGAATAGCAAACTGACCATAACAAATCAATCATTTATGATATATTGTACCTTAATATCGAAGTCGGAAACATTGATAATTAAGAAGTGGTCAGATAACAAAGTTTAGGCTAATCTAAACATTTAATAGTCATTGGATTTGACTGTAGCTTAGGCCTGCATTGTAGATTAAATTTCAAGCAAATTAATAAGGGCTAGTAAAAAATTTAAACTAACAACTGGTGTACTGTACAATTGAGTAAGCCTAGGTAAGCACCCGAAGCTCCATTACCAATGATAAGCCTACTGTATCATGTTCCAATCGATCTTTCATTTCTAGGCCAGGCACTGTAATTTTTCATCAGCACAGATCGTAAAAGTACAGGCCTAGTAAAAAACTAACTATAAATCATCAATACACCCTCTGTATGCTTCTTTTAAATCTATCCAAGTGTTGCCATATTTTGGAAGAATGAAAGTAAGTTAGTACACAAACTTGCTGAAGAAGAGGGGGGGGGGATTCTATTTACACTGTAGTTTTAATTAAAACCTATGACAAATGGCATTTCAAGCAAAATAAATTAACTAACTAATAATGTAAAGTCCTAATATTGATGGAGTGTAGTGATACACGTGAAATGTTTAGTGTTGGGCCTAGGCTTAGTCATAGGGCTATATGCCTACTTTGGTTAGTAAACTTACAGATCAGAAGACCCATCAATTTAGCGGTTAAAATTTAGATAGTCGTCTACTATAGTGTGTGCTTGCTTAAGCTGGGGTGGAAGATGTAATCGTAATTTCACAACAAATACTAGTTATGGATTATACTTCAATGGTACAATAGGGGAAATTCATAAAAACGGATTACGGATTATTACGAGAATGGATAGGCTAAATATCAAATGCATAAATGTAAAAGCATAGCTAAAAAATATTTAGTGCTATGGAAACAACACAATTATTATATTTTCTTACCTTTCAACGTATTACGAGCAGGAAGACAAGACAATAAGAATAACAAAATTCAGTTCGTTCAGCACAATCCAAGCAACTCAACAGCAAATAACCGAAAAAAGCCAACAAACTAGAAAATGTCGTTTCCCGTTTGTTGGACGAATGCCACTCATATTCTGTAATCTAGTGGTGGAGAATAATCGATAGTACTATCGATAGTTACGGCTATCGGTAAAAATCGATAGTTTGCAGTGCGCAATCGATAGTTTTTGATAGTGTTTTTTATAACATTCAGTACCTATTTTGCTTATGTTATGATTATGTAACTTCTTCAATTCGTCGTTTTTATTTGCATGAAAAAGAAGCTGAATACATAATAAAAAATTCAGCATATAGGTCTACCATAAAATAAAATAAATCATAACTTTATAATGCAATTATTAATATATTATTAGGCTACATGCGACTCGCACAAAGGCCAAAAAGTGCTAACCCTGTGTGTGGAAGAGAGTCTGCAGTTTGGATTATATTTTCTGCCAGTTCTACTGCCATTTGATAAAGCTTTTTTGGTTTATAACACGATTTATCAAGCTGTGAATATTGGTTTACTAACAGAAAATTATTGGAATACAGTATTTGCATTTTGTTGTATATAGGATAACTATCGATAGTAAAGGTGTTGACTATCGATAAATATTAATGGGGCTGACTATCGATTATTCTCCTCCACTACCTGATCTTAGCGCTATTAGCGGGAGCCGATGAAAACAAAGATGTTGTTCTATTTAATAGCCAGCCAGGTCACAGGATATTATTATTATTATTTAATAAAACAGTATTATACAATAGAAATATAATTATAATAGAAAATCGTTAATGCCTATGCTGATGTCCTATATATTTGAAAGTATGTGAAAGTATAGATATATTTGATATCCAGCAGGATTAAGTAGGAATGTCCTAGGAATATCCACGATCTCCTGGGACAACGTGGATATCTGTGGAATATCTGTGGGATATCCATGTTGTCCTGGGATATTGAGGATGTCCATGGGATATCCATAATGTCCCGGGTTGAAGATGGGATGTGTGGGACTAAAATAGGATATCCTTGGGACATTGTGTGCTGTGTGGGTGGGCTTTTGGGAGGGAGGGAAGGCTCTTATAGACTAAGAAGTTGCAGTGAAGTTTCAACCAATAACTACATACTGCAAGTTATAGTTTTTATGAAGTTCATAATAAGTATGAATTTATAAAAAGACCCAATAAATTATTAATTAATTTGATAAAATAGAGTTTCAGTAATAAGTTCATTTATTTACTTTTAGATGAAATTTATTCTCCTCTCCTTTTGTTCAGAAAATGCTTAATGACAAGGTCATTGAAATTTTGCATAGAGAGAAATTGTATAGTTCCATTGAGCACATGGCTAAAGCACTAAGCCCTCTCCTCTTTCATGGTATTTCTGTTTAAAATTTTGATTCTTTTCAATGTTGAAAAACACCTCTCACTTTCAGCAGTTGTCATCGGGATAGTACACAATATTTTTAGAAGTTTTACTGATTCCGGCAAAATATTGTCTAAATTATTTTCGTAAACACCTGTTGAAATGGACAAGCCACCATATTCAGATGTGGAGTAGCTGCAGTTGCTGAGTTCTTGGGAGTCCCTTAATTTTTGTATGGATGATTTAAAGTCTGAAACATATTTCCAAATAACCATATAAACAAACCTTCCCTGGTGGCTACAAGGCTAGATGTGACTGAACCACTTCATACATTCAGTACTTTGATGCATAAAACAACATAGATCAAGCTAATTTGCCATTGCACAACATAGATCAAGTGAATGTAACATTGCTAAAATATAAGCGCCCCCAAACACAGGTATACGACCCCAAACTACCTGAAACCTGGCCATCGGACGAATTGCTTCGACACCCAAAATACTGTCTAAAAAGTTCATTTTTAGAATGAACTTCAATCTATTGAGAAAAACAATGAAAACAAACTTCAATAATAACCTCGAATGAATTAATCAATTGGCGTGAATGCAACAAGTCAGCTCACTGATTTGTAATAATCCGTGCTATGCATGCCTTCCTATGCGTTGGACTATACCAAACAGCTGCTTATCAGGCTTCTCCTCAAATATCTCCAATTCCCTCAATTGTCCACCCCCCTCATCACAATACCGGACTCTTCCAGTCAGAGTCCGAGACAGTGAAGCCAGGCTTCTTTCAGTGGTGAATGAAATGCGCTCTAAATGGAAGGCAAACAAAATACGCTAATATTCAAACTTTCTCTCATCTATTGTACGACTTCAAAGATAATTTGATTTTCTTATCTTTAATTTTATTGGGAGCGCTCCATCCAAGGGTCCTCAAGGGCCAGCCGCTACTGATTGTGCCGCTCAGCGAAAAAAACTAATGTAATAATAAGTACAATTTCGTATAGGTTTGACAGGCCAGAGCTGATTGAAAGTCGGTTTGCTGATTGAAAGTCGTCAATAACTCTCCTAAACAATCATCTAATGAACCCTTTTTAGTAAAGTGGCTCAAACCGGGAAGGGAAACTAGTTTCAAGCGATCAATTTATATCTGCAATAAATTGTAGTAGTAGACGTTAATCAATCAAAAAATCAGGATAGCGTTAGTGGAAGGAGCTATTGTAACAATCTGATAGGCTCCCAAGATTCTAAGAGATCAAGTAGATCCAGTTCAATATACAAAAGCAACGATAGAGTAGTAAGGAAAGTATATTCGTAACAAAATAGATAGAATTGAAGCATTCTTGAAACAAGAGGCTCCTGATGTAGTTTTATTTTAACAGGGCACGGCTTAGAAGAAGATGAACTGTCACAACTTAATATTCCAAATCATCCATTAAAAGCATCGTATTGCAGGGCATCACATCGAAGTGGGGGTGTAGATATCGCCACTAAAAATGCTAAGAATATGTACAGAAATTTGCTGTGGAAATGGATTTAGAAGTTACTGGTTTGAGAGTTAAAATCGACAATAATTTCGAAGTAGCGGTGGTTACAGGTCACAGGCTATTAGAGATTACTACTACTCGTTTTACAAGCGTTGTTGTCGTGGGAGATTCCAATACAGACTTAGCAACACAGAATAAAATGACAGAAGATTTAAAGGATATTATATAAATGAATAACTTGGAAGTCTAAGTTCATGAATATACAAGAGTCACAAGAAAATCACAAACAATAATTGATAACATTCTTACAAATATAGATTACTGTAAAACGAGATTAGGCGGCTCGGAACTATCTGATCATGACTATCAAGTCTTAGAGGTAAGGTTGCAGGGCCATACATCGATTAAAAAGAGTAGAGTAATGAAAGAAATTCAACAATCTGAAGAGGGGAATATCAATTGTTTGAAGCAGAATCTGTTACAAGAAAACTGGAGGAGGGTTTACAACAGCAATAGTTTAAATAACAAATATGATAGTTTCATTTTTATTTTGAGGTTTCATATTTATTGCTGATGATGGCCACATGAGTCCGAGACTTTTGCGTGGATAATGAGGTGAAGGATTACACATAAATGCCTGCCGGTGGAGCGGGATTTGAACCCACGACCACTTCTTAAACGACAGCAAGCTGAAGTTGTGACGCCCCAACCAACTGCGCTAAGCGGCCCGCCCAATATATATGAGTTATCCAGTTGAAAAGTCCCTGTAAAAACAACTTAGAAAAAATTGAAGAGTGGATAACTGACTGATGATATCATTGCAAAAAGAAATAGGGTTAAAGATGCATAAAATGATGAATTAAAATTATCTAGAAATATGTTAAGTGAAGTTAATTATTACAAAGCTCTAAATAAAAACTATGCGAAAGAAGTGAAGAGTCAAATGTAAGAAAACAGCTGAAATTTTGAATTAGTGTGTACTTTAACACAGCAGTGTGGGATGTAATAAACAAAAATAGGTATGTAGCCTAGTGTCCCCAGAATAATAACGAAAATAATAAATAAATTGATGCTAGTGTAAACAGTTGTAAATTCTTCAACAAATATTACCAACATTACTGGTTGCTAAGAATCTTCAAAAATTTATTTATACAAATATTGGTAATTCAAACATTTGGAATACTTAGGCGATCCAGAAGTAATTAAAATTCCATCCAGTATCACGAGACGAGTTGTCAAATATCATTGATAGTTTGAATAATAAATAAACTGTTGGAATGGATGGGGTATCCAGAAAAATTCTAAAAGAATTTAAAGAACAATTAATTGTTACACCCTTTGATTCATCTGATCAATTATTCATTAGAATAAGGTGTTTTTCCATAGAATTTAAAAGAGGTTCTTGCCAATCTTGAATAGTGATGATAGAGAAAAGGTAGAAAACTATAGGCCCATTAGTATTTTAAATGTAGTTTGTAAAATTTTTGAAGTAGTTCTGAAAAGGTTACTTCGGCACCACAAGAAGCTAACTTTATCTGTGATGAACAATATAAAATTTCTCATGTTTTCAAAGTATTTACTTTAAACTGAGAAAATGTTAAATTTAATACAAGTAATCTTTTGAAGTTGGCGCCAAATATTTTATGAAGTTATGATAAGACATTCTGTGTTATATTTTAGAAGTTTATGGCACCGAATTCAAAAAGTTACTTGTATTGAATTTAAAATTTTCTCAGTTTAAAGTAAATACTTTATTTTAAAACTTTTTAGTACGGTACGTGAATATTTCATTTTTGAGTATCATTTCTTTGGAGTCGGTTTCTTTTTTGTTTTAAAATGTTGTTATTAATCTTGCTCATTTGGATTTCTATAGAGTTTTCATGATGAATTATGCTTGTTCTTGGCGTTGGTTATAATAGTTATTTCCCCACTGATGACAGAAAATTGTGATTTATTTATTTACAAAGGCAACTTTGAACAAGTATTTTAAGCCTAGGTGATGGTAAGGGGGTGAGTGATAATACAGACTTATTTATTTATGATGTTCTGATGAATGAAGAAGAGAGGCCTATGAGATTAGTAGGCCTATGATAATTTCTGACATTCTTTCAATAAGTAAATGACAGCAGCTTCACAGCTTCAAATTTCATCACATTTTTGTTCACATATTGAGCAAGGTGAACCTAACAATTATTGGCCGGTTTGAATTTGAGTCAGTTACTTTATATTTTAGATATGTTAGGCCTATGTCTAGGACATAATCCAAGGTTATTAAAGTTAATGCCAATGTTTTCTCATCATATGTAAGAAGAAATTTTTATAAATTTGAAGGTTAATACTAATTAAAAATTAATTGCTGAATTTTCAGCAAAGAGATTGAGTTTTATAAGAGTCTATATAAATGAGTTAATACTCATTTAACTTGATACTTATTTCATTCTCACTTTTTCAACTCATGCCAACAATAATGAACCTTTCTAATATCGGCCACCCATAGTAACAGATAATCGCTCAAAAATTGGAAACGCCAATTTTATAAACGCCGGTGGATTAACTTAAAGTCTAATCCATAATTTTTCATCAATTTTCAAACTTGAAATGTTTATAGAAAGACAAGAAATCAATGAATAATTTCCTGCTAATCAACTGTTAAAAACTTGAAGCAGATGTCTTCTTTTGAAGTTAGAAGTTTAAGTGGCCGATAGGTAGGTTCACTATTTATTGAAAAGCATACTCGGTATCGAGTATGGTATCGACGGACTGATTGCATGTTGTCTCTTTTTCAGGTTATTTACATTTCAGTTTAAAAGTGAATTTTTGTTTGATTTTAGCCTATCAGTGTTTCTAATTTAATTCAATTATTATTTTACAGTAATTTCTTATTATTTCTACCAATTCAGTTTTTTCACCTTTTTTGTTATATTTTGCCAATTTACAGAGTGTTGTGATGTAATATTCGAAAAAGATGTTAATCTTATAAAAATAATGACCGAACTATGTGAGAAAATACTGAGGCATCAAGAGGATTTTGACAAGAGGTTAGTGATTAATTTTCAGCAAGGCCATTTGACCAAGGAAATTGTAGATCGGTGTAAGCAAGAAGTGATGACAAAATGTGATATCGATATTACAACTTTCCTAGAAGAGAAGGTCCGACTTGGACAATCTTATAAACAAATTCTAGATGACGTTCGATCATTGAACAGCTCTTTCTGTTTGAAAGAGAATTTTGGAGTGACTCCAAACTCTCTCGGTGCGCCTCGCTACTTGAAGATATGGACTTTAACGACTGCAAGTAAGATTGCAGAAAATTGTTGATGACTGACAATTTTTTTACTCATTCCTTTGAGTTGATGATTTGAATAACAAACACACTAAACACTTTTTTGTTTTGTTTTAATAGCCTTGAATTGTATGCTTTACTGATTCGCATGGTTTATTTCCGCAAAAATAAAATTAGAAACTGTAGTTCGGTTGAAAACCCCAATCATTTTTGCTGCTTCTTCTGTTTGGGACAATATAAATACCTATTTATTTTCTTTTCTTTTGTTTAATAAAACATTTCGACTTGAAAACGTGTTCTTACATGATTCATTATTAATTTTAAATTGTTTTGTATTTCAGTCGAAAAGAAAAATATCAACTAAGTTATTCTACTCGCTGATCGTCATGGATCAACAAATACTTAGTTGAAATATTATAGTTTCGACATTTTTTTCGTGATTATTCTATGGGCTCTTGAAGCAGCTGTGCTTTTACTTGGTGGGGGGGGGGGGATGGTTCAACATTTAAAGCCGTTTAAGAGTGATCCGATTATTCGAGTCATTGAAAATTGCTGTTGATTACCTTGCCCCATTATGTTAAAATGCGTCGTTCAGTTCATTTGAACAAGTTTTTATGAAAATTGAGAAAATAAACAACTTTTCTCTAAACGTTTTCATATGGATATGCAATTTTTCATATGGATATGCAACTTTTCATATGGATATGAAACTAAACTTTTCTGAAGGATATAATCTCTGATAACAATTTAAATTCATACGGACGGGCGCTTCATAGCATTATAATATGTGGATTTATTTCGTGTAAATTGGGTACTGCCTACCCTGTGTTCACTTTATAATAATAATAGAGAGGTTGCGCAAATCTACGCTAAAAATCCTTTAACACTAGAAAATACTATAATCAGTTTCAAGATACTTGTACATTTATGTGCGAGAATGTAGTGCAATCATACAACAACAAAAAGGTTAGAACAGGTTCAGAAATGATTCAGTAAATGAATGAAATATCAATGAATAAATGAAATATTTGAAAATGTATTCCCAAAGTTTCATGCCGATCTGTCAAGTAGTTTTGAAGTCTATAGGGAACATATACATACATACATACAGACAGACATTCATATATATATATATATATATATATATATATATATATATATATATATATATATATATATATATATAGATTAATAAGCATAACATAATTATGTTTTTGTAAATGCATAATTTTTTACCAAACAGTGTTATAGCTTCACAAGCTAATACAAATTTACAGGTAGGGTGTGAGAAAATGAATTGGTAAGTGTGTCTTTGTGTATGTTTGAGAAAGAGAGAGTGTGGTAGCTTCGTGATGTATTTAATGCAAATATGACTAGATATCAATATTTGCTTATATCTTGTATAAATAAGGGTTTAAATACTTGCGTTTTTGTATCCAATTATATCATGTATATTTTGAACTACCG
The DNA here is from genome assembly GCA_948455865.1 of Conomelus anceps. NCBI lineage: Eukaryota > Metazoa > Arthropoda > Insecta > Hemiptera > Delphacidae > Conomelus > Conomelus anceps. The sequence continues at coordinate 76,960,452 of OX418216.1, read as the reverse complement.
TCTAATTTATTATGACAAAGAGAAACTTATAATAACTGATACAAGTCAAAACATATTTTTTCTCACTCAAATATGGGAAGCAAAACGGCCATGTTTATTTTTCTGTAGCCGAGCATGTGTACAAGTGGCTTGAAACTGATTACGATAATTTTTTAGCATTAACGGACTTCTAGTGTAGATTTTTGCAAGCTCTCTTATTTCTTTTTAAGAAAATTCTGTGTATTTTTGCGAAGTAGAGACATTATGATTTGATCTTAAAACGAAATAAATAAATAATTAAACTGAATTTTTCCCCCATTGCGCATCATTTCCACAGGAGTCTGAAGTTTTGAAGATTATACCCAATACCGTTAATCGAACCCGAGACAGTTGAGGTAGCAGTCAGGTACTCTGGCGATCACACTTCGGCGGTCGCTATTCATAGGAGAGATAAAAAAAGAAAGCAGATATTTAGACGCATATTTTAAATAAAATTATTTATAAAGAAAACAGTGCAATAAATAATATTTCAATAGCTCAATTGGCATTTATGTAATGTGGGGAAAGGGGGAATGGGTGAAAAAGATGATTGTCTAGGAATAATGTCGGTGTAGTTTAAATTTCCATTCATCACCAACGTTTAATCTCTCTTACTTACAAATAAAACTTATTGTGATTCATCATTGACAATTTTCTTCTATTGATGTATTAATATTCGTTATTTTATTGTAATATTATAAATATTGTAATATATAAATGTGCTGTATAATGTATACTGCAGTGTTGCTTCCGTAACACAAACCATTAACAAGCATTGTAATAATTTTCAATTTTTTGTCGATGCTAAATTATCGCTTCTACCAAACAATTTCCATAAATGATGCCTGAATGACATGAAACAAGTTTAACAGCGAATAATTCTAGTTTTTGACGAATTTAACATTGCTTGAAGCTTTATAGTTTTTAACGTTCAGTGTTGTTGAGCATGAGTGTTTTAGAGCATACTTTTGCCTTCAACCTATTATAAATCTTGCGTCTGTTATTTTTCATTTATCACAATATTTTAATTTAAGTAACAGGTGCTATCCAAATTCTGCTTCCTTAACATTAAAACCAAGAGTGGAAAAGCACATTGATTGGTCAGTTTTGTTTTGATTCACTCATATCAATTACAACTTTGTTGTTAATAGAGTGGAATTTTTTCTCTGTTGGCTGTTTTCCTTTTTATCGAATTTTATGAATTACAGAGAAACAATATAACCTTTAGAAAAGAAGTACCAATTAGGATCGTAACTGCCATTTTCATGATGTCATGTTATACTTCTTTATTTAATTGATTCCATTGTCAGAATCTAGAATCAATAGAAAATCATTTCGGTCCATCCAATTTTTAAGTTCAAACTCACCTCTTAATTTTGAATCATATTATTCATTTACGTTTTTGGATGCAATATTCTTCGAGTACAATGATTTATTCAATAAAAGTATGCTATCACATGAAATATTTCAAATATATACATTAAAACATTGAAACATTATTAGATCAATGGAGGCGCAATTCGCTATTTTTCTAAGTTTCTCCAGTGTATATTTTTTTGTAATATATTGACTCTTCAAAATATAGTAAATTGCACTGCTCATTAGAATTTTGAAATTTTCTAACAAAACTAATCTTATAGTAATACCATTTTTACATGTTCAATTGGCATGGTTTGCCATGTGTAAATGTTTATCAATGCTAGAATATTTTTTCATAGAACTCTGGCTCCTTATATTCTATTTGTTCTATTCTTGATTTTTTAAAGGAAGTGGTGACTATTGTCTATATTTTCATATCTTTTATTTTAGTTTACATATATTTAAATCAGAGACCTAGCCTTCAATTGTTTGGGTTTTCTAGTTTAAATTTTTTGAAGGAAGCATTTAATATTTATTGGACATTATTTGTCAGAAATTTAATTTAAAACCTTGGGTTAACAGGGTTTACACTCTATGTGGAATATGTTTTATATCCGAAGAAGCAGCATTGCTAATAGCAATTCTTCTTCACAAGAATGTGCTATCTATCTATTGTGAATTTCTATCTATTTTAAATAGATAGAAATTATCAATTGATGAATAGATATATTTAAAAATGAATTATTTGCTTCAGAACATCTCCGACAAGAAAGACCACCGCACTTGCGACCTGAAATACTTCATCCTGCGCTCAGAGAAAGAGGACGAGCCATTCCTCAGTCACATAGGGTTCCGCGGGTCGTCGAAAAAGATGGAATTGTGAGTTGCACTTTAACTAATAAAAATGTTGAAATCTACGAAATCATAGTCCAGTCAAATTAGCAGAAATTTAGGATGAGAAAGGAAGTAATTCCAACATGGCTGAAACTTAGGATATAAAACCAAATCGGGACCAGAAAAAATACTGTATAAAACATACTAACAGCTCCCAACAATCCTAGCTGTACTGTGCTTCGACCGCCGTCTTGGAAAAACTGTAAAATTGTCCAACATCATTTTGGGGTTTTCAAATGTGAGTCCAAACTAAGCGTCTGACAGAAATTGTAACGTTGGTTTTTTCAAGTAATCAAATTTTAAAGAATTTGACACCAATCTCTGTACCTTTAATGAATTTGAAGTTATAATTTTTCGAAATATTGGTGAATTTTCTGGAAAATTGATGACTGAATTTTGAATAATTATAACGACTGAATCTTACTAATGGCAGAACCTAAATTTGTATTTCAAAATCTACTCTCGGGGAATTAAATTCTCTACATTTCGGAACTAATTTTACCTTTTTATCAGTGGTCTTTGTGCTGCAGTTCAAAAACTTTGATGCACCTCCAAAAACCCCTCTAATTTATTTGTGAGCTCAAACAATTCTTCCAAAACTTGAAAATCGGTATTTATCTTTCGAATTTTTTTTGAAGATTCCAAACTATCAGAAGCGCCATCCGGTCGCCCAAAAATGCGATAGGATTTTTCAGGGGGGGGGGGGGTCAAGAGAAGCATTCCAATTCGGGTCCAAATAACCGTTGAACGATTTCCTGTATCCGATTAATCGACGGTTCATTCGGCTCAGATCATTGAGGCGGATCAGATTCATGTATCACATGTTGAATTTGTCTGAAAACAGATTTTTGTTCTCAGTGGTACCCTGTGATTTGCTTCCCATACTTCGAAAATGTCAATTTTCAACATTTAAATGGCTCTAACTCCGAAATTTTTTAACCTAAAAATGTTTTGTCTCAAATTTTAGAACAAAACTTGTTCTTTAAATTGATAATTCAACATATCAGATTTACACTGTGTGTGAAGCATGACTTTTATGTTATGCTGATTCTCAAAATTTAGCATAATTATCTAATTTTTCTAAAATTGAGACTAAAATAAGTGTTACAAAATAAAATTAATGAGGACAGTTTCTCTAAATAATAGAATTACATGGATTTTGACACTAATTGCTATACTTACTCCACATAGTTTCCGATTTAGAGTTCTTTGTTATTAACAAAATGGAAAAATAATTAAATTCCGTGTCTGTCAGCAGTCTGTAGATAAGAAGTGAGGTGAAATTATGATAGGATTCAAAGAACATGACGTGATACACACTTTTAAGTTGAAAAATTCTGTAGTTCGAGCTATTTAAATGTTGAAAATGGCCATTTTCGAAGTATGGAAGGAACATCACTGAGTGATAGTTTGGAGTCTTACCAACAAAGTATGAATGATAAATACGTTTTTGGAAGAATTGTTTGAACTCTCAATTGAGATTATGTGGGTTTTTGGGGGTGCATGCAAGTTCTTGAACAACTGCACGAAGACCACTAAAGATAAAAAGGTAAAATTAGTTTCAAATTAGAGAGAATTTTAATTCCCCGAGAGAGGATTTTGAATTATAAATTTAGGTCCTGCCTTTAGTGAGATAGTCAGTTTAATTATTCAAGTTTATACATTGAATGTACTGTGTCTGGTGTCAAATCCTTTAAAATTTTGTTTTCTGGAAAGAGGCAAGTGAAACATTTTCTGTCCGATATTTAGTTTGGTCTCAAATTTGGAAAAACCCAAAATGATGTCGGAAAATTTTACAGTTTTTCCAAGACGTCGGCCGAAACACAGCTAGGATAGTTGGAGACTTTTAATATGTTCTTCAACATGTTTTTCTGGTCAAAGATCCCGATTTTCAGCCAAGTTGGAATTTTTTCTTCACTTTTAGTTATGTCGATTGCAAAATATCTTATTATTTATTTTATACGAAGGATTTTCCTAGGCAATTTACACACCTTTTCTATTGTAAATGATTCAAAAGTTAAATGTAAAAATCTATATTCGATCAGAAATGTAAATGGTTTGACTGGAAGAACGATCCGTATTCCGAAGAGCAGTTCAACAAATATCACGACTTAATCGGGAAAAAATCACTGAATGGAATACGTTTCTGACCTTTTACCTTTTGTCTCTCATACTTGACGCTTAGGTCGTAAATAATTATACACACATTTTATGGAGCGAAATTATAATAGCGCAGTTGGAATGTAACAATTTTATCAGCTATCGTACTTCAGTTTCAAGCTGGCCTCCATTTCGCTTGGTATTTATTTGAATGAATAATGTAATTTTGATAGTTATAGAAAATATTATAATAGAAGTGTCATATCCTCCTATTGAACGTCAATGATGCAAGGCTCAAAATTTGAGGACTTGTCAGTGGGCACGAACACTATTTGGAAGTGAGCCAGCGGGAGTTGAAAGAAGGCATTGAGTCAAAATAGTTTTAGAATAACTTGCGTACTTGAAATAAAAACAAGAACTCATCTCTGTTTAATTCTCTAGAGAAAAATCTTTTAAATTTCAAAGAAATTTTAATTGTCAGGTATTTAATATTACAATATATAAATGACAGTATTTAAAAAATAGAATTTATCGTATTCCTAAATGACTTATTAAAAAATGCAACTTTCTCTCTTACTGGCTCAATAGCCTTAGTAAATGTAGACATGTAAGACAATTTTCACATTCATTTTAATAGATCAGCGAAGGTAAACGATCACTAATCAGGGTAGAGAGAATGTATGGCTAGCATGTTGGAATTTCAACTACAAGCTTTATTCGCATCTTAATGATAGGAGAAAAACAAATAATATGCTGCCAGTAGCTCAGTTTTAATTTTAATGATAAATAACAACAATATTATATCAAAAAATATGTGAAAGGCCAATGTAAGTAACTTACTGTTGAAATAATTCAAAATAATTATATATTACAATAAAGTCTATCAAAAACATTCCAAAACGCATGAGTTGGATCTCGGTAGTTTAAAAACATGTAAGTTTATCATTTAATTACCTTGGATATTTAAAAAATTGTCAATCGACACTTTCTTGACAATATTCACTCTTGTATAATAATAATAATAACAATAATAATTGTCATTTATTTTTTCTGAATTAAGAGTCTTTGCATCAAGGACATGTTGTTCTCTGAATAAATGGTGGAAAATCCAAAAATAGAATTAATTTGAGAGTTGTAAACCGGCAAGCACCTCAGATCTAATGTAGTCGTCTTAATCTGACCTGCGTTGTTCCAATTACGGAAATAGCCGTCAAAATACAAGAAAAAATCCGCCAGCAAAAACTTTTTTGTACTTTGAAAGTACAAAAATCGCTTTTTTTCATTCTATGAAAGTCAAAACTTTTTGCAATGCTTGGCTAATAATGTTGCCATGAAATTCAATACTCACACAATGAAAATAATTCACCACACATTCTTTTACAATAATTGTTTTGAAAAAATCGTTCAGCTCCAACTTTGTTCCACTTATTTGCTTTGTATGACTGATAATTATCACTTGAAACTTTGTTCTTCTATTGTTTTGTCTTATCTATGATAAATCTCACGTATCTGGAGACTTTGTGTAGTTGATTTTTTTAAAATAATGATTCATAAATCTTAGAACTAGTTGGGAATTGAACCCGGGTCCAACAGGCTTGTAATCAGTTGTAATTGCAAGCTGTACTATATAGGTTGTATTCAATTCAGCTTTTTTTTTATATTTTCTCTAAATCCAAATTTCCTCATTGTTCCGCATTCTCATAAAAATTGAATATAAAGCTAAAAAAATACTATTATCCTATTGTTTGAAGCAATAAACAGAATGAGGAAAATCTATGGCTTCACTGTGACTGGCCAGCCTTGTCTGTTATTTTGGCTGGGACCTAGTCTATTTTTAGAAATGCAACTGAACTTAGACATTTTGTGGGCCAAAAAAGTTTCTGGCAGAATCCTAATTCTCGGAATATCTCTCGGAATATTTAGTGTTATTACTATGATACATGCTTTTATACATAAAAATCTAATTAACCCAGCATGAACAATATTTCCACTGTTGTATTCTTTTGTAAAGATTATCACAATTTTCTATTTACATTGTAAATTGCCGTATAAGAATCATAACCCACAATGCACTTTTTAACTTATGCATATTTTTGGTTTTCAAATAATTACATTAATCAACATTCTTCATATCAACATGTAATTATAGATTTTTTGTGTTAATTTTTGCCTGTAATCCCATGTTTTCCTTTGTAGCTTTTTTCCATATTTTTTGGCAATTCGACTAGTAATGAATAATTTCAAATGCATTTTATGCTGTATAATAATTAAGTTGTAATTCAAAGCTATTCTATTTTCCAGATCTGAAGGCGTATGCAAATGCTTATATAGTATAGAACATCATTTGAAAACTATTCAGAATGTGAAATTTGTGTATGTCAAAGCCAAATATCATTGACTGATTCAATCATTCATCACCCTTTATTGATAACTTCTGGGCTTAATAAGTTGAAACTTTTTTAGTTACAGTACACATTTTCAGTCAAGTTCCTAGACTCTTGCTAAGAAAGGGCTACAAAGAGTTCGCTCAAAATCAAGTTTATTTTTTCAAATTAACCTAATTTAAGGGAAAGGTACCAGAAAGTAAATTTAAGTGAACCTGCCGGCTAGTGTTATTGTATAACTTACTATTGAACTCTTCCACAGTATAACATGCTATTGCCACTATTAATTTTTTTATCTGTTCAAGCTTCACGAAGACCTTAATTACTTGTTAACTATGAAGCCCCAGTTCAATTTAAGATACGTATTTTAATTTTATCTGTATTTTTTGAATGAATTATATCTCTTATTCAAATATAATTACGACGTTATTAAAAGGTGAAAAATATCAAATTCGATGGTGTGTAACAATAAACACAACATTAATAATGAAAAATAATTTTGAAATATATTGTAGGCTTCAATTAGATATTTATTCTCTTGAATGGTTCTCTAATTAATATCGGAGTTTTCCATATACAAAGCTTCACATATTGAAATATTATCTGAATTGGGTGCTTCCTTTTGCTTTTTGTTTAATAGAATATTTTATGTTTCAGCCACCCCGAGTTCCAGGCATGCGCCCTCCAATGGGAGGGGCAGGTCATGTTGTGCCGGCTCCAAAAGGTGGAACCACCATGGGCATTATAATGCCCATGTACACAATCGGCATTGTCATTTTCTTCATGTACACTATGATGAAGGTATGCTCATTGGCTTATTCAATGTTTTTGTATAATTTCTTATCAGTGAACTGGGTAAATTAGCTTAGTTTTGAACATCTAAGCTTAGTAAAGTAGCTAAGATTTGGAAATTTACCTAAAATTTGTCTTCATTCGATTCTATAGTGAATTATCGACCAGTTGTGGTTAATTAGTTCACCTAAATGTTACTTTTCAACTTGAATGGAGAGATAATTAATCATTATTAAAACTAGGATTTGACAGTGTTAGGAGAATTTGAAGATATTAGGTTAGGTTTCTAAGTGAATATCAACCCACAATTAATATTTGTAATGGCCATTTCGCACTGTTTAAGTGCATCCTTAGACACGGCTGGAGATTTTCTGAATAAGGTTGAAATGGCCCTGATAGCACATTTAGTAAGTGTTGATATTCAATTGAGAAGTATAAATTCATCAACTTATAGCTTAGGTCTAAATTTATCTGTGAAAAAGATGATGGAATCATAACAAATCTAGGCATTATTTTCAATTATTATAACCTGACAATTTTGACTTAATTTGAAATATTTACGTATACATAATCAATAGTTAAACTTATTACTTGGAATTAGTCCCAGAATTACATGACGTAACCAAATGTATATTTCAGTTTATTTAATGGATCAAAATTCATTTAATAACTATCTGTTCCTTTGATTATTTCTTGAGAATGGCCCTGATAGCTTTGAGCAATGAAATTGTCAAAATACTGCCAGACTGCTACCACTAAATTTCTTATAATGGTATCAATATAATAAGACTGAACATGTGAAATTATCAAGTTGTTGAATAATTGAAACTGGACAAATAGACCAGCAGGACCATGCAAGTATTATTTAAATCATTCAATGCATTTGTATTATTTTGTATTGCATGAATTTCTGTACTATCATGCTGGAGAGAAAATAAAATATTTCAAAGGAGACTACAAATTCAAGCAACTGAGACTCTACTATAGAGGAAATACTGTACTAGTAAATAACATTATTGTTATATTGTGCAAATTGTGCACCTGCCTTTCTATTGCATCCTCTTGTTTTCAGTTTCTATTCAAAAAATCAGAAGAATCAGCTGCCTACAAAGAATTTAGGCCGGATCCAGAATTTCGGCGTGTTGTTTTCAATGAGACCGATTATTACAACAACAGACCAATGCCTCGCCACCCTCACAAAGTTGAAGAAGAGAGTGCCACAAAATTAGGTGAGTGCTGTGGCTATCTTCCTAAAATCATACCTAAACTGTTTCTTAAGCAGTCGGTTGGAGAGCTTGTTTCTGATGAGATTCTGGCTGGCTGCTACTCCTGCGGTCACAAGTACGAATTTCGTTCAGCCATAGATATTTTGTAAAGTCATTCACTTCATTACCCAAGCACAACTCATGTAGGTATCATCCGACTAAAAGAGGGGGCTTCCTGTGAGAGAGCAACGGAAAAGTGATTCAATAACCTTTGTAAGTTGCTTGTTGAGTATGCTACAGACGATCGGCGCATGCTCAAAGTGTAGCTCGAAGAGTTTATTACGTAATGTTTTTTATTCTGTTCTGAATAAAATGTTGCTAGGAAAACGGTCCTTCTTAAACTAAATTCAGATCGTGTATAGTTGTCTCTATGACTTTTAACAACTTCTTTTTCAATTTCGTCGCGTGCATTTATTTTGAAATTATTTAAATACTCCAGTGAAATTCGTGAGAATGTTTGCAAATGAAGGAAGAAGACAGGCGAGGAAATTCAAAATATTCGGCGATGCAACACATACGGAAAAAAGAGAAATGCACAGATTCTTCCAGATTAGACATAATTTTGCATTGATGGCCACAGAGTACAGAGATACTGATCGGTTGAAGATCACTTTCTTCAAGATTGATCAAATTACTCACTTTTACATCTGATTTATGATTAGTCTAATTAGTAAGCGGCTATTATACGCCAAACGTTTTATCTGTGATAGTATAATCAGTTCTCAACATACGAAATATTGATCAACAATGTTAATGATGAAAATATTTCCTGTTTGTGCTTTCACTAGGATGGAAGGAAAGAGATGCCAGTAAGTTTTGTTTGTATTTCCAAATATCTATAAGATATTCATAAAATAATAAAAAAAACAGAGAGTGGCAATAATTTAAAAAAATAAAACTTTTTTTATTGAAGGTGAAGTTGAGACCATGAAATATCTTTTTCCTCTCAACCTTAATATGAGTTGATTCGCAAATTACTTGTTGATTGAGTTCAAATTGACAAAAGGAGATTCCATGGCACTAATTGGTTTATTTATAACATTCAAAAGTCGGATCAGAATAGTCAGGCCATGCTTTCTTGGCTGTCACTTGTCGCAACTCTCGAAAAAAAATAACTTGAAAATCAAATTAATGGGGGTAATCATTAGGATTATTTTGTGAAAATATTAATCAATCATGAAACAGTTATTAGAGTCCATGATGAGTAGCTGACTCATCTACTGTTCTCTTCTGATTGTGATTGCCCTATCATTATTATTGTTTTTTATAATGAAATGTGTGACTAATAAGAATCTTCAGTTAAATAATGATTTTAGGGCTGTTAGGACCCCTTGTCAAGGTTTCATCTCTATTATTTAATCAATATTTGTAAAGCTTATCTTTGTTAGTTCTAACGAGATTTTATTGTAGATACTTCACATTTCACAGTTTGTTTCCTCCTCAATTTATCACGTTTACAATTCAGCTGCATTTACACGTAAGCTAAAATACTAGTAATGCTACATTAAACATGGAATATTCTGGTTTTTTGCGTGCTCGATTACACCTTGCACTACTGTAATTAAATTTCACTGGATGAGTTTTGCACTTTATCTTCATCAAAGATTGTGCCCCAGCAATGAAACACATTTTGAATATGAACGCTAGTTGCTTTTTTTAATAAACTTATTGAAATAAATTCCAATCTTCTGTAATACTGATCGTGTTACAATAATTTATATATATAAGTAAAACTATGAAGTAATCTAGCTGAAATGTAATTTAGCTATCAAGTAATTGATTTTGGTTGCTTGCATCAGAAATGCTGATGAAGCTCCTCGTTGGGGAGCTTCATCCTTTGTATAATTGAATAGAATGAACTCGTCTAAAATAATATTATTCAATAAGTATTTTGATAAAGTACTTTGATTTTGGAAAATATCACAAGTTTTACTTTTATATTGCTAATGTGCAAAGCGTCTGTAGTGGCTAGATTGGTGAAATTGAAGTGACTGTTTAAGAGCATTTTCTATTACTTTCACGACGCAGAGGACATTGAATTGGATCAGCTGCGTAAGCGATTGGCCGAGACAGAGGCAGCCATGGAACGCATCGTTAAGCTAGTTTCCATTCCGCCGAAACCCGAAACAAATAAAAAGGTTTTGTTCGAACTATTTCCTAAACCCTTTGCATGGGTTTCTATTAGTTCAGGCTATGCCATGTTCATGTGGTTTTCTTTCACATATTTTGAGTGTTTTGATTGATTGAACGATCCATTATTGACGATGGTGTATTGCTGTTTCTTGGTTCCTTATTTTTTCAAAATATCATCCTCTATCTGTCTTCATTATATTTTAGAATTTGTTGGTTTTTGTTTGCTGCCGGATCCAATTATTTATTTTTATCATATTTTTTCTTAGATGTAACTACTTTCAGATCAGCATTTTGAAGTACAATTTATGCTAGTCCTGATGAAACTGGGTGAGACCCATAAATTAATAATTTAAAGATGAAAATCAGTTCAGTAATGATAATATTTTTTTCAAAGTGGAGAAATTTGGATATCCTGCGGGAGAAACAAAACTGAAAATATTTCAGAGATACTTCGACAAGACGATGATTGATTTTGCTATTTACAAAATACGAATTACTTGACATACTTTTTATATTCGGCTACTTTTTTTTTAGTTCAGCTTGATTTGCAAAGTACAGTTGAAGGTGCGCAAATATGTTTGCAATTTTGGTGTAAGCTTTAGCATCTGGCCGGCTGCAGTTTATTGATTGGTCCTCTTGTTTTTCCCAGTCGTTACGGCAATCACAGGCCTAGTCGCCGAAGTACAGAGGGACATTCTCTCAAAGCAGCTAAACACGGATAGCCTGAGCAAGGCTGAGGTACTTTGTTGCCTAATTCGTTGCATGTTGAACCTATGTCAACGGCTAACCATGTTCACTTGAGTGTTTAATAGCATTGATTTCTTGTTTTGAAATTTATTTTTTGTTTTATTTTTATTTCCAACTAACATGGCGAACTGCAAATGTTTCGCCTGAAATTCGTAGATAGGTGATCGATCACTAATATTGAAAAACTGAACTGACACTTAGTTTCTTGAAATATTTTAATTTTTTATTTATTACAACTTGGATTAAATCAAACTACTTCTTCATCGATTAGGAGATGCTTAATTTTAATCTTGGAATTCTATAAAAATACAATATTATTATTTCAGTCAACTTCAGTCCTCATTATCCGTTGATATACTTCTATAATTCTTTGGTATTAATTATTGATGCCTTAAAAAATACTCTTCAAATCGGAATTTATTATATTTGTAAAAAAACTTTTTTGAAAATTTGAGAAAAGAATATTTTGTGATTTTTGGTTGATGTGTTCAATATTGTACTGTCGTTGACAAGATGTTTGGTTGTAACATTAAAAAAAAAATTTTTTGTTCAGTTATCGTAAGTTTTTGTTCTTTTTATGAAATAACTAACTATAAATTTATTATAAACCGTACTGTTAGCTACTAATTTTGATTTTTTTTCGTTTGTTTTATTATTTTCATCTCACATTTATTATAATTATTATTGTAAAATAATAATTTATTAATTATTATTGTAAAATGTATTGTCATTAACATACAGTAGACATAAAATGAAAATTTTTATAACAAAAAGGTTTAGAATATAATTGTAAAGAATTTAGGTGAAATTTGTTGCTAGTTGATGAATAACAAATTAAGAAACACATTATCTTTTAGGATTGATTAATAGCAGCCTACTAATGAAAAGTATTTTCATCCGTAAAACTTGTTTATTCACAGTTTTTTTTTAAAGCTAGTGACCAAGGGCGCATTCATACATACGCGAACAAGGATGACCTATCGTTCTAGTTTCTGGATATAGCTTCAATCTCTCTACTCTGCACTACCAAGACATGGACGGTGTAAAGAAAATCACTCACCCCGTAGGTTCCCGTAGGGCCATGCCTTCATTTTGGGTCATCACATTTTGGGTTATGAGCACCCAGTAGCAGCAGGCTCCTTGAAATTATAAAGTAAATCATTTTAGATTTAACTTTTAATTTGTCAAACAATGAAACAAAAAATTAACTAAAACTTCATATTGAGACGAAATTTTGAGCCCGTTCTAGCTTTTACCGTTCTCACTAGACGACAAGAAATTAGCAACCGATCTGTCTAAACAAACATGGACTCAATAATTAGTGGGTTAACCAGATGAACTTGAAATGACAATGAAGTGAAGAGAAAAATGGAGTATGAGGGCGAAGAATGCAGGAAAACAATTTGTTGTCTTCATAGGTGTCATTGTTCACAATTTGTCTGTGAGCAAGTGACTCGTCTTGTTTTTATTTTAAGATTACTGGGCGACTGAAAATATATCGAGATTCCAGAATTGCTGGAAGAACTTTGCGGTCTTTACAAGTTTTAAGTGCTACATACCTAATAAAATATAAATAAATGAACATTATTATTTATTAATACATTCAATTTTATATAGAGAAATAGTAGTTTGGGGCTAAAAAATGTTTTGAGTGGATGGAACCCACTTCAACGTTGTAGATAGACATTATTCCCCCCCCCCCCCCCCTAATTTTTCCACATCCACTATTGAAGCTATATCTGCTATTGAAATTTTTTATTATAAAGTATGGTTTCACAATACTGAAGTAATTTTAATAAATTATTATTAATAATTCAATAAAAATTAATGATGATGATTTTGTAATTGCAGTTTACTTGTACTGTGGATATTCGAATATGAATATTACTATGGCATGTGTTTAATTTTATTACAAATACTGGAATCCGTGATGCCGATTTCGTTATTTTCGATTGATCGGGCGTTGATTGTAACAAAAGCTGTAGGCTACTTATTATTTAGAATGATTAAATGATTAACGCTTCCGTTTCCTCCCGTCATACTGGACACATCAAATTATTTATTATTAAGTTAATATCAACTTTGGAAGTTCTATTAATTTTAATATGATTACTGCTAAAGTCAGAAACGTAATCAGTATTGTAAAACTATATTTCATGCAATTCTCTTTTTAATTAGCTTTTTTATATCTGCTTGTAGTTGTTTTATCCATTTGAATTTCGGTTCTTTGTGAAATGATTTGTGTAATATTTGAACCCTTATATATTTGAAAGCTTGCCATATTTGTCTTGATTGCTTCTACCTTTTTTTTCATGTTGATGCGATATTTGCAAAAATAATAGAATTAGTTTGCAACGCTTCTAATATTTAACTGTATTTTGTTCTGTGAATATTATTACGGTATGTGTTTAATTGTATAAGTGAATATCCACTAACCCAATATCTTCATGGAAAAATAAATTTGCTTAATCAGCATTAATGAAATGAGTGTAACCATTATGAACCGTGGCTATAAAAGGTTGATATCAAACAAAATAAGAATGCAATTGTTAACATACTGAGAAAATATCCATTATGTATCACTATTAGAACTTGTTAAAGCTGCAATTCATCGCCTCTTAGCAGTAATAATAATGAATTTGAACGATTGAGAATTCCATCTACTCATAAGAGTGATGTATTCGCATTTTATTTTTTATTCGACTGCATAATATAGTCTTGATTTTTGTACACAGTTTATTATTGATGCTTAAATTTTTTAGGCAATAATAATGATTTTGAGATAAGTCTTTGCTATTGCTTCTGCCTATTTTTTCCTACTGCATTACTATAATAATTTTACATGTATTAAAACAGAGAACGTGTGTTGTAATTGAATATCTATAATTTTCTTGTCTGTAAGTTCACAAATTATTTCTTAATAATAATTTATCATCTATAATTGACTCAAATGATGAAATTCCATATTATAATGGAAAAAATTAGGTGTCATGAAGAGTCTTAAAGAACTCAAACTCATTATCTAATTTTAAGGCAGTGTGCCCAACCTCTGGACTTATTGTTTTCCATTCATTTTTTTTTAATATTCTGTAAAAAAAATACTGTAATAAAAATGTAATTGCAAATCGAAAAATTAACTATTACATGATTATTGCAATAAAAAATCGTAAAATTGTATGTTGACACATATATTTCACATTTCTTAAAATTACCCAAGCATTCTTACTTGAATTCTTGATTATTTTCATAACTGACATTCAAATAATGATTTATTAAAATTTAACCACAACTTATAAGAACTAAAGAATTATTTCAATAGAATAGAATGCATTGTCGTAGTTATTCAAAGTCTACTCCATCTGTAATTGAAACAAAGTGTATACTGTGTAGTGTACACGGGAAGTGATAGCCGTGAGTCGTAGCTGGTATCTGTTCAATCACATGGAGATAAGCTGCTTTCTCCTGGGCTTTCTTTGTAAAGGTGACCGATTAGATTGGCCAGCAAAATACACTGTTCTCTCCTGTAAAATCACTTCCCGGTGGTTCGGAACCCACCTAAAACTGTAGGTCCAACTCATCAATCGCCATCATCCAACTCATTACCCAAGCACAGGTCTCAGACCTATGTGGGCTTCATCCTAAAAAAAAACTTGAATCACTCACTGGTATAAGGTTCGGCAAAGCAAATAACACAATAATTTGGTGTCAATAGAAGGAGTTTATCCTAAAGAGCCACAAATTATAAAGTGGCTATTACAGTGGACTTGGAAAAAGATTCAACAAATATTTCAACACAATTTCATTCATTTACTTTCTTCATTCAATAGGAAGTAGGAACTCGTTTTCTTTATAAACAAATTCCATTTGAAAAAGGGGCCCCCTCATGAAAATATTGTACACACGTTTCATGCTCAGTTAATCACTGTATATTTTTTAAAGTTTAAGTTGATTCGCAATGCTCTCAATATAATCGACGAATGTGTTTGTTTACAGGAGTGTGAATCGGACGTGTTTGAGAAGGAGATATCTTCACCGGAAGAAGCGATCAAATTTGCAAACCAGGTAGATAACGAAAGCAATAGCAAAAGTGAAGTGCGAGTGGTGGGGATGGAATTGACCGAAAGCATAGAGGGGGGCCAGCGATGGAGTCGCCCCTCCACTCCCCTGCCCCACAGAGCCCACACCCCCACTCCAATCCCAGCCCAGGAGATCTTCCTTCAAGGATCCCTGCCGTCCCAGTCCCACCTTTTGGTCAGTCAGTCTGAGGTTGAAAAATTGCTCGTACCTGATGACGATGATGATGACGTTAAAGACGCGTCAGTCATTTTGGCAGGAAAAGTTACCCTTTCACTTATTGGAGTCGATTCAGTAAGATTCTCCTCATAATCTCTGTCTGCAGTAATATCATCCTCCATCCAAGCCATTCATCAAATTCACTCAAGCACGTTATCGTTTCTTAACACCAATAATAAATCATTCATTTCTGTACGTCTTAACAATGTTTCATGACATTCTGATACGGTATGGCTCAACCAATATTCTGAGTTTTCTAAACTCAAAATTTAGCCTGTTATACTTCGTTATGGTTATAATATATTATTTTCTCCATGTTTTTAATTTAGTTGTAAGTCTATTGTTCACTGAGCATATCATTTAAATTTGTCGTAATTGCATGTTTCAAAGTGATCTTTTATTCTAATAATTGATGACAGAATCACTATTAAAAGACTCCATCACATTTTTATTTTCATTTAATAAAACACATTAATAAACATTTAATAAACGTTGAAATTTTCATTATTGGAAAAATTCAAATAATAATAAAACTTAATAATTAAAAATTATAATTTAATGATCTAAAATTCATTATTTGAAGTATTATGTTGTTTTAAAAGGAATCAAGCCAAGTGGCGGCATAGCACGATTACAATGTTCAACACAATTATACGAGGGTCATTTTCTTAAACCGATGGGCTAAAAGTCCAGTGAATATAAAAAACTATTTTATTACCAAAATTTGCTTACACTTATGTTTACTTCCCACCATTGAGACCTTTAAGTTTGGGGCATTTGTCATACCTATTGACAAGCATTTTAATACCCTCTTCATAAAATGATGCCACCAGTGAACTTGATTCTCATCCTTCCCTTGAAGTTCCTCAGTAGTGGGAAAGTGCTGACCTCCAAGCCAGGTAAAAGATGGAAGTCACTCGGTGTTAGGTCGGGACTGTGTGGTACGTGTTCAAAAATGTCCCATTGAAATTGTTAATAAAGTTGTTGGATACACTGGCAGCAGAACAATTTTAAACGTCAGCATGCCTCTGTCTGTTCTGAAAGGATCGCCGCAAATGTTGTAAGATAATATAAAGCGACATTAATTGTGCAAGAAATGGCTTAGAGGTCACAACTTTCCAATTACTGAGGAATTTCAAGACAAGGACTTCAATACTCACTCAAGTTCACTGGTGGCAACATTTTATGAATAGGGAATTGAAGAGCTTGTTCACAGGAATGACAAATGCCTCAGTCTTCAAGGTGAGTATATTGGGAAGTCAGCATAGGTGTATGCACATTTTGGTAATAAAATAATTTGCTTATATTCACTAGTCTTCTATTTACAGCCCATCGGAGTTTTAAAATTATTAAACTTATTTCTCTTGAATAGGAGGCACAGGCGCTTTCAATTGTTGGAATCAAATATCTGCTCAACCTTACAATTCAGCAAGCTTTGTGCCCACAATATTCCACTTATTAAAGGGTATCATTAATACTAAACAAATTGAAAGTTGGCATCTCTTTTACAAGAAAAAAAAATTTTATATAATTTTTCACATAATTTAATGATTGTTTGTTGAACATATAATTTTTATATATTTTTCACACAATTTAATGATTATTTGTTGAACTTATAATTATATCAATATTCATCTTTGAATTTCGAGTACATATCAATGAATAATGTCTTTCATTAATGTTCCTCAGTGCTTGGTTTGAGTGTGTCTTTTGGAATGTTCTAAAGCATCTCTCATAAATTTCAACTGATAGAAGAATTGATTTCCTACGAAATTCAAACTTGTCGGTTATTTATTCTCGTGGCTCCAAATTATCGCAAGAATTTGTATGTAATTTTTTATGTTACTTTCAAACTGATAATCAACTAAGCAAACAGTTTCGAAGGAATGTTCGTTACTAATAATTTGATAGTGTAGATGAGCTATTTTATTTTCAATTCCATTATTATATAATTATGGATTTCTTGTGAGAAGTGCGACTATTGTATTTTTCTCTAATTTTGGACAGTGGTGTATTGTCTGAGATATGCCTAGATAAATTGTTTAATATTCATCGGAATTAATCATATTGAAACGGTTTGATTGCATTCTGATATTTTTGCCTGGGGTGTGTTGAATAATGATAACTTAAGATTGACATAACTTCAATTATTATTGTAAATTTGTAGTATACAAACGGAAATGCAAAATAGTTGCACGCATAGAATAAGAGATCTGGAGGATTGTAAACCACAACATTATCAGCGATTAATCCTTGATTCTTGATATTATCGCGAAGCACGCTACTGTTAACTCTCGTTGTTTCTTGTTCAGGCCAGCTCTGCGTATGTACAGGTCTGATCTGTGCAGTGAGCAGAATAGATTAGAGAAAAATTATCAAAAGAACAACGAGCGTAAAAATCTCCAATGCAGCTGATGATGCATTGTGGTTGGAATCATAGGCTATGGTGACGAGAAGGGGGTGTCTAATTCTAAAACATCATAATTTATAATTTAGTAGTTTTCATTAAGGACAGACACACTCCAACCAAGAATTTAATTTGGTTAAGCCATTTCAAAGAATACACTGCTCTTTTTCATATTTGTAATAAAATTGTGTTTTGTGTATTTATTATCAACTCGTAGGATTGCTGTCGACATAAATGATTAAAAAAAAAATTTAAAAACTATTCTAATCAAATGGATTTTTTAAATCTTGGATAATATTGGTTTTGTTTATAAGATACGTATAACAATTAATTTCGATTATTTAAAACTCATAATAATGGAATGCAATAAAAAAGATTGTTTGTCAGAATTTTCAAAAGTAATTCAAGTTGTAGATTCAACTTGTATCAAGTATTAGTTCTTCAGCTGCTTTGGGAGCTCTCAAAGTTGCTAGGTAAACTACAAAGTTTTCTGTATTTTGAGGTTTGCAATATGTTGTTTCATGCAAGCAATTATTTTTAACGACTATTTAGCCTTGTATCAACATATATTAGTAATAACTGTTTTTAAAGAAGTTACCGGTTCTTTTATTTAAAAATTTTTTAAACAATAAATTCAACATCCGTTCGGATTGTTTCAGTTTCCTATATTGATGAAGTAGAATTTGTTCTTGGTTATAGTGCTTTTGATGATACTTTATTTTGTTGTTTTTTTTTAATTGGTATTCTTTTGTTGAGTTTATCATTATGCATATTGTTCCGTAGCACATTTGTGAAAAATGTGTTCTCTATTTGGAAATGCAATAGAAAATATATTTTACAGTTTATTTGTTGGTTTTATTGTGTGGTTTTATATTTCTATTGTCTCCATCCTAAAATGTACAATACGAAGACGCAATCTAAAGTGCATAAATGCTTAAGGAATTTTTGTTTATAATGAGAGTATTCAGTTATTAAATAATAGTCAAATATGAGTATTATTATATAAAACATTTATTTTATTAAGGACCAGACCGGACCTTATTAAAATCGTGCCGTTGTCGTCTGTCCGTACTCCAGCGCTTGAAAGGAGGATTCTAAACTCTTGAAACTTGGTATACATTCCTCATAGTCCAAGTCAGATCGCTATTAATTTTGTTTATGATAAAAATAATTATGATGTAAAGCAGATTTCCACTGAAGGCTCTAGGTTATTTTTTAAAATAAAAAAATTGGAGAGTTAGTTTATTTTGAATACAAACATAATTGATTATTACGAATGCTAATGCGTAGTGCAATTATCCACATTATTTTTACAGTAAAAGGGTTGATGTTATCATTTTAATTGTGTTGAAATCTTTTCTTAAATTATTTTTGGTCGTCGAATTGAAAAAACAGAACATTTTGAGGCATGATATATCATGAGATTTGTTGAACAAATCCCTTTTTCAAGAACTGCCGATTCATATTTTTTTGTGAATTTGGAAGCATGTGATGTTTATAAAAATCAAAGCAGTTAAATGGTGCATATGCCTAATCAGCACAACTGATGATAATAATAATTACTACTATTTTATGTAAATTCTTCGTGTCCTTGGATACTCCATTGTATCGGTTTATTATTAAATATAATCAAATATCCACATTAATTTTGCACTTACGTACAATCAAATACAATATAATGCACATTGTCTTATACTATAATGTTCTGTATGAATACCATGCTAAAAGAATAAAGAGTTAGAGAAAATTAGAATTAAATAAATGACATTTAATATTGTACATCTAGAATTTTTTTAATCAAGTCGACTCAAAGCTACGAAAATGTTTGCCCCACATGCAGGACGTAGTCTCTGCACAACTTGAACTATCTATGCACTATTCTTAAACTTAAAATTAATTCGAATTATGATTTCAAGAAATATTCATCTCATTTATGGATCAAAGTTTTTATAAATAATTACTCCAACAACAGCGAGAATTTTAAACTTTTTGAAAAGAGAACTATCAATTTATTATTCATTTAAAATAGTATTCTGTTTTGAGTGAAGTTTTCTCAATTGTTTATTCCTTCCATGACATTTTTACTTCGAGAAGTTGTCCTTCAGTGGAGGCAGTATTGCTCCAGTTGACTCAAGGTTAAATATAAATTATTTTCAAATTTATTCCCGGTTCAATCAATTCTAACATTGCATGCATTCTGTATTTTCTTTCCTTAAATCTTAAAACTAATTAAAATGATGAAACAGAAAGCAAGCTTGTACAGTTTGATCTTTTTCATTTCATTTTCCATTCCAGCTCACCCATTTTACTATCTGGGCTGATTGGATTTGGATTACTAGAATTTATATTTTTATTACATGAGACTTATTAAACCTATTAATCTTCTTGTTCAAACGTTTTTATTGTTGTAAGAATGATACATTTAAAAAAATATTGTTTTCTCATGTGAAAAGTTCCATGTTTATGTGAAGTTTAAATGTGATAGTTCTGTACAGTTTGTAAATGAGTTGTGATCAATTTATGAAATGCTTTCTATTCAGAACAGTCTGGTTTTTTATAAATTATTTAATTATTCATATTATTTTTTGTCATGCCTGGTTGATTTGTTTGATTCACTTGTTAGTTGTCATTCTATACAAGTATTTTACTGTTGCGTGATCAACATTTGTATACAATGCCTACACGTTTCCTCTTCAAATTATACATAATCGATGTTTATCACTTGTATAAGAAGGTCCTACCTTTTTTTGAAAATTTATCATTACTTATGTAATCCCGGTAAATCATTTTAATATGTTCCCATATTGTCTTCATCGACTCTTTAAAACCTATACAATTTCCAAAGTAATCTGCGTTTACAAAATAATTTATTTCCACTAAGCTGACATTTAACAAAACACACAACTTAACAATTAGTTACATATGAAATAAGAGCAGTGTTCTCGGATTAACGTGTTTTTTACCTCACAAAAAATGATATGTGTTATTCATTCTCTATTTTCACTAAACTTCTGAGGAATTTTTCAGCAACATAGTAGTACTGTACTTGAAATTTTACTGAGAAAAATTATTTTGGTGAAGGAAATTTTAGTAGATGATATTGACATTTCCAATTTTAGCATCATGTGTTTAGCTTGTTGGTTTTATGTTCTACTGACTTTCATATCTTTCAATGTAGTCTATAAATTCTATCAAATTTGGTCATTTCATCTTTAAAACTAATTATTTAGTTTTTATTGCTATACTGGTGTGAGTATTTATGCAGTATGATGTAATTATTTCGTATTTCTCATTAAATAAAATTCATCGTTCAATTTGGCATCAAACTGCGTACTCATGGCAGTTCATTGATCACAGTAGTCTCTTACATTTAAGATAGTAACGAATATTTGAGAAGCAGCCGTCCATCCCTGCACTCGCATTTTCATTGAATAATAATAAAATATGCTTTCTTGAAAAAATTGTTATATTTTCCCCCCATTATATTGATCTCTTATGAAACGCAAATAATTCATCCTTCAGTAGAAATCTAGTCTAATATCCAGCTAAAAATATTTTTATTTTTTTTTGTAGTTTGAGATACTCAATTTCCAATCATCATTTTCAAAAAAAGAATTGCTTTCTGTTTTATCAAATTTCTTGTTTTCCAGTCAATTACAGTACTGTCAAGTTCTCTTCTTTCAAAATGAAAAAAAAAACAACATATTTTGGGGGATCTTTATTTCCCTCAAAAACATGTTCCTGTAGTTTTGTCTAACTACTTATAAATATTATAACTTTCCAGTTTAGTTTTTTATTGATAATTATTCTAATTCATTCAAAAAGTAACTTCAAGATTGATGTGTTCATGGCATAAACAATTACATTATTATTTTGTAATAACTTTCCAAGTTATAATTTCCAACACTTGTTGAGAAATATTCAATGAATTGAATTTACAAGATAATAATTTTGATATTCCATCTAACATTTTTATTACATCTTTCTAATATTATGAATAAAACACATTTTATTCCCTTTGAATATACTGTGCTTATGAATAATATTATACAACTATTATTGGAATAAAGATATTATCTCGTTGGTACCGGGCTTAATCTCCGGCTAGGCCTGACTGTTTTGCGTTATCGTTTTGTTACCTCATAACCCATAATTCGCAAGCCTCAGGCTTGTGTTGAAACCATCCGTCATAAATTAATTTCAAACTCCATTATTATATTATACTGATCCACAAGTAAAATATTGACATAAATTAGGCCCCTTTACAAGAAGTAACCACTCAATCATGTAGATATTAATTGCAGATATTTCTTGTGAACTAAGAGAAACTCTTCATACTGTACTAACTGCGTAGAATAATCACATCAGTAGTAATCTAATTGCGAGTTACCAATATGTCTAGGATATTGGTCTTTCATAACGTCTAACTACATCTAATTACATCTTAGTTTGAAAGTTTCTTTGCATTTTTGGTTTTTTGAATGTACTTTATATTAATGAATGCATACTTGGTAGTTTGATAGTAGCCAAACTAGAATTTCTGTCATGAACTAGGCATTCTAACATTTTCAGTTTTGCAATAATCTAATTTAATTTAATATCAGGATTCTATTGACAGTAAATTTTAAGAAATTGTACGCTTAAGAAATTTGATCTTAATGAGTTCAAATTTTACATTGAAGCTACTAAAGAGTATGTTCTGTGCATTTGCTCATCATTAAGAATATTGATTGTTTTATTTGGCAGTAGGTAATACTTGAAATTGTCGATGTTTAGTAATATTTGCTAGTCATTATTATTTGAATATCTAATTCATACTGAATTACAATAAATATATTTTTTTTTTTATTTTTACCAAGTATCTATTGATTTTGCTAATAATAACTTCTGCTCATATATTCCATGGTGATCATTTAAATGAAATCATTAAATTAAAGCTTTTAATTAGAACTAAGTATTTGAATTCTAATGTTCATATATTCATAATACACATTATCGTTATAACAATTTTTTATTTTACTTCTGTAATGTTTTCAAATCTACCAGTGAATTATTTATGAGAAAGTGATTCTGGCGTTGATAATGATTTGAAATTCTGCATTAAATTTTAGTTTAAAGATTTCCACAAAATCTTATGTATGATCATGTTTACTACTTCCTAATTCAACTGCAATATCAATTTTTGCTTTCAGGAACCAAATATTGAAAGAGATGGAAAGTCTAGAAGCAAAAGATCTGCAGAAAGAGACATGAATACGGAATTCGATGGTGAAGCAGATGATAAAATTTCCAATATGCAACGCGAAGATGACATATACAAAGCCAAAGTATCTGTTGATGAATTGAATAAAGGTAATTATTTATTTAGTTTATATTACGATTTAAATATTTATAAACTGTTCATCCTCTTTGGGTGTCTTTCAAAATAACTGGTAATTTTGGCTGAAATTGATGTTTTGTTGTGAAATAGAATAGGATGATATGTTTAAACATTCACTTCTGACTAAGAATTCCAAGAATGCTAGACGTTTTTCAGCTATATAGGTTAAACACACTATTGTCTTAAACTTCAATTTTAAATACTCCCATTTTTTATTCAATTTATACTGTAATGATACTGTAATTGTCAGCACATGAAGCATTCGCCAAGCATCGTTAATGAATGGCTAAGATTGGCTGAGTAGTCACAGTCAAAGTTCACAAGCCGCCACTGAATTTAGCCAATGACAGCCATTTATTCATGACGGAGAAACTTGGCAAAAGCTGTGTTTAGACTGCCTGTTAGTTCATTATAGTCTATCACTATTATATTATTTACTATATTTTCAGGTCTTCTCCCAAATCAATATGATTCAAATATTCATAAATGGTTCAATAATATTATATTTTTTCCTGCAAATGCTTATGAAGAATTAGTTTACATGCTGAAAACTAATTGTAAAACAGCTGTTTACTAAGAAGCAAGCGGTAATCTGCTGTAGCGCTCATTGGCTGACATCATAGCTACTTAAGATGGTGATTGGTCACGCGGTGAGCGTGGTCTTCATGCAATCCTGATGTTCAGTCAAGACCGCTCTAGACTGAGTTTGGATGGGTGACTGTGCTTCAATTACTATGTTATAAGCATTATTATCAACACTTACCCGGTGGTTCGGATCCCACTTAAAATACTAGGCCTACCATGTTTTGGAACTTTCCTTAATGATCTCCCCGCCAATAAAATACATACGCTTATTATTATTATTATTATCATCATAGCTTACATTTTCACTTGGGTATTGCCAACCTTGCATTTTATGATTATCACACCTGACATCCAAAATTATCTTATAAGATATTTCACAATTATTTATGTTCTAATAAAAATAGATTTATTTTAACTACTTAAAAAATAATTTTTCAGAATGAGATTTCTTTGAAATTATTGTGTAAAAGCATTTAGCCAGATCCTACATCATGCAATACACCAAATGAATGGAAATCCAAAACTACGGTTGTAGGAAAATATGGTAGTATGTATTTCGAGTGTGAAGCTTCTTTATCATTCTTGCAAAATTATTGCACTCCGCCACGCGTCTTGTAGTAACTGTTTAGCTCGAGTGGTAAAGTCGCTCTTTACGCTCTTAATACATAAATAACTATTAATAATGTTCAAATTGTATTTTCTCTTGTATTATTCGCACCTGGAAATGTGTTGGAAATAGGAAATCAAATCCCATTATCATATTTGTGTATAAGGCGTAAATCATAAAATGAAGCACGAATTATGAGAAAAACATGTGCATTCATTACTTGCGGTGTACATTATTTTGGATTTAGATATGAAATATTCCAATTATTTCAATTAACTCTCAAGTTGAGACTCGAGAATTAAAATATTTTGGTCTATTAATATACAGGGTGGGGGAAATGTTTGGAAACGGCTTAATATTTCATATACAAAGGTGATTTTGCGGTAGGAATGATTGAGGATCCTACTCAAATTGAAAATACTATTTTACTGTGACTTTAAAAATCTGGTCCGCCATCTTGGAACCGCCATTTTGAATGTAACTTTCTTTTTTTAAATAGGAAGGGGGTCATGCGATACATGATTTCAATACGGAATTTTAAGACAAAATGAATGCCGAAAACCGCACATCGATATGTCAACCCGTTTCGGAGATATTTACATTATTAATCGATACCATGAAAAGCAGAAATGAAATAAATAAGTACATTAAAATCTTACCTATCAAATTTTTTGTTAATAGTGTTTGCTAATAAACATTAAAACCCAATTATTTTAATAAATGTTCAAACTGTTTTCCTTCAGCTGTTTGACAATGTGCTAATCTTAAATAATAGCCATCAAGCACATTTTGAATCATTTCGCGTGATGAACATCTGACTCTGGATATCATAATATCAACAATAATCATGATATCAACCTAAAATCATCTGTAATAATCCAACTGATTTAATGAATTCTTTTTCAATCATGAAGTAGTGAGTGTGTTTAAAGTCGTTCGCAATGGCATTTTTAAATGAAACCGCACATTTTGAATCATTTCGCGTGATGAACATCTGACTCTGGATATCATAATATCAACAATAATCATGATATCAACCTAAAATCATCTGTAATAATCCAACTGATTTAATGAATTCTTTTTCAATCATGAAGTAGTGAGTGTGTTTAAAGTCGTTCGCAATGGCATTTTTAAATGAAACCGAGAGAATAACTTTGTTAATGATGCGCGGCTATGGAGATAGAGTACGGTCTTACCAAGAAGTTTCTGATTTATTTAACGAAACATTTCCCAACAGAAATCCAATTAGTAAAAGTGTTGTTTTTAAGACAGTAAAGCGGTTTCAAGAAACGGGCAAAGTGACTGATCGTGCTCGCACTGGAAGAACAAATACTGCCACCAACAATGAAAAATCTTTAGAGGTAATGCAATCATTTGTTGAAGATCCGCATACATCAACTAGAAGCGTTGCCAAGGAACATGGTATGTCTACTCGTTCTGTCAGAAAAGTTCTTAAGGAATCTCATTTCCATCCGTTTAAGCTTCATGTATTACAAGAACTGAATGAGGATGATTTCGACCGCCGGGTAGAGTTTTGTGACATAATGATGAACAAGTATGACAATGATCCAAACTTCTTTAATAATGTAGTATTTTCGGATGAAGCTACGTTCATGCTTAACGGCAATGTAAATAAGCAAAACTATCGTTTCTGGACCGATGTCAACCCATACTGGATGAAGGAGGGTCATACACAGTATCCTGAAAAATTAAACGTATGGGCTGGTATGGTAAATGGTCACATTGTAGGACCATTTATTATCGAGAATAATTTAACAGGTGCCATTTACGAGAACATGTTAATAAATTTGATCGTTCCAGCCATCCAGAACATCAACGGACAAGAGTTACATAACTTGTGGTTTCAACAAGATGGGGCGCCCCCTCATTATGCATTAGGAGTGCGGGATATATTGAACCAAACATTTCCCCAACGCTGGATAGGTCGTAGAGGTGCAATAGAGTGGCCCGCTAGGTCACCTGACCTCTCTCCACTTGATTATTTCTTTTGGGGCTACATGAAAGACAATGTGTACAAAAAGAAACCAGCAACAATTAATGAACTGAGAGAATGTATAACTGAAGTGGCTAACAGAATTCCACGCGAAATGATTCAAAATGTGCTTGATGGCTATTATTTAAGATTAGCACATTGTCAAACAGCTGAAGGAAAACAGTTTGAACATTCATTAAAATAATTGGGTTTTAATGTTTATTAGCAAACACTATTAACAAAAAATTTGATAGGTAAGATTTTAATGTACTTATTTATTTCATTTCTGCTTTTCATGGTATCGATTAATAATGTAAATATCTCCGAAACGGGTTGACATATCGATGTGCGGTTTTCGGCATTCATTTTGTCTTAAAATTCCGTATTGAAATCATGTATCGCATGACCCCCTTCCTATTTAAAAAAAGAAAGTTACATTCAAAATGGCGGTTCCAAGATGGCGGACCAGATTTTTAAAGTCACAGTAAAATAGTATTTTCAATTTGAGTAGGATCCTCAATCATACCTACCGCAAAATCACCTTTGTATATGAAATATTAAGCCGTTTCCAAACATTTCCCCCACCCTGTATGTTGCTGTCAAACATATTGGTAGTAATTCAACATTCCTGTTGTTCACCATTTGCAGATTTGTCTATGAATTGCGATTCAGATATAAAAAATAGAAATAAATTAATACATAATAAAATTTCATTCAATCAATTGATTTAATCATCCAATTCGTTTTATTAGATTCTAACTATTGGATTGTTTGAATCTCCATTTAGGTGATGAAGTACAAGAAATCATAAAAATGGAAGCTAAGAAATTGGAAGATATTCTATCCCAACTTCCACAGAGGAAGTCCAGTATTGTTGATGAACTTGAAGTAAAAAAACAGAATTTGGATATTAGTGAGGTGGAAAGGAAACTGTTTGGTGATTCTGAAACGGCAGTTGAGGATTCAACAAGTAAAGAAGAAGAAACAAATGTGGAAGGTAGTTTTGATGGAGGTAATATTGAGAAGAGAGAAATGGAAGACCTAACTGTGAAGGAATCTTCAGTTGCTGATGAAAGGGAAATTGAACAATCAATTGAAGAGCTAAATGTTGAAGAAGTCATGGATAAAGCTGAAAGTGAACTTGATAGATCTCAGAATCTTCATGATGTCTTCGACAGAGGTGTTGAAATTTCTTCAGAATTGATAGAAGTACATGATAAATATGAACCAGAAATGAAAAGTAATGAAAACTCTGTATCGCTGCTTGATTTCGGCTATGAAACCGAAGAATCGGTGAAGGTAAGAGAGAAAAGAGAAGTTATGAATGAATCTTGTGAAGAACAGCTTAGTGAATCTAAAAATTTAATGGCTGTACAAGATGAAAATATTGAAAGCTCTTCCTCTGCAATAGGTTCTAATGAAACAAATCTTGCCTCTTTAGAGAGTGCTTCTTCTAACGAAAAATCAGGTTTTAAAAGGGAAAGTTATGAAACAGAAGATATTTCAACTGGAAATCTTGATGAATCACCAGAAGTCCCGAGAGTGCCCAAAGAGAATATCATTGAAGATTTTACTGGAGAGACTGATAGAATAGTGGTCGTAGGTGAAATTATACAGAAAGTTCACGAAAATGATATTTTTGATGAAGATTTTTCTAAAGGAATAACTGATGTTGAAGATATTGATACTGTCGAAGAAAATGTGATTGATATTGAAAAAGATGTTTTGGGAAGAAATGATAGTATAGAACTGGAAGATCTTAGAGTCAAAGGACGAGAAAATGTTTCATTAAAATCGGTAACATTCTCGGACGTTCTTGAAGTCAAAGGAGAAGAAGGTATTCCACCAAAATCTGTAACGTTCTCTTTAGATAAAGAAAACTTGGTTGATGAAAGTAAGTCATTTGAGGATGAGGCAAATGAAATGAATGGAGACGTAATAAAAAATTATGTTGAAGAGAATGAGGAAGAGGAGGAGGAGGAGGAGGAAGAAGAAGAAGAAGAAGAAGAAGAAGAAGAAGAAGAAGAAGAAGAGGAGGAGCAACCGTTTGATGAAGATATTGAAAGCAATTTAGTGGAAAATAATGAAGAATTTGAGATAAAACCAATTTCAACTGACCAGAATGCTATCAGAAGTTTGATGGATAATAATGTCGATAGCAACGCTGATTCCTTGGTTTCATTTCAATATGAAGATCCGCAATTAGAAGATAACGATGAAGAATCTTTAGATGCTTGCAAGATTGATCCTTCTGCAGATGATGCCACTATTTGTAAAACAGAAGAAATTGAAAGCTCAAGTGGTTAGTAGATGTCATCAGTTTTGTGTGATGAATTGATATGCTGACTAATAATCAAATGCTGAAATGTACACTCATTTTTTAAAGCAGATTCTTCATCTATGCTTTTCACCCTTTTTGTTTAGAGATCTGTGTTTTAATCTTTCCTCTCTCAAGAAATCTTTTTTTAACTTTTTTTTTTAACAGGCTCAATTTATTTTTCAACTTGTTGCAATAACCATTTTCCAGCTTTTATTCTTAATTTTCAGTTTTTTCTTTTGTAACTGTTTTTAGAACTAGAGTGTGTTGACGAGTGTGTGCGCTGCCAAACTCAAATTTGGGAATTTTCCTTAAATCTTCATAACTTCCGATTCTATTCGCAGTTTCTCTAATTTCTAATTCAATTATGTTCGTGGATGGAATTTTAGTAATTAGAATTATAAGTGTATTATTATCATTTTATCGTCATTTCTTTGCCTATGCCTTTTGCAGCAAAAGTCTCCATATTCAGTGAGAGTTTTGTAATATCCTCGTTTCGCTTTACTGATAAGATATTTTCTTGATACAAACTTTCAATATACGCAATCAATTTGTCTATACTGTGTTGTTTATGTTCCAAGTACTGAAATCGATCAGTTTAATTGTTCGTTTGATTGATTAATTCGTTCATTTGATGCTTACATTTCTTGAAATTTTTCTTCGAAAAACAGATATGTTTGACCTGTATTAGAAGTAATTGTCACGAGTATTCTTTCAAAGGATTTTGAACTTGTTGATTCAATCGCTTTTACATCAAATTATTAAAAGCATTGTATTTTTCCTATTCAATGACGTATTTGTAGTTTATATTTTTTGAAAAATTTTATTTTTAAATATTCAATAGAATAAGTATATAATTTTGAACATGTTTTGATGATAATAATCAATGGTGTAATGTTTTCCATAGATTTATCATTGGGCGAAGTCAACAGAATTGATGAATACCCATCATCAGGCATTGATACTACAAACCTTGATGACGTAAGTTGATTATTATGACGTATGTTACAGTTACAGTGTAAGTTTAGGGAAACTTTTCATTAGCTATAACCCCAAAAAGCTTAACTCGTGCTGAAAGTATCTTTGGTGCACTCGAGAAACTATTCCACACTCGCCTTCAACTTGAGCATAATGCATTTCTCTCGTGCAGCAAAGAGCTACTTTGTGCACTAGTTACACAAATAACTATTTCTTACAGTTATCTAACAACGCGGCTATTTATGCCCTCATTATACGCAAAACAGCTGATTCCTGCATTATTTTACTTTGTCGCACTCCAGGTGTGCCAACTGTAGGAAAAAATTAATGTATAGCTCATGCTGAAAGTATCTTTGCTGCACTCGACAAACTATTTCACACTTGCCTGCAGCTCGTTCGTAATGCATTTCTCTTGCTGCAAAGTGCTACTTTTTGCACTAGTTGCACAAATTACTATTTCCTACAGTTGTCACACCTGGGGTGTGACAAAGTCAGCTGCAATGCGGCGTAGTAATAAACTGTTTTCATATTATAATAAGTGCATATGTAGCCGATCTTTTGAGCAACTGTAGGAAAAGTTAATTCATTGCTGATTAAGTATACTTTGAGCTCGAGTTACACATTAAATATTTTTTCCTACAGTTACCCAACAAAGCAACTATTTATACTCTCATTATAGTGTGCAAAACAGCTGATTCCTGCACTATTTTACTTCCGCACTCCAGCAGACTTTGCTGCACTCATTTTTCATTTACTGATGCTTCTGCATATAAAAATGTTGTGATTACTTCTACAGATAGTTGAAAACCTGTAACATTATTAGTCAAAGAAAGATTTGTGACTTACATGATATGCTGAAGGAATTGTGTTAGATTCCAAGAGCAAAACGCTTGTGAGATTTGATTCCATTTATAGTACTCCATTGTTTTTTTTTATATATAAATATCTATTGGAAAATTTGAAATGAATATAATTTATTGCAACATATTAAATAGAATGATATACTTTTAACATATTTAAATGAAAATCAATTGTATGATGTCTCTCGCCGATTTATCATTGCCACGATATCGATTACCACGGCCCAGTCCAGCTTTCAGTGGCTGGTCAGCCTATCTTCCAGTGTTCTGTGTAATCTACACATTCTGAATATACAATTATATTTTTTTATGAAATTTCTCGCAAGTGTTCGTAATTTATTGTTTCTTGTATGCATTTCAAGTTTATAACACTTTTTTATCTAGGTGAATGATGGAGAGGAAGAAGAAGAGGACGAGGAAGATGTCCAAAGTAACGGAGGAACGGAGGAAGAAAACAAGGTTGAAGAAGAGGATGAGGAGAAACAGGAGGACGATGAAGAACTGGAAGATACTGTAGAAATAAAGCGAGAAACTAAAGAAATATCTAGGGAAGAGGAAGATGGTGAAGAAGATGATGAGGCAAATGAAGAAGGGGAAGATGAAGAAGATGAAGACGACGATGATAATGAAGTGGAGCATACTGCCTTGAAGAAAGATAAAAAAGATCAGACCCTGGAGATCAGTAAAAAATTATCTGATGATGAAGAAGAAGAAGAAGAGGAGTTGGAAGATGATGATGAGGAGGAGGAAGAAGAGGAGGAGGAGAATCGCGATTAAAAAAGGTCAAGAACTATTAGGGAAAAATGAAACCAAAATCAATCTTTAATTGCCATCAATTGAGAATTTCATCAGAACATGATTTAAAATTAATGTGTTTCAAGTATTGCAATAGGGAATTTTTCAATGCTGTCATGATATCTTCATGTTGACGCTATTGACGTTACCTTCAATAGGGTAACGGTAAATCATTAATGGTTTGCAGGAACTATCAATTAAACGTGACGGTAAATAGATACTTCAACATAGAATTTGATTGATTTCTATCTAGGAGACGCAACAATATATGCAAGAAATAAATACAAGAGGAATAAAATTGTGTAAACACTATAAAATTGAAATTTTATTCACAGGGTAGAGAAAATGTTAATGTAGAATGAACTGCCAATTTATAAGCCCGCTTTTATGAATGCTAATCGTTTCGTGGAAAGAAAAATGCACCCGCTAGATGACAGGACATTCTAAAAGGACTTGAAGAACTAGTCTTTCTACTTGAAAATGATGACAAATTCTGTAAAAATGTAGACTTCATGAGGATCTCAATAATAAATACCAAGATCAAATTTCATAGAATGGGTATAAAAGAAATGGAATAAAAATGATACTTTAATTAAAACTTATTTGTATTCTTGTATTCAGATTTGGCCAGAAAAAAATAGCATGAGCTTATTTTCTTGCAATACCTGTCATTCCTGGAAGGAAAACAACAAAACATTTTTAAAAATTGTTTTCTTGAAATATCAAATTTGTCAGACACTATGTCGTAAAAAGATTATAGTAATTGATAATTAATTGTGCAATTTTCTTATAGTTTTAAATCTTCTATGACCTATGACTATGCGTATTGAAATTCCCGTGTGATTGAATTTGTTATATAAATCTATTAAACCCCGTTGTTTAGAACTCTGCATTAAAAAAATATTTTGTGTTATTGCTTGGAATCATTATTTAAGTAGTAAGAAACATTAAGCGTAAAAGTGTAGGTTGGAGTGAACTGGTTGTGTATGGTGGCCCAAATTTTACAGGCGTTCTACCAAATTCTGCATAGCCAATAAATAAACTGCCATACCGTAATCTAGCAACCTTTGCATTTCTCGGATTTGCATCTAATCATTTAGTTCATTGCAATATTATATTTTTACATAATTAAATTACTTTAGCATAATTTTTAGTCATCATAATGTTGAAAAATATTGAAGTTTTGTTTTACTGATCAATTACTGGATCGTCAGTATTTGACTCTTCTAGTAATTATTGACCTTTTGGGTCAAATAATAGTTTATGTTTAAACTTATGCTTATAATGCAATATTTATAATATTTCTCCAATCTTATAAAATGTGCCAAATTTTGTGTAGTCGACCACATATGAGTGTATCCAAAGATTAAGTAATCAATTAGACTCTTATTCCGCTCTATATCTGTACATTTAGCATAAATATCAATAATGTGGTATTATGCAAACGACTGACTTTTTCAATATTTTGCAAATGAACTGTCAATAAGCGAATGATTTCTCAAGATTAGTCATGTATATGGACTCCGTATAATAATGATTTCATCAATAAAACTACTTGAAAATAATTTGTGATTTTTAAAAACCCCATTCAAGGCCCATTCTACACGGGTCAAAAAAGCGCTATCGATTGTCGGCGGCAGAAACGCGTGGATTCAATACCCGTTACCTAATAATAGGTAACTTATATAATTATAAGCAAAACATAGATTACAGTAAGAACCCCATGTATCTATGTCTTAATAAAAATGGTGTAACATAAGTTGTGCTTATCACATGCTGTTAGGTACACAAATGTATAGTGGCCTCTATAGCAGCCATTTCTTTCTTACCAGAATATCGATATCATGATCTAACAACATGTGATACAAACAACTTATATGTTACACTATTCTTCGGGATATACCTATATTATGTATAGTAATAATTTTGGTTCCAATGTTCCAATGAATGTAACCATATAATGTGTGTTTCTAATTCTCAGTTTGAAAGCACACATTTAACTTAAGTGAGTAAATAATTTCACTATGCTGATGACGTAGAATCCTATACATGTATTTTCCTCCAACACATTGGAACCAAAATTTCAGGTGCGTGTACCTGGTCTTTATACAAAGTGATCATTAAGTCGCGCACATATGTGAATAAACGTTTCTGTAAAAAGTAATTTCGTTGAATTAAGTATGGTTGCTTCTGCAAGATAGCATCCCATCTAGTATCGACAACAAATAATCTAGTCATCACTGAAATGGAGTGTTGTTCTCCAATCAAGTCTAGTATTGTTAACAGATTTTTAAACAAGTTGTTTTCTCAAGAGTAAAAAATCAAGCATGAAACTCATGCATTTAGTATTGAACGAGGCAGCCATTTTAAGCAGTTCTTGAAAAAATTCAAGTTATTTATGTATACTTTACTACCGTAATCAAAATAATAATGATTATTAATATTTGTTTACTTGACTACTTCTAACTACTCGATTACCTTCTGATGTGCGCAACTTAATGATCACTCTGTAATTTGGCCGATATAGTAGCATGAGTACTGTAATCCACGCGATTCTGCTTCCGAGATTCGTTCGCGCTTATCAGGTCCTGTATAAAATGGACCTAAGTTGCTTCTTTATCATCTACAATCCATTAGAATTTTCCAGTCCGATACTAGTTTGGAATAAATATACTTCATCTACGATCTAAGGCCCGCACATGAAGCATTTAAACTGAGTCTAGCTCATAGTTTTAAACTGTGAATTCGTATGCTCATGAAAATTTCAACTCTTTAACTTGGTTTGAACTGAGTTTAGTGTAAACGTCCATCTGTGATTGTTTAAACCATGATTGAGACGTTCAACCATGAAGTATAAGAAACAAGATAGGCTATACCTCTTTGCGTTCAACCACTAAAAACTCTGGAAACTGGTTCAGTTAACTGAGCAAATATAACCAAAGTTTCTGGTGACCGGTGAAGCTTTTATATACTAGTAGTTTTTCTGTGAACAGTAGACCTAACGCCCGGGAATAAGGGTGCTTTCTCAGAGGAACGTACGCAATGATAATCACTGTCGCAAAATTAAACTCAATCATCAGACCAAACCCTCTTAATTCAATTGTTGTCTATTTGATGTCTGCTTTCCACAAAAATTCTGATTGAAAAACTCAGATCAGATTTAACATGTCTAATGAATGAATTCATTGAACAATATTAACACAATTTGTATTGCCATTACTCAGTAATCAGCAGTTATTATTAATCCTTGAATATGCATCGCTGTGCATACCAGGAAGATCCATGCAAAATTTCATAGAATTCTGTTCACACGTTTAGCCGTAAATGCGTTACAAACAGACAAGACTGACAAATGCAAAACGGTCGACATGAAACAGACCTCTCTTTGTTCAGCCAATTACAGTAGCGGATTTACCAATAGGCCGACTAGGCTACCTAGAAAGATCCACGTGGTCCGGGAAACATAGTTTTAAAAATAACGCTTCTTCAGAATGGTTATAAAAGGTACCAACTCATTATATTTCGCAACTGGTTTAAACATGTTTTTAATTAAATTTATAGAATAGCACATTACATTTTCAAATTTGTTATTCAAAATGGAATAATTTGCTAATTTACAATGTAGGCTACCGATAGGCGATTGACTGAAAACTGAGGTGATGTCGACGGCATGGTGCAGACGTAAAATGTGCCTTGTCCAAAGGAGAGACCTCAGTATTTATTTGTATAGGTTCAGCCTCCTACTGAAGTGCATCCTAGTAAATTTTGGTTACAAGTTAACTAAAATTATCTGAGCCTCGCTGAGTCAGTCTTGTCTCTTTATTAGATAAATCTGTGGCTGACTGCTGTTCCTCAGGTTCGAATCTCGTTCAGGCTTGGATATTTTCACCTTATCATTATCCACGCACAATTCTCAAGCCGCATGTAGGCATCATCCGAAAAAACTACAGAATCGCGGGGGGCGCGGCCATGAGCGTGGCGAGAGGGGCAGGTGATTGCGCTTGCCCTCTATCTGCCAAATATAGTGAAACTATAATATAATTTTCTACTGTAGTGTAGACCTTCTACAGACTAGTATATTTTGGCATGCACTTGATCAGAAAGTTGAATGTAAAGTTCACATTGCTCTATCTTGATACTCTTTATTTTTGTTTTAATGCCTAATATTTTTCTAATAATGATCACCTGTCACCTCTTGAGCACAACAACCCCCCCCCCCCCCACACCTGGAGAAGACTCGCTTAAACTCGGTCACTGCATAATTAAATAATTAACCAACTACCTCAATAAAGAGGTGAAATTAAACTGAAAATGACTATACTTCAAAATAACTATTTGAGAAAAATAACTATCTTTCTCGAAACGAGAACTTGTGGATCGCCACGAGAATGGCATCAGTTAACATGTATTCTTATGGGGTCCAATGCCATTCTCGTGGCGTAATTCCCCCTATATCATTAATTTATGAAAAAGCAAACGTTACCTTAATGTTCATATTTTCGCTGCAATAATGGGAAATTAGGTTTTCCAGATCATCATCGTGCTCTAAATGATCGTTTAAATTAGTCCAGTCATTTTAGACGTGAAGAAGGGGATCTGCTTGCAAAACTTATTGTAGATCTGATTTTTTGGTATGTTGTTGGCACTTTTTTGCTTTTTGCTGAATATTTCATACATCGGACGGATTAGCATGTATAGTATACTAACTCAAACTTGACAAAAACCCCTATAATTTGACACCGGAACAAGTTCGTAATGATACCGTATACAATATTTCAAAAGAAGATTTTTTCTCTAAAAAGAGAACTTTTTTTATTTGTTTTAGCACACGCATTTTATGAAATATAGAAAGCACATTGGTACTAAGTCCTTTCGTATTAATTAAATAAAACTTAAATAGATAGAAACCAACCTGGCTTACACCGGTTTGAACTCAAATCATGTAATTATAGGCTATTTGGCTTTTTAGAATAAGGTAGCCTACACTTTAAAACTAATTTGACCTTATCTGAAGTAGTTTTGGAGTTGAACTATTAAAAAATTCTGAAAAGTTAGAAACTTACTCAATGACCAAACACAATTCAAATCCAACGCAATTTTTAACTATATAATGGCCGCTCATCTTAACCTCAACAATACATGACCCTTGGCGGCAGGCTTGACGAAGCTTCTTTTAAGAAGTGAAATGCATCCCTCCAGTATCTCCAATATAAGTGAGTAAAGACAACATATTAAATTGAAATACTGTGTCAGTTTTGATATTAGATTATTAAAAAATGTTTATAAATTTGATAACCCCCTGAAATTTGAGTAAGGGTGTCAACCAAATCCCTTAAAAAATTAGCTTTTATATTATCAAAAAAAACTCTGCTGCCCAAAAATGTGCACAGTTTTATACTCTTTTTAGAAATACTGTATTTCAGTCAATTAAAATCATTTTGAACCCGTTCTGGTGTCAAATTATAGGAATTATCAAGTGTATATAGTTATGTGACATTCCTCTAATGTATGGTTTTTGAGATATTTAGCGAAAACCAAGTGTCGAAATTTCGAGGTTTTTCTAAAATTGTGTGGTAGCACGGGGTTTTCAATGGTGCACACTTAGTTTCTGACTACTCATGTATGTCCAAAAAACATATAAAAAAATCAAAACTACAATAAGTTATGGAAGGAGACATGTATAAAATAACTGGACTAAATAAATGCTTTTGAACAACCATAGCTTGGGAACTATGCACGCCACAAAGATGAGCTTGATGAGAAATCATAGGAAATTGAATTATCTATAATTCTAGAAGTTAGGTTCCAGACATTACCTTTTCCTAAACATAGATTTGCTGCTCTATTGTTAAAATTGAGAACTAAAACCCCAGGTGTGTGAGGTTTTCGATGGTGCAAAATTACTTATATAAGTCCAAACAATCAACCAAAAAATCAGAACTACGATAAGTTTTGCAAACAGGAATGTATAAAATGACGACTATAAGCGTTTGCTTCGTTTCTGTTCAGCATACTGATTTGAGCTTAACCTGTCGTTTAGCATAAACTTAAGCCAAATAAAAATAAGAAATCTGTGATGTTTTCCATGACGAAATACTTAATGAACAATCTAATATTAAAACTGACACGGTATTTCACTTTTAAATAATGTTTTACTCACATATAATGGAGATGCTTGAGGAATGAATTTCACTTCTGAAAAGAAGGTTCGTCAGCCTGCCGCCAGGTGTCATGCTTTGTTGAGGTTAGGATGAGCAGCCATTATGTAGTTAAAAATTGCGTTTAATTTGAATTGTATTTGGTTTTCTTAGTAATGGCGAAGGTGATATTGTGGAAGGTATCCATAATGAATAATAAGACGAAA
Source organism: Conomelus anceps (assembly GCA_948455865.1). NCBI lineage: Eukaryota > Metazoa > Arthropoda > Insecta > Hemiptera > Delphacidae > Conomelus > Conomelus anceps. The sequence continues at coordinate 76,922,181 of OX418216.1, read as the reverse complement.
TTGTCACAACCACATTTATTAAAACTTCGAGAAACTAGTTTCGGTTGTTACACCATTATCAATCTCAATCAAACTGAAAACTGAAGTACAGAGAAGCCTTATATATACTGTGCATGGAATGATACTATTGGCTAAGAGGGAAAGAGGCTGACCTTAATCGGACGTTCCTCCCACCAGGGGGCGTGACTTGACAACCAATCACAACGTCCGATTAAGGTCAGCCTCTTTCCCTCTTAGCCAATAGTATCATTCCATGCACAGTATATATAAGGCTTCTCTGTACTTCAGTTTTCAGTTTGATTGAGATTGATAATGGTGTAACAACCAAAACTAGTTTCTCGAAGTTTTAATAAATGTGGTTGTGACAATTTCGTCTTATTATTCATTAATTGTATTTGGTCATTAAGTACGTTGGTTCTATCTTGTTTATGGTGTTTGAATATTTCATATTGCTCCAGTGTATTTAGTTTGTGGCTTTTTTGGAATGTATGTATTTCTAAGTCAGTTTGGATGTTATTGTGTGAGTGTCCAGTGTTGATTAAGTGATCTGCAAATGTTGAGTCAGTGTTGGAATGTAGTGCTTTGATGTGTTCTTTGTATCTTGAGTTGAATGATCTGCCTGTTTGTCCTATGTAGTACTTGGGGCATGTGTTGCATTTGAACTGATATATTCCTGGTTTGTTGAATTTGTGAATTGTGCTGTTTGTTAGGATCTGGTGTTTTTTTCTGGATCTGGTGTTTGTTAGTTTCTGGTGGTTTTTGTTGGATCTGGTGCTTTAGGTTGTTTGTTGTTCTGAATGCTGAGTTAAATCCGGATTTTTGAAATATGTAAGCTATTTTGTGTGATTTTTTGTTGAAATATGTGAGTGTGATAAATCTGTTTTGGTTTGCAGGTTTTGGATTTTTACTTTTCATTTTATTCAGGATTTTGTCTACTAGATTGGTGTTGTATCCGTTTCGTTGTGCTAAATATTTGATTGTATTGATTTCTTCTTGGTGGTCAGCTTGTGATAGTGGAACATTTAGGAGTCTATGGATCAAGGAGTTAAAAGCAGAAAGTTTGTGTTGATTTGGATGGTTGGATGAGTTGTGAATGAGTGTGTCTGTGAGAGTTGGTTTTCTGTAGATTTTGAATTTGTGCATGTTATTTAGCTTTTTGGTAGTTAGGTCTAAGAAGTTTAAGGTGTAGTCTGTTTCATATTCTGCTGTGAATTGTAAGTTTTTATGGGTTTTGTTCAATTGTGTTAGGAGTTGTTCACACTGCCTTTGGTTTCCATTGTAGAGTACATAAGAAAAATAAATTAAAAATAAGAAACTCCTACTGAATCAATTTATTTTAGTCATGCTCTAATGTTACTTACATTATGATTAATGAGTAGATTGTGATTCTTTTAAAATGTATTATTTGATGAAATAATAATAATGTAGTTAATTGAAAAGGATTTGTTTTTGTTTGTTCAATCCTAGACATGCATATTTTACAACAATTATAATAGTTACTGAGTTCAATTGCCGGGTATTCTATGCTCTTTGTTTTGAGGTTCTTTCTGTTTTAAATAGTGCAATGATGGTTCATTTTCACTCAAGAAACCCTCCAAAAACAACTTTGTTCAATAAATTTTATTCACTTATATTACTGACAATAGAGGAATACATATTACGATAAAATTATTCACAATAAAAAATAACATAAAATGAAGTCAAGTAGCACTACAATCACACATGTAATAAATTGAAAGCATTACAAAATGAGTTTATACAATTTAGCCTAATGAAATTGAATTTAAAATGGAGGTTACAATCCCCGGCGATTGATGGAATGAAATGTTCAAGGCGGAATGGATTAATGCAAATAATGAAAGGTAGTTCTATACGGTACTTTACAATGAAAAAAACGATTGCAAAACCATTTTTACTCGAAATTTGACGACTCCAAAACAAGCTTAGCTTCTTTTCCGTCTATTGTTCTTGGAAGACCATGCATTACAGCATATTCTCGTTTGATGTATGCAAAGAGGAGATCAGTAACAAGAAATATCTGAAAAATATAAAGAAAATACAGAATGACAATGGTAAATGTTGTTGTGAAAAATCATGCAGTTATTGGTTATTTATCTGTAGACCGCGATTGGTGAAGAATTTGATACTTTTAATTAATTATGTTTGGTATCAAGAAACTTCCTTCCTTCGAATGCAACAAATAATGTTAAAAACCTCCGCAACCGCGTCCATTGACAACAGTATTAGTTTATGGAAATCGATAAATGCCAATTATTTAGTCAAAATTGTTTAGGGCATTTCCTGAATTTTAAATACAGTACAAGCTCTTTTACTTAATGCTGTTGTCAGTCCGCATGGTAGACATGGTTTGTTGTGTTAAACAGAAATTCGAAAATATTTGTGCTGTATAAATGTGGAAATTAATTTTTTTTTGGAGATGAAGCCCACAAAGATCTGAGACCTGTGCGTGGGTAATGAGTTGGATGATGGTGATTGATGAGTTGGACCTAAAGTTTTAGGTGGGTTCCGAACCACCGGGAAGTGATTTTACAGCAGAGAACAATGTCTTTTTTGCTGGCCAATCTAATCGGTCACCGTTACGAACAGGACCTACGAGAACGCAGCTTATCTCTATCTGATTGAACAGATACCTGTTACGGCTCACGGCTATCACTTCCCTAGTTTTTTTTTCAATTATTAACATAGCATAATTCAAGCAGAAATATACATCATAGAATTGAATAAATTATCATTAAATCCCTTCGGTTCCTTCTTTAGTGAATCATTGTCATAAAGCATTTGTTATGGGCTCCAAAATTAACAATTTACCTTGCCCATGCCGTTTAAGAATCTAGAATCTTTATTTGTATGTTGATTACAAGACTTAGTCTCAGCAAAACAAATAAATAAACAGATATGTTATTAGCGTTTCTTTCAATTAGTGTTATCTATAAACGTTTTAACAAGGTTTTGTTCACGCGCATATTTGGGTTGATTTTTTCTCGCCAGTGAGGTCATCCTTTCTCTAGTCATTTTTAATATAATTTTGATTACCTCTACTGATGTGTAACAAACTAAGAATTACACAAAAATCTTGACTTCTGATCTGCAAACCCACAAAAACGTTTCCAGTAAAACAAATCCTAGACTTGATGCAATATCAATTAAACATTGAAATACTGAACAAAACAATAAAAGGTTGAAAACTGTAGCCTAGCTATGGAGGAGATTAGTTCTTAAACCAAACGTGGAGCTGGAATACCATTGAATCAATTCCTAAAATCTATTGGATGTTGACAGATCCATATCTAAGGAATAATTATTCCTTGGCGAGTTGTCTGTGTACTATTCAAGTGAAATATGAGTTTCTAATAAACACGATTGAACAAGAGACATTACAATCAATAATCTGAAAATTTTGTTGAAGAGGAAGGCATTAACTGGTACACACCACACATATTATATTAATTTGTCGATCATATTGTGTATTGACGAACCTCTTTTTATTATACAACTGAAACCGGGTTGCATACTCGGCTAGATCTGGCATATTGACCACATTCATCTTTTTAATTTTTTTGTAGATAACGTCTTGGAGACTCCAGTTACGAAGTTTAAAAAGGGAAGTGATAGCCGCGAGCCGTAGCAGGTATCTGTTCAATCAGATAGATAAGCTGCGTTCTCGTAGGTCCTGTTCGTAACGGTGACCGATTAGATTGGCCAGCAAAAAAGACACTGTTCTCTGCTGAAAATCACTTCCCGGTGGTTCGGAACCCACCTAAAACTGTAGATCCAACTCATAAATCACCATCATCCAACTCATTACCCACGCACAGGTATCAGACCTATGTGGGCTTCATCCTAAAAAAAATAAAAAAAAAATAAGACAAGTCAGATCAACAATTATACAATCTTATACACTAGCTACCATAATTACTATGTCAATTAGTTGAGGTGAGGCTTGATTTTGATGTGAAAGGAACTCTTGTACATGTACACTATAAATAGCTTTATCAACCAAATATTTTTTCTATTGTTTTTTTAATATTTCTATATTTTTAAGACTTCTTTAAAACTGCGGTAGCTTGTTGTAGTTTCCTACAAATATAACTAGGTTTTTGTTTGAATAAGCTATTATTGTGACTCGCCAAGTGCTAATCTCCTTGGGTTTGATTAATACATATAACGTACATATAAAGTAGCTTCATACACATATAAGCAGGGAACAGGTAGAAGCCCAAGTCTCTTGAACAACGGCCTACATGAATAGACCTAACAGCTATCTTGAGTTAAACACCCTATCAAGGTTTTGTTTTGATGAATTACCCCTATAATAAGATAGCATACCTAATATGTGACAGTACTATTGCACCATGGTAAGCTGTAAAAAATAGCTTTTGTCATATAATCTAGCAAGCTGTAGCAGGACAAATACCCCAGATAAAATATTACAACATATTTTCTCAATGTATGAAGCCGAGGTTAATCGTCTATCCAACAAAACTCCCAGAAATGCAATGTTTTCTTCCTGGTCTAGTTTATTATCGTTTAAAATACGTTTATAGCCCTATTTTCATTTGAATTATATTTGTTTTTTAATTGAAGGTATTTTACTATTTATCGTTAATTTCAACTGATTTAAGAATTGGACGATGGACTGCACACCTAAATTATATAGAACGTAATTGCTAAAAATAAGTGATGCATCGTCTGCAAATATGAGGGCTCTACCACTAATTAATTATTTAGGTAATTGTTGACATACAACAAAAACCAATGGACTTAAGGTTGATTCACACATATAGGACTGTGCTACGACCGTGCATCGACTGTGCTGGGTCGCTATCATTCACACATATAGGACTGTGCGCCGACTGTGCTGCGACCGTTTTGTTCTGCAATGACGCAATTTCAGTGGAATTTTACTTCAGCCACAGAGATGGATTTAGACGAAGAGGATGTCATTATAGCATGTGGAGCATTACTTGTTTTGCAAGAGGAAGAAAGGAAGAAGAGACAAAAAAATTAAAAATTGAGAAGAAAAAATTAATGAAACATTAAAAAAATTTATATGAAATGCATTCAAAGTGCATGCACATTGTAATCCATGTAATATGTCTGAGTAGACAAGGCAAGAATACATGCGTAGAATGAGAGTTTCCATGATTTTTCTATAAAGGCAGATAACCCATGGTCTGTTCTTAAAAACCCACCTTGTATGCATGTTGGACATTGCTTACTCAGACGTACCGAGATTACGTCCTCAAGCATAGGCAATATGCATACATTCCAAATGCTTATAATTTTTTTTTTATATGTATGTATTTTTAATTAATTTCTAAATGTTTTTACAGAATGAATTTAATTTACAATCTAAAGTACACATTATAACAATAGGATGAAAGATAAAAAGAATGAAAAGGATGTTGGATTTGGAAAATTTAGGAACTTTTTCTTTTCAACGAAAATGCCCGAGGCTCTACGGAAACACCCAAAGCTTCACTTGGCTAAGGCTGGTCACCCTATCGTCGCCCTACGTTGATTCACACATGTAGGACTGTGCACAGGCCGTGCGCCGGCTGTGACCTTGATAGATCACTCTGAAAGAGCTCGGCCACGACACAGTATGCGCACGGTTGGTGCACAGTCCTATATATGTGAATCACTCGAGACTGTCGCCGCGTATTTTAAATGGATAGACTGCTTTGGCGAATCCATCCAAAACGACACGGTCGCAGCACAGTCGGCGCACAGTCCTATATGTGTGAATCAACCTTTAGTATTGAAAACTGAGGCACTCCAGCTTGGACCTCCAATTTTTCAGATTTATTCTTTACTGTACTACTCCCAACTACTGTAGTTAGTTCTACACATTGTTTTCTCCCAATAACATATGACTCAAGCCATTTCAGCTCAACCCCATTTCCGCCTACATTTTGCAGTATTTCCAATAAAGTTCTATGATTAACACATGTATCATATCAATTAGTTTTCAACTAGATAAACTATGGCTGTCTTTGTTGATCCTCCTTTCTGAAAGCCATTCTGTTCATCAAAGATAAAGTGAGCTTCTTGAAGGTGCAGAAGTACCGTAAACTATTAAGAACTACTCTTTCAAAAAGTTTACTAATTACATTAAAATTGCACCGATTTTTCCCAAATCAGTACAATTTTGGGTATTATTTTAAATTAGATCTCTTATTTGTAGCCTACTGTTGTTTTATCCCAGACTTTTGGTGATTATCTTTTTAATATGTAGTAATATGAAGTTATGAGGTTGGTTTTATTATTTTACTTTGGACCAGGCCCTAATTTAGAAGAATATTGGTTATTTTGAAACGTTTTTGCTGTCTTCAAGCTATTTTGCATTGTTTGGTATAACTATATATTAGATACATATAGACCAGTTTCATGTCTTGATGTGTATTCTTGCGATACTAATAAAGGGAGAAAACTTATTGTGATTCATATATTGGCATCTTTGTCACTCTTTTCAATTCTCAACTGGTTGATCAGCAATCAACCTTGTCCTCGCTAGTTTGCTCCTTTTTACGCATGCGTGAATTGTAATTATGAATCACTGATTTTTATTTCATGAATGGAGTCATCCCTTCCCCCTATTGTCTTTGGCGGGAAATAGTCAGTTTGTGTTAGCTACCTCGCTTCTACAGACATTCGACGTTTGAACTCACACAAAGAATCTGCGCTCCTCTGTTCTCTGAAATCTTGTTTATTTGCTAGACTGTGTTCATTTTATAGGTTATGTGACTCTTTTATAAATATTTATCCTTGTTGAAGGATAAAAGTTTTTCTTTCAAGCAGTTAGTCATGTAACTAATTCATGATGTAGTTAGTATATTCAGGAAGGCGCATATATGATTTTATTATTTCTTTATAAATGTGATTAACGGCGAATTTATTAAACTTTGATGTTATCTCACCAATGATTAAGTGGTTCCATGTTCCGGGGAATTTGGGTCACAAAATACCAGTTGGGACGTTAATTCCACCAAGTGTATGTTGAGGACCGAGAGCTCCATGGTGTGGATTCATTTTCAATTCCGAGATCCATTCAGATGAGCCCGTGCTGGACGACGGGACTTAAACTACATTCTGCTACCAAGTAAACGGTTTGGTTGCAAAAGAGTTTCAAGGTATGAGATTTTGGTAATCATATTCAGGGATCTACGAAAAAGTGATATGTGTGGGCGTCGTATCATTGGCCAATGATTGGGTTTATGAACAATTTTAGTTAATTCTAAGGAAAGACTCTAATTGTCCAATCTTGTGATTGAAGTTTACTTTTTTGTTCTTTTACTGAGATGCATTTTATATTGTGCTATTTTTGGGGATTTTATTATATGCGCCATTCTGAAGAACAAATGAGTACTTATCTTGATAACCTGGTCGATGTTATTTTATTTGAGAAGAGTTGTTTTTTTAAGATTGTATAACGTTTAGCAATGAACAAACTCATTTCTCAACGTTTGATATCTCGCTTTATTATAGCACACCTTTCGTTTTATTTCTAGTTAATGCCAACAGTTCAAAATTCTCTTTTTTATTCTTATTTTATACTGTAGCATTACAAAATACTAATGGGCCTATATATTTTTGCACATTTTCTCTATCAACACTTTTGAAGATTGGCAAGATCTTTCCTTCTTTCAAATTCTCTGGAAAAACATCTTGTTATAATGAATGTTTGATCAGATGAATTAAAGGGTCTTAACAATTGATCTTTACATTCTTTTAAAATTTTACTGGATACCCCATCAATTCCTACAGTTTTTTATATTCAAACTATCAATGATATTTGACAACTCGTCGTGGGATTCTGGATGGAATTTTAATTCATTCTGGATCGCCTCAGTATTTCACATGTTTGAATTACCAATATTGAAAGAATTTACAAATATCTGCACACTATCATCAATATATTTATCATTTTCGTAAATTATTCCGGGGACATTAGTATATGCATCTTTATGAGCTACATTCATATTTTTGTTTATTACATTTCACACTGCTGTGTTAAAGTACACACTATTATTCAAAATTTCAGCTGGTTTCTTACATTTGGCTCTATTCATCTCTGTATAGTTTTTCTTTAGAGCTTTGTAATTGTCTTCACTATGCGTATTTAATCCTATTTCTTTCTGCAAGGATATCATCAGCTATACACTCTTCAATTTTGTCCAATTTGGTTTTTTTACAGAGAATTTTCAACTGGACATCTCATAGTAATACGAAACCTCAAAATATTAATGAAACTATCATATTTGTTATTTAAACTATTGATGTTGTAAACCCTACTCGAGTTCTCTTGAAACAGATTCTGCTTCAAACAATTGATATTCGTCTCTTCACATTACTGAATTTCTTTCATTACTCTACTCTTTATAATCGATTTATGGCCCTGCAACCTTACCTCTAAGATTTGATAGTCATGATTAGATAATTCCGAGCCACCTAATCTCGTTTTACAAGAACCTATATTTGTAAGCAAATTTCAACAAATTTCGAACATCTCATTACCCAAGCATTAACTTCAGGCTTAAGGGCATCATCCACACTAAATAAAATTCAATTTGAATAATTTATTGAATATATTGTTGAAAAAATGACAAGAGCTCACTTGTGCTGTAGCGAACGCTAGAGTAACGCCAAAATAGAAATTGGCATTTGCTGAACGATTGTAGATCCATAAATGCCAAACAGTAGGCCCAAGAACAGAAGTAATAATGAAGAAACAGCTGACAATGAAACCTTGTTGCATGTCTGTAAAAGATAAAATATACAAATGATTCTAAGTATAGCTAAAAAATATTTCAAGTTTATATTTTTGAGCCCTAGATTGTTGCACCAGAGGCAGTAGACACAAATAAGCACGAACTTGCTCATTTGTCAAAGATTTGAGGAATGCGTTCAACATCTGATTAATATAAGAAAACATATTGGAAGTAATTTTATGTAAATGCAATTAGCACTGACTTAAATATAAAGTAGTATTCCATTTATTTATTTTTAAATCATAATTTGCAAGACAAGTAACAATAATTCGAGTACAAAATGAATCTACTTATAATTTACTCATTTAGCATGCATATTATTTTGAAATTTGCTTTTAAAGAGTGCAACTATCAAAACTATTATTATTTTGAAAAAACTCAATAATGAAAAAATAAATAACAGTACAAAAGTTAAAAATTACAGTAGTTATTAGAATCTTTCAATAATTGCGGTCTGACGTTGTCCAGTCAATGACATTTTGCATGAGTTTTCTTTTAAGGAATGCCCAGCGATTTATTTGTAAGGACTAATATAAAATTTAATAATTTATTATTTTACATTTAGTTCTTAATTATTTATTGACTATTAAAACATTTCGTACATGAATAAAGTGCTAGTATCCTTTTATCAAGCACATACGATCCACCTAGTGACATAATATACAACGTTGTCATTTGTATATTCTGCTTGTGGTCTTTTGAATTAACAAGTTCCAACAGGAATTTCAATGCAGTAAGAAATGACAAGTAAATATTAAAAATATTTGTCATTCTAGTCTTATGACAATGCTATTTCATATGGGAATATGAGCGCGCTGTCACCATTTTTTCGTTTACATTTTGTCACTCACTCACATTGTGTTGTTTGAAAAAGTGACTGCTTGACTAGGCTTGTACGGCTACTATGCAACTTGGCAGCACTGTACTCCTTGAGCGTAGTACTGTAAAATAAAGTTTCCACAGACTAGTATGAGTTATTGTACTTACAATGGAACAGATGCTTCCACATAGGTAGCAGAGCTAGATAGAAGCCAACATCGCCGAGACTAGGGTAGGACTTGAATATGGCGATGAGTGTGATGAGACTAGTGGCTAACAGCATGGGCTCTGCGTGCAATCTGAACGCCAGTGGTCCAAGATAGAGTACCGACGCATTCATTTGAAAGGCGCACAGGAAAAGCACCCGAAAGTGTTCGAACATTTCGGTGAAAAAGTACCAGAACAGTCCAATGTTGGGTCGTAGATCTGGCACTGTTAATCTAAAAAAATTGAAATTTTTTAATAACAATATTCGTATACCGAATTACCAAATTTTCAAACAGTGAATAAAATCAATCAGATTGTTAACAGAAAATAAATTACAGATGAAGGTAAACGGCAGCGGTACGCAACCAAAAATTTTATGCCAAATATTTATGGAGAATGTAAAGATCCGTACAAAAAATGAGAGCTAAAGTCCCCCAGAAAATACTTCCATCACAGCCCAAGATGACAGAGAGAGAGGCTCGATGCTCTATCCCTTACAATTCACTCCCACCACATAGCAGCATTTACTCCCCTTCACTGGACTCTCTCTCTTATTCTCAGCATTCGCCACCAGCATATCTAGCTAACTGGCTTTCTAGATATCTTACTGGCTTTGTGAGCTGAGAGTCGTTCTGTTCATCACAACGTTTAAGGGAAGTGATAGCCGCGAGGCATAGCAGGTATCTGTTCAATCAGATAGAGATAAGCTGCGTTCTCGTAGGACCTGTTTCTAACGGTGACCGATTAGATTGGCCAGCAAAAAAGACACTGTTCTCTGCTGTAAAATCACTTCCCGGTGGTTCGGAGCCCACCTAAAACTGTAGGTCCAACTCATCAATCACCATCATCCAACTCATTACCCACGCACAGGTCTCAGACCTATGTGGGCTTCATCCTCAAAAAAAAAAGATGACAGAGAAAGTGACATTGCGCATTCAGCTGTGCGCAGGTCAGATTCCACTCTTTCTCCCATCCACGTGACTACGCTAGAGAGCATCTGTGGTGGTGGAAGTTCGCTTCCCCGATTCCGTGTAGGAAGTATTTTCTCGAGCACTTTAGAGAAACTTCCATAGAGCAAGAGCTTACAGCAGTGTAGATTCAATCTAAACAAGCTGCAATCGTTTAGGGTGTTTGCGCAGTTTAGCATTCAATAATCAAGTATAACTTATTATCATTGCAAAATCAACACATGCTGTGATGTGACACAGTAGTGGTGGAGAATAATCGATAGTCAGCACCATCGATAGTTATCGATAGTCAACACCTTTACTATCGATAGTTCACCTTCATACAACTAAATGCAAAAATATACTGTATTTTATTTATTATTTTCTGTTATTAAACCAATATTCACATCTTTTAAGTGTGATAAATCTTTATCAAATTGTAAAATTCGGCAGAAAATATAATCCAGACTGCAGACTCCCTTCCACAAACGGGAGAGCGCCAGAAGTAGTCGACGACAATGATGGTCGACGACAATCGTGGACGATTTTCAGACCGCATCTGACGCTGCATGCACCCGACAGAGCAGGTCTTCTTAGGAATGTGGTCCACTCTGTCGCCGACCACCTTTGTCGTTTTGTGAAGAAATAGAAATCGACCCACCCTGTCGCTGCACGCACCCCACAGAGTGGGTCTGCAAAGGAATGAGGTAATTATATCGATTCTCTTCTATCGATTCATTGTAACTAATCGATATGGTATAGACTTCGGCGAGCCAGAAGATTGGTTGTATAACCTGGCTTTGCCTCGAAATTTGAATCGTATTGTTCATGGTGTTTCTTTTATACAACTTCTTTGTGGATGTTGTATCTCTCATAGGTTAAAATTCTTCGTGAATTTCCACATATTAGTTTGTTTGTTCCAGTTTTTACCTTCTTCGCTTCATTCATAGATGATTTTTATAGCAGTGTTATTCCTAATATTATGTTATGCCTACATTTTATTATAATTTGATAACAGTTGAAAAAAATTTAAAAAATTTTGATCAAAATAATAATAATAATAATCATAATTATAATTATAAAACTAGAACGAACTCTGATATTACTCCTAATATAAGATTGTTAAGCTGCGTCTCCACCAACCGAACATGTCTGCCGAACATTGTTGGGGAATACAAAAAATGGTCAAACTTTAAACATATGGGTCACCAAACATGTTCGTGAGTTCAATTGAAATGTTCGGTCTGTGAGCGAACAGTGACGACCAACAATAGGTTCCCGCCATTAACCCCACCACAACGATCATAATGTTCGAGAAGTCATCCACACCAAACCAACTCCAAAAAATATTCGGCGACATCAGCTGATTCCAGCAAACACTGTTCGCTGAGCATGTTCGGTTGGTGGAGACGCGGCTTTAAAGACTCATAAAAGCCATGTATACCATGTTTAATACCATAATTTTTAATAAACTTCCTCTTGAAATAAGAATGTTACCAGAAAAAAGCTTCCTCTTGAAATAAGAATGTTACCAGAAAAAAGCTTTAAATCAGTAATTAACAAATGGTTAAGAAAAAAGCCATTTTATAATTTGAATGAATACATGGAGGCTGACGATGCTTCTTTACAGGAGTGAAATGCATTCCTCAAGCATATCCAATATTTATGTGAATAAAACATTATTTAAAAGTGAAATACAGTGTCAGTTTTAATTAGATTGTTCATTAAGTATTTCGTCATGGAAAACATCACAGATGAATACATTTATTTATTAGTGACTTGAAAATATGATTTTAATTTTTGTTCAAACTTGGTGTACTTTAGTGTATGAAATATTTTAGTTTTAGGGAAAGTGACACTATTATTCATTTGTTTTAGCTGAGAGTCAACATCTTAAACTATATTATGATTATATATTGACAAAGCCTATTGCAATGTTTTATTTTATTTTTTAATGGCAAATGAAGATTCTTATTTTTAATTTGCTCTTCGAATTTTGGATAATATGTCACTGCAGAGTGAGCATATCAAATACAACATTGAACTCTTAAAATTTAAAGAGCATAGAATACTTACTGATGTATTATAATGTAAAATCGGTTTCAAAATAAAAATATATATAAAAAATTGAGAAGAATTACGTATGTAGATAAATAATAAGATTGAATGGTATCCAACCATCAGAAACAGTAGTTAGCAGTCAAGAGGAGAGTAATTTCAATTCATGCACAACTTAACAAATATACTCTATTACGATTATCATAAAAATATTATTTACATCATTTTATTGAAAGTCGTTTAAACATCAATTCTTTTTTCACAACCATGAACACAGACAAAAGGCTCTTGTCTAGCTATTTTCGAATTAAACATAAATGTGGTATTTTTTATAGTAGCCATAGCAATTTCTATAATTGGTTGTGTTATTTATAATTGTTATTACAGAAAACTTATTAAAATATTATTTCTGACATATTTTTAAACTATCAATTGTCCAAAATAAAACTACCATCAAAAGAATTGCACCTTACAATGTATTGTAAGCCAATAAAGAATTACTGAGCTACTTAACAAACTCTGGCTTAAAATGTAGTAATGGTAGACATGAACAGTTGCTAAACTATTGCGTGATCACACCTAATTAAAAAAAAATTAGAATCATCACTAAAAAAATCTGAGGAAGATCGGATAGGGTTTGTGAATTTCATAAAATCTCTGGGGGTTATTTTAAAAATGCAGCAGGAAGACCATATAATTGAAATTCTAATTCTCAAAAGTAAATGTAGGTCAGAGGAAATTGAAATATTAAACTAAAAAATAAACGAAGCTAATGTAAGATCTGAAAATTATTTAATAGTATTTATAGGAATCATAACAATAATAGAAATAATATATTTAGTTGAAACGTTTTATAGTGTACAAGAGTTCCTTTCACATAAAAATTGAGCCTCACCACAACTAATTGATACAGTAATTTATGGTAACTATTGTAGAAGATTGTATAATTTTATTGTTGATGTGACTTGTCTTGTACACCTAAATAATGGCACAAACTTGAGGCTCCAAAAAGACTTCATTCATCAAATTATACTTTATTCCAGTGTTTATTATAGAGCCTCAAACCTACTCACAGAAAATAGGACAGAGCTGCCAATCTCATAATCAAGTTTTTGATGTTGTTGAGGTCGATTAACTGAAATTTAACTGTCGATATTTTGTATGTATCGATATTGCGAACCCTAAAGGACCACTCTGTCGCAGGCCCACTCTGTCGAGAGGAGAAGTAATAAGAATAGACCCAGTCTGTCGCTGCATGCACCCGTCAGACTGGGACTACTCAGGAATGTGGACCACTCTGTCGTCAGCGTAAAATAAAAATCGACCACCTCTGTCGTCAGCGTAAGATAGAAATAGACCGCATCTGTCGTCGACCACTTTTGGCGTCGTCCCCCACAAACAGGCTTAGCGCTTAGGCCTTTGTGCAAATAGCATGTAATAATATATTAATAATTGCATTATAAAGTTATGATTTATTTTATTGGTATATGCTGAATTTTTGTGATTTTATATTTTGTATTCTTTTTCATGCAAATAAAAACGACTAAGAAGCTACATAATCATAAAACATAACCCAAGCACAATAGGTACTGAACGTTATTCTGAGCGTATACTGAACGTAAAAACACAATCAAAAAATATCGATTGCGCACTGCAAACTATCGATTTTTACCGATAGCCGTAACTATCGATTATTCTCCACCACTAACTAGTACGGCATTTCCCAATGAGATTTAAACTTCAAATTTCACAATGCATCTCAACATACATTCAAATGCTCTTTTCACACTCAGCAATAAGCAATACCACACTCCACTCCTCCTACACGTCCCCGAATGGATTCCTTACCAGACCTTATACACTGGCACAACATGTGATATGATTTTGATTTATTTTGCCAAATGACATTCTAATTTTATATTAATTATTTATACATATATATATATATATTATATCTAGTTATATCATGCTATTTATACCTAAGTTATGCATAATTTAGTTATATCTAATTATGCAAAATTGCAGAGCCAAAGTATTGTCAATGTCATTCCAAGCTAATGTACAAGCAGTGAAAGGGTCTCCGACCAATCAATCCAACTGCTAATTTACTGAGATGTACAATTCAATGAAAATATTTAAAATAAATTATAAAAAACTAAGTAGGCTATATGCACTGATATTCAAAAACAATAATCGGATTATTAAGAATTAATAATATTTTTATTATTGTATTTCTTCGAAAACGATTAATGCTTAACCTGAAATCAAGAATAAATTGAGAATGATTAGCAAGTAATAATTTTACTCGATAACATAATTACTGCGATTTGAAAATTTAAAAAATGTATAACTGGAAGGTATTTTGAAATTCAACATAATCAGTACTTACATGAAGCCGTATGTTGCATAGATGAAATGCCATGAGCCAGCTATCCGATATGACAAGTAGACAAGCCCACATAGAATTAGAAAGAAAGTGGTTGCTATCATCGCCATACAATATGTCTTATTTGTTTTGTCTTGAGCAATGTACATACATACGGGAACAATTAATATCACAGTGTACATTGCTTGTTGGGCAGAGAGAGCTAATGCTATACAGCACAATAAAATATTACCTGAAAAAGAAACATAACATAATTGGGTAAATATAAAAACGTCTGATAATTTTTTTTTTTTTTTTTTTTTTTTTGAGGATGAAGCCCACATAGGTCTGAGACCTGTGCGTGGGTAATGAGTTGGATGATGGTGATTGATGAGTTGGACCTACAGTTTTAGGTGGGTTCCGAACCACCGGGAAGTGATTTTACAGCAGAGAACAATGTCTTTTTTGCTGGCCAATCTAATCGGTCACCGTTACGAACGGGACCTACGAGAACGCAGCTTATCTCTCTGATTGAACAGATACCAGCTACGGCTCGTGGCTATCACTTCCCATTTATGATTCACATTGTTTCATAGGCGTCATAACCTTCTGATTGTTATAGGTGGCTACTAAAAAGCAAATGCCTCGACTAATTATTAGTCTTAACTAATCCTTTCATAATCATTTTTCTGTTCTCTCTTCTCAATATCCAACCAAAAGGAAAAGAGTAACCTTTACCAGAGTAAAACTATATTTTACAGTAGCCTATGGTAAATTCTGAAGCCTAGTCCAACTATATTTGAACTAAACCAAACAGCTTTTAGAATTGCCACGAAAAATCTGTGAAATAGCTGAGTAGCTATTGGACCTACACTGAAACTGCTAAGAAAATGGGGCATGATTTGATCAGCTTGTTGAACCATAGAAGCAGTTTGCCAAATTTATTCCACATTTAAACTTTTTCATCCTTCAAATGCTGATCAGACGTTAGGAGGAGGGCAATTTACTGGCCAAAGAGATCAAGTTCATTTCAACCGCAAAAACTCTAATTATATTTCATTGTTATTACTTTACAACTGTTAAATTAATGTTCATGGGCTACCTGACATTAATACATTAAGTTAAATATAAACCGTTCTTTGGTCGTAGAAATAGATGGCAGTCACATTTATGATAAAAATTATTTATCAACGAAAAAAACCTGCCTACTTTTAATTCTACAAAAGTGATGTCCATAATATTTTATATTGTGATAGAAGATCCTCAAGAGATTTTACCAAGGAACAAATTAGAAGAGTCCTATATCGAAGACTTCTGCATTTCATACAGTTTTCTTACCAACCTTTCACAGTAGCGTACAACATGAGAGCTAGAAATAGATTGGCAAACACTGTTGTCGCATGAGCTGCACATGTAAGTACAGTGTATGGGTTGAATAAGTAAGCTGTCGCCACAAATATAGGCGCCATTCTCACATCCTCTGGGCTCACTAAAAGCTGACGACTCACTTTGGCATAGTTATTTTGTTCTCTCATTTGCTTGGCCAGCTGCAAAATATACAAATTACTTAGTATCATATATATTACTTCCTACCCAGTTCTCTATTGTAAGGACTTGCTTTGACGAAGCCTAAAAAAGGGTCAATTATTTGAATGAGTAAATTCCTCAACTGTTCCTCAAACTAGGAATCACAAGGTGCTTCTCGTGAAGCATCAAATATAGGGTACTTGACCAGTGGAGCATCCAATACTCGATGAAAACCACCATCGTAAAATCAAATACGTGCTGTCTAACTATGTACATGACAGATTGGAGCTGTGTGAATACCATCAATGCACATGTGTCTGATTTTACGACAGTGATTTCGATTTCGACAGTGATCATCGAGTATTGGATGTTCTACTATGCATTTGTGCAAGCACCCTTGATGCAGACATACAGAGAGAAACTTTGTGATAGCAACGCAACTTTAGCAATAGAGAATCTTCCACACCATACACCATAATATTATGTTTCCATGTGTTTCATGATGTATTGCAATTGCTACCCACAGCCGCCATATTGTCTTCATTTTTTTAAATTTTTTAAAGGTATTACCAAAGAATAGGGATAAGTTGGTCAAGGAACTAGATGGTTGATCTATGGTATTACAAAATTGGAAGCCAAATTATGAATAGCCAATAGCAAAAGTCAAATTTAAATAAAAAATACATCACAATCGTCAAATTACAAATAGAGTAAATCAATAGCCATACCACCAGTGGCGGCCGGTGACTTTCCAAATCGGAGGGGCGACAGATTGGTATTTGATATGACATTTTTTTTGCAAAAAGGAACGTAAGAGCCAAATGATAATTTTCTCATGATTCATGTCAAATCGTAAAATTAAATACATGCCTGTACTTGGAGAATAATAAAGGAGGTAAATCAAGTAAATAACTAGCCCACAGTCAGCAATAAGATTAAATAAAAAACTTACCAGTTCAGTTTGAAAGCTCAATAATAAATTGATGGTCTTCTATATTATGAAATCCATCCGTTGCTCTTTCTGCTATGCAAAATGGTCGAATACAAGTTTGTTGAAATTCGGCGTTTTCAACAATCTCTTTTCAATAGAGTATTGGTGGGCCTAATTTTTCAAGTTCCAACCTAGATTTGAAGTCAATCCTGTTTGTGGTAGTAGCTAATAATGTCAAAATATTGTCTACAGAGTTTTTCATGATGCCGCCACTGCTAAATAAGTATGCACTATAAGGCCGCAGTTACATTGGATGCAAGTTGGATAAGGTACTAGCCGGCAGGCTCGCTTCGCTCGCCTGAACCGTCTAGCCAGGCGGCAGAGTCCCCCCCGGACCCCAGGGGGTGGTTTAAAATTGAATCGAACCAGCACTTTTGTTTGTTGATCATCTGTTGTCATGGATACGGGCACAGTTATTCAATTCACAACTCCATATTTCTTATATCTCATTTTTTAAATTTTCACTTTTGACCGTATTTTCTGGATTTTTTAAAAATTCTTTCTTAGCATGCATCTAGAGCCCCAACGGGACATGTGTACCAAATTTCAACTTAATTAGCCATGTGGTTTTCGAGAAACGCTGATGAATGAGTCAGTGAATCAGGGGTATTTGGCTTTTATACAGATGAAAAACAAGAAGACCTTAGCAAATAATCAAAAACATTTTATGTTTGTTAACCTGCCTAGCTTATTTGTCTGGTTGCCCATCTAAAAACGCATTTCAAGTTCGATATTGGAGCATTTCCTGTGAGGGTTTCTATTGATGCCCTAGAAAGAATTGTTTCTAGAAAGAATTGAACGAGCGTAGCAAGTTCTTAGTTTTGAATTGTAACTCGTGACTGGAGGCTCGCGGCTTTTTCTGTATGTTTTTGGGTTTGTGTGTATGTTCGACGACAACTTTCGAACGCTTTGACCAATCAACTTCAAATTTTAATTTCAAACACATATTCTTGGAACCTTAATACAGATCAAGTTCTTTTGCCATTGACCCACTCCTTCATCCTTTTTGAAGCGAGACAAAAGGATAGGTTCTAAGCCCTTCATTAATTGAACGAGCGAAGCGAGTTCTTCCTTTTGACTTGAGGCTCGAGGCGTTGTGTGTTTGTTTCTATGTTCCACGATAACTTTCGAACGCCTTTATCAATCAGCTTCAAATTTGAAACACAGATCCTTGGTATCTTTAGACAGGTCAAGTTCGTTGGCCAATAAAATTAACCGACTCCTTCATCCTTTTAGAGGCGAAACAAAAGGATAGGTTCTCAGCCCTTCATTAACATATCTATATATCACTATACATAGAAAATAGTTGTTTTCACCATATGGAATTCGCAATAGATTTCAAAATATATTTTGAGTTATCAGCTGTAGGTGAATAAATGCGATCAGGCTTTTTTGAACGAGCGAAGCGAGTTCTTTCTTTTGACTTGAGGCTCGAGGCGTTGTGTGTTTGTGGAACATTCAGCAAGCGACCTTAGCTGCAATTTGATAGACTACTATTGTGTAACTATACGGGTGAGTCGATTTGATATACAGTAAATTTAGCTGAATCATAGAGTTAGTACATAATTCATATTACAATCACAAATATTAATTAGACAATTTCTCAATTTTGGTGAAATGTTGAGTGTTTACTTTATATAGACTATTTATATATTTGGTATTTATTGAGTATCAAAACTTTTCGAATTTTTCATCAATTTTTTCCCTACACACTCAAAACACACTAGTAAGTAATAATACACTGATATTTTGCGGGGGCAACGCTTATTTGGCATTTAAATTAGAGTTTTCTGATGGAACTATTTTTCTTCCGCGTATGAATACTTCCATCTGTCAAATATTATACCATATGTGATAAGTTTCCAGTTGACCGACCAAAACAAACTTTACAAAAACGAAACTTTACGAAAGAAGTAAAGCATATATTGTGTAACACTGCCAGACTAGGCACGGTTAGGTTAGGTTTGGTTAGGGGGAATCATCTAGTTTTCTTTGGTCTGTCAACTGGTAGATTTGGGCAACTGAAAGGTAGGTTAACTAACCAATCTACACTTGTGTGAGAGAGAAGTTGTTGGTGTGCCAGATGATGATAAAAAAATATAATAGAGTTTGAAAACATACGTTTTCTTTGAAATGCTATAATTTTGTGTTTTTGGTCAGATCGACGATTATTGTTAGATCACATGATAATAAATAGCAGTATTTGGAAAATATAGCTTTTTCTTGGAAAGGCTATAATTTTTTATTTTCGGCAAGAGCTGATTGTTTTAATTTATTCATTACGTGAAACGCCATTTGTAATGTGTGATACGGAGTGCAGCCTTAAATTTTTAGAATCAGTATGCGAAAAGGTGGTGATCAAATTTTTGTTCAGGCATGATATTTTTAAAGATATTACAGTGTGTTTGAAGTGTGGTGCAAAATTAGTTGTTAATAAGTCGAATCTTCAATTTCGCTGTCAAAAAAAGTGCGACAGGGGAAGAAGGCGGCCGCGGTTTGTGGGTTTACTGGCTCGGCAAGGGTGGGCTCGTCCTTGGACAATTGTAGACTCCCAATAGAAAAATATTTCTATTTGGTGTCAATACTTTTACACCTAAAGCCACCACGACAAACATTTATTTGTGAAGAGCTGGGAATTTCAACAACAACAGTGGTTGACTGGTATTCATTCCGCCGAAGTATTGAAAGGTTAGTAAGCTTAGTTTTCTCTGGATATGTTATTATTAATTTGATTTATATCGTTTTATGGTTTGGAGTTCATAATATGTTTGCAAATTATGAATTTTTCAAATGAAAAATTAAATTTTCATAAAAAAAATTTTTTCAAAAATTTAAATTTTTGTGTGAAAAACGCGACCCCCAAAAAATTTCAACGGATTATTGCTTCATGTCACAAAAAAAAATTGTTGGAAAAATCGAAAAGTTTGGATACTCAATAATTACCATATATTTATGTAAGTTATGTAAATCAAAAATGATGGTGTATTTATCTTTATTTTTAATTATTCAAGCACATCAATTGTGAGAAATACATACTGTAATACCTTGTGAGAAGGTTATTGAGCTTTGAGTAGGATAATATTATGGTTAGTTGGCTGCTGGAATCCTGGACTTGTAATAGTTTTATAACACAAGTTAGTTCGAAGTTACTGACAATTGAACAAACTGACAAATTTACTTAAACAGAATTTATTAATTTCGAATTCCTTTAAGTGCTATTAGTTTATACTGAAGACTTCCGCAATGGCGGATATTTAAGTAAATTTGTCAGTTTGTTCAATTGTCAGTAACTTCGAACTAACTTGTGAGATACGAGCCGATATGGCCAAGTTAAAAATGAATTCTGCTGTGCAGAAAGGTCTCCATGGTCTAGTGGTTAAGGCGCCCGACCGGCAATTGGGAGGTCCGTGGTTCGATTCCCGGTGGTGACTGATATTTTTGTACAGTAGCATTCATCGATTTCCATCAGCTATTCAATACTGCTGTCAATATCCGCCATTGCGGAAGTCTTCAGTATAAACTAATAGCACTTAAAGGAATTCGAAATTAATAAATTCTGTTTAAGTTTTATAACATCACATATTCCAGTAGCATATATCCAAAATTATCGTCTTTGGCTTAGATCTTTTAAAATAGCCTGAACTGTGAATAAGTTACGGATTTTAAAATCAGTAGTTGTGAGCGAGTTCTCCAGCCCGGGGGGCTCACTAGTATAGAATCTCTATCAGCCGATATACTAATTTCATTTCCCTGATAAAATATGGATGAATAACAGCTGTTTTTTATGTGATAAATATATCCACTCTATAGATACACTAATTTCATTGCCCTGATATATAGGTCTATGAGCACGGTCGGTCTTTTTTGTGGAAAATAAATCTGTGTATCAGAGCAACGATGGACTTGAACTTCAAGTGATAGATGTCTTGTGAATTTTATGTAAATCAGTATCTTCTAAACAGCCGTTTTTCGTTACTAACTTCCCCTAGAATAAGCTTCCCAAATGAGTTTCCCTTTCCAAAATTAGTTGTTTGCAAGCGAGTTCTCCAGCCCGTTGGGCTCACTAGTATATCAGACTAGTATGTATATTACTATAGAAAATAGTTGTTTTCACCATATGAAATTTGCAAGATTTCAAAATATATTAATTTTGAGTTATCGCTGTGGGTGAATAAATGCGATCAGGCTTTTCATAGAATCTCTATCAGCTGATATACTAATTTCATTGCCCTGATAAATGAATACATAAACAGATGTTTTATATGTGGTAAATATATCTACTATAAAGATACACTAATTCCATTGCCCGTGTACTGATACATTTATATACATATACATTTTGCCCACAGATACTGATTTCCATTTATATACAGTGTCCCATGTAAGGTGTAAAAGCCGGTTACCAAGGATTCTACATCAAATTTCTGACAAAAAATGTTCAGTGACGTTTTTGAAATGAGGCCTTTGTTTTCGAGATATCTCGATATTATGACTTTTTCGAGATACGCTCACTTCCCGCCATTAAATGCTTAATTACTAAAAAAAACTACTGATCGAATTAGAATGATGATGACATTATTGGAAAGAGCACAACATTTCGCTGAAGATACACGTATTTTCAAAATGTAACACAATCATTTAGGGTGTTTTTTTGGGGGTCAAAGCAGTGCTTGATTTCTAAAATTTTAGGTGTGGGAACGCTTATTTATTCTTATAAACCACCCTCTCTATTTTCTAATAAGGGCTAGTTGAACATTCCCTCACCCCCGCTCCACGCCCTTCAACATCTCAGTGCCTACTCTAAATTTCCTATAAACCTGTTTCGATTTGCACCAACCATTTTGTATGAAGCTTACAATAACCAAAATACTTTTTTTTATGAATGGTAAAATAAAAACAAATAAAGCCTTGTTTACATTTTTATTTATATACAGTACAGTAGTAGTAATTTTACATATCAATGCATAAACAGATGTTTTTGAATATTTTCTGAAAAAATAGTGAGTCTAATCTATGATTATAATCTACTTTTAATGTCACAGCTCAAACTGTAATTTTTTAACCGACTTCCAAAAAGAACAAGGTTACTATATTCGACCTGCTTTTTTATGTTTTTATGTATGTATGTATGTACATGTTTGTACATATGTATTCGAACAATATTGAACCGATTTCGATGAATTTTTTTTTAAATGAAAGAGCATCGCTCAGCGGTTGTCCCATCCAAGTTTCGCAAGGATCGGCCCAATACTTAGCCCAATATTAAACAAAAAGGAGCATTCTTCGATGTCTTCATTTCAATCAAGTTTGAATAGGATAGTTCCACACATAACCGCCAATCGGATAACCGGTGTCGTTTACCAGGCTGATCATCGTATCATATGAAGCGCTTCACATCTAGACGGTTTTCGAAATCATATGATGCAATGCAATTATGCCGGGTAAACGACATCGGTTACCCAGAGCTGGTTAAGTGTGAAACAAGCCTGTAATGTCCCGTTTTGACCAATCACGTGAACTTAATTTGAATCGAGAATAAGAAGAATATAATATTTCTGTCCATATGTTCATATGAAAATTGTAAATAATTTAGTTGATGTTATTGAGTCATAGGAATAAGGTTATTTAAGGGTTGATTACATTGGGATAGTTACTCGCAAAGCGAGTAGCGAGTAGGACGTTACTGACCGACCATGCTACAGCAGCTCAGCATACCAAGCCAAATTATATAGTAAAACTTATTTCTAGAATCACCCCATACTATGGAATTTCTAAGACAATAAATAATATTGCAACAAAAAATTAAAATATGAAGTTTACCAACAATTATTCAATAAAATTTCATCAAAACAATATACAATATATCTCATCTGAAGTGTTATGCTGGCAGCCTGCGTGATTAAGTGTTGGCTTTGGTCACGATAATATTGTATTTTGGAGTTGGCTACTCTGCCAGCGAGTATAAATGTGACCAAATTCAAAGTTGAGAGCCTGTCTACTTTGAATTTGGTCACATTTATACTCACTGGCAGAGTAGTCAACACCAAAATACAATATTATTGTGGCCAAAGCCGACACTGAATCACGCAGGCTGCCAGCATAACACTTCAGATGAGATATATTGTATATTGTTTTGATGAAATTTTATTGAATAATTGTTGGTAAACTTCATATTTTAATTTTTTGTTGCAATATTATTTATTGTCTTAGAAATTCCATAGATAGATAGATAGATAAGAATTTTATTGTCGTCAATACACAATGACATCGAATAATATATAGTACACTTTACACATCATTTTCAATACAATAACAACAAGTCTGTATTATCTATTATTCTATAAAGTTAAGTAAAAATTCATTAGGCATGGCCGAAGCCGTCAGCCAGAGTTGGTAGGTAAAGATAATAAATAAGTGACAGTAATCTAATCAAGATAAATAATTGAACAATTTCGTCTACGGTATTGACTCAGTTACTCTATACAAGAATAATCAGTATGACATCAAGATAATGCTATTGAAAACCAAAACGAGCTTCTGTATTAGAAAACAAAATAAAATAAGTAATTTAATCAATAAAAGAATCACAAAGAGCAACAAAACTTTTTACAGTTTAGAAATTGAACTCTGAAATATTAGAAATTGAACTTATGTTTACTTATGTGAACTTATGTGTAATTGTTTAGAAATTGAACTTTTTACAGTTTAGAAATTGAACTACTGTACAAGTAAATTTCAATATTTGCCAGCAGTTCTAATAAACCAACCGCACCCAGTCTTCCCCATTGAGATATCTCCGTACCATTTCGTCTCCCAATAATTGGTGCTTTAACCATTTTTTCCTACACTCTCCCAATATCTTACATCGGCCTATAAAATGATAAATATCTTCCCTTTCGCCACTATTGCACAACGAACATGCTGTGTTAGCCTCCTCTCTACCCGGTCTGAAATTTAGTGACAATAAAGAGCATCTTGCTTTGAATATATTGCTTATGAACTGTCTCTTATACTTATCATCTATGTAACTTCTATTCACCTGATTATTGGCCAGTCTAAGCTCAGCATAAATTGAGTGATATTGCGCACTTTCAGCTCTATTCCACAAATCTCTTGTCCAATTTTCTTCTATCTTATCGATTATTTCCGTACTTCTTACTTTCCATAGATCGTTCTGCCTCACTGGATCCACCCAATCTATACCATGTGAATTAAACAACTTCGCCCACTCCTCGCCCCATCCACATTTGTTTTGGGCCATCAGAATCGTCATTCTTTTAGATAACCTACCGTCTGATAAAGCGATTGTTTTCAACACATAATCTCGATTCATTCTCAAAGTTTCTAAATACATTATTTTCACATCACTCTCCAAATACAAGATATAATTTGGGGTATTTCTAGGTAACCAGTAGAGACGCTTAATAAAGAATCTGTGGAATATTTCTAGATCATTTCTTTCTTGGTAGCCCCATACCTGTGCTGCATATGTAACTGTTGATCTACTAACCGCATTGAAAACTTGCCACTTCGTAGAAACTGTAACATCCTCGTTTGCTATTAGTTTATTCCATAAGCTATGCATTCCAAACTTCGCAGTACTTAATTTCTGTTTGAAGTGACTGGTTAATGACAAAGCGGGTGTGAAAACTATACCTAAATACTTATATTCCTTTACAACTTCTACCGGTTCACCTCCATAATTCCACTTTTCATTATTTCGCAGCTTTCCACCCCCTCTGAAAACCATCATCTTCGATTTCTCCATATTAATGACCAAATTCCATTGATTGCAATAAGCTCGTAAGTTATCGATCATTTTCTGCATTTCAGTAATATTGTGGGAGAAGATTACAAGATCATCTGCATAAAGAAGAGCATTCAGTTTAGTATCTCCAATCTTGATACCTCCACCCAAAACATCACAGATATCATAAATGAATGTGGAGAAAAGAATCGGGGACATCAAGCAGCCTTGTCTCAATCCGTTTTCAATACTAATATCCTTTGTTTGACAGCTTTCCTTGCACCATACAGTTGATTTTGCATTCGTATACAGAGCTCTTATTAAATTAACTAATTTATTTGACACCCCTATTTCGGCCAGCCTATAAAATAGTGCTCCTCTGTCTACTGAATCAAACGCGGCTTTATAATCAACGAAGAAACAGTATAATCTTTTACGCTTGACAAGAGAGTATTTTATGATGTTAAAAAGAACATATATGTTATCTATGGCAGAGTATCCCTTCCGGAAACCCGCTTGATTTTCAATTATGACTTTTCGACTATATATCCATTTTTCTAATCTGGTCAACAAAGTACTTACAAATATTTTGTAGATAGCATTAGTGAAGGTAATAGCTCTGTAATTTTAAGGATTATTGGGGTCATTTTTCTTATGTAATGGAAATATTATCGACTTTGTGAAAGACTGTGGTACCTCAAGAGATTCAAGTATTCTATTAAAAAATCTGCACAGTAATTGTCGGAATTCTATCGGTGCTCTTTTAAAAAACTCTGCCGGTATTCTATCCTCCCCTGGGGCTTTGTTGTTTCGAGCTTTCTTCAATGCTAGATCTATTTCTCTTATCTCGATCGGCTTGTCCAGCGATTCATCGATAACAAGAGGCTCGACCCACGCTATCGGCCCACTGCATCTAACGGGTGCATACAGCTGACTAAAGTGCTGTGTCCATTGTTCTGGACTTACATTTCCACTTCGCATAAGTTTTCCCTCCCTAAAGAAACGAGCCAGCTCCCAAAATTTCTTTGAGTCTCTCACAGATCTTAGCTTTTCTGTAGTTTCGGCCCAATAAGCTTGTCTCTTTTTCTTACATAACAGCTTATACTCCTTCACCTTTGTCATATAGTCACTTTTAATTTGCATGGATTTTGTCCTCCTAAACAATTTGGCAGAGTAGTCAACACCAAAATACAATATTATTGTGGCCAAAGCCGACACTGAATCATGCAGGCTGCCAGCATAACACTTCAGATGAGATATATTGTATATTGTTTTGATGAAATTTTATTGAATAATTGTTGGTAAACTTCATATTTTAATTTTTTGTTGCAATATTATTTATTGTCTTAGAAATTCCATAGTATAGGGGTGATTCTGGAAGATAAATTTTTAATATAATTCGGCTTGGTATGCTGAGCTGCTGTAGCACGGTCGGTCAGTAACATCCTACTCGCTACTCGCTTAGCGAGTAACTATCCCAATGTAATCAACCCTTTAGTTGCAATCATAAGTTGGAGAATTTGGAAAAACAGCTGATCTTAGAAGTATTTTTAGTTTCGCTGCTGTGATGGATTAAGAATATTTATTCGCCATTAAATACATGTGTGTACAATAGGCTATTTTTAGGTTATGTTTAATGATCCTCTTATACTAGTTCAAAGTTTATGTTTTTTATATTAAAAATATATATATATGACTAATATCACAAAAAATATCGTACATAACTCGTCCAGGAAGATGGTAATTTACAATACTCATATGATTCTCCTGCATTAACTTATCATATTTTCAGTAAACACAATTTTCCACACTTGTAACGTAATATAGGCCTACTATTTCAGTGTAGGTATATTCTGAAAGGGACCACATCAAAATGAATCAAAAGCCATTTCACTTTTAAGAAGCCTTTCGCTATTATAATTTTCCTAAATACAATATTCCACATTAAATAAAATGTTGTAGAATTTTCCTTAGTTTATCTTTTCTTATAAGTGGATATTTAGTTACTTAAGTTTGGATGTTATAAATTAATTATTGGCTTGCTAATTTGATAAATATTTCATAATGTAGGCTTTAAGAAATTTCTCATGTTTTCAAAGTTTGAAAATTCAACTAAAAAGCTTAAAATAAAACTTATTTTAAAACAAAAAAAGAAACCGACTTCAGTGAAATGATAAAATAATCACATACTAAAAATTTTAAAATAAAGTATTTACTTTAAACTGAGAAAATTTTAAATTTCATACAAGTAATCTTTTGAAGTCGGCGCCAAATTTCCCATAAAATTTAAAATATAACAGAATTACTCTGTGATGTCTTCCATGACGAAATAATTGAACAATCTAATATCAAAACTGACACTGTATTCCAGTAAAAGTGAGTGTAAATCACATATTTAATTGTAATACAGTGTTAGTTTTGATATTAGATAGAATTTCTTATCAATTACTATATTTCAGTAAAAATGAGTGTAAATCACATATTTAATTGAAATACAGTGTTAGTTTTGATATTAGATAGAATTTCTTATCAACTTCATAAAATATTTGGCGCCGACTTCAAAAGATTACTTGATTGAAATTTAAAATTTTCTCAGTTTAAAGTAAATACTTTATTTTAAACTTTTTAGTACGTGAGTATTTTATCATTTCACTGAAGTCGGTTTCTTTTTTTGTTTTAAAATATGTTTTATTTATATTTTACAAAAACATTTCGCCTCCCTTAAAAAGTGCAGAACCATTTTTATACCTTCAAAATAAACCCACTTCTTGAAAAAGAAAGGAAATGTTTAATGATAACAGGCAGAAAAAATCCTGTAATATTTAACAGCCTAAATATTAAATTAAAGCATTAAATTGTTGCTAGTAGTAGTAACACTGTTTTATTTTTAAAATTTAATGAAATTGTAAAAAGTTGAAGGGTTTCATATTTGCTGATTATTAAGTAGTTGTACGGTTTTGTAATCTATAATATTGTGAGGCAATGCCTAGACTGTTGGTAAAATTAGTTGCTTATTAATTTTTAAAAGTGGACACTACAAAACAACAATTCAAAACTAACTGTGAATAAAAAAAAAACAGAGAAATTTTTTTTGGTGAAGGAATTGATGGGGGAGGGGTATAGTTTTGTTATTGTGTGGCGTGGATGAGAATGACTGACCTCCCTCCCTGATTCCATGCATGACTCATCACAGCTCACAATCGCAACAGTAAAGCACCCCAGTTTCTTGGGTTTCATCCGCGAGCGGCAAGCCCTATACACGCGCGCACAGATCTCACTTCGCCCTACGTTACAAAACTTTATTATTATTATTCGCAATATTTAGCATCATTATCTGAATAAATAGAGAGGTGAGTCATCTTCGGAATCAGATTGGCGCAAACTGTGCGTTCCCTTGCGTTCCGGCACTCTTGGGAGGTAAGGGAACGCCGTTCCCACTGAAATTAACCCCTGGGTCAAAGTACAAAAAAGAGGATTTTTCGAAATCTCGCTGAAATTTTAAAGCAATTTTTCTCGATTTGTTTTTAGGGTGACATGATGAAAATTTTACATGAAAAACTTTCTCATTTCTCAAGCTTTAAAATGAAACTGAAACTTTATAAATTGGTGATTTGCAAATGCTTGAAAATTAAAAATAAAAAAACTGTCACAAACGCACAAGAATTTGTGTCTAAGGGACAAGACCTGAAAGAGTAGAAATTTGGTTTCAAAATATTGTTGCAATCAGATGTTTTTTCAAAATAAATTATTAATCACTGTGGTCCCTGAGTGACCGCAGGAATCCGTTGAAGGCAAACTAAATAAAGTAACAAGACACACTACGTAAAAATACTGATCTACAATAAGTACTGTATCACAGTACTCTTATCAGAAACTTCTTACCGAATAACATCTCTGAAGTCATCGTTGGAAAAAGATAATTCCTTAATATTAAGTTGAATATTCCTAAGATTGCTCCATTGTATGAGATTGAAAATCAGGATCAACTCCAGAAAAATGAGTGTGTAACATATTCATTCCTGATGACTAAAACACGCCGATATCAGTTTATTCAAGTACTATGGTTCATTCGAAATTGCCTATTGTATAGTTTATTTATTTATCTATTCTTGTATAGAATGAGTGCCATTTCACAAAAGATTGGAAATAGAGTTTTCAATTTTTAGAGCGTTGACAAAAGAAAAAACAGATTTCAAATATTATTCATCATAGCGTAAATTTATTAGGCTAGTATAAATAGAAATCATTTCCATCAAAATGCGCCGGACAACAGTGTATCCAAATTCCTTGCCTCAAAGGATTAAGAGGCAATTCTTACATGAGATCAAAAAGATCTAAAATATTTTATTGATAAATTTTTAGATAAATTTATTAGATAAAAATTCATCTAAAATTTCGATAAAATTTTCTAGATAATTTTTTTAATTTTTGATGTTTTTAAATTTTTTATTGGATCTCAAATACAAAATTTAAAAACATCACAATTCAAATGCTTTTTAAAAAATATGACCCAAAAATATGATTATCGATTATTCCAGTCCACATTACACAAAAATTGGTGCTGAAACCGGTTTGGTCTCATTACGTGAGGATTTTCAGTTGCCCAAGTATGTGTATTATGAAAATTGACATCACCACTTCTTGTGAACGTGCTCTCGCCCGATCTACCTTTATTGGAAAGCAGTGATTCAACAGAGATTAATCATTTTGGGAAAAATCTGATTACAACAATATTTTGAAATAAAATTTCTTCTCCTTCAGCTCTTGTCCCTTATTTGTCACATTTTAAAGCTTGAGAAATGAGGAAGTTTTTCATGTAAAATTTTCATCATGTCACCCTAAAAACAAATCAAGAAAAATCGCTTTAAAATTTCACTGTAATTTCGAAAAATCCACTTTTTTGTACTTTGACCCCTAAATGATTGGGTTACACATTGAGAATACGTGTATCTTTAGCAAAATGTTGTGCTCTTTTTAACAATGTCATCATAATTCAAATCCGATCAGTAGTTTTTGAGTTATTGAGCATTTAATGGCAGGAAGTGAGCGTATCTCGAAAAAGTCATAATATCGAGATATCTCGAAAACAAAGGCCTCATTTCAAAAACGTCACTGAACATTTTTTGCCAGAAAATTTATGTAGAATCCTTGGTAACCGGCTTTTACACCTTACATGGGACACCCCAACTTGTCTGTCAAGTACATAACCTATAGGTCTTTTTTGTGGAAAATAAATCTGTGTAACTTATCAGAGCAACAATAAACTTGAACTTCAAGTGATAGATGTCTTGTGAATTTTATGTAAATCAGTATCTTCAAAACAGCCGTTTTCGTTACCTCCTTTCCCTACGATAAGCTTCCCAAATGAGTTTCCCTTTCCAAAATTAGTTGTTTGGAAGTGAGTTCTCTAGCCCGTAGGGCTCACTAGTATCATTATTATTAGGTATATAATTACTAAGAAGTTTTCCTGATATTTTTTTATATTCCCTGACTTTTACAGAATTTAAAAATTCCCTGACTTTTCCCGGTTTTCCCGGTTGCTAGTCACCCTGTTTGAGTGCAGATGGACATATTGGTGTATGCCTATTTATTTATTGTGATACGTTGTATTAATATTGTATATGCTCTAAATTTTTTAATCATAGAATGGTTATTATATTAAAATTGATCTCCTACACTCCCAGCAATAGAAGAGTAACCTTTTCATTATATTTCATGATACATTGGTTTTCATGCAGTAAAGTTCAAAATAAAGTGAGAATTTACGCACCAGGTTTCCAACAAACGTTTGAGCTGTTAGGTAAAGAAGATGAGCAGTTATCATATCTCCCAGGATGAATATATATGTAATATATTCATAAACGTTTTGAAGCATCCAGTTGAAAGCTACCAACCAAAGTGGGTTATCATGGAACATATCCCCCAAATAAGGACTTGTACCCACATTGTGTAAAGCAGCTCCTTCGGTAACTGGAAAATAAGGAGCAATTATGATTTTTGAGTAACTTTAATTTCATCAAGATTAAGCGCTAAAATATTAACTATTTTAAACGTTGTAACAATTATCACCTTCATAATTTCGATTTTTATTTAGAGCACATAAGATTTCTGATATGAGACTTGTCCATGAAATAATTTTAACAATTTATTTAACGTTTCAGTCTTGAATCAATATTTTTTACTTAAATTACTAATTCCAGAGCATTCTGCAACATCGAAAGCTAATGTGACCATTGCTGTTTTGCAACTGATTTAAGCTAAACTAAAGTGATTGAACATATTATAGTTCAGAAGTTATATGACTGACAACTTACAAAAATGCCTTGAAACAGTAGGATAGTAATGGATGAAAGATAAAAATGAAGTAACTTTTTCATCTAGGACGGGCTTGCAGAGATGGAGGTGGAAATGCAACATCGCACCACGCTCCCAACATATTCTGGGATAAAAACTTAAGATACAATGATTTCGCAACTCAGTTGGATGAAGCTACTGATAGCCACAACGATGCCCATCTAAATTGTTATGTGTCGTTTTTATAGACAATGATAACACATTTCATGAATCTTCTATTATGTAAAAGTATCAAATCCGGCAAAAAAGCAGTTGACTTGTTTGAGATTCTGGTTTACTTTATGAAAAAAAAACAACAATATTGACTAGAAAAAGAGTGTAGGTGTGTGTACAGATGGTGGACTGCAAGAAAGCTCCTCAAGCTGTGTGGACACATTGTCTCATCCACAGGAAAGTACTTGCATCAAAGTGCATTAAACTAAATGAGGTTATTCAATCAGGAATATATTGCATCGAAGTTGTAAACTTAATTAAAACCCGACCAGTTAAGTCCAGACTTTTTGAAAAAAGTATGCAGATATGGGAGCTGAACACACATCTCTACGTAAGTACTGCAACTCTTGCTGGCCTTCGCAAGGAAATGTCTTAACAAGGGTGTATGAACTGAGGAGGGAATTTCATCTGTGTGTTGCTGAAAAAAAAACATGCCAGTGCCGAGATGTTTGTAGACAGTGAATTTGTTTTGAAGTTTCCACATCTTTGCGATATTTTCGAAAAAATTAACTCGCTAAATGTGTCCCTGCAATGCGGTGAGGTGAGACCCACGTTTTTCAACTATCAGAGAGAATGTCAGCCCTCACAAGGAAACTACTACTATGGAAGAAAAAGAAGATGGATGAACGAAATGTGACTGACTGCTTTCCTACATTGCACGCATTTTTGGAAGAAAATGACTTGGAGTTGAGTGAAAGAGTGAAGCCTTTGTTTATGGAACATTTGTTACAACTCAGACTTCACTTTGGGAAGTAGTTTCCTGAAGATGTTGACAAGCTCAACTGGGCTAAAGATCCTCTCAATAAACAACCCCCCATCAAATTTGACTACAAGAGAAGAACAACTTATTGACATTTCATCAGACTCTACATTGAAATCAAGGTTTATCTGCTTGAGAAGTATGGTATTGGAGGAGATGTGCTTGGTACCTGAAGCTCCTACTTGTCAAACAGTCCTCTCTCAGCCAATGGCAGTTGAACATGGCATTCCTCAGGAATCTGTGGTGGGCCCCACACTCTTCATTGTCATGAACAATGACCTGGGACTCCTAGTGTTGCTGATGATACTATAATCTATAGGGGGAGAGATGGTAGAGTTGACAGTGGATTAAGAGCAACAAACTTTGTTTAAATCAGGAAAAGACACAGGCAGTGCCGGATTTAGGGTACTTGCGGCCCTAGGCCAACTTCACGATTATGTAATTAAAGCATAAAGCACATTTCATAACATTTCATTTTTACATAAAGTTTGTTTTAATTTCACTTTTTAAAATTGGTACAACATACAAAAATAGAAATGGCACTAATTTTCTATTTGAATACGGTACATAAATAGGTTGAAATGTTGTATTCGCTAATTAAATAATCTTCGTTTACAAATTTGGCTAAAACCCCAAAACAGCTCTAACAACAATTTCTATATTTATAGAAAATATATAATTCAAAATGTTAGCAAACAGCAGTTATTTGTAAAATTATTAATATTGCTAAAATTATTATATTATGAATTAGTATTTCAGTTTAATGTTAAAATTAAATAACATTTGTTTCATTCGGGGGGAAAAGTACAGGTGACAACAAAAGACTAAAATAAGACGAGTTGAAAAGACATTATTAGTAAAAGAACAAGCAAAATAATAATATGAACTGTAAAAGTAATAGGCTACGGTACTGAAAAATAAAAATATTAAGAATACAACAAATAAACTTCTAGATCATTCAATTCTCACATTATTCTCTTATACTGAGAAACGTCAATGTCATGTTCTTAATTTGGATAAGTGATTAACATTGACACTCACTCCACTCCATACTCATCATTGATACCATATCTACACTCTAAACACTCACTGATTTGAATATTTGTAGGAGGCAGTATCTATATCTTTCATCCAAGCTTGTTAATATGATACCTAATCATTTCATATCAAGCAATTCAAACAAAAAATTTCATGATAGTATAGATCAATGGATTGTATCAAATTCTGCTTCAATAAGACCATTCATTGGATAATATGCATATAAAGTTTTTTCCCTGGGTTTTTCCATCGCATCCTCTCAAACATTTCCACATTCTTTCTGTTTTTCTTGATAAATTGGGATTTATGTATTTCTTTGTTTTCATTTAAATTATCAATAGAGTTGTAAATGATATTGTTTTAAGTTTTCCCTGGATTTTTAAGTTGCATCCTCTCAAATATTTCCATAATCTTTGGTATTTTCTTCATGAACCCATGAAGGGTTTATGTATTTCTTTTGTTTTCTTTCAAGTTATTAATAGTTACGGTATTGTAGATGATATTGATTTAGGGTTTCTAT
This sequence comes from Conomelus anceps, assembly GCA_948455865.1. Lineage (NCBI taxonomy): Eukaryota > Metazoa > Arthropoda > Insecta > Hemiptera > Delphacidae > Conomelus > Conomelus anceps. The sequence goes on along the minus strand of OX418216.1, from coordinate 76,887,843 downwards.
GTGCTTAAATCACTTTGCACTATGCACTTTTTACTTTCATTTTAGTTTAAATTTTTTTTCCTTTCTTTTTTCACTGATGATTTTGTATGAATTATTATTTTCCAGTGTATGTTTTAAGCTAATACCTGCGATCAGGCTCAGCCTTTGCGGGTTTTTTATTTGTATTTATTGCAATGCATGTACACTAAATAATTTGTTATATGTATAGTTGAGTCTGTTAGATTTAGAACTACTTTTTCAGACATTTTATGTTCAATAGAATATGTATTGCATTATACACTTTTCTTTCAATAAAGTGAAGTGATTTCACTTTTCTAGCTTTTTTGGCTGCAAAATATTTAATCAAATCGTTAAAGTCTAAGGCTTGAAAAAGCTCAGCATTTGAATCAAAACTAGCCAAACTAGGCAATCTAGAATCTTAGTCAGAAGTCAAGTTCCTCAAGTAGTTTTTGATTCTTTTCATCATGCATAGTAGAATGCGCAAAGCCGTGTCCATATTCGGAAATTATGTTGTTAACTGTTTTTCACGAATGAGTTTCAGATATTCCAAAAGTGTATTCCTCGGAGGCTTGGTAATCTTGTTATCATGAGGTTCCCTTTCTTCATCAAATATAATTTCAACAAAGCCTTTGAACTGTACACACTCTTCACCATCTATGTCGATCCGATACTTTTCAAGCTTTCCCCCTGATTTCTTCATTGGAAATTGAAGATAAGTTGTTTAAAAATCCAAATTGGTTATTTTAATTAGATTGTATTGTTTATATACAAAAGTAATGTACTCGGTTCACAGTAGCGGTAATTATTAATTAATTTTGGAAAATTAAAATTCATTTTTTTTTACCAAAAAAAGTTTTTTTACAAAACGCTGCGGCCCCCTTTTGCTTGCGGCCCTAGGCCGCGGCCTAGTCGTAAATCCGGCACTGGACACAGGAGGTGGTTTGTGGCTTCTGTAGAAACATCGATTCTGTCCATTCACTGGGAGTCAAACTTCTAGGTTTCATCATCTAGGCCCCAAGCTGACACGGAGAGGACACATTGATAGTGTAAGCACCAGATTGTCACATGTGATTTACTCGCTACAAGGACTAAAAAGTTTACTCAGAAAGACCTTGTGGTAGTATACTTTGCTCTCTTTCGCAGTCATGTGCTGTATGGACTTCTTATGTGGGAGCATGCCAGTGGATGTGTAAATGTCCACAAACTTCAGAAAAAGGCACTTCAAATAATTGCTTCTGCAGGCCATCAAGACCACTGTAGGCCAATTTTCCTTAGTCTGGGCATTCTTACTGTCTTTTGCAACTATGCTCTGCTCATAATGCTGCATGTCAAAGGTAATAGAGACAGTCTGACACTGAGGTCTGATACACACTAATGCAGTACCAGGAGAAGAGACATCATCGACATTCCTTACTGCAGAACTAACAAGAAGAATTATTCTTTCCCCATCCTTGTGCTGATGTTGTTTAATGTATCACCAGAAAACGCCAGAGACCTGCATGAAGGTGCCTTCGGGACTCGAGTTGAAGCCTGGCTAAAGATAGCACCACTCAAATCTATCTGCAAATATTTTGATGCTAACAAGAAAGACTCTCCTGCCATCTGTGATTTATCTTTTTAATTAACTGATGCCATCTATCCAGTTCACTGGTCAAATATGAAGAAAGAATTACAAAGCATTGATCGTCTATCAATATCATTGATTGAGGGCAGTTTATTTCAGACATGTGACGTGTTGAGAGCTATGTATGACAGGGAATCCAGGATTTGTATCAATGCTTACGATCAGAAAAGGAATGAATATAGCTTCTGATAATATATGCGAGAGAGAAAGAGTTAGGAAAAAGTGACTCAAGATGTGAATGTCGATTCTTTAAATAAGCTTCATTATGATCCTATTAAGCTATATTTTCTATTAGTTTGAAGGAAAAGAGAAGACAAAAAATTTGATTTAACCTAAAACTACAAATAACATGATCATAGATCAATAATAGAACAGTAAGCCTCAAATTAAAATTTATATTACCTACCTCGTTTCCATGAATTCAGAGGGGTTGATATTTCAACCCTGTCAGCTATTAGCTTATTATAGTCAGATATGCTAAGCGAAAACCTTATAATGGCAGCTATTAAATATTCTAAAATCACTAGTACTTCCATTTCGATATCACTTCAAATACTATTCAATAATATCCATTATCACCTAAATAGTAAACAATGCACTGTTATCGAAGATAGGTTAGATTCTTCCTGCATAAATACGGAGCTACTTTGATCAAACAGTTCTTTTGAAGAGAATCTTTCGTAGAGAAGAAAAGGTACCAAGTTCTATTCGTAGTGCAAAGCTAAATAGCCAATCAATTATAAAACAGAAATACCGTCATGGGAGAACGAATACAGCAAAAAACGCTCATTACGGGGTACAGCATAGCGGATTAGCGGCTGTGCGGACTGCGGAGCAGGATGTCTGGCAGGAACACCCGAACACCGGCTGTTGAATTCGAGAATCGACATCCACTGATCGACATCGATTCTCGGTAGTGGAGGGAGAGCGCCAAAGTGGGTCGACGACAATGCTGGTCTGCGACAAAAGTGGATGATTATTTAGACGGCATCTGACGCTGCACGCACGCGACAGAATGGTTCTCAGGAATTTGGTCCACTCTGTCGCAGGCCCACTCTGTCGGTTGGTGAAGAAATAGAAATCGATCCACTCTGTCGCTGCATTCACCCGACAGAGATGTGTCTACTCAGAAATGTTGTCCACTCTGTCGGTTGGTGAAGAAAGAGAAATCGACCCACTCTGTCCCTGAGTAGGCCCACTCTGTCAGGTGCTTGCAGCGACAGAGTCGGCCTACTCAGTAATGTGGTAATCAGTATATCAATTTTCTTTATCGATTCATTGTAACTAATCGATATGATATAGACTGGCGAGCCAGAAAGTTGGTTGTATAACCTGGCTTTGCCTCGAAATTTGAATCGTATTGTTCATTGTGTTGAAATAGTTATTTATGTATTAAGAGCGTGAAGCGCGACTTTATCGCTCGAGCCAAAACATTTACTGCGCGACACATAGCGGAGCGCAGTAATTTTGCGAGAGCAATAAAGAATCTTCACGCGCGAATTACATACAATATTTTTCCTACAACTGCAGTTCTGGATTCCAACACAATAAACTACAGTAAAAATACTTGATATTTAAGGGCGTTTGATTTCCCATCTCAACTTACAAAACCGTACCCATTTACTTCCCATAGAACACATTTGTAAACAGAAACGTTACAATAACGTTACATTATGGTCACAAGGTAACAGAAAACAAAATGGTTACCAATATGGTAACAGAAACGTTACATAAACGTTTCAAAAAAACCATACTTATCCCTCAAAAATTGTCACAAGATTTGGTCACAATAACGTTACAAAAACGTTTCAGGTAACCATTCGGGACAAAAAAAAATAGGAAATAATAGTAACAATCTATGGTTACAAAAACGTTACTCTAACGTTATCATTGTTGAAAAAGTTTTTTTTTTGTGGAATGATTTCCACCTCAGCCCTGTGGTTAACAATATGATGGTAACTCAAACGTTGCATAAACGTTACAACAAACCATATACTTACCCCTCAAAAATTGTCACAAGATTTGGTCACAATAATGTTACAAAAACGTTTCAGGTAACTGTTTGGGACAAAAAAATAGGAAATAATAGTACTGGTAACAATCTATGGTTACAAAAACGTTACTCTAACGTTTTCAATGTTGAAAACGTTTTTTTTTTTTAAATGAATTCCACCTCAGCTATGTGGTTAGCAATATAATTTTTTTTTTGAAATGAATTCCACCTCAGCCATGTGGTTAGCAATATATGTTACAATAACGTTACATTATGGTCACAAGGTAACAGAAAACAAAATGGTTACCAATATGGTAACAGAAACGTTACATAAACGTTTCAAAAAAACCATACTTATCCCTCAAAAATTGTCACAAGATTTGGTCACAATAACGTTACAAAAAAGTTTCAGGTAACCATTTGGGACAAAAAAAAAATAGGAAATAATAGTAACAATCTATGGTTACAAAAACGTTACTCTAACGTTACCAATGTTGAAAACGTTTTTTTTTTTTTTTTTGTGGAATGATGGTTAGCAATATGATGGTAACTCAAACGTTGCATTAACGTTACAATAAACCATATAGTGAACCCTCATGATTAAAAAAAATGTTACCAAAATTATGGTCACAATAACGTTTCATGTAACTGTTTGGGACAAAATAAAATAGGAAATAATGGTTACAAAAACGTTACTCTAAAACATTTTCAATGCTAAAAACGTTCTTTTTTTGGAATGGTTTTCACCTCAGCCACGTGGTTAGCTAGCAATATGATGGTAACTCAAACGTTGCATTAACGTTACAATAAACCATACAGTAAACCCTCATGATTGAAAAAAAATGTTACCAAAATTATGGTCACAATAACGTTACAAAAACGTTTCAAGCAACCATTCGGAACAACATTTAATTTAATCAAAAAAATCATTAAATATCACAAAAATCTATCAAAAGTTCCCCATCCAAATTTCGGCCAAAAGCTAATTAGTGGACAAAAATAATGAGACAAATTTTAAAGTTATAAAACTAACATTAAATTTAAAAATCCAACTAATCCATGTTCTAGCCCTATACAAAATTTACCTTATCCTGAAAAATGGTTGAGATATTTCCATAAATAGCTAAGATATTCAAAAATAGAGATTAGAATCTGATTTCATAAGTGAAGTATATGAGAATGCCTGTATTTCTACTGCACTGAAAAGATGAACTGCTCTGAAAAATTGTGATTTGTAAATATCATGATATTTTTAATGATATCCTTGAAGGAAACATTTGATTCTATCCTACTCAAGTATTTTTCATCGATAAATCTGATAGAATAGTCATAATTTCAATATTTTACTTTTTAAACTGGGAAAAAATGGTTACTCATATAAAGCTAAAATACTATTTAAAAACGCCGCCCCCGCAATCTCCAACAGATTTCGAGCACTCGTCCAATCACAGGCGGTTAATGACACGTGATCGCATCTGTAACGGCTGAAACCGGGAAACCGAGGTTCCAACATATTATTTTAGTTTACGTGTTAGTAATAGTAAATTCATTTTTGTTCTAAAGATTATCATGTTTCTCACTACACATTAATCCAACAAGGTAAGCTGAGTTCATATTACATTAATATAAGTTATTTTGTAAACACGACCATATGTTAATTGTAATTTTTCTTTCATTTGGATTTGGAGTAGTAAAATATTTATTTATTTATTTATTGTGACAAATTTACAACGAGTGTGAAGGTGCAACAGACTCAGGTCCAAAACTGCTCCCTTCACAAATTTTGATATGTAACATTGTCCAAAACATTGAGGTTAACACAATAAGAGTAGTAATTTGGAGTAGTAATGCTGAACGAATTCAATAATCATGGCCTATAATAAAACCATTGAATAATATAATAACATCATATAAGTTGAGTCCTAAGCTTTCCATGTGATCTAATCTGTTATTTATTTATTGAAATAGTATATATTATTTATGTAACATTGAAGTCATTTTCACTAAACACTGTTGAAATCGAAATTTAACCAAATTTGGCAATGACGCTTTTTGCTGTGGGCTCAACTCATATGATACTTATATATTATTACAAAAACCCAATCAAGCAGAGATACAATGGTCAATAAATTGTGCACGACTGCACGACTGCACATGGTGCTTTTTGTCAATTTTTGAATAGGTTCCTGGAATTTTTCAATGAATTCTTTCCTCAAAGAACAAATCAGGCATCTGTGAAGAGTAGAATTTCCAGAGTAAAGAGTGACAAGTCATGGTACACAGCGGAATTGGATAAGATCAGAGCTCTGGTTGTCATCGCAAACAATCTACACAAAAATGCCCTGAGTGCAGAGTCAGGATCCAATTACTACTCGGCATATCTACGGCTCAAGAAAATCTACCATCAGGAAGTTGCCAGTGCCAAGAAGGCCAGCAATGAGAGGTTAATTAAGAGTGCATCAAATCCCTGTAAGGCTGCGTGGGACATCATCAACAGCGCTAAGAACAAAAAACCTATGCCTACAAGAAATGCAAGTCCTGATGATTATAATGATTTCTTTGTTCACTCAGTAGCAACACTAGCAGAGGGTTTTCAGGGATCTCCTGAGTGCGCAATTGAACGTGTTCCTATTCAGGAATGTAGATTTTTTGAGTGGAAAAAGACGACTCCAATAGATTTGATCAATATTGTGAATGGTTATAAAAATTCAACCAGCCCTGACATTTATGGCATATCAACGGTTGTGGTCAAGGCGGTCATCAGGGTGTTGGCAGCTCCTCTGAGTAGGCTGATTAATGACTGTCTGGAGGCTGGAGTCTTTCCTGTCCAATTGAAAAAATCAAGAATTATTCCCATTTTCAAGAAGGGTGATCCAGAGGAACTGTCTAATTTCAGGCCAATAGCTATTATTCCTATATTTGCTAAGATCATGGAGTCAGTTATGTACACTCAGTTGTTGGCCTATTTTGAGGGTAACCTGCTTTTCCAGGCTCAACAGTATGGCTTTAGGCGAGGAAGATCAGCGTCTGGTGCTCTTCACTCCCTGGTGGAGACAGTAGTGAGGGCTTTGGAGTGTAAACGGACAGTTGCTTTGACCCTGTGTGACCTAACAAAGGCATTTGACTGTGTCTCCCATGACATACTGATAGGCAAGCTGGAGAGATATGGCGTTTCTGGAGTGGCTCTCAGGACCATGGTAGATTACCTTTCTGGAAGGAAGCAGATGGTGTCAGTGTGTGGGGCAGAATCGCGGGACCAGGATGTTGTGTGCGGCGTGCCACAGGGATCCAACCTGGGTCCTCTGCTTTTCCTTATCTTCATTAATGACCTGCATATGGAGGGAAAGGCTCTATTATTTGCGGATGACACCACCTTAATAGCACAAGATGAGGATCCCCAGATGGCTATCTACAGGTCAAACCAATTAAATGAAGAGGCTGGCTTGTGGTTCAGCTCTAACAAACTATGCATGAACGAGGGGAAGACCCAGAACCTGCTGTGCACCTTGAGACGCAATCCGCCATCCTTTGGTGGAGCAAAGGTCAAACTTCTTGGATTCGTGGTGGACTCTTCTTTATCATGGGAACAGCATGTGAGCATGGTCTGCAGTCGACTTTCAAAGGTGACCTATTTGATGCGGAAGCTGAGGAATCAAGTACCAACCAAGTACCTAATAACAGCTTATCATGGCCTCTTCCACAGCCATATCAACTATGGTATTGTAATCTGGGGCCATGTGGGAGGTTGTGAGAGGATTCTCCTGCTGCAGAAAAAAGTTCCCCGCATCATCACTGGAGCACATCGCCTTGAACACTGCAGGCCAATTTTCAAACAACTACAAATACTGACTGTTTACAGCCAGTATATCTATAGCTCGCTGCTTCGCCTGAGGGGGGAACTCCACAGATTCCAGGAGAGAGGTCAATTCCACCACCATAACACCAGGAGGCGCACAGATATTGACCTGCCTTACTCTAGACTCTCCAGATCGCACAACAGTTATCCAATTCATGCACTAAAAATCTTCAACAGACTGCCTCAGTATGTGCGCAACCTACAAATGGGAGGATTTAAAAAAACACTGCGTGACAAACTTATTAGTGTGCCACTCTATTCTTTGAGTGATGATGAGATGAACGTGTTCCTTGCAATGTTTTGAGACCACATCTTTTAGTGCCATCTCAATAAGTGTTTTAATTTTGAATGTATTACGGTTTTACTACATGACGAAATCTATCCAGCATGATGGCTGGTCAAGGATTGACTAATTGAATTGAATTGAAAACTTTATCCACAAATTTTCAACTGAAAGTTACATATTTTAGGTTATGTCCAGGTCAACTATAAATTTCACTGAAGTACAATTTAATTATCAATTCTTCCCAATGCAAGAATAAATTACCAGGTAAAAGTGCCGAATAGGGCCTATGAATTTCTCAACTTTTTATGGTCGTATTTTTCAAGCTGATCATGGATATCACAATAATTTTGTGTGGAAACGCCTAGAAATCGAGATTGAAGTGATTTATTGGGGTTATGTGTAATTCAAATCATAATTACATCGTATAAACATATAGAAATAGGTTGAAACATACAATACGGTTTAAAATCGAAGATCTCTTCATTTCTAAACTTTTCTGCCAAAGGCAAGAAAATCTAACCTACCCGGTTACAGAATTCAAAAATTGTTAATAGCAGGTTCATGCGTAACCTGAGCAATACCGTTAGGCTATATTGAAAAGATAGAAGTAGAAAAATGGGCTTCAGTTCCTTTTGTAGTCCAGTGAAACAATCGACTTAGGGAATCGGTAGGTTTGGGTTTGGTACAGATCGACCAACTATCGATTCTCTCAGTCGTTTATTCCACTGGACTGGTATGCAGATCAAGATTTTTACACATTTCTAGGCGTTTTCACGCAAAGTGATTGTTCTACTTGTGATCAGAATCAAAAATACTTTGAAGTAAGAACATAAAAAGATGAAAAATGTGTAGGCCCTTATTTGGCACTATTAGCATTTATTAATTTAGAATTTAACTTTGAAAACGAAACTCAATAGTCCAATGACACAGTGGGAATAGTTTTGAATTTTGGTTTGAGATTTTAGTGCCAAAAATATAGAAGTCAAATAATTTCAATTACATGTTCAATGTACTGGAGTTCATACCCTGTTTAAAAAAAATGGTATCAAACCCAAATGGCTATCTCCACCCTGGACAATTTTTCAGTAAAGCTAAAATCTGTTTTATATTGCTGGAGCCACATCAAGATTGTAGTAAGAAAAGTTTAAAAAAATCTCGAAATATTTAGCAATACTCAGTTTTGCTTCTCTTTTCATTCTTAAAAAGGAATAATTTAAAATTGGGATATATCCATGGGTAATACTATATTTGTCAAGTTATCGCAGCCTACTGAATCCATAGTTTTTTTAATGACATAAAACCCATTTGTCATAGAAAACCCAAAATATCAACGAATACTTTCCTGTATAACAGCTGTTGATAACTTGAAGCAGATACTTATTTTTTATAAGGTAACTTGATAATCCAAATTAATCAACAGAAGATTTTGTTGTTTAGTGAGTGGATAAAATTTTTCTTGCATTATTCCTGCTTTTAATTTATATTTGTCAAGTTTAATAAACACCTTTTTGGGAAAATGAAGATTTGAAAGTTGAATAAATTTCATAATATTGAGAAGATTCATATGAATTGACTATGGTTATTCAATTACAATGAGATTTAAAGACTGCAGCTAAGCCTGTGTGGATCATAGAACAGTTACCATTATGTTTTCTGTTTAGTGCTGAATTCTTACAGGCTACAAAACTTTCAATTTTAATATCAAAGTTTTGGCTCTCAGAACTTTTCTCAACTGTGTTCAAAAAGCACTCCTATTAAATTTAATACATATAATATACTGGCCTTCTGTCTATGTAAAATAGGCCCTGAACCCTCCCCTCATGAATAATGAATTGATGCAACCAGATTTCTGATTTCAGTTCATGTGCAGTGTCTGTGCCATATAGTCAGCGTTATCTATAATTTAACATAGATATAATATTGTGTAGTGATACAAGATTATTATTGTCATTTTTTACTTTTTAGAATGTTGGAATGCAGATGAGTGACGCTACAGAGGTAAGCCAGCACATGAAAAACTGGCTGAAATTTTCAAACAACGGCTTGAAAGGCAAAATAAGTTGACTAAAAAAATAAATACTTTAATAAACTGCAATAAAAATAAATACTGTAATTGTACTGTAAAAATTCTGTATAAATATACTAAATAATTTTATTTTTCAGTATTTTGATTTAATAATTGCAGCTTTCTTACAGCGAAAGTATGCCCCTCTAAGTAACATTGTTGCATGAAATTTATAATGCAGCTCAGGAAAAATAATATTTTCAAATAATTCCTTGATTTGTTCATTCCAACATTTATCTGGAATATCCATCTTCACGATGTAAATAGATATTCATGATGTTTTCCATGCTGAAATACTTGAACAAGTATTTCAAGTTCTCAAAGAACTGGCACTGTATCTCAATTAAGTAATAAACTATTACTCATATTGTCTGGAGTGCACTTTTGTCCCTTTGTCAACTGACGAAGCGTCTTTTAAAGGACGAAAGTGCAGTCATCCTGACAACGCGAGTAAAACTTATTACTTAATTCAGATACAGCTCCAGTTTTATGGAAACATTCTAAATAGTGATTTTGCATATAGTACAATACTTTTACAGACCATTAATGGACTGTAGGCTTTACAGACTAATAGTTAATGACCATATGTAACATGAGCAGAATAAGCTCCGTGTGTTTGAGCAGAGAGCCCATTAGTGGTCAATTAAAATATTGTACAATATGCAAAAACTCAAATGTTACGTTTTTGGAATTTTAATTAAACATTATGTTAATGATTGAGAATGTTACAATAATGTTATTTTTTAACAATTTTGTAACATCACTATACTGTATTTCTGCAGTGTTAGGCTACTATATAAACCTTATTAAGTAACAAAACTGTTCAGGATTTGATGTAGTTCCATAGCACTTTTTCAGTTGATATTTAAACACAAATAATTATTGAAAATAAACTTTCCTAGTGTATTAAACACTTACTTATTAGTGGGATGGCCATTTCGCATTGTTGGAATGCTTCCTGAGACGTGGCTGGAGGCCTACTCTCATGGTTAGGCTTCCAGCCTCTGAGGAAGGATTTGAACAATGCGAAATGGCCTTCACACAAGTAAGTGTTGAATTCATTAGTGAAATTTATTTTAAATAATTATTTATGTAACGTTACAAAATCGTTTCAAGAAACGTTAGATTTATGTTATTATGTAACGTTACATTTACATTACTATGTAACGTTACCATACCCGATTATTAGACCATTTAACAACGTTAATGTTACATAAATATGTAACGTTATGAAAACGTTTCTCTATAACATTGCAATTACGTTTCTATGTTAAGTAACATTTACGTTACTATGCAACGTAACATTTACGTTTTTATGTAACGTTACATTTACGTTTCAATGCAACGTTACTTTTACGTTACTATGTAACGTTACCTTACCCGATTATTAGACCGTTTAACAACGTTAATGTTACGTAAATATGTAACGTTACAAGGTAACAGTGTTACGTTTTTGTAATGTTTTTGTGCTGTATGGGTTCAATTTGATTGTTGGTATGGAATTCTTAATTCATATCGCATCCTATTAATTTACTTTATAGGCTCAAAACTTAAGCCTAGTTGAATTTTAATACAACTCCTCAATTGCATGAAATGGGCTTGAAGGCTCAATGACAATAAATGTGGGTTTCGATGACATTATCCAAACAACTTTGTCTTTATTTAACAATGTCTTTATTTATTTTAATTGAATTATGTCAAATATCAAATCCTTCTAGGTTACTGGTACAGCTTTTTTTAAAGCTATAGCTGGAGCATGTTGTGGCATTATAATTTGTCCTCTTTATAGTGGAAAGATGTTTTTTTTTCACTTATCAGTTATTAATATGACACTGCATTATAAAATTCGTTATTACAATTCGGTTTATTGCTAGGAATCTATGGCAATGATTGAATTGTTTTTTCCCTTGAAAATGGGTATTAATTGTTTAAGTTTAAATAAGTTTTATTTGAAGTTTCAATTCGTAGAACAGCCATATACAGTATACTATATTCATTTGATTATTTGATTTTAAAATAAACATTTGTAATTCTTTATTCTGTGAATCATGCTATATAATTATGAAAGAAAATTCTTAATCTTAGTTTAAATTTTCATTCATAAAAAAATATCAATTCATTTGTCAAATTCAAATTTATTTATTTTCCTCTCTGTTATCTTCTATTTTCTATGTATGCCACCTGAAGTCGTAGTCAGTATGGCATTTCATTTGAAACTATAAATATTTCAGGCTAATGTATACATTAATGTTAATATGGATCGATTGAAACCGATATGAATGTACTTGATGAATTGAGAGATGTCAGACATGCCAGTTGTGAGGAGTTTTGAGTGTTGTGTGTATGGAGATTATTTGAGAGAGAATGGAAGGGATGGTATTAAGTTACAGTATTATTATACAAGCACATCTGAATATTAGGAGTTACCATAAAAATTTCGATGATTTTATTGTTCTTTTGGAATGTCTTAGAGTTGAATTCGATATCATTGACTGTTTGAATACCAACTTGACTGAGTGTTGGTGAGGATATAACTCACTTGGATAAAAATGCTAGCTTTTGTATGACAGTAAAATTTAATCAGAATGATGACATGATTTGACTACAGTCAAATTTAATCAGAAAAATATCAGTCACCACATTTTTAATATTTTTGTACAGTACTGGTAGCATTTATCGATTTCCATCAGCTATTACTGCTGTCAATGTCTGCCATTGCAGAAGTCTTCAGTATAAATTAATTAGCACTTAAAAGGAATTCGAAATTGATAAATTCTGTTTCAGGATATTTGTCAGTTTGTTATAAATTGTCAGTCACTACAAACTAATTTGTGAGATACGAGCTGATATGGCAAAGTTTAAAAATGAATGCTGCTGTGCAGAAAGGTCACTATGTGGTCTAGTGATTAAGGCGCCCAACCGGCAATTGGGAGTTCCGTGGTTCGATTCCCGGTGGTGACTGATATTTTAGTACAGTACAACAGTAGCAATCATCAATTTCCATCAGCTATTTAATACCAACTTGAGGCTCTATGAACTTTGTAGCACGAATACGAAGACTTCGTTCATCAAGTTATACTTTATTCCAGTGTTTATAGAGCCCTACAGGGCATCAGAAGTTGGCTGAAGAATCAACTTACGCGATCTCTGGTGACAGAAATTGGAACCCAGAGTGTATAAACAAAGCGTTCTTCATAATGGCAAGCATAGCTAGTGTTGTCATTAATACTGGTTTTAAATCAATTTATTGTAATTTTTCAAGAGATTGCACTCTTAGTAAAGGGAATAATCTCTTAGAAAGTCACCATGTATTTGATGTGGAGGAATGTGAAGGTGTAATAAAAGGAAAAGTGATTCTACAGACCAGTGTCTGTCGAAGTATTAGCCTATAGGCGATCTGGAGATCGACCGACAGCGCTCCGAGCGGAGGATCTTGCTCTAACTTAGTGAGTCAAAATCTGATCACCATTAATTCATGTGCTAAATTGTCTCACTTCAAATACGTTTTTTCAAAAAAATATTTCTTTAGACAAACATACAAAAAATGCCCAAGAGCCGTATTATGTGTTGTGTATATGGGTGCAGTAACCCCTATGAGAATACAGAAATAAAAGGTGTTTTATTTTATTCATTTCCTGGTCAACCTTACGAAAAGGATAGATGGGAGAAATGGATCTCTAATGTTCGAAGGACTAAAAAGTGAGTTATATTATATTTACAAATTATTTTATGTGTGAAAGATTGCTGATTGATGACGTTTTATTAGACGTTTTCTATGCACTTGTGTGATTGATATTTGTAATTAAAGAAATCAATCCTAATAACAGCTTTGAGGTTATGTTTTTGTTGTAAAATATTAATTTATTATAAGCAGAAGCGGATTTAGGCAGTTGAAACCTCTAGACAGTTGGACTCTTGATAAACAGTGTAGAAATTTTTTGACAAAAAGATTTTAAAACAGCATTGATGCTAGTTTGTCTCATCACTTTTCCACATATAATACCTTTGCACTCCTTCACATCAAAAACATGATTACTCTCTACAAGGTTCTTCCCTTTTTCTAGATGAGATTTCCTTAAAAAATCGCAATTGACTTCTTTAAATTCTGTTTTTATGATAATTTTCCCAATGGTAGCCATTATAAACAATGCAACTAACTCACTACACTGCTGCCGATTTATGCCGCCCAGAGTTCGCGATGATCGATCTTTTGGCCATCTTCTGATCGCTACGTTTGGTAATTGTGCCCAGGACGGTATAGTAAAGGGCGAGGACATTCCTTTGTAAAGAGACTCGAGCCGACCGTCTCCAAAAAGGGGGGCGAGTGAGAGCTGTGACGTCACCAACGAGACAAACCGCTCAACCCTAATGCTAAGCAATGCTTTTCCGTTCTCTTTTAGACTCTCTCACAAATTGTGTAATGAATTTTTTTGCATGCAAAAAAATTGAAAACTATCTATTGTTATATACACTATCAGAATGTAGCTTCAAAAGTAATTTATTATAAGTTCTACTCACCAATTTGGTCAAAGTTTAATAAGACTGTATTTTGAAAAAGTCAGCAGAAGATTTTCTTCTAGTCCTGGCACACACATCATGAAACGTTTGATCTTTGATTCAAATGAAATTGAATTTGAGATAATGAATTTAAACACTAATATTATTAAAAATAACTTGAACACTGAACACTAATATTTATATTTGAGCTCTTTTTAAGTTATAATATTGATTTATTCCTTGGACCAAATCTTATTTCGTCCACTTTAGCGCCTTCTGTGTCATTTTTCTCTTATTGAAGCTTGACCTTCATTGATATGCCTGATTCGGATTAATGTTCTCAATTTAGAATATAGTTTTATGGCTTCGGGCGGACAAACATTTGGAAATTTCTCAGTAATTCTTTTTATTAACTTTTTTGTACCGGGCTGTTTGTTGTATTGTTTACCTATCCCATGAACTGAGAGAAAAACTTTTTAAAAATTTGTTACACTGGCTCTCCATGAATCTGATGGCACCATTAATCCTCCATATGAGAGTAATTTTATCCAAGAATGAGATTTATTTGGGTTTGAATCTCTGGAACATCTACCCAAAGTAGAGTCTATTTTTTTCATTTTAAAAGCAATGTATCCAGCTATGTAGGAAAGGGCTTCTTCTTCAGCCCAATTCTCTTTAATTTCAGCATATTCTTCAAATAGACATCTTTCAGCTGTAGTTTCAGGGGCTTCATGGCTGATTTCTTCCAACTCTTTTGCATCAAACGCTGCGTCTAGTAGATCTGCTGTTAAATAAGTGGTTATGCTGTCTTCCTGTTCAATAACTGATTTTATAGATGGTTTCGGCATTTTATTCGATAATAGTAATTTTTTATTCGGGAAATTACTTCTACAGGTGAAGGATGGTCATAAAAATGGCCTGTTCCACGTATCTGACTGAAAAAGCTTTCTAGAACATCTTGGGTGAGTCTGGATGTGAGAATATACTCCAAGTTATACTTTTCTTTCAAATCTTGCAGTAGTCCAAACATTGAAGAGATAGATACAAGAATTCCTTTTTGAAAAGGCAGCATGGATTTTCTTCCCTTCACTCGCATATTTTGTATCACATTTTTGAATTCTACCAACGTTGCTTGCTGCTGATCAAAATAAGCGGGTATGCCAAAACCAGCTTACCTGCTTATTTTGATCAGCAGCAAGCAACGTTGGTAGAATTCAAAAATGTGATAGAAAATATGCGAGTGAAAAGAAGAAATTCCATGCTGCTTTTTCAAGAAGGAATTCTTGTATCTATCTCTTCAATGTTTGGACCGCACTTAAAGTGGACGAAATAAGATTGGGTCCAAGAAATAAATCAATATTATAACTTAAAAAGAGCTCAAATATAAATATTAGTGTTCAATGTTCAAGTTATTTAGTGTTCAAATTTAATATTAATTTTTAATATTTAATACATTTTATTAACTAATAATAATAATGAATAATTTATATAAGATAATTAGATAAGATCATTATATAAGATAATGAGATAATTAATAATAAATAATATTAATTTTCAATATTAATAAATTTAATGTTAATATTAGTGTTTAAATTCATTATCTCACATTCAATTTCATTTGTATCAATGATCAAACGTTTCATGATGTGTATGCCATGACTAAAAGAAAATCTTCTGCTGACTTTTTCAAAATACAGTCTTATTAAACTTGGACCAAATTGGTGAGTAGAACTTATAATAAATTACTTTTGAAGCTACATTCTGATAGTGTATAAAACAATAGATAGTTTTCAATTTTTTGCATGCAAAAAAGTTCATTACACAATTTGTGAGAGAGTCTAAAAGAGAACGGAAAAGCATTGCTTAGCATTAGGACTGAGCGGTTTGTCTCATTGGTGACGTCACAGCATGCAGAGCTCACGACGGCCGAAAAAGGTCTAATGTCCTCGCCCTTTACTATACCGTCCTGAATTGTGCCGCAGATGTTAGCAAATAAAAAATCACTTGAAACTTCACCAAATTGTAGTATTATGTCTCCTGATCACAATTATCAAGTTTTTAAGTGTCGGTCTCAATTAAATAATTAATTATTCAATATTGAAAACCTACATTTGGAACAGAGCCCCAAAATGACTATCTTCAGCAATTAACTTTAATTGAGTGTTTAGAATGCATGAATCTTTGCAACACAATAATTTGCATTTTAATTTATTAATTATTTACTCATGCAATTTATCTACTTGATAATAAAGGTATTTTCAATTTGTTCCAAAATCTCATCACTTGATGCATCGCACACAATTATACATAACCTAGCCACAGCCTGGGTTTTAGGCTTTTGGGCCACGACCTTTTAAATCTGCATGAACATTTCGCGCATGCGCAGAAGCGTAGTCTGTGTGAATGGAACGAAGTGGAATGGAAACTAGAATGGAACTGCATAACCAAACCTTTCCTAACCTGGCTAGATGTGACTGAACCACCTTTAAAATACCTTTAAATATTTAACTTTAAACCTTTTAAATATTTACAGAGGTGGTTCAGTCACATCTAGCCAGGTTAGGAAAGGTTTGGTTATGCAGTTCCATTCCAGTTTCCATTGATGTTCTGATGTAGATGGCACTCCATTGCTCTATCTGTTCGTCTATGATGTTATGCTTAAGGTACTATAAAGGCTTTTCAGAGCCGTATTTATGTTCAAAAGGTGAGTTTTTAATATTGAATAACTAATTATTTAATTGAGACCGACACTTAAAAACTTGATAATTGTGATCAGGAGACATAATACTACAATTTGGTGAAGGTTTCAAGTGATTTTTTATTTGCTAACATCTGCGGCACAATTACCATAGTCTCTCAACTAATAAGCATCTGATTAAAAATAATATATAACTTACTTGATCCTTCTAATACTAGAAATCCACTTTTCTATCCTTCTCGTAAGGTCTCACAGGAGAAGAATAAAATATAATACCTTTTAATTCAGTATTGTGATAGGAGTTACTGCAACCAATTAAACAAAATATCCTTAAGCTTATAGGCATTTTTAGTTTTTTCAAAGATGAATAATTTTTAAAATAAATACATTGAAAGTAAGGTTATTTCGCATTTAAATATAAGGCACTCAGTCAATGTTATACACTTAGAGTACACGTTTTCTCCACGGGAGCGCTGGCGGTCGATCTCCTGATGCCCTACACCAACTCACAAAGCATTAAAGCAACCAATCTAATAATCAAGTTTTTGATGTTGTTGAGGTCGATTAACTGAAGTTGAACTGTCTATATTTTGCATGTACTGTATCGATATTATGAACCCTATAGGTCAACTCTATCGCAGGCCCACTCTGTTGGGAGGTGAAGTAATAAGAATCGACCCATCGACCCAGTCCATCACTGTATACACACGACAGATTGGGCCTACTCAGGAATTTGATCCACTCTGTCGTCAGCGTAAGATAGAGATCGACAAACCTTGTCGTCGATAAACTTTGTCGTCTTCCCTCGGACGTAGATCGGGCACAACATCTATCGCTACTATAATTATCCCAATAAAAGGAAAATAGATACAGTAATTTAAGTCATTTTCATAAAAGGAATATGTCATTCAAATTCTAATAAAGTTGATTGTTTGATTATTTTCAACTGTCATTCATATAATATTATCATGTCACCTATTATTGGTGTTTCTGATCATACAAGTGAATCTTGTAATTTTTTATTGATTTCTTTCATTTTTTAGAGATTCTGAGTCAAGAAAGTGCAAAATGAATAATCAAGAAAAATGTATAAGCTTGAAAGTGTTTCTGGAAAGAAAGTGTTTCCTGGAGCCATCACACGCAAGTACAAACACAACTTGACAAGAACAAACAGAACACACAAGACACAACAACACAACACAGAACACACTGCTGTTTGCTGTATTCTGTTGCTGGAGACCGGACTGGAATTGAGCTTTCTGTTCATTTACCTGTATTTTATATTTTATTGTTTTTGCTTATACCACTAAGTTTTAGTTCCGCTTAAAAGTTTTCGTGA
Organism: Conomelus anceps; assembly: GCA_948455865.1. Taxonomy (NCBI): domain Eukaryota; kingdom Metazoa; phylum Arthropoda; class Insecta; order Hemiptera; family Delphacidae; genus Conomelus; species Conomelus anceps. The sequence continues at coordinate 76,869,485 of OX418216.1, read as the reverse complement.
TCTTTTTAAGAAACGTTTCTGAGCAGAATGGCGAGAATTGGTAAGAAGAGGAAGAGTGAACCAGTGGATTCCGCTGAAAGTGTGGTTAGTAAGCTTGTTTGCCGTTATTATAGCCTTCAGTGATATTGTGTTTCTGTCCAATACCTATAAATTTTTTGCGAAAACAAATATTCTATTGAATGGTAGTATAGTTAAAATAACAGAATTCAACCTACAGTGGCTATAGTGGATAGTGGCTAAAGTAAGAGTAGCTTAGAAGAGAAATTCCCGCTCATACTGATATCGTCGCCATTGCTGATTGATATTCATTTTCGTAAATTTGTACATAGGCTTGCCCAACATATTTTGTAGATCAATATTTCTCTTCTAATGCAAATATGATCATAATTTTAATTTATATCAGGGAAAAATAAGCTTAATTTCTTGCAAAATAAATTAGGCTAAATAGCACACCGCAATTTAAATAATATAAGCATAATAATTTTGAAATTTTCTACTAAATTGTAGTAGCTTACTAATTTAGTTGTCTCCGGGGATCCTTGAAATATTCAGCACTATTTTTAAAGTAAAATGAACTACTTATTAATGTTGTGAATTTTAAATTTTATTCTCATAACCAGGGCTTTTTTTTAGAAAATTAGGTTCAGCAATTCTCGCTTAACCACGCATAGTCTATACTCTTTAGGGGAGGCATACTTATTTGTCGACTATATTTCCTCTATATAGGCCTAATATAAATAAATGTATGAACAGCCAATTTTGGTTGAGTTAAAACTTAACCACACTCCGTTCGGCCAATTATTGAATTATGTAATTGACAAGTTTTTGTTGGAAAAAATTACTATTTTTTTTGACAATTATCCAAATTGATCGGTAATTCTCTTTAAACTTGATGAAACGTTCTATAATGACAATTTCTACATATTTTGCCGAATATTGATATCAGCATAAGTTGGCGTTCCGCTACTTTTGTCATTTATTTTGATAATAATCTGGTTAGTTCTGCGCATGGGCTGACAGACAATCTGAAAAAGGCAGCTGAAAACTAGTTTTGTTACCATATTTGACAAGATTCTTTTATAGACTTAAGTTTTGGAAAAATTTTAGGAATTAACTTAAGTTATGTAAGTTAGTCCAAATTTGGATTTGAAGGAAATGACAATTTTGCAAACTGCCAAATATACAGAACAATTTATTAATTTCAAGTTCCTCTAAGTGCAGCTAAACTATTATAATAATTCTTTATTGTTTCCTCAAAAGAGTTACAACAGATGGTTGAGCAACATAACAATTTTTTCTTTTTTCTCTTAGATAATATAACATTAATAAATTAAATAAGAAATAAATACAGTATTAATGAACTGATACACTGTCATTGAAGCTAGACATAATATTCCATATACCCTTTAGAGTTTTATCAAAAACAAAGCAAAGTATGATTCTTCATAACATTTTTCATAAATGACATCTGAAGAGAAAGAAAAAAAAGCTAAAAAGCGGAATAAGCACAATATTAACTTTAGGAAATACATCATTCGAAAGATGAAAGGAAAGGAGTGACTGCAATTATTATAAATACATCATTATTGAACAATTATCAATCCTGCCTCATCGTACAAAGACATGCTTCAAGAGTCTCACAAGCAAGTTAATTCTTTTCTTATCTGGCTCATCAAAAATTTCCTGTAGGTTCAACCTTCCATCATTTAGTGGCAAGCCCAACTCTTCTCTTATGACTCTGAACATTTCACATTCGCATATCCTGTGTAGGAAAGTGTTGGCTTTACTGCATCTTTGGCATATACTCCCATTATCCACCCTCACAACTTCTCCCTCCAAGATGAGTCTACAGTTATTAATATTCAAAAGTCTTAATTGCGAGGCTATCTGAAAAAGATGAAACGGCAACCTTAGCTTGAGGTAACTCTGCATGCAACTTCAGGTATGGCAAAACCACGAGGGAACCTGACCTACCATAACTATCCATGTCAAGTATGTATAGATAGTCTCTATACGCTCTGCACAACTCTTGTTTCTGTGCTAGGACCAATTCTAAAGTAATATTATCAATAACTGAAGTCTTACCAATAGGAAAAAAAAACGTTTGCCTGACCTGTGAAGCCCAACAGTATTTAGCCTTTCTATCACCTGTAGCACTCATCAAAGACATCTGTTTCATTAGGCATATTTTCCTCAAGTGCTATCAATAATTATACTGAAGACTTATTAAATTATCATACAAATTATCTCTGGAATAGGGAGTGGTGAGCCTATTAAACAATGTGAACAATTATCCCACAAAACATCAGTGCTGTGCGAGGTAGGGGGTGGCTTTTCCAGGTGCAATTTTCCAGTTTTTTTATGTAACTTGAAACAGATGCGTTTTTGTGAAAGGCTCATCCATTGACATTTGAAATTTGATTAATTTACTGAAAGTTTGTTTCTTCGCGTAATTACGAAGAACCTCGCGGTTTCAGTGTTATAAGTTCTCTGAAATGGATAAATTTCGTCTGATACTTTTAACTCACCATCCGTTCACTTTACAGGTACATTATTGGTCTGGAAGAAAATTGTATAGCATCGAATTCCCTTGATTTTTTTTACGAATAATAATTATCTATAGAATATACTTAACAAACACTATTTGCGATTAATTAATTACTTAACTTTTTTCAAGTAAATTGATACTTATTTATGTATTGAGATCGAATAGTTGAGGTTTTCAAAGGATGAGTAACTAGTGATGTGGGCCGGGTAAATACCTAGTGTGTAGGTATTTATAAATTGGGTATTTACCCCAGGCCCGGGTAAATACCCAAAAACTGGGTATTTATAATTTTTATTAAAATTAGAGAAAATTGAGTTGTCTTTGCAATATTACTGTCCTGTAAGGATAGTAAAATGATGATAAAATCTGTTTAACAATTTTGGCCCCCATTAGCATTTTACTTCTGAGCATGATCGACATGGTCCCAGGTCCTGGATATTTATGATTTTCCTCGGTTTTTGTGGGGATTTTATTGAAAATGACAAAAAGAGTTTATAAAAGTAATAATTGTAATTTAGAGAGAGGAAAATTTGACCTAGTATGTGTAAACTAACCCAAAGAAATAATAAAAACTCAGTCTGAAGGATGGTAAGATTCAATAATAATTTTAAAAGGATTTTTGTTCAAGATCTTTTGTTTAGTAGGTACTAAAATAAAACATATGACACAAAGCTTTAAAATTAGACCAAAAGACAAGGAATTTTTCAAAATAGTGTTACGGGTTCTATGTCTAAAATAACGCTGGCAACACTTAAATTTATCACTTGCACTTTATTAACACAAATGATCTACAACTCACACTGTTCAGTAATTTCTTACAGAAAAATAAGCAATTGAAAACATATAACACGATATTGTTCAACTGATAATGAGTTTTCAATAAACTGTACAAAAATCAATCACTAAATGTCAAAAGGCCGATCTAATATTAACTAATAACTGTACAATAAACTGTCCAATAATATTCAAAAAGAATCGTCGAGGAAGAACAATTAACTTACGTAGCACAAGTCCGTAATACAGTAATAGGTAAAAGAATTATCACTATAGAACTGTCAAGAGAATTATCACTACAGACAATAAAAGTTCCTTAGATGGTTTGTAATAGCGCCAACGGGATTTCACTGTCTGTATTAACGGGAACTGTCACTAAGAAAGAATTATCACTATATAGGCACAATAGATAGAACTGTCACTTCCTGCTTATCACGACGAATCTCAAACAAGACTGAACTAATTTACAAAAGTCTCCCTCTATTTATATGATTTTCCATAATTGAGACATCTCTGGATTTTTCTATCATCTTCTAAATAAATAAATAAAGAAACTCGCACTTTCTACAATATTCGAAAAGATTCCATTAATGTCTAATCAAACAACTAGAACATTCTACAAAGTAAAAAGTAAACACCATAAAAGTGTCAAAAGCAGAGTAATTAATTGCTTAGAAGTAAACATTTACATATCAGATAACACCGAGAACCACTGTTTCTGCTTCCTCTCTATTCTCGCTACAATAGGTTTATCCAGATTGAAGCTAAGAGGCAACACTGAATACCTGCATATTTATCTACATTGAACATTTTATTACTTTTAATAAATTATCCCTACATGTCAGTTAGGTCATATTATAGATATAAAATTATAAGAAATGTAAAAATGATAATAACTTAATCAGGAGTAAACATCAATTAATCTTGCTCGATTTCATAAATACCCAAAATACCCGGGTATTTATAAATTTTGGGTATTTACCCAGGTAAATACCTAGGATATTTTATATAGTTTTAAATACCCGGGTATTTTACATCACTATGAGTAACCGATAGCTTTCTGCTTATAAGTTTCAAGTTATCACACAGTGGCTCGGAACTCACCTAAAACTTGCCTCACCATCCATAAAATCGTTGTATCATCATTCACCTCATTACCTGCGCACAAGTATCAGTCTTATGTGGGCATCACCAGCAAAATTTTTCAGTGAAAGCAAGAATATACTAACGTTCAATTAGGCCTAATAGGCAGAGCTAGTTTTTTATGTATACTGAAAGTAATGCTGTCATAAATTGTTTTATGTATTTTTATAGCAAGAGAATGGGTCAACGGCAACAGAAGATCCTAAAAATGAAAGCAGTACCACCGATGTGAAAGACGCCAAAGATGAAATGGTATTTTTCAAGCTAATTTCACATTTTCTTTCAGTACGTTATACAAAATCCTGATATAGAACTTATTCAAAAATCTAGTTTGTCTCTTCTGGAATAAGTATATTTGAGGGGTTTCTTTCTTGTAATTCATTGGTTTTATTTGTAATGAACAAATACAATTTGCTTCAACACTTCTTACTCATTAGTTCTAATCTTCCAGTTCTGCTATATAATACAGAGTGACGAAGAGTAAATGGATGTTTTTAAAATGATCACCGCACTGAGTTTGTGGAGGAAATGGGGATACATGGGAGATGGCATTCAACTCTTCCAAGTTACCATTTACCCATTATGTCATTGTAAATTCAAGAGTTTGCTTACGACATATTTGTGGAAAATGTTGATAGTCTATAACTATCCAACGTCTCTTCAGGCAAAAGATTGGCATTGATTGTCTTGCTGAAGAACTCTGAGGCAGTACTGTTTGTTGGTTCGATGAACGAATACTCTTTGATGAGTTTATGTACTGGTTCAACATTTGAAAGCAAAAAATCGGAGAATCTGTAAATTTGAGTTATATGACAAAGATAATAACGGGTTCAATAAGTTTTTATTCAGGGTGATTCAGTGATCATTATCGGCTGAAATAATTATCAGCATCATCAAACTGACACTTAAGTAATATCAATTGTATTTAAATAGGGTCCAACCACACAAACTGCAGAGTCAATGACTTTATTGACATTCAATAGACCTCAACGCTTTGTATTACAGTTCAAAACTTAGTAAAAAGAAATTATTTTCTTATTTTCATCATCTATTTGATTTAAGTGGCGTTTGTTCATCTTTCAGACTGACAATGCTGAATCGGCCAAGAGCACTGAGAAGGCAAAGAGACCTAAAAAGTCGACCTCATCAGTGAATGGCAAAGTCAAGGTTTGTACTTTTAGGCACATACCCATACTTATAACTTGAGTCCGTAAAAGTTGCAAAAATGTGTTTGTGTTAAATTTATTCTGATCTTTATTTTTAAAAATGTTGAAGATTGAGCAAGTGGAATGTATCTTTAGCATTAATAATTTGTTTCATTAATTATTTTGTCAAATCTATATAATAAGAGAGAGTAGGGGTGTGTGTGTGTGTGTAACGGATTTCATAAAAACTGTAACGATTTGGAACACTAAATTTAGCACAAAGATTCCTCTAAACTTGATTCAGTGCTCATTGAAGCCCGATTTTTGATACTCTTTTCAGACTTTTCAAAATGAATGTTCAAAACATCAAAATTGAATTTTCATCATTTTTCTCATAGTTTGTTATGAAATCTGTTTTACAAGAAAAACTGACGTATTATACTTGGAAAAACTTTCAATTACCATCAGCATTATTAATAATCTGTAGTTTTTTATTACAAAGTAAATTTTCAAATCAATTCAATGTGGTATGAGCTTGAACGAGGATTATGATAAATTATTTTGTCTTTTCAATATCATTAAAAATTAACCAATAAAAAACATGAAATTAAGTTACTTGAATCACATAATGTTAATGAGGTCCCATAACGACTTAAAAACATGGGAACAACCCAAAACTTTGTTCGCGTGGTTGACAGGGGGGATGGGTTCTAAATTTGAGAATTGGATCTATCTTCTGCAACATATCGAGTGTCAGCTCATTTTCTTTAGCTTGCCATGGTGCTTCAAATATAAAAACCCTGAAAACGTCTAAAAGATTATTTGCGGAGGGAGCCAGGTGATTCCTAAAATTAAAAACTTGAGCTACCTATATGTAATAGCTCATACTACTCAGCTCACCGAGGCTGATAATAGATTGAAATCCACCTATCACATCATGTTAAATTTAAAAAAAATCTTTGATGACCCAAGTTTGAAAATTTTCAATTCAAAAAAGGTTGGGGAGGTTCAATTCAAAATTAATTTTTCAACGATACATGTTATCTCAGTGCGTAATAGTTCATTTTACTCTGCTGATAAAGGCGATTAGATCCATATACCAAACATTAGTTTTTAGTTTTATAGATCAAGAATAATAATTTTTGAATACTTGAACGAGTACTATATCTAAAATCGCGTTGAAAACGAGTACTATAAGGAAATTCCCGTAGCAAAAGCAAGGGTAAACCACCAGTAGAAGTTAAGTTATAGGCCTTCTTTAAATTCCAATTTATGGGCAAACGAATCAATTATTAAAATTTTTGAGATTGTATAATTTTTAGTCTAGATTTGAAATTGCCTGTTTTACTTCTCATGTACGTCTCAATCCTTTTGTATAATCGTGTATACTTTGAATGTATTCATTTTGTCTTTATTGTTATTTATTCACAATACGACCATACTTTTTTTTTTGTTTAATTAGCCAAGTATCCAATCATATAAAATTATAGAAGCATATTACGATGTAAATAAATAGAAGTGTTACCTACAACCTTTAAAGTATCTCTATTACTGTAATATCTTATCTTTTGAAATGTGTGTGACTAGTAATCATTACAAGTTATTGGGTGAATTGCAACAGGCAATTTAAACTGTCTTGTTTGTCACTAGTTGTCTGGTTTCTACAATGTACGCAAACAATTTATGTTTGTAGAATCATGTGTATTTTTAATTTTTTACAGCTCAAAAAAAGAGTAACTGTTCCTGAACGGAAGTCAACCCGAGTTCCTCCTAAGAAAGAGGAGTATACTGTTGAGGTAAGCAACATTTGTGGTGCTATTTGTTCAAGCTAGGCTTTATAATTTGCTCATCGATTATAACGGTATACACGTTCCCATGTCTGTTTATGATTATAGCCAATAGTTTATAATTATCATCGATCTATCTAATATTATTATCGCTCACTTGATCTGTGAGTCCACTCTTACGAATTTTGTAAATTGCATTGTTTAAATCCCAAATATTTGATAATGTGGAGAAAATGAAACCGGTTTTTTGAAGTGCTTTGTTAAAATTGAACTTTATTATTAGAATGAGCTTATTCTTTATTCCAATCCAGTTCAATAGAAGTGCTTCATTCAAATTGAACAATTCTTAAAGAAGATAAAAACTCGCTATTTATATAATTTTGAAATGAAAAATTCCAGTTACTTGTGGACATGGCCTACAAACGTTTGGACTCTATTTTTAAAGTTTAGTAATAGAAGCAGTAGTGGACAAAGCCCTAATTTTTTATTTGCACTTCCTATATGTATAAATGAATAAAACTTCTTAGTAGATGACCATCAACGATGATGGTTTTTTATCATGTTTAACCATCACATTGTCTCACCGTACACCATTCAGAAGTTGAATATAATTCACTTCAATTAATATACTTCCTCATTTCAGCCCTTGTGATGAATAAAAACTACTCTCTATCTATGGTTGCTATGAAGATGGGACAGTTGAGTCAGAACTTGTTAGTTGAGGTTCAATTCATAATTTTGTTGATTTTATTTACGATTTATTTTCAAAAAAGTTGCTAGAATTGACAACTACAAATTTCCTTTTGTTTATAAAAATATTAATTTTCCAAAAGCTCACGATAAGTGGGATGATGCTTATAATCGACATACCTTCCTTCACAACAGACTTTCTAGAATAAGATCTTTCTAGTATGGAATTTGAGAAATTTTCACCTTGGTGTTGGACACCTTAATCTAACAATATTCAATCTTTCACTTTTTTTCTTGTTGGATAATGCCCATATGAGTCTTGGGACTTGTGGGTAATGAGGTGAATGATGAATGGTGAAAACACCAAGCCTGTATGATATTCGAACTCGACACCTCAGGAACAGCAGCCGGCCAGATTTATCTGACCAGAGACAAGCGCTTCAATTGATGGGCCACCGGGGCCGATATTCCATTCATTTTACTAAACTGCAGCTTTTTTTCTGTTTGGAAATGACTGATTTTCTATTGTTATAGGTTACGGAACCGAAGAAGAGGAAACGAAGAGAATATGAGGTAATTTAAGGGTATCATTTCACAGTCTTGAATTGTTTCTGTTGTCAACATATTTTTGGTTGTTGCACTCGTTTTACTGTTTTTTGTTGTCAAAATTGGTAATAATAATAAATACCTTTTATTTATACAATAAAAATGCATACAAAATGGGATAACATTTCAAAAAGGGGCTTCAAAAGTGTAGCAGGGCCTTTGTTGCACTGTCGTAAATTGATTGTTTGTAGTCAGAGTTGTCACTGATTTTTAAATGCACTTATCCACTGTAGCTCTGTTTTTCATAATATTTGATGTGCAAGATGGTCTACATCCACAATAGACTGAACCATAGAATAGATATAGACTATAAATTCTGTAACTATGATAATAGCCGATATCTCTTCTGTAACTGAACTCAAAAATATGGTGTTTTATTGTGAAGGTGGTTAATTATCACTGCTTTCATTGCTATTGTGTGCGTGTTTGTATATTTTAAGTTGGCTATTTATTCAGCGGAGTTAATTACTCGTCACCAGTCAATATCAATGTGGCAATGCTTAATATTTATATAATAATAATATTTATATATAATAATTTATATATAATAATGCTATATATATTTGGTTTTGTCATTTTTTCTCTCTAATCCAGCATCGGCAAACTTCAGCAAATAGATTGCATTCGTCCTCCAAAGATGATCAAACAACTATACTCATAATTGTTGCCCAACTTGATATCCTTAGCAGAAGCTGAGCTAATAATTGTAATAAATTGTCTGTAAAAGGAGCCCCATAAATAATTATTGAGCTTATCTATATGTTTGAGACAAGAATATCTATATAAAATTAATTATCTGAACTAGTGAATGAATGATTTTAACTTTTTTTTTGCAGGTGGAAAAACTCATAAAATCAAGAGTAATTAAAGGTAAAACAGAATACCTTGTACGTTGGAAAGGGTACAGTCCAAGAAGTGATACTTGGGAGCCTGCCCAAAATTTGTCATGCGATGCTCTCATTGAGAAGCTTTCTGATGTAAGTTGATCCATTAATCAAATATGTGATATTTGTATGTAATTCAATTGAGGTTTTCGGTATACTACTTGGGATTATCCTGCACATTTTCTCAATTTGACTACTTGTGTTACTATTTTGTAACTACTTAACAGTTTGAAACATTCAAATGACGATGAATTTGTATTTTTACCATTAATGATTAGTGTTTGTTACACGATTAAATGCAGTAAGGTGGATAGAAGCAAGAAGCCTTTTGTTTCGTGGTATCGTTGCTAGAGCGTCCTTCAAAAATAATTTTTTCTTCTACTTTTTGAAATTTTTGTTGTTCTAATTTCAATTGATTTTTTATATTTGATGCACATTTTTGATATGGCAAAATAAAAAATTTGATCAATTTTTTTTGATCGTGTGTAACTGGCTCAGTCTTCGATTATCAATTCTAATCTAAATTACAGCACAAATTGTTATGTTATTTTCCACTTCTGTATTTGGTAAAACATTGCTAGTTGAACTCTTTTCCTAGTAAGTCAAGGATACCGAAATGCATAATAGTGAGAGTTTTAGTAAAACGTTCTTCCTATCATTAATAATAATATCTATAGAAATATTAAGAAAATGTTGATTACTGTAATATTAAGATGTTCAGATCAATATTAAGATGTTAAGATATAAATCTGATCGTGATATCCCTGGTTTGACTATTATCATCGTTCATCATTGAAGTTCACATTTGATTTTAATTTTTAAGAGAATAATTATTCCATACACATTATATTAGGAACGTCATCAAATTAAATAAAAAAGCAGCAATCGGCAAGTTGTGAGTTTGTGAAGGTGTGTAATATCGCTAATTTTTTGTTCTTCATCCTTGACCAGCAAGCTGTATAGATGGCGTCAACACATAAAATAGAACAATTTCACATTGGTGGCAGGTCATACTATGCACCAAAAACTTTGATATAAAGTAGAATGGCCTAGATTTCAGCAAAGTTCTAACTTTGAACTTCAAACCTCTTGCTCTTCATGCAATAAGGGAGGTCATTGTTGTGTTTCCTCCTGGTTTGGTGCACATGATTTCATAGTCAGATCATTCTCAATGGTCTTCACATGAAGCAGACTAAGCAGCACATAGATGTTGAAGACTGGGAGGATGCCCAAATCAAGAAAGATTGGTTTATAGTGGTCCTGATGGTCTGCTCCAATAATCATTTGTAGCGCCTTCTTCTGGAGCTTGAGGGCTACATGCCCTCACATAAGCAGTCCATGCAGGATGGAGTGTGGAATACAGCAAACTACCACTAACTATTGATTAGTGAGTAAAGGCTTTAGTTTCTGCAGCAAGTATAAGACCCTTGCTAGCCTGGTACATACACTATTCCAAGTTTATTTTGGGTCTATGACAAAGCCTTTGCCCAATAGCTGTGGTGATTCAATATTGTAACTCAGGCTAGTGACCATGTATTGTTGAGTCTTTTCGTCATTTAAGCACAGTTTCTTACCTGCAAACCACTGTTTGGCCCTACTAAACATGTCAAGGACCTCCAACTTTGCCATATTGACTGATCTCCCTTTGTAAATAGATGGTGGTGTCATCAGAAAACATCAATATCTGTCCCAGGAGTCCAAGGTATCATGATGAGAAAGAGTAGAGGGCTCACCACAGATCCCTAGGGTACACCATGCTCTACTGTCAAATGCTGAGAGAGAGCTCCTACAACAGATAAAACCTGCCTCCTGTTGGTAAAATAAGAACTGAGGATGGCCAGCACATATCCTCAAATTTACTTCTCCAGTTTACTGAGTTCAATTTTGTGTGAAGCACTGTCGAATGCCAAGATGAGTATCACTGAGCTTTCACGTCTGAGATCATCTATGCAATGGCTGTAACTGTTGAACTTACACTTCTAAATCCATGCTGAGCACCAAAAAATAAATTATTATTCCTCTCAAAGTGGACCACAAGCTGCTGTTTCATCAGCGTCTCAAACACCTTACCCTATGCTCAATATTATGCTCATAATATTGATAAGGGTCCGTAGTTACTCATCATTTTAGGATCCATTCTTTTAATAACTGGAATGGTACGAGCCAACTCCAGGAGATTAGAAAAATAGCCATGTCTCAGGCTGATATTCAGGATCTGAGACAGTGGCAAAGCAAATGCATCAGCAACTAATTTCAATACAACCTCTGAGACAACATAAGCATCAAGGGCTGCTTGAGCTCTTGAAACCCTTTATAACTCTGATGACATTAGAAGGTTATACTCTTTTCCACTTCAAAAGGCGTACAAGGTTATCAGTGCCTGTTCAAGACTCCTCTAATAATGTAAACACTAATAATTTCTGCGCAATGCTAGATCTGAAAAACAGCTTAAATTTATTGTTCATAAACAAAACAATAAATGAAAAATATTAGCTTTTATTTCTCCATAAGAGAATGAATCAACCTGACTCAATGAATCTCCTGATGATTATGAAACAACAAGGTACAATGTAAAATATAAGAAAGATTATTTTTTGCATTGGTGTCAAGGACAAGTCTTATGCGTGAAGAAGAGCCGAGATAGACACTTCAGAATTAATCTCTTGAATCATTTCTGTTCAACTGCAGTAACAAATTGTTGCAGTTTATTTTTTTTAAATATTTCTTGAGATATTCTAATAACTCATTACTTCATTTACTTGCATGCTTTCAGGAGCCTTCGCCAAAAAAGAAAAAAACTGTGGCTAAGCCCAAGAAATCTCCAAAAAAGAAGAAGGCATTGGCTAAGAAGGCCAAGTAAACGTAAGTGTTATATAGAAATTCGTAATCTACAAATTATAATACATAATTTACTAAAAGGTTTGTTGCAATTGAAATTATTAATTCTCCCGCGAGTAGGTGAGAGATCAGGATGACACTAAAAAGTGGACACACGCTTAAGATGAAGCTTTTCATCTTCTGTCCATCATCTTGAACTATTAGGACAATTCTGTCATTGCATATCAGTGTATTCTTGGAAACCACTCATACAAAACAGTTTCATTATGTTGGAAACCGTATCTTTAAGTTAGAGTATTGAAACATTTTGAAATTGTTTGTCAATTGCACAAAACAGAATAATTTTGCTTCAACATAATATAACTGCATAATATTTTTCATAAACACAAACCTCAAGATTGGGGTGAGTATTGTAATTTATTCCAGCATTGTCCACTGTCCGTTTTATCCGAATCCGCGTAGTTGGAAACCAAGGCTTAATAGGGCCTGTATGGATTGTATGCTTATATTGTCAAATAAAGTTTTTAAGACGAGTTTAAAATATGAGATGCTTTGTAAGAGAAAAGTAAAGAGGAATTTTAACAAGTGACATCGGTATAACAAGCGGTCCAGCGGAGATTGTCTACATTAACGAGAGTCTCAGCCCAGCCTGTCCGAAAATATTTAACACAGCGCGACAGCACAAGAAAGATCAGAACTTCCCTTTTGTGTGGGTAAAGAATGGAAAAGTTTTTCTGCGCTAGAGGGGGGAAGCAAGGCTATAGTACTGACCAACATTGACCAGGTCACCGAACTTAAGGAAAATGGTAATGAAGTATGTTCCTAACCAATTTATGATATTTTTGATGAATAGCTTATTTTTAAATCAAGTTATGTTAGTCTGGTTCAATTCTATGCATTATGAAGATGATTTTTTTCTTCTTTCTACTCTCTATGTGATTGTGTTATGCTTTGCAAGAGAGTTGTTTCTTTTCAAATGACTTTTTTTGTAGATTACGTCTTGGAGACTAGTAAAGGAGTATAAGACAAGTCAGATTAACAATTATACAATCTTTTACACTAGTTACCATAATTACTATATCAATTAGTTGAGGTGAGGCTTAATTTTAATGTGAAGGGACCTCTTGTACACTATAAAAAGCATTATTTACTAAATATTGTTTAATTGTTTTAAAATATTTATATATTTTCAAGACTCTTTAAAAAACTGCGGTAGCTTGTTGTAGAGTTTTCTACCAATATAACTAGGTTTTTGTTTGAATAAGCTTTTATTGTGACTCACCAAGTGATAATCTCCTCGGCTTCTTGTATTATAATTGTGTACATCAAGATTTTGGTTAAAATAAATCTTTTTTTCATATAGAGTAGCTTCTTACACATATAAGCAGGGTACAGTTAGGAGACAAGTCTCTTGAACAACGGCCTACATAAATCTAATCTACCCTTTCCATACACCTACCATCTTTCTTTTGGATCTTAACACTCTATCAAGGTTTTGTTTTGATGAATCACCCCATACTAAGATAGCATACCTAATATGTGACAGTAAGAGCCCATGGTAAGTTGTAAAAGTAACTTTTTCTATTTAATCTAGCAAGCTGTCGCAGGACAAATACCCCAGATGAAATTTTACAACATATTTTCTCTATGTATGGAGCCCAGATCAATCGTCTATCCAACAAAACTCCTAGAAATGCAACATTTTTTTCCCGGTCTAGTTGATTATCGTTTACAAACACGTTTATAGCCCTATCTTAATTTGAATTATGTTTGTTTCTGAATTGAAGGTATTGGCATTTTCTACTATTTATTGTTAATTTCAACTGATTTAAGAACTGGACAATGGACTGCTCACTTATGTAGGCACTTATTTCTAAATGATCTAAACGGAATTGCTGTAAATGAGTGATGAATCATCTGCAAATAAGAGGGTTCTACCACTAATTAATTCTTTAGGTAAACGGTTGACATTGACATCACGATACTATTGAACCCTCAGGAACTCTAGCTTGGACCTCCAATATATTAGATTTATTCTTTGCTATACAACTACTGTAGTTAGTTCTACACTTTGTTTTCTCCCAGTAAGATATGATTCAAACCATTTCAGTTCAACCCCATTTACGCCTACATTTTGCAGTATTTCCAATAAAGTTCTATGATTAACGCAATCAAATGCCTTCGATAAATGTAAGAAGATTGCAGTAGCTTTATCACCTGAATCTATTATATCAATTAGTTTTCAACTAGAGAAACGATGGGTGTTTTTGTTGATCTCCCTTTCTGTAAGCCATGCTCTTCATCACAGATGAAGTTATCCTGTTGATGGTGCAGAAGTAACCTATTTAGAACTACTCTTTCAAAAATTTTACTATTTACATTTAAATTACTAATGGGCCTATAGTTTTCCACCTTTTCTCTATCACCACTTTTGAAGATTGGTGGCAAGATTCAAATTATGTGGAAAAACACCTTGTTCTCATGAATGGTTGATCAGATGAATCAAAGGGTTTGTTCATATAAATAAATGAACAAAAATATTTGTTATTTTCGTTGATTATTCTGGGGACTCTAGTATAAGCATCTACTTGAGCTAGTTGCCTATTTTTGTTTATTACATCCCACACTGCTGTGTTAAAGTACACACAATTATTCAAAATATCAGCTGTTTTCTTAAATCTAGCTTGACGATAGTGAGATGAATTTTTATAAATTTCCAGGACATGCATCTTTTTAAAATGTAATACTTCTCAAAGATCAGGAGTCTGTATTTTTGTGAATATTATTCTTGTGTACAAATAGAGAAGACAATATTTGAGACAGTTGATTGTGTTCATTTAAAATTAACTTTACCGGATAATGTCTTGTTCGAGATTCTAGTAATTTTCAGATTACAAGAATTTAGTCCAAATCGGTTTTCCGAGAAATGAGATGTTTGTCTTAACGCAGTTAAGAATAAAAATGTTATAGTTTGTGGCGATATAAACATAAATTTGTTAACCTTTACCAACTGTGTAGATAATTACTTAATGTTTATGACAAAACATGGCCTTTGTTGTAAAATTAATGATCCATCGAGAATTAAACACTACTCACAATCATTGATCGATCATGTTTTTGCTAGGTTCAATATATAATACAAACCGATGCAAATGCTTGGGTTATTGATTCACAGATCACTGTATGACTGCTCTCACTGTCAAACATAACCGAGCACCTGTGAATCATAAAAAAATTACAACAATAATGGACCTGACTACCAAATAATGTTGAATAATGCATCAAAAAATGCTGATTGGAGATTAATGTATTCTTCTTGTTCAGTGTCGATAGCTTTTTCTCACTTCTCAAACATCTTACAAGTATGCTTAGAATCATCATGTAAATCCAAGAAAAATCATAATACATTATACAAAAACTGTGGATGACTCATAAATTACTGAACAACGTTGAAGATAAAAACTCAATGTATAAGAGATATTTCAATCAAAGTTAAAACACCTTGTTGAATCAATGTAAAATAGCGCTGTCATGAAATTTTAAATGCAAAAAATACTTATAAGGATTACATAGAGAGGAATAAAAGGGACCCTAGGCGTCAATGGCAGTGTATAAAATAAATTATCGGGGAATCTGCTAAACAAGATATTAGTGTAATGAAAGATGTAGGTGCCGTCGATTCTGACCCCAAAACAGTAGCGAACATATTCAATTTTTTTCTTCCATAGCAAAAGAATTAAGAGCAAACATTGATAAAGAAGGAATAATCTGAGAACTATAAATTTAAAAACCCCAGTAATTTTCGGCCTATAGCTTATTATCCATATTCTCAAAAAATTTGAAAAATCCGATTGGTGATATTTTTGAAAAAGGAAGGCTTCTTCAGCAAAAATCAATATGGCTTTCAACAAAATAAAATACAGAAAATTCTTTGTTAGATTTCTTTGGTAAGGTTTATGAAGGGATGAATGAGGGTGAATATTGTGCTGGTTTATTTGTTGACGTCATGAAAGCCTTTAACACCGTTGATCAAGTAATTCTCTTGGGAAAAATGTATAAAGCTTGAATAAGGGGGTTTGCCCACCAGTCGTTCCTATCTTACAAACAATGAGTAAGAATCGGAGATGTTCTTAGTGAGGAAGTTGAGATGGCTCTCGGTATTCCCCAGGGATCGGTATTATCTGGGTCCTTATTTCTTATATATGTGAATAGTTTATCTGATGTAAAGTTCAAATGATTTTTGACGGCGTTTGCCGATGATACTTCACTATTTTACAGGGCGCACTCATCCCTAGAATTGCAGAGTATAATTCAAAATTATATTAACTCTTAGAAATTGGTTCACCGATAACTTTAATAATAAGTCCGAAATCCCAAGCTTTAGTATTTAATCTAGAAACAAGAAATAAGATACATTTATCATTGAAATACCATACAGGTTGTGTTACGGAAAATATTTGTAATTGCCTAGACATAGAAATTGTAGATAATATTAAATATTTAGGGCTACTAAATTTGGTATCTAAATTTGGTATCTAGTGTATAATATTGTTGATCTGACTTGTCTTATACTCCTTAACTGGAGTCTCCAAGACGTAATCTACAAAAAAAAAAAAAAAAAAAAAAACTTGTTTAACTTCAACTTTGAATAAATAACATTCAAGGTGGAATAGCTCTGAAATAACATTCTTCCTGTGCCATAATATGATATACCATGCAACCCCTTAATTTTGGAAGCCCTTAACGCGCTTGCGGTTAGATACTGATTATAAGCAAAAGAGTGAATAATTGTACTTTCTACCCCCCTCTCCCATCGAGATCGATTGGATCATTCGGTACTTTTGGTATAACTTGAAAGAAGCGATTGGTGAAAAAACTAATTCTGTATTAATTGCTTCTCTCGATTTGTCTAATTTACTGTTATTCCATTATCAAAGATTAGAGGAAGCGATTGGCGCTAAAACCAATTCTCTTTCAATTGTTTCTCTCGATGGCCATTTGTTTGTCTAATTTCACGGCTATTGCTAGATTTAAACAATTGATTTGGCTTGAAATTAAATAAATTTAGAAACTTTTCATGGCTAGGGGAAGTTAGAAGAATATACTTTCCCGATATCAGTTTTACGCCTAATATTGCATACATATTTCAGTTGTGATGGAAAATAGTAGTTTATGCAACGATTTTATTTTGACCCTTATTAAAGCACGAGTTAGATGCGAGTGTTATAAATATCTCACGAGTGCTTTAATGGCCAAATAAAATCGTTGCATACACTATTTTATCTACGACCACTAGTATACATTTAATTAAAACAATTGCATTTTACCTGTGACTGTCAGAGATACCTAACCTCTCATCTCAAATACGAGAAGTTATAGTAGATTGTTAGGTTAGCAGCTTAGTTAGCAGTTTGATCAAATCAGCTGATAGTTTCGCAATATTGAATTACGATATTGATTCCATCAAAAATGCTTCTGATTGGTCCAGAACCCGTGTTATAATGTATAACCTGTACTATAATGAGCTCTTTATACAACGGGTTTCAAAAAGCATTTCGAAAAGACAGCTGTTTTGGCATCAATTGTGAAACTGTAATGTATACATTATGACATGGTCGTAGATAAATAGTTATTTATGTTTTAAGAGCGTGAAGCGCGGCTTTATCGCTCGAGCCAAAACATTAACTGCGCGACGCGTAGCGGAGCGCAGTAATTTTGCGAGAGCGATAAAGAAGCTTCACGCGCGAATTGCATACAATATTTTTCCTAAAACTGCAGTTCTGTATTCTAACACAATAAAAGCTTGTAGTTTGTAACATCACAGACCATGCGCGGATTTGGTTAGCGTTCGCCATTGTTGAGGTTATGTGAATTTCACGACTTCCGTGATGAGATCATCAAAATCAAATCGTGATGATCAAAATCAAAACAGAAGCGTAAAGAAAACAGCTGGCAAGCGTAAAGTACTTTACCGCTTGCGGAGCAGTAAAGAGGTATTTTACAATTAGTTTTCAGTACGTAAAGAACTACTTTACAAGCAGTTGTAGGAAAAATCATTTTTAACCTTATTTTGTGATTATTTTCCGAGCATTTCATTAAGTGAATTTTAACTTTCACTTTGTATTATATCGTTACAAATATGATTTTTTTAAATAGTTGAAAGGCTAAAAGTAATTCGTCAGAAGATTCTGGGTTATTGAAATCGATTTATCAAATTGATTCAATCAAATAAACAGTCAAGAAGTACGAACATTCTGTAATGCTATAAAAAATTTTCATTGTCCTCACTAAGATTGCTTTGGATTGATAATTCTGTGATATTTAATAATAATTGATTATTGGCTCAATTGATTGGTAACATATAGAAGGTAGCTATGGCAACTAGATAGATAGATAGATAAAATGTCTTTATTTAGCACTTTACAATACAAAAAGTGCTGTGGGCGAAGTTAAAGCATACAAGCCCCCTCTTCCACTTAACCCACAGTATCAAGAAAAAACTTCATTAACAAGTAAAACTAAAGAAATTGTACAATACAAAATAAATAATAGTTTAAAATTAAATTTTGTTTGAAAGTGTTATAAACACATGACACGCATACACACATACCCACCAAGAAATTCAATAATTATAATGATAACTAGGACAGGTCAAGTCCACCCTCTCTAATACGCGCCATAACTAGTGTAGATTTCTGGATCAAAAATCTCAGAATTCAAAATTATATCAACTTTTTTTGGACTGTGATAGTGCTTTGTTTTAAATGAAATCGAAAATTAATATTTATTTTTCTGTAAGAAACTTGTGAACTATTGTGCTCCGAGGTGAAACTTCTAGTGAAAGAGACATAACCTAAAATTTTGATACTATGAAATTTTGTAAAAATCAGTTATGGGTAATAGCCTGTTGTATTCATATTGATTGTTGGTTACATCAATAAATAAATAATCAGTCATAATAATTATTATGGTTCCATTATCTTCATTCGACCTCTTCAGTCAGTTTCGTCTGGCGCTCCTTTGTTTTTCTCAGCACATTATTCCTTCACTTGTTCAGATATAAATTTCCTTTTTCGCCTAAAAGTTCTTAATTAGCCATGTTTTACTTCTGTTCCAGGTGTGTCTATCAATAGTGGTTCACAAAATAACTTGTGATTGTCCAAAGTGTTGTGTCATCAACACATTCGAAGTGATTGTCTCCAGTGTTGAATTATAAATGAACAAGTGGATGTTTCCATCAGTTTTTTTTGTTGATAACACTTGTATCTAGTGATACGTTTAAAAACAAATTAAGGTTTTATTTCATAGCTGGATTGTGTATTACTAAAAGGCAAAGTTTTGTGCTTGAGAATTTTTTAGTTGTCGATCCAATATTATTAACATTAATTTGACTCTCTCATACGAACATATATAGCATAATCGAAAGATCAATCGTATACCAGACACATACATCAAACACGAACAATGAATAAAAAAAATCCATAATAAAAAATTTTAATTTATTTTGGATTATCTTGATACAGCTCCATTTAAGCAGCTAGTTCTATGTTAATTTTTCCGCAATAAGTAGAAATGCAGGAGTCATTTTTATGGCCTTTACAACCTTCACTTTCTTGTCAAATCCTTCGTATTAATAATATCCATGATAAAATTACCTACGTTCTGGCGATGTTCATCTATCTTAAGATAGAAACTGCAAAACTTCAATAAATAACAACCAAACCTCATTTATTTAAATGTTTTCTTTGTTGATTCTTACAGTCTAGTTGTTTTTAAATCGTAGCAGTCCCATGAAAATGTTCAAGTTCATTTCTAAATACAAAATTAATTTGGAATACAATACAAAAGTAATTTCCATATCGAATAGAATTTTTAGATTTTGTGTATACTGTAATGTGAAATTATTCACTGTTTGATGTGTGTGACTGTGTGTTCACTAATAATGACAAAGATGATTTTTCTGTAAAAGACTACTGCAGCTCAAAATGATTTTCCACATTTATTCCATCGAACTTTTGTAAACATCTATGCTATCACACAGTATAACGCAATCTTAATTTAGTATTTACTTGCTCCGGAAGATGTAATTCCTATGCAACGACTCTTAAGAGCTGTGTGGCAGGATGAGACACATCGTAGCGAACGAAATAAGTTTTCGTGTAGTCCTTCAGGTCGTGCACTAATACAGCAATCCACTTGTTCGCTACGACGTGTCGTTCATGTAATCTAACCCAATCAAACGACTCGAGTCGCTGCAAAGGATTTACACCATTGTATTTTATGTAATTGACTTACACTTTATTTAAAATTCTTAATATAAATATAGTGTTCTATTATTTTACTAGCAGAGCTAGCTGAGTGGAAAAAACTGATGAATAGAAAAAAAAAACTGATGGGTGGCTGAGTGAAAGATATATAATAAATTAGAGTGTCTTGAAAGAGATTGCTTTTTCAATTTAACTTACTGTATGTAATAGTATTTCATTATATTATATTCCCTAAGAACTTGTTTTATGTTGACTACCGGTATTTAAGTTATCATTTCCGTATTCTTTCAGCATGAAAGGTCTTTTCTAGCAATAGTTTCTGTATCAAGTAACAGATAAACACTGTTGAGTTTAATGTAATAATTCGCATAAATCGAATTTCTTATTAATCTCGAGTACAAAACATGATTCAGTACAAATTAACCCCCTATGCATTTTTGGGCTACTCGAAAACGTTTAATTTATTCATTATCAACATTCGTGCAATCGTCCTAGTATTCTAAAATTCTAACGAATTAGATATTATTTTGTCATGGTTAATATTTCAATATGAAAAATGATAATTTTCAATCTGTAGACAAATAGAATTTTAATGTGTGTTAGAAATTGAAATGAATGAACTTGAATTTGTAAACTTCAGTGTTTGGATTCGCTTAATAAATGTATTCTATAATTTAAAAAGTACTTCCTGTGTATCCCTTGTTCATTCAGTTTTACTCGATAATTTCGATTGCAGTTCTGAAGCATTGAACAATACTTGAATAAAAGGTGCGTATCCACTTGTGACAAACTATCTCATAAAAGTCATATGACAAATGTCGACTGGTGAATTTTAGAATCGATTACTAGCTACTAGATGGCACATTCAATATCTGATTGTATACTAGCCCAGTTTCATTGTGTAGTAGACACTCTGCGAGTTTACCATCAATATTGAATTTGTCGGCTATTAGCGAACAAACTAGCTCAATGTAATCGAGGATTAAGAGTCCGAAGATCTTGGAGGTATACCTTATACCATGGAAGCTTGTGTTTGTGTTGTTTGAGAGGTCTTCTAATACAACTGTAGTACACGCCACCAAATCACTTCCCGGTGGTTCGGAACCCACCTAAAACTGTAGGTCCAACGCATCATTCACCATCATCCAACTCTACCCACGCACAGGTCACAGACCTATGTGGGCTTCAACCTAAAAAAAAAGAAAAAATGCTCTTCAATATTGCGGTGTTGCCAGATATGGGACCATTCCAGCAGCTGAAAGCAGGGTATCACCAACCTCAATGCACAAATTGACACCACTATCATACCGTGACTTGTGACTAGCACCTTTTGTTCAAGCCCTGACACTTGTAGTTATAAATGGTCTCGCACTCGCAGTCAATGTACGGACTCGAAAATATCGCTCGATCAACAAAGTATTGTACTTTTTGCCAATAACGTATAAACGCTCAGAATAAAAATACAGTATCTATATGTGGTGGTGATTGTACCATGTGATAAATATTGTTAGTGGGAAAGGATCCTCTTAAGTCGATGTGGATGTGGAGTGATGTAGATATCCATAACGAATAATACAGATGTTGCAACCACTAAAATAATTATTATTAACATAGCGTACAAGATTTTACAGTGACGTCATTGTCAATCTCTATCAAGCAGTTTGACAATTTTTATATATTTTTTATTGCTGATGATGCCCATATGAGTCCGAGACTTGTGCGTGAGTAATGAGGTGAATGATTACACATAAATGCCTGACGGTGGAGCGGGATTCGAACCCACGACAGCAAGTTGAAGTTGCGACGCACAATGACGTGACTGTCGAAACTAGTGGTTATGACATCTATATTATTCTTTTTACTTCTGTACCTTTCAGCGGTGAATTCTCCGAGCATGCGCCACAAGCTTAACAAATAACGGAAAAATAAAAGAGAAACTGTTGTTGCCAGAACTAGCCTAAGGAGATATTAATGAAATATTAAATATTCCAGTATTTATGTTTGCTATCTTTATGTTTATATTTATGTTTACCTCTCTTGACTCTGTCTAAAGCTGGGTATTCACGTTCCGATTTGCAGTACGTCTTTGTAGGACTGCTAGTTGGCTAGTCGACTCCACTCACGTTCCGACTAGCGATCCAACTTCAGTCCTAGTCTGTTTTAACAGCTGTGAACAAATAACATGGAAAAAAATGTCAAGGGCTGACCTTCCTCTTAAAGCTGGGCATTCACGGTCCAATTTGCAGTACGACTTGCAGTTCAACCTCCAAGGTTGGATACGAAAACGGAACGTGAATGGGTTTGTTGGATAGTTGGAATTGTAGAGGGACGACTCCCGACTGTCGATGGTGTTGGAGCGTGTGTGGGGGTGTCGGATCAAAGTCGTCCAACTTATCTCAGTCAGTGCTTGACCTTCGGGCAGCTTCGGTTACATTTTTTGGCTCGAGAGCGATGCTCACAGCTGACTAGGAATAAACAGGGTGTCCACGACCTTGAAAACCGGGAAAACCTGGAATTATGCGAGTATTTTTATTACCATGAAAAAACCTAGGATTGTGCGTGAATTTCTTGTTGGAGTCGTGATTCTTCACATCAACATTAAGTTCAAAATTCAAAAAAAATGTATTGCCATGAAACATTGAACAATGTATAAGCTCGTCATAAAGTACCTATGTAGAATATTAATCATATTCACTAACATAATAATGTCGTATCCTTGGCAAAATTGAAAAAAGTTCACGATCACAGTTAATATAACATAGTTGATTGGCAGAAAACAAATAAATTTACATGTAATTATTATAATATTCAATTATCATTGAAAAATTGATATAATTTCTGAGCTCCTCATTACAAATTATTATTATAAGGAGTTTCTACAAACTTTGAAAACAGATAAGTTAATTATCACAGTCAAGTCAAATATGAAAATAAAGTTTAGCGGTTGTCAGAATACAAAAAATCAACATTTAATTTATTATAATAACTAAATTTCACAGTTCACTTTCTTGAAGCATATAAAAATGACAAAATTATATTCTCATGGATTCGCTCTCAAAGGTGATTCAAAATATTCATTAATTGAATAATATTCTTTTTCCTTCAATTCCTCTCTTAAATTTTTTTTAAACTTTCCATAGGTAAGTCCCTTACCGATGAAGGAAGATTATTGTAAATTTTTAGTTGTTGGCAGGGGCGCACCCAGACTTTTGATTTGGGGGGGGGGGACTTACCCATCCAACCTGGAAAAATTTTCATGTAGAGAGGGGGGGGGGTAATGCAAATTGGGAATTTGCAGATCTCTTTTTACATAATTGTTTACCGATAAAGTTCTTTATGGGGGGGGGGGGGGGTTTCATTACTTGACCTTTTAAAGGGAATTAGCTATGAGGAAACAAAATGTGTCCATCATGTCTTTTAAACTGCATAAATGCATACAAATAAATGCCAGTATGAAGCAAATGCAATATGAAATGCTTCTCATGAATATAAAAATAGTTCAATTAAATGTAGATCCGGGAACGCTTTGCTAAGGAAATAAAGAGGGCGGAAGATTACAGCTATTTCCATTATTTATTCAGAAATCTCTAAGGTCTTCATGTAGGTGGTGTGGGTTCAATTGAATCAATGTAAAATTAGCTAAAACGTGCTGCAAGATCCACTACCATCAATTTCTATGATGACCACAACACTGAGACTTGTACGTGGGTGATAAAGTGAATGAAAAATGCCAGTATGAACGCGAATCGAGATCACCTAATCTTTGAATTAGTGGAATATTTTACAAGCATTCACAAAATGATCATGAAAACAAGTTTTTTATTGTAGGCCTAGTAGATTAATTAAATTAATTGCCACAAAAATGAACCAAGAAATTTTTTCTACATCCTACAAAACTTGTGAATTAATTTTTTTTTTAATAAAATTTGAATGTACCAATAGTCAAGAAACAAAGTACACGGATTTTGCACGGTTTCTTTCTACTGGTTATTATTGTGTGTTTTGATTCAATTTAAATTCTGATTTTATGAACCCTGGGTGCGTTATTCGCAATCAGTAACGAATTTCATACCCTTCAATCTCAAAAACGCCTTCTTCAGGCCTTTTTTGCGTATTTCATAGAATAACTCAATAATCACGGTATTTAATGTTTTATGTGATTTTTCAGTGACTTCCCAGTGATTCGGAACTCACCTAAAACTGTAGGTCCAACTACAGGATCAACTACCCATGCACAGGTTAACCAAACAGGGCTTCATCCTCTAAACAAAATCATTACATTATTACTGTAATATCAAATGTATTACAGGTCCAGGGGGCTCTAGAGGCTAAAGATGATGTAATAATATATTACTGTGCATGATTGTCAGATCCATTTAAGTGAAACGAATTATTTTTATTTTCTGAACCCAGCCGCCTAGTTGAATTCAATTCTGCCAGGCTACAAACTCTATTTACACCTATGGTGCTCGTGATATGCGTCTTAATAGTGTAACAATATCCTATAAACGCTATCCTTTTAAACAAGTATGAAATGTACAGTCTGGAGTCCATATTACACAGTCTGTTCGCTTGTAAGTTATCAAAATTTTGATAAAAATTTCAGAACCTGTGGGGAAGGCTTTAGCCCTAAAGTCCCCCATGTTGAGTCACTGGATAGGCATAACATTATTCTACTTGAAAAATAGTGTAAACATGAAATGTACCAAAACTAATCAGCCTGGAGCACATACTCCCTACAGTCAATTTGCTTGAAATTACCAACAATTTTTTAATGACCTCGGGTTCTTGGGGGGGGGGGGGGGGGGGCTTAAGCCACTGGGTGCGCCACTGGTTGTTGGTAAATATGACTCTCAAGAGTTCTGGTCAGTCGTATTCGAGGGGTGGAAAGATCATTTCTATGTCTAGTTTGGTAACAATGATTAGTACTAGAAAAGATTTCTATTTTAGATTTTACATGATTGTAGTAAGCTACTCATGATGTTCATATAGGGGGGAATGTCATTATGCTCATCTTCCTGAAACTCCCTCTACATGTTTCTCTATGTTTCAATCTACCAATAACTGTTACTGCCTTTTTTGCCATAAGAAAACCTTTGAGGCATAGCAAGAATGACCTCATAAACGAATATCTTAACACATCAAAGAATGAAAAAGACCATAATATGCTTTCAATAATGTATCAGTATTAACGGCCAACTTGAGTCTTCTAAGAAGGAAAACAACTCGGGAGAGTCTTTTACATAGACTAATAATATGTGGCTCCCAGCCTAGTCTTTTATCCAAGGTAAATCCTAAAAGTTTAACATTACTTTTAACATCGTTATCAGCTGAAAAATTTCTTAAAGAAAAACAAATGCACTCAGTTTTATCATTATTAATGAATAGATTGTTTGATTGAAACCATACTTTTGCAGAGTCAAAAGCCTCAGCCAGTTTACATTTAACTTGTTCATAATGTTTGTCAGAGCAAATCAATGATGTATCATCAGCATAGAGAACAGATAAAGTTGGAATATTACAATGGAGATCATTTACAAAAATCAAATACAAAAAAGGTCCCAGAACAGGCCTAGGGGGACACCAGCCATACACTCTGAAAAAGTTGAAGTATAATTCATCGATATTTGTTCAAATGAAGTATTAAATAATGTATTTTTTTCACATGAGATTGTTGAGATATCGGTCAATTTACTCATACTTTACGGTATGAATAGATAAAAATTCAATAAGTTATGGAAACAACTCGAAACGACTTTGTTCAAATCTCGCTCCTATTTCTTTCCTTGCTTCTAGCACTTCTAGCTAGAAACAATTTACAATTTTTTTCAATATTTAAAAAAATTGATTGCCTTTCTTTAATAAATTGTCTGTTGAGAAGATACTAAAAATCAAGGCAAATATAAAAATTCCTTTTAAAAGTTTACCTTTTTTAAATTTAATTTATTTTATCAGTTGTTCGAAGAAATACTTTCAACATATTTGCTCTTGCCTTTTGGATATTTCATTCATTTTCTTAACATTTTGTTTTTACAACTATTTTGGAAACTGACAACCAACTATATACTGATAGCTCATTTGACATTAACATTATGCTATTGAACAGGAATAAGTAAGCGTTGAATTTAGTTTAGAATACAAAACTTTGTATTTGAGTTACTCTCCATGATCATCATGTTTTCTATGCAGAAAGGTGAGTGTAATCTGTTTGGAGAATAATTTTAATAATCTGTTCAGTTTCAATTGATAGTTTTGAAATACTCTTGCTATGAATAATTTTAATAAGTCAGTAGATATTGTTTGAATCCTTCAATATCCCGTTATAAGTCGAATTGTACAATCCTGGGATTTTTCAAAATTATCTTTGGAAAACCTGGAATTATGCATGAATTTTATAATTTTAATTTTGTGGACACCCTGAATAAAGTTGGATTGCAAGTAGGAGCGTGAGTGGAGTCGACTATCCATCTAGCAGTACTGCAAGTGGTACTGTACTACAAGTTGGAACGTAAATGCCCAGCTTAAATGGGCTTCATTTTCATTTAAAAGCAACGGCACTCAAATTAGACACTCCAGAAATCCGGTGCAAATTGGGATCCCCCAAAATGGATTATTGTTCAATGTTGAAGCTGTCCCACAAATGTGATTCGTCTCAAAACCGCCAAAATATATTTTCTAAAAAATTAACTGGCATCTTAAAAATGGTTAATATTAATGAATGATTCGGCAGTTGTTGAATTATAAGATAGTATGAAAATCTGTCTTTTCTGAGAAGAATTAATATTATATTTCCGTTTATTCTGTGTTGTATGGAGGAGATTGATAAATTCCTAATAAGAGTAGGCTAATTATGAGAATAATAATAAGTAAAATCACACTTAATCAGTTGATAATAAAAAATAACTTGTTTCTACTTCGTTCAACATAGTTTTTGTAAAAATATCCCTAAAACGACCCCCCCCCCCCCCCCCCGGGGCTAAGTGCTAGAAGTTCTTATTACTGAGACAGTTTCCTCACTATTTGTGCTTCATATGTTATACTATAGCTGCTTCTATTTCTATATACACTTTATTCGTTTTAGGCTATGTGAGATTCAGAGATTCCTTTCCCCCTCCCATTGTTTATTTTTTTCATTTTTGATTATTTTCGTACGCCTGATTCCCATGGAATTTGATTTATTACTATTGTCACATTAAAGATGCAATAGATTTTGTAAACGAATATGCATTAAATTTGTTCATTCATTTGACGCCACTGGTCACCTTAGTAAATGACCAAATTTATTTACAATTGCGTTGGCTGAATTGGCCTTTAATCCGATGTTAATCACAGAAAGCCTTGTTTAATGACATCAAATCGAAAGCAAGCGATTAAACTGACATGAAAGGCCTCATTCCATCCACGCGATGTGCTGTCAAGTATTTACGCATGACTTTTCCTCATAATTAACCCCAATCTCCAGAATTTCAAATGTCTTATTGAAGGCGAGCAATAGATGAAGATTGTTATCATACTTTGTAACTCATGAATTTGAGGCTCAGTTTGTCTGTGGGCTGGCCCAGCCCAAGTATCTAAAACTTCTAAACAAATAAAACATGTAAATCATTTTTTTTAAATAAGTTATGCGAACATATCTAGGTGGCAGGTGGTGGTAGTGGTGTTTGATTATCTGATTCGTTTTCAAAAATTAGTGTTAAGCAAACGGGATGATAATTTTCTGGCGTGGAGCATGGAAAAGGAAATGTCAATACATCGTATTGACCAAGGTTAGAAAAAGTACCAGTTGCTTATGGACTCAAATAATACAAGAAAAGCAAACATAAGAGTTATTCTGAAAAAAGCCAAAGCCTGTTTGCTATACCTTTTAGTCGGTGTTTCTTTACATTCGATTTTATTAATTTGTCTGGATGAATATTAAATAACAATTTTATACAAAAAATTATATTTTTAAATATAAATTTTATAGTTTTATACAAATAACAGCAGTAACATGGGCATCCGAGTAAGAACTAACATGACTTCATCTGCTTTCCTATCAGATAGGGTTGTAATAACCCTATTGGGTTGATACATGACACTTACTAATCTTTACTGTTATCACCTTCTGTTGAGAGCGAACTTAAATAATTGGATGGCATAGGCTATGTACGAAGAGAGTTGGAGTCTGTTCAGTTTAGGGATATTTGGAATTATGTTGAGGTTGATGCTATAACAGGAATAGGCTAACAGGGGTAGCATTCTCGATGCCTATTTGAGATACGTAAGGGAAAAGGACGGAAACCTAGCCTTCTCTTCCCAAAGATGCCCTTTATATAAAGTTATTAATCCTAATGCTGAATTTGGAGAACAGCTAACACTTGCTACATAAATCACTAAAGAGCATCTACAACAACGAGCACATTCCCTACATCTCTACATTGATGGGCAAAAATATCATTTTGATTCAGACAAAATTCCTCACGTCATTCCACTTTTGAGACATTTCGAACTGTCCTGCTCATGAAAATTTCAGATTCCACATTTCACTTTATACCTATAAGTAAGTGTTTGTGTTTCAACTTTCAAGAGTTGAGAGAATACACGTGCGTCATAGTATCGTATAGCACAGTTAAAAGAAACCATTATTTCTGTGCTTGTAGCTGTCACTGGTGTTGATTAGAAAAACTATGCCCCACAAGGTTGTCATCTCGCAATGACTGTTCTAAAAAATAACTTCAAATGCGTCATGAAATGTCTGACATAACTTATATTGTGCAGCACAAAGAAAAAAGTAAGGGATGAGGCCCTATCAATCAGAAATCACATTGAAAACTTTGACTTTATACTCTGTCTTACTCTTGAGAGTAAAGTGCTAGATGCAGTCAACATTGCGTAGTCTTGAACAAAGATTGCTTTTATCTGGGCAAAGCCAGTGATGTAAAGATATAGATAAAGTGTATAAAGATATTGAGAGCTAACTTTCTAGATTTTTTGGAAGATGCGAAAAAGTTGGCGAGTTCCTGGATATCTCATGAATTGAAACAAAATCGTAAAGAAGTTTCATGACGAAATAGTTTCTGATCATAGAACTGAAGATCCACTGAAAGCTTTTAAAGTAAAATAAAAAATGATGATGATAATGATGATGATTATTATTATTATTATTATTATTATTATTATTGCCAATCTAAAACTGTTTTCCATCCATAACGTCGTTTTCATCCACAAATAAGAAGTCTCGGACTCAAGTGAAATGGAATGTCTGTTAATTTAAACTTGTTCTAAAGTATTGAGTTTTTGACTTTTGGGGGCAATGTGAAGGATGTGGAGGTTTTGATCAATGTTGGTGATGAATGGATAATTTTTTGTGAGTAGATGTTCTGCATAATTTGATTTTGTGTGTGGTTCGGTGAGGGCTTTTATGTGTTCTTTGGTTGTAAAAGATCTTCCAGTTTATCCAATATAGAAGCTGTCACATTCGTTGCATGTTAGTGACTCGATAAACCCAACGGTTAGAGAACGGGGTTCAAAATCTTGAAAATCTTCAATATTGAAATTATTTCAAATGTATTTTTTTGTTTTGGTAGGGCTTTTTGAGCCGAGTGGAATGGCATATATTAAATTCTTGATCAATCAGTGGTGGATCCGCGGGGGGGAGGGGAAACTTTCGTCCCCGAAACGCAGAAAAAAAGAAAAAGAAGAACGAGAGAAAGAAGAGGAAGGAAAAGAGAGAAAAGAAGAAAGATAAGAAGGAAAGAAGAAAAGAAGAATTGATGGAAATGATATAAAACAGTGAAGAACTGGAAAAGAGACAAAAAGAAGTTTGCGCACTCGGGTGGGGGGGCCCCCCCTGGAGCCGCCACTGCTTAAACATAAGTTCTGAGTATTTTTTTTAATGAGTGGTACCAAAAGTAATACTTTTGATAATTGTCATTGGATAAAGGCTAAGGTCCAAGTTATTGTTACGAATGCAAATCAAGCAGTTGTTTATGCACTCGTTCTAAGTACATTGTTCCAGTCATGGGCCAACGTGCATGACTTGTAATCTGAACCATCATTCTCTCGTATTTCACATGTCTTCCTCACTCTTATTCCTCAAATCTGCATCTCTCTCACTCAATTGAGAGCATTTGAAGCTACTCCTCGGATCTACAGACTTCCTGATTGTTCTACTATATTCAATGACCATCCATGAACTTCTCAAAGCATCTAGTTGCTTCCAGTACCTGGAATGATGACTATAAAAGAAGTCCATATGAACCAGTCAGGTTTAGTTTTCACAAGCTCGCATGACAGATTGTGTTGCAGATCACGTGTGATAGGCAATCCAGTGCCATTGGAGTTTTTGTATTTGTGATTTATTTCAAGAAACACAGTTTTATCAGGGCTAAGATTCATCGAGGTTCTACAATAAATAATTTAGGAGGTAGGCCTATTTTATGACACTACTACCTGTTTCTATTTACTTCTGTTCTACTTTAAGAGTGCCGCACTCTTCTGCTACGATTTCCTATTTAAATTTTGCTTGATTCTGGTCTATTTCGTGTTTTAGATTCAGAGGAAAATAATGAAAGAGTAGCTGAGCATGATTGAAAGGGAAGATACGAAAGCAAAATCATAACGGAATCGTCAAGCTGAGTCATTTGATGTGGCCTGTTGATGCATTCAAGATAAGAAGCTAACATTTTGTTGATCATTTTATGAGACACAAATCTACTTGACACAATCAAGCAATTTTTCCTATCCTCGTGAAGTCCGAGAATGGCAGTTGAATTTTTTTTCTGAAAATTACTCAACGAACTTATTATGTTGATACCTGATGAGAAAGGAAACTCCTCCACCTATAGATGAGTCTCTTCACGATTCTGTCAACTCAGAGATCTCTAATCTCTTCTTTAGACTGTACGTTTGTTTTTTCAAGGCCTTTAAAAGTCATAATTGAAATTTTGTTGTATTATGGTGGTTGACTGCATTTCCCATTGGTGAAAATAGCTTTAGCCATGGAACCTACTGAGGATCAGTAATAATGTTTAGTGCAGTAGAACTTCGATAATTCAAAACTCTAAAATTAGTAATTCTCTATAAATCGTAATAAAATGTTGGACCATTGACATTACCTCTGCAATTCGTAGAAAATCAACGCAGTTCGGTCCCTTCTATTAAACTTATTAATTTCGCGGCCCAGACGGGTGCTCTATTTCATCGACACCCTCTATAGTTCAAAGTTACGTCGGCGAGAGCACGCTACAATATTCGTAGAAACCCGCCAGGTTTGTTCATAAAGTGTGTAATCACCATCTGAAAATATTTATAATCTATATAATAACATAGAGTAGCGGTGTGTGTGTGTGTGTGTGTGTGTGTGTTTGTATGTGTGTGCGTTTGTCTTACGCATTTCACAAAAACGGTAATGATTTGGAACACTAAATTTGGCTCATGGCTTCCTCTAAACTCGAATCAGTGTTCCTCGAAGCCCAATTTTTGATTTTCCTTAGTCTTTTCAAAATTAATGTTCAAATTTCACTGATGTGTACTATCACTGTTTTTAAATATGTTTCTAGATGCAGGGAGCTCATAGAACAGCTGAAGCATTATACATAACTATGATGCAAAAAAGCTTTAAGTAACAAGCCAAAGCAACACATTTGTTCCATAAAAATAAAGGTTTAAATACCTGCCTTCTGGTATCCAATAATTATTGTTCACTACCGGTTTCAACCCTTCCATGGGGCCATCATCAGGTGGTTACAGACGTTATTTTATCATCGGAGATTCGTCGTAATATAAAACCTCGAATGATGAAAGACACTCAAAAAAACACTTATCACGAAACGAATAGGCCTAGGCCCTATACGAAAAATTGTAGTACTCTGCTCAATTCCTTATCACTTGACGTAGCCCCTAACATCCCACCCCCTCATTCAACCTAAACGCCACGTCGTATATACAATTTTATGCGAATAACAATTTATCGTTTAAAATACTGTGTTGGTCCAGTTTGACAGCTTTATAGATTTTAAATTCTTCTAGTGTGTTTATTTTTTACCGGTCTTTTGAAAAATGTAATATGTCCATGATGCTATTGATACTGGCGTGATTATGATTTATTTTTCAGTTAAATGGTCTGCAAAAGTGGATGGTGTTGACTTCTTGGGTATAAAATGTTCTTGAAATATTTTTTTGAAAGATCGTGAAGTTTGGCCGATGTAATACTGTGCACAATCATTACATTTAATATTTTAAATGTAACATTACATTACATTACATTAATATTTTTTTCATATATACAGTTTTTCCATATATGGGGGGTTGTTGTGGAAGGCCTTTCTTTTAATAGTTTCGAATGAGATAGTAATTTTTTTTGCGCCATAACATTCTTCAAGGTACTGTTGAAAAATGTACCATAATCAGCAGATATAAATGATTTCACGTCAGTAGTATCTTCTGAATGTTTATTTTTATGTTTAGTGATCATTTTATCAATCATGGAACTTCTGAATCCATTCGATACGGCAATGCGCTTTATTATATTGATCTCACTATCTCTTCTCACTAGACTCTTCTATTCAACGAAATGGTTAACAATCTATGGATGAAACTATTGTATGCAGCTAATTTTTATGTGAATGGATGGTGTGAATCTGCATGTATGGTCTGATCAGTGCATGCTGGTTTTCTGTGTATTTTAAATTCCAATCTGTCGTCTCCTTTCATGATAGTAAGATCGAGAAAATTTAAGCGACCATGGACGGGTTGAAACCGGTAGTGAACAAATAATTATTGGATACCAAAACGCAGGTATTTAAACCTTTATTTATATTAGCTGGTATCCGGAGGCTAAAGAATCCAATATGAAACATTTGTTCTGTATCAAAAAAAGGGATCTGTTGTACAAAAAAAAGAATAAACAAAACTCTTTTTTAAGAACTGCCAATGTCCATTTTTATTGATAATATGATCATAAATTATGTTTATATAAACCGAAGCAGTTGAATTGCAAAGTTAGTAGAGAGCTTAGTACGCATCTTGGTTGAATGGTGCATTTGTACGATTCGATACTAAATTTTCAATTTTCCAATTTTGAGTTAAGGAATTAAAAATTAAATTTTCATTTAAAGGTCTAAACACAGTCAATGTCAATAATACAGAGAAACTCTATAACGTACATTCAGTTACGTTGAGAAAAATTATTCTTCTGCCTAGCTTTGGATACAACTACTGTACTTGATAATTCCATTGGAAATTTCAAATCTAGAGAAAGGAGATCAATGAATTCTTTATACAAAATCTACAAAAAAAATAATCAAATAAAATTTGTAAAATTAATTATGGCGATTCATTTGCTTTTTTAACATTATTTACACAAGTTAAACGTGCAATTAAGCACCAAGCACCACATGTTAATCGAAAGTGTTTTATATTAATCATAACTCATTTCATTAGTTTAGTATTATAATACTGAATTTATAATTTTTTTTCGGAGGATGAAGCCCACAAAGGTTTGAGACCTGTGCGTGGGTAATGAATTGGATGATGGTGATTGATGAGTTAGACCTACAGTTCTAGGTGGGTTCCGAACCACCGGGAAGTGATTTTACAGCAGAGAACAGAGTCTTTTTTGATGGCCAATCCAATCGCTCACCATTAAAAGATGACCAGGAGTTTCGTAGCTTATCTCTGATTGAACAGATACCTGCTACGGCACTCGGCTATCACTCCCCAATTATTAATGTATCCCTTGATTCATAATTTAAGATAAGATGGAGCTCTTTTCCCATCGCACTCTTTTTTAATAATAACTAAAAAACATAATTTTTTCTCATATTTTTCCTCAATTCACTGTAATTCATGTATGTTTTTGTAATTTTTACAGAAATAAGAAAAAATTGCAACCTTATTTTCTTATTGTTGAGTTACTTCATTCTTTTCACTAATAAATGTTTCTATGGAAAAATTTTATTATAAAATTAGCCTGTAGAGCATCCCATACATTTTTATTATAAATATAATTTCTAAACTATTTCCCCCCAATTTTTTGGAGAATTTATGTACTGTACTGCATTCTTGAAATATGCAATATGCAGCAGAACTTCTCTAATTCGTAGATCACGGGGATAATAAGTATTTGTTACGAATTACAGGATGATGCAACGAGTTATCGAAGCTCCAAATTATGGAAGGTATAAAAAAACGAATCAGGCTATAGACAGTAATGTACTGTACTGAATTTTTATTTCTACATTAGATTATTAAGATTTATAAAATTCAGCTATTTTTTTATTGCTTCAACTGGTCTACAAGAGCATGGTCGATGGTTTCCAACAAAAACTAAGGTAGAAAAAACTAAATTGGCGAGACACATGTAGTGCGATTCGTCTCATCACCGGTAACTGTACATACAGTAACGAACTACACACAGTATCTACTGCACTGTCTACTAGTGATGTTAGGCGTCTGGTAGAAATGCAATATTAGGCTTATATACTAGTATTAACATTTTACCCGGCCTTGCCCGGTAATCGAGTTTGGAGTTTCTCTTTTCTGGTGGTTAACTTATGGTAGCGGTCACAAAATTACGAATTGGGAAATTTCAGTATCGCTAGTCGTGCTATTCAACTTTTTAAATAATAATAATACTCCTTTTGAAAATAATAATTATTATTATTAAATTCATTAGGTCCTTGGATACTCCGTTGTAACGGTTTATTTCTGTACTTATCTTTTCAAACAGTTGAACTGCGCGGCTAGTGACACTGCAATTCCACTCACCCTTACCAATTTCGTAATTTTGTGACCGCTACCATATGGATATATAGAGGCTTTTATAAAGAAATCATGTCCCACTATGTTAATGCGAAGTGTTTGTGGATGCTTCTCTACATAACACACATGACAACCATTGGTGTAATTATTATGAAAAGGAAAAAAGATGGAACAAACTATGTTTAGAATCAAGAATCAAGAATCTTTATTCGCCGTTGAAATAATGGAACATTACATCAGGCGTCGTCAAAATACATGTAAAATATACATAAAACATTAAAAGAACTTATATGTTTAGGTGCGTTAGTCGTCATAGCCTACATATTACAATCAAAAAACTCATCAATGGAGTAAAAGGCATTTTTTTTAAGCCAAGTCGATACCGTTATCTTAAACTTATTTAGAGGTAATTTCCTTACATTTAATGGCAATTTATTAAACAGTTTCAGTTGAAGAAAACTAAAATTTTTCAATGTTCTAGAAAGCCTCACGCTAGGAAGTGTAAGATTTTCTCTATTCCGTGTATTATAACTATGAACGTCTTCATTTGACACAAACCCATTTTTGTAAAATGACGCTTACATGTACTACATTTTTTAAAATATAAATGCAGGCAAGAGTCATAATTTCAAGTTTTTTGAAAGATTCTCTACATGACTCTTGTGGTGCTAGCCCAACCATCAGCCTTATTGCCTTTTTCTACCATACAAAGACTTTTTTGTCAGTACTTGAATTTCCCCATAAACGGGTACCATAATTAAGGTGTACATGAAACAGTCCAAAATATGTCATTAATAAGACGTTAAAGCTAACACAGTATTTGAGTTTGCGTAATAAAAAAACTATTCTCGAAAGCGTTTTGCAAATACTCTCAATGTGAGTCTTCCAAGTTAATTTGCAATCAAGAAACATACCCAATAGCTTTATGGGTCTAGTAAGGTCGTCATTTAGATCAACATTCCTATTTGTGAATACTATATTCTCTGTCTTGTTGTCATTGATAATGAGCTTGTTTGCAGAATACCATTTTTTGGCTTGACCAAGTGTGTCAGATAACTTAAACTCAAGTCCACTCAAACTAGAATCAGTACAAACTAGAGTTGTATCGTCTGCATAAAGAACGGGCATGGATGTCACATTGAAATTGAAATCGTTCATAAAAACCAAAAATAAAAAAGGTCCAAGTACTGAACCTTGAGGAACACCTGCAACAATTTTCCTATATTCAGATGATTTATCAACAATACTCACCATCTGCATTCTATCGGTTAAATAACTCTTTATCAAACTCAATTCCTCATTCCTTATACCATAAAAAATTAGCTAGTGCAGCTTCACCATACTGATCCCGCCTATTCAGTAATTAAATACTGATTCTATTCAGTAATACCTGTATAATAGTGAGTGAGTAGACTACTAAAAATGCTAACAGGTAGCCTATGGTAGTAGCCTACTATTCGAAACTAGGAAGGTGTGAAACACGATTTTAGCCGGCAGTGTCAGCCAGTTCTAACATGCTAATCTTGATGGAATATTTGGAAGATTTCAAGCGGATGGGTTCATTTTCGACGATGGAAAAATGACGCTCCACTCACGATTATTATCAGCGAATGCACGTATCTGATTAAAGTATAATTAATTGCGTTAGTCGAGTGTGTAAATCAACGCTGACGTTGGACTTGTAACCGATTTATATTAAAAGAATAAGCGAGAAAAACAGTCGGAACGGTACTTGCTGGTGAGTTTAGGCGCTTTCTCGTCACCCAACATTCTTGTTTGGCACATTGCACACTGCCTTTATTTACTCGCTTTCATGCACTCTTCTCCTAATTTTCTTCTCCAGGAGCGACCTTTTTCACATTATTACATTTCATCTGTATCAAACTTTCGTGAATACGTGAAGGAACATATTCCGTCTGAATAGTCTGATCCAATCTATTCTTTGTTGAACTCTCTCAACTTTCAACACTTTGAAGACTGTCAATATAATATTGTGGTTTAATCTTTTTACTGGAAAGACTAGCTTACTGTTATGCCATTATTTGATTTGATACAATAAATGATATCAGTAAAAGAGAGCTTCAGGTTAGCTTTTCGCTGTTCTTGATCAGTATTGAGCACTTATGAATGTGCTGCCTGAAAAAAAATTCTGCAAAATATATATATATTATTGCAGAATTTTTTTCCTACGTGATAAAAACAAAATGGCGGCTATACGAGTAACTTTTGAGTTTTCGAAATTTTGAATATGATATTTTGGCTTGTCTTTGGTCCAGGAATAATACCTGAAAAGGTCTGTAGAGAGTTCAGAGACTGAGAGACATCCTGTATATAATTTCGCAAAAAGTATAGTAAATTATCATTTTCTTTTTATATAATTATCAATAAAATAATCAATGATAAATTTTTAGTATTCATTTTATTACATTGGTAAAATCTTAAATTAGAAGTTGAGATTACATTCATGGACTCTCAGGGTCAGGTCATGGTGGAATGTATCATTCTACCATGGGGTCAGGTGGTATAGTGATAGAAGAGAAAGGAGGAAGCATAACAGATAAGCGGGTGGGTTTTGAAGTGAAGTGGGTTTTTCTATATTGAAGTTCCCGATCATTTTGCACATGAATGTTCGACTGCACTTGAATTTGTAGAGAAAATGGCATTGCCTGTGCTGCAATGTATTGACTCTCTTACATTCTCTAGAAGTTATACTCCCTCAGACTTCCCAAGGGCCTTGTCCTCCCAAGCCAAAATAAAGGCAACCAATCAATCAGGGGGTTACAACGTTCGCCGGGCCAACTAATTAATTAATAATTTCTATCATTGTATTTCATTCACTTTACTGTTATCAGTTTTCACAATGGAGGTATACGTGAGAGGAGGGAGCATAAAGTCTGAAAAGTGATGCTGAAGATTAGACATGCAAGATGCGTAGGTATCACTGATACCAGCGATCTTGTCTGGCTAATCCTCACTAGACTACGCTTCCATTCAAGGAACACTTCTATAACTATAGTTTTTTTACTATAGTAATAAGAAACACTTTTTAAAAAGTAATATAATATAGTCCTTGAACTATTTTACAAGTTAGGCCTATTTGTACAGTTGGATTGTTTTTTCTATTATTGTTATGCACGCAATAGGTTTTATCAGACCCAGCATAGCCTTAAGTAAGCAAATAAATTAATCATTTGATAAAAATAAAATACACTATATCCCCACTTTCTTTATACTCGACAGATCAATAGATCAAATGAAAGCATGTGCAGAAATGATCAGATTAATTCTTGGAAAACTCTTTATTATTATCTAAGAATAGGTAAGCCTACACTTCTTTTGACCAGGAGATTTACATAATCTGTTATTAGGAAGTGTTCCTGTCTACTACGTTCCGGTTCGATTAACAGTCAGGTATTGCATTATTGTATTATTTATTTTTTAAATCCCTCATCACTTGGAACAATGTCTTTATCTAATTATTCCAGGAATAGAATATCATCAAAAAAAGCTTATTCATTAGCAATGAGAATCATTTTTAACAACCTCGGCTTCTATTTGTGCATTCTTGACAGTGATATGACATTATTACAGTCATCTAAAAGACATTTCAAAATCTCATGGAAGTTAAATTAACAAGGCGAGTTTTATTACTTTAAAACAAGTTTTAAAAAGCTAATATGCGAATAAACTGCGTTTGTTTCATTGCCTCCTCGCTGGCCTATTTAGATTATTTCCCTTGAAATATTGTACCTAACCTCCTGCCAATGCCTAAGAACGGCCTGTCATTAATGTAATAAGAGTGTTTCCTCTTGTGGACCTTGAGAAATTGCTGTTTTGTTGTGAGCACATGACTAAACTTAGAGCCTACGAAGGACAACGTGTAGAATGCGTGTGCATAGATAGCAAGTGATGAATATAATAATTCAGGCATCAATTTTCAAACGTCCCATTTAACCAGTTTATCAACGACATTGTATTTTTAGGTTCACTTAAGATGAGATTTTGTTCTGCGATATTTTGTGAGCAATTATTTGAAAACAAAACATGGAGATTACTTAGTTGAGTGTTGAGGACAGCAAGTAGAAGTAGTTACAAGTTCTTATCTAATCAAGGCTAATTTTAAGCTAGTTGAATAGAAAGGACATCCATTTTATTGTCGGATTGTCGCAGTTTTTACGATCAAACTCCATTTCTGATGAGCACATCACTGGTTCCGAATAACAAAAAATACAACCTCTGTAGAACATTAGAGCATTCAATATTGGAATGCATCTTATCAGGCCATAAACCCATTTAGTATTGAATGAAAGCAGTCAAGTATAAAGAGCGATCTGGAGTTTCTAGAGGATCTAGAGGATCATGGAAGAGCTTGCGTTTCTCAAATATTCACTTTGATCCTTTGATGAAATGTCATTTTGAAGGTTTTGGTGTTGAGCTTATCATATTGTTCCCTTTAGGACATAAGAAATAATTTTCTGAGAATGAGAAATTTTGCTATTGAAGTGAATTAATAAAAGTGTTCATTGAAGAAGAAAACAAGAATTCAAAGTAATCTAAATGGGTGAATCCAAAAAGGGCTGATGTTCATTTTCCTGTACATTAGGCATATGATGCTTACAGAAATCACCGATTGAACTATGAACTGTACACCCATGGAACAAAGGTCTATCAGCACAACTTAATTATTATTATTATTTTTTCATGTAAATTCGTCAGGTCCTTGGATACTCCGTTGAATCGGTTTATTAGAGGTAGATTTTCGCTACTTGGAATATTTTGCTGTATTTAATATAGATTCTTTTCTTGCTTATCTTGTATAGAAACTTCTCAAATTCTTCTCCTGCTCATGATGTGGTGCCTCATACAGATGCAAGTTTTCATTGTACTTGTGGGATAATCTTTCACATAGTATGTGTTTGGTATAAAGTATAATACCAATTGGCTAATTAAAATATCAATCTATTATCAAAATCAAGGTTTTTTCCTTCATGATGAAGCATAAGACGAGATGATGATGATCAATTATGAAAAAATATAATATGATCATTATAATATTTCATCACAAAGCTATCTATACATCCTTTTAGTACCGCATTTTTCACTAGTGAAACATGGATGCTACAAACGACTCTTGTTTCAATAAAACTATCAATTGAATAAGGATCCATCAATACAGGAGCATGCAGTTTTATTAATAGAGGCTCTTCTTCAGCTAGTAAATTTAAATCCCACATTGTACTTTTCAACGAAATTATAAATAAATCGTCGACTGTATGAGAAAAACAATGAGAATGAACTTTCTGAGTTTCAGTGGTTTTAATACTTATGGTGCAGTTCTCTAAACGAAGTTGAATCCCGTATACACAACGAGGTGTTAAGCCAATTACAGGTGCAATAGATAGCATCGCTTTCATCAGGGTACAAAATAGATTTCTCTCTCACTCTCTCTCTTCATTACCATCTTCTTCTTCTTCTACTCCTCAATCAGTCATCTCTAAAATTTATTTACACATTAATCGTCTCATCTCTCACTGCAGTGGAGATGACTGCCTACTTATCCACTCAACTCTTTGAACATATAATGTAAGATCGCAAATAATTATAAAGTGGAGTATAATTCCAACAAAATTTTATTAATATGTACGTGGAATAGCAACAGCCAACCATAAAAGAGCGTAATTGCATCAGCACTTGAGCTTTTAGTTTGAAGTTTTTCATAGAATATCTCTATCTTTGAAAGATCAAGCGAGATAAATGCAATCCGAGACTCATTAGGCCTACTCTTCGTGACTGATTAACTGATTGTGAGAATAACGAACGTGTACATCAATCAGGACAGGTACAACAAACTTACAAATGAATGCCGGTGGTTGGGGGGAGGGGAGGGGGTGGATTATTAACATACAAAAAGAAGAAGAGAGCATTTCGCCATCCTTCCTTTTCGCATACAGAGCCTATAAATGGGAGGGAACGAGAAGAATGAGTAGATTTAGGAGGGAAAAATGAAAAAGAAAACAAATAAAAGTTAAAATAATGAGAGCGATTCTTTTTTGGAAATATGATAGCTTCAGACCCAACCAAATATAAGCACCTTTTGCTGGTTTACGTCTATAATATTGTCTTTGATATCAAGGCGAATAATTTTTTTTAGTTATAAAAAAGTGGCTTAGACTACAATTTATATTGTCCAAGGAACATATTGAAGCATATCTGACCATTAAGTTTAGCTAGTGGATCTACTTAGTGCCAAGGCATTCAGAAAGTATGAGTATGAATTACAACTCTTGGGGAGTTCTGCCTCACAAGTTTTCTGTTAAGCTTTCATACCTCATCACCTAAAAATACATTTCTGTTCTGTTGTAATGGCTTTTATATTAATTTAATCTGGAATAGCCTAAGACACCTGATAGCCAATGAATGACAGCTAATGAATAGTAAGATACCTGATGAATATCTCAAAATAGGTGAAATATTCTTTGAAATTAGTATTAGGGATGAGAATCAAAATGGAGATCATTCACTTATAAACTGAATTTGACTGGATATTGATTATTATCAATAGTCAATAGCCTATTGGGGAAGGTAGTAGAGTTACTGTATGTAATGTTTTAATATAGACATAAAAAATTATTGGAAGTAAATATTAATGTTGAGGATAATCGATGTAGGCTTGATTATGTAACTGAGAATTCTAATGAAGTGGTATCATAAAGTATAGGCCTAAGTTTAATTTCAATTGGAAATGACGTGACAGTCGAAACCATACTATATCTTGTGTTGATTAACGTGGTTGAGATAACATCAATATTATTCATTATTTGGAAGCAGTAAAGCTCAACTCAACAAACGGAATAAAAAATCAAGATCCGTGGTACTACCAAACTCATTGTGAAAAATATAAATTAAACTAAGCAACACGGAGAATGTCATCTCAATCCTATAGGTTATAGCCTATTGCGTACTTTTCTTTGTAGAGTTCTTAAAATTTCACTTGCGAGAAGATGATACCGCAAATTAGTTCAAGAAATTGTTCTGCAGCAATCGTCAAGCTCACTTAATTTCAGAACTATTTGAAAAATTAGAAAGTCAACAAATTTTGAATGGATACTTTCCTAAAGCCGGATGTCAATTAAAACATAATTATTATTGAGGTGTAATAAGTCAACTCACTAGAATACTGATAATCTCAATTTTATGACTGGAGGTTGCAGTCTTGAGAGAGACGCTCTAGTTTGACAACTGGTTCTGTTTTCACCCGCAGTAATAGACGAATGATGTTAACTCTACCCATTAATCTCTAGAAAGCACCTGCAATTTCTATTACTAATAACATTGAGTTCAAAATCTTTTCTGTCGAGTTCACCTCTGAAATTCACTACTTTGTTTATTCACTAATGCTAATAGCCTACTACACTATGATTTTATTGCATTTAATGAAATATGTTCTTGAGTTGTACTTTTTTTATTTTTTTCGAGAAGGTATTTTTTGAAATACAAAAAAATAATAAACTTGATAAATGTATTATGCAGTTATAATTTATTTACAACTTACAAATTTTTCAAAATTATTATTAATTAAAGGTTATCGAGGAAATCTTTCCAAGAATTGGAGAGTATCATTAGAACTGAAGGGATACAAATTTAAAAAATAAAAATGCATATGTCTCTACTCATTCGTGTGGAATTTATGCCATATTTTATGGAAGACAGAAAGACCATGAAAGCCTTTCCTTGATGATAATGCTTATTGTCCTCCACTTATATCGTGAAAACTTCTTTTTTACAGATGAGTGAGGAACTTTTTAAAAGTTTGAGATCATAATTAACAAGCTCACTCGTCCCATTCAGAAAACTCGACTCAAAACTTGTGAGCCTGAACTCCCCACGAGTTTTATAAAGCAGAATGCCACCAAGAAATACAAAGATATTCAATATAGCATCTATTTATTTTTCTAAAAATGTGATAGAAGTATATTTTCAATGTATTCAAAAACTGTATTATCAATGACGATCTAATAAACCCGTAACTACCTCTATCGAAAATTATGCAGCAGCTCCAACATTAATAAACCTTTGTGTTTAATTAAATTTATTTATTTTAAGTTAGATAGACTCATAGACTAACTTCATCTGCATTTTATTGTATAATAAGAGTAATTCCATTATCTTTAATAACTAACTGTATAGAAGTAATTATACGCTCAGGTAGAAGATTGGGAAGCAAGTTATTACTTGTGGTTAGACAACTAAACAGCTCCTTTGAATAATTTATCACTAATATTTAAATCTATTGTCTATTTTTAGTCCAAGCAATTTATCTGCATTCCGGCAAAATTCCATACAACTCTAATAAATAATAAATAAGAACTATTAAAACAAAAATAGTACGAGGTACAAGCCTAGGTTATAACTTTTCTGCTTGAGCACATTCCTAGTTAAGCCAACACTAATCAATAATCCATTCATTGCATTTTTCCAGTCTCTCGTCAGGCGAACGTTTTCCATATTACCTGAACAGAACAAGTTTTATGGATTGTGAACTAATCCATTCGAAAACATACACTGAGCACCGACTATACTTTATAATCTGATTAACAGTTTCGAACAAGTTCCCAAGCAGCAGTTGTACATTCAATCGTGTAATTCCTTTAATCTGATTAACGTTTTAATGAGATCCTCCTCTAACAACTTTCATGCTGTACGTGCCTAAGATCAACGTGATGAATGAAAAAATACTGGACACGTTTTGAACAGAATTTAATAGTAGATCCTTCTCGGATGAAGAGTGACTGCATCAAGTAATGCTTCTATACATTTTCAATATTGATTGGCTATTTCTTCAAAGTTAATAATGCATGCTGCTTTTTATAGGAATCCTGGTACTTCTAGATATAGCATTTAAATCTTCTATAATTAATAATAAATATCAAACAGTCAACACAATCTTATTATTGATATTTTCATTAACTATAAAAAATATAGTTGATGATAATATTTACCATTACATATAGCGCATTTAATGTGCTTGTGATTGGCCTCCTTGAACTTCTTACCTCCTTGAACAAGATCCTTTTGTTCCTTGCAGCCATAGATCAACCAATCCAGTAATATTGGATAGATATTTTCCATTCAATATAAGTTTCAAAAAATGTGATGGTTTTAAATTGACAACTCAATAAATTGATGGTGAAAAGGCTACGAACTACGAAGCAACGTCTTTTTGCGAATTAATGTCCGAATTCAGACAAAAAATGAAGAACGATACGGGTTTAGTGATCGCCTTTACAACCGTGATAACGCGCAAGCGACTTCTTTAGATCATTCAGCGAATCTGAAAAAATTCTATTTACAAATTTTACAGATTTTGCAATGGACTTCTAGTCTAACTTCAAAACTGCTTTAACGCGCTTAAAAACATGTAGAGAACTTATCAAAATTCTGTTGTAATGATTTTTCATCGATTTAAAATGGATAAAATATAATATAGATCTTTTAATCTCGGAAAGAAAAAAGTTATTGATT
This sequence comes from Conomelus anceps, assembly GCA_948455865.1. Lineage (NCBI taxonomy): Eukaryota > Metazoa > Arthropoda > Insecta > Hemiptera > Delphacidae > Conomelus > Conomelus anceps. The sequence continues at coordinate 76,824,539 of OX418216.1, read as the reverse complement.
AGCCTATGTTTGGATAATAATCAACATGAATTCTTAAAAAAAGGATTTCTTTCTGTTTTTGAAGTTTAGTGACTATTTCTCTGGTTGAATGACGCTTTCGACGTGGTCTGAACTACAGTGCTGCAATAAAGTAAAATCTAAACAGAATTTATTAATTTCGAATTCCTTTAATTGCTATTACTTGTCAGTTTATTCAATTGTCAGTCACTCCAAACTAACTTGTAAAATCTAAATAAGCGTATGGCTTTTATTGGTGGGGAGACCCTTACGTTCAGTTGTACTCCCTTGAAAAATGTTTGAAAATTAATCCATTTAAATCCATATTTTAAGTGCATAGATGAGTAAAGTTTCGGGGTTCCACGGATTCGCGCTTGATTAAAAAAACAGAATAATAGTCTTATGTTATTTTTGAAAGTGACAGGGTTACTGAAATTGCTTGATCCTTGATTCTTGTACAGTAGTAATTATTGAGGCTTGAGATTTAGCGTGACCACATAAGCACTTTTTTCTTTGAAAGATTTAAATGTCTTGAGGTTGATCTTTCAGAGACATTTATGAGAAAAGGAAAAGCTCTATTACGAGAGCAATTGACCAGCAGCATTCCAATGACCAATTTCTAAAAGCAAGGTATTTCCTGCTATTAAAATATCATGAAAAACATTTTTTCTAGAAGGAAAGACCTGCTCTTGATGTTTAAAACTCTTGTATCAATGTGCTGGGAATTTGTAGAGTGTACGTCCTCGTTGATACAGAAATAAAACTTGAAGTAAGCCAATTTTTATTTCTGGTTTGTGTTAGAATCGACATAATTATTCAACAACGAATATTTAACATTTATGTATTCCATAATCACTAAATATCCAGTAAGTTTGAAAGCAGGCTTTAGCTTTAGCCAATTCTACTCATACTATTCCAATCAGCCCTATCGTTATTACCCCACAGGTAATATTCTTCATCATACTACATCCCCCCCAAAAACTATTAAAACCTACTAAAGTTCTGTAGCTCATTCTGAGAAATTTATCAGTTTAACTATCCCACTATCCATGTATTTTATTAATTAGAATTATTATTAAATCGATGAAGTATAATATTACTAGAAATTTCGTAGTGATTGAGATCACAACACAGTGTTTTGAGATCTGGACGAGCCACTGTATGTGTCAGTGGCGGATCCAAGAGGTGATTTCGGGGGGGGGGGGGGGCAAACACCGGGGGGTACCAAAGGGGGTATTCCATACCCTCCAACCAAGGGGGGGGGGGTCCGGGGGCCCACCCCCGGAAAATGTTTGGATTTTGTAATAGAAAATGGTGTATTTTGACATCGTTTTTAGTGCCCCTCATGTTGTCATGGATAGCACTGTTCTAAATTCATGTATGTACAAATTTGTATTTGTATTGGTAATTTGCATTCCTCACCGTTTTACCTGATATCTATTCATGTCATTGTATTTTTTCTTATCAATTAACTTTTCAAGCTGTTGCATATCAAATTTCAAATGAGTTCTCATCCAATTTACTAAATAATTATTGAGCACATTTTTTTAGATATAAAAATATCAATATGAATAAGGTAATGATTTAATAAAATATGAAGCATTTAGAGTGAAAAATTGTATTACAAACCAAAGAAGTTATCTAAAACCATTTATTTGTTCAATGATACAGTATTCTTAAAGCTGTAACTTTTAAACAATGATTTCCAACTGGATCCTTTTTTTGCCTCCCTTAGCAAAGCGTTCGATCACTCTTTCTTCATTGACTTCTATGTCTTGATGTATGTATAGAAGACATAGCCCATTCAACCTATTCTCAACCATTCTTGATCACAGCCAGGACTTCATAAGCCTGAGCCAATTTTTGTTGCTTACATAATTTCGTCCTAGTTTCCATTAGATTTAGGCCGTTTTTTCTTTTTCTCTTGGATCTCGGGGGGGGGGGGGAGGCAATTGCCCCCTTTGCCCCTCCCCTTGGATCCGCCACTGGTATGTGTTCCTTCGTGAGTTCTACTTACTATCTTATCACTCTTATCTTACAATCACGCTATTTTTTTTTCTTCTGTAGATTACTTCTTGGAGAATCCAGTTAAGGAGTATAAGACAAGTCAGATCAACAATAATTTTCAATCTCTTATCACTAGTTACCATAATTACTATATCAATTAGTTGAGGTGAGGCTTAATTTTGATAGTAAAATTTACCATCACATATTACAGCGCATTTAATGTGCTTTGTGATTGGCAAATAGTTCTTACCTCCTTGAACAAGATTTTTTTTGTTCCTTGCAGCCATAGATCAACCAATCCAGTGATATTGGTTTATGATTTCAGCGTAACAAATTTTAGTAATCAGTTTCAAGTTTTCCATTCGATATGAGTTTCATAAAAATTTGATGGTTTTAAATTGACAACTCAATAAATTGATGGTGAAAATGCTACGAACTACGAAGCGAGTAGGAAGGCCCATATAAGAGCCTGTTCTGTCAGTGTACATACACGATCACTGGTTCCTAGATTCAATGAATAGCTTGGAAATAAAAGTTCATAAATTTTCAAGATTCACAAGAACATCACAAACAATAATTGATAACATCCTTACATCAATATAGATTACTGTAAAACGGGATTAGGCGGCTCGGAACTATCTGATAATGACTATCAAATATTAGAGGTAATGTTGCAGGGTCATAGATCGATTAAAAAGAGCAAGTAAAGAAAGAAATTCAACAATTTTAACTGGGAAATATCAATTGTTTGAAGCAGAATCTGTTACCAGAAAACTGGAGTAGGGTTTGCAATAGCAATAGTTTAAATAACAAATATGATAGTTTTATTAATATTCTAAGGTTTTATGTCACTATGTGTTGTCCAGTTGAAAAATTCCATGTAAACACAAATTAGACAAAATTGAATGGGTAACTGACGATATCCTTGCAGAAAAAAATAGGTTTAAAGATGCATTATGATGAATTCAAAATATTTTTTTTTTTTTTTGAGGATTAAGCCCACATAGGTCTGAGACCTGTGCGTGGGTATTGAGTTGGATGATGGTGATTGATGAGTTGGACCTGCAGTTTTTAGATGGGTTCCAAACCACCGGGAAGTGATTTACAGCAGAGAACAGTGTCTTTTTTGCTGGCCAATCTAATCGGACACCGTTACAAACAGGACCTACGAGAACGCAGCTTATCTCTATCTGATTGAACAGATACCTGCTACGGCTCGCGGCTATCACTTCCCTCTTATGATATTATCAATTATATATAATATGATATTATTATAATAATTAGAAATATGATATTAGAGAAGATACTTACAAAGCTCTAAAGAAAAACTAGACTATACGAAAGAAGTGAAAAGAGCTATGTAAGAAAACAGCTAAAATTTTGAATAATAGTGTTTACTCTAACACAGCAGTGTGGGGTGTAATAAACAAAAAAACTTCGATGAAATGCCCTGCAATACGATACTTTTAATGAATTGTTTGGAATATTAAGCTGTGACAATTCATCTTATTTTAAGCGGTGCTGTGCTCTGTGAAAATAACTATATCAGGAGCCTCTTGTTTCAAGAATATTTCGATTCTATCTATTTTGTTACGAATATATTGAATATTCTGATGGAACACAGTAAATACTTCCCTATCATTCCTTACTACTCTATCGCTACTTTTGTATATTCATCTAGATCTAATAATCGTTATCTCTTAGAGTCTTGGGAGCCTATCAGATTGTTACAAGAGGTCCTTCCACTGATGCTATCATGCTTTTTTGATTGATTAACATCTTCTACTACAATTGCAGGTATAAATTGATCGTTTGAAACTAGTTTCACTTTCCGGTTTTGGGTATCAAACCAACATTAAGATGGGTTCCGAACCACCGGGAAGTGATTTTACAGCAGAGAACAGAGTCATTTTTGCCGGCCGAACCAATCGGTCATCCTGACAAAGAGGGCCCAGGAGTTCGTAGCTTATATCTATCTACCTTCTACGGTTCACGGCTCTCACTAACCCTCAACATCGGAGCGATCATTTTGTGCTTTTAAGCCAACAGATACCTAAATTTATTATGAGCAAGAAAGAATAGGTTATAGATAGATTATATTATTAAAATTGCAGGGCGTATTCCAACTTCCAACTTCCCATTACTAATAATAAATACCTATTGATCCACCATACATCGTGCCTGAATATTATTCTCCACAGTCCACTTGCATTTGAGCTTAAAGTTTTTCAATCTGATTGGTCTAAGTTATTTCAAACCTTGAGTTAATACTGTAAACGTTTATTGATAATATTCCAAAAAATTGATGAAATATATACTTTGGTATTCTTTACTCCAACTACATAATATTTTTTTCTTTAAAAGAAGAAAAGGTGTATCAGTGTTGTTTTATATGCAGAAGATAGCCGGCAGATTGAACTCTGCATGTGGTGGCTTTGCTCAATCCTCTAACGACCCCCATGTCCACCTGAGGCACGAGTGCTTTCAGTTTTGCTTCTCGCGTGGACGGGCGCGAAATTTACGTGACATTTCTCGCGCGCACGTGTAGTGGCAGACCTGTTTCAGGCGGGAAATCTTATCATTGGCTGTGATCAGCTGATTGGTGGGGAATTACAGCGGTCGGTACTGATAGATAAGCATCCCGCCCTTCCCTCCGCCCAACGTTGGTTGTCAGCTCGACGAGAAAACTGCAACAAATCATTACGCAGTTGAGTTTATAACATGTCCGTTTCTGAATAGTTTATCCATGTGCCAGGTTGATTGTAGCCTTCCAGCATCACCTTTGAAATAATTAATGCTCAGTGAGTGCAAACTCTACTCATAGTCCACAAAAACGAGTTCAGCGATAGATTAATGTTGCTGTGAATATTCAAATGCGATCTACTTACATTTTTAAAGTTTCCATGCAGCCAAAGAAGATAAAGTTAATTTTTACAAAATTATTAATTGACTAAATTATTAACTATTAATTGACCTAAGCAATCATATTTTACTAATTTACAATTTATCAAATTTTGAAGAAATAAGTCTGTATTTTCTAGACTTGATTGAAATATCCATTCAAGGCGGAATTTAATATATTTCTTGAAACATTTAATAAGACGAAAATGTATTTATCGTATGGCCCTGCAGGAACCTCGATCAAAGCCAAAACAGTGAAAAAAAAAAACCACTAGACTATATGTTTGGCGTGTGGGTCAACTATTTTGCTCCTAACCCTTAATTAATCTCCTAATTAATCTAAGCATGTTAATGTTCTACATGTTAATGATTGCTACCCCTACATGGGCTCACAACCCTCAGGGTCCCGAGCAACTGCCTAGACCTCTTTCCTCCTGTTCTGGGTTTTACGATCAGCATTTTCTCTCTGTTGCTAGTTACTTTTTCTCTTCTATCAATCATACCATAAATGTTTCTTATTCCTTCCATCACTCTGTTCCTCTGTTTCAATCTAACTCTAATCTAATATAAATCTAATACTAGCCAACGCCAAATAGTTCCAAAAAATTTTGAGTTGCGTTTTTTATGTGTACGGAGCCACCTAAATTTCCATTTTCAAGTAACCTCCTCAACTCGTCGTAATATCTTTTATTTCGACTCTTGAGCTTCTATTCCAGCCATTCCTGCACTTTATGTTTAGCTTTGTAGTTTTGGCCTCCCTGAAAAATTTCTGTTTTTTGTCATATTCAATCCTCTTCCAGCGTTTTCTCAAATTACGAATTTTAATGTTATCTTCTACAGCAGACAGTCGTAACAAATAAAATCTAAAAAATGAATTTTTTCAAACAAACAAGTAATAATTTGTGATGTTTTGTCATATTTAACTGACAAAAATATTGTAACAGTTTTCAAATGAAATGTTAATGAAGCGAAAGAAGCATGGCTAGTAAGAAGTTAGAAACAAACATTTTTTTCCATCAATTTGAATTTGGATCGTATCGAATGTCTTCCCACAGGACCGCACCTTTTCTTTCACGAAAATAATTTGCATACCGTGTTATAAATTTCACTAGAACACGTACAAAAATAAATAAAATCAGAGGAAAAAGCTTTTTGGAAGAGTTGTCATGTAATTGGACGGTCGAAGACGGTGATGAATAAAACATGGAGAATAGATTTGGGAGAAGGAGCTTAGCGGTGGCAAATCTGTTATCTCTCTGCTCCTCTCACTCACTCTCTCACTTTTTCTTTCTCTTTCTCAAACTATCTATTTATCTCCTCTCCTATCTATTAGCCCACACGCCAGGCTCGGCTGAAATATAGCACCCGCAACGAAAAATAACACTAATATCTCACCTGAATAACATTGTATAGCTACTAAGTGTCTTCCTACACTCGGATCAGTGGAAAAAATAGTAAACACTCGAAAAAGTCGAATTCTCTGAGATTTGAGGACGGGAATTGAGAGCATCATTAGCTGGAAACAGCTCGCTCAGCCATTACTCTTCGACAGTTGAGATAATTTGAAGTTATAGTCGCCATCAATTTAGGTAGGCTACTTACAGTGTTCCAGATTGGAAAATAAACAATTCCAAATTGATGAATTCTTGTCTCGCTCTCCTCCTTGTCTCTGTGTCTCCATAAGGAAGTAATGAATAATAAGACTTAAAATTGTCACAGCCCCAATAATAGAAAACCGTGAGATACTAATCTCGTTTGTTACACCATTATCAATCTCAAACATATATCAAGAATATAAGTCTCAAAGAACACAAATCTCAAGCAGTAACGTAGCGAAAATATTTTAATGGAGGGGGGTTATCGGAAATTTGGGGGCCCGCGGGGGGTCTGGAGGGTATGGAATGCCCCCAGGGCGAGGGGGGTCCGGGTCTACCCCCGGGAAAATTTCGATAAATAGCCCCTCTAAAATCGTATTCCAAGAGATTCTAGACTCATGTCTAGAAAAGCTTAATTCCATTAATTCTAGTCCATATTATGGGAAAAATTTTGATTTTCGATGTTGAGAGCTTGATTTGAGGCTTAAAAACAGTAATTTTATACGAGTATTTATTAAAATGAAGGTTATAAATTGGGCAAAGTGAAAGCTTAAATTCAATAAATCATTGCTTTTATGAATGGTTTACCTAAGAACTTGAGTCCACTTTTCGTATATTGTTAGTTCATTAATCAGTTGAACAATTTTTTTCATAAAATATGAATAATACTACTTTTACAGCGCCAATTTAACAAGCTACAGTGGTTTCAAATTATTACTACAATCAGTGCCAACCAGAGACACTTTAGTGGCCCGGGGCAGAGTTGTAGCTGGAAGCTCCTTACACCTTCACCCTAAACACCAATGTTCAATTAATGACTCGATTTCCCAACTAGCAATACATTATATAACAATATTTCCCAATAAAATTCGAGTGTAGGCCAACTGAAAACCATTTCATGGAAAAGCTATGTAAAGCAGGGAAAAGGGCACTGACTGGCACAAGAGAGAGCAATAAGCTTCTCTTCTATTTTTGGGGAATCTCTTAAATTCGCATCGAACTATTCACTAATACTGGAATATGTAAAATGAGTAAAAATATGAAGATTATTATGACTTTGAATGGAACTTGTTTCAACTTGCAAAGAGAGAATGAATTAGTAACACATCCAATTCCAAACTTTAACTTATACAGTAGTAATTTTGTGATCACATATAGATAGATGGTAACGGAGCTCCAAAACATTGGGGAGTCTGAGGGTTCTCCATCGGAGAAAAAAATGTTTTTCAGGTCTTGAAAGTGCAACTCTAAGCTTTTTTTTTGTTGTTACCAACCTCTTCCCTCATATTATTTGTTGATTGATTCATGGCGTGACAAATTTCACAATCACCATAAACTCTATGGGGTATTAGATCTGAACAGTAACAGAAATGAGCATTTGAAGCACATCTGCAAAAATATTAAGAGACTTTTTCTCCTTTCAAGCCTACTGTGTCTACTTCATTCAAGTGGTCTGGGGGACCTTCAAACCCATGTTTGGGGGCTCCGAAAATACTGAGACCCTCCAGCATTGTGGGGCATTTGAAGGCCCAAAGCCGAGGCAATTAGGGGACCCTGGTGTATAAACGTTGAAATTTGCAATATTCTAGATGCAGCCTAATTGAATTTCTACATGACTATACTGGCAATAAAAACGGGCCCGAAGTTTATTGATGCCTCCCTACTCGTTTTTAGGGCCTCTTTTACAGGCTCAAGGGGGTTGTAATCCGGAAAACCCTCTCGTCGCTACGCCAATGATCTCATAAGAATATGTTTGAGTTTCATAATGGTGTAACAACCGAAACTAGTATCTCACTGTTTTCAATAAATGTGGTTGTGACAACTTCGAGTCTTATTATTCATTATGGACATCTTTCACAATATCACCATCGCCACTACAAAGAAATTTCTATAAGGAAGGACCTCCACTTCTTTACAACCTCTATTACATCAATTTATAATTATTACAAACGCCTCAGCTCGCGCTTTATTCCTGCATTTCACATACCATTTTGACAAAATAAACATAAATTTTCTAATAAAACCTTCTGTTACAAGTCATTTTGAAGTCTGTAGATATTCAATACGAAATAGCGAGATGTATAAAATGTTTTTCATCTATTGGTGCTTCGACCCTCTCGGATTGCAACCGATTGAGCAGTCAAAGTGAACTCAAGAAAATCAGTAATATAATCGTAGAATTATTATTAAAACTTTGAATATTCCGAAGTGCAGCACTGAAAAATAATAAGGCAACAGCCATGATTTTCTTCTATCTTATTCAAATGTCGGTTAAATGACTTTTTCACTCTCGCTTCTTTTTTTATAAAAAACATTTACTATTATCGTATTTTATTACCTTCAACTAAAACTTGGAAGTTCATTTCCCATTCTTGAACAATGAACAATATTGTTGTTGGTTGTGATAAGGCAAACATTTATTACAACATTTTCTTCAGGCTCTTCTATATTTTTCACTCTAGGAAAGGTTAATTTGATTAATCCCCCTTCTTTGACGCAGATGAATAAACGGGATACATATATTTCCCCCCAGTTCTACTATCATACATCAACACACTTTTGTGATTTCTAAACCTAACTATAGTTAGGTTTTTTAAAGATGAAATACAGTTAATCAACGAATTGAAAGTACAGTCTCGCACTACCATTGAAATTTATTTTCGATTGTAAGTGTACGATCAAACTTTTTCGATCAAACTTACGTTATTGTGTCAAATTTCAATAGCTTAGTTATAGTAATAGCTTAGATAAAACACACAACGATTGAGCTGTGTAGCTGTTATAAGGTATAACACCGAAAGGAGAAACCCATAACCGAAGAGCCAAAGGAAGAAAGCCTGGAGAACGCGGCCAACTATTCCCATCCACCGCTATGCTGTTGTAATACTCAAAAGCAAGCTGATCAAACATTCTTCAGTCAAATTCACGCTGTGTCGATTGATCATTTTAATGACCTGTAAACGATAAATAAAGGCCCTTGTCTATGAAACTACCTTGAAGCTTCCTTGACTTGAAGGAACTTGAAAGCATTTACTTACAAGACTTTACAAGTTTCCTTGAGCTAAGAAAGCCTCAAGATGGCAACATAAATGTGAGCCCGAATTAATTGATTTAATCAACGAATCGAAAGTACAGTCTCGTACTACCATTGAAATTTATTTTCAATTGTTCTGGGAAATCGAATCAGCCAGAGTCATCGTATAAACGATTTGTTTGGTCAATTTTTGAAACTTCTGATTTCAATTTCAATTTCATTGACCAATGTTTAATTAAGGCTTATCGAGCCTTTTGGCTGCAAGAAGAAAGTCGGCGAGCAAAGAGATCACTTGAAAGAGTGTTCTAAATGAGAACTCATAAATCTTTGGCTACAAACTTTCCACGCAAAAAGATACTTCCGGTAATCGTTTGAGGTCAAGCACCGTGTAAACACACTCACACACTGGTATTATGATCTGGAGCTGGTATGCGTGGGGGCCGACCAATCGCCTATGGTGCAGTGCCGCGGCTAACTGCCCACAAAATTATTTCAAATTGCAATGTGTGGTGAGTGTGAGTACACTAACTTGTCTAATACACAGTGCAGTGCAGGCAATCGTCAGTTCATCAGAGCTCTGTCAGTGGGCAAAACATATAATTATAAGTTAATTAACATCAAGCTGAATGTCCGTGTTATAAAGCACCTGCGATATTTCTGAAAGCTTCTACTTTCAGCTCACCTGAGTATTTTTTGTTAGTAACCTTGTTCGAATATATATATATATATCACTCCCTCATCCTCTCTCACAGACGCTCTCTTTCTTGTTTACTCATTCTCTCTCCCTTCCTCAACAAATGTACCGTTAATGCTTTCAGCTACTCTTGTTGCCGGTGGTTCTACTGCTCCCTTGGACATTAAATTACAATTAACAATGCATTATTTATTTACGGGCATAATGAGCACGCTAGTATTAGTGCTTTTCAGTTACCTACTTACAAACTGCTTGATGAGATAAATTGGAGTTTGGTTCAGTTTATTTAAAAAGCCTGGTTGTATATTTGCTATTATTAAATTGTGTGTGTCTTGTTGAAAACCTTGCTTCTACTCCAGGGTCGGTTCAAGGAAAAATCTTCACCCGGGCACGGATTCTATGTGTCGCCCTCCTGCAGGGCTCTACAATAATAAATGACATAATATGGATTTAAAAGTCCAATATCACTGATTGACTAACTCATCACCATTTCTCGAGATCAAGACGTTGCTAAAAAATAGTTTAAAAATTCGCGTAAAATGGACAATTTTGGAAATTTAGCATTTTTTAATGTTTCTTATAAACAAAAATATCGGAAAATTATAAATTTAGTACACTAATATGGTCAAGGCCTTGAAAGCTATTTAGAAACGTGTTTTGAAATTTATGCCTAACGTATGCACGAAATGAACAACTTTAGAAAATTTGTAATGTTACTGCATCTTGAGAACCACGGGGCTGAAAAAGTTAGATTTGGTATACATAGTCCGTTTGAGCACCTAGACGCGTGCTGGTAGAAGTTTTTTAAATATTCTCTTCTTAATATTATACTTTAAACTGAAAATATTTTTTAACATTCAGCGATTTCAAGCATCTTGGCCCAAAATCAACGAGTTTTGAAAATTTAGTTGATCAAGAACTACGTGGCCTAAAAAGTTTGGTCAAGACACTAGATGGGTGAGTAGTAGGCTTGGCAATAATGTCTCTTTTCAATCGCCCTCACTCTTGTGAGTCATTCATTTGAACTAGTTCAAAAATGAGTCATCAGCAATGCTCGTGCTCATTCACTACCATAGCTTGCTCAGCGCTCACTCTCTCACTGAGCGAGCACTCAAACACACACAACAATAAACAGCCTTGTCGTATGTCTGGCGCCTCAATATAAACAATTCTCAGAATCTTAGGCTCCTATTAGACTTGGTCACCAGGCGACGTCACCGGTGACGTCGCCGGTGACGTCACCGGTTACTGTTCGCGCAGCCAGCCACGTCACCAGTAAAGTCACCAGGACTGAGGCCAACACCCAGTTCCCCCACTCCAGTGTCTACATATTCAGGCTCCTATTAGACTTGGTCACCAGGCGACGTCACCGGTTACTGTTCGCGCAGCCAGCCACGTCACCAGTAAAGTCACCAGGACTGAGGCCAACACCCAGTTCCCCCACTCCAGTGTCTACATATTCAGTGTCGCCTTGTCGTAGCTCCACGTGCACTGTTTTCCGTGTAAACTAACCTTGTAAGTTAACCCCTAAAGCTAACCTCGTCTGTTAAAAAATGTCTAGTGAACAAACTTTAGTGATTAAACGTGGAATCGATGCAGGGAAAGGTAAAAAGGAAGAGGATTCAGTGAAAGGAAGCCAGTCGTCTAGTGTAGATAAACGTAGTGGTGAAAAAGACACCGAGAAAGGAAAAAAGGATTGTGTTAAAGAGTCCCAGTCTAGTGTGATGGTTGTCGGGGACAAAATTTGTGGAAGTGATATTACAGGGAAAGGAAACAAACAAGTTGATAATGCAAAAGAGTGCCAGTATTGTATTTCAGTAAAAGTGAGTGTAAATCAATTGAATTGAAATACAGTGTTATATTTGATATTAAATAGAATTTCTTATCAATTTTATAAAATATTTGGTGTCAACTTCAAAAGATTACTTGTATGAAATTTGAAATTTTCTCAGTTTAAAGTAAATACTTTATTTTAAACTTTTTAGTATGTGAGTACTAAAATAATGTTAAACATTATTTTAATAAAAATTAAATATTGTTTGAGAATCATTTCATTGAAATCAGTTTCTTTTTTTTTTGTTTTAAAATTTGTTTTATTTTCAATACAATTTGTAAGAAGATTTGGTTTTGAAAAATGTTTACTAATGTCAATTGTCTTTGCCAGTAACACATCTCCATTATTATTATTATTACAGTTAGTGATTATTGCAATTATTTTATAGTCCTGGTAGTTAATTTATTAATTTACTTTAGTAGAAATAATGACTGCAATGGCTGCAAACTCAAGTAATGTATAATATATAAAATTAATAAAACATAACTCAGTAGCTAATATAGTGATAAATTTTACTGTAATCCAAAACCTGTGAGTTATTAAAATCAGAATCATGCTTTGAATATACAGATGAAGTAAAACACGTTTTTTTACTTACCTTAAAGTAACTACAAGTTTTTCTTCTGGAGAAACACATTTCCTCATTCTCGTATTTGTTCCGGTAATGTCCACTTTTATTAGAGAAAGCAGTTCAAAAAAGGAGGATTTTGACATTCTCATGTAATTGAAAAACTTGTTTTCATCGGCACAAAGTTCGTCAAAAATCGTATAAAACAATCCTTTTGTTTCTCGAAATGATAATATCGGATGCACGTGCATTTTCCTTGCCCGTCTCCTTCTTTTCCTCAACAAAAGAGCAAGAAGCAGCATCTCTTCATATGTTTCCGACATGACCGCTCACTACACTAGCTTCAAACAAACTGAACTTGCAGAACACAAAAATAAATACAGTGGTGACCCAACATTGGTGACTGTGTGTAATACATGTCATTTGATTCAATACCCAGCGATAATTCTTGGTCACCAGTGGTGATTCGTCTGGTCACGGGGAAGGGTCACCAGTCGGTCACCAAACGCTGGAGACGTCACCGGTGACCCTAATGTAATAAGCGCCATAAGAACTAGTGCCCAGCGACTAGTCAGATCACCGGTGACGTCACCGGTGACGTCGCCAAGTGACCAAGTGTAATACGGGCCTTAGTCATCAGTTTAATATTCCAGAGCTTAGTCAATGAGCTTTCTGAGCCAGCTGTAGTTCGTTCAGTTCACAGTTCAAAAAGCTCATGGAGCTGAGAGAGGTGAGTGAGTGAGCAAGCTGTTGTTGTAGTTCGTTCACTTCACAGTTCAAAATGCTCGTGTAGCGGGGAGGTGAGTGCTCTTGTCTAGCAGTGCCTATAGCAGGCCGCTGCACTGCTCTGCTAATTCAAAGAGCGCTCACTAGATAGTGTGTTGACTGTATTTTGTGAAAACACAAACGCAGCTCAAAAATGAATGAACTTCTTTCTGAATTTGAACTACTAGTTCGTAGTTCATTTTAAAGAGTCAGTTACTTTGAACGACCCGCTCAATCTGGTCACATCTCTAGTGAGTACCATCTAAAAGCTTCCAAAATCTTTCTCAAAAGGCGCAAAAATTGATCAATTCGAAAATACTCAAATTGATCAACTTCAAAATACTTATTAAGTTACTTCCAAAATTGGCAATTTTTTAAAAATTCAGCATATTCAGCGCTCGAGCTTGAAATTAACGATTTCTCAAAATCAAACTATTATTTCTCAAGTACCAAGTGGCCTAATGTTTCAAGTACATAAAATACTCTAGATGGGCACCAAAAACAACTTTTAAAATTTCTCCCACAAGGCCTTAAAATTGATAACACAGCGCAAGCCCCTTATAATATAAATTATTATTTTTAATAATGAATTATTTCTCTGATTTTTATTATTCTTCGATGAATAAAGAGACATTCAAGTGGTAATCATTAGTTCCATTTATAGGTTGGTTGAAGCATTAGCATTGAATCTATGTGGCTTGTTCTTACTTACGATTCTGCTAAAAAATATAAACAATATAAATCGTTATGTTTCAAGCGTGAGTCGGATGTGGAAATTTGAATAATTTTCTAAATGAGAATAGAAATTGAATTGATGGCATAGAGTTGAGCCGACTAATGTTGTTGCCTTGCTTACTTAAAGTTCAAATACTTGAACGTATACTTTTCCTAATGGTTGCTTCTGGAATAACCCTGACGCTGGTTCCTGTACGCACAAGAGCGGACAATCGTCGTTGACGTGATTGCATTGACGTTATATTACAGAAATGAAATCAGGTAATGAAAATGTTTTCATTATTATCTTTCATAGCAGATGACGTGAATGGTAGACCGACTTCTTTGGTTATTCCCTGAAGAAATTCCTAAACATGGAGATATGTGCAATTGACGGGTAATAAGGTTACAAATTGGCAAGGTGGCGGTCCGCTTAGCGCAGTTGGCTGGAGCATCGCAACTTCAGCTTGCTGTCGTTTCAGCGGTCGTGGGTTCGAATTCCGCTCCTCAGTCTGGCATCTATGTGTTATGATTCACCTCATTGCCCACGCTCAAGTCTCGGTCTCATGTGGGCACCATCAGCAATGAAAAAAAAGGAGTTAATCTTTTCATTGATGGTGGATGCGGTTTAGAAAGTGGAGGTTTGAAAGGAAGGATATGTTGTGATAGGGAGGGTGAGATAGATAGATAAATGGTTTTTATTAGTGGAGAGAGAGCGAGAGAGTGAACGAGAAGAAAGTTACATTCAGATTCAGATGACTTTATTTGTGCAAATTTATAATGAATATGGATGATTACAGAATTATCAAGATTAGCAACTCTCAGATCCAATAGACATACAATGATTTAGAAAAGTTAACTCAATGGTTAAATAAAATAAGAAAAAATAGGTGATAAATGGGTGATGGGGTGCGTAGAATGAGGGCTTGGATCTGAGAGATGAATAATTACACAAAATGGCGAAGTCTTAGCCATTGAGGCCATTCTTACACTCCTGTTTAACATGTCCTACTATTTCAGTTCTATATGGATAAAATTGGCTAATACGGTTTACCTGAGTAGAATGAATCAATTCGAATGACATAAAATTGTTGAAAAATAATATATATATAATTATGATGTTGAAGATCCATCTTGTTTCCACTAATATGTATTATAAACTTAAAAAACACTTTTAAATGGAAATTGACTCACGTTATGGCGTGACGGCCGTTTCGCTCTGTTGTCTAGAGCATCATCAGACCACCCACAGTATATATATAATTATACATATATATATAATTATATATATGTGTGTGTGTGTTTTAATATGTATATAACAAGGAGTATTTAAAACATTCTCTTGAGTTATTAATTTTTCAGTGTAGGTATACTCTGAAAGGGACCCAATTATAAAATATTATAAAAATTATACAAACGTCATTTCATTTTTATGAAGCATTTCGCTATAATAATTTTCCTTAATATAATATTCTACTTTCAATACAATATAGTGGAGTTTTAATTAGTTTATCAAACAATTACCATTTCCTTAATCTAAATAATTTTAAAATTATATTTTTAAATGGAAAAGTAGTTTTTTTAATTTGATACACGCAAAACTTCTTGAAGGTGGCTCCAAAAATTTTATGAATTCACGAACGTCATAGTCCATCTCGAAACTGAACAATATCAGCATGTACGATAAGCTGCAGTGCTGCTCACTATTTGCATTATTGTCGCTATTTGCACGGAGTCAAATAGTAGTCGCGTGCAGTCGACAAAGTCACGCGACTGAGTCGCGCTACAAAATTATTTTGTCGCGACTTTTTGCAGCGCTACTGAGTCGCCTAACTGGTAATGGCTCTCACGTTAGTTTCCTTTCCATGAAGTACACTCAAAATATGGTTTAATTGTGAGGAAGCTCCGATTTAAAATGCATTCAAGTGTAAAATGCATTCAATACTGCATATGTTAGTCTATTGTCAATGTAGGCACGAAAAATTGTAGTTGACAAAGCTCTCTGTTTTGATTCTTTCTTTTTTTACATTTTCCTATTCGAAATGTTGAAAATGTTCCAAAACGCCCTAATGCGTTCATTACAGTATCCCACTTGCCAAAACCAGATACTGTGACACTGCATCATCAAACCGATTCCTGGTGCAACTTAATCTGAAACTTGTGCGCGCACGTGCAAGGACAGCACAATGTTGACATGTTCTAAAGGCGGACTGCAGCGCTGACCTTTCTTATCTTCAACTTTATTTGTAGTGGTGCATTGTATCCAGTACAAAAGTGGAAAAAAACATGAAATTTAAGATATTTGAACTTTTAGAAAAGTTATCATGACCTAGGATCTGGGATTTCGTCCAGCTCGAGTTTTTCTCGTACCATGATATTTAAGGTTTCAAAAAAGGATTCTAATTTTAAAGCTGTATAAATTTATGAAATCAAAAGATTAGATCAAGTGCTCAAATTTCATGCTATGAAAAAATTCAAGCAGAAGTAAAATACAATAGCATTTAAAAGAATTAAAAGATCCTAAATCCCATGTTACTAGTTTGTAATGGAAAAAAAATGAGATGAATTACATAATTATTGCAATTTTATATTACAAACAAGAAATATGCTAGGCACGCTACTTAAATTGGCTTGTGAAAGGAACGCACTCAATCTATTTTTAAAAAGTAAACAATAGCCCAGCCAGACGCCAGACTAAATACGTAAATTCATGTGAATCTGGAATGTTGCTTTGGAAATGTTGCAGATTGGAAACGGTGGGTTTTTTCAGGCAGTTCGTTTGCAACTTATTTTCAACTTGTCTAAAACTTGTTGCAAACTTAGTTCTAGTCGAAATAAGGCTTTACACCTCTTTCCTCTTGTTTTATATCATTTTTTTCATCTCTCATCCATTCAAGTTTCCATGCGAGAAAACAAGTGATGGTACTTCGAAGAATCGCCTTCCAAAAAGTCACGAACATTTGCAAT
Organism: Conomelus anceps; assembly: GCA_948455865.1. NCBI lineage: Eukaryota > Metazoa > Arthropoda > Insecta > Hemiptera > Delphacidae > Conomelus > Conomelus anceps. Next base: position 76,807,463 of record OX418216.1, on the reverse strand, counting down.
ACGAAGTAGCTTCTAAAGCAGTACGAGTCGTTTTCTAAATTTATTGCCGGTGTTACGAAGCGAATTTCGCCGCTTTTTTCATGCAGTCTCGTTTACTGATCTCATGTACGGCGACGACGTTTAGTTTTGGCAAAAAAATTGCAATAAATAATCGGTCTGAGAATCACAGAGCTTCATCACGTTGGACTGATTTACGAAATAATTTTGTTTGTTATTGCACAAAGAAGTAATTCAATAGAATGCTCACAGCTTAATTTGATTTTTATTGGTTCAAATTAAATCATTCATCGTTTACTTGTCGAAACGTTCACGTGGTTTCAATGCCCAAGAAAACCATTAATCGCCTGTGGCCCACTTAGTGCACTCAGTAATTGCAGTTGTATTGGTCGGCATTTGTCCAGCGATCTCTGTAAAAGGACAATTCCAAATTGTTGTCCAGTAGCTCCCGAACGGTAAGATCCTAACGATGTTAACGATCTGGAGTCGAAAAAATAAAACGATCACATGCGTGAAGAAATTGTCGTTTGACCATAAAATATACCGTTATTTGACCCTTTGCTGCACACAAATCTACCTTTTAAAACAAATGTGTAGGCCCGAACATCATTATTGATTCTGTTCAGTAGCCTGCTCTAGAATTGGTGTTTGTTTATCTTAGGACGTTAAATTAAAGTCATCAAGAGATTTTATTAGCTTGATGGTGCTATGCATTAAAATGATTAAATCCAGTCTATAAGCCATTGTTGGTCCTGACTGTGTCCAGTTACTGCATAGCCTGCATAAAATAATAAGTACATGTAGTATACTATTGCTGTTCTTGCATATACACAGTAATTTTCTTGATTATCAATTTTAGATCTTATGATTTTTATATTTTCTTGCATATTCACGTTTTGGCACTCGGCTATCGTACTATCATATGCTCGACCGACAAAACTTTTCTTTCCAGCCTAGTAACGTAATATACTATTTTCCCACAGTTATCTAACAGAGCTATTTATGCACGCCAATTTATTTAAAGTACCCAAATCAGCTGATTCCTGCACTATTTTACTTTGCTAGCTGACTTTGCCACACTCATTTTACTTTGTCTCACTCCAGGTGTCAAAGTATGCTATCTTAATATGAGGTAAAAGTAAATTCGTATGGCTTTTCGTGGTGGGGAGACCCTTACGGGTTTAATATGAGGTTATTCATCAAAACAAAACCTTGATAGGGTGTTTAAGATCCAAAAGAAAGCTGTTAGGTGTATGGAAAGAGTAAATACATTGGATTGTAGGCCGTTGTTCAAGAGACTTTGGTTTCTTAACTGTACCCGGCTGATATGTGTATGAATCTACTTTGTATATAAAAAAGAGTGATATTAACGAAAGCCATGAAGTACATGATTTTTCCAACAACTGATCGTAAAATAGTTCTTTACGTACTGAAAACTAATTGTAAAATACTTCTTTACTGCTCCGCAAACGGTAAAGTACTTTACGCTCGCCAGCTGTTTACGCTTCTGTTTTGATTTTGATGCCTTCTCATTGGTGGATCACGGAATCCGTGAAATTCACATGACCTCAACAATGGCGAACGCTAACCAAATCCGCGCATGGTCTGTGATGTTACAAACTTTTATTGTGCTGGAATCAAGAACTGCAGTTTTAGGAAAAATATTGTATGTAATTCGCGCGTGAAGCTTCTTTATCGCTCTTGCAAAATTACTGCAAAAAATGTTTTGGCTCGAGCGATAAAGTCGTGCTTCACGCTCTTAATACATAAATCACACAATACATTAACACAAGAAGCCGAGGAGATTATCACTTGGTGAGTCACAATAGTAGCTTATTCAAACAAAAACCTAGTTATTTTGATAGGAAGCTCTACAACAAGCTACCGCTCAAACAAAAACCTAGTTATTTTGATAGGAAGCTCTACAACAAGCTACCGCATTTTTTAAAGAGTCTACAAAATATAGAAATATTTAAAAAACAATTGAAAAAATATTTAGTTGATAAAGCTTTTTGTAGTGTTCCAGAGTTCCTTTCACATCAAAATTAAGCCCCGCCTCAACTAATCGATCTATTATGGTAACTAGTGTATAAGATTCTATAATTGTTGTGTTCTATAATTGTTAACTTTTACGTCTCCAAGACATAATCTACAAAAAAGCACCTGGTTTGTTTCCTGGTTTGGTACTATAGGAAAAATGTAATGTGTAACTCGTGCTGAAAGTATCTTTGCTGCACTCGAGAAACTATTCCGCACTCGCCTTCAGCTCGTGCATAATGCATTTCTCTCGTTCAGAAAAGAACTAGTTTGCGCACTACTTACACAAATACTGTAACTATCATTGTTCGTTTCTCAACAGCCGGGAGCGACAGGCTTAACGTGTCCTCCAAAACACATGGGAGTGGACTAAGGAATATCTAATTCTGCTTCATGAGTTCACTCATGCACTTATGAAGCCGCATCATTTCGTCTTATAAGTTGTGTCACTAAAGTGACTAATATTCTTTTTTCAATAGTTGGGTTAACTTCAGTTCATAAACGTACAAATTACAGTAGGTAAATAATTTAAATTGAGTCGTCAATGAATAAATTGTAAACATTGCACGAAATTTCAACTTTAAATTATTAAGAACTAAGGACTGTGAGATGAAAACAGTCGATTAACAAACTGCGGTTGTTAATTTGGCACTTATCTTTGTGAAGTTGGTTGTAAGATGAACGAAGCCGCAATTTTTCCGAACCATAGAATACATAACCAGTGGTTGCTACTTTAGGTATTGAGATAGCAGACATCCAAAGCTCATTGGCTAGAGTGAAAATATTTTATTATTATCAATTTTTATCCTTTCACACCTCCTCTCTCATAAATTGAACAAAACTGTAAATAATACAAACATTAATAATGTACCATTTGTTTTAATCTTAGCGTTCAATTAATTTTATTATACAATTCATTTATTAGAACAATCCATTCAAATTGAAACAATTGTAATATTGGATCGTGTGTTATGCCACTTTAAGGAGGAGAACCAGAAAGTGAAAATTGGTAGCTCAAGTCACACTTCCAACATATTTTTCCAAGTCCTTCGTATCTACGTTTCTATGTATTCTACAAATAAAATTATATAATTGGTTCTGCAAAAGCATTGCAGAATCAAATCATAAACAAATCATTTATTCTTCACCAGAATGCCTTTTAATCTTTCGCGGAATAAAAAAACATTTTAAAGATGCTCAACCACATCTAATCAACACTATTGTTGACATAAGGAAGTGATAGCCGTGAGCTGTAGCAGATATCTGTTCATATTAGATAAGCAACGCTCTCCTGGGCCCTCTCTGTAAGGGTGACCGATTGGATTGGCCAGCAAAAAAGACTGTTCTCTGTTGTAAAATCACTTCCCGGTGGTTCGGAACTCACCAAATATTGTAGGTCCACTATGTTCTTCACATCATGACTCAAACGGCAAGGTGGAACTGTAACCGTGGACTGTAACCCGTAAGGGTCTCCCTACCAATAATAGCCATACACATTTACTTTTTTCTAACATTATTGTTTTTGAACTCCTTTTAATGATAAACACCATTCGTAACAAAAACTGCTTGACGTCAACTCAAGTGACGTCAGAAAGTAATCTTACAATATCGTTGAGATCCTACTAAACGCCTGCCTCTTTGTCAGCCCTTTCCAGTATTCTTATCAGTGTATTTAATTTTATAAAATTAAACTTAACATAGAAAGTATTCAGTCACAATCTTCCATTCGATTTCTTAAGTAAATCATTCACTTAAATGAATATTAGCTCATTTCTAAGATCTAGAGATAGACCTCATGAATAAAAAAAAGACTTGAGTCTCTAGAATAGTTGGTTGAAGGTAAAGGCAAAGAGTGTCTTCTGTCAAAAGATCCTCTGAAGTTTCAGCTCTTCAACTAGGGTAGGATCGTGTTGAGAATTCTCCGAAATTCAAGATGTCCAGAAAACTGAGATCTACAGGGATCTACAATTTTCATTATCTATTAATACACCTGTCGAAACTTCATTAAAAATCGTATTATTCTGTAGAGATAAAGACTCCTATAATGATGAATTCGCCTGTTCATCTGTTCACAAAAAATAATTTACTATGATTTCATACTAGCAATCTACTCAGTCAATATTGACAGTTAAATAGTGGAAAATGCGTTTCAAGTATGAAATAGAATTTAGTTCTTTTGTTCGATTATTATTTTTTATATAACTGAAGAGATATTGTATAGAAGATTAGATATTTTATAATTTATTCTTTCATTTATTTTTATTATCATTTCTTTTCTTCTTATTTCAACTTTCACAGAGTATATCACGTCTCGTGAAGAAAAAATATTTCTTCAGTATTACTTTCAAACCAACCTCAGATATTGACAATAATGATAATATTTGTGCCCAATTTGACCAACCAGAAATTTTCAAGCCGCATATTCCTAATTCCCTTCCAAGATTTCTTAACAAAAGCCCAATACTGCTGAACGATCAGTAATTGGTAAGCTTGAGCGTAATAAAGACACTCTTTCCAACATTTTCGGGGCACACTTTTTATAGCGGTTCATTAGATTAAAACATCATTTGTAATATAATAATTCATGTCATCTGGAAGCTACAAAATATGATCCAGACTCAAAAGTCATTTAGAAACATTCAAACTTCTATTTCACTCGCCGCTTGTTATGTGTTATTTTTAACTGAAAGCCACAATCAAGGGTTATTTTGTCAGCGGTGTGGTGTTCAACTTCAGCAGTCTTGTGAGCTTCATCTTTCTAAAATGATTTAATAAACGAAATTTCACTTTGAAAATTGCTGCAGTTGGGCTACAACCCTAACTTAATCGGTGAGTGAAATTGAAAAATTATGTCGATGGAATGGCAAACTTTCATTTATTTGTGAGTTTCAACTTATTGAAAATATTAGAAACTTGACCCTAGCATACGATTTGATTCATGGTCAAAATTAGCACCCAAAATAGTTTCGAGTTTTACACTTAATTCTTTACATTGCAATCATTTCATAATCATAAAAGCTACAAAAGTGAATTTCTCTTTCTCTTTTGTATTGAAAAAGCTTTTGAAGATTTATATTTGGGTGATGGTATCATACCAATTTTGTTTGAAAACTGTAGGCCTGCATTGTTTTGATGATATTACAAGTGTCGAGATACTCACTACTGTATAATATACTATAACGAATGATAAGTAATTCTTTTGAAACGGTTAAAAAGTAGTTTTATGCTAAAAGTCCTATGAGCTGATGGACTCATAGAATATCTATATTTATATCTAATACATAGATTCTCGTGTCACAGTGTTCGTTACCATACTCCTCCAAAACGGCTTAAACGATTTTAATGAAATGTTGTATATACATTCGGCAGGTCTGCGAATAGGTTTTTATCTATTTTTTATACTGTAAGTGCTATTGTTAAATAAATATTCTAAATTTAATGATTTTTGACCTCGGTCGGTAACTGCGCAACAGTTATCCCCAACAGCTGATACCATTATACCCCCACCAGTTTTGTTCGAATAGGACAGTTTCACACATAACAGGCAGTCGGATAACCGGTGTCGTTTACCAGGCCGATCTTTGTATCATATGGAGCGCTTCACATCTACCCGATTTTTGAAATTATATGATGCAATTTGATGATGCCGGGTTGACGACATCAGTTACCCAAAGCTAGTAATGTATTGTTACGGGTTCTATGTCTAAAATAACGCTGGCAACACTTAAATTTATCACTGGCACTTTATTTACACAAATAATCACACTCACTGATCAGTAATGTCTTACAGAAAAATAAGCAATTGAAAACAGATAAATCGATATTGCTCAACTAATAAAGAGATTTCAATAAACTGTACAAAAATCAATCACTAAAAGTTAAAAGGCCGATCTAATATTAAATAATAACTGTACAATAAACTGTCCAATAATATTCAAAAAGAATCGTCGAGGAAGAATAATTAACTTACGTAGCACAAGTCCGTAATACAGTAATAGGTAAAAGAATTATCACTATAGAACTGTAAAGAGAATTATCACAAGGCACAATATACAGAACTGTCACTGCTTGTTTATCACGACGAATTTCAAACAAGACAACTAATTTAATAAAGTCTCCCTCTATTTATATAATTTTCCATATTTGAGATATCTCTCGATTTTTCTATCAACTTCTACCGAATTCTAAAATAAACAATGAAAGACCTTCACACCTTCCACAATATTCGATAAGACTCCATCAATTTCTAATCAAACAACTAGAACATTCTTCAAATGTCCAAGTAAACACCATAAAAGTATCAAAAGCAGAGTAATTAATTGCTTAAAAGTAAACATTACGTAGCAGATAACACCGAGAACCACTGTTTCTTCTTTCTCTCTATTTTCATTCTCACTACAGTATGAAACAAGCCTGTAATGTCCTGTTTTGGCCAATCAGGTGAACTTAATTTGAATTAAGAATAATAAAAATATAATTATTTCTGTTTATAAATGAACATCATATAAGGCTTCATATTGGGGATCAATATTGATTATTGATCAATCAGCAATATTATTAAGTGAAAAAAAAAGAAAAATATTCAATATAAATTGGTATTCAATGCTGAAGTATGTTGATAAACAACAGTGCTATAATAATTTAACACCCAGAACCCAGAAGATACAAACGACGATGTTGAGTCCACCGTATCATGAAATTAATTTGTACTCGATCAATTCCAACCAACCTATCAACAAACAAGTATTGGTTTATTTATTTACATCAACTACAAGTTGAAACAACACTGCTTCCAGCATAAGCTAACTTGAGCCGGCTTTCAAGCTTTCTCCTATTTCACAGACCGTGTCTGTCGATGTACAGCTAAACAGGAGATCGCGGTCTATTCTTCCAACATTTCCAACTAGCAGATAAATTAAAGCGGCCAGAGCGTGTGCAAAGCGGTAAAAATGGAGAGAATAAATCACAATTATCATGTTCATCCTATATCATTTTGTGGTGGAAGGGTGAAGTTTGTCCTGTTTCTCTCCCAGTTTCTCAGTAGTTTGGTCTCTCTCACTGGTGCATTTGGGGAGTTGGGAGTTGGTATGCGGAAATTGGAAAGCACTCATATTGTTTCTAGGCAGCGTGCACACGCCATAATGTGTCCGGCGTGTTCGCTGTTCAGTTTCAGGATGGGAGTTTTTTCTGCTATGCGTGGCCAGGTCGCTCCACTTTGCAGGTCGGCCCCACAGTTGCACCTGTTACCGCCGCTGCCACTTCAAAATGGAACCAGTTACACCAATCTCCCTAACTCGGCCTCCGCAGACGCTAATCAAATCTCAACGTTATTTTTAAAGCGACTCTTCTGGACCGGTTCCTTTCCTTCTGCTTGCACCTTTCTCTCTTTCCAACTCTCGACTATCACCAGCCGATGGAACGCCGCCGCCTACTCTTACTTCTTACTACTTTGCTACTTCTTTTCATCATACTTTCTTATGCATTGATTTGTCTCCTACTTCTTGTTCTTCTCTTCTGTTCTTCTTCTTCTTTTCTTCTTCAACTTCCGTTCCTCCTCCCCTTTCACCTGTCTTCTTCTTTTACTTTTAATTCTTTTTTTAGCACTTATGCTGTAAGGCTCAGGCCATCAAATTATTATTATTTATTGAATGCGTATGATGTGTCAGATACCATGTAGCATTGAATCATTATTTGTTTTGTATCATTTTTATTAGGTAAAAAAGGGGAATAGAGATTTGATAAGTGAACACGAAACAGGAGCCCCCCATGGCGACAGTTGGTTGTGCTTGAAAGACACGCATGGCCTTCCATCTGCCACAACACATGATTGGCTTTTATTAAGTTTCAGTGCGACTATAAGTCAAGCATTTCAGATTGAAGATTAAGAATTTAATTTCATGTTAACTTTGTTTCAAAGACATTCTATGAGTTGTTGGCAAAGGCAAAGAGGTCAGCTTTGACGTCATTTGCCAAATGTAGTACAGTTGCACTTCTACTCCGTATAACAAGTTTCTTCTTTCAGCCTTTCTCAAGGACCTGGCTCTCTACTTGTCAGGACCAACTGTTTTCAAATGCAATTGTTCGTTTTTACTCAACTATAGTAGTTCACTATGACAATTTGAAAAATAAATTGTTGAAAGAGGTTATGGAGGATTGAATTACATATTTGACATTTATATTTATACGCGCATGAAATATAAAACTATAAATATATGTCTTTAGTACGGTGCATGAAAAGCTCTATCGAATGAAAACATAAATTAGTTTTCTAAAAAAGTCGAATTATTTGTAAAAAAAGCAATCGATCAAATCATATAACACACCAAATCGATAATATCCCTTGAGATCTTCAAATCTCTCTGTAAGTTATGAACATAGTTGTAGTGGAATCATTTTAGTGATGAACCACAACATCATTCCAATACGGCCGATTTTAAAAATAATGATAGCTTAAAGTGCTCTCAATCATCCCCAAAATCCTCATTAATCCCACCTTGGTAACATGTCCAAAAATCCAAAATGCCATACCCAAGAGCCAATATTCCGAAACCAGTTAGGTTTTTCGAAAAAAAAAATGATTTTGAAAAAATTGTAGCTCTTTTCAAGCAGATTAGTTTATAAATCAGAATTTTCTCTTAAGAAGGAAATATTTATTTATTCGTTTATTAATTACAGAAGCACAATCGAGTAAATTTTATTGCGCGTAGAATTATGTGTAACGCAATTAAAAAAATCGGTAAAGGAAATATTTGATAAAAAAATTTCAAAACAGTTTTTAAAAATATTAATATTTTTGTTGTTTTTTCATTTTTGTTAAATATTTCTGGTGAAATTGCATTGCAGAAGTACACGACTAATACAAGCCCACATAGTAGATGGCAGCAGCAGTTATGTTGAATTTGCATGAACAAATTTGTTGTGCGATTGATGTAAATTGCGGCAATTTTCAGATAAATGCATGCGCCTAGGAGTGTCCGAGGGAATCGCTTCTCACACATCGTTACAACAAAACCACTTGGCCAATCACGCTTCAGCATTCTCCAACAACTTAATTGTTCACATCCAGCAAATACGCCGCGAGCCACTGAATAAATTGACTGTTTCGCTTTTGAACGGAAATTAATTTGAGCTCTTCGTCATTTAAGACAATTTTCTTTTCTCCATTACCCGGCTTGTAGTTAATAGTTTCTACTCTTATCAGGGTTTAGGCCTATATTTTGGCCGATTCGACTAAATTTTTTCCATATTGTTATTGGTAAATAAAATGCATGTGCAGACAGATACGACAGAATAAACCTTCTTATTTACCTCATCCCATTCATTATTGTTAGTTTCCCGATTTAATTTGCAGTGTTACAATTTCAGCTTCTCAAAACCTGCTGTATAATTTAGCTGATAGCTACATGTTCCGCTGAATGCAGAACGCTGTAATTATGATTATGCTCAGATCTGTTGTAAGTTTTTTAAAATGTCCATATGAAAACACACTATAAAAAATTTATTAAATTGATTTTGATAGATTTGAATCGAAGTTTTACTTTTCTTCGTATGATTTTAGATTATCTGTAATCTTGTGCGGCCAGAATACAAGCATGAATAAAAATATTGATTTATTAATATTATATATATATATTTATATTGATATTGATAGAATGCATAGATAGTGTAAAGTGTAAGATGCGCTATATAATCCAGCCGATTTTTTTCGAGTTCATGAACTGTGTAATATGTGTAATTGTGTACATGTAACTTATTCCTGTGCTCAATATTTGCATATATTTCTGCTATATATCTGATTATTTCATCTTATTTATAACAGATTTCCCATTCAATATTGTGACAAGCTGCCCTTTCATTTTTTATTTCACCGTTTAATGTCACAAGCCTCGAAAGAGGCATAATAACTTTCATTATTTGGAAAAAGTTCGAAAACTGTTTTGGACGTTTTTTAGAGTTAGATTGGTGGAAATGGTTTTAAATAATAGTGAATAAAAATGGTCTTGAAATTCGAGTATCACTTGTAAATAATTATTAATGATCACTGACTAACTTGCATTCTCCAAGAACATTATTTTGTCATTCTAATAATAATTATTACAATAATTTAATATTGCACTTTGGTAAAGAGTTATAAAAAATAATAATGTAAGGACAGTCTATCTCAAGAATGCAAGTCTCTTCTCTGACATTTAGAAATTCCTTGACAGTTTACATTTTCATTTTGATTTTTGATTTTTTCCTAACTATTTCACTAACATTTTTTTTTAACATGGACAAAACGTTCCATAGTTTTCGTTCTATGAATGATGGCTATACTTGATTGAACATGGAGCTACGATGCCTGGTTAGAATATAATTTTCAGATATTTCGTCACAATGTGGTGCAGTGTCACCAAATGTTTATTGCATAACAAATAGCGCCTGTAACAGTGGGATATAAAAGGAATAAAAGGTTTTCAACATTTTCAAATCAACGCCCCTAAAATCGGACTGACGTAGCAGTTCAGCTAAAGTATGCCTCTTAAGCGGTGCTATTATATGCTTATAACCTTACTATGGTTCCATCCTCTAAAAAAAAAATAACTTAATTGAGCCTTCTTTTACAAGAGTAAGTTTTTCCGACAAAAATAACTAATAAAGCATCGCATTTATCTCGTATAGTACAACGATTATTGGACGTTAAATCTCTCGTCGCGTGCTTTATGGCATTAAACATTTTTACACGAGCACAAAAGGTTGTCGCGACGCACAAATGATGTCGCGTTACACCTTAATTGCACATGACTGTATCAGTTAATATACATTCATAATACACATAGCGGCGCAAGTCTCTTCATCAATTTGTCATCGTGAAAGCTGAATAGATGAAAAAAGGCAATACAATTTATTACAATTGTGCGTTTATTCAGACGAGGCGGCTAGCCTTTGAACACAAGTGTGTGAGTGTGTATCTTTATATTATTATACATTGTGAAGGAACCATTGCGTGCAGGAAGCACACTGTATCTGGCCAGCAGTTGTCATTTGAGAATTAATTTTATAGCCGTTTGAATCGCTCGTCGATCGTACGTGATTGGAATCCTCTGACAAGAGTTTCTTTCTGCTTCTTTTGACGCCCATTTCGCATTTCATCGCGGTGTCTTGCTAGCCTGCTGACTCCCAGTGTGTGGTAAGATCGCCAGGTCAGCCCCTATCAGCTACAACTGCCCCGATATTCATGCTTGTCCAAAGAGTTTCATGCAACACAAGATGCGGGCAGTTGAGATCTGTAGTTGTCGAGTCTTTGAAACGGAGTATGCCCCAGAGTGGAACTAGAATTTCAAATGTAAATAACGTGAATACTGTAATATTAAAGAAAAAGATTATTAAATAATCAATCATATTTGATTGATAAATTTTTAGAATTAAATTGAAGTGATATACCAAATTTTATGGAAATTAAAGACTATTCTTGCTAATCAAAACGAATTTCTCATACTCCTGTTCTTGCTCATATTTAAGTAGATGAAAATGAGAAACATATTCTTGCCAAATTGGATGGAAAAGATAACTTTAACAATAGAAAATAGCTGTCAATCGCCTATCTTTTCAAATGAAGGCTTGATTTGAATAGCAAATATGGTAAGTTGGTTACTTTTATCAGTTGATAAATACTCACATAACAGTTTCGTCTGTTTACTAGTTAGTAGTTATGCTTCAGTTATGGTAGTTGTTTTGACTTTTCTCAGTCTTAACTTCCAGTATGACCAGTTTAGTCATTCTATCAGTGTTATAATATATCTGGCTTACAAATTCTTTCATTTTAATTTGTTCTTAGTATGCACCCATATTAGTTTACACTCAGAACCCAGTATAAACGGTAAATAGAATAAATTATTGCAAAAATCAACATGGTCTAATAATCTAAATTTATTCTAAAGTTCTCAAAACTGAAAAAAAGCTTATGTTAGGTTTATGCACCAGCACCAATGAAATTCAAGAGGAGTATTTAATATTAATTATTTGTGATGGATCCAAGACAACTCTACTCTAAAGAAATAATCCAGAGAATACACAGGAACACAGCATACTTTGAAAACAGAAACCATAGCCACAATACAAGAAACAGGCACCTTCTTATTGCGAATGTAGCAAGGAAAGCCTTATACCAGAGACACTTCAACCATTTAGCTCCCAAATTGTACAACCTGCTTCCTGAAAACATCAAGAGCACAGCATCTGAAACAAGATTCAAATCTGCAGTCCACAAATGGATATTAAATACAGGAAGGCAAAACTTGGAAATAATTATCTCAAACAACATGTGAGCTCACTTACCTAATAATTCCGCACTAAACCCCCCCCCCCCACTCTAGAACATGGGTAATTTCCAAAAATTATTTCTCAAAAATTGCAGTTTTATAGTTATTAGATTCCCATTTAGTTTGCTAATATATATTATATTGTTTTATAGTTTTAATTAATTATTGATTGGAAATAAAGTATTTATTTATTTATTTATTGCTAGATTTGATAAGAAGTAGAATCAAGTGTAACAATAGAGAAACCAGGAGCCGTCCCAGCTGGAAAGTTTGGTGTGGTAGGGGGTCACAAATAGGGTTTAGATGGCCTTCTCTTGCGAGATTGCCCCTCCTTTCATACACCCGTAAATTTGGGAAATTTAAACTCAATCTCTTTATTGTTGCTTTTCCAGCCATGTAGTATTGTTTTGACATTCCTTGGTCTTCATTTTCATTACGGCCAATTCAGTCATCTTTCTGTGCTTCAATACATCTGGCTTAAATCATTTCTATTTTTTATGCTTTATTTTGGCTTGATATAAATTAAGTTCTGTTTATCTCAAACACAAAAAAAGGTACATCAATATTGTGTTGCTTTCCAAACATGAAACATCTCCGTTGATGATGGCTTGGACGCAGAAGGTAGATAAGAGTTGTGCTAGATACAACTCAGATAGATACAACTAGATGGATCTAGTTGTCTAAAGGTGTAGGTGAACTGTTGAAGTTGAAAGCATATACAGTTTCGGTGGGCTTGTCTTAGGTAAAACTTTGCCGGCTCAGTGAGGAAAGTAATCGCAACCTACCTCATTCCTCGTTTGCGTAGTAAGTTCTTTGAACCAAAACACATGATTGAGGTCTGAAGAGTAACTTTCAGTCGAAATTGGCTATAATACTATCCTTTAGTTAAATCCTTTTAGTTAAATTTGTTCTCAGTATACACTCATATTAGTATTCACTTAGTATTAACAGTTTATTTCAATTTTGACAGCAAATGACTAAGATTTTCCTAGGCGATAGGTTATGAACATTGGAAAGTGTCCATTAGATTATAAGAAGGTGCGACTCGAATATGATTATATGATTTTATGACCACTCAACGAAGATTGCTGGTTTGAAATATTATTTTTATAACACACCTTATTGCTATTCAGCTAAGCATTCACTGTTAAAGAGAAGGCTTACCATATAACTGCTGTATTCTGCAGTATTTATATACCGAGCAGTATACTGCAGTTAGTAATAGGCTATCGGTTGAGTGCACAGTGAATTCAAAGCATGTGAAATTTGAAATTAAAATGAGAAAACTCATGCGGGTCTCAGTGAATGTCAGTTTGCGCGAAAACCGACAATTTATGACTTCGTTTAACATTCTGTATATGTTTTGAGTGATTTAGGGGTTGAGCTCTCAACACTGCCCTCAATCCGACCCGAGCAGATAACCTTTCCTTGTGATTGTCAATAGCAATTGAAAAAATCGGGATTGGAGACATTTTGATTATTTTGCAATCTCTGAAACTATAGAACGTTATTTTATAAAATCTGAAAAATTCTTTCTACTATATCCTTCCTACTATATCAGTTCAGTAGGCTAGTGTTCTCCGGAAGAATCACATTTCCTAACTGTAGAAAACCTTAAATTGAAATGTAACCACTTAAAAACTCTCATAAAAGCTTGTAAATGTCCAAAAATTGTTGAACAGCAACGTCATAAACTGCGATACTGAATATACGATTAGGCTATGTGGATAATTAATATCGGTGTATTTTTATAAATAGACTACAGCTCAAGTTATAGTTTGATTTCACTTGAGGAATTATCGTGATATATTTAGTGCACTATTCAACGAATTTTACAGTTTACGCATGAAGTACAAAATGCATTAGCAAAATTAATTGGCGAAAGCAGAAAAAGTATAAGAACCTAATAGGTGTGAACTCTCCCAACGTCCGAAATATCAAGATTGTCCCTCACATGAAATACCATCAAATTAATTTTTCAATCTTTGAATGAATTTTTTTTTCTACTTCAAAACATTCAATCTCTGTCTAGCAATCAAGAGATCTAGTACACACAGTACTTCGAAATTTCACAGCTAGAGTGCATGAAGTGTATAAACCTGCTATGTGTAGATTATTCAAATGAGATAGGAATGAACTTCTTTTTCGAGGGTTGATCTTGCTAGGACCCCTCTAAAACAAGAAGGCTTTGAAGAAAGAATGAGCTCTGTAGGCAGCGTATTAGACTTTTATGATTGCAAAAAGCGTTACCGTGAAAATTTGAGGGAAGTTTAAGATTAGTTTGAGCTTGAGTTTCATACAGGGTACATGTTGAATGTAAATCACGCTACTGCTCCATTCATTTGTAAAGTTTAAGCATCCAATTTCAGAGATTGAGCAGTAGCCTACAAGAGATTTGTCGGAATAAACAACTATGGAACAAACTGATAAGAGGCCTACTACATACTGTCGAAGAACGATGATCTGAATCTATTGGTAAAGCAATACCTACTATTACCTACTATTACCGAATAAAATATTCAATAGTCGGATTTTCGTAGTTCTCGGCCTATCCGCAAAAAATAGCTAAAAGAAAACTGAAAAATAACTATAGGTCATGTAAATCATTATTTCGATGTATTGGTCCGCAGGGCCGTCGTGTGGTTGGGGCGATCGTGGCAGTCGTGGGGGGGGGGGGGGGGGCACCACGAAAACGGCAGAAAATACTAAATATGTAATAATAATATATAAATGTATAAAGAAAATAAATGCTACTTTCTACTCAATTAGATTGGAATTTCCTCATTTGTTCGAGGTTCATTACCTTTTCAATTTCGTTATAGAAATTTTTAAGTTTGAGGAGTGAGCCTTCCTAACCTAGTAAGAGAATTATCTCGAAATTCAACAGGTCGGATTATATAGCTGCTTAACTGTTAATAAGAATAGGCTAGCTTCCTAGTAAACGCCAATATTTTAATATTGCATTGCAGGCCCCACTGATCGCCGTTGCGGTGATCAGTGGGGCCTGCCCGAAAAAGCATTTAGGGGACCTACATCGGCTCTTGCTAAGGGCCTGCCTACAGGCGCCCCTTAAACCCCACGGGCCTCTTTCCACGGCCACTAAAAGTCGCCTTTACGTCACAGTTCATTAAAAAAATAACAAGGAACTCAGCTAAGAAAACCTAACAAGGAAAGTCAACTAGCGCAGGAAGTTTTCCTGTCAAAGCTGTTGAAACTTATTATTTTTTGTTACTTTATTATCAATAACGGAGCTGAAGGTAACAGTCACATTATATCAACTGCAACACCCTCAAAGATTTAGGTTGTTCTGGGCCACCTAAAGATGTTTAATTTTTCAGAAATATATTGAATACATATTTTAAAATACAAATACATGCTTCAAACAGTCATCTAAGAACGTGTTTTGTATGAAAAACCTAATGTTGGTGTTGGAGCCTTCCGTTCACTTTTGGAAGGGAAGGGATCAGTACCTGGCTCACCCAAACAAGAGCTGCTTTCGACGACTTACCATAAACTATTTCTCAAGGGAAAGAGGGAAAAACTATTGTTCTTCCTTTATTTGTTGAAAATGTCTATGATAATAACCTGGATTCTGGAATAACATTTTATTCTTATTTCAGCTTGGCAAAATCATGGCTTGGGCGTCAAAAAATACGCGACGTATATGGCGTTGGTCTGTATAGTGCTGCTCTTATTTATCATGCGGCCAGTCACGGTAATAAGACCGGTCCTAGTACTTCGCGTCATGTGATGAAGCCTGAGATGCATCCAATGATGCATCCTGTGGGAAATTAACCTATCACAGTGAAATAACCTCTCATACTTTATGAAGAAAGTTATCAGAGTACTCGCTCAATTTAGAACCAATTTTCATAAGCCTAAAATTCGATTGCAAATTATTACTGTATCCAATAAGGATAATAAGCTGCGTATTAGCGTAAGTCACAAGCGCTCGGGTTGCACTTGTTGCACTCTGTTATCTGCTATAAAATCTGCTATAAAACCGAGCCCAGAGGCTCGGAACCCACCTAAAACTTTGAGTATAACTCATCAATCATCATCATTTCACTCATCACCCATGCACAGGTCACAGACCTGTGAGGAGCATCATCCTCTAAAAAAATTATATTCTTTCCATCAAATATAATTATTTCATTTTATCAATCTTTTTGAACAATCTATTATTTTCATTTTATTATTAATGAACTATTTCAGTAGTATCTTAATAAGTAGTCAGTAGTAGTAAGTGGAAAAGTTCAGTTTCTTGGAAATGCAGAGACTTTACTCTTATTCCACCTATTCCTCCTACCAGCTTAATTCTGTTGAGAGAAACCAATTCTCAAATTATTACTAAGCTGAGTTTATTTTACATGTGAAGAACAAGCGTCATTAGAAACAGCGATAAGTAGCCTATTGATTGAAATAAAAATTCGTTCTTCTGTTACAAAATTTCTGATGGTATTTACAACATTTATGTTACTGATTGAGAGCCCCCTTGTAGACACCCAGAAATGGATGTTTCACTACACAAAAGCAACAAGCTTCGAGCTTTGCTGGTGAATTATGAATTTCAATGACCGGATTTGTGCAGATGAAAAACCCGCCTGCTAAAAAGTGACACGGTGGGTGCCGCGTTCCCAGCATCAGGTACTGAAAGTTTTCTTTCCTCGAGGGTGATTTGACTGGGGGAGGCACCTGGACCGCTCTAACTGGACAATAAGACAGGATCTGTGGAAACTCGTATTTTTGACAAGTTCTCAGCTACATTGCAGTTGTCATATTATTCTAGTCCTTGAGTTTCTCAACTGAAGTGTGATCCTAACAACGTTTAATCTTTCGATGGTCAGTCTGTCCATAACTTATTGAGTTACTATAGTCTGTTTGTGATAAAAGCTTCTCCCAAAGTGTACTGAGCATACAATCAATATATTCGTGCCTTCTCAAGCTATAAATATGATATTGGATATCCATTCAAAGGTAAATTCTTCTTTAACAGTCAAATAAAGTTGGTAGTAAACTGTGAAGAAACAGTTTTCAAGTATTACAACATTTTTAATATCTATTTATTGAATCATATTTCTCAGAATTATGACATTGATAGGGCCAACTTACAGAAGCAGAGTTCCATG
Organism: Conomelus anceps; assembly: GCA_948455865.1. NCBI lineage: Eukaryota > Metazoa > Arthropoda > Insecta > Hemiptera > Delphacidae > Conomelus > Conomelus anceps. The sequence goes on along the minus strand of OX418216.1, from coordinate 76,789,999 downwards.
TTTCAAGGATAGGCCTTTTGGTAATCTTCATACATTTTTTCGTACAATAAATAAAAGCTTCAATCATATAAAAGTATTAAAGCTACATAGCTTGAAAGACTATGAAACTAGTCTGAAAGGAATATCGTTTAAAAGTATTGTTATTCTCTTATCAATTAAATTCCATCCAAGTTAGTTCAATCTTCTTACCAGCGGAGCTGATATAGCCTAAATTCTACTAATTGATATTACGATGGGTCTACTCATGGTGGAATGATGTATCGTTCCACCATGGGGCCTACTCATCTTAACCGACTCAGTCCTGTAGTTTGATATGCAATTTCTTCATCTCTATCTTCTCAACTTACCATTGCTCGAAGTTTTTTTTATCTTCATCTTGCTATATTTCTTTATCTTAGTCTTAGTAGTACGAAAAGCTTTAAGGGTATAGTTCAGTATACTGTTTACAGTTTAAAGTTTCGAAACTTTAATAGTTTTATTTATACCTTATTTATAAATTCATTCCTCCTCACATTTACTGAATAGACCAATGGTTCTGAATACATTATCCAGTCAGACATTCAACTAACAAGTAAATTGCATCCAGTTACTGGTGCCCACACCATGCTGGCTGTTGTGAGAGTGCCTTCAGACATATCATGGTATGACGTCAGTGGCAGCGAGTTGAGTGCTGGCATCACTGAGTGTCGGCAAGATCACAAATATCGACCGGAAACAGTTGACTTCATTCAGTGAAGAAATTACGATTGCCGGTGCAAGAAGCTGAAAGAAGCCGCTGGCGTTTTTGCCAAGCGCAATGCTAACGATGCTAACGACTTGACAGAGGCGCACCAGCATTCAGCTTTCGTTGTGCCCTGATTCTTGTGTAGTACGCATGTGCTTATGCTGATACAACCCCTATTAATAAACTATCAATTTTATTAATAAAAACCAAACATAAAAACTGTTACTATACTTAAATTATAACTTTTATTGAGGGCCAAATTTCTCAAAAAATGTACAAAGCAAAAGTGAGTCTTACTCATAAAACGCTGGTAACAACATGATAAATTAAATGAATAGCAATGAGTATTTTAAATTAGTGATACGTGAGAAAAATGTATAAAAACGATTAATTAATTAATTAGTTGCTTTAATTAAGGGCGATGTTAGAACTCAAGGACCTCTCAACCACTCACCCCTAAAAAGTGCATTGTAAGGAATGAGAGGTGAACTATTCCATTCCTATTATATTATCACTCAAAAATCTTTGTCTTTTATTATGGCAATAATAATAATAATAATAATAATTACTAATAAAATTAAAATAAACTCAGCTACAAAATCATTGTAAAATAAACGAAGGTGTGGCCTAAAATTTGATTTTACAATATGCAATGCACAGTTCATCTAGATTCTAGAAAACCAGTAATGCAAACTTCCAAAATTCCATCTTTCAAGTAGAGTTCAAAGCTTATAAGGTTTCTAATCTGTACAATGAAACACTTTATCGCATTGCTTCTTCACGGTCTAAGTAATCTGAGTAGTTTCTTTCTAATCAATGTAACGTGATTGTAATGAATTACGAGGGAATAGAAAACCTTAAAAATATTGACAAACCTAGACAAACAACATGGACATATGAAAAAACTGTCTCCGCTTTCTGTGATACTGACTCTTCTATACGCCATGTCCACCCCTTTGGTAACACTACAGCTAGGGCTTCATTAAGTCTGGATTCAACTTTGGCTTCAAATATAGTCTACAAGATCAATTCGCCTTATTCATACTGGAGTTAATTTTACGTGTCACCGAGTACAATGCAAGAATATCCGAATTTTTCAAATAATTGTTTGTGGTACTGCTAAGAAATAATTGAAATATTTCTGGATTGTACGTAGCTACGTTACTTACCTCTCGCATGTTTTCGATGCGAGAGAAGCCCGGAGGTTTTCATTGTTAATAAGCATTTTTACGTGCACGGCTTCATGAAGGGACACACCCCTTCAGCCTGTGCAGCCTCTCCTCTAATTTGAATGGCTATTGTTTCAGAGTCACAAACACAAAGCTCATTGTTGTTAAGACGGAAGATGCGAATCTCTTTAGGAGAAAATATATTTGCATACAGTTATAAATAGCCAATAAAGCAGCAGTACAACACATTTTTTACTGTGTACAACTTACAAACCTCAAGTATCCTCCTTACTACATAACTTATCAGTATACCTTTTAATTTTCTTAAACGATTCTATTATCCAGTATACTTATCACCGTAGTAACTCACACTGAGATCTGGTAAACGATAAGGGCCATAACATACTGGCCAGTCATAACTTCAATTTCTGAATAGAGCTATATGTTTTGGAATAATCGTACAATCTATTAAGTTTATACTATACGACCATAACGGTTGAGTTGCAGAAGTTCCTTATCGACAAACAAAATACTATGTGATCAATCAGACGCTTTATCAGAAATAATAATGTTATTCAGGCATATAATTTGGTGGGGGCGAGTCTTATGACCCAGTCTTTGTTTTAATATTATTTTATAAGTAGCTTACAAAATGTATTCCGATCGGTCAATATGCATTAGCAGTCCTACAAAAGTTACAATAATATTTCTGGGTTAATTGAATAAGATTTTCTTATCGAAACTTCTGGCTATGTTTCTTCATATCAAGACAGAGAAAAATGTATAGTTTCCTGAGTTGCAGAGACTTAATACTAAAAATACCTGAGTACATACTTGACCCCTAGCTGAATCAACCTCTCTAACTGTTCTTGAAGAAGTCTACATGTGAGCTGTAGAAGCGACAATCATTATTATTGGGCAACTTTAAAAATCATCTTACGAAAGAGAAAGTTCTCATATGTCTTTCTTTGCAGAGCTACTAAACTAGCTCGAGGAGTTTATTTCTATAATGACGTCTAATTAGAAGTACAAAAAAGCATTCGTGTCATAAATCATTCCTTTGTGTTGTAAATTTGATCTATAATAATGAAGAAGTTTGGTTATTTGAGAGTATCAAAGTAGAAGATTCTCAGGTCTCAGGAACTTAAAAATGATGTATTATGTGTATTTTGAATCCAGAGCTACAGAATACCCAACCAATGGGTATGGGAACTTCTCAGTAATAATAAAGACTTTAATTTTGTCAAAATCAATTTTGTTTTTGTACGCTTGACTATAAAATTATAAAGAATATGTTGATGTACAGGAATAAAAGTTTATTGTACAATAATAATTTAAGATACTTCGTATGAAGATATGATGACGATGACACTACCTCGTATGAAGATATGATGACGATGATACTACCTCGTATGAAGAAATTCAATGTAGATAGTGGTCGCAGAAATATTCGATGTTGTCGCAAGCGGAAGTGGAAGAGAAAACTGGGTCATGTCGCAGACAATTTATTACAAAATTGCAGCAGATTATAATATCATTTTGTTTATGGCTAAATGGAAATAAGATTTTTAGATCTCAATTGGACAAGAACACTATGAGAAAAAATATTCCAAGACAAATTCTTCCAATTAAAAATTTATTCGTTCAAAGTGAAGGCTGCAAATTTTGTTACATTTATTCACTGTTCTTTATTGCAAGTTAGTTTCTAACTTTGTTTTATAACATATTTTTAAGCTTTGAAAACACCTTCAAGAAATAAGAAGTGAAGTCATGACCTCAAATTCCTGGCTTCTATCATAAATATTATACATTGTATATTGTATATTCCCCATGTAGATTTATTCTACACCCTACTCACATAATATTATATTGAGTAAGTGAAGTCAGCTGGTTCCGGACTCCTTACAAGCAGAAGCTTTCTTCAGCTCGACTGCCGTCGCCATCCAGCATGCAGGTCTCTACTTACACAATTAGCTGCAGCATTACTTCGCATTTACAGCTCAATTTAATGTTTATGATATTCACGTTGGTCTAGTTGGGGTGAGGAATTCAGCACTTGCCTGGATTTATTATGTTGCATTTTCATTGCAGCAGATAGTAGCCCAACTAAGTCCTGTAAGTAGAAATGGCGCGAGCGCTATCTTCATTTGATCAGCTCGCCTAACTAATAAAAGGAATTATTGTACTTGCACTATTCAGGACTAAAATACCCACGTGCAACTATTACAGCTGCCTGATTGGAAAACAGGAAATATAGGCATCGTTAATGTTTTATGAGTGAAACGCATTTTAAGCCAAATAAATGTATCTGCACTTCTAAAATGCTATACCTTCATGCAATTTATTTTTTTTCGAATAATATACCAGTAAAGATTTATTTGGAAAGATAAAATTGTGTGATGCTTTTTGCATTATTATTATTTGTGCAGTTAAAATACCTACAAAGTCCGTCCATTTGAGTGGATTTCTAGTTTACAACAGATGACTTCCAAGAAGAGGTGTTCAACCTCCCTTGAAATCAACATTTAAAGGCCGATGATGGTTGATGACTCAACTTCTCTCCCGAAGAACTAGACCTTTTTATCGAATAACTAAGTAACTATCAACTATCGTATTTAATTTCATCATATGAACTCGTGATTTCATACCATTAAGATTCCTTATTTAAAAAAAGAAGATATATGTAATAGTCATTCTTGATATTTATGCCATAGTTATGGTATCCTAATCCTAATGGTGTAATAAGACTTGGTATTGCACTTGCACATGAACTGTGTTGTTACGGTTTCTAACACTAGAATAATGCTGACATAACTTGAAAGTAACATGCAAAACTTTATTTACACAATTGACTAACACCAGACATAAATAAGAAATTATCACTCAAGAAATCAATAAAAAAAAATAGTTCACAACTGTCAATTAGCAAATGAAACTTCAATAACAAGATTAATAACTGCCCAAAACTAATCATTAATAGTCAGATAGGCCAATCACATAGGCCTACAATCAACAAATGTACAATCGACTGTTCAATAATAATCATTGCTCTTACTGACACTAGTAGTTCTGTTATCAATATTAACTTTATCTCAATCACTGTCACAGTTATTCTCTCACTAATCGCCAAAATGCTCAATACTGTTTATAGTCCAAATACACAGTACAAAGAGCATAGGATGTAGTCAGTAGAGTTTGGAACTGACTGGAAGTTGCTTTCACCAGGTAAGCCTTGTAAATAGTGAATATAATTCACATAAGTGCATTTAAGCCTTGTGTATATAATTAAATGTTAGTTACAAAGTTACTGCAAGGGAAGTATTAGAAATCAAACTATTGTACTAAATAGAATCGGATCTTGTTGATGACATGCAGAAGTAGCTCAAACCCTCTGGGGTTACAATTAAAATGGGGAATAATGATAAGTGTTCTAATGATTTCTATACATCCTGAATCGTTCATGTCTACATCGACGAATTCAATTGTGTATTATCAAGAAACATGCAGACTCTCAATTAAAGCTATAAAATCTTGATATAATTTTATGAGCAAGTTAGGTCGTTTCTGAGTAATGTTGAACCAATAAGAAAATTTTGATGTTGAAGATCCATCTTCTTTCCACTAATATATAATAAAAACTTAAAGAACACTTTTAAGTGGAAATTATGACTCACGTTATGGCGTGACGGCCGTTTCAATCTGATGTTAAGAGCATCGTCAGACTGTACTGTGGGTCGTCTGACGATGCTCTTAACATCAGAGTGAAACGGCGTCACGCCTTAACGTGAGTCATAGTTTCCACTTAAAAGTGTTTTTTAAGTTTTTATTATACAATAAGAAAAGCTCGATTGCCGACTAATCTGTAAGGAGGGAGTTTCAATTCGATTCCATTCTACGCCTTTATGAACTATACTTATTAGAGCTATATTTAACCTATACCTCCCTATTTGTGATGTTTTCTTCTATATGATTGTCTACCCATGGTTACTATTACTTGATTCAAACTCAGGCTCAATGGTTTCGAGCAAAATTCCTAGTAGAGTCTTTCTGAGATCTGAGTTAGCTACTCTTAATTTCAATCAATATGGTATTATGATAGTTATACGGTTATACCACCATAACCTGAAACTATGCACTATTAAAAGAATTTCCACATTCTACAACTTTCCGTGGCAATTTTCTAATTCATTTCATTTAACTTTCCAACTGCTTGTGAAATTATGGGTAATTTCCATCTATTACTTTAGAAAAGAACTTGTTTTGAAAGAAAATTGTAGAGAATATTATGAATAAAATACAAATATTCATGTAGTTATACCAAAAGAGCTTAGGATTATTGCTGGATATGGACTATATCAATTATGTAACGCAAGCAAGTAGTTTTCCTATACAAATAATGTTTGAGAGTGCAAAACCATGAATAGGAATCCTAGGAAATGTACGAATATTCCGTGAACACAGTTTTCTAGAAAAAGTCATGAAAGAAGTGGATGGCACCAAATCTAAATAGATTGTTAACACCTTTTCAACCCTCAGCCTTTTCAACCCTTACAGCAATCAGCGACGATACGTGAGAGATAAACAATGAGTCCTCGACTGACTCTGAAACATTTTTGTAACCAATATAACGATAATAACCTCATAACGATACGTTAATCGCCTGAATGCCTGTCTCCAGATTCATTCAAGTGTCTCAGTAATTATTTACTTGATTAATAAACTGTAGAATAAACCACCACAAAAATTGTGTAGCTGGTTCCGTAACTGTAGGAGAATTCTTACTAGTAACAGAACGAGCGAATCTAGACTTTTATTAATACTTGATGATTGCAGAGCAGAAGGGATGTGCAGACAAAAAGCTGAGCGAATGACTTGTGATTCTCTTATCACTTAATTTCTCTCTCTACAGTATGTAGGCCTACCTGAAGACATACAAGTCTAGCTGTCAGCCAATCCACTTGCAGCAATCTCTGTACACCCACTCTCTGTGCAATGGAAATATTTAAAACTCAGAAAAGAGCTGTAAGATCGCCAACCAATTTGGGGAGAAGAGACTCATGCAGACCACTATTTCACAAGCTCAACCTTCTAACCCTCCCGGCCTTATATATAGCTGAGATACTGATGTTTATGAAAAAGAATTATAGGCTAATTATTCATAATCATCCCATTCACAGATAACCTCAGCGTCACAACAACCTCTACTTGCCAAAACACAGACTCACAACATATGAAAAAGGCCCTGTATTCGGGTATAAAAATTTATAATGCATTAGAAAATGAACTAAAAATGAAAGCGATTTAAAGATATTAAAAAATAAAGTTTTATAAATCCTACTTAAGAGCTGTCCTTATAATGTTGAGGAAGGAATTGTATCATTATCAGGTGGCAATAACTGAGAGGGTGTGTACCAGACAGATGCTTCATCCATTTTAATCCTACTCCAGTTCCCAAATTTCCAGTGGTTGGTTGACTCCCTGGGTTGGTTGACTGCTCGTGAAATGTGAGCGAGTTGATAATCAGCCTGTGGATTAATCTGGATAAAGTTGCGTATGCCCTGGGGTATAACATATAAATGTTATAAACTTGATGAATATTCATGTATTTTCTGTAACTAATGACATTTCTGTATTGACATATGGCATGTTGTTTGGGCACGGCCCTTAGATGCAGCTTAACGCCATGAATTTTAATAAAAAAAAAAAAATTAATAGTACATTCAGTTCTTACTGCCTTCATTCTACAACCGATGTTCAGTAAAGTGTGCTTAAGATTGGCAGGTAATTAATGTTGTAACAGTCGTTCTGGTAACTGTTATTTCATTTAGATATTTCTGTCCTTCAAGTCAAATTCTCCCATCAAGATTTGACTGGAAAATTTTCACCCAGCAGAACTAATGTCATTAGACTGTAACTGTAGAAAGTTTGGATGATATGAGAAATGTAGGCTGTTTGATTCGAATAAGATTTATTGAATTATTATTATTATTGAATGATCACAAAAATGGCTTAGTAGCACGAGAAATTCAAGAGTTTTTTCTATGGACAGAGACGAAAAAATAACTTTCAGGTGAGGATTTAAATCAAGACTATCATCTTCAAAAAAAGTTGAGGTAGTGTTGGTACAATAAACTAAATAAAAGTAAATATTTTAAGAGTTAAAAATTCCTACCTAAGTGAATTAGTGACAGTGGTTCTAATCTGAGAGTGAATTTAATAATGAAAGGGCGGTTTTTTACCGAGAAATTTGGAGGCAAAGTGACAAGGGAGAATTACAGAAGTGAAAGATATACAGAACTACTTAGGCATACCGTAAATATATAATCTGGATAAAATAAAAAATATATAAACAAACCAATCTAGATAGGAAGTTCATGGCGAATTTAAATTCTCATTCCTGGAGTTTGGAACGAGACCACTAACGCTAAGAGACAATTTATTTGATACTTTCCAAATATTGGGAATGATTTTAGAGGAAAAATAAGTAAAAGCACCATTGTTAAAATGTCTTGACAAAAAGTAATACAATGTTGATGGAAGTAGGCCTATTCTTTCGAGCGTCAATACTCAATAAATCAGCGTGATCGATGCAGATAACAGAATTCGAAGCTTTTGTTGTTGACAACAGAGTTACGAGCGGATCGATGATGTTTTACAGAAATGAGGAAAACTATCTCCAATGGAATGCACAATTTGGATGTTTAATTGACATGCGTCTTTGGGGCATCACTCTTTCGAGGGTATTTATCTTTTGTGAGCCGTTTTGAAGAGTTTCCACAAAGCGACTTTTTATGAAGTTTGACAAGTATTGGGTGAAATCTTTTCCTAACAAAAACCTTTTTTAAGCTTCGTTTGATCGACGACCCACTAATGAATGGATGGATATTCTCAATTATGTCCAAACCGAGAGAGCATTCTTTTCATCCGTATTTAAAAGCAAACCAGTTTCTTGGTGTCGGATAAGAAAAAGTGCAAAGACAAAATTTATTTCCAGAATACTCCATCTCTCTTGCTGTGTCTCTCTCTTCATCTCACACGTGTAAGCACAAAAAACGTTTCGATCTTAATTGTTAAACGACGAAATCTGGGTCAGAATGTTTTCACATTTTGGAAAGAAGCTACGTGCGTCACAGCGTTATTATACAACCAACAAGCTTTGTCCCAAATAAGGCTAAGTTAATGGACACTGAAATACTGTTACTAAAGATAGCGGCCCGTTCGAAACAAAAGAAATATTATCAGTCTGTTTTTCAGTAGAATCGACAGCAGGTGATTAGAGTGGTGAAACGTTGAACACAGACAGAAAACTGGTAGAATGTAACTTACTTCTCTCGAAATATCCTGTTAGACTATCCTGTTTAGTACTATTGATCAGGTATCGTTTATTGGCAAATGAAAAGTGGAATCTCAGACCCAGATAAAATGAATTATTCCAGGTGCATTTCAATGCGCAAAAGTCAAATTATTGTTTTCTGTATTACAATAATTTGTAGTTTTTTTTAAGATTTCATTTGATGTATTGCTCATTTGCTTTCTCTGCTTATTTTGCTAACAATAATTCAAATGGGGTTAAAATTTGAGTTACTATAAAACACTTTGAAAATGACAAGTCTTACAAGGTTTGCCAAGGCTTATAATGGAGAGTGAAGAGAAAGACGCAAAAAAATAGAATTAAAACTTTTAATTATAAAAAAGTTTAGTACAGTATGTGCATGCTTTATTAACTACACGACCCTTATACCACGATCACTCCCCTCTTTTGTAATTATCCAGGCAGCATCGAAGAGTTGGATGGACTGAGTTCTAAGGCCTGACATTAGAAAAGGGTGTGATGAAGGTTGTCTATAGCTGGTCTTTTTTCATACCTGAGCTAAGCGAGTTTAGGAGCCTTTAAAATAGGGTTGAAAATTGTTTCAATTGAACCAAGGATAATTGAATAAGAAATCACACATTTTGCTGTATTTTCAAGGGCATATATTGTAAAGTATGTCGTTTAGCTCGTCTAGTACTTTTGCCTGGAATATTTTCTGAAATATAGAATCTGACAGTTTCTCACCAGCTTATCGGAACATTTATGTAACATTCTAATTATTTCCTTTAGCTCTTTTGTATAATGTGTGAGATTTCCAATCTCATGTCTATACAGTATATCCCTAGTGTTACCACTTGAAATTTCGTTATTAAATATATTTCACAGTTTTATTAGCCACAATCGATGAATTTGTTGTTTAAATTTGCGTAGTTGCTAATTAATATTAAGGATGACTGCAAACTAGTTTCTCTAATACGTCGTTGTACCTGCTCTTTGGACCCGATAAAATTCGGTTATTCGGGGAACGAAGCGTGGAGAAATAAATTGACACTACTTGGCTGTGATCTCTCATTCTTTGTCAATCTCCAAATTTCATCTCAAGCGTCCTACGCATTTCTATTTGGTTGATTTTCAAAACTCCCCTTGAAGATCTACGATTGTAACGTGATTGCATTTTTTTATTTTATTGAAAGACGCACGGCCTACTTTCATCAATTAATTAGCTTTCTCCTGTTCTTTTGAAAATTTGTGGAAGAAATGTAAAGAAAATAGCTAAGAAAGCCTGGTTTAGAAGTCATGTGTTCAAAACTCACGTTTCTTAGATTCCAATTCCAAGTTGTTTGACTATATAAGTGAATTATTTTCCTTGTGGGGATGGCCGGACTTGAAAGCGTCTCTTCAGTTTTAATTTCTGCCGTGTTTTCCAGTTCTCAATCACTTTTGTTCCGCTCAGTCCAGGTGCTCACTTCAATTTCCTGTGCATCGCTTCAATTTATATTTGGATCGCATTATTTTCGATTTGCCGCCGTGAGCGAATCCTGGATAAGCATCAAAGACCTTCTTGCTACGCCCTCATAGTACAGAGCGAGCAGTCCGATTTCTCTATGCGTCCAGCTTCCAGATTGCCTACTTTCTACCTAATCACCTATCATTATCATCACTTGGCTCGAGTTGAAATCACAAAGTATTATTTTGATGTTATTAGACCAAGCCTAGCAGAAGTAGTTGCCTCAGATCGCAGATAATGTCTGAATTCGATGCCATAATTTATGACTCTCAGAAACGTAGGCAATGAAATCTCTATTATGAACGTACCAAAATTATTAAAGCGTTCTCTTGTCCTCAAAGTTCTAGGCGATCTGAATGCTATCGATAAGGCTGATTGCAATTTCATCACCTATCTAAAATAACAAAATAACTTTGAAAAATGTCACTCATTATCATTTATTTTAGAGAACATGACAGATTTTATAGCAATGTACAATAAATTGTGATCGAATTTTTCACAATAATTAATTTTGAAACGAATATTTATCATGTGCCTCCATTTCTAATTTTTGAATAGACGCCTCAGAATGGAGAACTAATAATTATGTTTGCCCTTGTAATGTGTAATAGATATCACAGTTTCTCTGTATTTCCTCAAATTTATTATTGATAATAATTTATGACTTACAGGAATAGCAAGCAATTAATTCTCTATTATAAACAATCTATAGACCAAAATAATAGTGTAGAGTTCTCTAGTCCTTCAAGTTCTAGGCATGCTGATTGCTATTGACAAGACTGATTTATGACCTTTCCAAAATAACAATATAAATTTCAAATATGTCACTAATTTATCATTTAGTTCCATGAACATTAGAGATTTTACAGCACTTCGCATTAAAATGTGAATTTTCCAGAATGATATCCATCATAATACTATCAAATAATACGTTTTACCTAAGTAAAAAAGATGATGGTCTTTCTGTAGTTCTTTTACCAGTACATTGATAGCCTAGTTTAGCGAAGTAATAGCAGAGTGCCGTAGCAGGTATCTGTTCAATCAGAGATAAGCTACGAAACTGCTGGGCGATCTTTGTGACCAGCAAAAAAGACTCAGTTCTCTGCTGTGAAATCACTTCCCGGTGATTCGGAAACCACCTAAAACTGCAGGTCCAACTCATCAATCACCATCATCCAATTCATTACCCACGCACAGGTATCAGACCTATGTGGGCTTCATCTTCCGAATAAAAGAAAAAAGTATTCTCTTATTTTATCTATAGTTCCTCTACTATACAGTCGACTTCAGAAGTATCGACGACACTATGAAGTATCGACGACACTTCTAAAGGTTTGTTTTTCTTCGGAACAGTGTTGATAGTGCCACGATGGAAAAAAGCTGCTTAGGAAGCAAGGAAGGATATTCAATTGTAAAATTTTCTTTTCCAAATTATCAATTAGGGTGGTGAGCTTATCATAGCTTTTTTTTTAATAAATAAATAATACTGTACTGGTTCATTTAGTTGAAAAAGCAGTTTGAATATTTTATGTAATGATGTCGCTCCTCCTCTGAAAAATTATACAGAAACAAGTCATGTTGAAATAATAGCATTACGATTATTGTATTTTATTTTCTATTGCCAAAAATTTTCATTTCTACTTCAATTTATAAAAGGGGAAAAATCCTACTTCTATCCAACAACGTTCTCGTTTAATAGCATATTCATTGAGAATAATTTATCATCTGATTAAACATCAATCAGAGATTCAATTGCCACTGTGAATTCAATTTTTTAGCAATTTCTGTCGATAATTAGTCACTATATTTAATCACAGAATGTGAAAGTACTCGTTTAATTGTCATGTCTCGTTTAGAAGTTGTCATGTTGGTTTCTTCCGTGGAGTGGAAAACTTTTTAATAGTTCTTTTCAAGTACAATTTCATTAGTTACACACAAATCACTTGAAAGTATTCACAGTATTTATTGTAAGTTCTATTGAAGATACATGTAATTAAAATAATCATTTTTATACTTAATAGTTTTCTAGGAACTTGCTGGATAACTGCATTACATAGCAGCTCTTTTCAAAATGAATATAGGCTTTATAATTTTTTTTGATAGACATCTAAGAAGATGAACATCATTCGATAATAATATTATTCTTCTAAAAGAATACGGGAAGTATCCGTGGGTCATACCACCAATAAAAGTCATTACACTTAATATTAATTTGTTCTCGTATCACCCACTTTGGGGTACGTTAAATCAATTATTCTCTATTGTGAACGTATCTTGCGCTTTTTCCAATACTCCTCACTCTCTCTCATCCTCTCCGATGTTGCCTTTCTCCTCTCCTCGGACACTACAGTTCCCCTAGCTTCAGGTTCTTCTTAAAATCTTCTATTTTCCTTCTTCAGCAACTTTCTCAGGTGTGCATAATTCTTGATAATATTTTCAGTAATATCTAATTCATCATCTAAATCACGAAATCACGTTGTACTTGTTTAAACCAGTTACATTTTGTCTTTCTTTTTCTGAAGAAGTCAGATATTTGTTTAGTAAGACGATTTTCATTCATTCTAAATATATAGCCATATAAACTTATCCTTCTTTTAACAAAATATTATTATTATTTTGTTTTTCCATCACATTTGATGTGAGTTTTCTAATCAAAATCGGCCTATGGTAAGATTTTGATTAATTTTATATGGGAATGTTCAGGAATGATACATTGATACAGTGCTAAGTACTACTGCCTTCTGCATTGTGCATATTGTGCTTTTTTTCGATTCTGTATCACATGACTTATTGATAAAAAAACTTGAAGCAATAGGTATAAGGGATATAACTCTTGAATGGTTCAAGTCTTACCTTAGTGACCGTCAGCAAAGGACAAAGGTTGGAAGCCAGATGAGTGCTGAAGGAACTATGGAATTTGGAATACCTCAAGGAACGGTTTTAGGCCCAATTTTATATTTGATATTTGCAAATGAGTTGTGTTCCCTTCAAATTCAGGGTAAAGTTATAGCTTTTGCAGACGACACAGCCCTCCTTTTCCAGGGTAGGAACTGGGATGAGACATTTCAAATAGTGGAAACAGAACTTTCCAAAGTCACTAGGTGGTTGGATAGTAACCTATTAACACTAAATGCAGGAAAAACAAAGTTCTTGACCTTTTCATTAACTGATAATACCAAGCCACTAAATGCGTCAATTAAGCTTCACTATTGTAGAGGAGGGAATCGGAACTGTGACTGTCCTCTGATTGAGCGCTCTGACAATGTTAAATATCTTGGTATAATTGTAGATGATTTATTAAAATGGGATAAACATATATCATATACAACTACAAAAATAAGAAAGCTCATATACAAATTTTACCAGCTGCGTAATGTACTCAACAGTGAAGTGATAAAAACAGTATATTTTTCAATAGTTGAATCCCTTTTAAGATATGGTTTATTGGTCTGGGGTGCAGCAAATATTAGCTTTATAGATCCAATTTTCAAAGCTCAGAAACGCATTCTCAAAGTCATGGGAAACAAAGACAATCGCTTCCCAAGTATTCAACTATTCACCGAAAACAAAGTTCTTAGCGTCAGACAGCTGTATATATTAGTTTTACTCACTTACATGAAGAAAAATACAAATGTAAATAGTTTAATTGCCCATAGTCATAACACAAGAATCAGAAACTTAAATTTTCAAAATGTACCTAGAATGAATACAGCTTTTGGACAGCGGTCAGTAGAATATTTGGGTCCTAGGGTTTATAATAAAATGCCACAAATAGCAAAAGAAGAAGAGAACATACATAGTTATAAAATAATAATTAGGGATTGGTTACACGAAATTGGAATCTACACTAGCGAGGAGCTTATAGTAAGTAGAATGTAGACAATATATAATTATATAGTAGGGTAATTAAGTGTTCATATTGTAGTAATGTCACATTATTATGGTGTATATTGGTATTGTATTATATGTTATTATGGGGTATATTGGTGGTGTATCTTTGTTGGTTATGGTGTTATTAGTTATATATATTATTATTATTAGTTAATTAAGTATTGTTATAATGTAGGTACTAACTGGTTAAGAAATTTTGCAGAATAATATATTATTATGATCACCCCGACACATATCATTATAGTGGGGTATCATAATTAGGAATAAAATTATATTATTTAGTAGCAATTTTATGAGTCGAGATTCTCCTTAATATCTGTATCTTTGTTTTTTGAATAAACTCCTCTGGATGTTTCGCAGTATCATCCAGAGAAATTATTAATTATTATTATTATTATTTGACACTCCCAACTGACTCAAATTTGATGTCACCTTTGTCCTAATTAGTCCAACCGCAGAAATAATGGCAGGCATGATTGTCACCTTTTTGACTCATTATTATTATTATTATTATAATTATTATTTCAAATTAATTCAAAGCTAAGATTTGTAGATCTAATAGAAATTCTAAAAAACATTTTCAAATTAATTTATTATTATATATTTAATTGTATTGATAGTATCCAATACTCTTTGAGAGGGTGTGTTCTTTCTATTCTTAATGATTTCAACTATTTGTTATAGATATTTGTAAAAATATCCCTTTACTTGAATATTCGATATACAAGTTTTTCCACAACAGTATCGATTTTCCATCATGTTCATTGTGGAAATCTCAACAATAAATTGCAGTACATAAGTAATATAAAGTGAACAACTAATGACTGTAATATATACATTTACTCCATTTGTGATTAATTATTGCTTCTCGATTAGGGTATGATTATCATGAAAAAATTCGTTCACTCCAGTTTTGCAGTACTTTTCCTCACGTTTCAATAACCATGTATTAGGGTACGAAAACCTCTTCAATGATCGGTGAATTACAGGCCATGTAGCTGAATTTAATCCAAAGTCGTTCGTGCATGATGATCAGTAGTGGGTAATGGGAAGGGAAGAGGTATGGAGGAAAAGAAGAGAATCGTATAATAACAGTCATGAAGTGTGTAGCCCCTTTAATTCACGCGTAGCTCATATTAATAGCCTCTGTATAGTGTGTACATAATTTCCTCTTAATCTATTTCGTAATAGGCTCTTGTGATCGCGCAAGGCCTTGCTGTGAATTTAAGGCTAACTACTTTAAGACACAAGTTGCGCGCAGATAAGTTATTATCAATACATGAGCCAGTGTTGTCTAGTTTATGTTTTTTCTGCCTTTTGTTACCCGAATTTAATTCAAGCTACACCTTGCTCCCAATGCTATAAATTAATTGCATGGTGATGAAGAAGGAGTGGGAGGTACAGAGGATTAGAAGGGCAAAGAGGAGGAGGAGGAGGAGGAGTATTATAAGATGGCGCAGGAGGGCGAAGAGGAAGAGGAGGACGAGAAGGACGAAGTGAAGTATAGAAGAGGGAGATGGTGGAGGAGGTAGTGGATGATGACGATGAGGAGGAGAACAAGGAGGAGGAGAAATACGGGGTCGAGCAGGAGGGGACAAGGAGGAGTGAAGGAGGAGAAAAGGTGGGGAGAAGGAAGATGAGGACTAAGAGGATGAGGAGGAGGAGAAGCAGGAGGAGAAATAGGAGGAGGAGAAGGAGGAGGAGGAGGAGGAGAAGGAAGAGGAGTAGGAGGCGGAGGAGGAGAAGGAGAAAGAGTAGGAGGAGGAGAAGGAAGATAAGAAGAAGGAGGAGAAGGAGGATGCGCAGGATGAGGAGGAGAAAGTAAAGGAGTGGGCAAACGAGAAGGAGGAAGAGGTGTAGGAGGAGGAGGAGAAAGAAGAGGAGTGGGCAAACGAGAAGGAGGAAGAGGAGAAGGAAGATATGAGGAAGGAGGAGGAGGAGGAGTAGGAAGAGGAGGAAGATAATGAGGATGATTTGTATCAGTAAGGAAGTCTGAAATGAAGAAGTGAAGTAGAATAAATTCACTACTTTTAAACACAATGTAAAGATGGAACCACATTGAACAACCCCCAATTACATATCGTAGTACCTACATCGTCATAACAACAGTTGAGAACATGTCGCATGACAACCGTGAGAAGACAATGTTGATGATTGTCAAATTTACACAAAACGATTCAAACGTCTATGAATGCAACCTTAACCTTTGAATTTAAAATTTCCATGTTAATATAATAATATAATACAATTTATGTAATATTTTTTTAATGCCATTGAACGATTCTGTGCTCATGTGGTTTGACACTTATCTAAATATCAAACTCGCAATAAGAATAAATAGGATTATTATAATGCTTGTAAATGCTTGTAATACGAGTACTATTTAATATGAAGTTCATCAAGGGTTTGAAATTCGGGTTGAGTTCATATAGGATATAGAGTTTAGTTTCATGGAAAATTCTGGAAAAAATTAGGATAAATTCAATAACTATTATCATTAAAACGAAGGTAGAATATGAGATCAGAATCTGACGTGCACGGCTTTAAAAAAATTCTCTGCACACTATTGAGACTTATTTTGTGACACGCTAATTATTAATAAAAGGCTAATGAGATTCTTCAAGCTTTTTTTTACCAAATTTTCATTTCGTTGAGTTCAAACTCTAATTATCAACATTCTAAGGTGCCTTATAACATAAATCTATAACTAACACCTAATTAATCTAATTAGAAACGTGATACAATTTTATATTATATAAATCGTTGTGGAAAGTGAGATAAATAGTTTGAGTGATTTGAATGAATATCACTTGTGATTGACTACAAATATTTCTGTTTCAGGTTCGCAGTCATAATTCAGCGGAATATCAATTTATCGCTCACGGGAACAGGAAAGTTGCTTGATTAACCACAATAGTGTTCACTGTTTACTGGAATATGAACTAATGAACGAAACAGTGAAGCTTTGTTGAAAAAAAATTGAAGAAATGTTCAGTTGACAAAACAAAAGTTTACTAGTCTAAGTTTTTTAGTCACTGAAGTTTTCTAAGCCAACTAAACAAATAAAGAGAAAACAATTAAAAAGGTTTTTAATAGCATGAATTTTTCATAGCTGATTATGCATTTATTGTCTAATAATCGAAGAGAACATGCAAGATGTTTTGGCGTTATACTTTCCTCTCCGTAGTCAAAAACCTTGATAGTGATTCCTTCTATACAAGTTTCCTCTCCCATTTTTAAAAACACTTTGAATGTCACTCCAAAATAATTTTTTTCCTATTTTACCGTGTATATTTTTGAAATATTTCAGAGATGTTTTTGTACCAAATGCCTTTCAATATTTTTCTCATTAGCTATAATGAAGTCTACTATGACTTTAACCCGGTTTTATTCGATTTCCAAGCAGAATTCAATCCATCAGGATTGGTCTCATTAATTCAAATAAAATAAATATTAGGCTTGACATTTCCTCGTACTTTTTTATCATTGACAGCAATCCAAGTGGGCCAGTGCCCACTTTTGTTGTATAGTTGATTGGAAGAAAAATTTGAGCTTTTTTTGCTCATAACACTTGACCCAGAATTCTATTCCACTTTCACAAACTATAAACTAAATGTTTTCACTGTTTGACATTGGCAAATAATATTACTGTTATCACTGATGTTACTGCTCACAGAGTGAGACTACTTTTAAATGTTGGGATATTCTATTCATAAACAGGAAATTTATTTACAAGAATTTCTCTTTTTCTTGAATAATGTCCATTAAAAAGTATTAGTACCTGCGCTCATGACAATGTAATCAGTATTAAATAAAATGATTTTTTTTCAAAAACAAAAAAATAGTATTGTAAGCTGTGTTTCTCAGATAGTTTCTCAGGTACAATAAAAAGATAGATCCATGAGAGAATTTACATTTCAAGATGATGAAACAATTATTTTCAATAAGGATGAGCTGGTTTTTCAGGAAGTTGCATAAGATTCAGCTGCAAGATTAGAGGGAAAATTGCATTAAAATTTGAATATAGAGAAACAGTGCAATGATAACGCAACAGTGTGATTCAAAATAATTAACGTGGAAGAAATCCTACTCATTACTATCATAATCAATCGATTTGAGGCCATAATCAAACTATGCCATTAAATAATGAACTCATAATATTAGCGTTTTCTTCGAATATTTCGATAGATCCTTATCATTAGATTGCACGAATAAAACAGATCCAGTAATTGAATGCAATTTCTTGTAATCTGGGTATCTTCCTATGTTTAATTGCATCTAATGATAATTCCAGATTTTTTCTGAGTGTCCTATATTATCAACATTAGTTGATACCCACATTCGTAAAATACATGTTTACCGCATTTATAGCCGCATTTGATGCACAATCCTGCTGTTCTGTTTGCTAGTAATGATGCAAACATCAATGGAGAAATTTTTCGCATAGACTATCTAATTGCAAGAGATTAGCTCAACTTACGTGTCCAATATTAACCTTGAGCAGTGTACATAAATTGAATGCTCGTGCAATGTTTTTGAAACATTTAATGTGTATCCAAGAACATTTTACGACTTCGAAAAGGAGGAGTTAGTCATGCTCACAGTAATTGAGGAGGGTCATCATAATTAATTCCGTGATATCTCAATATACACGTATAAAATGACCGTAATTCATAGAGTGCTGTTATCATTCTTTTAAATATATTGTTTCCGTGAAGAAGACCAACTAAATTGTTGCAGATGAGTTATGGTAGTGTCTGTCGTGTATATAATGTACATGGATCTGGGATCTCATTGCAATTTATGAACATGAAATTCTCTTTTAATCCCCTCCAGCAATATGCAACTAAACTGATTTGGGTTTATTATTAATTTTTATTTATATAGATATGCTTACTCTTCTCAAGTGTTAAATACTCAGACCTAGGTGAAATTCATCCTTGGAAAAAAGTATTATTATCGTCATCATCAATTATTATCGTCATTATTGTCAGTTCAAGTGCAGTATTGGAAAATAATAATTATTGTCGTTGACAATCTATTATTCCATTGTATTATTATAGTTTGACTTATTCATGTTAAGGAATGAACTAATCAATGTATATCGTATACCATGTACAAAAAAAAACCGCTCAGGCGATCTCAACTCAAAATCCTACCAATTTTCTCTATTACGCAGTGAAACCTTCTCGAAAACCTGTTACAAGAAGTCTGTTATCATTGACTCGTGAAATCAGTTGAAACGTGAGCCGAACGTATTTTCTTTTTTATCAATGTTCTGTTGCCGAATCTGGAGAGTTTCACTAGAAATTCAGTATGACAGGCGTCACGTTCCCGTATGATTGTTATCTTTCACGCGCACCTAACGACTGATCAGCGCAAGAATGATAATGATAATTGATAAAGAACGCGCCAAAGCATCCGATGATAACTGTGATAACTACGAATAACGACTTATTTTTGGATGGTAACTGGTTTGCTGATGACCGTTATCTTTTCATCCAATGATACTTGCCGCCGTTGTACGCTGTCAAAAATTAATAAAAGAGAAGAGACTTGTTTTTTTAAAGAAAATCTCTAGACATTGGAGAGAGGAAGGACATCGTACAAAGCAAGACGCGACGCACGTCCGTTGAAGTTTGAAAGGTCTTATCGTAGTGGAACAGATGCTTTAAGAATTTGTATTGGTGACATACCGTTACTAATGTAAACATTATTATTGCCATGGCTACAGATCAGATAATCATCATCCTTTTTTCGTCTTCCAGAGATGTGGTCAAAAATGTTGAGCCCAAACATGAGGGTGACCAACATTGTCGGTAAATAGAGTTTCGTTCTCACGTTGAAACTGGACATACAGGTTCACAACCCTTCCTTGTTATTTTTAGGGGAGGAGCCAAAAAGTTCGTCTTTCTACTCGAACAGACACGAAGTCTACAAAATGTCTTGCCCAACACTGTTCCAAACAAACAATATTCCAACAGATTTCGCAAGCCTGTAACACTTGCGTGTATAAATACAAGGCCGATATTCAACTCACCATCGTAGAGCACTGCTGTCATTGGTCGAATTTCACATTAATGATCCAGCGAACACGCCCAATCACGTCGCACGTCACAGACAGGAGCAACCAATCGCAAGCAAGGTCTTATCATAGAATCGTTCAGATTACGTATTGAATGGCAGTAACGGACATGTGAAATTATCCTTTTTGAATTGAATGTATGGGGTTGTATTCTTTATTTAAAAAGATAATAGTTTTACTTGGGGGATACTGCCCCCTCTTGATTTAGTTTTAAAACTATTCATCAACAATGAATGTTAACGGATTTTTGGACAGATAACCGATTTCAATTATATTTTTTGGGACGTCGTATTCATTAGAAGATGGTATATCTTCTCAATCATTATCGATTGTAAAAGCACATTTTTTCAAATTGAAGATACGTAAGCAAAGCGTAAAGAGTTTAAATCTGTTTAACTTATCCAGTTGTTCAGAGCCCAACCTTAATTTGTAGGTTCATCATGATCGCCATAACATGTCTGAAAAGGCAAGGTTTACCATAACCATACGCTTATTTAGCAGAATTATTCAAACCTGAAATTGATACTTCTACAAAATTCTAAATCCATCATTTTCAAGTCAGTTATTCATTATTTACGATCCAACAACAATAAAATTTAATTAAATGAGTTTAAGCCAAACTGATTTGTAATTAATGCAAATTGTATCGTGATTTGCACGCTTGGAGGCGTGCCTTACCTTCTTGAGGTAAGCCATTTGTTACGATAATTGACTGTTCTTTTCGGCTTGAAATCTAAAAATCCACCATAACTATCCCAAACTAACCATCTAATCATAACTACTAGCAGTTCGGTGAACAGTTGACCTCTAACGCCCAAGATTAAGGGTGCTTGCACAGAGGTACTCGATGGAACATACAGGTACTCGATGTACCCAGTGGTAATAATCATCATCACAAAATTGAACACAATGAAACAAAACTGAACTTACCCTTGATTCAATTTGCGTATCACTCTATATCATGTCATCAAGGCTGAGTTTCTATTTTTATCCAGCCAGTACTTGATTATGACAGGGACAGCTGATTGTTCAAATCAGAACAGATTTCACATGTCTGATGAATGAATTCATAGAAAAATATTAGTGAAATTAGTATAATTATCATTTACTTAGTAATCTCTTGTTTTAATACTTAATTGAAGTATTAGAAAAGATTTGTTTCTCTTAAACAAATCCCTTTTTGACCGAACGAAAAGAAATCTCGGTTTCAAGTCGAGCGTTTTGCATTTGCTTGTCGGTCTGTTTGTAACGCATTTACGGCTAAACGCGTAGACCAAATTCTATCAAATGTTGCATGAATCTTCCTTTATGGAATGCCTAGCGATGAATGTGTAAGGATTTTTAAAATTTGTTTGCATTTAAAGAATATTTAGAAGGAAATAAGATGCCCTTTTTTTACAGGAAACCTATGCTTTTTATACTTGGGGAAGTGACAGCTGTGAGCCGTAGCAGGTATCTGATCAATCAGATAGAGATAAGCTGCGTTCTCCTGGGCACTCTTTGTAAGGGTGACCGATTAAATTGGCTAGCAAAAAAGACACTGTTCTCTGCTGTAGAATCACTGTCTGAACCACTTCCCGGTGGTTCAGAACCCACCTAAAACTGTACGTCCAGCTCGTCAATCACCATCATCCAACTCATTACACACGCTTAGGTCTCAGACCTATGTGGGCTTCATCCTAAAAAAAAATTAACTTTTCCATCATATGCAATTTGAATCAGATTTCAAGATAGCCCTGATCAGATTCATCTGGTTGAGCCTTCATATGGATTACGATATCATTAAGAATAACATATATTTGACAAACAAATTATTTCTTATTGATCTCAATCAACAAGTGATTATCAAATAATAAGTAAATGATAATCATACAAATCTAACTAATATCGTTCTATAAATTCATTCATTGGACATGTGACCTGATTTGAACAATCTGCTGTCTGGAAGATAGAAACGCAGCCTTGGTGATGTGATACAGGACAGGGGCATAGCCAGGGGGGATATCGGGATACATCCCCCCCTCCGAAATGTTGTAGTCATCTTTCACTCACAAAACTAATAAATTACAGATTAAATTAAAACAGTTCAATACAAAAATGAACCACATTTTTTTTGTACAAGAGTTTGTCACGGGAATTGCGAAAAGTATACAATGTTATTATGGTACTCTTACTCTGCCGCGGCATGTACAGTTCAGTGAGCAATGTGGCAATGCAGTGTTTTCGAGTGGTGTCTGTAACTGACTCTTCAGGGTAGGAAATATATTTCATTTTAATTAACAATTGATTTAATTGAAATATCCAAGTAAAAATTACTTTAAAATGCTCATAAAATCATTATAAAATGACAAATATTTTAAAATATTCCGGGGGAGGACCGCCGTACCAGCCTATCAACTGGGGGATTTTATTAACCCCCTCCCTCCGAAGTTGAATCCTGGCTACGCCACTGATACAGGATGTCACTTCGTGGAAAACAGACATGAAATGGACTACACGATTTTAATCATGAGTTAGGTCTGGTGATTGTGTTTAATTTTGCGATGGTGATTATCATTGAGTAGGCCAACATCGAGTATTTTATGTGAAAGCACCCTTACTCATGGGCGTGAGGTCTACTGTTCACAGAACTAACTGTACTATAGTTATTATGAATGAAAACCTAAATTATATCAAGGCTCAACCAGACAAATAAGAGAGCCCGAGGGCTAACTTGAAATCTGATTCCAATTCCATACGATGGAGAAGCTCCTTTTCAAAATCATATGTTTCCTATAGAAGAAGGCCTTGGGTGCCTTTCCTTTTTTCATTTTAAATATCCTTCAAATGCAAACAAATTTTAAGAATCCTTACACATACATCGTTGGGCATTCCTTCAAGGAAGATTCATGCAAAATTTCATAGAATCTGGTCCACGCGTTTAGCCGTAATTGCGTTACAAACAGATAGACAGACAGATCGACAGACAAATGCAGAACAGAGACCTCTCTTTGTTCGGTCAATAACAGTTCTTTAATGTTTTATAATCAATATGTTATAGTATAATATTTATATCCATTTCAGCTACAATCAGCCTTGAATTTAGATTTTGATCAAACTAAAATTTCAATCTGCTCGAGTCGGATGCAATTGGATTTGATCACGTACAAGATTTGATTTACTTTACCGTCACCCATCACCAATTTCATGAATTACTTATTTTCTTTAAATCTTGGAAACGAATTATTTTTGAAACTTTGCAACTTTCACTATGATTATTTTTTCTCATATAAATCAAATTTCATATAAGAAACAATCTTAAGATTGCAACATTCTATTTATTATTCACAGATAATTCTATATCATTCAGAAATATTGTATGTAGAGATATGAGGAATTTACTTCACTTGAGGTTTGATTAGCAATTTTATTGAATCTCAGAGTAGACTGCATAAGGATAAGATTGAGGTGAATAGACAATTCCTGTTCCAAGCTTGTTATCAAACGCATATTTGCAATGTACTCTGGGTTATTTGAAAGGCGCAGATTTAGCATCATCTCTACTCTGGCTCACTTTGTGACTAAATCATACGATACTTACATATTATTCTTTCATAAATTTATTTCCTTATTCAGCTTCAAGATCTGTCGAGCACGTATTGAATTCATGAGTATTAATCAGGAGCTGAATCGGTTTAATCATCATCTTGAAGTTTACTTTATTATTACGAGCAGATCAATCATGATTGGCTGTTGTTTCAATTGGCAAGTTCTTACACCACTATTCTCCGATTTCCCATCACATCTTGAATCTCATCCATTTTCGTACATTATTAATTTGTCACATTCATCCTAAATTAGAGTTTCTCTGTTGAACTTCATATGCTAAGCTAATTTCGTGCGGTGAGGCAATTTGATTTACTTGAAAAGCTTCTTTATGAGATGTATCTTCTTTATGTATGTGGTATCTTTGAATCTATAAAAAAATGTATTATCGATTATAGATTATTTTCATAAAAGCGATCTTTTCATAAAGACATTAAATTTAATCAGGAATCATTCGACTCTCGCTCGATTTATCCTACAGACTACCGTATTTCTCTTCTCAGCCATTAGATTTCTGACTTTCCTCCAGCCATTTAATTATTGTGATAAAAGTCATAAATATTCATCCATGTGGACTGAAACTGAATGTTAGTTCATGATTATTCAATTCGATGGTTCATGGTTGAGTTCTAAAAGTACTAACTTTTTATTGGAGCCTAAATTCAACGACTTGCATTATTGATATTTCATGTTTTATGACATGTTTTATGTTGTTAATTTGACTGAATTGATTTTATGTTTTTGTTTTTATGTTTTTACCTAATGCGGTATTCTTTCACTTTGTTGCAGACTGTGTTAAATTTGACCTAATATTATATTTATTAGTGATTGTACATTATAATTCACTTTATACTTATTGACTTGGCCTATTCGTGTATTGTTTTTATGGCTCAATAAATTGATTTGATTTGATTTGATTTGATATTATTTATTCACAATTAACATTAACTGCAGTTAATGTTAATTGTGAATAAATAATATTTCTACTCACGTTTGGCCAAAAGTGAGTAGAAATATTATCTCTCCACAATTAAAATTGACTGCAAGTCGTTGAATTTTCAATAAAAAGTCAATATTAACAACGCAGATCGTTATGGAACAAGAAACCCAAGAATCTAATTCTAATTTAAAAGTAAAATATAATTTAATTCTAATCTAAAAGTAAAATCATAAGTCTGAACATTAATTTTTTTTTAATAGCGTGTTCTTAGGGAAGAATATCCTACTCAACTTGTGTATCCTATTCATTGTTATCCTATATCATTGTTTCTATTTTTCCAACGTTCTCTTTTATTGAATTACAAAGTTCCCTTTATTCCATAATTTTATTTTATTTCAATCTATCAAACGTTTCTTAATTATCAACCTTCTTGACCACCAAATAATCATATTTCAAGATTGCATCTACTTTTCACAGGTTCGCATTTGGTTTCTGTATACATAATTAGTAGAGGTCTTATAAAAATTATAAAAAATATAATTAAAATTCACCACGAACTATACACTTCAATAATAATTAATCTCCAATGATTTTGAAAACAATCTCCCCGCTTTAGCGAGCTACTTCAACTATGAATTAGCAGTAACATGTGAGAATATGTTCAACGAGAACAGATAAAACAAATCCCTGATCCGTATTTATGATTATAAGATTAATTTTCGAGACTACAAGAATTCAATTAGAGAGGAGTTAAAAATTAACTCCTAAACAGTGTAGTTCATTTAATTAACGAATAGCTAGTGAAGATCTCCCTCCGTTCAACAAGCATGGCAATATATTGGATTCCTGACCATGGTATTACTGGGCAAAGCTTTTTTTATATTACATAAATAGCCAGCCTTAAGATGCAACTCGAGGCTACGCTGATTCTGTAATTATAGAGGTATAATCCATTCCTGTTAATATCCTTACACTTTTGGAGGTCCACTCTGCTGAACTAACCGCATTTCGAAATTAATCTTGTCACCTCAATCACAGATGCATGCTATAATAAGCTGTTTTCAGGTGGCTATTAGCTGAAATCAATTATAAATTTAGGCATGATATTTCATTGATCGTGATCCAGCTCATTGCATCGATTGATTTTGTTTTCGAGCGAAGAAGACGCAATACTGCATTTTCAATTCATACTCAAGGCGTTGTCTTCTGTTGGGAATCTAATGGTATGTTCTAGCAGGCTACACATTTTTCATTTTACTTTTCCCTTTAATCAATCACTTAAAACCCCAATTTATTTTTATCAAGGAACCTGAAATAGTGAATATAGAAGACCTGGTAACCTCCACATTCTTATTATTAATATATTAAAAACATTATTATTATATTATTAATCTATTATTAATATATTAGAAACAAGCTCGAAGTGATCAAGGTTCAAGGGTGCAGACTCAGCCTTTTAATAATTGTGAAACATTTAAACTAAAAAACCATTCTGTTGGAATATTATTGAGATGCATGATCATTTTAATTTCGATATTAATAATGAAGGATTACTCATTTTCATTTATTTTGTTTCAATTTTCTAGGTGTGGAATATATTAGTTTACAATATATATTGCATTGAGCGAACTTATTTACCACCGCGTTTTTAAGACAGTTAGATAATTCAATTATTAGATTAGATTAGAACACTTTATTTATGTAAATTTACAACATTTCTTAAATGATTTTAAATATAGCATTATTACCGTCGCATAGGTAGCAAATGTACAGCAAATTATTTTAACTGAAGAAAATCCTAGTGACGTTACCTTAGAGAGTCACAGTATAATACGCCATATTGTTGTCATTCAACTATTTTAAAGTTCTAAAAAAATGAATAAGCTGATACAACAGAGTATCCGAGGACCCGACGAGTTTACATAGAATAATAATAATTTATTAATTAAGGCTTATGCACCATTCAACAACTTTTATTTCTATAAACATCACATATTATGTTTCCCAAATCACGAAAAGTGCATATCGGCTGTTTTTCATAAGTTTTGTTTCTTCTTCTTCTTCTTCTTCTTCTTCTTCTTCTTCTTCTTCATCAACAGATCTCATAATATATCATGCCTTAATATTTTCTCTGTATTTTTTCAGTTCAACGATTTGAAAAAAGTTAAGAAAAGATTTCAACACAATCAAAAATGAAAACGTCAACGCTTACACTATATAGCCACGTGGGTAACTGGGCTAAGCATCAGTCTTCGTAATATTCTTCAAAGAAATGTTTGTATTCGAAATGAACCAGCTATCCTTTGTTTTGATTTTCACTAGCCAAAACTAGAGGTATGGTGGAAATCTGTTTTATATCATTACTAGCTGTACCCGGCGTGCGTTGCTACGCTAGATAGAAAGGACATGTGATTTTTGTAAATTTGGAAATGAAAGAGCTTACCCGTCTGTTGCAAAATTGATGTGTTAAAAAACCATGTGTTAAACATTTGTTAGTGGTTAAAGTCAGTATAATCCCGTATGCCCAAAAAATTATCTGAGCACTGAAAAAGCATGACCATTACAGATGATTGGCAAACATACGTTTACCGGTTTGATAGACAGACGTTGTTTTTAGAATGATGATTTGCAAAACACACTAACAGCTTGTCCATCGAATCAGCGTGTACAGCAGATCGAAAAATTTCAAATTATTTTCCATATGATTAAAAGATCCCAGTAAGCTAGCTAGCCATGTACCCGTGCTTTGCATATGCAAAACTTTAACCCCCTAAAAACACCCTTAAAATTGCGAATTTTGAAAAATCCTTTCTTATTGCACGGTGAAAACCTATAAGGATTGTTCATACGAAATTTCAAGTTCATAGGCCTCATAGTTTTGGCTCTGCGTTGATGAGTGAGTCAGGGTATCATCCTTTTATAGATAGAGATTAATTTTTACTTTCGAGCCCAAACTCCAAAATCAATAACGATCTTACTTTGACTATGAGGAAGCTATAAACCGAATTCCAAGAGTTTAGAATCTTCCTTTCAAGCGCTAGAGCACAGACAGAGCGACGGATGGACAACGGCACGATTTCAATAAGGTCTTTTTAAGGATAAGATAAGCTGTCACTAGACAGTATAGATTACAGTATAGATTATTTTAGTATCAGTGATTCAACGTTATAGAGCAAGCATTTGAATCAAAGCTCTTGCAGCGTTTATTAACTTAACATTTATTGAATTAAATTAGTTCATTTATTATGCAGAAAATTTAAATTCAAAAGGTCATCTCTAATGCTTGTAAATTTGCTTATTGAACAAGCCAAATAATATATAATCGACTATGATATTGATTATTATGGTACAGGCGGGCCGCTTAGCGCGCAGTTGGTTGGGGCGTCGCTACTTCAGCTAGCAATAGTCATCTAAGCGGTCGTGGGTTCGAATCCCTCTGGCATCTATGTGTAATCATTCACCTCATTACCCATGCAAAAGTCTCGGACTCATGTGTGCATCATCAGCAATAAAAAAATAAAGTGTTTTTTGCAAGATATATTTTCCATGCAGTGCAAACAAAATTTAACCTACTCAATGATTATTAAAAACATTTCAGTTTTTGAAAAGGAAGTAAATTTCTCAGTTTTGTTTTGTTTGTTAAATTTCTTGAATGGCTCAAATCTCTTCCATCGCTCAATGAGTTGAACGCTTTTATTTTGTGAGTTTATGCTTCTAAATTCTAATCTAAACTTGAAAATTTGTTAGGCCTGGTTTCAAAATGGCTTTTCTAAGAACTCAACAAAAAGATTATGCTAATAGCAGTACGCCCATGAAAAACGTTTTTAGAGTGCGTTTTAACGCGCTGCAAGGGAACATTTCAACTGAATGCACCTCAATTTAAAATCAAACAATAATAATATGAAAGCATTTTTGTGTTTCCTAATCCTAATCCCGAAACACTGGTATTCATACTACGCATTTAAATACAATTAAATGTAATGGTATTTACTAAATGCAATGGAATGGATTTCGTCAGCTTCTTGAGCATTGAACGTCTTAGAAATTTGAACTGAAGTCTTGTAGTTGAAACAGCAATCAATTTAAATGGTGATTGTCGCTTCTCTCTCTTTTGCACCTCACGTCTCATGCACTACTTGGCCTATTAGAATCTGCTAAAAGCTTTCTTGCAAAAGCAAATCTTAGAAATTTTAAATTTTGTCAAGTATTTGGTAGGCTGAATTAAATGCATTGTATCATCCATCAATGAAATTATTCAATTCATCAGATCAGGCGTCTTCCAATAATTATTCAAGGATTATTTTCATATTCCGCATTACAAGTCACACCATTCTTATGATATTCTAACGACATTGAATTCATCAGAAGCTCTCAGATTTTGTAGCTCACAGAATCAAAAAGGAATCGTTTTACTTCCTTCTCTTAAACACTAGCATGTTACCCGATGCAATTGAATATATATTTCTAGAATGTGTAATAATCTACCGACAAATGTAATTTAATAGTCACTTACTTTTTTCCTACCCCTCTTATTCTCCTCCTTCTTTTCCTTTTTCTTCTTCTTCTTCTTCTACTTCAGAGCTAAATTTTCGTCGACGGATGCAAGTAGCTGTTTATTATACAAGATACTATTATTTCATTTCAACGGAGCACAGTTTTTAATTATTTTCAATTATACTGTTCAGTGTTTAGGAAAAAAACCAATGCTTCAATGTTCAATTTAACGCAGAATAAAAATGACGCAATGATAATAAGGATCGAAAAAATTGGTTTCATTTTAATAAAAATTCAGTAAAATTGATAAAATTTTAATTTAATGTATCAACTCATATAGTTTTGTTCAATAGTCTATGTTTTTAGCAATAAGCATTCAAACCTTATTATGAAATTAGAGCAAATGCTTCCTTCCATATTGCCATGCTGGACGTACAAGAGATGTAGTCGAATGCATAAACGTAAAGTGGTAAACAGCAATATATATGGTGGTGTGGAAAAACTTGGAGTAAATGCTGCACTGATTAATATCAATAATATTTACAGGTTGATAAATTATTTTGTAATGCATTTTTTTAATTTATTCAAATGACAGACACCACATGGATAACTTATTAACAAGTCAATGCTGGCAGGCGAGTGTTTGTTAAATTGGATGGATTTTATTAGATGTGCAGTGAAAATTATGATTTCACCTAAGTGAAATTACGATGTAGCTCCATAGCTGTAGGTGATTGTGGTTACACTAAATAATTATGATAGCTGCAGTATACTAAGGTGTCTATCACAGTGTCTAACCATGACTAACATAATGAACACTAACTTATGGGTCCGATTGAAATAACACCATTGGTGGTGAGTGGTAAGTATTAATACACGTTTCTCGTTACGTTAAATACGCTTTCAAAACAAGGAAATATAGATTGCCAGTTCGCTTATAACAGCATGACGCTATTTTTGCGATTCCTGTTTACCTGCAACTTGGAATAAACTGCCAGTTGCCACTCTTGTGGATGCTTTCATTATTAATTATCGAAAACTTATTTTTGTAATGCATTTTAATGTGATCCAATTTTTTCATATTTTTTAATTTGAGATTGCTTGACTTGGGTTCAATTTTCATGGTAGAACAAGGAATTAGACTACTTATATTTAAGAAGACGATTTTAAATTTTAAATGACTAATGTTTAAAAAATATTGAGTAACAATTAGAGGTAATATAGAAATTTATTAGCACTATTATTTATTGAAATTGGATATTTATTAAGAAATTTGAAATTTCAGTGCAGAAATTAGCATCAAATTGATGTAATTAATCTATGATTGTATCTTTTGAAACTAGTGGCAATAACATGATTACACAATTATCCACTTGCAAATTATAAAAAAAACATACACATTTTCACTTGAGAATAAAAAATACATTTCAATATTGATGTATTTACTGTGATCCTTGTTCTTTGTACATTGATTGTCCAGAGTTTTATTAAATCAAGTGGATTTGAAACATGGAACATTTTTTGTCATGTCTGTGGTTATGAAACGCAAGGAAGAAAAGAAAATATTTCTGCGCTGCACATTGTGTCAATAGTAGCCTACTTCCATTTAAATTGATAACAGGCATTTCTTGTTTATTCTCCTCCTCTTCCCTTTGCCTTGCTTACTCTCAAATGGTAATCTAGAATGTTCGAGACTACATTATCTGTGTGAATAGAGAGATCTAGAAACCTATAGAGATTTCGAGAGTTTCCAGGAATGTTACGAAGACTATCTCTTACGAAAGCGGATGCTCTTGTAAACAGCAGTTCAATGTGATTCAAACGTTTGAATGTGATAGAGAAACAATATATTATTCAGACTTATTTTACAGTGTAAACATACTTAATGCTGTTTCTATGAATGGTGATTACACATATCAAATACAGTGACAGACTGTGCTTCGTAAGTGCTCCATTTCTTTATTAGGTGTTTAACTGATTTTTTTGGATATTTATTTTTACAACATTGAACAGTTTATTGGATAGTTATTTATTAAATTATTAACTTATTAGTGCGTGTTGCGGTGTTTGTGTAAATAAAGTTCAAGTGTTGCCAGCATTATTTTGATGGTAGAACCCTTAACACTATTTACTTTGTAGTTTTCAAAGCGTCACTTATTACTCTATCTATTAGTATTATGTTCTCTTCATGCATACATGCATACTCTAGTGACTTAACTAGAGTCGGCCATGATACATAATATGATCAATACTGCAACACAAAAACTTCGTGATAGAATAGTTTGATTACATATTTCTTGACACTGGGAAATACTGTTCTGGGAATTTTGACAGCACCATCAATATTTTCCCATCTCACTTATCGCCAATCATAACTCAAACCCGCTATCATGATTAAATTGGTGGTATTTAAGGAAACAAATTATGTTTAAATGACTATTGCAAAAATAATCAATCTCCATTACGTGTAATTCATGTAATTCATATGGGACAAACAGCAACCAATCAAAGCATTGTTTATATCGATGCAAATGTATTGCTGCTTTGCACATTGAGTTTCAACAAATAAAGGAAGCTTTCCAAGATCGTGCTGTTGTGTGTCTCATGTTACATGTCTCTGTCCTTTTCCAATCATTAACAACACTTTGATTTACCACTGCTGAACTTGTGTTCAAGGGTTTTAAGCGTGATCAATCGACTATTAGAACCTAACGGAAGAAAATGATAAATATATTTTATTCGCCAAGCAGCCGATTTGTTAAAGAGTTATGAATAGATTATAAATATTGTTTGTGGATGCGTTCGATTGCCGGATAATTTGCATGTTGTTGTTCAGAAAACGGCCGCTTCCGACGGAGTCCCGAGATGACCTTTGACCCCAGAATAGAAATATCCCACAGACATCCATGCTCCTCATTGGCTACCGACTCCTTATCATCTATAGGAAGCGTGGTAATGCTGACAGCTGAATGTTGCTTGCCTACGAAACTTCAATTAAACGCAAAAGATATATTTTGAAATATTCAAATTTTAACACAACACTCGATGAGTGCAAGCTTGTAGAGCCGAGAAAAATCGAAAAACAAACATTGAGCTCATACGATTTCAAATATGTCTGTAGATAAATCATCAGTAATTTACTAAGATTCTGTAAACTGTAAAATATTGTTCATTTGTGGTACATTTTGAATTTTAATGAGTGGAAAGTATTGATATGGATGGGAATCGTGAACTGAAAAATGATTTACAATGTTTTTTTTAAACATTTAGTCAGTGTGATTCCTTTTCATGTAGTTTATTTTTATGAAGCGTTCTCATGCTTCCCGTTATTACTTTGAGAGGGTATTATCCACGTTCTCCAATTCATTCTATAACTTAAAACTACAGATCTAATGATTTTGTTACTGTTCAGTCGCATTTCTATCACTATTTTCCCTGCTTCCCATTTTTATTATTATTTGACATTAAGTTCATGATTTCAATTAAAAAGCACAAGTTTCAAAGTATATGTGCCCACCTGATTCAGACTTAAACATAGATGTATTTATTTATTGTGATAAAATTACAATGAATGTGAAGGCGCAAAAGGCATGTCCAAAACTGCTCTCTTCATACATTTTGAATAGGCCTATGTTATAATGTCCTAAATATCGTATTATTAACTTTTTATTGAAGATTTAACGACTTGCAGTCAGTTTTAAATTATGAATATATAATAATGTACTTGGCCGAACGTTTTCGTGTTATATTAAAGGCGAAGAGTTTCCATAACTCGAAAATGTTCGGCCAAGTGTGAGTACATTATTTTATATTCACAATTTAAAACTGACTGCAAGTCGTTAAATCTACAATAAAAAGTTAATATTAACAACGCAGATCGTTATGGAACAAGAAATCCAAGACATCGTATTAATAATATATGTAATTGATAGTCCATGGCCGGACTTCTTATCCTTACTTTATTCCTTATCCTCTACACATTGTTCACATCATCAGAAGCTACTTTTCAGATTAGTTGTGTCAACAACACTTTCGCATTGATTTTTTAGCATTGGACGATGATGAGTGACAGGTGTTTTTAACCGATTTCCAAAACAGGAGGTTCTCAATTCAACCCTTTTTTTATTCAGACATTCTCAATCGATTTATAAGAAATGATTTTGAATTCAATAAATTTGGCTGATTTGTCGTAGCTTGCTTCGAACGGGCACTAACATAGAATTTACTATTCAATAGTTCAATTTAATTAACTGTTCCTCATTCATTGAAAATCCAAAAATATTCTAATAGGTGTAGAATTGAATTTTTGCTTTTCAAATTTGAAACACATTTGTGCACTCAATGAGTCTCTTCTTTATTTATTAGTATGCTTTGCACATAAAAAATTTATGTGAATTTTTCCTTAGTAACACACAATAAAACGCAATGAATTTTGGCCGAGAAAGTCAATCCCAACATAAATATTGATTTATAAAACATTCTAAGAAGTCGTCTTTCAAAAAATATGTAAAAAGACTCTATGGTACTGAAGAAGAATAAAAAAGGTAGATATATAATTATACAGTAATTGGGAGCCTAAGAAAGTCTTCACCGATAACTTAGTAAATGCATTCAGAATAATCAATATCCACCATATTCCTTATCCTTTATTGGCACTTCGTTGGCGACTAGCTTCTGAGTACCATGGTAAGTAGTAGGCTCTAGGGCTAGGCTGTATATATAATAGTAGTGCCAACAAGCACCCGGATTGTTCGAAACTAATTAGCCGACCTGGTCGTAAGTCTCACTCATTACTAGCAGACGACTAAAACGAAGAAGAAGAACAAGTAGAATGAGCAAGAGTCGAGAAGGACCGCATCCCTTTACTTCTTTTGTTTCAGCCCTACCTGTAGATTGGCCGCCACGCGCTCACTAACTAACCAAACTAAGTACTCTCTTATTTGCTCATTGTTCATCTTTTTTCCGTCTCGACTAATAATGGTCACTTTTATCCTTTCTCGCTCTCTTTCTCTCTCACACTCGGCACGGGTCCATTGGTGGTCTTTGAGCAGAGGCACTGGGCCGCCGTCTGCATTGTTTAACTCTTTGACTTCTTCATTAGAAAGGGGCTTCGGCCTATCAGGAGACACACGCTGCAATCGCCCATTAAAATTATTAGCTATATTAGCTATAGAAAGAATAAGCTATAGACAGAGCTTTTATTAGCTACTAGCAGCTACCCGTCCTTCGTACGGATTATGTTTAGAAATAAGACTAAATATGTTTCGGCTTTTTTGATAGCAACGATCATGAAGTTGTTAGCAGCTTAGTAAACAACTTAGAACGTAAACAATTCAGTGACAGTTATCAGAGAGAATATTTGAGAACAGCTGATTGATATATCATGATAAATTACGTGATTTGTTCTTATGTGGTAATAATAGTGCTACCTGGCGAATTCCCAAGAGCCTAGCACAAACCGGACCTTCCTAAAATGTTAATTTTTGTTTTGATAAATTGAAATTAGAGAATTTTGTTTTTTTTTCAACAGAGAAATAATTTATAAAACATAAGATGAGCTTTGATTCACCAGTCATATGTTTCCTAAAAGACTGTAAATAACTCCGCGAAGGGCCCACCATTCAGATTATATTTGAGAACAGCTGATTGATATATCATGATAAATTACGTGATTTGTTCTTATGTGGTAATTAAACTTAAAAGAAATGTATCCAAAAACGCACAATACTTGGTTTTAAAAAAAAAAGTTAATTTAGTTTCTTATAGCTAAAGACATTGTCAAAAAGGTTTTCAATACTGATAAATAACTTTAATCCCGATCGATGCTCTCGTTTTTCAGGAGAAAGCCGCGTAAAATGTATCCAAAATCGCACAATACTTGGCTTTCAAACGTATATTACTCTGTTAAAAAAAAAGTTAATTTAGTTTTTTATAGCTAAAGACATTGTCAATAAAGTGTTCAATACTGTTCAATAACTAAAATCCCGATCGATGCTCTCGTTTTTGAGGAGAAGGCCGCGTAAAATGCCTTTGGGGCCGTGACAGACAGACAGAAAGTGAGATAAGACTATTTTCGGCTTATTTAATGTATAAAACGTAAAAATAATAAAAAATTATACAATTCTGATAAATTTACAGACAAAACTCTAATTTTATTTATATAGATAGACAGAAAGTTAACGGGGTTCTCTATTTTTTATTTATCTACTGCAACATAATAACTTAATTGATTAAGCTAACGATCCTTTAACGATTGAAGCACAATGATTTATAAATCAATGTTAATAGATTAATTAGTTTTACTAAACCATTTTTCTGTCCGATAGGCTGTGCATTTTTAATGAACAATGAACATGATTTGTCAAGGAAATATCGTATATTGGTATATCTACAAAATTTCAACTACCCAACTAAAATATCAGAAGAGTTGTTTAACCTTACAAAAATGTATTTTTTAGGAGTTTAGGTGTTGCAAGACAATCCCACACTTTTTGACACTAGAATTATTTTTAATATTTACTCGTATAATCTGTAACGCTAGAGATTTCATATTGCGCAATAAAATTGTCAGTGTGAATTACTTTTTTACATTATAATGATCATTTTTGAATAATATGTAGCCTAGTTCAATTTTCACCAACACCAGATTATTAGATGAACAATGAGACTGCAGTATCGTTTTGAAATATATGGGTACATCAAACTTAGCTATTAGTATGGAATTTAGCCGTTACATTAAAGTATTGGATATAACCGTTTGAGACGTAATGCAAGTACTTTGTCAGTTGAAATATAATAGTGTTGTGGCCAAACAAGTTTTGGAATAAAAATTGGGCACGTTAATTCAACGGATAACGAATCGCTATCGAATTCAATCAGTTCTCACAGGTGACCCCTTTCGGGTGATTCACTCAGACATTAAAAGCAACGTGCTTTAGCATTTTCATTCGCGTTCCGCGTTGGACAATGATGCGCTCGTCCCATACATCGAATAATGGCATTGTGGCCTATGAAGAGTAACTACTATAAAGATTGTTATTTTCGAGAGTCGATGACCAAATCCGGTCTGGTCAGTTCGAGTCCAGTTTCGGGATTCAGTTTTGGGACAGTCGAGTTTTGGTTCCCAGAGGGTTGTAGCGGATTCCCATGCGGGGCAAGTGATTCCCAACTCGGACAAGTGATGGTCGAACGTGTGGGAAAGATAAGAGCCGATTTTTAAACCCTTCAGAACATCCCTTTGATTGTGAATGTTTCCTTTGTGATCTTGATTCTGACGGTCAACTTGCCCGATTTGTAGAACTCTGAAAACTGGACAAACCTGTCAGGTTGAAAGGGTCAGAGATGATCGTGGTCAAAGTTCGTCGTCCACCTGGCATGCGCGACCCCAAAGGGTTGCATCCCTTCGCGAGGGCGACCACCCCGATTGTCATCCCCTATCATCGCCGACCCTCACTACTTACATTAACACACCCATCGACTTTACACACCCTCGTTACAAACGTAGTCCGCCAACAACCGGTTTTTTTGTAGCGTACTCTACACTGCTCGCTTCCTATTTCACCTTTTCACATCTAGTATATCTTAATAGACAAGAACTGTATCCGGATGCTATAACAGGTGTGGATACCTTACCCTTGTTATCTTCCTCATTCAAGTTCATTTGTTCACTTCCCAATTCTATTTTCTATTTTTATAAAGAGAATTCAGGAAACGGCAAACTAGGGAAGCAAACCAATATTGAAGAGAAAATTAATCAAAAACGAACTCAACTTACTAATTTGATAGGTAAAATTAACAGAGCTTAATATCTAGCAGTATTTTATAATACTATCTCTGTTCTCGAAGTTGTCATTGAGATATTGCATACCTCATAAATACATTTTTCACTATTATTTTGGAAAAAACAATTCATTAGCATTTGGAGAATATAAATAAAAAAGGCTCTCTTTTTGATAGATATGACATATTTTATTTCGAGGCTGTAATTGGGATATTGCATACATCTTCGGCTATTTGAATAAAATAATTCACAAGCTTCTCATTTGAAAGATTTCTCACCAATCACATGAAAACAGAAAATCCAAAAATTCATCACCTACTTTCCTAATTTGGCCTACCAGAGAAGTTCTAATATCCCGAATAAAAAAATTGCATTATAAAAGAATATTCATTGTTTAAATTAATTTATTTCATTTGTAAATTGAATAGATTTATTACAATAAAGAACAATTCTTTAAAATGAGTACTTTTGAAAACTTAAAAAATACGAATTGCGTAGTTATGTTTCTCTAATGCCTTTAATCGAAAAAAAACATTTTCAACTTTCAGAGCTTGAAATACCTTATAACCTCATGATAGATCTGCATTGAACTCTGCACTTCATCCACTAGTGATCGTAAAAGCTGTTATGTTATAGATATGACTTTAGATAAGTCTAGAAGAATTGGATTATGTCTAGTGTCTTGGATTATGTCACTTGGAAAAAATTCGGGAATTGGGTGTGAGGTAGTGAGAGTTAAATCTAAGGTAATTCGGATTTTCGCGATATTACCAATGGCGGACATCAAAAACCAGCTTTTATTGGACACTTATTATTGAATTATTGTTCGGCCTATTGACAGTAGTTATTAACTAGTTTTGGGCAGTAATTGATTTTGTCATAGAAATATTCCTTGTTAGTTGAAAGTTATTGAACTGCTTGGTTCTGTGTCTCTGCTTGTTGTGTGATAGTTACTTATTGTCAACTGTCGAGTTAATTGTGTAAATAAAGTTCCAGCGTTTCTTTAACTGTTGCCAGCATTATTTTAGTGTTAGAACCCGGAAAAATATTTTCAATGCGGTATTTTACTTCATAAGATATTATAATCATTCAAGATTCATTATTAGAGTGTTTTCTGTTATGGATAATAATGATCATAAGTCATTAATTTTCAATAATAGCATGATAAAGTATGTCTTCAAATTCACCAACTCATAAATCATTTTGACTTTTAACTTATAATTGGTGCCATATAGATAATGTAAACTGATCTTGCATAACCTAGTCAAGTTTAACATCAATAATTTTAGGATATCAAATTCTTATAGTGCACACTCTTTAAATGTTGAAAACATTCTGAGCATTCCAGTTTACTGGACTAACCCGTTCTAAACCACTTATCGTGTGAGAATTAAGTGATGATCTTTGGAACTGAAGGCGTTGATTGGTGAAAGCTCTCATGCTGTTTAACACGGAGCTGCATTATTATTATATACGGTGGCTTGTCATATTATAAATGGTGAAATTATTTTATTATGTTACCATATTTCCACTCCAAACAAAACTTGGTACTCAGCAGGCTATCCAGCCCTTCATAGATAATTATCAATGGAACTATTCTGCATTCTAACCACTATTTTCAAGTAAATATTTTAAGTACTAATAATTTCTTTTTCAACCGAAGGGTCTTGGGTAATTATTATTATACCACAAAATTCAAGTTATAAGCAATACCTTTTAAATATAGTACAACTCAGTAGGAACCTAAATCAAATTATATTTAAAAAAAATAGTAGTTATGGAAAACAATTTATTCTAGCTGTAAAAAATGTAATGCGCCATGAATTTTGGGTAAAGTGTTTTTTGGTAATTAGGTGATATGAACAAGTCAAAGAATGCATTGCAATAGTTTTCATAAATTGTCCAGAACCTCTATTAGATTGCAAAAATTTTGATAGACTCTAATAGACTGAACAAAGCAACATCTTTTTAGAAATGTTATTGTACTACCTGGTTTACCTGTGCTTCCCTATGGAGTTCAACGTATATCCAGTTGATAATCACGTCGACTGCAGTATAAATAGATTGAATACCAGTATATATATATGATATTGTTTACTATTATCTTGAATTGAAAGACTAAAACGATTTTCGAAGTCTCAAGAAAATCAATTTTAATGTCAATTATATAACAAAATTCTACGATTCAAAATAGTAAACGATATAAATTAACATTCCAATCTTCCTTCAGTAAAACATTACTTCATCATTAAAAGTTTGCATGTGATAAATAAACAAGCTTGAATAAACATCTGAGAAGATGTAAGAAGAATATTATATCTAATAATATTTTTACATATATCTCGTTGATAATGTGGTAATCCATCTATGAATAGGAAGACTTGCTGTCGGAAACATTTTATTTTTTCGGCTGATGAAGAAACAAACTTTCATTATGTAGGCCTACCTCTTCTAGACTTTGCATGGTCTTTTGAAAAATGTATGGACTGTCAATAAAAAGTGTCTGCGAAATTTGGCAAATAATAAACTAACTCGTGTGCTGTTCATCCGTTATTCAAACCCAACAACAGTTATTCAGTATTTTATAACTTTGGTTGTGAAATTGGTGTGGAAATGGGGTAGTGTATATGAGCCACTTTAAAAATTACAGAACAAACATAATATTTTCTTGGCATAATGTTTTAATATTCAAAACCTCTCTTGAAATGTTCGATGAGCACTTGATAAAGCACTTGTGCGCATCGAACATTTCAAGAGAGGTTTTGAATATTTAAATAATAGCCTATGCCAAGAAAATATATGTTTTTTCTGTAATTTTTAGAGGGGCTCATACACACTACCCTATTTCCACAACAATTGGGTTTTTTTAATATTACTTTCATATAACTAGTCTACAGAGCGAATAAGAAAGCCTAAGAGCTATAATGGAAAAAACAGAATTCTATCAATTGTTTCCTCTTCTAAAGCTGTAGCTATGAAGGCTCGAGTGATCAATCCTTAGAATGCTCTTTTAACTCTCTTTAGGTGCATTTCTTTAAATGAGCACAACCTATAACGAACATACATTCCGTACATTCCGATCATTGCATCTATTCAGTAGTTTTTGAGAAATCGTAATCAGTCGGTGACTGAGTGAGTGAGTGGTATTAGAATAAATTATGATAGATTATAGATAGAAAGATACAGTTTGGTAGGATGCAAGCACAGTAGGCTCACTAACACTCAACAACGTTTATCGAGTTATCATCCAATCATTCAAACTGCCTGTCAATAATGTAATGAATGACTTACATTGATTTGATCCCCAAGGTCCGAATCGACCCAAACTATGTGGGAAATGGATTAGTCCGTTATGTCAAAACTTGTAAGACATAATCATTAATTGATCAAAACTTTGATCGGCACTTTTACGCTCAGCAAAATTGTAATTATGAAAATTGTTTGACAACTTCCTGGGCGAGGCTTGTGAGCCATTTTGGAAAGCTTCGTCTTATTAGGCATATAATTTTGATTTATGAAATCAGATCGAATTAGAATGGGGCCGCCTCCCTCCCCATAGTCATCTGTCCCCCTCTTTTGTATCACGTATGCATTTCAAGGCTAACTGGTCTACTTAATTTCCACTTTGTAAGATGAGTTTGTAGGATAATAAAGGATACTCATTTACAAAAAAAAAAAAAATGCTTCATCCCGAAGCGATGCTTCTCAGCTTCTGAAGAGATGTTAAATACCATGTATTCTCTAAACCATGTGTTTTTCCGATTTATATCTGAAAGCTATTGTTCTTGCAAATGTTAAAGAGTGATTTATTTTATAATAATAATGATAATTATCAAACCAAGTGCCAAATCGTTAGATTTCAACCTATGAAAACATAGGCTTCAAGAAACGTATTTAAATTTTAGAAGGATGTAGTCTTATTAGTCATTGTTCTTGTAGGCTGAATGTTAAATTATGATTTATTATGTTGTAATGAAGACAATAATATTAGTGTGAAAAAATTCAGTATCCTCCAAGCGTCTAAACACGGTTCTGAGAAACATATAAAGATCACAAAATATCATGAATATAAGCAATTAAGTAATATAAATAATTTACAAATGTATACCGACTGACTTAAAACATTCTAATATAATATAAATAAACAATATAATCAAACATTCAATATATTGAAGATGAGATTCAAAGCTTGGATCTTTGAAGCTATGTCTGTCTCTTTGAGCAATAACAGTTACAGACAAAAAGGATAAGGAATAATCAACAAATTATTCATAACAAATAGTAACAATCAAAAAAACTGACACTGTATTTCACTTTTATATTTTATTTTATTCACTTATATTGGAGATGCTTGAGGGATGCATTTCACTTCTGAAAAGAAGCTTCGTCAGCCACAACTAGTAATGGCAGTAATTTTTCAGGATGAATAGAAATTCTTGAACAAATTACAGTGAAAATTTTTAACTAGAGTAATGTTGATAAGGTCTAAAGATAATTTGAAAATAGAAAATTACTATTTTACAATAAGAGAATCGGATTCTTTGAGAATTCAAAAAATTTGAGGAAAGATTCAAATTAGAAATCATTTGGTTATTGGGATTTTTACACTTTTTAATTATTTTGTGAGAGGTGGCTTCCAATCTAAATGGCGCAAATAACAAGCCTCAGCTTGATACTTATTCTGCTTATTTTATTACACTTTTCGGATTCAGCAAAGTAAGGAAATATATGGCCGATAACGAACAATAATTCCAGGCTTCTCCAATAATCTTCAAGCTTTAATGCACGATAAATTTTAATAAAATTTTGCCGATAAATTTTAATAAAATTTTATTGTTTGAGTGTGATTCGGGTAGAAGACGAATAACGTTTGAAAGCCGATGCCAGCGTTATACCGGACTACAGTTATTAAGTTAGATATGAGCCTGATAGGTCGAATGCTGTGTTGATTTAGAGTGGCAATCGGAGGATTAGAGATTAGAGCATAATAAAATGCAGATAGAGAAGATGACAAGATAGCCAACAAAGATAGCATTGAATAAGGACGGAAAATGTATGAGCAGAATATCGAAGACTACTTTGAAATTTAATTACATGAAATACATGCTCAAAAAAAGAAAAAGTTGAGGAGAAAGTTTTGTGCGTCAGATCTGCTGCTTTAAATTGCTGATGAATGCACTCAGATCTCTTCTACTTGAGACACGTTAATTGAACAATTTTATCTACAATTCAATTTTTTATAACTTGTTACATTAATGGCGAATGGTGCGGTAGGTTTTCAAAGAACTAAATTATCCAGGAATTAACCTAAACAGCTCAGCATACTTGACATGTGGCACAATGCTTCTTTCCTAGGATAGCTACGATTTGGATTTCAAACCACGTACTTTGAATGACATGTAGGACAAGATGTTTTTCTCGGCAAAATTAAGACAATTTAAATTCCTTCAGGAAATCTACTAGTCAAGTGAAATGTGAAATTAATACATGAGATAAAACGCTTTGAAGATTCAATACAAATCGCACAGAACTAAAAAGTTACATCGCTTTTCAATGTTATCTTTCATTCAAACATCGATTGATTCCTTTAATTCACCTATTAAAGTATGTTCTATTTCGAGAATCCCAGTTTCATAAAATGTTCACATGATTCATAGCTTCACATGAAATTTTAATCGTATTCATGAACTTACCCTCCCTGTCTTCAAATTTCATTATGTCCTACAATCTAGGTATTTTATCTCAGTCTTTGTAAGATTTTGTCACTATGTAATCGTAACAATATTGTGTTTATTTAAGGCGTTCAACAAGTTAAACATTTAATTTTATGGGTTTATTAAATCAAATTTAAAGTAATTCAAATTTTAAAAATAGATAAAACTATTGTAATTAAAAATAAATGAATAATAGAACAAGAAAAAGATATTATATAAACGAAAATGAACAAAAAATTTCAATTATAAAAATATTAACAGTAAATAAATTGTTAAATAGCGTAATCTATTAAATAATCCCTGTTTACATTTTTTATATGAGTTAGTTTAAAGTGATAGCAAGTGATTAGTTAGCAAGTGATAGGTGACATTTCTTTTTCCCAGAAAGGATAGAAAATTCCAGTAGGTAACCTTAGCTGATGAACAGAATCCTGAGCATAAAACATTTGAACAAAGAATTAAAAATTAAAACCAAACTAATAAATAACCAAATATATTCAGAACTTTATTATGAAAACCCTGAAGAGTATGAAGGAGAAAATCTACACATGAAAAGAATAGACTACATTTCACAAAACCTATTT
Source organism: Conomelus anceps (assembly GCA_948455865.1). Lineage (NCBI taxonomy): Eukaryota > Metazoa > Arthropoda > Insecta > Hemiptera > Delphacidae > Conomelus > Conomelus anceps. The sequence continues at coordinate 76,746,214 of OX418216.1, read as the reverse complement.
TAAATTAGCCATAAGTCTATTGTATTTGTATTAAAATTGTTTAAAAATTATTGCAATAACAAGACAGTAGAGTAAATAAGTAGTAGTAATAACATGAATACTTTTTTGTGCTAAATTAGTGGAGTTCTATCATTAAAATAATGCTGGCAACACTTAAAAGTAACACTCAAACTTTATTTAAACAAATTACTTACAACATGTAGGAATCAGTTATATCACACAAGAAAAATCAATAAGAAACAAACAGATCAATAATGTTCATCAATAATGAATTTACTATATCACTGTACAAAAACTAATTACTAACTGTCAATAGACCGATCAATAATTTAATAATAATATGTGTCCAATAAATTGTTCAATGACGTTGAGAGTAATGTATAAAAAGCAGTTAAACACTCAATAAATAAATGGAACTCTTACGAAGCCCAGTCTGTCACTGTAACACAATAAATAGCAGTAGTACGGTTGTGTAGCCTACTTGTATAAACTGTAAAGGAAGTCAGAATAATATACTGCCACTATGTCGTCTATCACATAACTATAGAAGTTCGAATCACACACTAAACTTCCTGCTGAATCACATTCGCTTTTATACTATTTTTTTGTTTATACTAGTAATTTCTAGGGGCTTCTATATGTTTCTATTTATACAGAAAACACAATCTAGAATATTTTTTTTGTGCTCGAATGTCCTAGAAATTAATTTTAAAAATGGGAGTAAGATAGACAAAGATATGGAGGAAGAAGGAGAAAGGAGATAAACAAGAAATGCATGTTATAAGCATAACTGGAAGCACTGTAGACATAACGAGTAGCGTAGAATGTTTCTATTCTCTTGCGTTCCTACGCACAATATCATGTGATTTTGATTTTCAGCTAACTACTAAATAATCATCCCCATAGTGTAATTATTTTGCTAAAGTTTCCTTCAAAAGATGATCTTTTAAATAAAAACAAGATGAATTCTCAGTTTACTGGGAACATTTGAAACTAAAAAATAATTTTATGGAACAACAAATGATAAATAATTGAATTCTAATGAATAAATTTTATCTGCACCAAGGTGGGTGGATCGAAGAGGAAATCAGAAAATGCGAATAAAATGAATAAAAGCAATTTAAAGCATAAAAGAAATATTCCATGATGATTCAGGCACTTTACATTCAGAGAGTGCCTCTATCGTTATGAGTCTCTGCCAGACCAATAAAATTAAGAATGTATTCATGTCTCATGACTGTTATCGGATTTTATTCAAGTGGAATGATTTATGTCACAATTTATTTTCCATTTAGATTCGGGACATTGTATGAATTTGTAATTTCTGTTGACACGCTAATACTTTTGCAATCCTTTTGGTGTTGCAACTTACGGCCGTAAGTATCAATGGGAAAAATAGATAACGACAACGAAGTTGAGGACATTTTGTTGTGAAATGTCCATTTTCTTCCCTGAATGTGTTATTGAACAGCAATAAGTATTTGAAAATATTGAAAGTTATCGGAGAAAAGGAATACTTTAAGACGCAATTATGTTTAAGAGTCGTTTATGCTCGCGTTAGCCCTAGGGCGATCGTTACCAGGTGGGTGTCAATAGAGAATGGATTTAAAATCGATACTCGTTATTTTAAAAGCATGATTATGCGTAGGATGCATGAAGTGCAGTTCGCTAAACATCTTAAAATAAAGTTTACGATAAGCGGGTACAACCTCGTAAAAAAATACACTGCAATTAAATGCAGTTGCAGTATTATTGTGACTAGTGACTACCAATATTGTATGATATAAATATTTCATGATAATATAGCACTTTCAGCTTCATCACATTCTGATCTCTATCTATTTCAGTGGATTTTTAGAATTTTGAGCGTAGCCTGAAAACAAATTCAATGTCTTGAAATTGTGCACTAGACATCGATATTTAGGCTTACCATATTTTTCCAACCCCAATCCCGGTATTTTTCCAGAGAGTAAAAAGGAGTATCAAATATGTTGAACAAGCTTGTTTTGAATGTATTTATTTTCTACAACAATATATTTCTTTTAAGTGCTTGTTTGTATTAAATAATAATAATAATAATTAAAAATAATAGTAATAATACTAACATCTGTCTTTTAAAACATGATCAATTCATTTTCTATGGTCTAAATACAAAAATAATTTAAAACTATATCAATCCTATCAGAATAAGACTATTTAGATAATTAATTACTAATGAAATTGATTTTTTATTGAGCTAAAAAATCAAGAACAAGAAAGGGAAAAGGTTGTGAAATTTTACCGTAAAAAATATTATAATACTGAGAAAAATAATTGAATAAATATTTTGCAGAAGATATCACTTTTCCCAAAAACACTTTGCCCCCTTTGATTTTTTCAAAAAAGTCAATACATGTCAGTTTTGCATTAATTTTCATATTGAGCAGCTATCTTTCAACTTTTAAGGACAACCTTTCCCCTTTCAGCTGACCAAACGTTTCCCATAACTGAGAACACCCGCTCTACAGGCGCTGATGTACCTGGTAAGCACATCCCAAATTCTACCAGCATGAGAATATTTTTGGACTCAATACTACTGCATTTAGACATAGTATCACATACTTCTTGCCATTTTTCTGCATTCTTGAGCTTCCTTTCTTCTTCAGGCAAAGATACCCATTTAAACTTCAATTCACTGATGGTAGACTATTGCAGGTCAATGTCTGCTCAACAAACGTGTTCTATCGAAAACTCCAAAATACAATTTGAACAGTGAACACGACCACTGTTGTTTTCACGGAATTTAAGAAACTGAATCTCAAGTTAAAGTATTTCAGTAAACGTACACGTATATTTTCCTTTTGGACCCATTGCAAAAAAATTAAAACATCAAGTAAAAAAGCACACTTGACTGTCGTCAACAAACTACTGAGCACTGACTGTTTGTTGGCTGGCAGGTGTCTTAGTATTTTCAGTCTTCAGCAGAAACACAGCTTGTTTACTTTATTTATTTTTTATTTTTTTTGTAGATTACTTCTTGGAGACTCCAGTTAAGGAGTATAAGACAAGTCAGATTGTACAGTCGTTAATGAAAGTCAAGCTATGAAAGCTATCAATATATTGATAACAATGCTAGCGAACTTACATTTTAACTTTATGAAAAAACATTACAATACATTTTTATAAAAAAAATTGAGAAATACTTTCCCTGTTTTACCATCACTACTAGAAATCCCGGAGATAAATCATTCCCGGATTTTTCCCCGGAGACACACATAAATCCCGGAATTACCGGGCTAATCCCGGAGAAATGGTAAGCCTATCGATATTGGTTTGTTAACCCTAAGTTAAATGTTTTAGAAATTGTTTATCCTCGAAATAAATAACGTTAGAAATATGGGCACTCAAAGCGATCATTTTGATTTCACGTTTCCTGAAGGTTATCTCTCCGAAGAGGTGATACCTTAAATAGATTTCTAATGAGATAAATTAATAATACATATATTTTATAGAGGTATACTATTATTTATAGTGAGTACTTTTTAATACACTCTTTTAGATACCCTTTTTTTGTTAATAACAAAACTTAAATTAAAGATTTAAGCATCACATTTTCCCCATGAAATTGTTAAGTTTCTTTGGAATAATTATTTATAAAAAAGTAAATATCCTTAGAATTAGAAATTTTACAATTCTTAGTGGATGAGTCGATAAATATTTTATTAATGTTGAATTATATGCTCACAAAATTTGCACACATTTATTGGGACTGAAAGAGTGGATAAAAAGGGTACATGATTAGTCTGATCAACCCCAGTCTGATTTTCTACTTCAATCTATTGGATTCCTGATATTTTTATTGAGTGCATCTTTTTCAATTTTCAGAAATCTCAGATCATCGCTCGAGTGATTTTTACGGAAGTGTCTGTGGTATGAATAAAAGGTTTTGATTTATTTTGTTATTTATCTGATAAGTGGCTTCTTGGGTTTCGTCTTTGAAAATTTGAACTAGGCTATAATTTTATACTTTCCGACTCTCAATTGTTCCCTTTTTGGCGGACTGTCTATCCTAAATGAGAAATTTTCATAGTAATTGTTTTTTAATGCAAAGTGAGTTGAACTACCAAAATATTAAAAATTTCTGATTGTTTGAATTTTTTACTACTTTGGTAGTTCAACTCACTTTGCATTTAAAAACAATTGTGAAAATTTCTCATTTAGGATAGATAGTCCGCCAAAAAGGGAACAAGTATAAAAGTATAGCCTAGTTCAAGTTTTCAAAGACGAGACCCAAGAAGCCACGAAATTCTTAGGAAAAAACAACAACAGTCGTCTCATTGACTCTGAACTCGATCAAAATTCCACTTACAAAATTTGCGGAGCTCAAATTTGTATTGGAGTAATCTTTGCAAAGTATAGGATACATGATTAGTTTGTGCAAGGCCATTGCTTCGTAGAGAACATATTTTTCTGGATTATTTATGATAAAAAGAAGATCGCACCAATTCCTTCAATCTGGATTAATTTGAATTTTGATGGAGGACTGTAGTCTCTAGCTCTCTATTAGAAGGAGATGGCCGTGATAATGTCTATAATGCTCAAACTAAGAGCACAAGATTTGATTCATGTTTTGAAAGAAAATTATAAGTATTGACTGGCGAGGAATTCGTAGTTGGGAGAAAATAATTTAGAATGGATTCCGTTTTCGTATCTTAGTTACGATGCAATACGTCTAGGTAATTTTCTCGATAATCTGGTACTGTCAAAATAGGACCCCTATCGAGAGGATAGAATCAACGAAATTTCAAGTGCTCCACATATTCAGATGAGGTTATCTACTTATGAAATCCAAATCCATTCTAAGCTTCTGGTTGAGAATACATGTAAATAAATCAACTGCCTGGGTAAAACGCCCAATAAGCTAAGAAATATGAATATTTTTTCATGAACCTGAATCCATTATGATGGAAATGGTTTATTCGTATAGCTTTTTTGTATAATTTCTATAAATGCAACAGAATAGTTCAAACACACAAGTTACATCCATCTTGAATGAATAATCAATGAAATTAATTGAATCGATAAAATTTAAATGCATTATTATTATTATTACTATTATTATTATTATTATTGATCTCACAAATGTTTGATTATCATTATTGATATCACGTTCTGCATTAACGCGAGTGCTCGCTCAATTACTCATGAATATTTATTGGTTTAAAAGCTTCTGGAATGTCAGACTTACAAGATTGATTACTAGATGAAGACGAGTAAAATTTGATGATGGATTTGCATACCTTTCTTTCCTCTTATAAGTGGGTCTTCTTAGATTGAGATAAAAGCTCAACAATTATAAAAGTGCGAAAACAATAGTTATAACGGAGAATTTTACAAGAGTAAGAAAATTAGATCACATTCCGTCTTTTGTTTCCATAAATATAAAAGAGTAAGCTATCTTCTCAAGTTCTTAATTGTAATACTACAAATTAGGCCTGCTAATTAGGTATATTACAGTTAGGTTTAAAGAGATAAAGCAGCTGGAATTGATAATAAAAAGTATCTTTGTTTGACGAGAAGAATGGATGATTAAAGAAATAAAGAGACTTTGGAATTGATTGAGTCTGTTTTCAATTCAAACGAATGATCAATCAACTAATTTTCAATTTGGTCTATAGATACTAGCCTATCTTTTATCTATTGGACTTTATAAACCCCATTTACAAAGAAATGTTTCAATTATTGCATCAATTTGTCAATGATACAATTTTAAACATAGACTCCGGAAAGAGACAAATTGCTGTTTTCGTGGATTTAGCGAGAGCCTTTGACAAGATATGCAATCAATGATCTAATTGGTTGCCTCCGCTGTCTCTGAGCGAAGCGCAGACAACACAGCTGCAAATGCACTTTTAACCGTAAAAAAGTGGCTAGATATAAGAAATTTATTTTTTTTTTAAACAAAATACATTACTTTTTCTTTGAATTTACATAATCAGCCAACTGATATGTCTCTTGTTTTAAATTATTCAGATCGTCTCAGATGTCTTGGATATTTGGCTAATTGTTAAAAGGTAGAAGTTGATAGTATTTGTTACCTTGGTGTGATGTTGGTGTCTGTTGCAACTAGTTACACGATCTAGAAAGCTTATTTGTCTATTGTCTATTTTTGTAAAGTTGTGTTCAGTTTTGTCGCTTGATTTTTTTTCTCTTCAATGATGTTGGAATGAAATTTTCTTTTCAATGATTTTGGAATAATATTGCACTGCCGGATATTGGGTAGTATTCTATTTGAATAATGACTATAAAAAAATAAGAATTTCCTTCTACTGTCTATTAGATGGATATAGTTATTATCAGTCACTTTTCTGTAACTCGCCGAAGTACAGTGGGCTCCTTCCTCAAGCCCGAGCCTTTGTTTTGGAAAAATAGTTCCTAATTTCTTTCTATTTTGTTTGTTTAATTTTTATAAATGTTTTTTACATTGTAACTTATTTTTTCTATTTCATTGAATTATGCATTGTAAGAAGAAATAAATAAATAAAAATCAAATGGAAATAAATAGGCCCATAGGCCATCCAACAAAAGGTATCAAGGACTGCAATGGCAGACCAATTATTTCAATTGATTTGATAATATGTTTTGAAATGACAAGGTGTGACAAAAAATGTTATATAACGTTCTTTAGTTCTTCTTGATTCAGTTCTCCAATGAATTCAAGCATTCGTTGAATGTTATGGTATCTGATAAACTGATAGAAGCCGCGACCGGACTTGAGATCGTCCCAGTGTGTGCTGCAGTCTCGTGGCCAGAATTGCAACTACTCCAGCACTGCTCTGAGCACTCCAGCATTCAGCCTGCGAAGCTGGTAATACCGATTTCCATCACTTCCATCAGTTATCTGCAACTGAAAATCATTGGAAAATAATTTCTTCACTTGATAGGTTCAATTTAGTTCATAATTGAATTACTAACAAGTTATAAATAATTGTGCATGTTTACAAATAAATGCAATGTGGAAAAATATAACAGATGACACTTGTATTTTTATACCGTCAAGCTAATCTCAACAGGAACGAACCCGGAATACTTTTCTGGTGGACTCCAAGTAAAATATAATATTTCGGGGAGGCTATGCTCTAAAAAAAACGTTCGATTACTCATAATTACATACAGCTTTTGTTTAGTGTTACAGGAAAGCATTTCAAACCCTTTCAAACATCATCACAAATTGAAGTTCGCTCTTGCTCCAAGTTCACCATCACTACAATTTCTGTGTAGCCTACTGTGGGCCGGACTACATTACTCGCTCTTACAGACGCGTAGACGCTGTTTCATTAATAAAAACCACTCAAGTAGAAAATTAATATAATAACAGCATAAATGTATCAATGAGGGCATGTCTAAGCATGTAACGGATGATCCATTTAGTACGACCCACAGGACACAGAATGGGTCCAACGATTAGCCTGGACTGAATTCTTTTAGGGTGGAAAAAAATAAATAAAAATTTAAAAAATGCAAAAGCATAGAAATAAATTGATTAAATTTGAGTATAAGGTAGATCGCTTGTTGAAATTGATTTATTTCCAAACTACAAAAATAAACATGCAAAGCAAACTTGAATAAGAATAAATAAAAAACATAAGTTTGTAAAGAAACATAAAGTAGCCTATCGTCTTTTGGCACTTTGGCCTACAACACAAGAGATGGAAAATACTTGACAGTCTTAATTCCACCAAATAAAGAATCTTTTCATTTTCACAAGTGCCTTCTTTTGAAGCGTGGACGCTTGGACTTTAGTGCATAATCTCCAGATCGCTAAAGATAACTATCAGATATAATAGCGTAACCTTGAAAATTACCAAACCAGACTGGTATTCGATATAAACAATACAAGCAACATTCTCAAACTTCTTGTTTCGATATTCTCATTCGAATCGCTTTCATGCTGATCCGTAGGCGTGATTATGATTTATTGCCAGCTTGGTTGCAATATTAAGGACTTTGACAAAGATAAATTTGAATGGTTCGTGAACGTGAGTGGCCAGAGCATAGCAGGTCAATAGAATACTCAGTAGTTGTTGATATTAGTTTTGTTAGGTCACTCCTCGCTCCTCCTTCTGACCCGGTTAGGAGCGATGTGGCTAGGTCATGGCGAGTAGATGCTGTAGTTGTTAAGGAACGGGTCCTGTTACAGGTGTGGGTGTAAAGTACAAGGGTGTAACGAGAAGTGCCCGGAGCAAGTGCTAGTAGAACCCTTTAATTCCAGTTGTGCGTTATCCTGAACGCCGATGACGTTTGTACTGAGCAATATATTCACGTGTGCATTTTTTTCTTCTCCCTTCTTGATTTATCGCCGTGGGAAGGTTTTGTGCACCCAAATGACCGGCTGACAATGCGCTTGCACTTGTACGTGCAGTCGTGATTGCTTGTTGCAGAATTCACATACTATATCAATTACGTGGGCTTGTGCATTGTTAATAATAAATGTCATTAGTTGGTGTTCATGTTGCGGTTTATTATTGAGATAAATTAGGATCACTACAACCTGAATTGCTTGTTGAGTATTTGAGAATGGACAATCAACTCAGGGTTTTCATAAGAACTAGATTGGAAAAATAAATAAATTCTCTTTAATTAATAAACATACAATGTAAAGTGCATCGAAGATTTGATTTGGCGTTGTGCTTTGATTTCCATACAGTTAGTCAAGAAACTTTCATTTATAACAGGCTTATAATTAATTAAATTTTTTTTTGGAATGTTGATTATTCAAGTAGCCTAATTGTAAAATAGAATGATCTATGTGATATCATTAAAATATAAATAATTTATTATATGATACACAAACACATACATGAACATGAAAACAAAAATATAGAATGAAGAAATAGAACAAAAGTAAGTAAACTTTTTAAAAAAGGTATAAATATGTGTGTGAGTGAGTTGAAACCCTTTCCAACTATGGTTGCCCAGTGCCCACTAGGAAAGGTTTTTCATATGCCGGTAGGAGAACTAAGGAGAAGAAAGGAAAGAAAAATGGAATGATCTATAGGACTAGTGAGGGGTCAGCCAGAATCCAAAGGCAAATTAGTAAGCAAGAACACTAACAGAAAAGGAAAACGAAGAAACTGTTCCAAGAGATCATTAATTACAAATCAGAAAATTAATATTGCTCTCAATCCAATTGCTAAAATATTTTTTGACACTCTTGTTCATTTTACTATTGGTAATGTATTGCTTGGGAATCTTGTATATGATTTTAGTACTGGTGTATATTATCTGTATCCTGATTGATTAAATATTGGTGCTATAGATCTGAATCTATTTGAAGTGAGTCTTAAACTATGACGACTATATTGTTTGCGCAAGGGAAAGAGTACAGTTTTGTACTTCTGTGTTTTATTACGTTCATAACGTATACCTGACTGACAGTCATTACTTGAAATTCGATAAATATTATATTAGTTGGATTATTAATGTCTGCATTGACGAAGAGTTCCTCAAGATAACAATTGTAACAATCTACCCAAACAGTCATACCATAGGCTACTGAATTATGTGTTGCATAAGTGCGTAATATAATAGCTAAGGTGTTTAGTATTTATAATTTTTAAGCTTCATAGAATTTATAAGATAGGCATTTCATTCTTTTGAAAATAAGTTTGGTATGCATGTCCCATTTCATATGTTACTCTATTGAAACGCCTAAATATTTAGTGCTATTAACTTTCTTTATAATTGGACAGGTGCACGTGTTTGAGTCAAGATTGCATTCCAAGTGGAGCTAAGTTAAATTTAAATTAGGTTTCCCAATTCTCTTCAATGATAATTGATAAAGTAATATTACTCGTTTCATCTATGTTTAAGCTCAATGTGTGTCTATCCAACAATCTTTTATTTTTATTATATTCTGTTCAGCAATTATTAAATGTGCCTCACTCATCCCATGATTCACACGAGAAAATTGGACGTAATTGCTTAGAAGAAATTTAAAAAAATTGTAAGAATTAGCAAAAAAAATTTTTTTAAAGATTATTTATTCAATTTGTAGCTACATGAATAGGCCTACTGTATAATATATCATATCTATATTCCGAGAAATTTTACTTATGGGGAGTTAAACCGCAATAAGTCAATTCTAGCTGAAGAACCACTGGCTACACCACTGGCTGAAGAACCATTACACCATTGCGAAATAGCTATCACACGATTAGTGAGTGGTAGTTCACCAGTAAAGTATTGTCAACTATTATTTTTGTTGGAATATCAAATGAAAAAGTAATATGGATCTAAAGCATCAAATGGGGAGAGTGATAGCCGTGAGCCGCAGCATGTAGTTCAATCAGATAACGATGAGCTACGAATTCGCCCTCTGTGTAAGGGTGACCGATTGGATTCGCCAGCAAAAAAGACTCTGCTCTCTGCTGTAAAAAAGAAAAAAAAACTAATAGTCACAAGCCAAAGCAACACATATTATGTTCTTTATCAATATTGCAGCTCCTAATATTTCCTTTTTGAAATTGTATTGGCATTGGAGGTTGAAATCCATAAAATTTAATCATCCCGTTACAAAGCATATTTACTCTAAACTCAATTCCGTAGTCTGATTTCTCATTTTTATGTACCTATTTCAAAACTAATGTTGAATTTCAGCATTTTTGTAAGGGTTAGATGCATGAAACTCATAGAGCAGCTGATGAGTCACCATGATATTGATGTAGATGACATGCCGATATGTCACAAGCCAAAGCAACATATTAGTTCTGTATCCAGTGGCGGCGATAAGAACCTGCGGGCCCCCCCGCAAGTTTGTTCATCGGGCCCCCCTCCCCATATAATATCTTTAAAACTATTATTACAGGTATTTCGGGTGGGTCCTAGGCAAAGACCTTTCTGCGAATATTCCGCTTCTGACTCACAACTAAGATTTAAGTGATGTAGACATCACTTAATAGCATTTCGTATTTCATCTATTCTAGCGTCTTCACTCGGGCTGCGAGGACAGTTGATGCAGCCCGCATGATTGCAGACAATATTTTTGACCTAGTTAGTAGAGATCCCTCAAGTGCCAGTTTAGCTGTTGTATTGTAAACAACTACCTGTCCTAGCGTAGCCCTCACAGACAATGAATACTGAGTCTTATGTCACAGACCAAATGTATTTTTTGTTAATAGAACGATTTAAACTGGTCTAAAACACTCTTATTGGTTTTAACTAATTTTCGTCATAAAAACGTATAGTAATAAGATTTGTATTCCTCTTAAATGTAACAGTAATAGTATTAATAAGATTAGATTATTATTTTAACAAATAAATTAGTATTATTAGAAAAAATCCAAGAGATTGTGTTTTTATGGCTGTAAATATGTCACTTGTTATAAATTTATATAAGATTATGAACTTACCAAAAATTCATTCTGCACTGGTCAGTTTCTAGTATAGTATATACTTTTTGGATTATCTCGTGTCCTTTGTTTATCAATGCTTTAAACTGAGAATTTTGTAGTTTTGTTCATTGTATGGTACCTAATCGTTTATAAGTTATTTAGGTAATTGAACAACTATTTACACAATCACTAGATCACTTAATATAAAAAAATTATGGTTGAATAATTGAAATACTGTCAGTGGAGACAGTTTATCATAGTTTTACAGCCACATACACACTGAGTTATTGAAGATGGCTTAATCTACGTTTTTTCAAAAGAAGAAACTCTTCCACAATGTTATCTACATTAATTTCTCGCGTTTCCTGTTGTTCAATACTGAGGATCGCCAAATCACTAACTCTTGATTGGCTCATAGTTCTTCTCAAATAATTTTTGATAAGCTTTAATTTTGAAAAGCTTCTTTCTGCCGTTGCAGTCGTCACTGGTAGGGTGAGGTACAATTGCACCGTTGTGGCAAGGTTTGGAAAGCTACTTAAGAGTCAATTATTTTCTTCAATCAGCAGTTTTGCTATATCTCTGACAGTTTTTTTTGCGGCAATCTCATCTGATAACAATGACCTGAATGAGAGTATTTCTCCCGTTAGCTGGTCATTGATGTCATCAGGATACTTATTTATGAGGACAATTGCTTTTTCTGTGATATCTTTCTCAGGAAGTTTCGTCAAGTTTTCCGGCCTCAAAAAAGAAAAGTTTTCGACTACCATTTGTAAACATGAGAACCTGTTTAGTATCTGATTAATTACAATATCCAATGAGGCATTAAATATTTTTATTTCGAACGATTTTACAGGGTTGTCAATTCTATGATCAGACGCTAGTTCATCAAAAAACCGCTTCACAATTCTCTGTCGCTTTTTCTTCATTTCAGTAGATATATTAAAACTTTGTACAAACTGCGTTGATTCAGAAAGAAACTCTGAGAAATTTGCCCTTAACTCTTGTAAACTTTTCATTGCTTGGTTCAAAAAGTAACAGGCTTTGTCCAGATCCACTGACTCATACTGCAAACTCTGTGAGGCCGTATTAATAGCATTCAAAATTTTGCTTTCAAGGGTCAACATTAGAATGAATGTGGTCGGATTATAGCTGCATTACTTATCTGCCAACGATAAACAATAGACATACTTCGTATCATAACAGTAAAATACTGTTAATATGCTATCTAAAAAATAATGGTTATTGCAGTTTTGGATACACAATAATGCCTGCAGACATTTAGCTTATTTTAGTAATTATTTGACAATACTTACATAAATATTGTTAATAACAATATTTTGTTATGATAGGGTAGGTCCACTGAGGGCCTGGGTCCCAGTAAAATTTCCCGAAAAAAAACCTGGTCAAGGCTTGCGGGCCCCCCCAGCTCGCGGGCCCCCCCCGAACCGCTGGCCCTGCGGGCCCGCTGTCGCCGCCAATGTCTGTATCAATATTGCAACGTCGAAAAGCACAGCTTATTTGTGCACTTCTCTTTTGAAATAGCTGAACTGTATGGCCAGCAACACTATAATTTCACTCGCCGTTCCCAATTACGTAATTTTGTGTCGGCTACCATAAGTTATCTACCAGAAAAGTGAAATCAAAACTGAATTCCCGGGCAAGAACGCGTAAAATGCTAGTATATATGACTTGGCTGACTGGAAATGGAATTTTTTCAAAATTTACAAAAATTGAAAAATTGAAGTGCGACACTTTGAAAATAAAATACTTTTAGACGTGTCCGTGAATTTAAAATCTTTAATAATAAACGCCCGAATGGCATTCCAACTGAGAAATCTAATTGATGGTTGGGTACGATCCAATAGTAATTCAGCAATATTTCAATAGATTCAATTCTTTAATCTCTACCTCAATCTACCTCGATTTAAGTCTACCTCATTCCTTTTTTCTTTACTTTTTTCCTTTCCATCTTTTTATTTTTTCATTATCCTTATCCTTAACAGCTTTTTTAAAACGTTAGGCAAGGAAGCTGGAAGTCTTGTTCTATTTTATTTTTATTGTAACTCTATCCCACGCTCAGACTCAAGTCTTTGTGGGATATTCTACTATTTTATTTTTTGTATCTAATCAAACATTTGTATTTGTTTTTTCTGTGGAAATAAAGTTTCATTCCATTCCATTTCATTCAGATTGCCTCTTGAACAGCCCCGAATAGCCGATATATGAAGTGTTCTCAACAAAGTTGTAGAGAAAACTTTTCTAAGGTGCCTGCAATTGATTGTCTCAAACACCATCGGATACTAATTTATTTTTCAAAACACATCAATTGCTTCGAATGAAGTCTTTTATAATTGCGATACAGTACTTCATTTAAACGGAAATTCCAACTCTACGCTTCTCATACTGAAACTTCTCCAACAATGTTGTCTCACAAATTGCTAGTAGCCACTAGCAATCAAGCACACGTTTTCCTAATGTTGCTATAGATTCAATTTAAACATGAATTGAGGATTTCTGCGGGAGTTATCGGGAGCAACTCTTCAGTCTGTTATTATTTACTCCTGTTGGAATTTACAATGTTTACTGTGTATTGATTGTAACACTAGAATGTGAATGCATATCAAGAATGTAAATGTCTGAATTAAGAGTGAACGGTCTTGATAACTTTCACCCCTCGTTGCTTGTGGCTACTACCAAGTGCATCGACCAGCATTAGTAGCAAGTTTCAGTTTCTACATTTCATGAATGGATGACATGCTGTTTTCCAGTGCACGTAGTGGACGAACAACATCGTATATCGACATTATTTCATCAATCAAACTGGATAAACCGGTGACGTCATTAAGGTTGTACCGGGTGCGAGAAGTTCAATGAAATTTGAATTCAGGTTCTGCGGCGGCATCTGGTGCATCCACCCACAGGTCCTGTCCGGTTCAGTACGGTCCGGCGACCGGATTTGAATTTTCTGTCCGGCAGAAAATAAAAGCGTGCGGAAAAATATGAACCAACGAGTATAGCCTAGTCGGCCTTGACTGCAGAAACTAACGGCGTCCAGCGTAGAAAAGGTTTTGGTTGGCATCAACTGGAAAATCGAGTTCTTGTTTTCGAGTATCTTCTTTCGTCAACCCATTGCCGATGCAGATCTGGTTTCGAAAATGCATCCGACCCGACCGGAAACCCGCACGGGCTCAAATGTCTTCCCCAAAACGCCTTCCCACCTCTGATAGTCATGCACTTGAGACCAGAACCGCTTAACAAAAATGTCGGTGTCTCCTATCCATAGCTACCTGTCCATACAAGAACAAGAACGGGTACGAAGCAAATGTAGCAGAAGAACAATTTCCACTTTTCTTGATCTACCAACTTCAAATACTGTACAGTACTGTGTATAGTAGAAGTTGGTAGACTACAGGAAAGTATTTCATTGAAGACTGCAACCGCTATTCATTCAACGAGATTATTCAGTTGGTGAAAGAATTTTTGTGTTCTTCTTCTTTAGATTTACCAATTTTATTGGTACCACTTGGTTGCCACTTAAAATCTGATGCACATTATATCATACCTTGGAAAAGTCTATATCAATTTAATTCTAATAACATGTTCTAATGGTTAATGATGTGATTAGTAACGATTTTATAATGCTAATAATTATTCAATAGGAGTTTTTCTTTTGGGAACATTTTTTATGTTATATCGCTCTGTTTCTGCTACATAATTGCGCTGTAATTTATCTCAGTAAAAGACACTGTATTTCATGAAAATCGCATTTTTTGTGAAAATGCACTGTAAAAAAATTGTGAAAGAGCTCACGCTGTATTTTATTGCTATCTGAGGAAAATATTTTGAGTTTTAGAGGAAAGCCTTTTACGAGGCACATTTCGGGTATTTAGAGAATAAACATTGATAATTATATTCTCAGTCATGAAGAACGTCTAGATTCTTTCATTGAGTCCGTCTAAAGTACAAGATTTCCATACGTTATTTCAAGCCTTCACGCCTATTACACAATGTATTTTCTTTGTAAGGCCTCAGGTTTTCTTGAATATATAAAGTTCGATACTATGATTGTCACTTGTCCATTTTCATTTAACTGATCACAGTCAATTTCCACATTCTATGAGCATCAGGTGTTCATTTCGAACATTCAATTTGAACTCTACAGCACAGAGATATTACAACCCACAAAACTGAATTTTTTAACTTGAGCTTCATACGCAAACTGCACAATCTTCTCACATCTTAACTATTTATAGTATTCAAAAAATTCGTTGACAATTTATGGGTTTTAATATTCAATAATGAGTAATAATCGAAGAATATTCAATTCGGGTTTCTTATGTTTATTTGTAACTCTAACATCCATGACCATCAATATAGATGATCTACGTGTTATATTGAAATCAGCAATATCTATATTGGAGCAGCATTCCTCCATCACACACACGGCAAATTTGACCTACAATCTTGAACCTTTACTTCTGATGAGACCGTGTGCAGCAAGGTGGACCAGTTACATGACCTCTCGTTTGTCTAGCCTCATAATATCAAAGTCATGACGATAAGTAGGAAGATAATTCAAATTGTAGAACACACTTCTAAATACTACACACTCTTCACCTGACCTACGATGCTCTTTCACCCTGCACTCGCTAATCCGTTTAAAGCATTCACAATCAAGTTCAGCATTACAAGAAAAAGCATTTATTATAGAATATATGGCATAGGTTTGAGAGCATTTTAAACCAATTACACGAAGGAGACTTCCACCATACATCGTAGAGGGAATAAAGTCTCAGCTGTAATACTGTTGCCATTCTCTTTTTGTCGTGTGGAGGAAAAGAGCCCACAAAACTTTTACGTACTACAGCCATAATAATAATTAATAATAACGGCCTTCTTCGGATGAAAAACGAACTTCGGAATTATAGAAAAAACCTGTTAGCCGTAACCTTATTTATTTTTTATTTATGATTCTTAATAATCGATCAACTATTTGATTTATAGATAAAGCTGGGTTTTGCTAGTTCGATTGTGAACGGATTTCTGCTGACAAGAAAATTGGATGAGGTGTTGAACTCAATTCAATTAGAAAATATTGTACTTGAAGTGGTTAAAATTAACAAAATTTAGAATGGAGTAAATAGTGTAAATATTCTTAACATATACATTATACATTGTGAATATGGAATTTGAGATATTTTAGCATTGTTTTTAACCAGTTTCGATCAATGTTCATTAATTTTCAAATTTATATTAGTTTGTAGCTTTTTAACAAATCGAGCATCTTGATTCACTAAATTGATTGTATTAATCAACTTCGTGAAAGCACATGATTGTAAACATTACTGAAAGAAACGGATCACATAAACTCCTAAAATAACTCTTATTAATAGCTATCTAATTTTGTAGCTATCTATAAAAAGAGATTGTGAGAACCATTTGCTACAAAAATCTCAAGATTTGCTGTGGTTATGAACTTATTCTGAGTCAAATAACTCAAATAAATTGCCTGAGCCCTGAGCTATTTTGAACTCACGTTATTAAATTTTGTTATTTTTTGTACCATTATATACTTTTCTATTTTGTACTCATCAACCCATGTACATGGCCTTAGTATATATACTACGTCTTGTAAACATACGATAACTACTGTTATAGCACATAGTGTAATACAGTATATATTTCCTATTTTCCAAATTTAAATCTAATAATGCCTTCTCTCTATTACTTTTCTTCTGTGCATGTTCTACCTCTTAATCTTCTTTTTTGTTTCTTCTTTAACATTTCAAAATTCTAGTTTAATTCTCCTTGTCTTTAAGCTGAAACACATTTACATTCTTGTTTGCAACACACTGCAATACTTGGTTCTAAAACACGTATTACACACTTCATATGGAATTATTTTTACCTGAGAAGCCAGAGAAAACTAAATAAATGTTTCTTCCTTTTTAATCGCATGCAAGATTTAGATAAGATATCAATGTGAGAAGGCGACATCTCAGTCTTTGAAGACGACAAATAATCTACAGCACATGATAAAATCATAAAATACTTGAGACTTGGTGTCCAGCAATATTTTTTCCGAATTTATTTAAAGCTTGCTACGAATCCGGGTTAGGCTTGCAACAAGCTGTTTAACAGTTATTTTCGTTATCTGATTGTTATTCATTACTTTGATCTTGTTTTACAAGGTATAAACTCATAGCTAGAAATATTTGAATATTTTCATTAACATACATGCTTCCAAATATCCATGTCAAAGCTGGTTATAGTTTAGAATCCATTATTTTTCCACAGGAAAATTCAATTAATTGAATCTGAATTCTATTCAATCTTCACATTTCCTTTCAAGGTATAAGTTTCGCGAAATGTTTATATATTGATTAAGAGATGATATTTGGTTCTGTAATGATAGAACTGACTCATAGAGAATTGGCCTACGGTATTAAATTAAAAACTTATCTTTTCATGATTGTGGAAGATATAAACTCAAATAAATTCCGTATAAACAACATTTAAAATCTTTTTTAGCCTCAGTATACCTTATACATTTAAATGGTCTTCTTTGCGTGAGAAAATAACTGACAGAATATTTCAGTTGAACTGATTCGCAGACTAACTAAATAGCGTATCTCTCTAGCAAATATCATGAATATTTATTTCGATGCCAAGACTTTCTATCCGAATGAATACTTTGAAGCCCGTGTGTTGTGCAAGATCAATTGCTGCACCCTGTTCTCTTATCACCTCCGGTTGATTTTTTTAATGAACGTTATACGGACTAAAGATAAAATACCGTCCGGTTCATTGGGATACCGTTTATCCTCTAATGTCTAATTCGAAGCTATTCCGATATCAGATAATTAGAGAAATATTTTGATGAAAAATGGGCTATATTTTGTACAGAAAATGAATAGAAGCATAAATGTAACAATTTGCATGAGAAGCTAATTATGGTATCGAAGCTATGTTAGGGTATGAGTAGAGTTTTAGCTATGAGTAGAGTTTTTAAATTAAAGTACAAAAATTTTAATTTTTTACTTGGTACACTATTTGTAAATTACCTTTGCTCTATCAATGCTACATCTTGTTTTGACGGAATTAATAGTAATATATTAAACAAATTTACTAGACCTATTACATAGACAAATAAATAAATAATCGAATAGATAACAATTTTCTACTCTTAAAAAAGCTGAATGTTTTTGAAATATGTGGATATGAGCCCATTTGTAGCTAAGCTAAGAGTATGAGTCGCTACGTTAGCTAGGGAATAATCCTATAAGTTGTTGATATTTTAAACAGTACAGAATGAAGAACCCTAATAATGAATTTTGCTAGGCCCCGAAGGAGGTTGGCAAGAAAATCTAAAAATGTTTAATCCAGTAATACAGAGGATTTTTTGATCAAGCTTCAATCAGAAAATATATTGCTCCACACGCATTATAACATCCTATAGAATTCCTATAACATACGTATAATATAGCTATTATTACAGTAGAATTCTTATTATCAAAGACATTAGGAGTAAAATAATACTATACAATAGAGGCCATGCTTCACAAGAAAACACAACTCCAGTTTCATAATACTGTTGTGAAGCTTTTTGAGCACTTGGCTTTTTTTCGGGTCTACTTCATCAATTTTATTCTGGGATGAAACTTTATAAAGTGAAGTAGATGCTGAACATTCCAGCGCAAGTACTCATTCGCTTCATTCGAAGCGTCGACGCCATAATGGTTATTGCGGTGCAACGGCAGTGGACATGAGCTGGCCATAAATGGAACTTCAGCAGGTATTCAAAGCAAAATATGAGAGCTAGCCAACATTAGAGAACACTGCACATGCACAAAGCAGAAGACATGCTCTTGCATGGTGCAATGTGCAGAAATGTCGGTTGGAATTTCGGACGGCTAGTGTGACTCTTCCTTTTGCAGACGATCCTGCCAGCAATGTGATAGGGCTGGCTCATTACATCTCGACTGGTGAATTACATCTACGGTTGCATTACACATTAAACATTGCAGTGACCAAGAGTGAAGCATGTGAGTACAATCACATTTTGAGTATGTCACTCCCAAGATTTGTGATTTCAGGTCAGTTATTCTGAGCCCGGTGCTCCAATATGCACAATATTCTTGAGTTTAGAACAGGGGCCAGCAATAGGCGGACTGCAATCCATATCCGGAACTCGGGAGGAAAGAAATTGAAATTTTTTGTATTTGTGAATAATTTAAGTAACTAAGTCAGTACATATAAGTATTCTGGATCACGAAACAATGTTCTCCTGTGTCCAGGAAGAACTCTAAATTTTTTGCCGACCCCTGGTCTAGAAGGACAGACATTGTAATAAAAATAATCAAAGTTCAATTCGTCAACTATCTTCATTTGTTTCAACAATTTTTAATCTCATTTACCCAGAATCTATGACTACTGTATTAATAAAATTTGAGCAATGCTCCAAATTTATCTGAAAGTTTTATGAAAATAAGTTTTGCTCGTTGGGGAATGTGTGTAATTCTTGTTTTTGAGTTATTTATATCAAGATAAATCTGTCAGTGAGAGCAGCCGAGCCTACTGTAACTTAAGAGCAGTTGCGCCCTGGCCCGCCGCGGATATGCTAAAAATGAAAAAAAAATACGTGTGTTAATATAATATTTGAGCTTATGTCCATAAAGCCTTCTTTATGTGTTTCTATCATAAAGAGAAATTATTATTATCATTATTATTATTATTATTATTATTATTATTATTATTATTATCATTATGAACATAATGTTTTCATTGAATAACATAGTAATAAGGAACATAATTGTGCAAAACAAGAAATTTTAATAGAATCTTTAGTAAATTGACCGATTTTTGGCGCTTGCTTCCCCCCCCCCCCCCATTTTAGTCTGAATTGGCGTTTTGCCTAAGAGAAATAAAGGCCTTATTATAAAATAAATGCAAAATAGTTATAAAACTTAAATTGGAACTAGCGATTCAGCCTGCAATATATCTTCAAGTCTAAAACCAGCCAGAATGAAACAGTTAACTACTTTTTCCACCACTACTTCTTCAGTCCTAGTATAAAGAAGAGAGAGAAATTAATTTGGATATCCCTATCCTACTCCTTCAAGGACACAAGGCACAGGAGAAACTTGAAGAAAATTGATGATCAAATTGTAAAATAATTTATGGCCACTACCACCACAATCATACTAAAGAAGGAGGATGTGCTGCATGCATGCAAATTTCGAATCTCAGCCATCTCTCCCTGGACTTCACACCACTGTACTTCTATCCCCCTCTCCAATCACTACAACACTTGAACATCAACTCTAATTACAAGGCGCGGCTTCAATGTCGTTACCCACATTTATCTTGATCTATACCCTTGTGCTGCACCTTTAAAAACGTAAGCTCTATTCACGTCTCGTTTCGGCTACTGCCTCGAAAAAACTAATCGGTTTTCTGAGTAGATTCATGTGCGAGCAAGGCGCTTCCATCATATTCTAGGCTATTATTGGAGCTAACAATAGCTTCATTATAATATAAGAATTTATTCAAAATGAACAACCCTGATAGTATTCTAAAAAATTGATAGATCGAACTTTGAAAATTTGAAAATTGATAACTACTAGACTACTAGATGAAACCATTAAAGAAAGCTATCAAGTTGAATAGTGGAGCATGTCACCTTTGCAAGTAATACGATTTCAAATTTTTTAAAATCATTGAAAAATTGAGCAACTATATATTATTTATTGTAACTTATTGCTTAAAAAACTTATATACAGAACTCTTACTGGAGTTACTTGAAAATATTATAATATAAATACATTATAATAATGTCTTCGTTCAAAATCCTGAGTACCGATTCTGAGAAAACCATGAGAACCTGTGGTGCTTTGAAGTTTTTTGCTATAAATTGTTTTGTATAAATACTAGTTTCATATTCCTGTTTCAAGAATAATATTATTTTGAATTGAAAACTATCTATTAATGCAATAAACGAATTCCCCAGGGGAATTGTAATGTTCGACTCAAGCAATTTCCTTTTTCTCATAGACTGCAAATAACAAGCTGACATGCGCTCGTTTTTCAAATGGGTTTTCTTTATATTTGAATGTTTTTCTAACTTGTATCATGTTTTATGCGATTGCACAAAATTATAAGGAAAAATATATTATAAATATTCCTGTTTGTCTAATCGTAAGCGATTGAAATAGCAACCCACCGTTAATTTTAATACTGAAATTACTCTTTTAAAGTATTTAGTTCAGCCATCTGATCTTTCTTAAACTACTCGAACTTCATGGTGCAGCATAATATAAAATGTACTGCACACATATTATTGCAAGTAGGACTGCACATTGAAGGATGAGCAGAGACTTCCATTAACTATGTGACACTCTGAAGGTTTCAAGTATCTACAAATAATTATAGTAAAGTTATAACAATTATAAATGCTATGAAACGTTCATATTATGTAATTTTAAGAGGGATCAAATACTTCCCAATTAGCTCAATACCAATCATGAATGAGAGTTTATGGTATTGTTACAGGTTCTATCACTAAAATAATGCTAGCAAAACTTGAAAGAAACACTCAGACTTTATTCACACAATTCATTCACAAAAGACACTTATCAGTTATCACGAAAGAAAATAAATAAAGAAACATAACATACCGTTCAATAACCTTCAACTAATGATTGATATGTCTGTAAGAAGATTATCACAATACAAAACTAATTAGTCAACTGTTCAATAATCTAATAATATGTCTCAAATAATCTGTTCAATGACTTAATAAGAAATGTCTAATAAACGGTTGATATACTGAATAACAAACTAAGCACCTACGAAGCGAATGTCTGTCATGGCTATTATCAATCACGCTTGATACACAAAATCAAAATTGCTTCTCCGTTATCAATTGTCACTGGAAGCACTGTTGACATAATGTGACATTGATGGACATTTCCCTCTTCCTTTGCCTTTCCTAACAGTATATTTTTCACAAACCAGCAAGCTGTGAGAATAGTTTTCCACATTGAGAGATAAAATATTATTTAGAAAAGCATCTACACATGTAACTGCAGCATACCAACATTGGCGGCCATTAGTATGAATGTGTTTGAATTGTGTTGTGAGCACAAATCATAGAACGAAGTCTATAACTATTACAAGATGCTCTGTAGTTGTGAACCTAACTGCGATCACAGGACAAGAATTTCGCTTATCGCCTCGATGAAAGGTCGTATGTTTTCTCAATATAGTGTATTTTATAAATTAGCTCTAGACTCGTGATAAATTATATAGAAGTCAGCGAAGGCCAGATGCAATAAAATAATTTATTTGCGCTAGGGCCTAGAGCGTAAAAATGCGCTTATTAGCATATTCGAACAGTATTTTACAATCTGCCATCAGCACGTTATTTGGAGAAGAAAAATGTTGCAATCTTGTTACGTGTATTAAAAAATTAACGTCCACTGTGCACCTACGAATTGGCCAACATACAGATCTAGCAAGTGGAACTGAGTAGCTGTTGATGCTTCTTCCCTCAAATTATCTCTATCTCTACAATAGCCTTTAGAGCTATAGACTATTACGTAGAAGTCGTCCTATAACATTGATGAGTTATATAGCCAAATTCCCTGATTACCTCATACTGTAATCTGTTAATTAAAACTTGTTTAATATCATTGGACCTTATATACCAATATAATAAAGTTTAATGTTACTAAATTTCAAGAATAGAATAGAATAGAATATTTTTATTAGCCCAAAAGAATATCACACATTGATACATAGGCAAGTCAATATAAAACTAGATACAAATAAGTCATCAAATAAAAGTAATACATTATAGGTCACTTATTAAATCTTAAAATCCTCCACAGTCAATTTTCTGTCATAGAACTCTTTAACTGAGTAAGAGGGGTTACTCAAGAGGAATGCTTGTATTTTAAGTTTGAACTTCCTGTTATCAAGTTGCCTCACCTCAATAGGAAGCCTGTTCATAAGCTTAATTGATGCATTTGAGGGACTTTGGTCCGTTTTATGAAGTCTACTTCAGGTAATATTTAGAGATTGACTAAATCTTGTATTATATGAATGTGTAGCACTTCTCATCACCATTTTATCCAAGTTGGTTTTTAAAAACAATAAACACTGCATTATGTATAATGAGAAGAGTGTTAAAATACCAAGTTCTCTAAAACATTTTTCCACAATGCTCACGATTGTGAGCTCTGGCAATAACTGTGACAGCCTTTTTCTGCATTATGAAAATATCTTGTGCTTGTGAGGCACAACCCCAGACTATCAGACCATATGAAATATGGGATTGGAAAAGGCCGAAATAGGCTTGTCGGAGACCATCTTGGCCAAGCTCACCACACAATCGTTTAAGGGCAAACACACTGCTGCTCAACTTATTTTTTAGACTAGTTATGTGTTGAGTCTACAGTGATTCCTAGGAATTTTTGAGTATTACCAGTATTATTTGAAGAAGATCTATTTTTAAGCCCAAAAGTGACAGTCATTGTTTTGTCTTCATTAAGAAACAATTCATTAGCATTTAACCAACTCTGGACAACATTCAGATTATTCTTAGACAGTGCCACAGCCTGAGAATCATCTGTATTCTTACTGTCGTGTCATCTGCATACAAGACAATTTCAGAAGGGACATTTATGCTAAGATCATCTATCATGATTGAGAAGAGCAGTGGACCAAGACAGATCCCTGAGGCACACCACATTTAATATGTAAAGTGCTGGAGTTCTCACCATCCACACATACATACTGAGTTCTGTCCAGATAGGATGAAAATAGCTTAAGAGCAAGTCCCTCAACATGTAAGTGTTTCAACTTTGCTAGAAGGATGTCATGTGACACACAATCGAACGCCTTGCTCAGGTCACAGAATGAGACAGCAGCAGAAGATTTATCTTCAAAACAATCAAAAATTTCTTCAACTAATCTAATCAGGGCATGTGTGGTTGAGAAACCTTTTCGAAAACCAAACTGTGTCTTACAGAGCAAGTCTTATTAGCCTCAAGAAATATGCAAAATTGCTTTCCAAGAAGAATTTCGATAATTTTAGACAATATTGGAACCAGAGCAATGGGCCTATAGTTGCTAATCTCCTCATACTTGCCTTTCTTGAAGACAGGTATAACCTTGGAAATTCTGAGAGAGGTGGGAAATTTCCCATTAGCAATGAAGTCGTTTATCAGAGCAGTGAATGGGGTAACTTACTATACAATCCATAATACACTTGATTAGAGCATTGGACAGACCATAATGATCCCTGCTCTTTTTTGGAGACATATGCTTCACAACTTCCAAAACACAATTCTCTGTAACAGGCTTGAATCTAAACTCCTCAACACTTTCAAGAACATTCTTATTTTGCAGTAGATTAGCTGATGTTACACCATCATTTTTAACTAGTTTTTTCTTAATTTCTTCAGCAACATTTACAAAATAGGTATTGAAATCGTCTGGAGATATACATTTCTGAGGTAGCTCTTTTCTCTTTGATTTACTTTTATTTACTTTGTTCCACAATGTTTTAGACTTATTTTCAGAACCCTCTATGATACATCTGTTAGCCTCTTTTTTGCTTCTCTTATCTTTAGTCTATATAAGCTTTTTTCTCTGATGTACATAACCCTATAATCAGATTCAGTCTTTGAAAGAAAATACAGGAAATCCAGCCTATTCCTATGCTCTCTTAATTCTTCAGTGTACCAAATAAGTTTTTCATTTGTATGCCTATCGTCTTTTCGATTAGAATTAATTTTCTTAGTTATGTTGAAACTTAGATCATAATAATACAGAACTGTATTCAGAAATACGTCAAAATTTGCATTAACAGCACTTGAATTGAAAACATCTGTCCAGCTTTCCTTTAGTAAGTAGCACCTAAATATATTAATACTATTCTCATTGATTTTTGTCACTTTTTTATAGATCTTGTCTGTGGTTAACAGGTCCTGTTTTTGGTAATCAATATAGTTATCTTTATTTATTGAGATTAGCTGACCTAAGTGATCGCTAACATGACAGTTACTTATTACAGGGGTGCCCACAGGGGGGGCGCTATGACGCAGACTGCGTCATTGAAATTCTTGGGGGGGTTCCAGCAAAGAACGTTTTTTTTTGGGGAGGGGGGGCGTAAAGTTGATTGAAACGTGTTTAACGTGACAACATTCAAAAATATACTACGAAGTCACCAAATAGAATGTCAATTAATGAAAATATATTTATAATTATTATTATACAATTGAATATGAATTAGGTAAAATAGTTATGCTTAGGATTTGTGCAGGAAGTTATTATTCAAACTTAGCAAGACGCTGAGCGAGTGCTCTGAAAGTTGTTTATACAACTTTACTCTCCTTAACAGTTACTAGTTAATCAGCAGTAAGAGCAATGTCGATTTAAAATGATCAAAAACAGACTCGGATCAGCTATGGGAGACTCATGGTTTTCCAATCTAATGGTTCTTGCTGCAGAAAAAGATGTACTTGAGTCTATTTCTAACGAAGAAATAATTGAAAGGTTTTCTGTTTCCTCATCCCAAAGACAAAAACTTCTATGTGAGGTTTAGAGAGATAGATTTAACAAGCTTAGAAGGTGCCTAGCTAACTTGTAGATGGTCACAGCCTACAAATTTAAAATGTTTGACTTCAAACTGTTGATGTTTTTCATGTACTTTACGATAACTACTTACTAATAAGTAAGAACTGCTATAGCAAAACTTACTAAATACTAAAAATTCAGTAGTTTTTCATAACTATGTCTTTAATTTGTTTTTGAAAGATACTTCTTTCGATTGTGTGTTGTAAATAACTATACATGAAACGTGTGCCTTCTATGTACTTCATCCATACATAAATTCTCCCAAGATACTACACTAAATGAATAACCTGTTGTTTAACTACTGTCCAATAAATGACTTAGTATTTTGAATTTTTGTGTTTTACAAATGAAGTTATTAACCCATTGTTTTCACTTCCTTTAAAGGAACAACTTTGTAGAATTATTTAACCTTAATGTAATTGGTACACCGAACATAAACTTATCGGTATTTCATTTTTATCGAACATTGTGTATTTGTAATAATGTTTTATTGTTTAAAAACCATTTAGGTTCAAATTCTTATTTAGCTATTTTGCAATTAAGTTTATTGAGCGGAAGTTCATATATTCATTTCATTGATATTTCTTTTTTACCTTTACAAAAAAATGTTACCTATGTAAAGAATCTCAAGAAATATTCATACATTTTGTATATTATCGACTGGGTTTGAATTTTTTCAATAGTTATAAAAATCTTCTTTCAGTTTTAGAAAGAATACGGGGGGTTTTTTCGCATTTGTTTTGGGGGGGGGCTAATTTATGGGGGGGGGGGAGTTGTTGCTAAATTTAGGGGGGGTGCGTCATGAGGCTTAGGAGGGGTGGGCACCCCTGCTTATTAGTACATTCAAATTCACTTGGAAAGATGTAAAAACATTGTCAAGACAGTTGGAGTCCCTTGTTGGTTCATGAACCCTCATTTTGAAGCCATACATAGAGCATAAATTAACAAAGTGTTCTGCTTTCTTGTCATTTGTATTGAAATGTGGTTGAAGTCACCACATAGTATTGACTTTCGGTTTTTCTTGTTCAAGTAACTAATAGCTAGTTCCATAACCCTACAAAACGTTTCAAAATCACCTTGAGTACTTCGATAAACTGTAATGACCATAGTATTAATATCCAGTAATTCTACACCTGCCAATTCACAATCCATCTCTACAGAAATATTATTTACATAATTTTATACTTTGTACTGTGATGCACTATATTTCGAATATATGGCCACTCCACCGTGAATTCGTATTGAGCGGCAGTAGCCAATTCTAGATGTTTGAGACTAGAGTTTACTTTCAGCTCAACATCAGTCATTCCTGCTCTGAGAGCATCTAGTTTATTATCAACAATGATTTTCCCAATAGACCTAATTTATTTGATAGACTTTGTACATTCTGGTGGAAAATATTTATATTACTGTTACAAGAATCATTTGTAACATTCCCTGCTCCAAGTGCACTTAAAACTGTTCTACTTTGTTCATTGATTATAGGCTCTTGCTCCAACAGTGTTATATTATCACCATCTGTAACAAAAACCAACTCATTTGTTGATGCATTATCTAAGGTCATATTCTGATCAAGTTCTTTTTTCTGGTCAATAAGCTGCCTTGATAAATGATTTTTATCAATGTTGTCATGACAATTTAGTTTAAATCAAATGACTCAACTGACTGTGAAGATGAGAGTTTGGTATTTATCGCTGATATTACATTTTTTTTGTGGAAATAAGGGATGCTATTTACATCCGAATGAATTAATTGTCCTACGTTGTCTTTGATAATACCTGCAAGTAATTCAGCTCAACTAAAAAAGGAAGCACCAATGACAATTAAATCGATAACTTTACTTGGCGAATGAATACAATTAAACAAGACCTTGACTATATTCTGACTTTTCTTATTTATTCTTCCTTTTCTTATAGTTTTTCTGTCCTACTTGATCTCAAGTTTAGCTGTGTAGCTTCAAATTTATTGAAAAATCTTGAGATTCTACCATGACCAGATGATTTATTGACTACTTCCAATGATAATGATTTTGAATTATTATGCAATATTTATAATATCATGTATTCTACTGTACAATGAAATAGAAATAATTACTCCAAAATTTATTGTGAAGTGTAGAATGAAGCTGTATGATATATGATGATGAATGGAGTTTGATGAAGATGAATGACTTTGGGAGAATAGATGATTTGGAATAGAAACTGAGTAAATCAAGGAAGTTGTATTCGTTTTTATTACTTTGATTATTTTCCATTTTTTCAACTGATTGAACATATTTCAGTACAGTGGAAATCTCCTATCCGCTTCTAGTCCCAAAAGTCCCAGTTGTGCAAGACCACCCGAGTAGGCTTATAATAATTATGCAGTCTGTGTATCACAATTTTGTGATTGAGATGCTACAAAGTCATGAGATAATAATAGTAAAAAAAACCTCAACAGCGTGTAAACGTAGCAAGTTTTGTTTCAAATATATTGATTCAGTTGTTTTATTGGTATCTAAAAACATCAATTGAGTAGTCGATTAATATAGTTGTGGGCGACTGGAATCAATTCCATTCATTCAAGGATGATGGTGCATAAATATCTCTCCCAATTCGTTGTGGTATCGCGAAAGAGCGTAGTCATGTTCTTCGGTCACACATACAACATGGGCTAGACAGATAAAAAGTATTATAAATAAAACACACAGTCGAACTGCTCGTAGGAATATGCAAAGCACAAATATTTTGGAATCGTAAAATCAAATGAGGATTGTAGAAAAATACCCACAACGACGATGATGATAGTAGACAAGTTACGAGGCGATAAAACGTCTGTCCATGTAACGGGCCAGCAGACTGTAAAACAAATCCAAACTGATTACATTACAAAAGTGGTACACTACTAATGATTGAGCCTAAAAAACCACGCGAAAGACTGAGTGAGAGAGTGTGAGAAAGCCAACTATAATAATTATTCTCGGTGAAATATTTTGGAATTATCATTCTGACGTAGAGACATGTGTTGTCGGCATTTTTATGGGTGCTCGCTCATTAGGAGGCCCGTGGTTTAGAGCCGGGCCAACGCCATAAGTAATGTTTGCATACGAAAAGGTTCACTCCGCCACAAAGTGATTCATTATTGGAACAATGTTTGCCTCCATAGAGTTTCTCGCTCTTGTGCGTGCATGTGTTCACACAAAAAAGAACACAATTTGTGTTGGTGAAATTAGACAACACGCACTGCAAGTGTATAGGCATTTTCAACAGAGAAAAAGATAGATAGAGAGAGAGAGAGAAGAGAGGGAGTGAGAGAGGAGAGAGATAGAGAGTGATAAAGAGAATGTGTGTGAGAGAGAGAGATTGTTGAGAGAGTGTTGAAGAAAGTGTATTGATGTATCGATCGGTAAGAACTTGGAAGAAGTAGGAACATGATTAGAGTCCAATCTTTCTTTTTATACTTAAGCGTTCTCTACCTTACGGCAGTTACCATCCCGAAACTTATTTAAAACATACAACAGCATTCAGCTAATAAACTGTTTATTCAAAAAACTTAATACCGTGCATCAGATGTATCGTTGGGTCACATATATAAAAAACAAACATAGTTTACATATGATACTTAGACACGTTTGTTGGATGTAATAGGTGGATGATAAAGCACTTTCTAGAGAAATTTGATTGTTGTATCTTCTTTGACCCACCTACAATCTTTATTAATTATTGATAAATTCATATTTAGGGAGGACCTCAGCGTTCTCCTGTTATCAGGTCAAAACTTATGCATACCAATAACAAGTTTTTTTCAAATTATTTAATGTATTTATTCCGTATTACAATACATAGTTCAATAAAATATAAAAAATAAGTTACACTGCAAAAAAATTACAAAGAAAAAATACAGTACAGAAAATAATTGAGAACTACTTCTCCAAAAGTGCAAGCACAAGCTCTATTTGTAGGTCTGGTAAGTTATCTGGTAGGCCTGGATTCACTGCAGACGGATGCAATGGATCGGAAAGGACACGGACAGGACAGGGCAGGATCGTCAAGAGACCATTCACCAGAAACTTTTCCAGAGAAGCCAGAGGTCGGATAGACGGGCCCGGGAAAGCTATCCCGGTTGTTTCGCGCGCACTGGCAGGGGTAGCTCTGTCCCGTTAATATTTATTTACTTATTTATGAAGATCCTACTTCGGCCTCTTTCACAAAAATGATATTGCATATAGATAATGAAGCCAACACATCAGAATTTATTCTTTCTATCCCATCCTGTCGTATTCAATCCCCTCCTATCCGGTTTTGTACTCTGTAATGGAGCCGATAAAATGTTATTTTTTTTCATTTTTCTAATAGATTTTCCGCCAACCTACAATAAATAAATAAATAAATGATTTATTTTCCAAACTAATACTACTACAAATTTACAAACATCTACAGTTATTAATACAAAAATGTGTTAGTAAAAGATCAAAATAAATAAATAAATGATTTATTTTCCAAACTAATACTACTACAAATTTACAAACATCTACAGTTATTAATACAAAAATGTGTTAGTAAAAGATCAAAATTTATGTTATAATACAAAAGTTTTTGTGTGGAAAATTGACCTACTCCACTATGGCAAGCCATGTTCTAGAGTAGGTTTGAATTTTTGTGAGCGAATAAGTTAGATTAGTAAGTGTTAAGTAAATCAGTAAATGTCTTGTGGGTATGTGTTCTGTGTTAGATGATACTATGAATTGTTTGAAATTACTGTTTCTATTCTCTGTCTTCCTTTGCTTGTTAACCAATTTTGTACTGCTGCTTTGAACTTTTTGAAGTGAGTTATGTGTTTAATGTTTTCAGGAAGTAGATTATATAATTATGGTGCTAGATGATTGAAATGTCTTTGGTGTAGTGCCTTCTTAGCAACATTAGTGATAAGAAGGTTCCTGTATCTGGTGTTGTGGCTATGGTTTCTGGTTTGGAAGCTGGCTGGATTTTTGTGTATTCTGCATAGTATTTCCTTGGAGTACAGCTGTCTTGGATCCATCACAACGAATTCGCTGAATAGCTGGTCCGATGGATAGCGTGGTGGTTTCCGGTTGATGACCCTCATAATCAGCTTCTGAACCTTGAGGAGCGGCTCAATATGCAGGAAGCTGGTTCCTCCCCATCCTACAATCCCATACATAAGCAAGGACTGGGTCAGAGAATAATATATTGTTTTCAGACACCTCTCATCGACTAGTGTCCTCAGGATTCTGAACTTGTAGATGGTTTTTCTTAACCTCCCGCATAAGTCGTTGATATGATGGTTCCAGCGCAGAAACGAATCCATTGTAACTCCAAGATATTTGTGAAACTGTTTTCTGTGAACTGTGTATGATGTGTTATTCATATGATTAGTGACTATTAGATTATTCTCTGTTGGCTGTCCATGCTGAGTTGCTGAGAAGGACAGGAAATATGTCTTCTCATAGTTCAAGGTTAGGAGATTCCCATTCAACCAGTGAGACACCCTCTGCAGCCCAATCTCAGCCTTTCTCCAGGTCATCCCCCAGGATGGCTCAAAAACAGTAGTACTGTGTCATCTGCAAATGTGGTGATGGATCCATCAATCTCCATATCGCATAATGGATTTATGTAGAGCAAAAAGAGAATTGGTCCTAGTACTGTTCCTTGCGGCACACCATATTCCACTATCAGCTTGCTGCTCACACATCCATTGACTCTGACACATTGTGTTCAGTTTGTCAGGTAGCTGTTGAAAAGGTTCCATGCAACTCCTCTTATGCCATAGTTGTTGAGTCTGGATAGTAGGATATCATGTGATACAGTATCGAAAGCCTTCTTCAAATCTAAGAATACTGCTAATGGTTTATCTTCTGCATTTATTTTGTCTACAATCTGAGTGGTAACATAGTGGACAGCATCATTAGTACTGCAACTAGATCTAAAACCATATTGGTTTGGTGATAGTATATTATTTTTTTCAAGAAAGCTGACTAGTCTAGTTTTAATGCATTTTTCAAACAGTTTTGATAGTATACTAAGCAGTGATATAGGTCTGTAGCAATTCATATCTTTTTTATCTCCTGATTTGAAAATTGGACAGATGACAGCTTCTTTTAGACATTGAGGGAAAACACCTTCTTCAAAAATTCTATTTACAGTGTATGTTAATGGCTTGGAAAGGCTAGCACTGTTTTGTTTGAAAAGTTCTGGTTTGAGGTTATCCAATCCTGGTGCACTATTCACTTTGAGACTGTTTATCATTTTTATCATTTCATCTTCATTCACAGGCGCAAAGAACAATGATTGGCAGACTCTTTGGTCAGTTGCTGCTGATTCATCTGTGTGGTTACGGTTGTTGTTTAGAATTTCCTGGGCCAGTTTTGATCCAATGCTTTTGAAAAACTTGTTAAAAGAATCTGCTATCTCTTCATCATCATCTCCCAGTTTCAATTCTCTTCCTTCTAAGTTAATTTGATGGATCTGTGTTCGCGGTCGTTGAACTTCAGTTATATCTCTTATTACCTTCCATGTTTGCTTAGAGTTGTTAGCATTTCCAAATCGCTCTGAAAAGTACTGTTTTTTCGCATTCTCTATGACCTTTGTTAGTAGATTTCTATACCTTCTATAGTATTCTCTAAGTTGTAGATTTGCTGTATTATTGTTGCTTTGTCTGTGCAATTTATCTGTCTTCCTTATTGATGTAACTAATCCATTTGTAATCCAAGGCTTGATCTTGCGTTTTTTATGCGATACTCTATTGATAACTTTATATTCTTCTGTGTATTTTTCAACTATTTCCATCATTTTGTTCAAAGCACTCTCAGCACAGTCCTGAAGATACACGGAGCTCCAGGTCTCTTTCATTAGAGCTAATGAAAGTTTATTATAATCAATACTGTCATAATAAAACTTCTTTCTGTTGTAGTTTTGTTCGGTAGCATCATACTTAATTCCCAAAATAGTCATGAAATGATCGGTTATAGAGTTTGGAAAAATTATTGGTATTACATCTTTTTTGAAGTTTATCAGAATATGATCCAGACATGAAGCGGAATGGTTTCCAATACGTGTAGCCTGTTTTATGCAATGT
Source organism: Conomelus anceps (assembly GCA_948455865.1). Classification (NCBI taxonomy): domain Eukaryota; kingdom Metazoa; phylum Arthropoda; class Insecta; order Hemiptera; family Delphacidae; genus Conomelus; species Conomelus anceps. The sequence continues at coordinate 76,713,128 of OX418216.1, read as the reverse complement.
CGGAATCCATATTCACTGAGTAGGTTATCATAATCTTCTAGTTGTCTGTGATGATTTGGTTCCATTGTGTTGATGTTCAAATCTCCTAGAATAATGTGAGAATATTTTCCATTCTCTTCCAATATTTGCCTCAGATCAATCAGAAATTCTGTCAAATCCAAGTGTGATGGAGATCTATATAGCGCTGTTATAACAAAAATATCTCTTCCAATTTTTATGTGTACATTTAAACAATTGGCTTGCTTAACTACTGGCTCTTTTATTTCGACAAATTAGTCGGATTTAACATAGATTATAACTCCATCATTCTGTAGCATATTGTTTTCTGTTCTGTGAGAGATATAATTATTAATTGCTCTCGGGTAAACTCCACCAGGAATCCAGAATTCTGTTAAAACTATCACGTCGAAATCCACTTGTAGGTCTTCCAGCTGAATCAGAAATTCCTCAAAGTTTTTATTGTAGCTTCTGATGTTGAAATTGATGATTTTTAAGTTGAAAGGTTGTATATTATTGTTGACATCGTGTGAATCAGGAATCAAATGGTCTTCGATATCTAATGAATCTATATCCTCCATAAGATCATTCATTGTTATTCTTGTATTTGTAATTATTTTTATGCCAATTTTGAATATAGCTGTCCTCAACATACTGCAATTTTCTTATTAGTGACGTCATCAGATCCTCTTCTCCTATTTTTAAATATCTGAAGGAGTGAGTATGCCTACTAAGTGCAACTATCACATGCTGGACACTATTGTAAATATTCAACTGTTTTGTATTTTTTCTCACTAGTACAACATCTTTAAACGTTAGTCCCTGGGCTTCATGTATTGTTAGTATTGTTAATGAACCGACGGGGGCTTTGTTTTTAACTGCTTCCAGTACCATTTGTTTCTCAGCTTGATATACAATATAGAGTTTGAAAGCTCAACTTTTTCTTTTACTAAATTATCTCTCGAATAAAGCATGCGTATATTTTTGAGAGATTTATGCGTGTATAGTTGAGGTCTAATTAATAATTTAGCAAATTATTTGTAGCTCGTTTTCTTGTTAATCCAGTCGTGAAGTAAGGGTGAATTATGGTATTATCATCACTCCCAAAGAAATGAGAGTATTATGAATAGGTGTTCATCATTTTACTAAAAATTAAAGATGTAATAAGGTACTTTCTTATGACAAATATATTCAAATAAAAATTATTTTTCAAAGGAAGAAAGTAATTATTGGAAATTGGGACTCATGGAGTCTGATTAGTAGGCACTTATTCGATTTTCTGTTTGCTGTACCTTGTCGATTGAACTTTCATCATCCGTCTGTAGATTAAAAAAATATAACAGATTCTTAAGTCGATATTCAAATTACAGCTAATTTAATGACTCAATCATTAGTAGAATTTCTAGATTTATAGTCAGTTTTCAGATTGGAAGCGCTGACAGCTCAGCCTTCATTAGGGAAAGGCCGATGTGGAAAGAATAGAAATAGCATTTCTCAGTCTACCTCTCTCATTTGCTTAATCAGAGCTCAGACATTCTTCTGTCCATATCAGCCCCACCTTTTCATGCATTATTCATGTATACAGGCCAATCTCACAGCTGTGAAAGCTACAGTTAGCTGTAATGTAAGTCCTAGCACTCGTTCTACCAAATCTTATACCATGAGAAAATACGTTTTAATTTTTATGCTACATGGAAAAATAATAATGAATAAATTTATTTCTCACTATATAAAACATATGCAACATATAAAAATACAATGTCTCATTTGGTGAGAAATTAAGTACTACCGAGGCTAACCTATATGGGAGGACCATCAAAAATCAGTACAATTTTTAAATAAATCATATAAAAATAATAATAATTGAAAAGTTGCTAAGGTCAATTTAAGAAAAAGAAACAAATTACTAAGTGTGAATTAAAAGAATAAAATAATTGGAAAGAAAAATGTATACGTATAGGCTATAATAATAACAATGAAAATTGATAACCTAAATAAGAACTACTTATAGTAGTTCTAAATATAAGTTGTAGCCTACATGAGATTTCAGTATAAATGAAAAACCAACATTAAAAACATTGAGGAATAAAAATTCGAGAACTACAGTAAAAGTTGGATATGTTAAAGTTCATAGGCTACTTAGTTAATAAGCCCGTGCTCCGCAAACAAGGTTTGAAATCAGAACCACTGACTTTTGTATGAAGACAATGTGCAAATGCTGATTTATGTGGCCTACTTTGAAGAAAAAATTCCGATGGAAGACCCGGACCAATCAATAATTCGAATATGATTTTTACCCGCATAAGCCTACAATTACATTCTGGAAAATTAACCAATTTGTTCAACCTTCTCAATAATAATAACCATTCTTCATGCGATAAAAAGGCTGAAGTTTTAATTAAAATTAAAAAAGTGTTGTTTACAATGTATGGTGTATTATTATGGTGTATTAAATAATAGTTTATTTATAAGTTTTAAGTTGTAAGTTGTTTGAAAATTTGTAATTAATGAATTGGTTAATTTTCCAGAATGTAATTGTAGGCTTATGCGGGTAAGATTTATAATCAAATTATTTATTTCCTAGGTGTGTGAGGATTTCTGGAACAAATCTTGATCCACTACAGTACATAGAGGATGTACTAGAAAGTGAAAATGCAATAATTCTATCAAGTTATTGTCAATGAAATTACTCTGTTTTGATAAATCTACTATTGGCATGTTGTAGAATAATAAACAATATTGGATTATTGGAACTATCATGAGGTAGAACTATCGGTAGTATTCTGGAGCAAGTGGAAATGATCAAAATACTCCAGGATATTTTAATCATCTCTGCCATCAGTAATAATGAATGCTGCTTATTTCAATCGATTCACGCAAAGTAACAAGCAATGCTTGTTATGGCAACTGACAGGTTTAAATATTAAGTCCTCCCTACCATCAAGTCTCCCACCACACTTCAACCCCATTGACCAGGGTATCAATATATTTGGACCCTCCTCTCTTCAAAAATTCCTGGCTACATCCCTGGTTGGTGCGTTATGCACGGCATAAAATAACGTCCTGTCATAATTAATGCTGTTTAAGAATTGATCCCAATCATTTGTTGTTGGATAACACTGTCATATACTGTAATAATAATGGATTTTATGTAAAATTTATTCTCCTTCATATTAGAGCAAGGCTGGCACGTTATTTACAACATGAAATAACGTCCTGTCCGCAATCAGTTCTCTAAAATATGGTTTGATAAAATCTCTGGCTCTAAAGCCGAGCAAGCGAGCAGGCTGAAGTATCTGCAACTTTGAGACTAGAAAATTAACAAAAACATAATAATTAATTAGAAGAATACTAAGGAGCAGCACATTATTGTAGCGCCCTGTGTTTAGTTGTGCGTGATTCCAGATCTTGTCCAATCCATCATCACGCAACTTCATGCGATTCGGATCGACGCTAAACATTCATCAACGTTTCCATGACAACGTTCTGCGTCAATACCACCCGCTGGATACATTTTTTTCTTCATTTTCATTTTAATATACCGTAGTCTTTTTCGAACGTCCAAACCACACCATTAAAGGGATGTGAACCACGAACGCTGTTCGGAACACGCACGCATTTTACTCTGACGAATAGAGATTATTGAAGACCGTCTTCACGATTAAGACATCTTACAGACTTCGAATATAATGACTATAAATGGAGCGGAAGCAGGCATCCATTTTTTTATTAATGTTGATAGTTCAAGCATGAGAAGGGAAGTGATTGCGTGATATGGAGTCTCAATTGCGCAATTAAACTTTAAATATTAAGTAGGCAGGTTAAACTCCCGATATTCGATAGTTTCCAATCGACCTTCCGTTGTTGGTCGGCTGTTCGATTCCGTCATGCACGTTTTCTATGAATTGAGCTTCCATGATCAATTTGAATTATTCTATGTAATCTCTGGAACAGAACTTGATATTCTTATTATATTAGTTTTGTGTTTTATTTTGGCACTCAATTCCTTTCTAACTTTAATTCATTAAGAGAGCTCATCCACTCTGAGGTTCATTGCAGAAATTCATTTCAGGAGGAGAAACTCAAACTCTCAAAAACTCTGGAACTAAAGTTGATTCTCTTGACACTGGCCTGTGTTGACTGATGATTAAAGAAGTGATGAATGAAATGGATAAGAAGCAAAACGTTATAATAATTAAATTGGAATGGAATATTACGGTATAAACTTAAGCCATTCTTATGCTACAGTATAAGATTACTCCAGTCTAGTAGAGAGATGACATTAGATAGTCATGTCTACAACGTGGAAGTAGCACTGCATAAATAATTGCTTTGCTTCACCAACTACTATACCTGTATACATTCTCTCCACTATATCTATATATTATGTAGTCAATCCCGGTAATGCTTTAATAGCTGTACTATACTTGCACTGGCCGTTCTACATGATTATCGGAATAACTCACAACCACATAAGCCATATAACATGTACCAGTTATCAGCTTCATTTTCTTGGGTACAAGCGCTTATACAGTTTATCTGCTCCATGGACATCGATATATCAATGAGTCGTTTAGAGCTAAGCAAAGTAATTATTATAGTTCCGTGTTCTATTACTACCCAATTATTATTGAAATAAACTTGTCACATAGGGGAATGAGTTACAAGTTTGGTAGAAGTGTACTGGGTCAAGCAGGGAAGTTGTTAGAACCTAAGCCCAACACACACGGACGGCAATCCAGCGGCAATTCGACTGCAAAATTGCCGTCGGTTGCAGTTAAACTGCCGCTGAGTTGCCGTCGATACCGACTGCACTTTGACTTCATTTTTGACGTCGGGCTGACGCTGGCTTGCAGTTCTGTTACCGTCGTGTGTGTGTTGACACGACTGCAAGCCGACGGCAGTACAGCGTCACCTACAATATTATATACATTTATCAATTTTGAAATCAGTACTGAAATGGATTTTGAAGAGGAAGCTTTATTGTTGCTTCTATTGCGTTGTAGAAAACGTCGTTGTAAAAATAGTTTGTTTTGGGTTCATAACATAACAGAAGACAAAAGCGAGTCAATTTCAGTTATTGTTTAGTTCTTTAAGAGAATTTTTTTTTAGAATAAATAAAAGTACTTTTGACTCTCTCCGTGTCGAAAGATTCATCTACATTATCAATAATAATAATTATTATTTCTCTGCCATTTTTGTAGTGCAGAGTAATAAAGCAATTTTTATATAATTTTAATAATTATTAATAATAACTCACACGAATGACAATTCAACTAAAAACAGTAAAACAATTGTCCGCAGTGAAAAAAAAACAATACAACAATTTAACAATACAGATTATGGTGATGATGAATACAGTAGTGCTACTAGGCACCACTAGGAGCGCTGAAGATATAGTTGACGCTGGCTTGCAGTCCCGTTGCCGCCGTGTGTGTGTTGACTTGACTGCAATCCGACGGCAGTTTTTCAGTCAGCTGGCTGACAATACCGACGGCAACCGGCGGCAGTCGCCCATTGACGCTGGCTTGCAGTTCTGTTGACGTCGCCGTGTGTGCGCTCTATTACATTTCGTATCTAATCCCATTGAATTGTGATACTGTCAGCAACCGACGGCAATTTTGCAGTCGAATTGCCGCTGGATTGCCGTCCGTGTGTGTTGGGCTTTAGCGAGATGCAAAATATCATAACATACTGCACATAGAAAGCTGTGCATTAGAAACCATTAATAAGTAAGATCAGGAATGCTCGTGTATTTTTGGAGTCAGGGCGTATTTGGGGAAAAAAGGACTTACAAAATGACTTCACTGGTTTGTTTCATGTTATGTTATTAATAAAACGCTTGTTACCACAAAAGTATTTTCAGAATCATCCTAAACAACAGTCTATCTTAGGCTATCTTGGGGACAGACGAGCGCACTTACTCAACGGACGCATTATTTGACGGACGTGGTCGAGGAAACCACACGGGCGTTGAATTTAGTACAGTACTTCAGTCGTCTCGTTCGCAATGGAACCGGATGAAGTCGAAGTCTTAAATTTTGCCTCCCTCGTTCACTTATATTTTTAAAAAAGTAAGAAGAGTTTTTCTTCTTAATAGTTTTCAAAATCCTCAAGTAACCATTTGACACTTCTATCCAAGCGTTGCTCTTCTTGTTTTAGTCCTTGTAATCACATTCAGCAGTGTCCCATAACAGTGAAAACTTTTTACAGTACTTATCAGCAATTCAATGTCCATGGTAAATGCTAAAGAATACTAGAAACTGAAGAAAAAACGAACAGACTTGAAAGAAAAATTTTAGAAAATACGAATGACGTACGTTAACTGAGCAATCGTGTGGCCAGCCGCAATAACAACTACATAATCAATGACGTACGTCGGCATGTCTCGACGTGCGTTTTAGCATAAATGCGCAGCTCAGAAATCAACGTCCGTCACAACGGCCGTTTCACAGTACGCACGTATCCCTTGTGTTCTTACCTATGTACTCCTATGACGGACGTCAAAAAGTACGTTGCAACGGACGCGCTTAGTGCGCTCGTGTGTCCCCAGCCTTAATAGTAAACTGCAAATTTTTTTTTAGAAACATAAATTACAGACTGTATTGATCCTCTTAAAACTACATAAATTTCCGGATCAATGATAAAAATGTCAATCTATGGAGTCAATATTATTTATATTGAAGCTCCTCTTCAGATGTGATGATCCCTATATCTACTTTAATTTCTGAATCAATGATAAAAATTGCAATTTTTCTACGAAGTTCAGATAGTTTCAAATTTACATTCTTGAAACGGATCAATTCTTGCGGATGAAGTAAGCGGATGAATTAAATAATTTTTTTATTTAGGAAATAGATGGGAAATAAAAAAACTGTTTTCAATATTTTCCTGAAGATTTATTTTTTAAATTATATTATAGTAAACTATCATTATTCTCCTTGTATGGTTACAGTTCAACACATCACATAAAAAAGCCCAATATGTTTTCAATTTGGAATTAATATTTTTCGCACATCCATAATCAACTATATAATTAAATCTATAATCAACTATGATTCCTATCACAGTCACTAGGCAACGGTTCGCACGCGTACTGATCAATCGAAATCAACTGAAGAAAGACAAGTGTATGGCTTGCTCATTAAACGACAATATTGGTTGGTGTCTATGCAAAATTCATCGATGGAATCACCAACAAGGTTTTGATAACTTGGCACGAGACTGTTGAAGGAGAAATCCATCCAAATAGAGAGTCGAAAAGATATAGCTGAGAAGACAACAAACATAGCTATACAACAATATTGGTTATGGTATTTGTTGCTTGGTTACCATACAAACAATAATCAATAATTAATAACCAGTTACCATAGAAAATGACCTGAGCAAATAAAATTACAATTTATTTTATTCTTGTATAATATTTAACTTTAGTTAATCTCTGAGGAACATAATTTGCTACTCATTCAGTAGAACTTCTCCATTGAGAGAAGCATGCTCAACCACTAAACTCATTTGAAATAATTTAATTACTTTTTGAAAACTGGAAAGCTATTAACACAAATTAATGTGAGGTCACAAGGTCCACGCGCCATAAGCGAAAGGTGCTGCTTGTCAGGTATGTGTAGATCAGAGAATTAAATGAACAGGATTATAGTCTTTTAAGAGGTTACAGTATCTTGATATGTGATGTACTTCTACTTCATTTTAAACTTTTCTGTTCCTTCTCTCTTTCCCTTGTTTTCTTTTGTTTGTTCTCCTCTTACTCGCCCCTATTCACTCTCCCTCTTTTTCTCTCTAACTCTCTCTCATTCTTTCACTGTTTTCTCTCTCACATCCTATCTTTTCCTTTTCACAGCTTAAGGTTGTTCAATTCGCTCAGAATAAATCATCCAAGTAGCTGAGATTACTTTATATTCATCCTACTACATTCATACTCCAGCGTTTGTCACACAAAGATCGTACTAATATTACACGTTATTGTGCACTGGCGACGGTAAGCCAGGTCTTTTGGTTATATTGCTTAGGAAGGCCATTATCTTTATTTATTGCAAGATTAACCCATCAGACAGCCAGCTGAATGGGTTGCTCTTTGCATTTCATTAGACAGATGCTCCATGATGCTTCCTCCAACTGAACGTGTATCTTACCGTAATGAGAAATACAATAAATTTATAAATTTCAAAAGAGTAATGTTGACTCGCTCAACTGCGGAAACAGATCTTATCAAAATGATAACTTCATTTCAACTTCAAAAAATTATAGGATTAGCCTAACTATTCTCCAAATTTTGATTAAGAATCTTAAATTTTCTCTAATGTTCAGGATTAAACTTAGTCTTTAATAATCTTGTGCTGAGTGTTTTGGTGTAGGAGATTGAGGTTCCAGGTTCCATTCATTCTTTCAATTGACTATTTTCTTTCCCCAAAATCACCTCAAGCCGCACTCGAAAGATAATTTTTTGTTTAGTGCTACGTGCGACATTTTTTAAGGGGGGACTGGAAAGCCTTCTATAATATTTCACTCCGCCGAAAAAGTTGCTGAGAACTTAGAGGACCTAAAGTTTTATTTTGATCTCGACCTTATGCAATTGCATAAGACGAATGAAGGCAGTGGCGTAGCCATGGAGAGGGGGAAGTTTCCATGTTATTATCCCCCCTTGCGACCGTAAAAGAGGCCCAAAAAAAGAGTAAGATGGCCACAATAAATAAAACGATAATATCCGTTAGTGGAAGTGAAAAACGTTCTACGTGAAGAGTAAATAATGTTGTTGCTAGAAAAAGCCAATAGTTGGGGTTAAGATTGTTTAAATTTTCAATGTCCTTCAAATGAATGGACTTTGTTTTGTTGCATTAATAGGGCAGGTGGTTGCAACTTTCAAAAATAGTGAAACAGATATTGTAATATTTGGGAAGTGATAGCCGAGTGCCGTAGCAGGTATCTGTTCAATCAGAGCTACGAATCTCCTAGGCGCTCTTTGTAAGGGTGACCGATTGGAATGGCCAGCAAAGAAAGACTCTTTCTCTGCTGTAAAATCACTTACCGGTGGTTCGAAACCTACCTAAGACTATAGGTCCAACTCATCAATCACCATCATTTATTACCCATGCACAGGTCTCAGATCTATGTGGGCTTCATCCTTCAAAAATAATCAATTTGAAACCACTATTACTTGTTGAATTAGGACTATAAAATTAGTATTTTTTACATTAAAATTTGATTGAAACTAATTAATAGAATAACAATATAATAAAAGTGGTTTTAAGATCTTAATCAAACGATTCGTAGCAGTCATCATTCATCTTTCTCCATCTTATCTTATGTAAAGTTGGTATGATGGGTCGAGAATCCCATCTGGAACAAGCATTGTTTTCTGACAACCGGATGCCTTCCATGACGCCAACCCTATCCTCCAGGCTGAAAAGTGTTTACTAAACAGTTCAACGTCGTACTCTGGACCCATTTGTATAGGCCATGATTTATTAAATTTAAGCTTTTTCTTTACCCAACTTTATAAACTTCATTTTATACATATTCATACAAAACTCATGTTCTTGGGCCTCGATTACTGTTTTATCCGAAATTTCCTCATAGTGTAGGCTAAAAATGAATTGATATGGATGGAGATGCGTCTAAAATCTCTTAGAATACGATTTTAAAGGAATTATTCATCAAAGTTTCCCAGAAAGGATAAGGGTGATCCGGGGGACCCTTATCCTGGAGGATATACCATACAACCAGATCTCCGGTAACCCAACTTCTTCCAAATTCCAGGCTATGTTTCTGTGTATTTGTATTGCAACGAATATTTCAAACTTATTTCATGACGATGCAACAAAAAACTGCTTACAACTACTAAAACAAATCAATTTATGCATGCAGCATACGTGTACCACCTCGTCACATGATTTGAGAAAAATATTGAACCGCAATAATTCTAGGTGAGTTTAATGACAACTACCAAACCACAGTCGCATTTTATTCATAACTATTAATTCTTTATTTACTAAATAATGAATAAATATGATTAAAAAATATTGATGCAACTTCATCTATAAATTGCTTCTGGAAAATCAAATTTCGGTTATTATAACTAATTTGTACTATTTCGTACGTTGTGACGTGCACAACACCCGAATGTTCCACACTTTTATTTAGTTGGTGCATCATAATAGCTTGTTGATTCAGCAACTGGAACACTGCCGACTACCAGTGAGAAAATGATAACATTTCAGACCAGTAAAATTTAGAAACGAAAATGTTGTCACCGCCTTTTAGGGATTTAATCGTTCTTTTTTATGTGAGCTCTCTAGAACAGAACAGAGGCAAGCGTATCTCAGTAATTTGACCTGGGAAGAATTCGGATTCGTCTGAAGGCTGCGATGCATTTCTCAAGTGTCAGACTCCGAAGTCTGAAGATTTCTTTTGTTGAACAGCTGAAGGTCGACTATTTTCAAGTATTTAACGCTGGTTTATTGTCACTTTTGCCTTATTATTGTGTTCCAAGTTGGCTACAGATTGTTTGTCTCAGCTATAAAAAGGAAAATACTTGAAGCTATTAAGTGTGTTTGGATCTTTTTGTTGAGTGTCATCACAATTTTAGAACAAAATCTTACTCAATTCTCCAAAGTAAGAATATATATTCTCAAACACTGACACTTCATATAATTATTCTATTAATGCTGAAGAATTTTCATTTCTCATTTCGTTGTGAAATCTCATTTTTGTTTCCATGTTTCTACTTTTTTCATTCTCAAGTTTCCTTATATGGAATCAGTGGCTGAGCTTAAGATTAGGCGTAATGATTGGCCTTCCCTGATACAAAATGGTACAATGTTCAAAATTAAACTGATTCATCGGATCGGAATACTAGTGATTAAACGCACCACAAAAACGCTGGTTGATTGTTATTTTGTTTTCAAATTGGTTACAGATTTTTCATCTCAGCTACAAACAGAAAAACACTCGAAGCTATTAATTTTTGATAAGAGTCCAAAAGAGTTTAATTTTTTTTTTTTTTTTTTTTTTGAGAGGCATACATCTTGTTACAGGTTCTATCACTTAAATAATTCCGGCAACAATTGAAAGTAATACACGAACTTTATTTACACAATCAACTTACTGCAGACACTTATAAGTAATGCAATAATTACTTTAAGTAATTATTACACAAGAAATCAATAAAACAAACTGATAGTTCAATAACTTCCAACTAGCGAAGAATATTACAATTACAAGATTAATTACTGTCCAAAACTAATAAAACACTGTCAGGTAGGCCGATCAATAACATTTAACGAATCTCAGATAAACACAATAAACCCAATAACAATAGAATCACTTACTTAAACCAAAAAAGTTGTATTATCACTATAATAACCTTATCACAATCACTGTCACTGTTAATTTCACACTTACTCGCCGAACTGCCTTGCACTGTTTATTAAATTCACAATGTACTGTACGAAGAGCGTAGAACGTAGTCTGTAACTTGACAGTAAACGTAGAATTGTCACAAAGTTGCTTTCATAAGAGATGGTTTATCACTGGCTGACTACTGGCAAACACAGCCCATTATTATAGTCTTGTACTGAACGAGAAACACCCAGAAGCTTCGATTTGAAACCTTTAAGTTTATACAACAATGAAGACCAATTTAGAGTTTTCCAAAAGGGGTATTGAACGTATGAGAGCGAGTAGACAAAGAGAGAAACAACAAGTATCAAATTGTTTACCTTAAAGCAGACACCTAGTTATATTGTGTACACAAAAGCTGAGTTGTGTAAGCATTCACTTCATCATATTTACGAGGCTATTCATTCCAGTTCCATTACAACATCGTTCTAAATTAACTTTCAATTTTTCAATCGTTTCCACAATGATACAACAGGGATGTAGAAGAAAATACTTTCTATTTTATTTTACTTCCTTCATTGTGATAGCCCTTAATTCTTTCAAAACTAACAAGGGTTGCTACCTGTAAACAAAGTTAACAGAGAGAAACAAGGACTATGGTGTTGTCTATGGTCTATGCTATAACCGTGTAACTGTAGTTGGTCTAGAAACTATATTTTGTCCATACTTTCACTCTCCTCCAATCCAATGCATTGAACCTCCCAAGCATAATTTTTTCCTAAAGGAACCAAATAGGATTTATCTCTAATAAAAAGCATTCCTATTTCGGTGAAATAGCTTAGACATGTCCACGCCGAGTACAATATTGGTCATCGTTCCACAGGATCAATACATTTCCAATACAGGAAGCATAAATTGGTGCAATTTAAATTCCCAACAAATAATGAGAGTCTTTATCATAGCGGACACAGCTGTTGAAACTCCAATCTTGTTCACATACTACGTTACTTCGGCGCTGAAAATTACTTCACTTCCGTTTGAGTAACTCATTTTCGACGCGCTGTAATCGCGTTAACTTCACGACGATGAAACTCTCTCAGCTCTAGAAGAGGTGGAGTTTATGGTGAAGTTTGTTACGAGAGCACCGCAGCACATATATATTTGTACGATAAATCGATACGGATAACTTGTAGCCCTATTTCTGATGACCGGAGAAATGCGGGTACTTTGCTGTTGGCCAAGTTACCACCTTACAGCGTTACCTTAACAGCGAAAACGTTAAGTGATACCATGGCTGGCCGGCCGGCCGGTCGAGACAGTCAGTATTTACGCAGGATTCTCTCGGCTCTCCTAAGTCGTTTAATAAGACTTTATAATCGAAGTCGGGATTTAGAACAGGAAAGGTGGAACACTACCTTTTGCTCGATACGATAATCTCCACAATAAATACAGATAATGGCGTTATGTATTTTGGCCTTTGTCCAGCTTACATTGGAGAAGAAGTGCAAGGGGAAGAAGAAGAAAGGGAAGAAAATGATGATGATGATGGGGAAGAAAAAGAAGAAGAAGAAGAAAATTGATAGGAATAGCTGAAGCGAATATCCAGGGTGTCTGTAATGTGTGTTAAAACCGTTAAGATAGCCTCCCCCGGACAGAATGTGTAAAGCTATATAGTGCCCTACTCTGTTGTTTTCTGTTCGTAATTCTGACATCATGCTCCACACTGTGTTTTATCTTATATTTATCCTCGCCTGCAGATAATCTTAATGTTTCCGTCCCATCGCTTGCTCGCGCAATTTTTGTGCTAAGCATAAACCATTGAGAACTCCTGCAGTTTTCAGGCTAGCATATTTAGAATGTAAATGGGTATATGCTTGAATTTATATAAGAATAATACTGTATTTATAAGCCATTACTTCCGCGATAGTATTACTATCGGTATAAAGTGGTGCATTACCTTGGTTAGACTCCTACATTTGTGAAAGAAGTCTGTCATGCTGCGTTGGGCTCTTGGTTAGAAAGATGAACAATGTAAGCTATCAAGAAGCTGACCAGCAAACCTCAGACTTTAAGTAATGAAAATGAAGGGGCAATATATGCAACCTCCAATACTGTATTAATTTCCATTACATATTATCAACAAAAAAAAAAAAATAATATTATATTGCCTTTGATATTATTGAGCTTTATTTTAAACTATTCTTACATCCTAAACTGTAATATATTTGGCGCTCTGTAGTCTAAGTCTAAGTGTAGTGGCCACAAGAACAAATCTCTGTATTCCAGTGTTTCCTCTGCCAGGTCAGTACTTTTAAATGTGGCTTTAGTTGGGTATCGGCCCACCTACTCAATTGTATTATTATTTTCTCATCAATATTACGTAACCAATAACTCCCGAAAATGTATTTTCATTGGCCATTTTAATTATTGGGATTGTTTTGCACTGCTTTGCTTCCATTACCGACTCAAATGACTTCTTCAGTAATACTTCCAGAAGAATTTCAAATATTCTTCAAGCTTTGTGAACGTTCAGGATAGTCAATATTCTGAAAAGTTTGTACAGTACCTATTTCATAATGTTATCGCACTTTTTCAAACAAGCCATTGTGTTCAATATTCAAAAAACATTATTCCTCCAACCTCAACAACTTACAAAAAATCTTGAATTTTTTCGGCTCTTATAAAATAAGGATAACTATTTTGCATTCAAGGTTCTTACTAATATTCAAACTAATCGTAGCTGAAATTCGTCAAAATATTATTTCGATATGAGTTTGAAATAACGAAATTGAAACCGTTTAATTGCTCAATACAAACTAGCAAATCTCCAACCCGACCGTTTCAAAATTCATTGAAAAACTTGAGGTAAAATAAAATAGGCCCAATTGACATATATTTGAATTATAAAATTGATACTCTTATAGATTGAATATTTTTCTAAAATATATTTGAGTTATCAGATTGTATATAATAGTTTACAATTTGATGAATCACTGTCACTTTGTGTTCGCTTATTGATATAAAACTCAATATTTTCAAACAAAAATCTCTAACTTATTCCAACACATTCGACTGTTCAATCAATCTATCTCTCTTCAGAGGTTATAACCACACACACACATAAACAGACCCGCCGATCCTTCATTAGGAATAAACTCCACGTATCCTTTTAAGCCCTAACAATTTCTCTGACATGTCAGACGCCTACTTCTACAAGCCTCAACTGATTCAAGTTAAAGACTCATCTTATTAGTGAATGTTATGAGGGTGGAGTGAAGTTGGGGCGTGACTTAACAAGATGACATTCGCCATTAGTTTCCGTCAAAGAGGTGAACTATCAATCTGGATGGTCCTTTCTTATGTAGATTGGACGTTTAGTTGTCTCCGAGTGGACATTGGTTATCTGTTTGTGCGCGCACTGTTTTATGGGTCGGTCGTAGCCGAGGTGAGGTGAGCCGTATACAATGATGAGATATTGAAGAGGCCGAAGCTGCGACGGCAACGTGTAGCTATGCGCGCGCGTGTGTACTGGCCGGCCTTCCTTGCTGTGCAGGGTTTTACTAGGGTCGTAGCCCTAAACGAGAGAAGTGTAAAGTCGTTTTATGGATCGCACAGCTACTGGCCTCGGCCATTAACTGGCGTAATTTATGACGTTCCGGGCGCATTTTAAGCAGTCGCCGCTCTTTGGTGGACGACGAATTCCTAGCTGAAGAAATGGCGCACTAGAGAGCTGACGCTGAACGCTGACTGCGGCGAGCAACAACAAGAAGATTCCGACCAATAAAAAGCCCAAACCGATCACCTATCCTCGCCGAATATTGTCAATTACTTGTGCAAAGTGTGTATGCGCCTCGTTCGACTATCGACTATATCGACTATCGACAGCCGCCAACTCGATATCGAATATTAGCGCGCTTCTGAATAGCACCGAACTGGACACAACCTCAGATGCTTCCAATGCCCAATTAATAGCCTGCACCCATTTACAGTGTGCATTCTTAAAGACGTGCCGCTATCTGTCGGATCTTTGAAAGCTGCGGTACCGTTCCAATTTTCCTCAATTACATTCGGGGGGCTACAAAGTGTGATTGACAAAAACTGTCTCAAATGAGATTTCCCCAATGCATACTGTATCACAAAGAAACAGAAACACGTCTCGAGATCCAAATTGTAAAGAAAGTCAATGAAAAACAATACTTTAATATTTATTTGAATTTAGATATCATATTGTAGTATCGAGTAGAAGATGCTTCATAGTTCCAGGCACGTAAATAATAAAATAAAATCAGAATAAATTTGGCTATCAAAAATAACCAGAATCCCTTATTATTAGGAGTTTTTAAGTAGATATCTTTCGTTGGGTAGTACCACTAAATTTCTATATCGTAGCATAGTCTCCAGTAAACAAGCGCTCCATTTTTTCAGGCTACAAAAGCGTAAAAATAGAACAAATAGTTGTTTTTGTTGACTCCAAAATCAGTACGGTAATAACTCAAATCTGTAAATCAGATTTCTTAGTGGATGATCTGCGTGGAATATCGCTAAAGTGGCCAGCGTAATTGGACGGTGGTTCCATTGTCAACAGCGGGCCCATAAATCTTGCCAAATTTATTTCCGGGGGAGGTCCAGAGTTCCTTCCAGCTCCCAACTACGCAGTAGTACCGGAATGTCTTCCAATTAACGGGCTCTGTTTCTGGAAAAGAAATTCGCTTCTGTTTGTAACCGTTGTGTTACTTTATCTCATTTTATTCCTTCTTTGTCCGCAGGACAAAAAGAACGGCAGCCGATCCTCCGCATACTGATTTACTGATTTAAACTTTAACAATTTCCCTATCTTTCTGTTTATCACGTTTCCACCAAAACAAAATACCAAGTTCATCTAAAATACCAGAGCGTTCTCTCTTTGTCTTCTTTCTTCTTACCTTTGTCTTTTTCTTGTCTCTTCCTCTCCAAATTTCAACTCACCTCATCAGGGTGACCTCACTTCTCAACTTCAACATATTCTTAAAAAATAGAAATTAAATTGAGCATATGCGATAAGTTAAATGTAAATTTAATCTCTTCTTCTATGAAGAAGAAAATATCATAGCTTTTTTTGCCCGAGAGTTTCTTTTCAAAAAAAAAACTCTTTTCAAAAAGAACATGTTTGTCAGTTGTGAGAAATGTTTTAATAATTTATAGTGGTTGACACATTTTGTAAATTTTACAACAATATTCTTCGTATTGTTTTAACGACTTCATCTCCTAGTGTGGCCTATTAGACAGTGTCCCTTGTACTTATTGTCGTTCTGAAGTATTCTAGATTTCTTTCAACTATCAAAATTGCATTCTGGCAAGTTAGAAGCATATCATCGAGACAAATTCGATACAAAATGTCCGTGATAATATTAAATGAATTAACTAATGTTGAATCATGTACTCCCATTATCGCGATTTTAATTAATTATTCTCTGTTGACTTGATGTGAAGTGAAACCTACCAGCAGCTCTGATAGCGGGTTCCGTTGGTTGCATTATTATTTGCAGCCTATTGGGATTGAACTTGCGCCAAGTATTACGCGCTTTCCCCCCTCCCCTCCCACCGTCCAATCACACACCTGAACCTCTTGCGTTATATCATTCTCTCTCAAACCAATCATTGCTCGCCGCCATAATTCAAACTGTCGTTTCAAGTAATATCTCTTTAATAGCCTCCGAGTTCAAAATGGCGTTCGACGTAGGAGTAAGCCTTCCTCTCATTAAACGGCCACCTCTCAGCCACTCGGAGGCCTCTTTTCGTATTATAGAATGAAAAAAGCAAGAAAAATTCTTCCACCGTCGTCGATAGAATAATAACGCTATAATGATCAATAATTATTGGTCTATTCAGAGGTAATAACGGAGAAACTGTGTATTCTTTCCAACTAGTCGTATTATGAACGCGCATACAAGCAAACACGTACTAAGCGCCGCGCGTATACACACCGATGAAACTGAACACTGGACATAATTATACTAAATGGGACTCTTTATTCGACATGAGCCGTATTTTTTTTCCTTTATTTTTTGTTAAGTCACTTTCCAGATGAAATTGATGAAGTGTGACATTCAGACATTTATTCGCTTCATTCGCACAAATGCTACAGTGATGGTGCCAAATAAAAAATATCATTTCTCCTTCATTTCTCCTTCAACAAATACAATATATAAGAATATTCATGTATTCTATAAAATACAAAATTAGCAAAATAAACGTATACATACTATTCAATACAAAATATAAATATAATAAGAGAACAAAATATTCCTCACATGGGCCTGTTGGTGAAGAAGAGTCCGTATCATAATTACAAAACAGTTTATTAAAGAAAAACTTAAAAAATGTTTGTTAAAAAAAGAATATTACTCAGTCAAAAAAAATTGGGAAAGAATAAAAGAAAAAACAGATAAAAAAAGGCTCCCAGAAGCAGAATCCGTCGTCCATCAAACACGCAGAATATGGGCAATACTGAAAAAGAGTAGCAATGAAAGTGTGGTTGAGCGTAAATTCAATGATAATTTGTGTTTTGAATACAAATCTAGCATAATTTCTTATAAAAAAACTCCGATTAGCTGCATATTTATGAGAGCACTAAGTAGTTTAGAACTATTATGACATGATAAATAAGCAGCAAATGTCGGGTGAGAAGAACCTGATACATAAAAAATACTTTATAATAATCGCCCGTCCATCTGTCCTCCATTGAAAAGAATGACAAAAAGTTACTTATAATATTTTTGATTGGTGAGTAAGTAGAGATTCGTAAGTGGCCTTTCTATATGCACGAGCAGTTCATCAGTTGTCAGTAGTCAGTCGTTAAGTTTATAGAATAAAAATGTTCCATGAATTGAACATATAAATAGAGTCAATTGAGTGTAGTGTCATATACTGCATAACAATATAGAGCCAACTTCGCTCATCGCTGAGTCCAAGGACGGTCCCAAATGAAAATTTTGAAGGAGGCTTACATAAGAGAATTTTGTTAACCTCTTTTGGAAGGTTTTTTCTTTTCCACTCGATAAATTTGTGACTCTGGGGTTGATCATGTAAATAAACGGCCGCTCTACACTAGGAATACTAGGAGATTGTACACTTCGTGTAGGACCACCCTTGGGGAAGTAGGTTTCTAATTTGTATGATACATGTTTTGAGGGAATAATTCCAATACTCCGGAATCACATGATTTCAGATGGACAAATAGTTGAAATAAAAATGAAATGATCAGGCAAAGTTAAGATTGAAAAGACTTTTCTACCACTCAACCACGAAAGTTTTGATATTTTCGTTCAGTTCAATTCCAGCGCAATGAGTATTTATTGTCGTTCTCCTATCTCTACTTTCTAGATCTTGTCACCCTGTTATATTCCTTCATGCATTTCTTTGGCTTTCCTTCAATACTATTTTTGTATATTATCTTTTTTCCACTTTTTAGCCTATTTCCACTGCTATTATTCCACTGCTCACTCTCCACATCCACCTTGTTCTCCTTTTTTGTTCGCATATTTAAACCCCCTTCTTCTTCTCTTTCTTCTCATCCTTCTGCTCCTTCTTCTTCTCCTCCTCTTTCCTGTTCCCATTGGTATTGCTATTGAACACAGTTTTATTGTATTATTCTTCTACATCAACTTTGAGTGAAGTTAAAAAAAAAGAATTATCTCCAAAGTTCTGAGTTTCCAACATCTTCAGATTCCTCTCCCTGTATCGTTTTTAGTCATTCGTTTTTTCAGTCATAGAATATCCAGGCATTGAGGAGCGCCTGCTATCTAACTAGCTGCAGAAGACATTCCCTAGGGAATGTTACGTGAAAATTTCGCCGTTGCGAACTCATCATGAGCACTCACAATGAGAAGATTGACAGCATACTGTTTGCGAGGCCTGGCGGCGAGAGCTGCTGCTGAAAGTGAAATTCCCAACAAGATCAATCTCAGTCCGCAGCTCAGACGTTAGAATAAGTCAGCTGAGACAATAGAGCGGCCTCTTAATTGTAATTAGACGTTTTGCCTCTTGAGGCGCAGATGTAGAAACCAAGTGGCCACTCTTTTTATCGCAGTCATCGATCGTCGCTGAATCTGTCAGCGTTGACTTGACTTCTGTCTTGGTGAGGACTGAGGAGGCTGCACAAAAATCCAGACCCATTTCGTTCTCAGGCCGAGAATAGTGTTGATGAGTACGCAGTCATCATGAATGTAAATTCAGCGTTCGTTAAGAAATCTACCGTTCAGTGGTTGACGATTTTTATGAGACCTTCGCTTCAGAATCTATGTCTTGTTGGTTGCCTCAACCGATTGGTATTCATGACGAATTTGAAGTAGTAGCCTCTGAACTCACCATTAATGGAAAGCTTTACGGTAGATCACCTGACGTCTGAATGACAACCGGCCTGCCAATAAATTAGGAACGAGTCTGCACCATGATAATTATAAAACTGATCTGCTATTCAAAATAGCCCGTTGTTTCGAAGTCTGTGGGGAACGTTCGCAGAAAAGCTGATAGTTGAATAATTAGAAGGAAAATGCAGGATGAATTCAGTATCCCATAAAAACGAACAACCGCTATTAATTATTAGTTGATGGTTTCTTGGCCCAAGCGTACAAGGCTGACATGAATTGAATCAAAACCTTCTGTTTAACCCTTGAACAATGGAAATGTTGACTAGTCATATTTAGGGATTCCCCCCCCCCCCCCCACCTAATTGTGATATTTATGAGAAGCAGTTGCTGTATAGATTAATGATAGAGTGATTGGGTATTGCAATTTATATTAAATTGAGAAATATATTAATATGTTTTTTATTGTTAATAGTATGAAAAGGTTTTTTTAATTGTTCAGTTGCTGAATATTGAATCATAGTTGAATTGTAATAATTACGTACAAACAACCCGTTTGATGCTTCGGTTGGTCGCTTTTCTGATAAGGCTATTTTTGGATAACTTTTGAACACACGTCTGTTAACTCAAACGAAATTCTACTGAATTCATAAATTCACACAATATCACATTGCACTTTGATATCTTATGTTGTGAATTTTGAATGTACAATATCAATAACATATTGGCAAACCATGTACCAACAATACGGCTTGTAGATTGACACGTGATAGGCTAAATATTTATTAAGGATCGCTTATCGTAAATAACGTGATTTATCAAAACATCGATCTCAATACAATGAGACCCAAATATCGCGATCCGTATTCATAGTGTATCCATTGTATCCGTATGGTGTATCAGTATTTCATCGCCATTGATGTAATCCTGATCATACACTTTCTGAGTGTATCAACAAAATCAACGTAGAATTCTACGCACAATGTTTAACAAAAAAATCAACCTATGAGCCTAAATAGTTTTGCAGTCTTCAGTTCCTTTGATAAATGCTGTCGTTGCTTGGTTGGAAGTGTTCTCATGGAATGTTCATACGGCTTCACATGTTATATTTTTGTTGTCCGACTTTCAGGAATGTCAAAAGATGATTAATCTGTGTTCGCCTACATTCTCGCTCGACTGGACACCGACTGTGCACTCGTGCTGGTCTCCTGCCCAGTCTGTCCATTTTGCGGGCAAAGAGCAACATGCATCTTTACGAGCGTGTGCACACACAGACAGATTCCGCCTAACGTGCTGCTGTCAGCTGTTTTGTCTAAGAGCAAAACTGACAGAGCATCGGTGAGGATTATCCACAGTCTTCCGCCTACTGGACATTGCGACCTCCTAAGTCCACACAGCCAAGTATAGCGTGTGTCCATGTCAGTCCGGTTAATTTCAACCTTATTGAAATTCCGTTTCATAAGCGATAAAAATGTTTTCTAATTTGATTCTTCGTCGAAACGCTTTCTGCCTACGTGTTCAATCATTTACGCGTAGATGAGTTCAAATCAGACATGGGCAAACTTTCAAGGAGAGGGCCAGATGAAATGAGAAATTATGTGGACGGGCCAAAAAATTGATCAGCATTCATTCTTATGAGTTAAACTTTTTTTACATATCAATCATCAATTTTGAATGTTAATCACCAATGATGGTTATCCTCAATAATTAAAAATATAATAGAAATATTTTAGTTCAACTCACGAAGGGAGACAATGATTCAACTGAGATCAGCATTTCAGGCATCGTTATCAAAGGGGCTAAGGGTGCTCCCCTAGAAAATTTTTGGAAAATTTGCATTCGAAAACAGTATTTGAAGCGGTTCTAGACATAAATTCAGTCATTTTGACATACAGAAATTAATTTAGTGTTAATATTAACTTGAATGTCTTACTAATAATCATGATATTTCATTTATTTCAATGGATGATTTTTATACAAAGTTCACTTTACATTTTGTTCCACTTTTTTATTCAGTTTGAAAATGATTTAATATGTTTGCTTTTCAATACTTTCAGTGATGTCTTTTAATTTTTCACTATGAACTTCTTAAAAGCTTAATTCCTCGCTTTTTGGTCTGAATGAAAATGATTTCACAATTACATTGAGACAATTTTTTACGTGTTAATCTTTTGGTATTGAATAATCAATTATGAAACTAGTATCTTTCTTTTGTAATTGTTGAACAATTTCAAGCATTTATTGGTTCCAACATGTATGAATAATTCTTTATCCACTGACAACACAATCAGGTCCCGTCTTGTAATAATGAACAGTTCATTAACAAAACTTAGTAGACATTTGGCAATAATATGCCCTACATCGTCATAATAAAGAAGTGAGGATTGAAATTTGAGTCCTCCATGTTGATTTCTGGTTGTAAGCGGTAGCCCAACTCATTTAAAACACTTAGTGCAAACTCAGATGCCATTATATTGTACTTGGAAGTTCGAAGCGAAAAAATAATAAATAAGTAACCGTTATTCTAATTTAGCAACGCAAAATATACATTTCACATCAAATGTCATACTCTTTAATTAATTATTTGTGGTAGATTATTGCAATTCTTTTGAAGCCTTTGAGTTTCATTGAGAGCTCAGAAATCAGAATAAAATTCATAATTTAAAAGTTTTGTATACATTAAAAATTGATTGGAAATTTGCAAAAATTGATTTGTATTGAAATTGTAGTAGGCCTATCACATTTTGGAAAATTCGATCACTGTAAAGCTTGAACAACACTTTCCTATTTTCATTTCTTTCCCACTTCTATTATAATCAAGGATAATTTCTAGAAGTTATATAAATGCTTCTCAATAGAAATAAAATTGTTCTTCTCACCTTGGCCTCGAAATTACCCCTGTAAAAATTTCAAATACATTATTTACGGTGAAATGAATAAATTGAAAAATCAACACATTTCGCTTCTTAAAGCTGTCTACTGGAGGCCAGTTATTTGAGATAAACCGTTTCTTTTTCTAGTCCAAAGGTTAAGAACAATTCCTATTGATTTCACAGCCTATCAAAAGTCGCCTATGGCTGGTTTCATGTTTAAATATGCATATAATGAAAGGTCAGGTGTTCTCTGAGCCATAAATCAAAATAACATGAAGGAAGATTTGAAGTAAGTAGGCCTTAGCGGAAACTTTACTTTTTAACCAGCGTTCATTAGGCTACAAAAATCACGAGCCAGAAGCTATTCTACATAATTTACAGATGAAGTCGATAATAGGTAATATTGATTTACTGGTAAGAGAGCTCTTCTATAAAATACTTTAAAGTATTTTTCTTCATCGTGCAGCCTTATAAAAAATCTCTCTGATGTAGGAACTTTTTGGATAGTTGCCCCTTGCCTGTTGAGCCGCAAGACTACAGTTTTGAATAATCCAAATCTCTTGTATGTAATAAAGAGAAAGCATGCTCTTTAAACCAAAATAACTGTTGAGGTCTAAAGAGGCACCCAAGCCGATATCAACTGAGGGACTCCCTTATTTATTGCAACTTTGAAGAGCAGTATGATCACAGTGCTTCTATCTTGTAAGGTTCCACAGATCATTTGTCCCGTGTTATAAGAATCTTATCCATTAGTATTTCAGCTCTGAATCATCCGAACAGGGAAATATTTGGGAAACTTGTTCTATTTCAATTCTATTTACATTAATTTCTGGCTTCAATCAAATTGATCTTGATTTCTCCAACAGACTATCTTCAAGTTTCTTTTAAACCCATCCCTCAACAATATCATCCTCTGATTTATGTGAGAGTAAAAATTCTCAAATTTGGCCAATTATTTATTATTTATGTCCTTTAAGGAAGTAATAAACACGTACAACAGATGAGAAAGACAATACAAACTACAATAAATAACTCCCCATTGATAACTTAACAAAGATTTCACGGCATACAATAAAATGGACTACGTATTTCAGATATTTCCAATTAGAGAGCTATTGTTCCGTTCGTATGGCTAATAATCGTTTAATTATTACGTGCTCGCCATTAAACAATGTGTGTGCAATGGAGGGGAACGCTACTATAGATAGCCATTATAAAAATGAAATCTTGATGTTGTTTGGGCTTATTATGACTGGTGGAGAGGAGAGCATACCATGCACGGTCTGATAATAATATTATTAACGTTTTAATGATTCGAAAATATCTTAAATGCTAGATGAAAACGACTATAAGTTATATGGTAAGCTGACGGTTATTGTATGGGGGCAATCTCCGAATTTCATCTGCTGGAGACTCGCTTTGGTTGCCTGTGGGTGGGTTTCTCATCTGGTGTGTGTTTAATGATTACAATGATGATGATTATGTTGAATAGCTTTAAGAATGAAGAACGTCTTGCTATTTAACCTGGTGGGTATAAGCTGAATGACTTTTGGATCAAGTAATACAAAGATCTTCGCGATGTGTTCAACAGATTAGACGAGTAGATGAGAACTGTTTAGACGGTTTCAAATAGGCCTGCAGGCGATCGTGCCTCACTACTGGACGAATATGGAATGGTAGCAACTCCTCCAACTGGATGTGGAACGTGTAGTGATAGAAGCAGAACTGGAGCCGTTTCACTTCACGCTCCACCAATCAGCGATATTTTCGGTTTGGAAATGATAATATTTGATTTAGAGACAATTGGCTAAGATCTAGAAATTCAATGTGTACTGAAAGACAGAATTACACATGATTATGATAGCTTAGAAACCCTGGATCTGAAAATTCAAGTAATAGTTGGGAAAACCAATTGACTAGGATCTGAAAATTCAGAAGCTGATGGTAGGGAAAACCAATTGACCTTATCTGTTGATTCAAAAGGTGTTGGAGATACCAGATTACCTAAATCACAAGCTTGATTAAGTATCTATTTTTTGCTTGGATCTAGAACTTCAGTGTGCGATAGTTGGGGAAACCAAAATTTCAGATTACATAAATCTTGAAATCAAATAGGTGAGAGTTAGAAAAACCAATAAATTAATTTGAATCTGGTTAAAAGTACCTAAATCTGGAAAATGAGTAGAGCATACTTATCAGTAATAGGCAATAGCAAATGAGGGGCTCATTATTTGATTGAATACAAAAACTACTCGAATAAAAAAATAAAAATATGTTATAATATGCGTTTAAGCACCGGGAGCATAGGAAGAACAAGGTTAGAATATAAGAGACAAAGAAAATGTACCACATTCTGAATAAAAATGAAAATAATTTATTATTGACTACTGAACTGAACAAAGTCATGAAGGGGAATGAAGAAAATACATTATCACCAGTTTTTAGAATAATGCTAAACTACTCTTAATTTATTGAACTACAAGTAGTTTACCCGTGCTTTGCAGCGGGAGTTAAGGTAAAATACTCGTTGTTTAAGTATTCAATGATTATTATTCTTCTAAATATAATTAAAAATGAATGTTTGGTATATGGATCTAGACCGCCTTTATCATCTGAGTAAAATTAACTATTACGCATTGAGAAAGCATGCACCGTTAAAAAGTAGATTCACACCCCTCTACCCATTTTTAATTTTGGGACAGCAAAGTTTTTTTAAAATTTAACATAATGAGATAGGTAGATTTGGTGTGCTGAGTAGTATGAGCTATCACGTGCAGATGCAGATAGCTCAAGTTCTCAAATTCAGAAACCCACTGGCAAATGATTTTTTTAAACGTTTTCAGGTTTTCGTGGTTTTGTATTTGAACCACCTTGGCAAGGTGAGAAAATGTTTCCCCTCAAATCACTCGGATTCACTGAAATCATACACTTAGATTTTAAAAGGCCTTTCCTAGAAATTTGCTGAAAATCAATATGTTTGCCCCTAAGATACCCTCCCACTAAATTTTTCGGTTTATTCCACTAACTCAGTGATTCTCGCCGGCATGTATTCCGCAACGTTTCATTACAATCGAATGATTGGTTTAGGAAGGCAAACAGGAAATACAGACATAGCCTACATACATACAAACATTAATTTATATTAAATTTATGTAGATTGTAGATTATCGGGATTCCACTGCAATAGTTAAATTTATAACTGAGAAAAATCATTTCTGGAAAATCACCGATTAAGCCTGAATTATTTTCAATTGGGTTGAATTTAATATTTAATTAGACTGATCCAAGTAAATTTCAATTCAAGTAACGATTTTTCATGTTTTTTATTAAATCAATTTTTATTAATACTGTATTAATAGGAAAAATAATTTCTCAGAAATTCAAGCCCTAACGACATTGAATTGATTTGAATCAGAAACTTTCATTTATAATAAAAAACTACAGATTTATTTATTTATTATGCCGATGACCGTGCAGATTTATTATGGGCGATGAGAATGGAAATAATAGTTTTTCTCAGAATAATAGTTTAATAGTTTCACTTATAAAACAGATTTTATATGAAAATAATAAAGGCCTGCGTTTTGGTATCCAATATCCAATAATATTTATAAGAAACGGTGTGAAAGAAATTATGCAAATTGAATCATTACAAATGTTTGTTTTAAAAATAGAAAACTCATTTGATATTGACTCCTTTCAACAAAAAAATGTTCACTCTACAAAGGTTTGAACCCAAGCCCAAGAGCCTTTGCATCAGGAGCAACTATCCACTAATGCCTGTCTTGAAACTACAAACGACAATAATGATTAATATTATCATACGATCTAATAACAACAATAAATGGAATTTTGAAGTTTTGAACATTAATTTTTAAAACTTTGAAAAGAAAATCAGAAATCGGGCTTTGAGGTCCAGAGAATCGGGTTTAGAGGAACCTTTGTGCCAAATTTAGTGTTCCAAATCGTTGCTGTTTTTGGTGAAATCTGTAAGACTGGCACAAGCACCCACCTCTACACACACACTCTCTCTCTCTCTTTCACTATAACGACAAGTTTACTTTACTACTCCATCTTTGTGTCACATAACTTCGCCTATAATCTTATCATTCATAACTCATCAAGTGATCTTGTCGAAGAACTAGTCAATTGATATATATTATTATATGGAGTATTTTTCACCAGATTGCTTATTTGGTGTGAAAAATTTGACTGTCTATTCAATTCCCACTTTCGAGGAACCACCCCTATTTCTTTTCTCTTTTTTTCATAAAATAAGGATTAAGTTCCGTTCTAATTTTGTCGGGACGTCCACCTCTGGCATTTCAATAGAACTAGAGCGTTATAATTTCTCCATGACTCATCAAAACATAATCGGTCGATTCCAGTTCTTAGACAACTGCCAACTATCTACAACAAATTGAGCGTAAAATTTTCTCCAGCACTTTTTGCCGTTAAATAATAATCAAATGTGCCGCGTAATTGTGTACTCAAGATTCGAGAGAAATCGATGATTGCATACATTGGGTTGATCATGAACACATGCAAAGTAATTTCTTCGTTGATTGAGATTTCGATAAGATAGGCACGAAACTGCAACTGTAGATTGTAGACGGTTTTTTTATGTTTTTCAATCAGAACGAATAATTGGAGCACAAATTGCACATAATATTGAACTTTTACTAATTAAGTCGTCGTCGATTTGCTCGCAATTTTAGAAAAACAATTTCAAGCAATCAGTGATGGAACAGGATTTAACAGAAGTGATTATGTTGGAACTTCCAATTTTGTAGTGCTATCGATGAGAAGAATGTTGTTTAATGTATTTATAGAAATCTCCACCTCTACGTAAAAGTTCCAATAAATATCAAAAACTCCAACATATCTATGGGTTTAGTTTAATAACACATAAAACAATAGGTCTGTTTATTGATTTATTTATGCTATATCCTCCAAGTAGACTATTTATCGATAACTAGAATGAAACCTATTAAAAATAGATTCTTTTTTTGTAATTTTATGACCACATAGGATCATTTTAGTCTCTCTAGTTAGTACTCTTTTTATGGTCGTTCACTTCGATTCTTATTCTTTCCCAATAATTTTTCATTCTGTCAGATCTTGCCTTTCTTGATTCATCTGAACAAACCTTGGCGAAGTTGCTGCGACCAAATATTAACCCTAAAATTAATTATTCAATATTACAGGAAACGATGCAAACAACTTGTACTTTCTTTCATTGATTTCAAAAAGGCGTATGACAGCATCCATAGACCATTTTCACTAGACATTTTAAAGCACTTGTGTCTCCATCAAATTGCTCAAAATGATCTAATTAACTTTATCAGATACAAGATCCAAAATTATGTTCAGAGAACTGTCAGAAGCATCCAACATAAAAACGGGATTAAGACAAGGCGATGGACTCTGTCCGATACTCTTCAACTGTGCTCTAGAATTCATTATTAAGAAATGGAGAGAAATTAATCCTGAAACTATACAAATTGGCTATCCTAGATCAGACTCAATTGCTTGGGTTTTGTAGATGATTTGGTTTTCCTTGCAAATGGAGTAGCAGAAGCACAACAACAAATACCGTCTTTAGAAGAGATCGCAGGGAAAATTACACTAAATATTTCTTACGAAAAAATAAAATTCATGATAATTGATCCTTTATGTATACAGAAAATAAATATTAAAGGGAATTTTATTGATATTGTAGAAAGTTTCAAATATCTAGGAGAAACAATCACATATCGCCTAATCTTAGTTAAAAGGCAGCATGGAAGGCCAGAATTTAGAAACTTTCCAAAGGGCAACAGATTACTAAGAGCACCTATGTATAACAAAAAAGTCTTTTCATTCACACTAATAAACTGAAACACTACAAGGCAGTTCTAAGATCGCAAGCAATGTACTGTAGTGAAACTCTCTTCAATATTGATGGAAACTGAATAAAAGAAACAGTCAGAAAAGTTGATAGACGGATTCATAGAACCTGCATAAACAATAAACATAAAGTTGACTTCAGACTTCTACCAAGAGAACAAATTTAGAAAGAAAGAACCAATAACTGACGCAATGTGCAAAAAGAGAATTTCTTTCTTTGCACATATCCTCAGAACTCCAGAAAGTAGATTATTAAGAAGAATTATAGAAAAATTCATGATTTAAAAAACAGAAAGAGCCTCAACCCCTTGGTTTAAGGAAATCAAATAGCAGAACTAAATTTAACTATTAATGATGTCAAAAACCGCACAATGATTTACAGGGAAACAATTGAGTCAGTGTGAAGTTAGCAGGACATTTGTTAGAAGGTCACTGAAAAACAAAAGTTCTATTAGCAGACACAATAGTTCTACAGTTCCTGATAGTTTATAACAATAGTTCCAAGAAAATAAGAAAAATAATTGAGTTTGAAATAATGCGCTGCTAACTTCTACACTGGAAACATAATTTTGTCAGCAGAACACGTAATATCACTCTAATCAACAAAACGAGGAGAGTTCTGGGTAGATTTTGACCTGAAGAATAATTTGACACAGAGTTCCAGTCGATCGGGCCTCTAGAAAAATATTTATGAATTTTTGAATTTTTATGACACTAGAAAAGCTATTTTTGTCAGCAGGACATATGATTTAGTGAGTAAATATTGAAAAAATCACATTTTCATTTCAAGCTCAACAAGAAGATTACAGAACTGCAGAGTTCCAATTGATATGTATTGTTTAAAAAAAATTATGACTAATAAAAGAAAAAATTAGTAAACTCAGCAGGCAATGTAATATACACTATTATTGAGAAAACATGACAGTTCTGGGTAGATCTTAACCCATATTTTCATTTGACACTGAGTTCTAGTCGATCGGGTCACTGGAAAATAATTTATGAATTTTTGAATCTTTATGACACTAGAAAAGCTATTTTTGTCAGCAGGACATTTGATTTAGTGAGTAAAGATTGAAAAAATAACATTTCTATTTCAAGCTCAACAAGAAGATTACAGAACTGCAGAGTTCCAATTGATATGTATTGTTTAAAAAAGATTATGACTAATAAAAGAAAAAATTAGTAAACTTAGCAGGCAATGTAATATACACTATTATTGGAAAAACATGACAGTTCTGGGTAGATCTTGACCCATATTTTCATTTGACACTGAGTTCTAGTCGATCGGGTCACTGGAAAATAATTTATGAATTTTTGAATTTTTATGACACTAGAAAAGCTATTTTTGTCAGCAGGACATATGATTTAGTGAGAAAAGATTGAAAAAATCACATTTTCATTTCAAGCTCAACAAGAAGATTACAGAACTGCAGAGTTCCGATTGATATGTATTGTTTAGAAAAAATTATGACTAATAAAAGAAAAAATTAGTAAACTTAGCAGGCAATGTAATATACACTATTATTGGAAAAACATGACAGTTCTGGGTAGATCTTAACCCATATTTTCATTTGACACTGAGTTCTAGTCGATCGGGTCACTGGAAAATAATTTATGAATTTTTGAATTTTTATGACACTAGAAAAGCTATTTTTGTCAGCAGGACATATGATTTAGTGAGAAAAGATTGAAAAAATCACATTTTCATTTCAAGCTCAACAAGAAGATTACAGAACTGCAGAGTTCCAATTGATATGTATTGTTTAAAAAAAATTATGACTAATAAAAGAAAAAATTAGTAAACTCAGCAGGCAATGTAATATACACTATTATTGAAAAAACATGACAGTTCTGGGTAGTTCTTAACCCATATTTTCATTTGACACTGAGTTCTAGTCGATCGGGTAACTAGAAAAAAATTTATGAATTTTTGAATTTTTATGACATTAGAACAGCTATTTTTGTCAGCAGGACATATGATTTAGTGAGTAAAGATTGAAAAAATAACATTTTCATTTCAAGCTCAACAAGAAGATTACAGAACTGCAGAGTTCCGATTGATATGTATTGTTTAAAAAAAATTATGACTAATAAAAGAAAAAATTAGTAAACTCAGCAGGCAATGTAATATACACTATTATTGAAAAAACATGACAGTTCTGGGTAGTTCTTAACCCATATTTTCATTTGACACTGAGTTCAAGTCGATCGGGTCACTAGAAAAAAATTTATGAATCTTTGAATTTTTATGACATTAGAAAAGCAATTTTTGTCAGTAGGACATAATATTGTAGTGAAAATTGTAGTTATTGTTAATTACCCTTTTCCAATATTCTTATGATGAAAAATCACATTATTTGTGTATTTTTTTAAGCTTACGCAGAACTTATTTTTTATTGTCTTGTTTCTGTTTGATATAAAAATCCTGTGTTTTACATACAGTAATCCTATTTCCAGTTATTAGCATGTTGTTTCTTGATTTTTAGTTCCTTGTTGTGTTTTTACAGAAAAGAATGATAACTATCTCTAATAACTATTCAAATATCCGTTTCAGTTTAAATTATTTTTTCCTGAACATAATACAACATAAATTAAGTACGGAAGCATAATTTAATTAGTTGACTAGACATATATTCATGAGTACTAAATCTGAAAGAATGCTAATTGAATGGCGAAAAGAAAAAGACAAACGAAAATATTGTTGATATATGAAAAGAAAGATTAGGAACAGTGGTCCTCGGTGTTATCTGCTATGTAAATGTTTACTTCTTAGCAATAAATTACCAATGAATACAGATACTATATCTGTATATCTATATCTATAGTATCTGTATTCATTGAAATTACTCTGATTTTGACACTTTTATGGTGTTTACTTGTTTCTTTGTAGAATGTTCTATTTGTTTGATTATTATTTAATGGAGTCTTATCGAATATTGTGGATGGTGGAAGGGTCCTTGATTGTTTATTTTAGAATTCGGTAGAATTCTTGTATTTAATATTTCGCTTGGTAATAAAAATGAGAAAGAATGCATTGTTTTTTAAATAATGATAATACACTGATCATACTAAATACACACTATAACCATCAAAATAAAGATGTTTTGATATCCAACATGATTATGTTGAGCATTCTAAGTGCTTTATTACAGCTTTTTACCAAAATAGCCTATGTTATATAAATACAGTGATTTACAAACTAAAAAAAAGAGTACTATTTCACTGACATTTGTGTGAGTAAGGTTTGTCTGTGTGCGTGTGAGAAGTGAGAGTGCTAAGAGAGAAGAGACAATAGAGCGAAAAGTCATCCACCACCCCAGGAATACAAGATTATTGCACTCTTATCTGGTGCATGTTGACATTCCGGCTTTCCTTATCTAAAGATCTAAAGCTATACATCATATTGTTGCTTTACGAATACATATTGTTTGAGACACTTTTATCCACAGAAACTTTTATATGCAATAACATTAATTTATTGAAAAATTATAATATTACACAAAAAATCATCTGAGCATTCGGATGTACTTTAAAACTTTTTGTAGAACGTCAATAATCTGAAACATCAAAGATACACATTGTTCAAAATTGCATCAATCGGGATCAATCGCAGGGACGTAGCCAGGGGGGATATCGGGATACATTCCCCCCCCCCCCCCAAGATGTTGTAGTCATCTTCCACAAAACTTATAATCTACAAAATTAAATTAAAACTGTTAACACAAAAATAAACCTTAGTTTATTTTTCACGGGATAATTCATATGTAAAATGTCACATTTGACCGATAATTTGGAATTCTACTTGAAAGAGGGGTATAGGCTTCCGTTATACTATATTTGTAAAATGATTTTTTTCTCATTATAAATAGTTACAACCGTTACAATAGTTAACTCGTAAACAACCGAAAAACAAATTGCAAAACTTATCGCACATTGTAGATTGTAGGCGCCATCTTTTTCTTTCATATCCTTAGCAAGAGAACAGCTGAAAAAACATTTTTAATCAAACTGAATAATTTTATATGTAGCAAAGGTTTTGTGGGATTTGATGGTAATTTTCCATGTTTTTCCGATATTACAGCCATACCATGCGTCGGACAAGAAATATACAAAATACCTTTCTCATGGATAATACGAATCCCCAAAACTTAGCACCAAGGACATTTTGTAACATGAATAGATCCTAAGTTATAATCATTCATGAGGTTAAAATCTCCAGTTTTTCATAATTTTTGAAATTTTTTTATTACAATAAGTCAAAATTAATGCCTGATTGAAAGATGCCACTGCTATCATGTTTTAGGGAATTTTATTGTCTAAAATAACGGTTTCCTATACATTTCTTGTATGACTGTGATATTGGGAAACCTGGAAAATTACCTGAGCTCATGAAATTCTGGCTACATATAAAATTGTTTAGTTTGATTTAAAATGTGTTTTCAGCGGCTCTCTTACTGAGGATATAACAGAAAAGTTTGTTGACAAGCCTATTTTGAGTGGACTGAATAACAACTAGTTTGTGGAACTTACCTCTTCAAAAAACCATTTAAAAACTTTAGAAATGAAGAAATACTTGAGAAAAAATTCCTTGTCATGAAAAACATTATAACGGAGAGGACCCGTTTTGTCATTTTTTGATATCTATATCACAGACATCAGAAAAAAAATCATAAATTCGTGACTCATAAATCCTTACTTAGAACAAACAGTGGAAGAAGTACCATAGTAGAGCCATTTTTATTGCATTAGATTTAAGAGGAAAATAGGAATATATTTTCATATATTGGTAAAAAATCGTACAACAATGGTCATTTTTAAACATGTTTATTTTATTTTTTCAATCAAAACTATAATTAGCCGTGAAAAATTATTTACTTCTCACCAACAACGTTCTAGACTTTATAATGAGGCTGAATCAGTCTATCCTACAATGAATGAGGTGGAATATATTGGCTATTGGCTTAACCCCCAGGGCACTAACGTCCTACTACAGTGGAACCTTGAAATCGAACCTCAATAAATCGAAATCCTTGATAAATCGAATTTTTTCAATTCCCCTAGAACTTGCTATCCTACCACCATGTTATTTTACCTTTATAAATCGAAGATTTCATGGATATTACCTTGATAAATCGAAGTTTTTGGATCTATTGAGCTTTAATACTAACCTCTATAATTCGAAGGTTCGGCAGAAAACCCTTTATTATTCGAAGTTTTGCAGTTTTAGGACCTTTATAAATCGAAGTTGTAATAAGAGAACCTTAGTAAATCGAAGTTGCATGCTTATTGGATAAGATTCTGTGGCACGAATACAGTAACTGATTTTATCTTTATGTCAACACTGCCAAAAGTAAACATCCTTCCTCCCCACCCGCCACCACTTCTAATGTACAGCGCTCTCACAATGCATCTACATTGCACCCAAAATGCTAATACAGTAGTAATAAAAAGATTAATAGTAATAATAATACGTTATAATACTGTATATACATTATTGATTAATAATACATTTATAATGTATAATCATTATACAGACTGATTATACAGTCTCTATAGGTTTTACTGTACAGTACAGTATTTATGAATCTGAAAAGGTAAGTGTTTTGAACCTCTATAAATCGAAGTATTTTAAGATGGACCTTGATAAATCGAATTTTTGCCGTTCCCCTTGAGATTCGATTTATCAAGGTTCCACTGTATAATGGTATCTAAACAACTTCTTAACCGACTTCTAGAAGATAAAGGTTCTCAATTTGACATGTTTCATATGGTTGTACATCAATTACTCAAATACTATTGAACTGATGTTAATAATGTTTTTTAATGAAAGTGCTTCATAAAGCGGTGGTCCCATCCAAGTTTTGCGAGGACCGGCCCAATACTTATCAAGCAAAAAGGAGCATTCATCGATGTCTTCATTTGAATTCTGAACAAATAGTCTAATTTCAAACATAACCGGCAGTCGGGTATGTTTACCATGCGGGCAATTTTATCATTTGGAGCCCTTCACAGTTAATTTTTGAAGTCATTCGAGTTCAGCCTGAGTTACAAGCCTGAGTTACAGCCCACAAATTGAACTATAAGGGCAAATTCAACTGTACTCATGGAAATGAGCATCATATTAGCTTGATAACAATGGTGGAGAATAATTGAAATATAGCCTAAGTTGTAGCCTAAAAATTAAACAATAAAAATACAAGTCCAACTATTCACAAAGTATGAGGAAAATTTACATGGGCCATAGACAAAAAGCATTAATCATACAAGTGAAACATCACTTCCACATTAATAATACGAAAAAAAGAAAAAACTTCACTTGTACATGTGAAACTTTAGCAAAACATTGAGAATTTATAGAAAATGTCTTAAACAAGCTTGAGTTACAGCCCACAAATTGAACTATGAGGGCAAATTCAACTGTACTCATGGAAATGAGCATCATATAAACCTAAATAGAGAGTCTACAAATTTCTATATGAGTAAATATTGAGGAAATATTTGAAAAATATATTAATCTGACTATAACTGTAGCTATACTCTATTACACAATCAGGGTTCCTGTATTCTTTTGGTTATAATACTACAAAACAGATAGAACCCTTCGGCTTTAATAAGTCCTTATCTATTAGTTATTTGAGAATTTTTTATTTCTGAAATTACGGTGGGGGGGGGGGTGGCATGGGCTACGCCACAGTGTCATAGCTATAACCTGTTTATTGAGCCATTTTGCAATAGACTTGTAAGTAAACTATTGAACTGGGAATAAAATGACCCCCCAAAGAAATTTATCCATACGGTTTACTCAAGGCCAATTTACCGGACACGTGTAGGCCTACATGCATCAAACTGGACGATTCGAAATAAACAGTCTGTAAATATTGACTTGGAAAAATATTGATACTAATACTGAAAATAATAATACTGAAAAATATTGACTTAGTTTTCTACACAACCCCTCACTACTAATAACTTCCTATAAATGCTAATATACATTGAGGAATTCCATGGGAAAATAATATTAATTTCCTCTGATATTTGCACAGTGGAGACATAGCCGTCATGATTTATAACAGTCTAGATAAGTTTGTTTGAAGAGTGTTTTCTCCTCGGTATGTAACCATTCCTGAAGTCACAACATCCTGCTTCTGAATTCCATCACTAAAGTTATCTGCTAATTGCTGGGTAAACAATAAACATTAAACAGACAATATTTACCCTATTAATTATTTCTTTCTTCCTTCAGTGTTTCAGTTTTATTTCTTTTGAAAAAATATATATATTTCAGTCTGGGAACAGTCCATTTCTTGAAAAGAATATATTTTCATTCCGGGCCCCCTGAATCAAGTCACTTGTTGCCTCACCACCAAACCATTATAATAACACCATAATTTATTTAAAAAAAAACTTAAAATATGTTAAGGATTATTACTTGAGATTTTTGTCCAGGTTCCAAAAAAAGGTGTATATTACATTACCTGCTAAGTTTACTAATCTTCTCTTTTATTAGTCATAATTTTTTTTAAACAATACATATCAATCGGAACTCTGCAGTTCTGTAATCTTCTTGTTGAGATTGAAATGAAAATGTGATATTTTCAATCTTTACTCACTAAATCATATGTCCTGCTGACAAAAATAGCTTTTCTAATGTCATAAAAATTCAAAAAAAATTTTCTAGTGACCAATCGACTAGAACTCACTGTCAAATGAAAATATGGGTTAAGAACTACCCAGAGCTGTCATGTTTTCTCAATAATAGTGTATATTACATTGTCTGCTAAGTTTACTAATTTTTTCATTTATTAGTCATAATTTTTTTTAAACAATACATATCAATTGGAACTCTGCAGTTCTAAAATCTTCTTGTTGAGCTTGAAATGAAAATGAGATTTTTTCAATCTTTTCTCACTAAATCATATGTCCTGCTGACAAAAATAGCTTTTCTAGTGTCATGAAGATTCAAAAATTCATAAATTATTTTCCAGTGACCCGATCGACTAGAACTCAGTGTCAAATGAAAATATGGGTTAAGAACTACCCAGAACTGTCATGTTTTTTCAATAATAGTGTATATTACATTGCCTGCTAAGTTTACTAATTTTTTCTTTTATTAGTCATAATTTTTTTTAAACAATACATATCAATTGGAACTCTGCAGTTCTGTAATCTTCTTGTTGAGCTTGAAATGAAAATGTGATTTTTTCAATCTTTTCTCATTAAATCATATGTCCTGCTGACAAAAATAGCTTTTCTAGTGTCATAAAAATTCAAAAATTCATAAATTATTTTCCAGTGACCCGATCGACTAGAACTCAGTGTCAAATGAAAATATGGGTTAAGAACTACCCAGAACTGTCATGTTTTTCCAATAATAGTGTATATTACATTGCCTGCTAAGTTTACTAATTTTTTCTTTTATTAGTCATAATTTTTTTTAAATAATACATATCAATCGGAACTCTGCAGTTCTGTAATCTTCTTGTTGAGATTGAAATGAAAATGTGATATTTTCAATCTTTTCTCACTAAATCATATGTCCTGCTGACAAAAATAACTTTTCTAATGTCATAAAAATTAAAAAATTCATAAATTTTTTTCTAGTGACCCGATCGACTAGAACTCAGTGTCAAATGAAAATATGGGTTAAGAACTACCCAGAACTGTCATGTTTTCTTGATAATAGTGTATATTACATTGCCTGCTGAGTTTACTAATTTTTTTGTTTTATTAGTCATAATCTTTTTTAAACAATACATATCAATTGGAACTCTGCAGTTCTGTAATCTTCTTGTTGAGCTTGAAATAGAAATGTTATTTTTTCAATCTTTACTCACTAAATCAAATGTCCTGCTGACAAAAATAGCTTTTCTAGTGTCATAAAGATTCAAAAATTCATAAATTATTTTCCAGTGACCCGATCGACTAGAACTCAGTGTCAAATGAAAATATGGGTTAAGATCTACCCAGAACTGTCATGTTTTCTCAATAATAGTGTATATGACATTGCCTGCTGAGTTTACTAATTTTTTCTTTTATTAGTCATAATTTTTTTTAAACAATACATATCAATTGGAACGCTGCAGTTCTGTAATCTTCTTGTTGAGCTTGAAATGAAAATGTGATTTTTTTAATCTTTTCTCACTAAATCATATGTCCTGCTGACAAAAATAGCTTTTCTAATGTCATATAAATTCAAAAATTCATAAATTTTTTTCTAGTGACCCGATCGACTAGAACTCAGTGTCAAATGAAAATATGGGTTAAGAACTACCCAGAACTGTCATGTTTTCTCAATAATAGTGTATATTACATTGCCTGCTGAGTTTACTAATTTTTTCTTTTATTAGTCATAATTTTTTTTAAACAATACATATCAATTGGAACTCTGCAGTTCTGTAATCTTCTTGTTGAGCTTGAAATGAAAATGTGATTTTTTCAATATTTACTCACTAAATCATATGTCCTGCTGACAAAAATAGCTTTTCTAGTGTCATAAAAATTCATAAATATTTTTCTAGAGGCCCGATCGTCTGGAACTCTGTGTCAAATTATTCTTCAGGTCAAAATCTACCCAGAACTCTCCCCGTTTCGTTGATTAGAGTGATATTACGTGTTCTGCTGACATAATTATGTTTCCAGTGTAGAAGTTAGCAGCGCATTATTTCAAACTCAATTATTTTTCTTATTTTCTTGGAACTATTGTTATAAACTATCAGGAACTGTAGAACTATTGTGTCTGCTAATAGAACTTTTGTTTTTCAGTGACCTTCTAACAAATGTCCTGCTAACTTCACACTGACAACAATTGAAGACAAAAAGAAAATGTTATCAATAAAAACAATTGAACGAAGGACTGGTATTCTCCCAGTTCTAGATCTAGTGGATCTTTAATTCTGTTATAAATTATTTGTGATAGAATTTTGTACGTGCAATCTATAAGCGAAATTCCTCTGTAATTGTTAAGATTGCTTTTGTCGCCTTTTTTGTGCAGTGTGGGCGAATAATTGCAGTCCAATTTTTCAGTTTCCCAAATTTCGATTGAATGTTGATACAATTCGTTTATTGTTATTTCATCGGCTTCTAGATGTTTGTCTTTACTAATTTGACAAACTTCGGATGACATGGCGAGTAAGTTTAAAGAATGTATCGCAGGTCTGCCAAGTAGAGGATTTCTTAACTCGTTTAGAACAAAAACCGTTTGATTAGATGAAGTACCGGAACATGTTTTAAACTCTCCCTTAAAGGTACCGATGCAAGAAAGT
Organism: Conomelus anceps; assembly: GCA_948455865.1. Classification (NCBI taxonomy): domain Eukaryota; kingdom Metazoa; phylum Arthropoda; class Insecta; order Hemiptera; family Delphacidae; genus Conomelus; species Conomelus anceps. The sequence goes on along the minus strand of OX418216.1, from coordinate 76,674,407 downwards.
TTTCCTCTACCAGCATGTTCAATTTTTCCATTGAACTCTTCTAAATCACATTGAGATTTTCTTAAGGTTGGGAGTAGTGATACTGGTATGCATGTGATGTCGGCTCCCGTATCAACTTTGAATACTACAGGAATTCCATCTATTGATATTTTGACTACCAAAGGGGGTATAGATACAAGTTTTGAATCAACTTTCAATATTGTGATTGAATCTAATATAGGCTCATCGTTTTCACTCCTGGAGTCATTGTTGTTAGAAACCATTTGAATTTTTTTAGATCTACAAATTCTAAAAAAATGACCCTTCTTTTTACAATTATGACAAATTGCTTCTTTTGCCGGACATACATTTGTTTCATGAGGCTTGAGAGAGCCACACCAATAGCAAGTAAATGGTCTGGATTTCGATTCGGGCCTAAGCTTCATGGCTAATGTAGAAAACGCGTCGTTATGTTCTTTTCTGATTGCCGTCTGCTGTTCCTTTACTGACTCCGATTGTTTTGCGCGATCAATAGCACCTTCTAAGGTTAGCTCGGCATTCATTTGGAGAGAGAGAGAGAGTTTACTGTCAAGTATACCAACTACTATACGATCACGAATTAATTCATCTCTGAGATCACCATATTTACAAGTCTTAGATAATTCGAAAAGATCCGTTATAAAATTACTGACAGATTCATTTTCCTTTTGAGTTCTATTGTTGAACTTTGCCCTCTCGAAAATTATGTTGATTTTTTTTGAAAAGTAATTGTTGAAACGCTCAATTACGCAGTTTGTATTTCTTTTGATCTTCATTCGAAAGGTGGAAACTCTCGAATATAGTTTCGGCTTTAGATCCCATTGTCAAGATTAAAGTGTCAATTTGAATATTATCAGGTTCGAAACATAATTTTGAGGCTGATCTATATCTTTCGAACGAACGGGACCAAGCCTCCCATTCGGAATCAACGAACTTGAAACATTGTGGGGGTTGACCCTGGAATGAAAATCCATGTTGAACGGAACATGGTTGGTAACTTACGGATTGAGAGGTAGATTCTTCGATTCCGTGAAATTCATCTTCATTAATTTGTCGACCTCTTCTTTTCGTTTTCTTCGACATTTTGGTACCACCCCACACCTGACACCATGTAGTATTTCTACCAATAAAGATAAATGCAACTTGAAAAGTAACTCTCGTTTATTACAACAAGCAAACAAACTCTCTACTCAATCATTACCCCTCAGCATAATATTTGGTTGTCACCATGACGACTCCCTCAGCTGCGGTTGTAATGGAACAGTCACAGCTGTCATAGCACAGTTTGTGCTAAATGAAACCTATTAAAAATTGATTCTTTACTAAAGAAAATATAACTTGCTTGAACTGCAATCTACTTGAAATTGAAATCTTATTAATTCCATGCAGTGTTATCAGTGATGGAATTTAATTGTAGATTTCAATAATGTCGCCGCTATCAGTGAAGCAGTGCCAGTGAGGAAATATCGATCTTTTCACAATATCGACATTGTATGGAATTTACCGATGAGTTTATAATCGATTTTCGATAACGAGCTCTCCGACCCAAACCATGGCGACATGTACAAAATATGAAGAAAAATAGTATAGTGCTAGTATAGATCATCGATGAAATTTTGATTGTTTTGAGTTTGAGAATATGTTCGAGTGCAACGTGCAAGAAGTGATTGTCCCTAGAAAGGAATTCCAGAGGCAGTGATTAATCAAAGTATTCATGTATCTCTATGAAGCGAAGCTCTTTGATATGAAGACATGCGTCCATATTTATAATTCTATAGACCTCCTTGGTGAATGGCAGGTGAGTCGTCCTAATCCTAATCAAACTCCTGTCAAAGCTTTAGCCCAGATTATTAGTGAAACAATGAACCTCCTCCCTCACAAATTATTGTGTTGCTGTAACGTCCATAGTACTAAAAGGATTGACTTCATTTTTTGTCGGTTATACTTATTGCACCCATCGATGTATAAGAACAGTGTTCACAGTGATTTTATACATCGATGATTGCACTAAGTCTATATCAAATAGTTTTTAATTATAATACCATTCTTAAATTCGGACAGTAAGTACCTGTCGCTTTCATAAAGCCTTGGCTTCCAAAACCGCGGATTAGGACTAAATGGACAGCGGACAGGGCCGGTATACTCTACAATATATAAACTTGATTTGCTTTCGAAATATAGTTTATAATTATATAATATGATAATTTATTCGATCACATACATAACCTGCTATTAGATTCATATATCTTCTTCCATACATAATCTGCTTTCAATAATAGGTTAGAAGTTAACATATAATTTCCAGCGAGTTGGAGAAACATCGGGATGGTAACCTACAATAGTAGAACAGTTGACAGACACTAAAGACGAAATGCTTCATCTGTAGCGTCTTTCCACTTTGTGTTAATAGGCGATCAGCCTGATGTCTGGTGGGTCAGATCAAGAATCAAGATAGCTTGTTGTTGGAAATTATAGTTTAACTCCAAACTTATTATTGAAAGCAGATTATTTATAATAGAATACATATAAATATAATAGCGGTTAATAGATAATTAATGAGCACATCTACAATAAAAAATTGGTGTGCATCAAATAATTTTAGTCTAAACTTACTTAAAACTAATGATCTACAGTTCAGCTTCAACACTAGGTTCACTGACATGGGTTCTTTGAAATTCCTGGGTATTGTGCTAGACACTAATTTAAATTGGAAAAGCCACATAGCATATACATCAGGTAAACTTAGTAAAGGGATTTTTGTCTTACGTAGGCTGAGTCATATTGTGAGCCACAATGTTCTAATGAGTGTCTATTATGCTCATGTTTACAGTCACTTAGCCTATGGTATTCAACTTTGGGGTAATTATTCCATGGCTATTAAACTTTTCAAACTACAAAAAAAAGCTATACGGATCATTTGTCACAGACCACCGCTTGCAACTTGTGGACCACTTTTTAAAAAATTGGGGGTTTTGACTCTCCCATCTCTATATGTATTTGTTTGTTTGATGTACATTAAGAAAAATTTAAGCAAATATAGTATCAATGGTGATGTACATAATTATCCCACAAGAGGCAGGCAGAACGTGAGACTTGGTTCCCACCATTATGCAAGTACACAGAGAAATTGGCGTTATATGTCTATAAAATTGTTCAATCAACTTTCTCTAGAGGTTAGACATATGAATATTAAACAATTTAAATCTTGCATAAAAGGCATTCTTTTGGAAAAGTGTTTGTATTCGGTTGAAGAATTTTTTGTATAGACCTTATGAGTGTGCAGCTTGTTCTAAATACTCTCACTACTTGCATACAGTAAAAAATGCTGAATTCATACCATATATGTCAATCTAAATTTAAGACTAGCCTGTGATATATATATATAAGTATTAATTGTTGTTGACTTATATTTTGGTATTTGACTGTGATAATTTCCTTGAACTTATTGTTTTTGTTGTTATTTTTTAAATTTAGATAATTCTGACTGTATATAAATGACGACTGTTTTAACATTTGTAATGTTTATGGCAATAAATGATTGAATTGAATTGAATTGAATAGAATTTATTTTCATATTTATTTTATTTTTCATAAGCAAATCGAGTTTATATATTGTAGTATTTTCCAGCCCCGTCCGCTGCCCATTCAGTCCAGATCCGCGTCTAGGAAACCAAGACTTGAGGATATCGTTTTTATGGCTTCCCATTTTTTTATTGCGATCTTCCATCCATTATTGACAACTCAATTTTCCCCTGAGAAGCCTACTGAAAGCCGACGAGGTTAACGACACCAGCAATGGCCAATCAGAGCCCAAGTCCCATCCCACAGTTACATTTGATCGCGTAATAATCCGACGATTTATTGCGAATGGTGTTTAATAATTTAGTGTACGCGCTTGAGAGTCGCGCGCATCTCTTAATAGTTGTTGTAAAGGGACTCTGAGCTTTGAGCTGGGTGCGGACGCTACATTAATATTTATTCAAGCAGTGTTTGGCTGATGATGGCTGAGGAGGGGATTGGGGATGGTGGTGAGTGGAGTGCGTCTCTCAGCTGAAGAATAAATTATAGTCTTGCAGTCGAGCCGATTTATAGTGCTGCAACATGCAACTGACTTCTCTTGTTATACTTATTACTTGAGCGTGAACTCGATCATTTTTGGTGCGTACTCTCATACAGTAACAATGAACGTCGAGAAGGTGGCTCTATCCTTTTTAGTGCTATGTTTACTGTATTGTTTTAGAGCGATGACGATGGTTGACAAGTTGACAAGTTAGTGACTACATCAACATACTCTCAGTTCTTGAATCCTTTTTGACTGCATTCATTTTACGCCCTGTTACATCTATTTTTATTTCATCACTTACATCGACCATAGAGGCAGGTTTGCACTTTAACCGACTAGGGGCTGGTAGCGATCTGCCACCCTACCGCCAAGGCAGGGCTGAAGATTTTAGGCACTACTTTTTACTCTTTACACACATCATGCTGTTCTGATAAGCTTTTCCAAAAAATATCCTTGAAATCACCCACTAATTTATTATTACGTTTATTCACGTTTTTACAGTACGATGAAACATGTATCGCGACAAATCTAGCCAAACACCAAAATACTTCCATAAACGAGAGTAAGCTATAGATAGATTTTGAAATAATATTGCTTTCAAGATTTAAAATGGTTTTCTTTCGACTCTAAAAGTACAAAACCGGACGTATTCTACTATAGAGCTACAGTTAAAAGGTAGAGAGATGCATTTTATTGTTCTTGCAATCACAGAGCAGCACTAGCGACTAGGAGTGTTAGTTACCTGTTACTAGAAAAAAACGCTTTAGGGCACGGACTTGACTTGAAAGTCTTTCTTCAAGACTAGTAGCTCTGTGAACACTCGCCCAATACTTCTCACAGAAAACAAAGATGATATTTTCGAAAAAAGTTGAAGAGCATTTTTTCACCCAATTTTAATTGCTTAATCTATCATTGATTATAGAAACCACAAAAATCGATATTATTTGAAGAGTCCAAAATATTGAATGCCTCCTAGAAATCGCCCCTTTTATACTAATAAAGGGTTACTATTATCACGGGCTTTGAATATCAACCTTATATCATGAAAAACAAAAATTATCCATTAACGAATAAGTTCAAAATTTGTTCACCTCTCCCCATCATTTAGTGAAATTTACTTTTCCGCCTTTAGCTTCAAAGGGGATTTTTTTACAAATTTTTCGAATTGAAGTCTTCGAAAATTCAGGTTAAAATTTTACCTCAAATTGTGGTATTGCTCAGAAGAGTATAGCAAGAGAATGGCTTTTCACCACCATCCCCATATCATGGGTGACTAAACCACCCTTGCTTCACCATCATCTCTATAGCATGGTCTAATCGGCTGGACAAAAATACTGTACGGTTTTTCCACCAATAACAACTTCCAGGAACTAACATCTAAATACTCCAAACGAAAAAGTTTATGATAAAAAATACAATTCTATGTCGTCGTCATCGTCGACTTCTTTCAAGGATTGGGCGGCAATAGTACCTGTTCCAACTTCAAACATTTTCCCATCTTTTTCTTGTTCTGCCGATACTTCTTTTACCCTCTGGCTTGTAAGGGATGACTGTTCTGGGAATTTTACCGATCTCTATTCTCTCAAGATTTTCTCTTCAGTGTTGACGATTCTCTTCAACTCTCTGAAGTATGGAGTATTGAGTATTGAAGTATTTAGCTCTCTTCGTATTTCTAAATTATGAAGTCTGTCCTCCCTGGAGCATCCCTTCACTGATCTTGAGAATATCATTTTTGATGCTTGTAACCGGCTCCATTCCTTCTTCTTTGGTACCCAGTTTTCTGAGCCATACAAGAGTAATAGGGACGGTCATAACTTTATAAAATTTCAGCTTGGTTTCTTTTTGAGCTTTAATTCTTAAAGATCTATTGGCATGGAATTTATTAATATGATTATTTATTCAATTGCCAGCAGAATGAAGAGATGTTATAATTACTTTTACAGAAATGAGATTCTGGCAACAATTTCAATGTTCATAATTATAACATAATAAGAAATTCAAGCAAGATTAATTTAAATGTTTTTCTAATAACGCCACTACGTCAAACAGATCAATCCTGCAGTTATCATTGATTTGACGTCAAGCAATAATAAATGGACTTTAAGTTGTAAATTCCCTGGACATAGGCCAATTGTTAGCCTGAGTACGTGAGTTAGTTAGTGACTGCATCCCCTTATAGAGAAGTCGATAGCCTGAAAGTAGCAAGCCTCGCTCCAACACCAGTCATAAAGAAATTACTGTGGTGAAGCATGTGCAAGAGTGCGCCTCTAACAGGCTTTTAAACTTGGTCTTGGATAATTGCGTCACCATTCAAGCCTAAAGCACCATCAGACAGGAAGGAAGCGCACAAGGCTATAGCCTAAGTGTGCCGACCTCATTTCCGAGGCAATCTTCCTGTCCAATGCATCTATCAAAATACATATTCATAGAGATATTCTCTAATGTCTAATGTGATTTGTAGACTACTTAATAGACATAAATTAAAATTCAGATTTGAGAGTTTGTTATCAACAGTTGCGAACCCGGAGGGAAGGGAAATTAGGTGTATATTACCTCTCCAAAATTTTCAAAGAACACTAAAAAATATATCTTCTCCCACCCCCAAAAAGGCTGGGTTCGAATGTAGGAACGATGGCCCAGGGAACTTCGCATAAATCTCAAAAAGTGGCCTATTCCCAAAAATTGGCCCCTTTTGCACCCAATCTTCGATCCTTTACCTGAAATGTCATTAACGAGTCTTTTCGCTAGACTGTTTCTACGCAGCATACCCTTGTTAACATTCTCGGTTTTCTCCCAATATCTGTTGATGGGCTGTGGAGTTTCTACGATCTACTGCACTATTAACTGTTATATTCTTTCAGAGCTACTGTAGAGCTCTAATCTAATTTAGACTTTAGTAATTTTCTCTTGTAATGTAGAATAACCTAAGTTGAATAGAATAAGTAGAATAGCCTAGTTGAAAAAGTTCATAAAATCATGTCTTATTCACTGAATATCTCAATAGCTATTCTATAGTCTAGTTATAGACATTTTAACAGGTATTATTCAATATTTTGCACAACTAATTAACTCATCGAACTGCAAAGTATTATTATATTGGTGGGGGGGGGGGGGGTAAAAATAATATATTGATCATGATTTTTAAATGTAATGGTTTGCATCATTATTTATTCTTACCTGCTTTTCCCTTAGTTTGGCCTAAACCCATAGCTGGGCGCAAAGGTTCGTTGGTGCAAAATAGCCTGGTCCCTAAGTTCCGGATACCGTACCTCTGGGCCCTGCCTGTCTATCAATAATGAGCATTATTAGTTATTATCTAATAACTAATAGGATGTTATTTCTTCGAAAAGCATTTTGAAGTTTCTTGGTTTGGCAACTACTAGGCTATTAAAATGCTGTCAATTGCCGTGAGAAATATTTTTTCATGAATTATTTTGTGAAATATGGGCTTTCAAAGTTGAAATTCAGATCACTGAATGACGAAGATCCTACTTATTAAAATTGGGTTTGAAATAGCAAGTAAAAATAGTGTGTCAGATTGGAACGACTAGTTTATCTAAAAATTGGTTGTTTCACATCACAAATTACAGTACGAGTACTTCAGTAGATTAGTCTCGAACTTCAGAGGTAATATTTTTTCTGTTACTAAGAACTTCATGAAAACCATATCACTAATATAGAACAGGTAGTATGGTTCTTGGTTAATAGTTAATAGAATGGTCGACTTGTGCTTAGTTGTGGAGAAAGCTCCTGAGATAAATCATAGGTTCCAACTTTCCAATCGAAGGGTAAAAATGATAATTTTGTCGTGTTGAAAGCTACAAAAATACCAATAAGAGTATGCATCCCTAAACATCATTTGAAGCAGGACTAGGACTTTATTGGTATTCATTTCAAAGCAATTGTGCGTCCAAATTTGACAAACTTTTTTACGTTGGATGATGCCAACGTGAGTTGAGACTTGTGCATAGGTAATTAGGTGTATGTTGACAAGGTGAAAACATCCACCCCTTAACGAGATTCGAACTCATGACCTCGAGGAACATCAGCCAGTCAGTCTTATCTAATCGGAGACAAGCGCCCCATCTGTCTGAGGCACCGAGGCCGACAACTCTCCTAAGTCTTTTTTATAGAGCTTATTTTTTGAAGGTGTGATAGTATTAATGTGACTAAAAGATCTTTCTCTTGTCTTTCCGTCCAGCCATTTAAATAGCTTTCCTCAGCTTTGAAATTGGATTTGGAACCGAATTCCGCACAGTTTAATGAGCTTAGTCGAGTTTAAAGAACATATACTGTACCTCTAGTTACGCCTTTTTGCCAGTAAGTCATCTGCTCATACTCCTGACATGCCTTCCCTGCATGGCTTCCTCACGCTTCTCCTGTATGTCCATTGTGCCACGCGTTGATGTTTGAATTATGGACTCTGAATGCAATTAGCTCAGTTGCCAGCATGTAACGTATAGCCCAACTATAAATATATAGCTATAGAAAATAGATAGAGGTATTATAACTACGGCTGAATAACCACAGGTACTATAACTATAGATGAATAACCTATATGAATAACTATAGATGAATAGGTATTATAGAATGCAATGCTCCTGTTTCAAGCCCCATCGAACACTGCACTGTCTTGTAGTTTGCGCCTTTGTCTTGTGTTTATCCAATGATGAATTATTCAATGTTGATATAAGTTTATCCAGCTTTCAGTTTACTAGTATTAGCAATATTTCTAAGTACAGTACTTAATTACACTACTATATTAGTATACACACCAGATATGATATTATGTGGTTGCGGGGTATACTTTATACACAGTGCAGTAGTTCTCAAACTGTAGTACGCGTAACTCTTAGTCTTAGGGGTAATTTTCAGGGGGTACGAGGAGCTGGTTAATGGAAAATTAAACCACTTTTATTTCTTTCTGTTTTGTAATCAATCAAGGTTATAATTTGTAATGGAATAAAATTGAATACTTGTGTGCTCGATTTACTTAGAACTGTAACCGGACTACTTCTCTACCCTTAAATCTTAAACCATATATGTAGCCGGAAATCTTCTACCTCTACACACCTGAACACCCTTTATGTAACAATGAAGTAACTTCCTTCACCCACACATATGACACCATTTTTGTCCGGAAATTTCATCTCTTTACTAAACTGTATATGCATTCAATAATTCCAAATCTATGATTGGGAGCTTTTGGTTCGTTTACTCAAATGCAAAGATAATTTTATATATTTCTTGTCTTTCACCTGTTTAGCAACTGAACTAACAAGAGAGCAAGGAACGAACTGATTTTTTGGAAATAAAAGAGTTGGTGCTTTTTAACCCATATTTATTATACGATCCTAAAATTATTTTCAACATAAAGAAATCACACAATTTTCATTTAAACTACTTCATTAATTTTCTACAAGATTTTTCTAACTTATGTCTTTTGCTAACATGTAAATTAATGAATTGAGGGCCTCGGTCAATCAATACGGTCTTAATTTGAGCTTTATACTAAAGATTAGGCACTCACCAGTGTTTTTTATCTGTCCATGTTCTACGAATTTTATTTCAAACGCCCGCCATAACATCACGTACAACAAACTTCCGAATTTCCTTCAAACTGAACCCGCGATTTTGACTTAATATACTTTATCAAAATTTTGACCGAATAAATTCACAACTAAGTTCACCGACTTGATCGCTCGCCCCTCCTAAATGGGCCGCAGCCACACTTAGAAGGCCCGAGGCTCCTTCACAATTTTTCTGCTCTTCTCGCGGCCACGTCTCGATTCGAACTCTCGCTTTTCCACTTCAATTATCACCCCCTCCAGGCGACAAATTGGCCTAACCACGTGGGGTACTGAACATAATTTTAGTGGAGTCGCCAAAATTTCAAGAGAGGTCATTGCACGTTCCATGCATTCCAAATAAATTTGTAATTTCATCACAGATGAAAGTTCAGTACCGTGGAAATGCTTGAAACCTGCAATAATTTTAACTACTTCAATGCAAATTAGCAAAACCTTATATACAAAAAATAGGTAATTGTGAGACAGCCATTTCTTTAAAAAATTAACCTTCTCACAATTACGACAACATAGCAATCCAAAGTTCACTTGAGTCCATATTTGAAAATTTGTCAGCTTAATTCTAATCAGTTCAATGCACCTGGAAAAAACACTAAATCACTAATAAATTTCAATAATATAACATTCTCAATATTCCCCATATTACATTACCCCCTCCTCTAAAAAAGGGCGATATTACTTCATTTTTCTTTGACACTGTACACTAAGCAATTTTCTGTACACTGGACACTTGACACTCCATCTCTCCACTCGGTCTCGAAGTTGGAATAGGCAGCATCAGCTATGCCAGGGCTGGACCCTGTCGTCCCATCAGGATACATCTCCTGGACAGGCATCAGATGTCGGTTGAGGAAGTGCACCCGGCAGTCGCCTCTCAGATAGCGGGTGGTAGATCTCTCTTTAATCGACTTTACAGAAGTAGGTTGAATCTTGCAGTTGGAAGCTAGTTGGAACTCCGGCCTCAGCACGAGGAAGATCAGCATCCAAAAGAGTGCTGGTATTGATGAACCCCCAGGAACAGTGGCTACAGCAGCAGCAGTGATAATGTTGTAGCTTGACGACTGGAGTGAGAGTTGGGCATAGGTGGAATAGCCCCAACTAACATTCTCTCAGGATATCCTTGGAGACAAACTGTTTACCTAGTCCCGATGACTCAGGAAGGGTTTTGACTCAACTCAAGTCACCTTACTCCTGGTAACTTGCATAACACTTACAATTTACTCAATATTGTCACAGGAATCACATTGGGATGTGCCAGTCCCAAAAAAAATTAACTCTAGCTCATGAAATAGAATTGACCGAGACCATCACAAAATCAATTCAACCTACTGTATCCATTGATTAAACAATCATTAACAATATCTAGGTATTCAAAAACAATTTTCAATAGCCACATCATTCTTCAAATTTTCAAGTACAGTAGACCTATCAATAATTTCATAACCCTAGAAGACTATCTTAATCTCAAAATCTTGTAGTCATAGTAATCTAATTATTATTTATCAATTCAGTAACGAAATAAAATTGATCAGTACTATTTATTATTATCAATGCAAAATCAAAATAATCATGAATATCCTATCTCTTGATAAAAACTATAGAACAATAAAAATTTAGCTTGCAACGTTGCATTATTCTCAATTCTAGCATTCTACTAATACGTTTAGATTCATTTAATAATAATCAATCAGAATGAATCATCGGTATAGGAGTTTCAATGTTATTTTCATTCAAGTTCAAGGCCATCGATTTCCATTGTATTATTATATTTTCAACTATTTTTCCGATCGTATTTTCCATAGCCTCTTTGCCACTATGATTTTGTCTCTCCCATAATTTATTGTTCTCTCCTATTTCACCATCCACTCTTCTTTCACAACAAACATAATAATATTCACCAGTATCTACACTGTTTACGTTAATTTCCATTGTTTTCACTGTGCCTACTCAGCTGTGCAGTCCAAGGATTATCCATCTCATCATTCTCTCTCTATTCATCACATATTTTCTCTCACTTTCTTATTTCGTTGGTCATTACACAATCACACAGTTCTTCCCTCTTATTTTCAACACACACTTCTAAATCAGCTATATCCTACTTATTCCAGGTTCGTTCACTATTGCCGCCTTAGCCGCTATATAAAATAGTAGAACTTATCTTGGAAAAGAATTTTCTAAACTACCCATGGATACCCGATCCATACTCTCGATAACACCAGTACGCTCACTGTGTTATCCCACTGAAATACCCGATTTCAGTGCAATCACAATTCCCTCAGTTCCGCTGAGTGATATAATCCAAAACTCGGTAATACCAGTACGCCCACTGTACTACCCCACTGAAATTCCCGATTCCAGTACAAATCGTGATTTTCTCAGCCCCGCTGAGTACACTATTTAAATGATTCACATCTGAATCCATTTTACCTTATTACCTTTTTCTGTCCCAACTGATCCAACTTCCCAATAAATACAACCTACTCGATCCAGCCGCAATATTGAGTCATCAGAAACAGTAGGACAGACTCTTATCATCCCTTTATCATAATCATCACTTCTTATCGAATCTTAACTACTCATACAATGTTACTTCTAACAACTGAGATCATCAAACTCAAAACATCCTTGGACTTTCTTTCTATCACAAAGCTTAATTTATCAATATGCACAAACATTTCCTTTGAAATAAAATTAATCAATCCTTTACTATTTATTGAAGCAATGCACTCTATATTATTTTGTCATTCTGATGCACAGTTGCCAGGTTTTGCGGTCATTGAACGCCTCATAACACGGCGTTATATTTCAATGCCGGCGCCTATTTCCATTTAAAGCTAAAATATATTTTTCTCACTTTAACTAATAATTTTATTTTATTTTTCACTGTAATAAAAATTGCAACGTCTAACCAAATTAAATTTCTTACAACAATCCTTGAACAATACAATTCATTTTTCAGTTTTAACTCGTCACTGATTTTTTTATAACATTCAACTACTCAATCAAATTTATTTAACTTTCAAAATTACCTCAAAATTAACATTATTCAATTTGAAATAGATATACGTTTTCTAATTGCTAAGGCCATTGAATCAACAACTTAATCTCATTTTCATATTCTAAAAAGTAATTTACTATTTCATATGTCCTATCCTATTTTTTTATTATTATTTGAAAACTTAGCTCCAACCTAGACTTCATCAAGTTTTCACAATCAAAGTTCATTCCATGTTCCTGCTCATGTTTCTACAAGATTCATCTATTGGTGTTAAACAACCGGTGGCTCTCAACTTATTCTCGTTCAATATGTTGGTTATTCTTAATCTATGAAATCATTCTCATTCTCAATACTACAGATCGATCTTGCATTTGAATATTTGTCATTTTTGCAGACAAACCCCACACCTGACACCATTTATGTAACCGGACTACTTCTCTACCCTTAAATCTTAAACCATATATGTAGCCGGAAATCTTCTACCTCTACACACCTGAACACCCTTTATGTAACAATGAAGTAACTTCCTTCACCCACACATATGACACCATTTTTGTCCGGAAATTTCATCTCTTTACTAAACTGTATATGCATTCAATAATTCCAAATCTATGATTGGGAGCTTTTGGTTCGTTTACTCAAATGCAAAGATAATTTTATATATTTCTTGTCTTTCACCTGTTTAGCAACTGAACTAACAAGAGAGCAAGGAACGAACTGATTTTTTGGAAATAAAAGAGTTGGTGCTTTTTAACCCATATTTATTATACGATCCTAAAATTATTTTCAACATAAAGAAATCACACAATTTTCATTTAAACTACTTCATTAATTTTCTACAAGATTTTGCTAACTTATGTCTTTTGCTAACATGTAAATTAATGAATTGAGGGCCTCGGTCAATCAATACGGTCTTAATTTGAGCTTTATACTATATATATATTGGCTGAGTCAGCTTGACATAAAAATTTAATCAATTGACTAAACACTTATGTGTGTATTATCTGTTTTTATCTATTTTTAGGACTATACACATTTATGTGTATTTTGTTTTTTGTAAAATTTTCATTTATATTTGACTCCTTATATCGCCATACGAATATATAGCTTTATACTAAAGATTAGGCACTCACCAGTGTTTTTTATCTGTCCATGTTCTACGAATTTTATTTCAAACGCCCGCCATAACATCACGTACAACAAACTTCCGAATTTCCTTCAAACTGAACCCGCGATTTTGACTTAATATACTTTATCAAAATTTTGACCGAATAAATTCACAACTAAGTTCACCGACTTGATCGCTCGCCCCTCCTAAATGGGCCGCAGCCACACTTAGAAGGCCCGAGGCTCCTTCACAATTTTTCTGCTCTTCTCGCGGCCACGTCTCGATTCGAACTCTCGCTTTTCCACTTTAATTATCACCCCCTCCAGGCGACAAATTGGCCGAACCACGTGGGGTACTGAACATAATTTTAGTGGAGTCGCCAAAATTTCAAGAGAGGTCATTGCACGTTCCAAGCATTCCAAATAAATTTGTAATTTCATCACAGATGAAAGTTCAGTACCGTGGAAATGTTTGAAACCTGCAATAATTTTAACTACTTCAATGCAAATTAGCAAAACCTTATATACAAAAAATAGGTAATTGTGAGACAGCCATTTCTTTAAAAAATTAATCTTCTCACAATTACGACAACATAGCAATCCAAAGTTCACTTGAGTCCATATTTGAAAATTTGTCAGCTTAATTCTAATCAGTTCAATGCACCTGGAAAAAACACTAAATCACTAATAAATTTCAATAATATAACATTCTCAATATTCCCCATATTACAGAACCAACAGGTGCAATTGGTTTGTCTCACTATTTCATAGAAATAGGGCGCAGCAAAACTGTTGACATTACATATCAGGATTAGGTATTAGCGGGATTTTTTCTTCAGAGCAAAATCTAATTTAACATGTTACTCATTGACTTCAATTGGCTTTTAAAACCCATTTTATTTGAGGGAATTTTTAAAAAACTGAACATCAGGAATAAGTCTATGCAAGGTAGTGTTTCTGACGCTCTTAATGTTGTTCTTAGTGCTCTTAATGTTAAGGACGATTTAAGGTTGTATTTAACAAAGCTTGAGTCAAACATTGAGGAACTATGTGGAAAGAAACAAGCTTCTCATTAACTTTATGTGATGCTTTTTAAATATATTGTATTTTCGATGTAAAATCTTGTTTTTTATTTAACCCTTCCCTTCCACCAACCTATTACAAAAGGGTACCGTACGCAAAATTTAAATTTCTCATTAAGGGGTACAGACGTACAGTCTTTGAAAAATATTGAGAAACCCTGACCTAGTAGATAGTGGAGAAGATAAGAATATTGAAAATTAATAATAATAATTTATAAGGAAGAGTTCATGAGCTCATCTTTCGAACTTCTTTCATCTACCAATTTTTATTTTCTATTTTTTTGTAATGTAAAGTTTTAAATATTCAATTGAAAATGGTTGATAATTTTCACCTATGTAATGTTACAAAAGCAAATGGAGCAGTTATTTATGCACTCATTCTACGGAGATTGTTCTATTGTTTTCATGGTTGTACCTTGTACATGACTTCGACATCCGATCTTCATTCTCTTGCTCTTCACATGTCTTTGTCACTCTTATTCTTCAAGTTTACAACTCTCTCACTCAATTAAATTTCTCGAGACTTCTCGAGATTTCTTCAGACTTCTTGAACAATTGAGATCATGTTCCATAGCTTTCTCGAAGCGTCTGGTAATTTTAATTCTTGGAATTATACAACAACAACAGCTATATAAAGAAGTCCACGTGAACAAGCTAGTCAGTTTTACAAACCCGCGTGACAGATTGTATTACAGATCTCGTGAGAGAGACAATCCAGTGCCAGTGGAGTAAACAGTGCTTTATTCAGTCTAGACAGTGTCAAGTGCAGAGACAATTGTTTACTGTTTATGCAGCTTACTAATAGTTTAAAGACGTTGTGTTAAGTGATATTATTTGGGACTGTCAAATAACGAATTGGACTGTGTTTTTGTAAGTGATTAGTTGCTCTTTTTATAATTGCTTTCTACATTATTGTACAGTTTATTGGACTCTTGTTTCTTTTATTATTGATCAGCCTGTAATTACTTATTCATTAATTCTTGTAAATAATTACTGAAAATAAGCATTAGCTTGTCATTTGATGATCTGTTTTTATTTAATTAATTGAACTTACAATTAGTGTGTCTAACTAATTTGTGTAAATAAAGTGCAAGTGTGAACTTTAGTGTTGCCAGCCTTATTTTAGCAATTAGAACCCGTAACAGTAATATTAGTTTAAGAAATAAAAGCTATGGTTCCAGGAAACCTTTTTAAGCAGTTTGTTCAGAGAATTTTTACATTTAATTATGGTTGGGGAAAATGACTGAATGCTATTTTACAATTCATTTTTTATTTAATTGATGATATTTATTAGTGAATGACATACGACAGCAATTCATACTAGAAGTTCTGTGAACAATAGACCTCACGCCCATGAATAAGGAGAGGAACATACTCGTTGTACTCAATGATAATCACCATCGCAAAATTAAGCACAGTCATCAGGCCTAACCCTTGATTAATTCGCGGATTCTATTTTATGTCTGTTTTTCACAAAAGGTCACTCCGTATCTCATGAACAAGGATGTGTTTTATATTTGCGAGACAGCTGATTCCTCAAATTAGATTTCAGATTTCATATTAAGTAAATATGTAAATATGTTTCGGCTTTTTTGATAGCAACGATCATGAAGTTGTTAGCAGCTTAGTAAACAACGTAGAACGTAAAAACAATTCAGTGACAGTTATCAGAGAGAATATTTAAGAACAGCTGATTGATATATCATGATAAATTACGCGATTTGTTCTTATGTGGTAATAAAACTTAGAAGAAATGTATCCAAAATCGCACAATACTTGGTTTTTAAACGTTTATTATTCTGTGAAAAAAAAGTTAATTTAGTTTTTTATAGCTGAAGACATTGTCAAAAAGGTCTTCAATACTGATAAATTACTTTAATCCCGATCGATGCTCTCGTTTTTCAGGAGAAGGCCGCGTAAAATGCCTTCGGGGCTGTGACAGACAGACAGACAGAAAATGAGATAAGACTTGTTTCGGCTTCTTTAATGTATAAAACGTAAAAATAACCAAAAAATATATAATTCTGATAAATGTACAGACAAAACTCTAATTTTATTTATATAGATAACTTATTCATATGAATAATGCCGGCTCCACACATGCGGCATTCGTCGAGTCCCGAGCAGCCACACGTCGAATCAAGAGTAGTGTGGATGGGAATTCGTGTACTCGGCAAGTAGCGAGCACTCGTGCTCATCGTTTCCCGTCTAGTGTCGGTAAAGAGCACACTTCAAAGTGGACGAATATTCGGCAAAAGGCGAGCACCAGTCAGCCTACACACATTCGGCTGTCAATTGGTAAGTGCTACCTGTTAATATTTTCAAATCCACATTAGATTTTATTTAAAACTTTTGTAAAACCTTGTTTTTTTTTAATTTATAATCCTGCATGTAATATTTTTTGATTAATTAATTTTGTTCATTTATCTATTGTTATTATTAATCTATTCATATTTATTTTAGGGTACGAGGTGAACGTATTATTACCGGCTTCTACTTTGATTTAATGATACCGTCCACCACCTCCTTTTCCTTGGTTTCCTTCTTCTCTTTAAAAATAAATAGCCTCCAAGGAAGGCAGCACAAGAAATAATATTAACATCATCGTCATCCATGTTTGTTCGCTATTCTAAGATTCAGGCTAGTCCTGCAACGAATACTGTGCTCTGAAAAACTCGCATGTGTGTAGATGTCTGCTCGTTAATAGGCGAATACCAGCACGAGCAGCTCGCCACTCGCGAATATTAGGCTTATGGTGACGACGCATGTGTGGAGGCTCAACCAGATAAATAAGGGGGGCCGAGGGCTATCTACGATTCTAATTCCAACTGCATAAGATGGAGAAGCTCATTTTAAAAATCATATATTATGCTCCTATAAGTGAAGGCCTTCTAAGTTGAGCCTTACTTTTCCTTTTAAATTCAAGCAAATTTCAAAAATCCTTACAAATACATCGCTGAGCGATGTATTTAAGGAATTAAAGGAAGATCAATGCAAATTTTCATTAGTACACGCCTTCAGCCGTAAATGCGTTGCAGACAGATGCAAAACGGTTGACTTAAAACAGAGACCTCTCTTCGTTCGGTCAATAATGAATAAGTAGTTCTGTGAGCAGTAGACTTCACGCCCAAGAATAAGGGTGCTTACACAGAGGAACATACACGATGTACTCAATGATAATCACCATCAAATAAAACGCAATCATTAGACCTAACCCTTGAATCCATTTGCGTAGTCTATTTCAAGTGTTTTCCACAATAAACCACTCCGCATCACATCACTAAAGCCGCATTTCTATTTTCCAGACAGCAGCTGATTGATCAGATTTCACATGTCTGGTGAATGAATATTTACAAAATAGTATTAATGAAATTTCTCAAATTACTCAGCATCACTTGTTTATTATACTTTATAAAATATTAGAAATGATTTGTTTCTCTTAAACAAATATGTGATTCTTAAGAATGATAGCTTAATTCATATGAATAAGGCTCAACCAGATTAATCTGGAAGCCCGCGACAGCTATCTATGAATCTAATAATTTATTCCAATTGCATAAATTATGAAGAAGCTCATTTTAAAAATCAAGGGTTCCTATAGAAGGAGGCTTGGGTGCCTTTCCTTATAATTACCCTATCCTTAAAAAAAAATAAAAATAAAAAACATTATACATACATCGCTGTGCATTACTAAAAGGAAAATTCATGACAAATTTCAAAGAAATTAGATCACACGTTCAGCTGTAGATGCGTTACTAACAAACAAACAGACAGAATGCAAAACGGTCGACTTGAAACAGAGACCTCTCTTCGTTCGGTCAATTAGCCTAATTGAGTCATGGTAGCGTATTCATCATATCACCTGGATAGGGTTCACAAGAATACTGTTGTAGGATGGACAGGTACAGGTTTTAAAGTTCCCACGTTTGAATAAAATCCGATAGATTCCAACTCCAAGTACATAAACTGAGTTGATACCTATCATTGACTTCTAGCCAGCATTGTTTCCGAAGTCGCATTCCTCAGTTGTCCTCATTCCTCAAGTATCCTTGTGAGGGCTGAGCGAGGATTCAGAGGAAGATACCCGAATGCTTGACGTACATATCTAAGGCTCAATAAATTGGATAGAGATTCCTAATAGGACACTTGACCACTGAACTGGAATATATCCTGTCCAAATTACCAGAATACTACATTAAAGGGAATACTAAAATGCCGCCCTATAGGTTTCAGACAATTTCAATTTGATTAGAGATCTTTCTTGTCCAGAAATAATTGGATATATTTACTGTTAGAATTTTGAATAGTATTTATTTGATAAAGCAAAGCTACCATGCAGGAAATCTGATGGACCACAGATGTCTGCATAAATCCAGAATATTCATTACGATTAACTAATTATTAGTAATCAATCATATTCAGATTATGTAATAGGTGACGGGTTCGGCCTGGCATATTTTGTGCAATCATTGATCTCATTATCCACACACAAGTCTCAGACTACTTTTTTTTATATATAAAATAAATTTTATAATATTTTGTCATGTTCAAATTGTCAGCAAAATGCCATACAAATTTTTATCAAAATTATGCTTACTGTTATATTTTCATAGTTCTACTACATAGTTGTAACCAAAAAAAGTATTACAAAAAAAGGATGGGATGATAAGTTCTATTCAATAACCTGTAAGTTTTTTGCTAAGAAATTATAAACCGTTTTTCGTACTTCTGCTCTAGCAAAAATGAAAATAATTACAAGTAACTTAAAACCGGACTTGACCTATGGCTCTGCAAGTTGTAGCAACATGTGATTGGGAACGATGGCAAGGGGGTGGAGGAGTGTTAAGGGTGCATCGTGACGCGTGGCTCCATGTGACCTTGATCTGTTGCTAAGGTCAACCGGTGTAAGAGGGGAGTCTCGTAGGTGACTCTCCGTATGTCAGGTGCCGTTTGCTTGCTAATATTTTTAAATTTAAATAATGAAGCAAGGTAATTACTATTCAAAACTACTATCCTACACTCTCTAGTACTGTAACACAACAGGTTTTTCAATTATTTTCTTTTAGTCCAATCTTTTTTCTTGAAAATTTCCCTTTTATTATTAATTTTCTTCTTCTTCTTCTTCTTCTTCTTCTTCTTCTACTTCTACTTCTTCTTCTTCTTCTTCCTCTTCTTCTTCTTCTTCTTCTTCTTCTTCTTCTTCTTCTTCTTCTTCTTCTTCTTCTTCTTCTTCTTCTTCTTCTTCTTCTTCTTCTTCTTCTTCTTAAGTTCTAGATCATAGAATGTTTAGTTT
This sequence comes from Conomelus anceps, assembly GCA_948455865.1. Classification (NCBI taxonomy): domain Eukaryota; kingdom Metazoa; phylum Arthropoda; class Insecta; order Hemiptera; family Delphacidae; genus Conomelus; species Conomelus anceps. Next base: position 76,654,258 of record OX418216.1, on the reverse strand, counting down.
TATAGTTCTATTATTCTAATTCATATAGGATGTTTTGCAGTTGATGGATGAGAGAAATAATGTAGAATATAGTCATTCAATATGTATAAAATAATCGAATTAGGATCTCCACGATATTTTAGGTGCTAATATCATCTTTTACTCATGCAGTAGACCAGAATATTTTAAATGAAAAAATCAAATTAACCTCAGAGCTCACATCAAAAAATGTACTCGAAAGATGATAGAAATGAAATATAATTACGCAATAGATGACAAATTTTGGAAAAATTGAAATTACAGACCTACTGGCTGATTTTTTTAAATATAATATGTTACAAAAATGAAATGATCTATAATAATTATTATTTCAGTTGAATTGACTTGTAACCTGAATCGCTGAGTCCCGATACCCCTCACCTTAGTAGCCCGAGTCAATGGCCAAAATCATTTGTCATCCAGATTAAGCTGTTGCAGTTTTTACAGCTTTTGTCATCGCATTTTATTGGTTGTAACAGTCAGTTGGAAATTTCCATTCTCAATTTTATTACAATCTTTCTCCTGATTGGAACAAGCCGGCTATATTTTAAAATCTCGTACACTGAATGGATAAACGGTTAACAATTTCCAGAAACATCTCAGCTTTCCTGTTCGTTAGAGCACGGCAAATTTTTATTCCATTCGATTGTCGAAAATCACATGGCATGTAACTTATAAGATACGACTTCAAAAGCTATAACTTTTCCGAAAAACGCAATTTTCAACAGATATCCAGGTAGTGAGGACCTCTTCGCCGTGTGTCGATTACAATAAAGATACTGCATCCAAATTTATTCTACTTAAATCACTTATTTTATGGCCAATTCATTATTCTTTGGTCCATCAATATCTGGTATTCTCATTCTAGAACGAATGTCAAGCTTGTGTATTTGATTTGATTTTTGTGAAATTCGCTTTTTACGATCCGTAAATTTACAACCAAAGCTGGATAATTTCCACTTTTAAATAAGCCTACAGAAAGATGAATGGATGTTGTCAAAATATAACCGATACCTTGATTTTTTATGTTTCCTCGAGTAATTTCAAATAATAGCTCCGGCTTAATAAGAACTCACAGAAAAGCTTAAAACGCAGCAGAAGGTATCATATCTCAAAATAACTTTTCATTTTATATGGCAAAGATCTCAATCCAGGCAACTGTGGTCTACTAATAAGAGCTGCATATATAATAATATAATACATCATATGATGAGCATTAGATTAATACCCTAAGAAAAAAAAACGTGAAAATAATCGAATAGGAGAAAGCTGATAATAAATGTATCTAATAAATGTATTTTCATAATGATGGGTAGGTTTTTAATTTAATCGTGCCTTGTTCTAAAGTGAACTTGACAGTATATTATTCATCAAGTCAAAGTACAGTAGTTCAAAATGTTTTTAATGAAATTCGAATTTTCGTATTTTTACTTTTTCTTGTAATTCTGAAAATGAATGATTTTGAATTTGTTGAAATCGTCATGAACCGGATGAACACTTTCATTGGACATTATGTAGGTTGCAGTTCTATATCTCCCCCACGAAACAATCAAATGAAAATTTTAGCTAAATAATATCGATTCTCTTAGTCAATTGCTTTGTGGGGAAGATATGGAACTGCAGCAGATTCGGTTCACTATATAACAAGATTACATTTTCTGCTTCTAAATTATAATCTATACCTTAACGTAATTCACTAATGTACACGGTTGTAACAGTTCCAAGATTAAAATGGGTTGATAATGCAGATTGTGCCAGTGCTGTTGTATTTGTACAAGACCCTAGTTCGTAGTGTTTTGAAGTATGGTTCACAGATCTGGAATCCATACTCCAATTATTTGATTGTTGCATTGGAAAGGGTACAGAAACGATTCTTGAGGTATATGTATTACAAGAGTGCTGCATGCCCCTTAGGGTTCCCAAACAGGGAGCTGATTAGGATTTTTGAATTGAGACTCTCAGTTCAAGGCGATCCATGCATGTTCTTTTTTTTATTATAAAATATTTAACAATGAAATTGACGACTCTTATTTATTGTCACAGTTCAATACATACATTTCTCCAGTGTCTCGTCGGTCTGGTTTCTCTTTCTGTGGGCCTCATTGTCAGACTCTTAACCACTATTTTTCTCCTTCAAGCAGACTGCCTCGTACGTTCAATGGAATAGCTCATGGAATAGCAGGTGGATCTGTTTCACCTATCAAAAGAAATGTTTAAAAAGAGATGTATGAAAAGTATTCTCTGTTAAGAAAAGTATGATAAATAATGGAAAGTAGTTCAGCTCCATCAAGGAAAGCTGTATTTCTTATCGGCATCCTTTGTCTCGTGCTTCCCTCAGAGGGCATAAGACTATATTAGGCTAATATAGATTATAGAAAGTATTATAACTAGTGAGCCAAACGGGCTGTAGAACACGCTTGCAAACAATTAATTTTTGAAAGGGAAACTCATTTGGAAAGCTTATCGTAGGGGTAAGGTAGTAACGAAAAACGGCTGCTTTGAAGATACTTATTTAGATAAAATTCACAAGACATATCACTTTAAGTTCAAGTTCATCGTTGCTCTGATACACAGATTTATTTTCCAAAAAAGACCTACCGTAATCATATACCTATATATCAGGGCAATGGAATATATTTAGTAGATATATTCACCACATAAAAAACAGCTGTTCATAATTATATCCAAATATCAGGGCAATGAAATTAGTACATCAGCTCATAGAGATTCTATAAAAAACCTGATCACATTAAATTTATATTCACCTACAGCTGATAATAACTCAAAATATATTTTGAAATCTATTGCGAATGCCATCATATGGTAGAATCGTAGAAACAACTATGTTCTATCTATATATAGTGATATATATCAATGAAGAATATTTGATTCGCCTCAAAAAGGATGAAAGAGTCGATTAATTTTATTGGCCAATGAACTTGACCTGCCTAAAGATACCAAGAATCTGTGTTTCAAATTTGAAGTTGATTGATAAAGGCGTTCGAAAGTTATCGAAGAACATACCCACAAACACACAACGCCTCGAGCCTCAAGTCAAAAGGAAGAACTCGCTTCGCACGTTCAATAATATAGCAAAATATTGTTATATCTTTATTTTTTCTCTAGAAAATTTATTTGTGTATCTTCGGCTAATTTAATTTATTGTTTTTGTCATAGTTTCTATATATATTTTTTTTTTCTAGTTATATAATTCTAGTATATAATAGTTTCTTTGTGGTATATCATTTTTATTGAAATGAGTAATTAGGTATTTCTCGAAGAAAATTATAATTGAATTTATTTTTGTATAACTTATTCGTTTTTCGCCTAGGCCTACTATATCTGGATATTTCTATATCAATTTGTACAATCGTTGTGTTATGGAAGCAATATGGATAGCCATCTATCTGTTGCTTCCCTGTAATTTGTAAAGAATAAATAAATAAATTATAATTACTATAATAGAAATACAACTAGGTCTACACTAGAGCTATTTAACATCGAAAATGTGTGTTCGTTTACAAGATTGTTTCTCCAGAAATTAATATGTACAAATCACTGCACTCGAACTTTGAAACTTTACTCAGACCACTGAAATATTGCAATTCAATGTTGAACATTTCTAATACAGTTTGAATCATATAAATAATATGATTCTCATGAACACACAGTAATCCTCTCATCCTTTATTTTATGTATCCTTTTTTTTCGTGTTCCAAGTATCTCTTTTATTTTGTTTTATTCTATTTTAATTTAATTTTTATTATTATTTTTATATTTAATATGTATCTGTCACCATAGGCGACAAGACTAGTTGCAATTAACAAATAAATATTTATCTATCCACAAAAATGGAAGAATTGCATTAGCCTACTGTCAATCAATTTCACAATGACAAATCACTTTTCAGCTAATTAGTAGTAATTTATTTGAGATAGATAATTTATTTTAATTAAGTAGCTGCTTTTCAATGCTGATATCATTTTTCTTGGTTGTACTCACATACATTAATTTATTTAGGTAGCTTTTTATATATTTCTGGCATTGACAGGCACCGTACGGCTGGGTGCTTAACGGGACTGGCTGTCGGCTGCATTCCGCGACCTGATACCCCATGGAGAGGGGGGTGGGGTTGCAGTTTAGGTGATGGAAGGGTTAGACGAGGGGGGCTATGCCCCGCGACAGGAAGCGGTCAGGGCAGATCCGGTACGGAGGAGAGCTCAGCACATTTCACTAACCCACTAATGCCAAACACGACCCCGTAACTATACATGCTGTATATCTACACGTGCTATATAGCTATAGTTTGTGGCTTCCACATTATTATCAGCAACAGCCAGCACAAGTGCTAACTTGATAAATGTCAAACGGATACGATTCACGACGCAATTTTCAGAGCTCACTCCACTGCGCACATAATTAAAATCAACTGAATATAACTGAACTTGTGGAAATGAATTAATTCTAATGAGGTTTATTAGTGTGTATGCATTGCTGACTTTAATGAGCTTTTCACATAATAAGCTCAATCGGGTTCAATCATTTCGGGAAAATAGCAATATCAATAAAATCTTGATAAAAGAGTTTGAGAGTTTTCAGGATGAGGAGTGAAAGAGAAAAAGAAGATGAGGAAAATGTAGAAGTAGAAGAAAAAAAGAAAGAAGTAAAGAAAAGTGCTAACGAAAAACCTTATGCATGAGAAGAATTCAAAATACAGGCTAATAATGCATGTAGAATAATAATTAATACTTTGTGAAAGGAAGAGAAGAAGTTGTGAACAAAGGATAGAGCTGGCTGGCACAGGGAATCCAGAGAACCATATAAAATAAATGCATGATGGCATTCATAAAAGTAATAGTAATACGTTTTATACTTATCACTAGCTATGCAATTATTTCACAAATGTCAAAATATAGTGAAAAATAACAATAATTTATTATAAAAGAATTTTCTTCACAGAGGATAATATTTTCCATCTGCATACAACTTAGTTTTCCATAACTAAATGCAAACGAAAAATTAAAGAAGGATCTCAACTACCCCATATCGAACAGACTACTAAGAAAGGAAACACTTTTAATTTATCAATGAATATTTTAATCTAGTTAAATTCTAGTGCTGATTGAGCAGGGATTAATCTTGAATTTTAATATAAATCAAGATATTGGAGAATTTGTTTTGTAGTTGATAAAAACCTACCTAATGTGGTCTTATACAATAAAAAAGGGTATTTAATCTAATTTCCTGAATGAAATTTTCAAATCAAGCTGGTCTGATTCTGGATTCTTCTATTCCATGAAGATTTATTTCCGCTGATGATTTTTAAACCAAAAACTAAATTTATTTTCCTTCATTAGCACAAGGATTTTTTTTTCACAGAAAACTGCATAAATATTAGAATGTTAGACTAGATCCCATGTAGAAAATTAGATTAGCTCATTATAACAAGTTATTAGCCTAATTTGCTGATTAATTAGAAAAACAACCGAACATAATAATATTGAATGGAATAGGGGCTTGACAAAATTGTTGGGAAAAAATGGAAACCAGAAAAATTATTGTAGGCCAGAAACTACTGCATTTTCAAGCTTTTTCATTGACACCAACTGAACAGATTTATAATCCAATTAGATTGGGCGATCCCTCGCTGAGATTGGTCTATAAATAAAACAAAAGTCATAAAATAGTGAAAAGGTCAACGCTTTTGTGAATAAATCGACAGAATTGAGAGCGATAAGATAAGTTGTTTCGGTTGTAGTTCTAAGAACATAAAAATTTCATAATTAAGTTGGTATGAATGCTTATTTAGTTTGTTGTTAACCTATTTTTGTATGAAACGTGGAGACTCCAAAAGTTATTTATATTACACGAAGGTGACTTTGGAGAAAAAATAATGCTTCCAAGTGCTAATCAAAACAAGGCCACGTATCAGAAGAACGTCGATCGATGCTTGAGGAATTTAGTTTTGCCTTTCCGTTATTACAGCTGCTTTAAAAACCGATCGTTAGTCTGATAACAGACTAGGTTTTTTTCTTAAAGCTCAGCTACCAACCGCTGATTGTAAGTTTTCCGCCATCTTGACTCTCCTCAAGATCAGAAATAAAGCTATTGGTTCGCATTATATACTTTTGTCGCTTATCAAGTAGAGGAAATCTTATACATCTGATCGGATGCAAATTATTCAGTTGAAACCGATTTTATGTATTTTCTAAAAGCTTTTGACAGCATTTTGTTTATTACTTCATACATTATTTCCACATTTGGTCACTCCCATGTACAGTTGTCAGGATACGGTTGGACAGTTGGCAGGGCGAACCAGGAAACTTTCCCCCGGTGGGAAAAAGGTATTTCGTTGTGAAAAAAATGACACATACATAGAAATATCTTTTAAACTGTTTGACAGTATACCGCTGAAACTTTATTGCTTTTAAGATTGTATGAGGTACTGTATACTCTTATTTATAATGGAATAATGGTCCATATATATTGACTAAATTCTGACATTATGACTTCAATTGTTTTTCCGTTGAAACAAATACTTATCTGGAAAGCTTGGAAAGTTCGAAAAGTTTAGCGTTTTTTTATAAGAGGAAGCTAAATCTTGTATCAGTGTTTGATAAGGCATCAATATTGGTGAAAGGGATCACATATTTATAAAAATCGATTGGAATTATTGTAAAAAAAATTTCAAACAGTCATTTGACATTGGATTTTAATTATTCTAAAGCATTGGTCTACGTAGGCTTAATAGTTTTCATATTATCAAATTAAACTATGAGAGTTTTAAATATTAAATGAGACTAAGTAGTTAATATTCTAAGTATTCATGAAAACTTTTTTAAACTTTACATAGAAGATCAAAATCTATTCAGAAACTTGGGATTCTTTAATAGAAAGTTTTCATTCTCGATCTCACAATACAACCAAGTAGTTTGAAAATTTCTATGTAGCTTATCAATATTTTAGGTTTGAGCTGGAAACTGAGCTGAAACTTTTTTTCCCTCTAATACAACAGTATAATTCGATCACATTTTTTATATTCCAATATATTGGAATATAAAATATTTTTTTTTGGTTAGAATGCCTAATCATTAATAATCAGAAACAACATTTAGATGCAATCAACTTTATTCATTCATTCACAAAAAAATCTGGGCATTTACATAACTATCTATATTTTTCTTACACTCTTACGCAATTATAATAATTCTGTATCCTTTTCGTGGATATTAAACAAATAATCTTTATAGTAATTTCATTCAATTATTCTAAATATTGTGGAATCTTCTCAAATACAGTTCTTATTACTTGCGTATTATTTCCAGCGTTTATAAATGTTCAATTGTGTAGGAGTATCCTTCGTATCTGGCATAAGTAGATTGTGATCAAGGTTACTGGATTTCTTAAGATTATGATTAGACCTATCTTCACTATCTATCATTATAATTTATAGGATTTGCATCGACGCCAGTTCAACTTCCGTTGAGGCAGAATTTTCTGAAAGCCAGAATTAAAAAATGCCAATTGAGTTATGAAACCTGCTGTAGGCTTGAAGCTGATTCTCATGAGGCACTTCTGCTGCTTCATTATGATTGGAGCCTATAATTTGGCAACGCGCTTTACAATAATAAGCTGTTACAATGAGTGCTAGCTGACATAAATACCGATCGTTGCAGTCACGATAATAACCGCTTCCACGTCGTCAATAACAGAATTATATCGATATTAGTGCGTACTGCTTTTTTTAATGTTCTCTTTATAGGTCAACTCTTTTCCTGAACAAGGAAGGGAGGGAGAGATTCAGTGGAGTGTGTTCAATTAATATATAAAAATACTAGTGGCGTAGCAACTGAGGAGTGGACCGCCCCGCGTGTCAACCGTCCCGCGAGGTGACTAAAGCTGATCTAATAAGACTATAAAGCAAATACTGTAATGGTTAAAATAAATGTACAATATTAATTGGTGACTTGAATATCAACCTAAATTAAATAAGCAGATTGACACAAGAATATATTGGAGTCCCAAATTTGAATGGTTTTGAATCTCTCATTAAAAAGCCTACTAGAATTCAGAATCAGCACTATGCATGCATTAACCACATTTTGATAGACTACATTTTGATCATAAAATTGTTAGAGCTGTTGTTAAAGCTAGTATAACTGGCCATTTTTGTGTAACTTTGCATATTGCTAAGAAAGAAAATGCTGAAAAATATAAAACTATAGAGTATAGAGAAAAGGAATATAGATTATAGAAAACTTAAAACTGCAATCGAACAGGAAACTTGGAAATTCGTTGATTTCGAGGATGAGGTTGTCATTAATACTGTAACAAAATGCTTTGTAAAACGGTTGGAAGAATAAATATTACAGCTTCAAATTCCACTACTTAAAGAATAGAAGAAACACAGACCGCTCAAACCTTGGATGTTGAGAGGACTTATTAAGTGTATAAGAAAAAGAGACAAAATGTATATGAAAGTATCAAACTCGTTAACTCCAAAAATCAAAATGTTCAGAAATTGCAAAAATCCTGTTTTGATTTTTATATACGGTTTGTGATAAATATAACAACTGCTTAATTTGTAGAAAAGCTATCGAAACTTATTGACATAACATAGGTGAAAATTCTTCTATATCTCTGTAAATTACATACGAAATTTGAAGATAGACAGTTTTGACACAAAATTATGGAAATAGACAGGTTTGAACTGCACACATTTGGAATTGGTGAGTTTTGATCCTTTATCGAAGTCATATATGAATTTTTATTCTTTAATAATTCAGGTGAATGCTTGAGTTGAAACATAAGTAGTAATCCAATGTGAAAGTATGATCAATTAATTAGCATTATTTTCGTTTTCTAGATACTTGAAGTTTTATTATTTGCAAGATATATATGCAACAATTCATTTCATGGCAGTACAACACAGTGCTATACACAATACAATTGTGATTCAGCGTTTTTAGTGAGATAACAACCGTGACAATATTAGTAGCTGCTTAGTTTAGTTATGAGTTATTGAACAGTTTACTGGACACTTATTATTTAATTATTGGTCGGCCTATTGAAAGTTATTAACTAGTTATCCACAGTAATCAATTTATACATAGGGATATTCATTGCAAGTTGAAAGCTATTGAACTGTCTGTAGTCTGTTTCCTTTATTGGTTTCCTTGTGTTATAGGCCTATCTACTTGAACTTGTTAGTTTCAGCTGAGAGTTAATTGTGCAAATAAAGTTCGAGTATTACTTTCTAGTGCTGCCAGCATTATTTTTGGGTTAGAACCCGTAACAATACTATAGTTTGTTATATCTACTTGTTAGTGTCAGCTGAGAGTCAATTGCGTGAATAAAGTTCGAGTATTACTTTCTAGTGCTGCCAGCAATATTTTAGGTTTGGAACCCGTAACAATACTATAGTTTGCTTAAGACCTACAAAGTCTTGTCGGAATGAGTATGAGTTAATTTTATGAGTGTTTTAAGTATTAAAAGAATTGATAGAGTTCTATTTAGACAAATATTTATCAATCAACTTACTGAAATTTTTTTTTAAATTTGATAGGAGGTGTAAATTGAAGTCAAGAGTGGTATATGCAGTTTAGTCAGGTTCCGTAGTAATATTATCAATGTTGAGCGTGGGGTTCTGCTTAGAGCATCCCGTTGAAAGATTTCTGGATTAGCAACATTCAAAAGAGTTGCAACATGTGATTTTATGAAGCTCATTCGTTATCAAAATAACTTAAAATTGCATTCTGAGAGATTTAAATTAGAAATTTTGCCAGAGGGCGAGCCCCAGAAAACCCTGTTTTATGAGCGTTTTCCTCATGAATGTTGAAAAGTTTTTTTAACACAAAGATCAGTTTTTGCTATGAGAGCTACAAAATATAAGAGTTAACCATGACTGTGGTGAAATTGTTCAAGGGGCTGTCAAGTTGAAGTAAAGCTCTGGGACATGGAAACCTCATTATTTTTGAACGGTTTGATATGTTTAATATAATGTTCTAAGTCATTTTATCATGTTTTACCAATTTCATGATAAGTGCTATTATTTGGTTTGAAGCTAACGAAATGTAATAAAATGCCTAGCGGCTTAAAGCTATTTTGGGTGGAAGTGTGTTGTATATTATTTTTAAAAATTTTTTAGCTGAAAAATAGTCCATCAATTTCTATGTTTTCGTAGTGAGATTGGCCTATCATTGATCATTCTCAGTTTGAGACGAATTTATTATTTGGTATCAACATCAATGGAAACGAATTGGAGAATTTTTGGAATTTTTTAGCTATAGGCCTATATATCACAAGCTATATCAAATACTGATAAATCAATTTTGAACTTTCATTCCTGTTTGGCTCGAAACAGGAATTCGATAGTAATGTTTCAGGTTGATTTCTTTTCAACAATATGTGAAGCAAGTTTTATTAATCAATTTGTAATTTCCAGGTAGCTAATATTCAATTACGAAAATTATTATTTGAAAAAATAAATGTGTAATACTACAGTTTTAGTGTTAGAATAGAGTAAAATTTAATGTTCACTTTTCAACATTATTCCAGAGGAGGACCCTAGAATCCCTTTCCCACACCCGGGCTGGCTGAACCTTTCCCCCCCCCCCCCCCCCCTACCATACAAAATGCCATTTATCCGCCACTGGCATGATGGAGGCCAAAAGGGACTGATGATGATCAAGATGAACTACATAAAGATTAAGATGAAACAGATGAAGATCAAAATGAACTATATAAAGAAGGCCCGAATCTTCTACATCGTGTAGAATAAATACTGAATTGTCACAGGATTTTGTAAAATATTTAGCAAATTTTATGTTTAAAATATTTTGAAAAATCAATTATTGTAGCTAAAGTTGTTTAACAAAGCGATTTCTACCCAAAAGTAGTTCAATGTTCACAAAAAATGTTAGAACTGTGACCGGTGATGAATATGAAATAATGGCTAGAACCAAGATTTTTCTCCGTTTTCACGTGACGTAGAGAGTACAGAAAGATCAGTAGCCATTTCAACAATCTCAAAATGACTTTTTATTATCATAAAGCCACTGTTTTATTATTTGTCAGGATACAAAAGTAACAAAAACAAATTTGAAAAATACAATTACAGTTAATTAACAAGTACTACTGTTATCAACAGTGTTGACAACCAATTTACAGTGTTTTCTTAAACTCGAAAACTCATCGCAATAAACAAGTAAACAACAGCCAAGAAACATCTCAAACCAAACAAAAAAATCACTGTATTTTTCGCTAAAAGGCCGTGTTTGTGTTTAATGAGTGGAACAAAACAGATTCAGATGCTTCAACAAAAAGTTCATAGAAAAATGTTGCAAACCTTTCTCGTATATCTTAGGAGTAATTGGAGAACTCATACAGAGAAGGCTAATATAATTGATGCAGAGAGATAAAGGTAAAAAAGAGCATGAAGGTTCAGATATGGAGGGTAGGATGAAGCACAGTGAATGAATCTGAAGAGGCAAGAATGGTAAGAACGTTGAACTCGAATGATAACAGTAAGAAACAACAGGATAAGGAGATGGATGATGGTGGTGAAAGAAGAGATGGAGGAGGAGGAGGAGGAGGAGGAGGAGGAGGAGGAGGAGGAGGAGGAGGAGGAGGAGGAGGAGGAGGAGGAGGAGGAGGAGGAGGAGGAGGAGGAGGGGAAAAGAAAAAGGTGTACATTTTATAATGAAAGGAGTGCTTTTTTGACTGACTTGAAAAACTTAACCACACTTTTCCCACTTCGTAAGTAATGTCGCTCAATCAAAAGTTGAAAAGCATCAGAAGTGAATAAGGAAAGAGAGAGGAAAAGGATGAAATTGAGAAAAAGAAGGCGGCTGTTGGACAAGATGACGAAGAATAAAAAATAAAGTATAAGAAGAAAAGCGGTGACATCAGTGGCAGTGCGGGTACCTTTCTTTGCCACAACTGATTATTTACTCTTGATGCGAGAGTTTGAAATTCCGCCATAGTTCGGTCGGGAAAATAATTGGCTATCAATTAAAAAGATTGAGCTTGGGCCTGAAAAACAGCTAAACCGTGATAACTACCAACACTGTGACGATTATTTTTATGATTATAACAGTAATAATGATGACCAAGATGTTAATAATGAAGTAAAAAGAAAACGTAAAACGTAGACACTTTGTTATTATAATCCCCATTAATTATTATATTTTCGATCCACTCATCTCTTCTCTTATTAAATCCTTCCTGTCCACTGTTTGAGCTTCCGCACGTAAATAACTTATGTTTTTAAGCCAAGAAAAAGAACGTACTTCAAACAGCGTTCCATATAAAGACTTAAACAAGACGCCGATAGAATGTGTCCTACAATAAAAAGAATAATTGTAGTAATAAAAATAATAAATACAATTGGTAGGCATTTTAATAGATTTTACTTCTCTAATTGAGTTTGTACATTACCATAAACTATTCATAATAATTATTGTAATTTTACCTTTGCTTATGGCCTCGATCACGTATTGCCGTATGGCCTCAGATCCACGTATGAGAAATATGAGAGCTGTTAGTTATAAATCATAATATATCCTAAATAATGGAATAGCTCAAAACAATTTTTTAATTAGATGAATCGCTTCAGCTCATTATTTGAGCATGCCAGAAAGAGCTAGACAGACATGGGCAAACTTTTCAAGAGTAGGGCCAGATGAAATGAGAAATTATGTAGGTGGCCAAAAGAATTGATCAATACCCATTTTCAGTACTTGTTTTTCTACATTTCCACGACAAACTGTGAGTGGCCTGCGTCAGGCCGCTTCAGTCTGTGTTGGAACACAGTTTGAACGCGTCGGATCACATTCAAATAGACACCTAGAAGCTCGTAGAGGAAGTCAGAAAATATGTATTTCTTTTTGATATGAGTCATCCAGATTATAAAAATATGGTGAAAAAGATGGAGACTTGAGATATCGGGTTTGCATTAGAACAAAACAGTAAGTAACTCAAATACTTTATATGGAGCTGAAATTCATGGCATAGTCTGTGGTATTCCCCAATATTTCACGTTTTTGGTTAATTTCGTAAACCCATCTCCGCCAACGAGATTTTTTAAAAATTGCAAATAACAGCAGCATCTCTTCTTCATTGGAATCAGACATAATAAATTGACAGCACTGACATGAAACCGCGAACAATTCAGACTAAACTGAACGTGAACTAGGTTCTCTAGCGGGCGTTAGACCGTTAGGCCGCACTCTGTCTAACATCCCCAGGCCGTCATCCAAAGCGCCTGAACGCGGCTGCGTTCTGTCTGATGAAACCTTCAAGACTGAACTGTTAAACTATTTTAATGTAAATGCTCACCATTTAGAGACTGAATTTTAGGTTCTAGCTACACGAAAAATCTATTGCGGATCAAGTAACGAAAAGTTCTCCGAGTAGTTCAGCCATTTCATTTTTGAGGGTGTGACTACACAAAAATTCCATTGCCGATCAATAAACAATGGAGAATTGTCCATGTAGTCTGACCATATGCTTTTGTGTCGGACTATACAAAAATCTATTTCCAAACAACAAATGATTAATCGTCATCGTCACTTTAAATTGTAAGTATGTTTTAGGTTGTTAGTGAAGCGTAACTTGATCAAAATGTTAGGAATTTTAATATAATATAACAAATTCACAAAAAGGCTCATAATATCTTATTAATACTTTCTCTGATCTTATAGTGAATATTGTAATAGGCCACTCATTCCACCCAACCATGCATCTGAGTACTATCCTATTCGTTAGCATTGACGTTGATCCCTATACAAACGAGAAGCGCATGATATGGCAAAATAAGATGTCAACTGCAAGTTTTATATTATTCAAATTCATGTATCGTTAGTTGGCTGCAAAATAGGAATAATGAGCAACCGTGAATGTTTTTACCTTTATGTAATGGTAACAAGCTGCTTGAATGTATAATAATGCTTATAAGATGTATGCTTGCTGATGTTCATTCAGCTTCTCCATTCTTACTAATGCATGATAGATTGTAGTGTAGCATTTGGAACCAACCAATCCTCGCTGTCTTATTCGTTTCGAATGAGACTAATGCTCACTGATGATTGGCTAATTGGCAGCCTGCTAACGTCAATCTGAATGACGTAGCCTTAATTGATGTGCCACTTCAACTGGTTCCCTTAGCTAGGTTTTAATGCGTGAATAGATGTATCCGTGTGAGAGTGTGTGTACTCGTGCTTATTTATGAAGTTTTTTCCGCAAAGGTACACATCAATGGTTGAGTAGTTTTACATTAAGAAAAGTGGAGTAGCAGCTTGAATAAAATTTGAAAGTGCTCCGTGTGATGGTTGCAGGTAGTACGCGTAACATTTGTGTTGAATGTCAAGCTACTGTATATCTTTCTCACTCAAGATTTAGTATGTAGTGGGCTGAATAGAATACCTCTTTACTGAGAAACAACTACTAATAAGTTCCTAGTTTATTTATGAAATATAATAGGTGAAATACTGTATCGAATTTGATTTTTAATATACTATTTAGAATTATTAAATATGGCCCGTCACTGTAATAATAATAATTAATTTTAGCAAGAAAAATAAGTTGGTGGAATCTTAGGGGCAGCGCTTTCGTTCTTTTGTTAAATATCATGCTTACCTTTATTCTTTGAATTTTAATACACGATTAATAGCATTAATTACGAGTTTCTGGACTCATTGGCCCATGAACACGCCAAATACGGTCAAATATTATTTCAAAATAAATGGATATTTCTAATGTATTAATAAATTTATTGGTACAGTATATTTATTTTTGGTAGTTATTTATTTTCCTCTGCATACTTATAAATTTTTATCGTCCATCTTTAGAATGTACCATGTATTATGTAAAATAATAATGAAGTGAATTCAAATTCAGTTCAATAGAGATTTTTCAAGATTTATGGATTACCGTTGTCTTGGATTTTCCTATACAGCTTTACTCCTCATTCAGTAGATCCACTTAATATGATAGGTATCTGCACCCAAAACTTCACTTCTATTCAGTATAAACTTCAAGTACATGAGAATATGTTGTAGTGCGGAGATAGGTTGCAAATGTAAAACATCTGAACATAGCTTCACATGCATGTATTGCTTTTTGCCGAGCACTAGTGCCAAGGCGCACA
The DNA here is from genome assembly GCA_948455865.1 of Conomelus anceps. Classification (NCBI taxonomy): domain Eukaryota; kingdom Metazoa; phylum Arthropoda; class Insecta; order Hemiptera; family Delphacidae; genus Conomelus; species Conomelus anceps. The sequence continues at coordinate 76,639,092 of OX418216.1, read as the reverse complement.
ATTCCAGTTTCTGTCCACAATCATCAATTACGTTTTTGTCTTCCTCTGCTTACTTCTCGCTTATCTTGTATGACTGTTCTTTATCCTTTTCTTATACATTCACCTTCTCATTCATTCTTCTCCTTTGTATTCTGTCAACTCTTTTAACTGACTTTCAACTATATATTCAGCCCAAAACTTCTCATTCATCTTGTATTTCTCTTTCCTTCTTCCGTTCTTCTTCTTCTTCTTCTTCTTCTTCTTCTTCTTCTTCTTCTTCGTCTTCTTCTTTTCTAATCCTTTTTCATTCTTTTCTTCCTCTCCATCGCCTCCTGTCCACTCTTTCAACTACTTGCGTCTACATTATTACTGCTTTACTATTTTCATCTGCAAAAATGTGTATTAGTAGTGGTTGTGTGTTGTGCGAGAATGAACTTTTAAACTTTGCGGCCTAAATCGCTTATTCTGCAACTCTACAAGTCACTTCCTTCTCAACTTACACCAGTGATTCATTTAACCCAGACTCATACTGATACAAACACATACAGTATTTTCTTCAATTCAAACGCATAATACCTCTATGTTTTTTAATACTAATGTTATCTTCTTTTCATATGTAAACAAACACTTCCTTCCACATTGTTATTTTGCAGCTTCATGTATCCACTTTTGTATACATTATCCAATTTTTACTATCCGAACACAAAAAAAGTAGTTTCTTCACTTCTCACCGTTGTAATCCAACTACATATGCTTCCCCCTTACTGATACCATCAACTTCTTACGTATGCGAATACACGTGTGCGTGAGTAGTGTGGTTATGTGAACTGCGGATCACGACCAGCACCAAGGTGCAAGGGTGGGTGGGTGGGGGATGTTAATTTTCATCTCGGACTTTATTTGTCCTGGAGCTGTGCGAGTTTCGCTGGAACCAAGTAATGGATTCAAGAGTGGACAGCTTTATCACGTTAACACGATGGTTAAGTGGCCTTTAGAAGAGGATTGCACTTGGCTATCAGCCTTACAGCGGCGGGGGATTATCTGTCCGGGTTGTATTTCACTTAACAAGCGACAAGTATCCAGCAAAGTCGACTATAATATTGTTCATTACAATATTCAGCGGCGTACCTAGATATTCGCCTCAGCTCCCGGATAAGCGGAATATGGTCTACGAATAACAAAGTTCATCTAATGGCTGTGATCTCGCACCTTAACCACTATATGCCCATTTATTATCGTGCGGCGGGTTGTGTTCATATATATACATTGTTGCCTACTTTTAGCCTAATACGATCGGAGGAAACCTAGAACGTGAAATGGACGAAGTATACTAGAACGTATAGTAGTAGAAGAGAATTAGTTTTCAGCAAAGATAAGCTGCTGATTACGCACGGCCTGCACTGATAATTGTTTCCACAGTTTATTATTGGAATGTTTAGGTTGGATTTTATTAGTAAGCGTACTCTATAATAGATTTTGCTACTTTGTCTGAGTACTGTATTGCAGAAATAAGCTCTGTTAACTTATTGAATTTGTCGAAAACTCGTGGAGAGAATTGATTAATAAAAATATTAAGTGTGTTGAAAGGATAAACCAATTGGAATTTCAATAGACTTGAAATTGTGACATATAAAACTGCAATAATTACAGAGCATTTGAGCACCGATACGATAGATTATGATATCTGTAATGACATTAGTATTAGCTCACCACGCATGCGTGAAATTACACATGAGCTGTATGATCTTTGTGAGCATGAGCAGAAAACCAATACTCCTCCATCATTCCGTAGTTACTCTAATATATTGTTATGATACTGTTTCGCTTTAGAAACATGTATTTTTTACGAATAAACTATATTTTTAATACAGTGACTCCCTTATAACGTAACCCAGTTTCAGTGTTAAGCAAATTAAAGAATTGCCTTGAGACGTTCAATTGAAGGGGAAATTCAGGTTTTGACGTGGAATCCTCAGATGTAAAATTGTTGCTGCACTGGATCCCTGGAAGTAAAATTGCTCTACAATTAGAATAACTTGTATCAGTATGATAAAATGCAAATTCTATGTAACAGCAAAGTATTCGTGTATAAAATAAATTTTAAAAATCAAATCAGGGAAGTGATAGCCGCGAGCCGTAGCCGTACCAGTTCAATCAGATAGATAAGCTGCGTTCTCGTAGGTCCTGTTCGTAACGGTGACCGATTAGATTGGCCAGCAAAAAATACATTGTTCTCTGCTGTAAAATCACTTCCCGGTGGTTCGGAACCCACCTAAAACTGTAGGTCCAACTCATCAGTCACCATCATCCAGCTCATTACCCACATACAGGTCTCAGACCTATGTGGGTTTCATCCGCCAAAAAAAAAAATCAAATTCATGGTAGATTTACCCAAATTTATTAAGGAAGATCCTACAATTTTTATAACATAGCTGAATGCTCACATCAAATTCGAAATTCCTTTTAATACTGTGAATATTTTTTAATATTTTTGTATTGCGGCATTCGTCTATTTCCACTAGCTATTTTTGATTCAGGTGTACGCATTAGCAGAGGTTTTCGAGATAATTTATAGCATTGAAAAGTTAATTATCACATAGTCGTGTAAACTAAAACATATGAATATTAACATGATGAGTAGTATAGGGAGATTTAGACATAAAATTCATTCTTTCCCTGTCAGAGATGACAGAAGGTTATGGAAATGCTAAGTGAAGGCCCAAATTTATGAACCTATTTTCCTTATTTTTATGGTTCCGAGCGAAAAGCTTTCACTCAAAAGGTTTTCTAGGTTTCTCCTAAGTCAGGGGTGCCCACAAGGGGGGCTATGACGCAGACTGCGTCATTGAAATTCTTGGGGGGTTCAAAAAAAAAGGTTGGGGGGTAAAGTGCATTTATTTTATTTATTTAGCGTATGGCAAATACACAACACATATATGGGAAAGGGGGTAAAGTTGATTGAAACCGTGACGAAATTCAAAAATATATTACGAAGTCACCAGATAGAATGTCAATTAATGACAATACATTTATAATTATTATCATACTATACCTATATAAATCTTCTTTTCTTTTTAGAAAGAATATGTGGGGCTTATTTTTTCGCATTTTTTGGGGGTGCCTAATTTGGGGGGCAGGATTTCCATACGTCCTCCAAAGAGAGAACATGTCCTCCTTATTCAACGATGTCCTCCTGTCCTCCAGGCTTTTGCTAAAAAGCGAAATGTCCGGCTTTTTGTAACCAAAATGTGTTTCAATGAATTTTTATTGATAGTAAGCTTTTTGATCAGTTTCAAGCGCTGAAAAGTTTTGTATTAACTAAATGTAATGGCAATGGTTTTTCTAACGAACTGGCACATGTACGCTGGCTACAATTTTTTAAAAGTTGTACTAGTTTTAAGAGTTTATCTGAGCTTCAAAAACTTTGTGAATTTGTATTTGCCCTGCCAAGTACCAATTCAAGTATATTCAAGTATTGAGAGACTTTATTAATTTAAAGTGGAGCGATGAGAGGCACCGATTTGGTGTTGATTCCATTAAAGGAATAGTGAATATACATAGTAAAAATATCCTCTCATGAGAAATATCAAAAATAATATTGAAATAATGAATTTTTCGGCATCAATGTAACTGTAAATATTGATTCAATTGTTGTTTTGTAATAATGAGATATGTTGCTTGGTATTAATTAAATAAGCTGCTTTGTTTCTAAGAATGTCCTGTTTTTCTAAAGGTCCTCCTTTTCTGGAGTTGGAAGTCCTCCTTTCCAAAAATAGTGTCTGGAAACCCTGCTTGGGCGCTTCTGAATTATGGACCAATTTTCAGGCAAGCTAGATGAATTTACTCATTTACTGTTGACTTTTCAGTATTTCTATATCTTTCTTTCTATCTTTCAGAACCAATCGCATTCTCAGTCCCTCCTAATTTCCTATCACCTTTGCATGCAACACGTACACTACGGTTGAACTTCCAGATAATTCCCAGTGGAAGGCAATCGACTCCCCCGACCATAGATAAATCTTTAGTTCCGACTTTGAAATGCAGATGGCAGCACTGGTGCCGGCAGAGGGCTGGACGATGGCGAGCTTCTTCAGCGTTCGTAGATGTTGGACTATAATTTAATTGAAACCGTTTTTCACCTTTGAAATTTATTGCCCAATTTACTGTCCCAGCCCCTTCGAGCAGCTTTAATTTGTACTGAGCACACGTAGCCGTGCGCATTTTCCAGGCTTCAGGTTAATTAACGTAGATGGGTACACACTCACACTCACACACTCTCAGTCTGCTGCTCTTCTATTCGCACTCCAATCTCTGGAGAAGGCTGCAAGAGGGATCTCTGGAGAAGTTACCGCCGACTCTCTGGAAGGTCAAACACGATAATCATGTTCATACACGATTTGCGACGCCAAGTCAAAAATCAACAGTATTTGTGCAAGTTTTAGTTAGGTGCAATTGCTTGCATGAATACACAAGTTTGCCATAGATTGTGATGCTTTGTGGAAAAATATTTATTAAGTTTGAAATAGGTGTTTCTGAATATACTGTCTTACTACAGTTTCACTATAAGTTGTGTTGATTTGAGTGTTGTGTGATTGTAGCACCAACATATTTTTTATTTTTAATATGGAGTGATCCAGGGTGTTTTCAAATATAGAGCATAAGTTGGTTTATAAGCTATACACTTGTATTAGGCAATGTGTAGCAAAATGAATAATACATTGTATAAAAATAAAAAACACATTTTTCAGTGATACTTCTATTACTTTGCCTAGTACAGTTTGATTGATACAAGTGATAATTGTATTTTCATAGAGAAAACCACTAATTTATACCCCAAAAAATGCATTCCTTGTACACTGGTAAACTCGCCTTGATGTAGTTTGAAAATCAGAATTTCCGTACCATATGAAGCTGTTCATTTGTTGATTCAATTCAATGTGAAATTATCACGCTTATTATATGCTAAGTTAACAATCCTTCAATTGAACCTTGATGTGAGTGATCATCAACCATGTAGCAGAGTAATTTGCATATACAGTAATCTTATTGCAATAACAATCTCACTTTTATTAATGCTAATTGTTTTTTAACCAATAAACTCCTCAACTGCGCTGATTGAAATCCTAGAAGACCTGTGTGGTGAAGCAATAAAATCTGGTTTACTTAATGATACCTTACATTAGTCCTTTGGTTGTTGTCTTGTAACGAATAAACTGCCAAGTAAAAATAAATTACTTACCCTATATGTTATTGAATCCTTCATAGACCATAAAAAGCGAATAACAGCATATTTAGCAGATAGATGTTAAATTAGCAGGTTGCAGTTCTTCGAGGGGAAGAATAAAAATATATTCTTTATTACGTTTCAATGAGGTTACTATGGATTGAATTGAGATTCTAAAACACCATATTTTAGGAAAAATCAATTTTTATAGAGAACTGGATGTTGAGACAGTAGGGAAAATGTCATGATTATCTCAACAACTCATCAGTGCAGTGAGAAGACGAAATAGTAGAAATGCAACACAACAGACCTGTTGTTCAACAATTTACAAATTACGATTATAATCTACAAATAAAAACTTCCATAAGATTTTGCAATAACTACAAATACTAGTGTTAATAAAAACAGTTTGCATGTAATGTTATGCTATAGGTCCCTCAGGTTTCATGTCAATTGTGTTCGTGAGATGGCGATTGTTAATGTTACTATCACTAAAAAAAATGCTGGCAACACATGAAAGTAGCAATCGAACTTTATTTACAAAATTAACTCACAAAAGACACTAATTAGTAATTATCACAAAAAATCAATAAAGAAACAATAAGTTTGATAACGTTCAACTAATAATGAATTTAATATAACAAGATTATCACTGAGCAAAAACTAACTACTAACTGCCAATGGACTGATTAATAATTCAATAATAAATGTCAAATAAATGGTTAAAACACTCAATAGTAAACTAAGCACTTAGAAGCACAATGTCTGTCACAGGCTATTATCAATCACATTTGACATGCTAAATTGCAAAAGCACTGTGTATACTGCCATGAATAAATAATTTCTATTATTACATGAACGTGTTGATGACCAATTAACAACTGACTTCCTGCTGACATTCACAGCCGCTTTTATAAGTTTGTTTGTTCTAGAAATCTCCATTTCCAGAAAGCTACCATTCCAGATATTTCTATCAAAACAGTTAAAAATATCTTGGAAATTTACTATTTTGCTCAATCATACTAGAAACCTATTTGACATATGAGAGTTTCAACATAAGAGACAAAGAGAGGAGAAAGAAAAATAACAAGTGCTTGCTTGCGATAAGGCACTAATTTACATAGATATTTCTGTAGATAATGTTCTGCCATGCCAGGAGTCATTTCCAGCTTGTAATTACATACCAACACCTTAAGAGATTGTTCTGTCACAGAACAATGGCACTTTGGATGGTTGAGGCCTGCCTTGACCACTAGCTGACTCCTCCTTGATCCTTTAAGGGTTTTAGATGCAAATGGTGATCTGGATACCAGTGGATTCAAATAAAATCTTCCAGCATTGGATTCAAAATTGTCCAGTCAAAGACATCATATTCACTTTCAAGCCTTGGTATACAAAGTTTCCTCACTCCTAGCTGCTTCATCCTGTCGCTCAGCTGAACCAAGCATGGAAATGTGTCATATTTTGACTTCATCTCAGGCTGTCCCTTAGTCACCAGGTAGAAGAGATGTTGACCATGCCAATGCAGTTGAAGAACATTTTCCACTACTGGTCCTTGCTGTTCCAGGTCTCTGATACCACCAAACTTCTTCCTGAAGACTGTTGCAATGCTTAGGATTCTGCCATGTTACTGGTAACACAGCGAGCTAGTGCATACTCCTTGGGCAGGGTGAAGAGATCCCTCTCACTTGACTGGATTATTCCCCCTCCTGGTGCTGGACCATAACCATCAACAGACTCCTCTGTGGATGTAGTGCACTCAACCTGAGCTGCTTGTCCCTCCTCTGTCTTGTTACTGCCACAAAATGGAGTCAGGTCATTCAAATGAACCACTCTTGTCTTCCCTCTTAGAGGTTTCCTTAACTGGTAAACTACATCATTGATCCTATTCACAACCTCACTTTGGTTTTAGCTTTTTAAAGAGTATTCACAGATCTTCTGGTTGTGTAACCGGATTAGGTCTCCTGCTTGGTAGCCACCTTGATCAGCCTTGGTGTCATGCTTGCCTGTTTTTTCTTGCTTGCTTCTCTAATATTGTTGACTTTTCCCTGCCAGTTAGGTCTTTCTTTTATTCTTGGACCTTGCATGTTTCTGGCAAAGATCTTCCTTTTGGTTCCTCTGGAACTAGCCTCTTCCTGCCAGATCAGCAACCACTGTAGTCTTCCTCAGTATATCCTCCTTGGAATTTTCCCCACATATTCTCCCTTGAGAAAGCATCCACATTCCTGTCACTGATTCCTGTCTTTATGGTTTGAGCTATACCCTTCCTCCTGTGCAGCATTGAACCTCCTTCTTGTTGACTCCCAACTGCTCCTGGACTAATTCCTCAGGAATGGTGATTGCTCCAATCATTTCAGCTCCCATAGCCCTCACCATAGAACGGTGTGGCACTGACTGCAGAATGGCTTCAAATTCCAATGCTTGTGCCATAGCATCTCTCAGGGTCTTTGGTCTATCTAATTTGATTGACTGCTGGGTCTCTGGTGTCCTCAATCCCCACAGGAACTATTCTAATGCTAGACTTTTATATTTTCTGTGATCAACTGAGGGATATGCATTCCCAAGTATAAAACGTTTCCATCATAGGCCTATTTCTAATTTTTGAAAATAAGAAACTGGCATTTCCTCACTTTTACAGTGAGCCTGGTTTAAACTAATTATTAGTCAAAGTTGACTATAGTTGAAATTGATACCAACTCTACTACAAACTAAATAAAGAATAAGTACCAATAATAAAATGCAGGAAAATATAGAAGATTACTGTTACAAAATTCAAAATTTAATTGAAAATTAAATCAATGTCCACGGTTTTTTAATATTCCAAAATTAGTGAATTTCAAACTTCTTCAACTACATGTTTATCATTAGCTAAAATTCCAAAATTGAAATTTTTTGGCATTTTGGAATTGCACAGATGATGACTGACCTTGGCTGAAGGCTGGACAATTTGACAAGATGGAAAACCGAAAGCTGAGAGACAACTAGCATTCTGTTTCAATCGCTATAATTTGGAGCAGAATTTTTCCTGTCCATTCCACTTCTACTACGCTAATGATAGTTCTATTGTCCTCTATGTTTTTGCTGGCTGGGAGTGCTTGCCGATCGAGGAACAGCGCTTCTTCTTAAGCTCAGTTATTTTAAGAGGAGCCAATCTGAAAATCATTCTTCTCCATTTTAGATGAATGAGTGTTCTTCTGATGGGGCTTGTCTCGGGGGAAAAGATAGATTGATATCGAGCATTCTTTTAATAAATGAAGGCCTAGATGACAGTTTATCAAGGTAGGTACTCCGTAGCCTGAAATTAGCCCCAGTTTTGGCGCAGATTATCCTCGGCTCTGAATTATAAACAAAATGTCGGACTAATTTCGTAATAACAATGCAGAGTGCCTGCAAACTCTTCATGGACATGCAGCAATCGTTCAGTAGTTCAGCTATTGCCGCGGGCTCCTAATAAAATTAATATATGATACAAGATGGCGGGTCAAGCTTCTGTCTTCCAACGTGAGAGTCACGAGGAATGTCCAGCTTAGATATAGCCATGCTTGGGAAGTCGGTCTTTATATAGTTTTACAAGAACAGTTTTAGTCATACAACAATTTTAAAACGCATGCAAAGATGAACTGTTATTTGAAATTAAACTTCAATAATTGAAGAATGTCGTTAAATAATGTGTGTTAAATATATTGAAATTGAAATTGAATTGAATGTAATGTAAATTACAATATAAGACTGTTGAGAAATCTAGATTTGATTCCAAATCTCAATAAACGCATTTGCAGACATCAAACTCTCTATATTTGCTGTAAACTTCTTAACGTGATGCCCATAGAGCTGATACCATTCACGAATAAAACTAAAACTCTTAGAATAGATACTTGGGTGAAGGCAAATGTTTATTTTAAAATAGGCTCTGTATTCTAATAAAGTTTGATATAAGTTATTTTTAAGATTGTTTATAAGTGTTATTGTTTTGATTTTCATCCGGCGCACAAGCTTGGCTTTGCTGATGGAAATCTTGAAGTATATTTTTTTTTCTTATATGTACTGTAAAAAACATAGTTTAATATAATGTATCTGATTGTGATGTACTATAACATTTGTTTTTTGGTGTTTTTCAAATAAATAAATAAAATAAAAGATCGCATTTATTATATTTATAAATGAAGGAAACGTCTAGGCGCATGATTTGTAAGACTGGACTACTGTACTACTGTACATATAACATTTTGTTGGGCTCAAATATTTTGTATTAGGCTACTTGGATTTTGAAATCGATTTTTAATATTGAATTGTAGAGACAATCTATCCATTTCAAAGGTTGGGATAATCTTGTAAATCATTAAAAAAATAAAGTGAGTCTTCTGTACTAATTGCAAACATGGTTTTTTATAAGATATTATGATAATGACTTTAATGACAGAACGATGGAAAAATAATAAGTAGTTTTGTTATATATGCAAGAATTAAGGATAAAAACAGAAATATTTTTCAGAAAAAACTGGGTAAAGCATGTTTGCGTAATTTATGTTGATAATCATGTATTATGATTAATGAGCAAATAGATTTGATCACTCAATCACTCAATGACGAAGGTATCATTTTTATTTGCACTGAAAAAATATTCCTTTTTCAATACAGTATAATTATTTTAGTATAGGAAATAATCTAGGTTGTTGTTAACTTCCAAGGCTTATTGTTGAGAGTTTAAGCTTTCAACGTTTATGTAAATATTATTTACCAATTCAAGGTTGCTGGCCTCAAGCTTGAACCCCTGAAAAGCTCGAGGGTCTTAGTAGTTCTATCAATAAATGCAGAAACTATAGTTTCTGTATTTAGTTTTTATTTAAATTATTATAGTTGTTGTATTTATTGGTTCTATTAATCTAATCTCTCTTAGAAGTGTAATCACTGATCATAAAATCTTATTAAAGTAGATTGATACTCTTAGATGCCCTATGACAGCGAATCTTCTCACCATCAGAAACCGCATCTATGGATTGAAATATTATTACATTTCCAGTATTAATCTATACCTTTTTCTATTTTTTTAAATAGCATTCTTGGTAAGAAGTGATTTTTCAACAGAAAATAAATTATCATTTTTAATGATTGTATCCATTAAGCTAAACTTTACTATACTTTATTTTACTTTGCTTTACTATTCAGTTGTAGCCTATATTTGTTTAACTTAATCTTATATTATTATTTTTTAGTGATTGTACCTTTTATTAAACTTTGTACTTATTAACTTGCCTGATTCATGCATTTCTTTTATGGCTCAATAAATTGATTTGATTTCTTTTGGAAATACATAGCGCCCTTCTTTAAGATGGTGGAGAATGTTCCATTGATTGCAATTCATTTTATTGTAAATAAATCAATAACAAGAATACTGGGCTGTTCATTACTGAACACCTAGTAACCGGTTCCCGGTTCTTAGTCTGTGTTTCGCATCATTTATCTTATCAACATCACCAATCTCGGACACGGAGAACGTTCACTTATTACAATGATTGGGCCCGTAAAGGAAATCAAAATTAAAATATTAATCATAATGACTGTTTTCGAATTAAATGTGTGTTGCAATGTTTCGTCTTAATATCGAAGCTGTAGATCAAGATTATCGTGATGGCAATGTATTTTCAATGATATAATATATCTCGTATGTTCAATCTCGATTTAATTTGTACGTTTACGTGCTGGTTGTTCTATACCTACAGCGCAGCACAGCGGCGTAGAGTAAAACAACGATCACACTTCATAGTAGAGTATAGCCATACATCAAATAAATGATCAATGGTTAATCTCACATTGCAGAAGACGGAGACTTGCAATTAAGCATTTGGTTGCACACTATCATTTTGAAAACACATACCAAGGTTACTTTGCAGGTTACCATTGTCAAAACACTTTGCTGATTGAAATACGTCATTTTATGGTAACAGGAAGATTGTAAAAGTATTTGTTCTAGGCTCTAGTTGAAATTCCTATTATCTCAACTAAATGCAGTAGAAGCAGTTACTGTATTTTATAGTTGTTTTTTTTTTGAAACCTCGTTTCTTACTTTCTTCTATCATTTTTTTTATTGATCATTTCACCATTGACCATTGTTTCCGAACATTAAAATACCATTAGCAGAATCCAAATAACACTACACAATAAAGGTGCCCGGCCACTGAAGGTGTGTTGAGTTGTGCAGTTCTGGGATAGCATTTGAGCCTGAACCAATGGTTTTCAATCAACGAACCCATAAGACCAATAGTCCTATGTGTTCGCTGTTTTCAATTAAAGCTGTGCTGTGTTCTGCTAAGCCAGTTCCCGGGCGTTTATTGAAAACCATTTTTTCGGGTTTTAACATCTATCCCAGCATAGCACAACACAACTCAGCACAGCTTTATGGCTGGACGCCCTACTGACTTTGTCGTTGGGGGGTGGGAGGATCAGCGGGGGTATTTGGGGTGTATGGAATACCGGGGGGTCCAGGAGTCCTCTCAAACAAATTTTTAGAATCAATCCCCCTAAAATCGTATTTTAAGTGATTCTAGACTGAACTTTCAACTTTTTTGAATTAGTATAGGAGAGGTGAACATTCTGTGGCCCCGCCAGGACGGTGATCTCTATTGGAAAGGAGACCCCAGACTACCCAAAGCCTACCAGATTGGTAAATATTTTATTATTGTTTCGGCTTTGAAGGAGATATTATTTTTAAATTTCAGGTAAACCCTCTACCAGTATTGCATCCTTCAATACTCAATTTTATTTTGTATGATGTTTTAGTATTTCAAAGGGAGTTCTATATAAGATTTTCTTTAGGTGAGTTCACCAAGAAGCAGCCGGAAAACCCCTGACAATACACACCGGCTTGGTAGAAATAGGCGAGCCCTATACTATACAGTCAATGAAAGGCTATTTTTGAAAAGAAAGTCCTGTATAAGATTTTTTTATGCATAACTCCTCTAACACCGCATTTAAAAATATATTTAAGATATAAATACATTTAGCCTGCATAGGCCTATTGAAACAAAGTGACTTGTTTCTGGTGCTTTTAGCAAATTTTACCTGATTTTTATAAATAAAGTTTTTAGAATTGAATTATATTCCAGTCCTTATTATATTTGCTAAACATTAACAAAGTAATTCATCGATTTCTAATAACTATTTAATGCAGTTGTCAATGTCCACACTGGTCTTTGGTATAATTTATAGCATTAAAATATTCTGAAACCCTCAAATAAGCCCTCACTCGTAATTAGTAAATTCTATAGTATTCCACAGACATTTATTTATTCATGACAATACAATCAAGCAAAGATGCAACAGGCTATCACGCACAACTGCTTTACCGATTATGAAGGAGAAGTGTTCTAACCACAGGCCAAACTAGATCTTATCTACTAGATCGAATGTGTCATCAGCCGGGGGGTGGGGTGGGTGGACTCTAGGCACTGTATAGTATAGGGAACAACGGAAGAGTCCTCTAACAATTTATGGATATAAGGTATGACTGATGTCTTTTAAAAGGGATACTCCCCCGAAAACGTTATGAAAAACTATCTCTCCAGAAACATATTTAAAGCCAGTTAAAGAAGGTGAAGGAGTAAAAGGTAAAGAAGTTTCTGGGGGGGTTTCAATTACACCCATGACCCCTCGCCCTGGATCCGCGCTTGTCAGTACTAAAGTCGAATTAAAAGTAAAAGAGTACTGGCACGGGGCTGTGGCAAAATCAGCCGATGTGATTCGGGTCGGGGTGAATCTCCAACAGCACGTCCAATCACAGCCAAGCACTATACGGCCGTGTAGCTAAAGCGTTGCCAAGTTTCAGTGATACTGATACCTGCATCGGCCTGGCCTTATCACTTCAGTTCTAAAACGTGTCGCACTTGTCACTCAGACTTTTCTGTCCCCTTAACTCAATTAATATAATAGTAACAAAAAAATATATAATAATAATAATAATAGTGATAATAATAATAATTATAATAGTTTTTAAATATATGAATAATAACAGTAATTAAAGTAGTAATAATAATAATAGTACAAAATATTTATAATAATAGTAATAATAATAATCTAATAATAAAAAAATAATCATAATAATATTTTAATAATAACAATAATTGCTGTTGAGTTTTATCTAGAATACCTAATAAATATTGCCATATTATTATTTTTGTGACATTGAGGAATTTTATGTGAATCTCGAATTAATTATTACGATTTAATTAATGGATTGAATATTGAGTTTTGTATGATTTGCGGAATTTTTTGTCTTATTCGAATTTATTTGTGTAGTTTTTTTTTTTATTTATTTAAGTTGATTGCCTGTGCAGCTAAAGTAACTTAACGTTCTTATTAATTTTTATTGTTCATTAATTAATTATGATTTTATGTGATGTTCTGTCGAATTGCGGAATTAATTGGGTAGCCTAATCTTGGCTTGAAGGTTAAAAAGACTTTGTCTATTTGAATGTTTTTGATACAGTTGTTTCTTCAGACATATTTTTTGTACTGGACAATCTTTTCCTTGCATTAAGGTTCATTAAATTTTTTTCTGTGGTACTGAACTCTAAATAACTGTGTTATTGTGAAGTCAGTCGCCTTCTCTGGCAGTAGGCTGGTCATGTGTTCACCCGGCAGAGGCAAGTCGTCGACTGCGGACTGACTGTGACTGAACAACTTGGCAACAGTGTGCTGGATTTAGCCGACCAGTCCCGAACGATACCGAACACTGCCGAAGCACCACCAGTCTCCAATACTCTTTTACTTTTAATTCGACTTTAATACCAAAACCTATAATAGAAAAGTGAAACATAGACATTATCAGGATGGTATAGTACGGTCTGTTCTGGATATTATAGTCAGGCTGATGAAGCTTCTCTTCAAAAGTGAAATGCATTCCTCCACCATCTCCAGTATAAGTGAGTGAAAATAATATTTAAATAGAAATACAGTGTCAGATTTGATATTAGATTGTTCATCATGAGTATTTCGTCATGGAAAACATCCCAGATTATTATAGCGAGTTTCTCAAAAGATTACACTAACACATATACAGGGTATGAGTATTGTTCCCCTGTATGAGTATTGTTCCCTAACTAACATAACCAATTAGAATATCCCACAAATTTAATCCAATGTATCTGTAAGAATGAATACAATCAAATTTGACGTTTTTGAAACACTAATCTTGGATGGGATCTTATTTACATCGATCCTTGGAGCTTGAAACACGAGTGCATTCATTCTTGAAATAGATCAACTACCCAAATTTGATTCTTGATTCCCCAGTTATCAAGTCTCAAATCAAACTACATCATATACTGCATATACTGAATCTGGAATTTATGGGGGATGATCCACAAATGCATTCTTCTCGTACTGGCAATAACTTATTGAAAATAAATTGAGGATACATTCTGCGAATTTTTCGGCTATTATTTTGCTCCTGTTTAACCCGCATCCCCGCGTTTTGTGAAAATGTGTTAGTAGGTATTTCGTGTCTGGAAATGATACGATGAAAGGGATTCGTATGACGGAGATAATTTATCGGTCGTTAAACGCATGCTGAAGCCTTCACCATGTCCGTGAGTCATAAATTGTAAGTCGATTCTTTCCGTAATACCTGACCATAAAAAGTGGAAGTTTATATGGATAGCCTACTCTGTGAGGGGTTCTAACTGTAGTTAATTATCAGGATTCAAACTAAAGTGATTTATGCGACTGCACCGAGATACACATATCTATCGATCTTCACTATTACACTGTTCCAAAATAAGATGTGAAATCAACCATGTCAGAATGGAAATTTCCTGTGTCAATCGACGAAAAAACAAATGTCATTACTCTGGACCAATGAATGTGGTCCTATCTTTAGGAGAAGGTTTATGTACAGGAATGACGTAATAGAAAATATGCTGTTAATAATTACTTGAGATCGTACAAAAATGATTCAAGAAGGTCAAAATCGCAATCGAAGATGAGAATCAATTTATCAATCCATAATATCCATGATAAAATTCATACTACTGTCATGATGTGAATTGTTATGAGGCTCGGTTAATATAATCTATCCCTGACCCCTTCACTTTTGACATTCGGCAGGACCGTCCAGATTTTTATGTATTCCATGGGTAATCCAAGTGGAGAAACATGACCCTCCCCCCGGCCAAAAAAAATCGGTAATTTAGTGGGAAATAGATAGGAAGGAGGGACACAGAAAAAAGGTCAGCCCAAATTATATTTGTGACCCCCCCCCTTAACTTCAAGCAATTAATATTTGGTGAAACACTTCGGGTTTGACACTAAGACTAGAACTATAAAAGTACTGTTGATTGGAATTAGAGCTTGAGTTTGAGATTCTCCTTCTCAAGTAGGGTAATTAAAAATTCATAACTTGATATATCACTTAATGAATTTTCATGTTTTTTCTGAATCATGCACTTATAACAAAAATAACAAAAATTAATCGATAACAAGAAACAAAAAGCCGTTGCGATTTGAGTTTATCGATTTTCGAGCATGGGTAACAAACATGAATAATAGATGTCTTACAATGTCAAAAACTTTATTACTGCAAGTTCTGTATAATGTGTAGAAATATTGAATCCGGAATTCTATCAAGGGGACGGAGCATTTCACAATAATATGTTGGATATCATTCCACTCAAGCTGCAGAGATAGGTGGTTGAAGTATCAAGGTAAAAATAAGAATGTGCTGATAAAAAATTAGAGAATAAAGAATGAAAATGAGAAATAATTTACTGATTCCAACGCTGACACGTCTTGAAAAGTGGAAATGTTGATGAAAAAAAATTGCCTGAAGAAGTATATTGCCCGCACAGATTTCACATATACCTACTTGCAAATAGTTGCTATTTTGAACTTTTTATTAAAATGTTTCGAGTCTTTAAAGTAGTTCAAACTCTTACCGCAAGGGTGAGCTATGAAGAAAGCGAAGCGCGTAGGTGTCACAGGAGATAATCAGTGGAAGTCTAGTAACAATCGCCCAGGGCTTTTCTCCCGGAACTCAGAAGAACAAGACCCAGCTGGCACAAATTTTCTTGTGGCAACCAGTGATTTACACTTCACGCCACGACGTTAATTCTACTTTCAAATGAGCTCTTTATTTGCTGCAATGAGGCCTTGCACCAATAAATTATAGCTAGTGGTTTCAAAGTTTGAAACCCATTACTTAAAATTTTTCTGCTGTTTGCTAATGTATGGTAACAAAGTGTATGACTAAGATTAAGTACTTGCCATTTGCTGTGGAAAGGTTAAACTGGAAGTTTGTAACTTTGAATGATGAGCGCAAGTAATAATTTCTTGATTTGAAGCAATGTTTCATGCTATAATTGTTGTTGGAATCCCAATATTGCATCCTTATCTTGGTTTGGACGTTTGAAGCAATCTTTCTTGCTATTATTCAGTTGAAAAAGCATAGCTGCATCCTGACCAGAGTACTTGACCAAAGTACTATTTTTCAATGCATAAACTGAAACAAGTTTGATAAAGACTAATAATAATTATATTATTATTTGACAGAGACTGAGAAACATAAGCGGTATGAGGCATGGCACAAAATTCACAAATTAATGACTGGAAAAATATATTTGTATTAATGAGTGATTTATGTGTGGAAAATTTATGTCTGAATATGTGAACAGTATAAGATGAAATATCTACTTCTTTGATAATGCAATGCATATAATGAGATAATTCCATAAATGATATTATTTCAGAAAAGAGATGCTTAACCACATTACCACATATTTAATTTCTATATGGCTATATTTTTTAATTTCTATAAGACTCACTTATTGAAAGTTACTTTCTAAAATAAAAGACAAATATGTTTTACGGTTTAAACTATTTTCTATTTGGTTATTATGATACCCAATTTCATAGTCAAAATAGAAGATAATACATTTCAAGTATTTATCCGGTATTTTAATTACAATGTCCTTATTCTAAAGGGGTTAATGCTAAACTAAAGGGTTCATGCAAGTTATCTCTAGAAACATGCCCTGAGTTTCTAGTCTCTATAGCATTGGTTGATCGTTGTAAAGAAGCTTGAAACTTAGTGAATTGATTGTTTTCTCACAATTATTAATGATTTATTTATTTATATAAGCAAATTGATCTATATAATAGGGACCTACATCTATGAAATATACAATAAACTACTTCAATATTGGACAATTTTTATCGTACTGGAAGTACAATCAAGACAACCATTGATGAATTGGTTTCCTTCTTCCAAACAAAAAACTCATTAGAATTTTTGCAGATTCCGAAAGCAGTTCACTATAATCAAAACGCTGTCGGAATCAAAGGTTTTTTTCCAGACAACGGTACAACCCTGCTTTATTGGCATGAGACCTTTGAAAAGATCGAAACTCTTCTAGAAAGGAATTCACAAAATGCCAGTTGCTGTATGTGCTTTGCGGTGCTTCTGCCGGGCTTAGAGACGAACATTAGAAGATCGGTATCTTTAACTTATATGCAGCACACTAAATAACCGTCATGGTATTTCCGAAATGCTTACGCCTGAGTGAAAGAACAGGCGTCTAAAATTTCCACCAAACGACTTGTGGAGGATAGTGATTTGAGTAAATTGTAGAGAGGAAGAGAGCCAGAGAGTGAGAGAGAATGAACGAGAGGGATGAGTAAGAGAAGTGAAGGATGAAAATGAAGATAAGTTTGAAGAAGAGGAAAAGATTAATTGTATGCATGAGAGATCAGAGTCTCACTTTTCCACCTGTCACAACGGCGTTCGTATTTATGTCTATTTATTATTCAGATTAGATACACTGTCGTCTCCAGCTCCAACTCCAGCTCCAGTCGCGTCCTTAAATAGAAGACAGATATTTTTCCAAGCAATGTACAAATCTGAGCAGAAAAACTAATCTGCAAAAGGAATTTGTCATGAGAATTATAATGAAGATAGAGAGCCTCTACAAACATTCAATCCTGATCATAGCTACGGAATTGTAGAACAAGTAGAATTAAATGTTATTATAGAAAACGTAAGCTGTAATAGAGCTGTATTATATATTTTTTTCTTGGAAATCGCTATATTTCCAAGCTAGACATTATTCAAGTCACATAAAACGAGTCACTTTGTTGGCTTAGGCAAAGCATGACAAGTACCCTCACAAATGAAATTCCACATTTCAGGCCAAATTCAACATGTGATATATGAAGACTGCCTCAATAAGCTGAGAATAATGATTTATCGGTTGATAAGAGTAAACCATTCATTCGAAAGTTTGGTGTCAAAGGTTATGAACAAAAGAGGGCCTATTTTTAGGCCCCCTGAAAAAAAATTGGTATATGATGGCGACAAAGTGATGTTTCTGATGGTCTAGAGTTTAAGAAAGAGTATTTCAAGAAAAAACCTTGATGTAAATATTTAGAAATGTGTAATTCAGATCCCCACTTAAATTTCAGAATTTTTTTATATGCAATGAACCTTTATACAGCTCTAACTCAAAAACTACTCAAGATAAAAAGGTAAATTTAGTTTTAAATTGTAGAGAACCAAATTATCTCCAGCGGAACTTCAAATTATGAATGCACTATCGATCATTCACAAGATATAAAGATTAAAAATCTTAATTCAACCTTTTTTTTGGAAACGGGCTGACCCAATATGGCCAATTGCTGATATACCGTAAGTTTTACTGCACATTATGTTATATGCAAATTAATCATTTTGAAAATAGCTACAATATTTGCTAAATTGGGTTCGGATCCTAGCGGTGGCATGATTTTTGGCCGATAGCATTCATCGAATTTTCGCACAGCTATCTATTTGACCTAATTTTATTAATATTTATAAATTATAAATATTAATTATTAATGGAATGTCTCCAGTGCATTTGATGGAATTAAAATCAGAATTCAATATGTTTTACCATCTAACTTATCTAACTAACTTGATCAGCCGACATTTAAGTGTTCCTGGATTTCTTGTTCCATGACGAACTGCGTTGTTAATATTAACTTTTCAGGATTGTAGCTTGTCTTGCCGAATTAAATTCCTGGATTTCTTGTTCCATGACGAACTACGTTGTTAATATTAACTTTTCATGTGAAATTTAACGACTTGCAGTCAAATCCTTGCATTCGTTAAATTTCACATGAAAAGGTAAATTTAAGTGTTGCTAATTGTAGGTTGCCAATCAAAATTTCAACGCAATCTAGAACTATTGTGTTTTAATCGTGTGATAGAATCAGTCCCTTTCTGTTCTTACCTGTCTTGACCATGTAAGTGTAGCCGATGTTTAAAACAAAACTTTAGTTTTGGTCTCGAATATAATTACAGGCATTGTTTTACTTTCAAAGAAGCTAGCCTATAAATTATATTTCTGATGGACTTTCACAGAAATGTGGGTGCAGTCTTATTTAGTAGCTTCATAGGGCCTATATTATAACAATAACGTTGATATCAATAACGACACTAATTAAACAAGCAAAATTATGTTAACTAATTTAACACTATCAAAATAAAAATTAATTTCTCCAGCTTTTCAAGTCGGAAACCCCCGTTCAAATTCTACAATTGGAGGGCAAATCGTCAAAAAGGAAATTAATTGGGTTCGAACTCTGTCGGCTGATATGAGAGTAAGAGCTGAGCTTGTACGGTGGCACTGTGTGAGTGCAGCGGCCAAGAGCTGAACTAACACTCTTGGCTCTCCATAGACTTACTCAATGTCCTTCTCTTTTCTGTAAACATTTTCTGCAGCGCTCTAATCTTGTTCTATCACCATTTCTGTCTTCGGTGTTTGTTAGTGTACTTGATATTCCCTTTTGTATTTCTAAGTGGCGAAAATCTAATACGTTCAACTCTTGTATAAACTATTCGTTATTGCAGTTACTATTATTACAACCACTGTAGGTCTATAGGCCTCTTGTAGGTTTATTATGTATTTTTATTTAATACTTTCACTCACAATGGGTTCACTTTTTTCTCTAAAAACAAATAAGATGTGTTACATTGTGTAGATTGAATTGGATTAGAAGGAAAAGTTACTTTAGAACTTCCACGTCTTTCTCCACGCTTGCACATTTTGTAAAAGCACAGCCTTCTACAAATTTTTTATGTCTAGTTATTGTAGGTTTTCCGCTAATTTCTGCAAAGTTTATCCGCTGTATAGTTGAATCACTTCAACAATTCGGAGGACACGTTAAGCTGTCGGTCCCGGCTGCCTAAAAAACAGTCGTTAAGTCACGTCAGAGACCCTGAACTTATTCAGGTGCGACTCATAACTCTGACACCAGACCTGAGCCAGCCAGGTCACACGATATTATTATTATTATTAACACATGGAATGGAAACTTCTTCTATTGTGTGTAGATTTATCCCATTCATTGAGTTTTCGAGAAATTGATGAAAATTATTTTCAAGTAATCGTATTGTTACTTTCAAATGTTGCCAGCATTATGTCAGTGATAGAACCCGCAAAATCTCGTTTCTTGCGTTTTCTAACAGTATTCTAATATAAATATTCAGATATGGCTAAATTGTAGATCAAAGATTTTGTGTGCGTATGCTCTGAATTCTAACTGCAATACACAATTGAACTAAATAAAAGATTCTATTTATGAAACTTCTGCATTAGGCTTATTTTCTTCAAACTGCAGCTCTGCATCCCTGGCTTTAATTAACTATCCTTTCTGTACTCAGTGATAAGAGCAATCTTTAATAAAAAATTGATCTTACAGATAAATCATTCCAGACAACCCAAATGGCTCATCTATATTACAATAGTGCATGATAATATTTCTCCAATGCATGTGAACAATACTGCTATGTTGAGCAATACAAAGCTAAAGAGAACAGAAAATAAAATCAGAATCATCAATTGATTGTATCAATTACAACATTGTATCCTCTTGTTACAGGATATCTACTTTCTATTCAGAAGACGAGAATTTCTTGGAACCGATAACTATCTTTTGTTCTGTGAATCGAATGTAATAAGACAGAAAAAGAAGAGTTTACTGCCCTGCTTCCGCTAATGTAAGTTGACTTCCGCCATGTTTTTCAAGATTTTTGCAATTGCCTCAATCATCAATAGATTATGTCGCGCATTAGATTATGTCTCAGTAAGACGCGCGCATGTCTCTTAACTGAAGGCATAATTACTTGCAAGGATTATGATTGTTAAATCATTTGTATGAAATTCATGTGAGCTCATACATATTTACTCAAGTGATGGACACATCCTTAAGATGTACATGTTCTATTTGTAATTGTTTGTCAATTTTTTATTCACTTATGATATTGTTACAAAAGCGAATGGAGCAGTTATTTACGCACTTGTTCTACGTAGATTGTTCCATTGTTTTCTTGGTCGGATGTGACTTGACATACGATCTTCATTCTCTTGCTTTTCACATGTCTTTGTCACTCTTATTCTTCAAATATGCAACTCTCTCACTCAATTGAATTTCTCGAGATTTCTACACACTTCCTGAACAATTGAGGTCGTGCTCTACTGTATTCTGTGACCTTCTACAAGCATCAAGAAACCGCCAATTCTTGGAATTATACAACTATAACAGCTATATAAAGAAGTCCACGTGAACAATCTAGTTAGTTTACAAACCTGCGTGACAGATTGTGTTACAGATCTCGTGAGAGAGACAATCCAGTGCCAGTGGAGTAAACAGTGCTTAATTCCAGTGTTAAGTGCAGAGACAAGTGTTTACTGTTTGTGCAACTTACTAATAGTTTAGAGACGTTGTGTTGAGTGATATTTGGGACTGTCAAATAACGAATTGGACTGTGTTTTGTAAGTGTATTAGTTGCTCTTTTTATAATATTTCTTTCTACATTATTGAACAGTTTATTGGACTCTTATTTCTTTTGTTATTGATCAGCCTGCAATTAATTATTCATTAATTCTTGTGAATAATTACTGAAAATAAGTATTAGCTTGTCATTTGTTGATCTGTTTTTCTTTATTAATTGAACTTACAATTAGTGTGTGTAAATAGACTAATTTGTGTAAATAAAGTGCAAGTGTGATCTTTAGTGTTGCCAGCCTCAATTTAGCCAGTAGAACCCGTAACAATATTTTTAAATTCATATACTTGTCATGTGCTTGTTTATGGAAAATTATTTTTATAATCAGAGGAGATTCTGGTTTTAATTGAAGTGACTAATATATGTGATGGATATTTTTTGAATTCTGGTTGAATCCGTTATTTACTTTGTTGCTTTATCACTTAGTTAAGATTTATGATAATTATTTTTTAATCATAATTTCCTATTCCTATTTTTTCCTGATTTTTAATTTAATTTGTTTCAGAGGCAATGTTATTGGCAAATCATCATACAACTTGTCAGCCAGGGTCATGAATGGGATTGAAATTCAAATTAGTTTTCCTCTGAAATATGTCCCCTTTTAACTTTGCTTTCTGATTATTGAATGAACACACTCAGTACTATATAATGTTCTAATCTCTCTTCGTCTCCATTGTTTTCCACATTTTTCTTTCCGCAATGCTGGAAATCTGACAATTTTCAGTATTTCACGACCTTCCCTTGGAATTTTGGTTTATGAGGGAACTGGTCATTTCGTTGTGCACTGATTTTCCAATCCCCTTCCCTCTTCAACTTAAACCCTGCTTTCCCTCCTAGGTTCCCTACTAACTGTCTCACCCAATGAGTGATTCGAATTTTTTTATAGTCACTGATGTTCTTATAAATTGAAACATGTAGATTCTAAAGATTTGATCGATTAATTGGGTACATTTGGATTTCTCTTAGTCCTGAAACAAACCCGGAGGAGGGTAGTATTTACCAATTAATCAATCGAGTCAATCTCTGTTATATTTTCAATTCTTAATACTTTGTTTTCGTAAACAAGTTGTTTACAGTTCTGTCATTTTCCGTCAGTATTTTTCCGTGGCCCGTGGGAGAGTGAGAGGATCATCTATCCTTCTCCTCTTTAGTTCTATTTTCCCTTTCTCGAAGATTTGTCAGCACCACTGACAATTTTCAACATCGATAGTTCTTTATCTAAACATTGATTGATACCTTATTTTTTCTTAATTTGGCTCACCTGAATACCCCTTGTGTCCTCGGGACCACTTCAAAATTCACTCTATTCTGTACCGTCTTCTTGAGCAGACTTTTTCTATTAGCCTTTATAGATTTTCATCGTGAGGATATTTTTGTTATTGCATATTATACTATTACCTCACTTCAACGAATTTTGGTCATACATATTCGCACAATGATGTGAAGTTGATATATTGGATTTGTATTAGATTTCCGTAATCCCATTTTGGGTAAGTTTTAATCTAAATCTTGTCATTTTGATTCATTGATATATTGTAATAACTGTTACAACGATTTCTCCTACAGGAAAATCTAATGTGAATTAGATTTATCGTAAATACATAGCATAGAAGTAATTATTGTTATTTTTTTAGGCTGTCTGTCTATCTGTCTGTTTGTCTGTCAATTCAAGGATGTGTCACCTATATTGAGAGATTTTATTCATTTGGAATCATGAGATCAATTAATTATAATCCATCTCCTTCAAAAGACATGAATGAATACTAAACCACCTTTGGAAGGATTTAGACAGAAGGTTTAGAGATGTTGTGATAATAAATAAAAACTCTGCAACAGCACTGAACAAATTGACCACGATATGATGACGTCACTATGTGATCGATAACGCTGATCACACAATGTTACAATTTAGTCACTGCCGATCACACAGTGCTCTCTCCCTGTTAACAGGGCCAAACCTCAACATTGGGAGCTCATTGTGATTTAGTTTTTATTGCACTTTCTATGTCAATTGCAGCGTGTAATAATTCCAAGAACGCCGTAGTTTAAAAATCTGCCGATTAATGTCTTCCATTACCTTGAAATCGATCAGATCAGTTTATAATCATAAAATTTGAGCTTTCCAAAATTACGTATAATTTCTCCCCGATAGCGAAAAACGAACAAGTAATCTAATAATAAGAGGGATCCATAACTATGGACAGTTAATTGTAACGATCGATCGGTACGAAATATTAGTGTTCTCATATGAAGTTAATGGGCTGGACTAGTTCAGAATACAGTGATTAAATTGCACAGTAACAATACAAGTAATGCGGGTGATGTTAAACGTTATTGGGACATAAAACTTAACGCTACTGTGCGTTAGTACAGGTAGGCCGAACGAGGGAGAGGGAATGAGAAATGTACCTATATTGGCTCCTGAGGCCAGGCCCCTGGCGCTTATGGGTGATAATCTTCGCTTGAATTATTATGCCCGGCCCGAATGGCATCGATTAAAAACTTGCAAACTTATACTTAGAAACGACTTTCGTCAATCAGAAATTGAAGCTTTCTTGCTTGATAGCAACATCCTCCCTGCTTCGAGAGCTTTGATTAAACTCTTCTAGTTCCTTTTTGCAAATCGAATTTCTAATTTTTTATCATGTCTACTGTGGGTGATTGATACTGTCGATCTTCGTAAGAAATGCATCTTGTAATAGCAGGCATTTGCCATCGTTTTATGCATGAATTACCTTGTGGTATGCACGAGTTGAACAATCGACTTGAGCGTTTAGCAGAAGTAAGGGCTCCTTCAAAGGTTCAAATTAATTACATCGCAATACAAAACCCGAAAAATCGAGCTGAAAAGACGGTATTACTAAATATGAAAGAAGGAAATACCAGAATGATAGAGCAAAATAGTAAAAATCCAATTGAGAACAAACTAAAGTCAGAAAATGAGGAGATTGAATAGAGAAAACACAAAGCTAAGAGTAGAAATACTTGAACAATAAATTTAAATGAGAATAAAAAGAACTGAAATCAACAGAGTTCATTCAATGATTCAATGTCTAATAGGGATTTTGAGTAAAGACATAAACGTTTTTTAAATTCCATTTTTTAATTCTTTTATAGGCTACTTTAACAAAATTTTGTTAAGATTGTTGTTTAAAAAAATGCACGTATCTTGATCTATATTGTTACGGGGTTTAACACTAAAATAATGCTGGAAACACTCTTAAAAGTAACACATTAAACTTTATTTACACAATCAACTCAACAGCTAACACTGCTTTGTAATTATCAGACAAGAAATCAATAAAAGAAACAAACAGTTCAATAAATTGATGTCAAATGTCAAACAAAATTTCAATAGAAGATGAACCAATGTCCAAACTAATAAATCAGATTGGCCGATCAATAACAATTAATAAATATCCTATAAACTGTTTAATAACTTAATAATAAACTATGAACTTACTCAGTGGCATAGCAACGGGTGGCGAGAGGGGCGGACAGCTCAAGGGTGGGGGGGGGGGGTGACAAAGAGCAGATGCAATAAGACTTTAAAGGTAAAGCTTAGAGGTTATTAAAGCTTTGTAAACTGCCACTGGATGCAAACGTTGAAAAGCAAATGACAAAACAAACAACACAGTCGAGAGAGCCTTTACATACTGCTTCCATTCACACTAGCAACTTCTAGAAACTTATCGACGTCTCGATCACACAGGAACACGATCTAATAGACTCTCGAAAGTCGTCGAAAACACTAGAACTAACCTGAGCAACAGGAGTGAGAGAGACATAAGCAAGTGTCAATTTACAATCTCTTTGTGGCATATTCGGCAATCAGTGGAGCGATGTTTACAAAACAAGGAATATCAACTATTGTTTTCTTGCATAATATACTATATTGTTATTTGGAATACAATTTACAATAAAAGATAATAAAGTTTTACCTTTAAAAAAATGTGTTATCGTTATCGTCAATTAATTCCATTGTTATTAATTTAATCGATATTCATGAATAAGAATATCTATAATCTCTGCTCGAGGGTATAATTCAAGTCTACAGCTTAATTTCCCATGAATGACTCTTACATATTTAAATGGACTTGGCTGAGCGTATGCATGTCTCATGAGCTTACATAATGCCATGTAGAATAATTACACAAATCGTTCGTGTTTTTATGTGCCCTTATCTCATGAATGATGAATACAAGGCTATACGTTTTCATTGAAAGATTATCATTATTAAAGAAGCTGCCTTGTTACACGTGTACTTTCCAAGTAAAATTTTATGCACTCAGTCTAAACGTGGTAGTAATTCTAGCGTTGAAAATTGTTTATCCACCTATCCACCTATCCAATCAATATTTATAAACTAATATCCAGTAATAAAATACGATTGTAAATATGACAATATCTTGTGTAAGATTGTCGTTTTTGTATAGCCAATTTTTACATGAAAAATACACATGAAATGTTATAAAGTTAAAAAAAGTAAATATAGTTGTAAATGATCACATTGATAATTTATCAAATTTCTAAATCCAGCTGCTACAACCAAGTCACTGCCGCTTGAGAGGAACTGCAAAGAGTGACCTACAGAATGTGACTTGGAAACTGTTATTAGTGAACTTGTTAAAGTGCCATTGATTTTTTTATTAGCTAGCACGATTTTTACAATTGATCAAAATTGGTTCGATCAGTGTGTTAAGTCAAGCTAATTGTTCAATTCCTGGCTTAGTGGCTTATAAAATTTAATATAAACTTGATAAAACAACTTTTGAATGGAAATTAACTCACGTTATGGCGTGACGGCCGTTTCGCTCTGTTGTCTAGAGCATCGTCAGACGACCCACAGTACACTGACTTAAGGTATGAGTTTGAGGGTTATGTATGTGTGAATGGCGATGGGGTGGGGGGATGAGTAGGCGGGAGGTTTGAAATTGGGATTATTTTGTCAAATAGAGTATGTGAGAAGAAGTTAAGTTGATCATTTAAAATGTTGTCAGGTTCCTGCTTTGCATGTTTGTAAATCTCATATTGTTCTAAAACATTGAGTTTCTGGCTTTTGTGAGTGAAGTGTAGTGTGTCTAAATTAGTGTCAATGTCTGTATAACTGTGGCCTGTTGAAATGATGTGTTCAGCAAAAGTGGAACGTGTGTTTGGGTGTGAGATGGCTCTTGTGTGTTCTTTGAATCTAGTGGTGAATGTCCTGCCAGTTTGTCCTATATAGAACTTGCTGCAGTCATCACATTTCAATTTGTAAATTCCAGATCTGTTGTACTTGTTTTGAGATGTTGTCTGAGAATGCAGGTGTTTTTTTAGTGAATTAGTTGTTCTGTAAGCTATCTTATATTTGAGTTTCCTGAATGAAGCTGCTATTTTATGAGTTTTGTTGTTGAGGTAGGTAAGTGTGATGAATGTATGGGGGTTGTCATTCTGTTTGTTGCTGGTGTGAGTGATTGGTTTTGTTGATATTCTGTGCAGTAGTTTGTCTATTAGTGTGTGTTTGTAACCATTCTGTTGTGCTATGTATTTTATAGTATTCAATTGTATATTGTAATCTTCTTGTGACATAGGAATGTTTGTTAGTCGGTGGAGCATGTGATTGAAAGCGGCATAGTATCAACTTTTTGGACATCACTACAACAAAGCAGGAACATGCATTCAAAACATTTAGAATTTACAGGAAACCCACAACAACTGATACAGTAATACATAACACATCAAATCACACAACCCAACATAAACATGCACATGAACATGCGCAACAGAAACGGCCGTCACGCCATAACGTGAGTTAATTTCCATTCAAAAGTTGTTTTATTAAGTTTATATTACATATTAGTGGAAACAAGATGGATCTTCAACATCATATAAAATTTACATTTTTACCATTTCAACACACAAGAGAGAAAAAATTAAGATAAGAGTTATCTTAATTAGAGTTAGAGTTAGGTTTTTTATAAGAATGATAAAATTCATTTTTCACCGAATAGAACTGTTATGTTAAATCAGTATTATTCATCAATACAAAAGCTGTCATGGGAATAATTAAATAATGTACTCAGTAAGGCTCAGATCTGGTGTCGATTCTTCTCAGTTAATGAGAAATAATTCTTTCCGAGCATGTGAGGTGATTCGGTATTTTACTCACAGAGAATAGAAGTAAAATTCTTCTTCTTCTATACTCTCTGATTTTACTACCCTGTAATTTCAATGAACCAATAAAAAATTATAAACATTTCATCAAATATATAAAATGAGTGGATTAAAGATTACTATACTAACATATTCAATACAATAGATTTTCTAGAAATTTCAAGTTTTCGTGTAATATTATTGGCTTTTGTTCAATTATTCCAACTCTAAAATATTTTATTTTTTCATCTGTCCTTGATTTTTTTCAGTGACAGTGAGATCAGAACGAGTAGGTTATAAGAGTAATGAACCGCAAGTACCAATGCAGGTGTCAGAATAGGATATAACCTCTTCATCAAGTGGGAATTATATCGCCTGAAACTATAAAATTTACACTTTGGTAGGCTCCAGGCTCGAGAGGTGTACAAGGTACAACTTTGATAATTCTAATCAAGAGAACTCTTCAATCACAATATGTCTAACTAGTGAATTAACTTTGATATGTTTTATAACGATGATGAATCATAATGAAAGTTAACTGCTGTGGTTCAACTGATGTAGTGACTGATTGCTGTTGAGACGGATCGCCAGTAGCTCGCTTCTCGCTATTATTCATTTAAGGATATAATGCCTTAGGCCTACGCCTTATCAATAATATTATAGAAATAATAAGCATAATAGACTACAAAAACCAAAAGATAACACTATAAAAATGAACAAAGTAATCAACAGCTGATAGCAAATCGAGGATAACAATAAATTTATACTTTTTATATTAATAAATAATATAATAAATATCATACTTATTATATAAATATTTTTTAAATCAATTATTTTTGTACAGTAGCATTCATCGATTTCCATCAGCTATCCAATGCTGTTTTCAATATCCGCCATTGCGGAAGTCTTCAGTATAAATAAAAAGCACTTAGAGGAATTCGAGATTAATAAATTCTGTTTCAGTAAATTTGTTAAATTGTTAGTTACTTCAAATTAACAATTAATGGACAGTCTAAAATTTAAACTTATCAAAAAATCATAATAGTAATCTTCTACCAAGTTGAATATTACTAGCCTGAACTTCAACGCATCTCTCTCTTTTTATTCTACTCAATTGTTGATCATGCTAATAGGGGAGTTAAAGCAAGTAATTGCCACTGAGAAGCTTGAGAACCATCAGACCGGTGTACCATTTTAGACCATTAGCAGCATAGTTCAGTAGCACAGCATAGCATTGCGAGGGAGTTAGCGTGCTCCAGAAGTCTGTACATAGTGAAGATCTTCTGTTGATTGTTGCGTGAGATTTCATCGTTCTTGTTTTTCTTCGTCTTTAGCAAGAGATTAGCAAGCCATTGAAAGCTTCTCTTATCTCAATCACAGCTCTATCTATGACTACTTCATCGTTCATACTTTTTAGCATTTTCTTTCATCTCCTGCAGTTTCTCACTCACGCTTTTTGCCTTGCTCTATCCTATCAGGCTAGAAGAAGAAGGTGGGAGACAGATTTTTGTAGTGCTTCGCTCATCATAATTATAAGAGAGCGGTTAGTACCACTGTGAAGATATTCATTACTAATAATTAATTTTCATTTTAGCATAATAGTAATTCATAATATGTTCACAGCTCAACCAGAATAAGTTTCAACCAGAAGGCGAGGGCAAGGGTGAGAAAAAGGGGAGACTCGAAAAAAGGACAGATAAATTCCAGTTTGTGACCACCCACCAAATTTACCAGCTGGAACGCCTCGTAGTGATAGCTTATACCTTTACACAAATTTTCTCGAATCAAAAATTCCCAGTCTTCCCTCCATATTACTTATTGGCTACTACGTTTATGTTTATCAGTTTTCTTGTTGCCAGCTAGAGAAATTGACTAAAACGTCGGCTAAGCAACGACTATTGTACACACCTTCCACTCACCAATAATCACCTAGTGCGCTCTATACAGCGCGTGAATTAGCAAGCTTTATAGCTGGCGACCGTCTTCGAGCTGAAAAAATTTCATCCACTTAAATATTATTTGTGTGCTTATGTGGGTGTGTGTGTGTGTGTATGTGTGTTTGTGTAGTACCGAAGGGAGCGATCGGTAGATGTATGTTGTAAATGGCCCAATGTAGCCATCTTTTATAATTGAATAATTTTGCTACTACCAAACACAGCTCACTGCTTCCGTGGCGAATCGCTTGTAAGGGAAAAGCGCGTTGCACCGAAATCGCTGCTAATAAAGAGTAGATAGAGAGAGGAGAGAGAGAAAAAAGAGTTATTCTATAATCATTTCCGTTGGAAGATTAAGAAGGCTTGTACCCCAATCGATCGCTAGCTTACAAAGTATAAGTTTTTAGTAGCTGTACAGCCACACTTTGAAAATTGGCTGTATAGAAGCTAAGCTGAAGTATCATTGAGGCATAGACAAACTACACATTCCGTTTTCTGTCCTTTAAGCTACTCACTAGTACTAGGCTACAATGAGTTGATGGTCATTAATGTCAATCATGATTAAATTTAATTAATTTCAAGCGAGCATCTGCCGATCAAAAGTAATGAATAATTAAAATCAACGTTAAGAATCAAACAAAAATTTTTAATGAAGAAAGTTTAATGATTATTTCTATTTCAAAATTAAGTCTACCGTAGTTAATCAATTTTAGTTGTCCCTTATTGTCCTTTTGCATTGTTTGAAAGTTTCAATTTTTTTCTCACAAGAGTAATTTTTAAAAGCTTCTCATGGGTAGGATACTATCCATCCCAGAAAAAATGTGGGGTGAATTTTTATATCTTTCAACTAACTATTCATCCATTAGTTTTTTTTCGAAAATGGCAATGACATACGCTGTTTCATTAGCATGCGAAATTCTTTGGATGTTTTCAAGCTTGACGTGCAATTGATTTCAGTTACAGTTCAATTTCAAGGACTAATTATTTGACATAGTTGATAAAATAAACTCACATGCATGAGCTCTCAATCATTCTTTGACACCACCATTTGGTCCGTAGTCTCCAAGCTAATCATGCTGTGTTTGATGCCTGATAAAACAGAATTAGTAGAGCAATTAATCCTTACTGCATGTACTCGTTATCAGCTGTAATCAGTTGGGCAGGCTCTTTTCCTTTCCTCATTCTTCTTTTTCTTCCTTTCTTGGGGTTGATCCAAAAACGAAGATTTTTATACGCGAAAAAATAAGGAATAGCTCGAGAAAAGAGGCCTCCTCTTACTCTTTTTTCACTTCCTTCTTCTTTTCATTCTTCTTCTCTTTTTCTTCATCATCTCCTTCCCAGTAGTCGCGTTTGCTCTCCATCTTCTCAATTATTTATAAAGCATTCCTGCAACATAATAGCTTTAAAATAATTTTATCTTGGAACATTTTCATCCGTCGTTCGCTTTGCCATGACGTAGCAAGAGAGGGGTATGCTGGTGATGGTGGAGAGGGGTTGCGCTGAATGACGAAGAGGGGAAAAAAAGAAAACCGTCAGGTAGTTTTTGTCGGGTACGCATTAAAGAGATAAAATCGCAGCAGCTTGTTTCAACTTGTGATTGGTTAGTTAAGCGGTGCACTCGCTTCTGACAGTTTGACCTTCATCTCACTCACTAACTGAGGCTGCTACTTATTTTTTCTGCCTCATCCTCACCCGCTACCATAACCCCTCACCGCCCCAATTCACACTCTCCCCTCTGATTTTCTTCTCTTTCTTATCACTATTCCTCTTTTCACGATTTTCTCCTTTTACTCGTCCATAATGCATGTACAGTATCATTAAATATGTATAAATTTGGGCAATCACATTGGAGGCGTTTTCTTGTACTTTGTATCAGTTCAGTTTTCATGAATTTCCGAATAATCTGCAGGTTACCTGAATGAATGCTGTGACTTGTAGTGTGGTATTTGACAGAGAATGATAATCTTATTCATCCTTATTTTTAATCTTCCAAGCTTAAAACTCACAATCTTACCAACAAATTTATTAATTTTTTCACTTAGGGATTGAACTGAATGAATCTTTTTCATTACTCTAATGTTTTATCAGAATACATAGCATCCACGACGCGGAAGTGTGATGAGTTGTGAGGACGTTTTTACACAAAGCTATCTTCAAACTTTGTTCAAAATGAAAATTGATTGGAGAATTATGTAGAAAATTGAGTTGTGGTGATGTGATATCCCATTTGAATTACAAATTGATTTTAAATTCGCCAATCACATTGAATTCTTACCAAAATAATTAATTGTAAAAACAAAAACAAATTGTAAAAACAAAATGTAAATGCGATGAAGAAACCGCATTTCGAGTAAACATTTTGTCACAATAGATCGTAGATAGCCTTCTTTCTATTAACTTTTTAAGTGAATTCAACGACTTACAGTCAAGTTAATTTTAACAACGCAGTTCGTCATGTAACAAGAAATCCAGGAACTTCTTTTTAATGTCTTGCAGTTCAATTCTAAATTCGAGCAATTTTGAGTCCAATACTTATTTTAACATCAATTTTTTCTCCTAATACCTCTTTACACAGCAAATGCAGTCTCTTCATTCTCAATCTTCATGATTAAAATTTATATTCACAAAACTAGTAAATAATAGAACTCACTTGATCCTATCACTATTTGAAGTACGATATGTAAAACGGATCTATTAAGACAGTTCGTTCCAATTTAAATTCTGGTTATCAAAAGGATCTCTTTTTACAAGGATTTCAAAGATTTTTGTTCGCTTCTTCACTATTTAGGCTAGATGATGTAGAAATTGCCTTGTCCTAGTAACCTTGGCAGAAGCGGAACGATCTCGGAATGATGGCTGAGAAAATGCAAAGTTAGGCCTATATTCAAATTCTTCTACGCTTTGCTCTACTCTCATAAATGCGAAAAATCAGGCTATCTTGAGTTATGGAGGGCTACGAAAAATTTACGAGTTGAATATCCAATTTAATACCTAGATTAGAAAATGTGTTCTACTTTAAAGAAGCTTTTAAAGTTTTCAAACATTTTCTAGCTATTCAATTTGTTGTTGTCGTATAAACACAACGATACATCATAGTAGATCATCATACATCAAAGTAGGACGTTTGTGCAACTAGGGGACAGAATCATAATTATATACAATAATATTATGAAATGCCAGAGAAAGAATACGTTCTCTTTACGCGCTTTGTCAATAATGTCTTCCGGTTAGTGATAAGCAAGCATGTTTCGTTTAACCCCCCTGTTCACCCCTCGCCTTGCAATCCATCTAAAGAGCTCTAGAATGGCATTATCTGTGTACATTGGAATTTATAGAAAAATAGAGAGCCTTCTACTGTTTACTGGAATGTCACAAAAACGTATATAAAGCGGAAGCTCTTGTAAACAGGAGTTCATTCATTGCTTAAATTTCGTTGACATAACAAGTGGCAGTTCTGTTCATATACGAAGGTTTAGTGGGAAATTGATAACCGTATTATAATCTTAATTATAATCTTAATTATAATCTTCATTTTTTCCTCGTCTCTTTTTTCCCTACATCTATAACTGTTATTTCAATCAGTTACGTGTTTCTCCTTTCTCCAACTCTAAGGCTCTGTAAACACCAGGTACACGCACCTGATACTTTGTCTCCAATGTTGGTTGCAAATACCATTCACAATCATCGTGGCCAGCTGATACGCACAATATCAAATAAAATGCAGACACACCCCCGGCTACACAAATGTCCTATCACAATGATGGTTCATTATTCATGCCATACGGCAACAACAAATCACGAATGCTATACCTATACCATTATAATGACTGTACCTATGTACATGCTACCATTCGTGTGTGATCTATATAAATCGTGAATGAAGGTTTGACTGAAGACAATACACATTGGATTATGTAAATAAATTACATTATTGTTATTATTATATAGTTTAGAGAGTGGAATGACTTTTTGAATTATAAAATTCTTGTATCAGCGATTAATATAACAAATTCAAAATTTGTGAAGAGAGCAGTTTGGATTTCAGTCTGTTGCGCTTTCACATTCATTGCAATTTTGTCACAGTAAATAAATACTCAACGAAAAAAAAATATTGGCAATTTATATTATGGGTTTTAGGTTATGATAACAACAGGCCACTATCTTTATATGAAATACTGTGTATAATTATATAGAGCATACAGATGACAGCATTTACATAGGTATAAGCATCATGTTATCAATTTGTTGTTGTCGTATAAACACAACGATACATCATAGTAGATCATCATACATCAAAGTAGGACGTTTGTGCAACTAGGGGACAGAATCATAATTATATACAATAATATTATGAAATGCCAGAGAAAGAATACGTTCTCTTTACGCGCTTTGTCAATAATGTCTTCCGGTTAGTGATAAGCAAGCATGTTTCGTTTAACCCCCCTGTTCACCCCTCGCCTTGCAATCCATCTAAAGAGCTCTAGAATGGCATTATCTGTGTACATTGGAATTTATAGAAAAATAGAGAGCCTTCTACTGTTTACTGGAATGTCACAAAAACGTATATAAAGCGGAAGCTCTTGTAAACAGGAGTTCATTCATTGCTTAAATTTCGTTGACATAACAAGTGGCAGTTCTGTTCATATACGAAGGTTTAGTGGGAAATTGATAACCGTAGTATATTGTGACTGTATTAGTGAGACTTCCTTTACATTTTATAGAAGTGGACACTCATTGCTATTATTGTAATGCTGTGACAGACCTGTGCTACGTAAGGGATTCAATTGTTATTTTTAGACGTTTCTTTTTAAATTATTAAACAGTCTATTGAACAGTTATTATTTGATTGGCCTATTAACATGTAGTGATTAGTTATTTGTACAATAATATAGCCAAATCTTTATTAGCTGAACATTGTTGATTCATTCATTTCGGATTGATTTATTTTGTGTGACATTACTGCGTACTGTGGATAATTTGTGTAAATAAAGTGCAAGTGTTGCCAGCATTATTTTAGAGATAGAACTCGTAGCAATAAATTTAATTTTGTCACCAAAACATTAGAACCTAAATTTCAGACTCATGTACCTGGTGTTTCATAGAGCCGTATCTCTAATGTATTTTTCATTAACCCCTTGCAGGTAATCCAATACAGTAATGAAATAGAAATTATTGATCTAAAATAGAAATTATATTCTGTGCTAACTATCTAGCACAAGCACACCTCTAGGTCATTCTGTTTCCAAGCCATTAATTGACAGAGGCTTTAGAATAATCCTCGATTCTCATCAAAACATGCAATAATGCATAAACCTGGAAAATTTTTATTTTCTTACTTTAATTCGTTCAAAATTCCAATATTCGGGTTTATTAAAACAATCCTCAAACTCAATATCATTTAATTATTTTTGATTATCAAGTCAGCATAATAAAGTTATTTAGATTAATCTAAAACATATATTATAGAATATTGTATATTGAAAACTGATCCACATTTTTCTAGTGCCTTGTAATGGGTTAATTTGATTTTTTTAATGTATATTTTCCTGTACATTATTAATTTCCTCCTTTTTTGCAGTGCAGGCCTGCAGTGGACCTTATTTAATTTTTTTTAAACAGGACTCTAATTATTAAAACCAACCTGATTCAGTAATTAGTGGGCTATATTATGATTATTGATCGATTAAGTGCAGCTAGTTTTACACTATCAATTATTACAACGTACATAGCCTAACAATAAATAGGAGCGAGCGTGAAATTGCCTAAGCAAGCGTGAAATACGACTTTGGTCGAGCTGTCGAAATGCGTCTTTGGTCAGCTCACTTCTTCTTCTTCTTCTTCTTCTTCTTCTTCTTCTTTTTCTTTTTCTTCTTCTTCTTCTTCATTTTCTTCTTCTTCTTCTTCTTTTCTTCTTCTTCTTCTTCTTTTTCTTCTTCTTCTTCTCTTCTTCTTCTTCTTCTTCTTCTTCTTCTTTTTCTTCTTCTCTTCTTCATTTTCTTCTTCTTCTTCTTCTTCTTTTTCTTCTTTCTTCTTCTTCATTTTTCTTCTTCTTCTTCTTCTTCTTCTTCTTCTTCTTCTTCTTCTTCTTCTTCTTCTTCTTCTTCTTCTTCTTCTTCTTCTTCTTCTTCTTCCTTCTTCTTCTTCTTCTTCTTCTTCTTCTTCTTCTTCTTCTTCTTCTTCTTCTTCTTCTTCTTCTTCTTCTTCTTCTTCTTCTTCTTCTTCTTCTTCTCTTCTTCTTCTTCTTCTTCTTCTTCTTCTTCTTCTTCTTCTTCTTCTT